>OW052220.1:292187414-294587414 GCA_932526605.1 Nephrotoma flavescens | reverse complement strand
TGAGATAAAGAGCAGTCATTTGCATAGTAAATGGTCAAAGCATTTGTGGCAGTCAAATGACTGCTCTAACAGTCATTTGTAAGGAATATGAAAAAAACATATGCAATGGCTAAATGGATGCCATAACCCTTCTTTTTGTTTAAAACAAGCTTAATATGTTTATGAATCATTTCTTTGCATATTGATACTTTCCGCGATGAAATACCTAAACAACTGCAGAAGTTATAAAAAGTGTGTTTCCGAGTAACTCAACGATTCAAAAAGTGTCGAACGGGTTAAAAATAAATAACCCGAAAATAACGAAGTAACCCGCCTATTTTATCCAAGAATTACTAGCGGCAATACCATGATTCTAGTCATTTTAGAACATCTAACGAAATTGGTTTTCTTAAACCATTGCCTTTAGGCGAACATCATAACAAATTTGTAACTCTCTCAAAAATAATATGTTGTATTTGTCAAAAAGCCAAGAATATTAGAGCTTCCAGGGAAATTTGGTGTGACTACTTTAAGAGCGCAGCCATTGCAGCAATTCGGTCCTATTGGCTCAAAATATTATATTTAGCATCATAACACAGATTTCTTCACTGGTACAAATAATTAAGAATTATATACAAAACTAGCGGACCCGACAAACTTTGAAGCTGTCCTTAATCCTATGCTAATCGGAATGCACATTCATACGTTCTTTCTTGATTGTGTAATGATTCTAGAAAATTCAGCGGAAAAATTGGCATTGCTCAATTTTATTGCACAATTCTCGTTGTAACATTATTGTTCCAAATTCCATACAGGCTGTAACGTAAATTGAATTTTCACCAATAATTCTTGTAAAAGTGTGTACTATATATAGATGTTTGGAAATTATGCTAAAAATATTGAAAATTTACCTACATAATTGAGAAGATAATTGCTAAGTTGACCATCTTTGAAGCGTGAATACCAAACAGTGAGATAATGTTTTGTTAATTATAGCTTACCTTTCCATAAAATGTATATTTTGCCTATTTGATTGCTTGCAAAAATATGGGATATTTTACAACAATTCATTGTTGTCCCAAAAACGGGTGGTATATGGTGGTTGGAAAATAAGTAAAGCATCGGAATATTTACCAATAATTGTATTCAGTGACGCAAATTTTAAAAAAATTGCAGGATACACTCAATATGGGTTCCACCTTTTTAGCACCCCATCTAAAGGTTTTGAGAAAAGTGATGATTGAATTCGTTTGATTATCGTTTGGTCAGGATTGGTCACTTACGATTAAACGGTAAATAAATAATGAAAAATTCAAAAAAAAAAATTCCCGGGTAGCACCTCATTGCAAGAAAATCATACTGTTTTTATTAAATTTCGTTAGGTAATCGTTAGGTCAGGATTGGTCACCACATTTTGGCGTTTGGTCATCAATTGGTCATTTTTTATTGAGAAAAAACAAAATCAAAATTCTATTAATTCAATAAAATCAGGTTCGTCGCTTATTTGGGAATTTCATTTTACAAAATTAATAAAAAATCCAATTGGAATAAACCATTTAGATAAAAATCTTTCATTTTAAAAGAATTGTTACTAAAGTGGAAGACGTAAGACTTAATCAATTAAATTTTTTGATTCGTCACAACTCGTTGAGGATTGGTCAGTTGATTTCGTTTGGTCATCCCTAGATAATGATTTATCGCGAAAATTCTTTAAAAGCTCATAATTTTCACATAAATCGAAGTGTTCAGAGCTGGAAACTTGACCAATACTAATATAATTTTATAAATCCAACGATCGGGATCATTTGGTCAATTGCCACTGAGGATTGGACACTAGTTATTTTCATTTGGTCATCCCTACCTAATGATTTATTGTGAAAATTCTTTAAAAGCTCATAATTTCCACTGAGTTTTTAAAGAATTTTCGCGATAAATCATTTTCTAGGGGTGGCCAAATGAAATCAACTGACCAATCCTCAACGAGTTTTGAAGAATCAAAAAATTTAATTGATTAAGTCTTACGTCTTCCACTTTAGTAACAATTCTTTTAAAATTAAAGATTTTTATCTAAATGGTTTATTCCAATTGGATTTTTTATTAATTTTGTAAAATGAAATTCCCAAATAAGCGACGAACCTGATTTTATTGAATTAATACAATTTTGATTTTGTTTTTTCTCAATAAAAAATGACCAATTGATGACCAAACGCCAAAATGTGGTGACCAATCCTGACCTAATGATTACCTAACGAAATTTGATAAAAACAGTATGATTTTCTTGCAATAAGGTGCTACCCGGGAAATTTTTTTATTGAATTTTTCATTATTTGTTTACCGTTTAATCGTAAGTGACCAAACGATAAAAACTAGTGACCAATCCTGACCAAACGATGACCAAACGAATTCAATCATCACTTTTCTCAAAACCTTTAGATAAAAAGATGGAGCCCTCAATAAGTACGAAAATGTGATACATCGCTCAGTGCTAAAAAGATAGAGCCCTGAATATGTACGAAAATGTGATACATCGCTCATTTCATCATATTTTTATTATTTTGTATCAAAACATACTCTCGTATGTAGTTATTTCTAGCAATTTAGGAAAAATTTCATATAAAAAATCACTCAATTCACGACAGAAATTAACCTTTTAAGACATTTAAAACTATCCTAAGAAAATTTGTAAAATATTAAAGAATTTTAAAAATTAAGATCCGATTGAAGATGGAGGAATAGAAAAAAAAATATTTCACTAATCAGAATGTATTTTTATTTACTTTTGAAAAACGCCGTTGTTGCAAACTATTTTGAGTGATATTTTCAAATCACTCTCCTGAAAAATTAAAAATTTTGGATTGTGTCAGTCTTACAGCAAATGAGCGACATGGAATATCAGAAAACAGCGAACAAAAATTGAAATGTCAAAACAACGCGAAGCTAATTCGATGAATATGACTCAATATGAACGCAAAACAATGCCAAGCTATGATGCAAGCGACTTGCACATGTATTGATGAGTGCGACAAATGCCACAGAATTCGACATCAGCCACCTATGGCACAGAAATTATTCATAGAATGTCAATTATTTATGAACTTCTCAGAAGGTTTTAACGGTCAATTATTCTTGAACTTATGATGTTTTCATTTTATAAAACATTTGGATAAGGTAGGGAGTGAAATTTCTGGGTTATATGTTCTGATATGCGAGAAATTTTAAAACAATAAAAAATAAAAATTTCGTTAAAAAATAAAATAAAAACTTCCTGCAGTGCCCCCTATTGGGTCTAATTGTAAATGCAAACCATATAAAAACCTACTCAAATACACACACAAAATTTCACTAAAATAAGTCCAGCCGTTTAGGAGGAGTTCAGTGACTTGCTGCAACAGTAACACAGCTCAAAATTCACTCAAATTAGGCAAAATTCCATATAAAAAATCACTCAATTCGTGAAAGAAATTAACATTTTAAGATATTGGAAACTATAACCTAAAAAAATTTGCAAAATATTAAAGAATTATAAAAATTAAAATCCGATTGAGGATATAAGAATAGAAAAAAATTATTTTGCTAATCAGAACGTATTTTTACTTTTGAAAAACGCCGTTTTTACAAACAATTTTGAGTGATATTTTCAAATCGCTCTACTAAAAATTTAAAAATTTTGGATTGTGTCACTCTTGCAGCAAATGAGCGATATAAATATATAACTGGACAAGTAGTGCAGTGGTTAAAGCTTCGGCACTTGGACCGGGGGGTACTGGGTTCGAATACCATCAGAGGCCAGATGCAAATCGAATTATCATCATCGATTACAATCGGTGATCTTAATAAATACAGCTAAGACCCCACTGTGTGCAGAATTTAGCCCGACGCACCGTCCATGCCAGGGTATACAGGTTTACATGGAGCTTGCAATGTACATGTGGTATACTGTAATTGTGTGAATGGGTAGAGTGTGCGCGAATGAAAAGGGGGATATTAATTGACCTTCAATGGGCATTAAATCCACTGGACATTTATTAATTTTTCATAAAAAAAAATAAGATAAAAAATCTACGTCAAGCGGAATCTACGTCAGCCGTGGTCAAAGAAATTTTCCATATAAAGGACGCTCTAGTGAATGTAACTGAAAATGGTGCTTACTGTATAATTAAATAATTTCCACTTTAAAGAATCTTCTAAATATAGATTGTTTCAATCAAAAAATTAATTTTAATATTTTGAAAGTACTGGGCAGGTTCTATTTGCGAGGTTGAAGTTTTACTACTCACTTAACACTACACTACTACACGAACAAGCAAAAAGAAATGCGCAGCACATAGAAAGAGTGCTTTTCTTGAAAATGTTTAGTAAGTCCGAGAAATTTGAATGAAGAATTTTATGAGGTATGGGAGGTGTGGCTGAGGAGAATTTTTAGCCAATTTTAGGTCGCTGTTTTAATAATTATTATAGACAAGAAAGACTATTACGAATATTTATGATAAATTTGAATAGGAATGAATTGGAAATAGGTTGAACTTCTCTTGGTGAAGGCTCCGAAACAGGGCCTAGCGTTTAAGATATAATAAGTCAAAGTTATAGAAAAAGTGCAAGTAGTGAAAAAGTGTTTGAGTAACCCAAAAGGAATTATTTCATTGAAAATTTGTGATCACAGAAAGGTCAGAAAACGAGCTGAAAAAGTAGAGACACTCAGAAGAGTAAATCGTATGAATTAAAACGTTATACTCATAAGAACATAACTGATGTCCCAGAAGAAATATATGTTCCACCGAAGTAACGAAGCTGAATAAGTGATACGAGATTGTACAAATATACTTATAGTAGGCGATTTGCCGTGGCACCAAAAGACGAACAGAAGCTAAAAGATTTTGGGGTAGATACGCGATCGGCTAGCAAGCAAGCAATTTGCTAGCCAAATTCCTGGTTACTCAATCAATTTTAACAAGGAAGTTTGATTTTCAAATTATGTTTTTCAAAATTTTTTTGTTTTTTATGCATACTGCAATTGCATTCATCAAAAATGCTCATCATACAAAAACCGACCACACTACCCGAAGCTTACACATCCGGCTTTGAAGTCCAGAACTTGAAATTCAGAACCCTGGCAATACTCCAAAGAAACATCAGCAATGTAGTTACTGCTCCGATCAGTCAAATTTATTACACCAACACACAAAAACTGCGAGCAATTGAGAAATTATGGTTACAACATACAGCATCAAAATCTCGGTAATTTTGATCATATGGTATTCCAAATCAAAACAACTTTTGACCATCACCATCAAGTTATCCGAAGCTGCCAATACCAATGGAGATCACGAAGACAATGCAGACAAAAAGTAAATTACATAAACCGGCCAAACAATCACGAGAACCAACGTAGAAAAACATTCGCATCTTAACGAGCCCCGCGAACAACAAAGGGTTGGAAGGAAAGAAGAAAGAATAATACAACCAACTAGTCAACGATAACACGGAAGTTGAATCGCTTATCGACGACCAGTACACAGAAGATGACTCCGGAGTAAATTTTATGGTAAAAGCCTCTCAAAAATGGAGTTCAGTTCGTTGAAACTGAAGTAATCAAAATATGATCTGCAAGAAGTGTCAACAAACAGAAAAATTAGCGGACAATTCGTCAAAAGTATTTCGAGGGTTAAATAATTGATAGAAAGTGCAATATTTTATAATAACCCCGAATAAAAATATCACAAAAAATCCCCCCTTTTCCCACATCCATTTTTGCAAACAAAAGAGCAATCCCAAGTTATGATATCAAAATTCAAGGAAGGAAGCCGATATATAAAACATATGGTTTTCAACAATGAACGGAAAATTGAGCTTATAGAACTTCCGTTTGAGTGGTTACAACTTTCCGATCACATACAAGGGAATCAAGCCCGACCCGAGAAAGGTAGCAACCGTCAAAAACATTATAAACCCTCAGAAACTAAAAGATCTTAATTCATTCCTCGTGTTAACGTCTTACTATAGGCGTTTTATACAACAATTCGAAAAAAAATCCCAAGCCACTGACGAACCTTACGAGAGGAGAAAATGCACAAGTATAAAGGCAACTCAATCCAAGAAGGTTAAAATCAATTTGAAGAAGGAAAAAACGCAATCACACATCAAAGAACTACTATCTTCCACGGAGATTTTAATCTTTGCGAATTTTAACAAACCCTTATTTCTGACTACAGACGCATCATCGTTTGTAATTGGCACAGTGCTGTCTTAAAGCAACATGGGTAATGACATACCCATCATATACATCCTCTGTCACTGAATAAAAAGGGGGAACACTATGCTGCTAACAAGGAGATGCTGGCCATAATTTGGGCCCAACATAATCTAAACTCGACGCTAAACTCAAAAGATGGAAGGCCCGACTTAAAGAATACAGCTATGAAATTATCTACAAGCGAGGATTCATCAATAAGCATCAATAAGGTCGTGGACATCAAGGCTTGAATTAAAGGCGAACAATCTGTCTACAGACGAAACTATACACAGTGTTGAAGTTATATTTAAAAAGGCAAAAAAATTATTCTTATGAACACCTAGTCTGCCGGAACTCCATGAAGAAAACTTGAAAGAAATCAATAAATACTTCAGACATCCAAGCCGAGTGGAAATCCGGAAGACCCAACCACGGTCCACGAAGTTCGTGAAATCAAAACAAAGGTCACTCCACATGTTAGGGATTAATGTCGGGATCCGACTTTAACGGATTATCTAAAAACACTGGGAGTTCAAAATAAACGAAGATATAATCGAAAGAATTCGAAAAACCCAGGAAGCCAAAAACACAAACAAAAGTTTTACGATTTCCCCAAAACTTTTCAATTGTTAAAGCCACAGCAGGCACAAGTTTATTTTGAGTCTGCAATTGGGTAGCAATTCTATAAAATTCAATTTAAAAAAAAAAACTTAATGACTGTTATAAATAAAATTAAATTTTCACTCAAAAAAAGTTTAAAAAAAATTCCACTCACCTGACATATCAGGTATTGCACGATTTGTAATCATCAACGAACAAAATAAAAACGTTTGAATAAAGTAGATTTTCATGGTGAAAAATAGATGGGAAAACCGCACTCACTAATATATATTCACAAATTTTAGTTCACTTCAAAATTTATAAAACTGACGAATTAACCACCAACTCCTCGCACTTGTAACAAAATCAAAATAATCAACAAACACGCTTGATAAATTGCACTCAAGAAAATAAAATCGTGAAAATGTTGCACATCAATTTTCTTTTTAAATGCCGCCGCACCACACAAAACATTATCCATCTTTCATTATAACCATCAACCAATTTTCAATTCAAATTACTAAACACCAACCGAACAATAAAATTAATTTCCACACCACACTAAAAAAAAGAGTAAAAATTTTCCTTTTTTAATTTTTCTGTTTATTTTTTTTTTTTTTGTATTGTACGCAAATCAAAGTTTCATCACAAACTGATTTACAAATTAATAAAACAGTCGAGTTTTATATTTGAAAATCACATGAAAAAGGAAGAAAACTTAAGCGCAAAAAAACAAAAATGAAAAACAGTAGAGCAAAACAAAACAACACAAAAAAAGGAAAACATCGTGGAAAAACATAACACACACAGCACACAAGAAGAGTAACCAACAACAATACTCACACACAAACAGTACCGAATAACAAAAGCACACCTCGGCTACATACAAACAGAGATTTGTGAAAATTTTTTAAATTCGTACACAACGCACGGGGAAATATCGAGGGAAATTCCTTTTGTCTTTGGATTGCGTGGTTGGCGGTTTAGTTTTATGGTTGGGTTCAAAGCTTATGATTATATTTTATTTTTAGATGCCGTATGTTTGTGGATTTATGTACGAGTATGTGTGTGTGTGTGAGTTGGATGATTTATTTTTTGTGCTTTTAACTTTTCCTTTAAATTAAAAGTGATTTGGTTTTAGATACCGATTTAGATTAATTGTTAGGTCAAATTGTCTCAGTTACAAAATTTAAAAGAGAAGAATATCATCGAAATAAGGATTATGATTTTGATTTTTTTCGGACATGAAATTAAAAATGGTGTGGCGTAACTGTTGTTCCAAATATTTTGACTTTCTTTTAATTTTACACTGCAACTGTTTTTTTTAATACCTGGGACATAAGTCACTATAGGAGACCACTTGATTATAAGATGTTGTAATCTCACTTTTTATACCACATTTATTCAATAAACAGGGTGTCCTGGTTTGGAATTCTAATCCCGGACGAAAAGCATTGCGTTTTTCAGTAAAAATTCATCAAAACATAAAAATCGTCACACTGGTAGTATAATTTGTTATGAATGTGGTGGTAAAATTCACAAGAGTTTTGAATGCAATAAGATCAAAGAGAAGCAGAAGTCATCGTCAAATGGTGCGAAGAATAACAGCAGAATAATGTTAAAAGCAATAAAAGTGAATCGGCTGAAAGAGCATTTGGTGTGACTTTATTCTCACAATCAAAACCATCCGAATGGTTTTTCGACAGTGGTGCGTCGAGCCACATGAAGCCTGATGCAAATTTAATGAAAAATCAAAGATCAACTGAAGCTGTTGAAATAGTGGCAGCAAATAATATGAAGATGCCAGTGAAATGCAAAATGAAATAATACCAGTAGAAGTCAGTCACAGGATGGTGTATACAAGATTTCAACCTTCTCTGATCAATGTATGTTATCAAAATCAAAAGAAAGTAGTGCATTAATATCGCACAGATGTTTCGGTCATGTAAATTACAAAACATGATGTTCGAAAATGATGAAATCGTGAAATGTGAAGTTTGTGCAATGGGCAAGCAATCGCGTCTCCCTTTCAAGCTTAGTGGTAGTGGCGTTCAGATAATGTGATTGATCTAATCCACTCAGATGTCTGTGGTCCGATGAAGACAAATTCAATTGGTGGATCAAAATACTTTTTATCATTCATCGATGATTGTTCAAGGAAACAAGTTTTTGATACATATGTTAATTTCAAATCGTGCGTAGAAAATCAGACTAATCGCAAAATAAAAAAATTCAGAACGAACAATGGCACTGAATATTGTTCCAAAAAGTTTGAAGGTTTTCTTAAACAACACGTTATACAGCATCAATTTACAAATGTGTACACTCAGAATGAACCGAACAATTGTGGAACGTTCAAGGTGTATGATTTTTAATGCTGATTTAGACAAAATGTTTTGGGCTGAAACACTTGCCATGGCAGCCTATATTATCAACAGAACAATTTCATCAATTTTAGTGAATAAAACTCCTGAAGAGGTATGGACGGGCATCAAAGTAAATGTATCTCATATGAACATTTTTTGGACCCGATGTTCCTAAAGAAAAAAGGAAGAAGTTCGACTCGAAATCGCGAAAAATTCGTGGGGTATGACATCAATACAAAAGGTTTTCGTTGTATTGATCCAAAAAAGAAACAACTGGTAATAAGTAGAGATGTTATTTTTCATGAGAAAAATTGTGATTTGATGGTGAAGCTATCAACTGATGACAATGTGAGTCCAGCTGAAGCGATAGATTATGAAAAGACAGAAGATTCGTCGTTTGAAACTGATGTTATTTTGATTGATACTGGTGAAATTGATAATATTGATGATCGCGATTATCAACCTGATGGAAATGTTGCGACCCCAGGAATCGTATTGAGAAAATCTACGCGTGAACCAAAGCCTCGAAAATTTAATGATTATGTAAGTTATTTTTCATTAAATAATATTAACGATTTTGATCCTGAGACAGTGCAAGAAGCTGCAGCACGTGATGATTCTTCAAAGTGGGAGTGTACCATGCAAGAAGAAATTGCATCGTTGATAGAAAACAAAACTTGGAGTCTCATCAAATTACCGCCTGTGGCACTATTCTGGTTTTCCCTGGGAATAGGGAATTGGGAAAAATATTTTCATAGCATTTTTGTCTAAATTATATTTTTCGGGCCTACTGTTGGAATTAATTAGGTGTAAATATTTTTGAAACAAAGATATCTTGGAAATAACTTTTTCCTATAAAAATTTTGTGGAACAAAAGTTTCCCAATCAACTTTGTTTCGAAAATATTTACACCCAACTAAGTCCAACAGTAGGCCAGAAAAATATAATTTAGACAAAAATGCTATGAAAATATTTTTCCCAATTCCCTATTCCCAGGGAAAACCAGAATAGAAGAAACGATATTAAAACAAAATGGGTATTCAAACGAAGATTTTACAATGATGGCGATGAAACGCCTTACAAAGCAGGCTTAGTCATGAAAGGTTGCCCACAGAAATATGGTGTATAATATAATGAAACTTTCTCGCTTGTGTGGTTCGTTATGCTTCGATAAGATTTTTGATGGCTTTAGCAGTTGAAAATAGTTTGAAAATACATCAAATGAATGCGGTCACCGCTTCCTTACAAGGCGACATTGATGCAGATGTATATATTGCGCAACCGGCATATTTTGTTTCATGTAAGACGCACATTTATTTTAATCGAGAATTGAATTTGATAGTAGCTTGTTATGTAGATGACTTGATGATATTCTAGAAAAATTAAGCAGATTTACTGCCACGGAATGCGTGGGTATTCGTATACATCAAAATGAAAAGAGCATTGAGCTGGACCAATCCTCGTACAACAAAGTAATATTAACTCGTTTGGGAATGAAAGATTGTAAGCAGATTGGCACACCTAGTAACTTGAATCAAAAACTTTCAATAAGTATGACAGCTATTACATGGTCCAGTAAACGACAACCATCCATTGCGTTATCCAGCACTGAGGCAGAATATATGGCAATGTTCTCAGTAACCTAAGAGGCCATCTGGCTGAAGCAATTGGCTGATGAAATCGATCCCAAATTGCGCAAGTCTGTTAATATTTTCTGTAACAATCAAAGTGCAAAATGTTTAGCTGAGATGGATACTTTTCGACCAAGTAGCAAGCACATAGAAATTCGACATCATCACATTCGAGAAAAGGTTATCGACAAAATCAGCACAATACAATACACTCCAACAGACGAAATGGTTGCGGACAGTTTGACAGAAGCAGTTACAAAGGACAAAAATAATTTTTGTGTCAAAGCTGTGGGATAATGTTGAAAAATCTTAAATAATTGAAAATTAACTTTTAATTATTCAACAAGTGAGAGTGTTGTTAAATTATGACGGCACCCCATATTCTCATCTGTCAACATTATTATATTGAGCGCCAGCGGAATGTTGATGACCAGCACAATGTTTGAGGGATTAGAGGAAGATAGACAATTATAGTAAACAACATGCAAGGGCTGAGGATTAAACATAACCGGACTGATAACTACGATTTTGTGGTAAATATGACAGGCAGAGCCGTTGACAAACAAACATCTTTTGCTTTATCGCTGGTTGACAAGTTTGGCGTTCGCGATACCGATTCAAACAATCGATACGAACAATCTCGTCGCCATTGCTTGAATGCTGGATAACCAGTGGACTATAGACACAGCGTTACAACCTCGGTGGTCATTGCATCCATTCCCAGGGCTCCTGATGTCAATAAATTCACTTGTAGGTGATCTAATGAGGAAAAACACAGCACACAGCAAACTACCGTCCGTCAAATAAATCCTACGGTACGCGTCAGTTTCATTTCTGGCCATTCAAGTTCACCACAAACTAGCACGCATACACGCAAAAGAACACCCAAACGCCGCAAAGGTTTTGTTAAGCGACTTCTACATGGACGATGTTAGACCAGGATCATAGGATACAGCAGCATACAATTGAGGAATCAGCAACTTTCCAGGGTCGCTGAAACCTGTCAAACTCTGTGGATTCGCTGATGCGTCAAAATCCAGAGTTATCGAGAAAAATCAAAAGATGGATAAACTTTTTAGCAATGATCTCGACAAATAAAGAATTAAGCGATCTTCAAGTGTAACAAGAGCAATCCGGGTTTATGGCTTTAACGTTGTGGCTTGTCAAATTGACATTGAGTCTCTACATTACCACTTCTCTACAGTGACTCGGAAATCACGAATTGGCCGTGCAACGATTCGGTATTTTGATGACTCGACCGGTTCTTGTTTACTTTGGTTGGTTGATTCCCTTCAAAAGATCTTGATTTTCGTTCGCTGATGGTATATTGAACTTATTTCCACTAAGTAGCATGGATTCAATCAAATTTTGCATTTTTCAGCGTAAAAACATTTTCAGCACGATTGATAACTAAGTATGGACATTTGTATGGTGGCTTGCAGAGTTAGAAATGGAACAAAAGCAGTCAGAATTTGTCAATTATCTCCATCATCTAGACATCGCCAGGATAAAGTATTCATCTCTAAAGAAATAAATAGCCATGTTTAAATGGTTGAGATGATTAACAAGTTCTGACTGGTTTTGTTCCATTTTTCAACTTTGCAAGCATCTGACCGCAGGAATGCGGATCTGTTCTTCAAAAACAAGTTCTGCTGAAGGGGTTTTAAGCTCTTCGCGGCACGTATTGCAAATCCCTAATAAAACTACTGGTATAATACGTGTTCATTGTTTGGTTTGATGCTACATGATGGCAGTTTTGAGTGTACGGTATTAGTTTAATAACTCGGACTTGTAGCGGTTAGATTAGTGCAACCAAATATTCTAATCGTATATATCGCAAATGCGATTCCTTGCAATCTCAACGCAATTAATGGCACAATTCTAAATTGCCACCCGGTTGTTTTACAACATGTAAGTAACTGATGAACAATATAAAACGTGGCTCGTTTTCAAATGGCAGCCCATATTGTTTAAAGCTAAATGTGACCACTGGTTCATTTTCGCACCACGAGAGAGAACGACATATTTTTCTCAATAACTCGACACCGACATGTTTTTTCCTGTAAAATTTGATTGTAATATTTAACCGTTATACCGACAAAAATATAAAAGGAGTGGTTTTAAATTTTTTTTTTTATTGCGGATGTGGTGTTCAAAGAATAATGAAATAGGTAGTGAAATTTTTAAGCAAAAAACATGTATCCTTCGCTTAAAAATTATTGGTGAGTTTACCGTAATTATTAATTATACCCATTTGTTAAGGTTCGATTTTGTTGAAAACATTTTAAATTTGCTAACAAAATTTATGAAATGTCAAATATAGATATACATAGTTAAATATGATTTTGATTTGGTGTTTTGCAGTGGTGCGTACCATTGGGCTTTTAACAACAATTTTTTTTGTAGGAAAACTAAATTAATATTAGCGCAGGTGCTAGATGAATTGAAGGACATTCCAGATAACGTCCCATTACCAAGTGATATTTATTTGGAACCTCCCGATTGGAATATTGGAACAGATGAGGATTCCGGGGATGAAGAATCTGAACTGTTTCACCGGAAATCAGCTGCAGGTGATGGTTGAATTAAGATTTGATGAAGATGACATCGGGATTAGTCCAAATGATAATGAAATTGAAAATGATGTATCAAACGTAATAAATTATCGAATATCACCTAACTGGGAACGAGGCTTGCCATTGGCGTCACTCATGTATCGCCACAAAAATAGTAAACCTTTACTGATGAGCGCAAATTCGAACTCACTCGAATTTTTTAAACTATTTTTTCCGCGAGAATTTGTAAAAACAAATATTCGTTTCTCGGACAATATTTCAATTAATCAACCAACCGACAGATATATAAATGTGCTCCCCCTAATTACTCATTTGAATAATCTTTCATAAAATACGCTCCATTAGAGATGGCAATGTCTGTTGATGAATCGATGATACCATATTTTGGTTAGCATCCGTGCAAACAGTTCATCAGGAATAAACCAGTAAGATTTGGGTATAAAGCTTAGGTGGCAGCAAGCAGTATGGGTTATTGTTACCAATTTCATTTATATCAAGGACGAAATCAAGAGTGCGACTCTAGACTAGGATTAGGAGAATAGGTGGTCTTCAAATTCACAACTAAAATTACTCATCGTTTCCCGAATGTTTTTCTTATTATTTCGATAATTGTTTTACGGGACCAAAATTAATATATGCGCTTACACAAAATGCTTGTTATGGAACTGGAACTCGTGAAAATCGAATTAAATACAATAAATGGCAGACAAAAAGGAAAGGATATTATGAGAACTAGACAAATGTATATGGAGTTCATCCTATATGCACAGCCCCTCGTTACGAACGAACAGTACAGTAAAAGCTATGGTTGCAAAAAGGATCAACTAGCGTTTCGACGAGAATTGGCACAATTATTGCTATCCAAATATGGCAGTTTGAGCTTTCAAGGTAGTTTGAGCTTTCAAATAACCCTGAAGTTTTTGCAAGAGGCCACACATTTCTGCACCTTAGAATTCCCGGTTATGCACACTAAATGTTCCGAGGCCTTCCATATAGCCAGCTTAAATAAATTTTGGTTTGAAATGAGCTTCAAAATTCATTATTCGATGGATTGTGATGAAAATATTTAATTTTTTATTTTTACTATACAGGTATTGAAAACATGTGATTACTTTTTTGCTAATTTTTACAATAAAAACAATAAGAAATGAATTAAAATGTATATAATAATAAATAAAACCAATATAAAATTGAATATTATTTTGTGGTTAATGCTATATCTTTCGTAACAGTTGGCCGACAACTGTATTTGTAGAATTGTTTTGTTATTCGACTCAAAATACATCGAAAACACGTAAATAAACACATGGGTCACAATTCTTGATAATCCACATATGTATTTCCAAAATGAACAAACAAGAAGACAACGGCCATTCCACATGGGTTGTCAAAGAAGCTGCCTCATCTTCGTTTCTTTCCCCGTTTACCTATGATACCGGTTTTATTTGCGACTCATTTTTCAACAAAACATTTTCTGTGAAGCAGTTTCAACAAAAATAGAAATGAAATAAAATAATTTAAGGCCATTTTTGAGATGTAGATTTTAGTTTAAATTTTATTTTCGAGGGAGCAGAATAAAACAATACGAAAAATTAGTGTTTAAATAAATATAAGATAAAATTTTAAATTAGCAATAAAAAATCTATTACGACTTATTTTGGAGTGTGACGCAGATTTCATTTGACAATCCGTGTGAAACTGCTGAACGGGAACAATATACGACGAGTATTCCAAAAAGCGACACACGACGAATACAAGCAACGAAAAACGAACAAAATTTATTTTAACAAAACTAAATTTTACATTAAACACGGTATGTCGATTAACTTTTGCTTTTTGGGAGGCCGACAAAATTGGGCCACTTTTTTAACATCACTCTTAGTAATGGTCCAAATAAATTGTTCTGACATAGCTTTGACGGCCGTTTGAATACCTGGATGGGATATAGATTTAAAAACCAACCTGCGGAAATCCAGTGGTATTAGAGTCAATTTTTCTTAGTCGAGACATTACTAACTTTCAGGAATTTCCAAAAGTTTTCTTATTTCCTCTTGTGATTTTTTGGGATTCTGCTATATTTTCGTAGTTTATGGAGTCGAGTAATGTTAATGAATCGATTCTCGATAGTGGATGTTTAGTGTATCTGAGACAAAATTGTTCACCGTTGAGTACTAAACCTCCATTGCTTAACCTCACCTCGGTTTTCTGGTGGTAGGCACGTACTGAAAGTTGATGGTGAAAAATGAGTAAAATCTGAATTCTCTTGGACTTCGAATATAATCTCCTTGAACTCCTCAGTTGATACACTTAATGTTGGAATTTTTGATATTGATGCAATTGCTGATACTCGTAGTGAGGTTAGTGGGTCGACTAAACGGATGTTTTGGATATCGATCATAAAGCCTGAGTGTTTAGGCAATCTGTTCCTATAATAACCATCGTCACATCTGTTAAAATGATTGTCCAGATGAACCGTTTTCAAAGGCCATGATCTAAATTAATTCGTAGGGAACCAAAAGTTATGACTGTTGATCTGTTGGCTGTGCAAAAACTCGAGGTTAACGTCATTGTTTTTCCTCTTATTGTTATTGGCATGTATCACAGAAATGTCTGCTGTGGTGTCGATAAAAATGTTTTATGTCAACAACTTTTAAGCGATATTTCGATATTTTTAACAATTTGTTTTACAATTCTTGGCTTAGTCTTTAAACCACCGATGGGAACACGAAATTGCACTCCAATGAACTTAATCTTTTAGTGGATCTAGTTGGGGGCCGAAACTTGCGAACACGAGTATTTCGTGATCTCACTTGGCATCTCGTCAAAACGACGATTTATTTCGTTAATTTGTTACCAGATAAAGGATTCAATTTGATTATCAAAATGGATCGAACTGGTTGGTTGATACCGGCATAACGTGAGATTAAGACATAGTCTCTAGTAAACATTCCGCTAATTCTGCTACATTATCTCCGCCATTGATTTTCATTCGACGGAGCAACTGTGATGGATTCATATCATCTGCTCAAGACCCAGTAACAATCTCTGGATCTGCACTTGTTTGAAATTACTCAACCTCTCTAGAATAGGTTTTTTTAAGATCGGTGTATATGGTGCACTGGACTTGGGACCTAAATATAATGACATCGCTTACTTCATTTAATTACTCGATCGTTTAATGCACCAAGAAGCTGATTATATACCGAGAGGATTCTGTATTAATTTTACCAAGGGAAATTGCGATTCGACAATATGAACTAAAGCTCCTGGGATAGGACATCACTGGTTTGTTGGTTGCTTCTGATGATAACCCTGATGGTTGGTTGGTTATTTGTCGTAGTTGATAACATTCTTCTCAAGCGATGGTGAACTATACTTTCAATATCCAATTTTGGGGTGCTTGTGGTGGTTTCCGCTTGGTTGAACACCTACACCATTTTCAAAAGATGTTTCGCTTAAGACATTGTTTTGGAAGAAGTGTGTACATGCCTTACACGAGCCTACCATCAAAAAGCGATATAAAAAAAGCTTTTCTCTTTTTCATACACATTTAGAAAATGGTTATGTTTTTCATACAAAATAATTCACATGCGGATGTTAAATTTTCAGCTGAGAAACTCTGGACAACTATAGAACAATATCTATTTTTGCAATAATTAAATTCCGGGCCAATAGGCCTTTCTACACTAGTATTAAACACAACACATCCTGACAACTAAAAATGTTGAATTTAAACGTGTGTCCGGAATTGTTATCATTTCTTCTAAAGTGTTTCCTGTACCTTTTCTGTTGTGCTCAATATACGTATGACCTTTGACAGAAGCAGATTTGTGACAGTTGTACAATACGATATTGAAAGAAGTGTTGTACGACTTTCACACTCTCCAAACGATATCACAAATTTGGGAAAAATGTCGTCTGTCTTTAAATAAATCTATTAATATCTCTTCTCTATCACTATATTTAGATAACGCTGGAATTATGCGAGTTGGATGCCGCCTAAAGCATATAAATGAACATTTAAAGCTAATAAATTCTCGAATTCTCGCATATATTCATCGAGTAGCACGGGGACTAGTAAAAAAGGCGCACGAGCAACATTTACAAGCTGCAAAGATTTCATCGAAGGATACACTAACTCGTACAGCGACAATGGGACCAATTTCGTTGGTGTCACAAACGAGCTAAAATATTTCCGCAGCAACTGCTTTCAAAACAAGAAAAGTATACATCGCAAATTGGTTACACAATAAATAACAACTCAAGATTTGAGGTTTGGTGGAACGCCATCAAATATCATTAATAAAATAGCCTGCATCATACTGTGAGATAAATACTTTAAATGTAAAATTTATGCTAAAAATAAAACGACCAATTTATCAACATACATCGGTCACCGTAAACATTCAATTTTCACATTAGGAAAATTTGTGTTCATGATAATATTTTCGCCGTGGTCACATTCGTCGTCCAGGTATAAGGAACTCATTATTATATTTTCTACATTTCCATCTCCTATACATAAAATTTTAGCGATTCTTACTAAAAATTGACATACAACTGTAGGTATGGAGTAGATTTCCCAAAATTTCATGGTTGTCAGTTTCTTACGAGTATATATAGGAAAATTAGCAACTTTAAAAATAAAACAATAAAAATCACATAAAATTAAACGATGTGTAACTTTTATTGAGCTTTTATGACGAATAATAAAAAAGTTCGAGAATGGATAGGTAAATTATCATTGTTTCGCGCTAATTGGACTAACAAGATGGTTTTTATCAAAAATTTTAGAGAAAAGAGTAGGGATGTCAATTGTTACTAATCAATAGAATAAATACAACTACAAACAGTCTTCACATGCCGGGATAGCATCGTAAATGTACGACCGAAATGTACAACCATGAGACAAAACATCCCTTGGGAAGAAGTCGAGGATGAACTGCTGTTATTTTATAAAAAAGCGGATTTGCCATTATGTTCTAAATGAATATAGCACTGAGGAAACTCAAGCAACCTCTGTATGTGTTGACCTCGAAGAAAGTTTCAATATATTCAAGCGCCCTCCAAATAATAACGTTTCGGCAGATACAAAATTTTTTTGAACTATGGGTCAACGTTTTATGGTACGTCATCGGTGACTTTAATGCCAAACATATACTTACTGGGGTTCCAGATTAACTACCCCAAGGGGACGTCAATTAATGAATGTTATACAAGGAAACCACTACTTATCGTCGAAAATTTTCTGACATCCTTGATTGTCACATTTAAAATAAAGCGGGAAATAATCCAGGCCGATAGATTATAAACATATACAGATTGAGACATGCGAATAAAATTCATTTTTAATACAAAACCGCGAACTAACACACTATGGTTAGGAACGGTTCTTAGTTGAAATATAGATGAACCGAAAGAATAATTATTCCGTGGTTTCCTTTTCCATACGTTTGGGGTTTATCGCTCATTGTGTAACCCGGTGATATGTTTTGCTCTTTCATAATATGTTTATGATCGTTGGCTCAAGTCATCTAGAGATTAACCCCTCTAACAGCAAAAGGATTGGTTTTTACCATTACCCGATCTTCCATCTACTTGAATCGATTTTGCTCAACGAGACATCTATGTTTTTTTTTGCAGAGCCTTGTGCTTGATGAGACTCTCTCTTGGGATGGAGCTTGGACTTGTTTGCGTTCACTTTGTTAAAAATATGCTTCCTTTCCAGCTTCGATCTAGATTAGATAAACCCTGGTCACGCCTTTCTTTGCACTTTGATTGTGATTCTGTTTGAAGTTGTACTGCAACGTCAACCATTTATCTTTTACAGAATTGGCGTTTCTTCGAGGATTCGTCACTTCGCCTTTCCTGCTGTTGCTTATATTGTTATGGACCTGCCTTTCGCCTTTATGGCTAGTCGACTGTACTATAGAGTTGCTGACTTTGTCATTTAGGGAATCAGTGTTCTTGCCGATCTTTTTCAAAAATTCCTTTTTTTTTGTATTTATCCTGCAATCTGTTCTGGGGCCTGATCAAGACTCTCCCTGCTCTTTCTCAGTTTGCTTATTCCATCCTTACTTTTACGTCAATCAGCCAATTCGAGGACGTACGGCTATAGGACCGATTTTAAGACCATCTGCACATTGCAAGCTCCATGCCAGACTGACATGGAAGATGGGCTGGTCCATGAGTTTTGCACACCGACAGGGAGTCACAGATGTGTTACATTTCATCACAGATCGTAATGTGTGATGAAATTTCACTTCTGAAACACGATTTTGAATTACCCTAATTTCCTGTGTATAGCCCGCGGGTTATATATAAAAAAAGGGTTTTTTCGAAAATTTCGAGGTGCGGATTATACAATAAGTGCGGGCATACAACCATTTTTATTTTTATATATTTTGAATTTATTAGGTAATTTAATATTAACCGATCATATACATTTAAAATCCATGAAAGTCTTCCTCAGGCTCGAAACCCATAAATTCGTCATCTGACTCAATTTCGAACGCGTCAAGGATACCACTGTAATCGTTGAGAAATGAGAATCAGCAGTGGTATCTCCTCATTGTCTGAATCGAACGTCTGACATCTCATCTTATTGGCCATAATTATGCAGTTTTGCTTGTTTTAGTTGTTTACTTCTGAAATCCGTTTCTAATACATTCCTTACTGACTTTACTCCAACTTTCGGACACGAAAGTAGGATACAGCATACGTCTTCAACGTAGGTTGTTTTGGATTTAGTGAACGTATGAATTCCACTGACCATCCATTTCTCTCATTCCTTGCGGATATGGTTTTTAAATGACTTATTAACCGACAAGTCGAGAGGTTGTAATAATTTGGTAAGCCCTTCAGGCATTTTGAAAATCAATGCTGGGGCAACTTTCCCATAACTTCTCGGATATGTAAACAGTTAGCCTCTAAATTTTATTTATATTGTACGAGTTTTTATTTGCTCTGCTGTTGGTCACCAAACTAATGTCACGGGCAATCAAACTAACATTTGTGGACTGTTACCCAACTTATTACGAAACATTGATTGACAGGTGAAGTCTTTATTAGTTTTATTAGCATAGTTTATATTAAGAAAAGGTAGGAATGCTATTCAGAACCTTTCGTCTCCCGTTATAGATAACTTACCCGTATAGTTTGGAATTCCAAGAATCCTTTCCTTTCTGGTACAAGGCTCTTGAATATGACCCACTTCCAAGTTTTCCGACGCAAAGAGGTGGCAGAGTTTAGCAGTCGCTGCCTTTTACCTCTGTAAGGTAATCTGAATTCACCTCAACCTGCGGAGCATCCGATGAGGCCATATAGTCGTTCCACTAGGCTTGGCTCGTATGTTTTTGAAGGAGGTTGATTAAGTTTACGCTTTCTGACGTCTTTTCCTGACCTTGTCTGTCTTAAGGCGGGGGCTATTTTGGGACAGGTAGAGATGGTTAATAGTAAATATCCATTTCCCTATTTTTCCTCGACATTGCCTTCTACATCACTTTCCGTACTTCCTTATTTTAAAGCACCAGATCGGTTCTGTAATGTGGCCGGTAAATGAAGAAAATTTGTATGTTTCGAGTGTCCCATGGCTTTAGCGTTGGCAACTAAGGCGTCGTCGTCAGATACGCCCATAATTGTTGTTAAAACGCCAGATGTTTCATTAGGAATGGCTGAGTTGTACTCTTCTTTTCTTCGTACTCTTCAGTTCTAACCTTACGAACTCGTCACTGGGGAGATTGTGGTAGCGAATATTTACATGGCCTCCTATACTATACTGGGACGTATACGGCAATTGAACTAAACGAGACGGACTGTCGTAATACATTTCTCTCTCTCTCTCTCTGGCACTATATCCCATCAAGGGATTTGGCCGCCTCAAATGAGGGTTCATAATCAGAATTTCATTTCGGATAATGAGTGATAAATGTGGGGTTTTTGACTTTCGGGATTAGTGATTTTGGAGCATTGCTCTCGTTACTATCCATGCAGTAAGTTTGACGAATTCGGTGCAAAAGTTCCACAGCGGAAGTTTAGACTGAAGATTCAGAATTTTTACTTTTAAATCGTTAGGAAAACGGAAATGCTACATTAAATTAAATTATTAACAGAAAATGTAGCATTTCCGGCAGATTAGTATGTACTAGTGCGATGGCAAGGAACTGTAAAGAAATGTAATCAACTAAGACCGCTCGTTTTGGAGTAGATTTTCGAAATAATGTTCAATGGCCATATTGAGAGAGCAAACCGTATTTCTAGTTATTTCGTCGAGTCCTTTAGTTAAACTTCAAACCTAAAAATAAAACCATTTTAATTTAAATTTTTGAAAATATTTAATAAAAAATAGAGTTTTGTTACAATTTTTTGTTGATCGATAAAATATTTTTAAATATATGAAACGTGCAAAAAAAAACTATATGAAAGGATATCCCGTGATTATAGCTTGTTTGTGGAAAATTGTAAATAATTGTTTTCAACCACGTCCATCCCGCTTATCTTCTTTTTTTTTAACCTAATCGGAATGCCACAATAATGACAAGAGTAAAACGCGGAAAGCAAAATAAAGCCACCCTTTGTTTAAGGAACGAAATACGAATTAAAAAAAATATTACAAATTTGGTGCCAGTCCTGTTATGATGCCTGAACCCGTATAAAACCTTGTATGTATGTAATAATAAAATAATACTTATTTAACCATGCGAGTAAATAGATAAAATGAAACAATGGTTTAACAATAAATAAAAAACACTAACAAGACAACAGTAAGTATCCAATGTAAAAATATAAGTATTCTGATTGAGGGGATTTGCAACCCCAAATGAAACATAAATGTCTTAGAGGACAAATTTAAAAACGAGCAGGGGATTCGTGGTAACTTATTTCAACAATTAACAAAAAGCTACCAGTTTTCTTCAGGTTCATCGGATCGAACATTACGATTTTCTATTTTCTGCTCGTTATTATCATGATCCGATTTGCGATGATTCTGCCCTTTACGAACATCTTTTCCACCAAAATTACCCCTTTTATTGTTTGCATGGTGTTTACCACTCGACACATCGACATCCATCAGGAAGTCTGGTACCTTCTGTCCGGCTTGATGTAAAATTTTCTTTAAGTCGGCCGCAATTGCATAATCGTCTTCTGCATCAAAGAAACTTGTCGCTTTTCCACAATTGCCGACTCGACCCGTACGACCAATCCGATGTACATATTCATCGATCGACCGAGGCAAATCAAAATTAATCACGTGACTAACATTTTTTATGTCCAAGCCACGTGCACCTACCGACGTTGCGATTAACAGCTTCATTTTACCCGATTTAAAATCTCTCAAGGCCTCCTCGCGTTGTCTCTGATATCGATCGCCATGCATCGAAGTGGTTAAAACTTGTTTTTCACTCAGGAATGATGCCAAAAAGTCAGCATTTCGTTTTGTTTCGACAAATACCATAATACCATCTGGGTCTCCTTTTTCAATAATTTCCATTAGTTTTTTGCGTTTCTCAAATTTGGGTACTTCGTAAACGCATTGCTCGACATCAGTTGACGCTCCACCAACGATGCCAACGGCCACAAATAAATATGAATTTAAAAAATTACCAGCCAATCGCTGAATTTCTTCAGGGAATGTGGCTGAGAACATTAGAGTTTGTCGTTTATCCGGCGGTGGCATCGATGAGAGATCCATCAATTTCTCAATATCGGGTAAGAATCCCATATCAAGCATTCGATCCGCTTCGTCTAGTACAATGTATCTGAGATCTTCGAATGAAACAATGCCACGACTAATGAAGTCTAATAGACGACCTGGGGTAGCGATCAACAAATGGCATCCATTCTAAAATAATGTTCATATAAACATATATTAATAAAAATCCCCTTATTTAAATTATACATTAGGAAATATGCCTTAATATGTACTTACATTTGCCTTCTCAATCTGATATCCGGAAGCAGTTCCGCCATAAACAAGTAGAGTTTTTAAAAATGATTGGGTTGCAAATTTACGGCATTCAGTTTCAATTTGAATGCCAAGTTCACGTGTAGGTGAGACCACTAGGACATGTGGTTTGTTGCCTGATAAGGGCTTTTCATCGGTAAGCAACTTACTAATGATTGGAAGTAAAAATGCCGCAGTTTTGCCAGATCCTGTTTGTGCACACGCCATTATATCACGTCCTGCCAAAATAATAGGAATCGCGTTTTTCTGAATCGGTGTTGGATGAGAATATCCCGATCGCTTTACATTTTTTATCACAAAATCTGCCAAACCAGAATTATCGAAAGAATCGATAGCCGGTGGAATATCTTCGCCGGACACATTCACCGGAATTTCATCAAATTTCATGAAGTTTACACCCGAAGTAATACCACTTGCGAATAGTTCATCCTCATCTTCGGTAGGCGTTGGTGGAATGTAATCTCGCTCTTTTGGATCATTATTTTTCGCAGGGTGATTATCGGTAGATCGATTGCTATGACTATTTTGATTGTTATGATGCCCACCATCGCGTCCTTGCTGTTGACGACTTTGACCATCCCCTTGATTAGTATTTCTGCTCGAATTTTGATGTCTCCCACCTCTGCGTCCATCGTCATTTCGTTCATAGTCACCTGAATAATTTTTACCAGAATCCGAACGTGATTGGTTATCTCCCCGCTTGCGATACTCATTGTTATGATTATTATTGTAGTGATTTCGAGTAGAGCCGTCTTTGTCAAAATTCCGATTACCACCATCTCTATCGAAATTTCGATTACCGCCCTCCCTATCGATATTTCGATGTTGATTCATATTCCGTGAATCGCCTCGATGGTTTGTGTCACGGTCATTATTACGAGGCCTGTTATTATTGTATTGTTTCTTGTGGGCACTGTCTTTACTTGTTTCGCTACCATCTGAACGGCCTGGATCACTCCGATTAAATGAACGATTATTTTGCCGATGTTCACTGGAATTTTTTTGATTTGGATCCGCACCTTTCGATTTTGGACTTTTACCACCTTTCACATTATTACTACTGCCACTGTTAGGTTCACTTTCACGTTTTTCCTCTTTTAGATTTTCGAAATCGTCACGGCCAAACGACTTGCCAAGCGTTTCCTGAAAAAAGATGCATACAACAAAATACAATTAGCGCTCTTTCTACCACACGCATAAACCGGTACAGCTGTGTGCAAAGTATTAGCAAAATTCGTCAAATTGTGTAGGACAGCTGAAGGACGATTTCCAACATAACTTGTTGGCATTTTAAGTAAGAAAATAAGTGGTTTTAAATCAAAATATCACTAAAAACATAGAGAACTTACAGTTTCATCCCATTCATCAGCCATTTGTAATGTAGAATAGAACATTTTAGTTGGTTACTCGATATTTTATAGCATAGCGTTTTTTCATTAACAAAGCAATGAAGTTGGCTACGTCAAAATAAAAAACAAAGAAATATTGAGCTACAAATAGACAAAATAGTTGATTGTTGCCAAGTTTTATAGCGCAACATTAGTCGTGTTGCACCGTATTGCCTATAAATGGAAACAAAAATCACTGTTTTCGCGCCAAAACCATATATGTATTACATAAGAAATCTACAATTTTATATGTTTATAGAATAAGAAAAATGTGTATTTAATAAATTTTACGACAACCCAAATTAATTGCAATATACTGGAGGCAGATGAATAATTTTATAGCAACATTTTGAATTAACAAAAAATTAATTTTTTTTGTGTTAAAACACGTGACAATTTTAGCTCGGTCGTCAGATTTAAGTGATCGAACAAATGAAGGATTTTTGGACGAATCGAACAAATGTGAAAGTTTAAAACTACGGGCCAAGTTGCGTTTCAAATGAATATGTAATCAATAAGTACTATCCTTGCTTACCAACTACATACATACTTGATACTTGCCACTTTGGAGTTAGCAAAAATACGTTAGAGGTTCCAATCGTCAACTTAGCTACGACACTACAAGCAGTATTGGTTGGTTGACTGGAAAGCAACTAAAAAAAAATAAATAGGAATAGTTTACAAGTCCTATAGAAGCATATTTTATATATATTTAATAAAAATACGAGTTCGAAGATTTGTTTTAAATAAATTTTATCGATTTAATAATTTGAATATTTTTTATAGCAACATTTCTTGTTTATGGTAGATGTAAACATTTGCATATTTACCAAAGCCTTTCAATATAACCTTCAATGTGAGGATAGAATATCGTCATGAACACATACAATTTTATTAATATACTAAATATTGAAATAAAGTACAAATAATTATAAACTGAATGATTTTGATTTAACGAAACTTCGTGTTATCGAATTTTTTTGTATAAACCGCTGCCGCAACATGTATAGCCATCCTTTCCCAGTGTCATAACTGCCAAATTATCAATCAACAGCATTCCATTACACTAATTACCGCCACTATGAACTTTTAGTTTTGGAGTGGCTAGCACAGCCCTGGGAAGGGAGACGGATTGAGCACATGTGAGACGGTTGTAGTGGCAATGCTTCAAAGAAACTGGGATCTATGTAGATCAGAGTCAGCTAATAGATACGTAATGCCTGCTAAACAATCTGAGTGCGCAACTCTAAAACATGCGAAGATTTACAAAAGATCTAGACAGCCTATTTACAACACTGCAGAGATGGTGGAGAACTCTGCTGGTTCTACAGATTACTACAGGATAAGTGTTCTGCAGAACTAACGGAGAAAATATCACCATTCGTTCAGTAACAAGAGGAACGGTCAACGCAAGCAGAGGAAGCCAAGCACCAATTTATTTATGGAACATACAAGAAGTGGAGTTTGCTAAACGATTTCGAATTTCCGTAGGACTATAAAATGCACAAATTTGAGGCAGCTATCAACCTTTACTGGTAGGATCGCGCGTTGAACTGCCAGTTACCATGAGCTAGAACAGTATAGAAGTCCACTCTGCACCCAATTTATTTTAGGTTCTAAATAGTTTTCCAGTTTCATTTCTGTTTGGAATGCTTAGAAGGAACCTATACAACATAAACAATCAAAATTTTGATATAACAATATCACTATACAAATTTGCTGCTGGGGGATGGGAGACCGATAAACCAAAATAGATACAACAAAATGTGCCCAACCCAAACTTTTACTGTATATACTCACACACGCCCCTTTCCAACTTACCTTAAATATCTTGTTCACATAAAATCAAGTATGTAATGTTCTCGGCAATAACATTTCAATCATTGGCAACATGACATTTTACTATTATTATTAAACCTCGAGGTCCTTTAGAATTTAAATCTAGTACAAGTACATTACACACTAAAATAGTATTACTCTTTTAAAAAATTAAAAATCCTTGATATCAAAAAATTTTTGTTATTATTAGAATAATTTAAATTACAAAAAAGTTATTCTGTGTATTAAATACAAATAATCATGTTTTTTTCAAAGTTTTTTTTCAGTTTTATAATTCTTTTTGTGGTTTTGTTTGTTCTTTGTTTAATAATAAAATAAAAACATAAAAAATCGTCTAATTTCTAATATATATATATATATTTTTTTAAATTTTTTAATTATTTTTTGTATTTATTTAGTATTAGCCAGTGTTTTTATGTATCATGTGTTTGTTTTTTGTGTGTCTCTCGTTCTCTATTTACTAATTATTTTGCCATTAGATTTTGTATCATCATCTTGATCAATCATATCATTATTATCATCTTCGTTTAAATCGAGTGATAGGATTGATCCACGTCGTGGTTTTTTACTTCTTAATTTACGTGTTGATATATTATTGTTTATTACGACGGCGACTGGTGGTGGCGGTGCTGGGGCTGCTGTAACTGTTCCTGAAGTATCATTGCTATATTCACTGGAATCACTATCATAACTACGTTTTTTAACTAAATTATTTTCGGTTGTTGTTTGTTTTGTGTTTGTTAACTGATTATCATTATTTTTATTATTACTATTACTTAAACTATCATTTTTTTGATCATCACTATTATTTGTGATTAGATTTATATCTCCATTACAATATTTATTTATATTAGTTCGTTTGATATCTTCATTACTATTATAATTATTATTACAAGTTAATCCATTATTAAAATTATTTATAGACGTTCGTTCACTTTGATCATTAATACTACTACTACTACTATTATTACAATTCACGGTCATTTCACTATGATTATTACTTGTACCATTCACTATATGTGGATCTTTTGACGAAATTTTTAATAGATTTATTTCACGTTCTAATGACTGTATCGTTTCTTTAGCTGCTTTTAATTCTTGTTGTAAAAATACAATTGTACTTTGCATACCCTCAACATCCTCGTCCAACTCCTGTAGAAAATCATCGAGTTCTGAAAAATCAAAAAAGTAAAATTTGGGGTCACACAACCCAAAAATAAATAATTAACATCAATTCATAATTTATAATTTGCAAACAATAAATTTTACCTGACTGTGATTTTTTTATCTCTTCGCTAAAGCTCTTCTGTAGCGCGAGATCGCCCTCTAATTTCGCTAGCCTTCCATTTGACGTCATTTTACCGAGCTCTTCATTTTCCTAGTACATAACAAGACCAATTGATTAAATAAATAAGGTTCCAAAAGTTTATAAATTATTTACCTGATGTAGCAGTCTACATTTGGCCATTAAACGTTTACCATTATTTGAATCGGGTGTAAATTTCCATGCCGATAATTCATTTTGGGTTTCCTCCATTTTTGCTTTTGTCGCTTGTAGCTCAGCCTTAAGTTTTTGAAATAGTATATTCACCGCAGGATCCAGTAGTGTCGTTCGTAACGCATTAGGTCCGGATGCCTGTGCAGTTTTGAGTTCAGCGACTTGACTCTAATTAAATAACAGTAAAAATCAATATTTTATATAAATATTATTAATATTAGAATATATTAAATATTTTACCGCATAGTCTTGCATTTCTTGTTCTTTAGCTGCCAATCTTTTAACCAAAATACGTTCCCTTCGCTGTGATTCGGCATATTGTTGTCTTAGTCTTGTTTCTGATTCACGTAACGTTTGATTTTCTTCTGAAAATATACAAAAAGATGAACACAATTTTAAAAATATTGCTTTCATTTTACTAAATTACGATTATTTTTATATCATTTCTTTAAATTTCAAAATGCTTTCTTATATCTTTTATTTTTTTTTAAGACACTTCCGCCGTTAAAATGTCTATAAATAAAACGAAACAGTTACTTATATTGCAATGTTTAGTTTTTACTAAACTACTACTAGAAGGAAGATGCAAGAATATGGTGAATGAGGCCAATTACTACAAAAATAAGATTATTTTATAATTTATTTAATCGCGTGAGATACTAACACTAAATTTTAATACATAGTTTTATTATCCTCTGCGGACTCTCCGAGCTAGATTTCTGTTTTAATTTAAAACTCCGATTTATTAAATCTTCACACGAACCTAATTACTAACACGATTTTAAGCGTGTGAATGATATTTTTGTTGTTTAATCATTCTTTAAATTTAATAATCTGAGGATAGAACTAAAAAAAATCTGTATAACTGTTTCTTTAACTGTTCTAGAACAGAAGGAGCCTCAACTTTGCTGTGACAATCATCATATTATGCTGTGATAATAGAAACTATTTTACATCGTTTGATGTAGTTGGCCACGATACAAAAAAGGGTTATAAATAAGAAACATAGTACAGGTAACCCTCCAAGAACAAGGTATTCGAAGAACACAGGTTCACATTTCCACAAATTACACGGTTTCAAACAGCACGATTTTCGTTATTCTCTTTTATTTTGTTTTTTGTATATCTTAGCAAAAAATAAAAAATGAAACGTAACATTTTCTTTATTTTCTTTTCTGTAGTCTCGAACAACCCGGTTTTAAAGAACACGGAACGAATTAGTCGTGTTCTTGGAGGGATTCCTGTACACGATTCTTCTTCCACCCAGAAGGCGAACATTCGAATACATTTACCTCGGGTTTTAACTTAAGTCAGTCATTCTCGAAAGATGGTTAAAAATAGCGTACATAAGCAAATTAGTATTTATTGAAAGGTTTAAGATCTCAAATCATTTTAGCATTAAAAATTTACAGAATTAGCGAATAAAAATGTTCAATGGCCCGTTCCACTCTTGGATCCTCATCTACAAAATTTCGCGGTTCTGGTTTTACTTTTGGAACATAGAAAGAGAATAGAAAACATTCATTTTAACAAACGTTTTATATTTGTTTTCTTTTTATTATCTTTGTGGTAGTGTTGTGTAACAACACGAGAAACAAAAAAAATGTTGTTGAAAATTTAACAACACAAAATCCCCGCCGCAAATTTAGTTTGTAGATAAAGAGGAAAAAAAACGAGGATAAAATCTGATGTAAGAATACAAGTGTGGAAGCGCCCAATAGTTGCATTTGTATCGACCTAAACAAATTATTAGCTTGAAATTTTTTTAAGTGACACTGACGGAAAAACAATGTACTACAGAAAGTAGGAACAACTATTGAGACTAGGGAAAGTATAGAAAACGCTACCAGTGGAAAAAATGAAGCTTGCTTCAGATGCACCCGAGACACTTTATCCATTTTAAAATTGATAATTTCAATATTAATTGGAAATAAATTTATAGTTTTTATATTTTAATGCAATATACAAATAATATTAAACTTTGCAAGATCACTTTTCATAGATAATTCATAGAAAAGCCCGACTAAACTCTTTTTCGTAGTAATAAACTTTTCCGCGAGAGCACAGGCGTACAAGTCTCAATTGGAAAAATATGCGACAAAGTAAGTTGTGATTATTAAAAAATGTAGTTAACAAAAATTTCGAGTGCTTAAATAGCTGCTTTATTAGAAATAAAACAAAATGTCTAAAATAATAGTAAACTGTAACACCCCTGTATAATAATTTTTTTAAGCAAATCTAGTTCCCCGAATTAAACAAAATTTGATGTATAAAAAGAAATTATTTTGTAATTTATAATAGTAGTTTGATACATACTCGACTGTTTATATTTAAAATGGCAATAAGCCATGCATCCGCCCATTGCGAATATGCATAAATGCATTCCATTTGTGGTGTCTGTAATGGCAATGCTCGAGCTGCAGCTAGATAATACTCTAATCGAAAATACTTCCCCAATTAAAGTCTTTCAAAGCGAGCATGGAGTAAGATTGGATAATTGAAATGGCAACTCTCGCCATCGTGTACAAGATCTTTTTCCCGCTGAATATGAAAATAGCATGCAATTTTGTCGAGAAATCCTGCGTCGCAACCAAAAATCTGTTTTTTAACAATATTTTACTGGGTTACAAGAGGAGGGATCGTTCCATCTCCACCGCGGTCTCCTGATCTAAATCCTTTATGCTTTTTCGATTGGGTTATTATAAAGAGCTGGTTGATGAAAGAGGAAACCAGACGGAACATGAGATGGGACAAAGAATAATCGAAGCGACAAATATTATTAAAAATCCGCCGAAGCGGATTTAGGTAGATTTTAGAAGGTGATTAAACTTCACAAAACCATTGTTTTTTTTGATAGAAGAATTAGATATCCACGAAAATTTGATTGTATACGAGTACAAGAAATTTTGTAAATTAATTTTGTCAACTATAGGGTATGTAATCTGCTCCCTTGATAAATAATGTATTATACAAGATGATTGAAAGTGTTAATGCACTTTGGGCTATCGTAATTATAATTTGTTCTGCGAGAGTTTTAATATATTTTTATCATTTCATTTTTTTAAATGGTATATAAGAGAAATGAGGCAAGAAGTACAGAGAAAAAACGAACATAATTGATCGAAATGGAACCTTCCCCATCGACAGGCTATTATACCCACCCAGAAAATCTTAAAACTGGTTAGGATTCCAAGATAATGGTCACTCGTTCATCCGAAATAGAAATAATCATCGAAACCCCGATATATCAAGCACCGTTTATAAAAAAATATTCGTTTTTTACAACCTTACCTAACCCTCCATCTAATAAGAAACTTCAATTAAGTATAACACTAACTACAAGAAACAGTTTTTGAAACATGTACACTAAAATGAACCATTTAGTGACCAAATAGCCTAATAAAACTTGATAGCCACAGTTTCATGTAACAACGTAGAGATGTACTTAAGTGTTCGCATGTTCCTTAGTACGCATTAAGTATGCATTTATTTTGAACAATGGTTTCACTTTTCGAAAACGAGAAATATATGTTATATAAATCACATCTAACACGAATTTTACCTTTAAAACACAGCGATTGTTGTAAACGAGGTCCGATTAGAAAATACTCTCGGTAATAACGAACTTTAGTCATGATCCCAGTGATGATAGCAGGATCTCACTGTATTAGGTCAAACAAATTACATTGGTGCTTTTTAACATTTAATTGAGTGAAAAGCGGTTTTCTAGTGGTAACACCTTGTAACTGTTAGACCTTCTGCACCCACCGCCGTCCTTCAAGTAAAGATTGATATAAAGGTCATTGGAATAAACTACGTAGTGCAATTATCCACTTATTGTATCATGCTGTATAGTACGTGAGTTTTGAATTACCTTGTATAAACATTTTAAGGTGATTCAAAACTGAAGATTTTTGACATTACCGGATATCGTTGCGTAAAACACAAGTGAAGTTAGAAATTATGTATACTTAGTAAATTAAATTACATTTTCATTTCTTTGGATTTGAAAGCGAACGATAATACGGTACACCTCAAACTAAAGTCACACTTGCTTATACCATGAGCCCTATAGATCACTTTAAAGTTAACGTCACACTAAGGCTCCTAATGTCTTGCATTTGCTCTTTAATTTTATCGTGTCTTTTATTTCTTTACTGTCATTTGTTAAAGTTAAGTCCACGCTTAAAATCACGATCATCTATTAATCACTACCCGAAACCCTCGCTAAAACACAACTTTGAGCTTCGCACCTTCGCATAATAAACGAAACAATAATAATCATACAAATGTTTTTATTGTTTATTTTCATCCTCGCTGTAGGCCAAACGGATTAACTGAACAGCAAAAAATCAGTATTTAAGAATTTGACTTAAATTGGAGTGCTAAAAAGAAAAGATTAAACCGTCCCGACACTCTAGTTGTTTAACGTGGTGATGTTAAACAACTAGAGTGTCCAATAATTTTTAATCGAGACTACTCGAATAGCAATTATTGAGGATGTTCATACACTGAAGGAACTGTATCAGACTCCTTTCAAATAACATATGGTGTTCGACAGGGAGATGCACCCGCGCCTGTAACTGGTTCAATTTGGCGTTTGAGTACGGAGTGAGGAAAAGCAACATTGAAACTGCGCGTTATATTCAATAAAACAGGCCAAATTCTTGGACATGCAAATGATATCGTGGTACGCGACATCAAGGATAGTTTCATACTGTTCAATCGCTGCGCAACAAGACTTGGTTTGGAGGTGAACAGTACCAACACGAAATTTTTAACAACACCCAGAAACATCTTTAAATACCTCGCGTCACTTATAACATCCTTGAATGATATGCAGGCAGAAATAAAAGCCCGAATCACGGACAACGAGTTTTCTACGCCCAATCAAAATTATTGCGATCTATACATCTATCGCAGTCGTGCAAGCTCGCATTTTATAAAGCACTCAAAAGACCTGTGCTGACTTTCGGAAGCGAGAGCTCGATCGTGACCTCTAACACGACTGTAGACTGTTATCTACCTTCGAAAGGAAGATCATCTGTTCAATTTTTGGTCCTGTTAAAATTGCGAACAATGAATATCGGATTCGCATAAACCACGAAATAAAGCATCTTCTCGGGGGTAGCGATATTATCGGCTTCATCAAATCTAATCGAGTTAGATGGCTCGGCCACGTTGCAATGTCTCCACAACAACGAATGATTTACAAAGTGTTCCATCAACACCCAGCCGGAATGCGTCGCAGAGAAAGACCCCGACTGCACTGGCGTCACGACATCGAACAAGACCTATTCGTATTAGCATGTTGAATTTGGAGGACGAGAGCGATGGACTGAGACGGATGGAGGACCATAGTGCGGGCGATAAAATCCCTTCATGGGATGTAAAAGCTAGAGAGAGAGAGAGAGATACATTGAAGTATTCGAATAGCTAGCCAAAATATTTTGAAACAATTTGCTTATTTATTAACCGAGTTCCACTGGCGTTAGCAAAGTACTTACAAGTACTTGTGAGTGAAACGTTCAATGGAACAGAAATTTATTATTTTACGTTGTTGTTGTATTTATTGTAATGGTTTTTTGTTGTGATTGTTCCGTACATTGGTCTATTTCAGTATATCTCGAATTAAATACACAATCGTAGGAAATTCTTCCATTTGGCGTCAAATATGTGTGACAACGACTATGATGATTCATACTTACTTAGACACAATCAACTTCCCAACCACCCCATACTTTTTCTTTCCTTTAACGCTGGATCGCGGATAAATTAGAATTTAATTTGAATTATAGATGGAAGGTTTGTAAGAATCGCAACAATCAGTTTCGAACTTAATGAGATTATTGATTTGAAAAAATCAGTCATCTCATCAGGCCGCGGCGACTGACGTTGATATTTTACATAGGAATATTGTCCATATATATAGAACAATACCATGTATATGTACCACTAGCGAATTACTTCCTAGTCTACAGAATTCGATTCTTTCATATTCTCCCATCTATATTTCATTTTTTAACAATTAACTTTTCGTTGTGTACGAATTACATTTTATATTTTACGTTGTTGTTGTATTTATTGTAATGGTTTTTTGTTGTGATTGTTCCGTACATTGGTCTATTTCAGTATATCTCGAATTAAATACACAATCGTAGGAAATTCTTCCATTTGGCGTCAAATATGTGTGACAACGACTATGATGATTCATACTTACTTAGACACAATCAACTTCCCAACCACCCCATACTTTTTCTTTCCTTTAACGCTGGATCGCGGATAAATTAGAATTTAATTTGAATTATAGATGGAAGGTTTGTAAGAATCGCAACAATCAGTTTCGAACTTAATGAGATTATTGATTTGAAAAAATCAGTCATCTCATCGCCGCGGCCTGATGAGGTTCTTTTGAAAACTCCGAGTTTATTAAAATTTAATTTTAGGGTACATGTAATGAATTTCAATATGTTTTTTTATTAGATTTCATTATAATTTTCGATCATTGTTGGTAAATTAAAATCGAGAAAAATATTCGAATGTTTTGATATAAATATCGAATATTAAATATGTAGATAAAAAGAAGGCAAATATATTCTCGAATACCAGATATTTGAATAGCCGATCTGATTACTAAGATTAATAAAAATTTGATTGACCGAAACACCGGTGTAAAAATAGAATACAATTGAAACCTACTCCCCAGGTATTCTAGTACACGTCATCCAGTAGATCAAGGAACTGGCTAGTATTCAAGAAATTCTGATTAATCCGAAATATAACTAACCATTGAAACCTCTTCGAGGCGGCCAGATTCCTTAACGAGTTGTAGTATCAGCAAAAAAAAAATGTTTTCTTTTACTCGAATTCAACTATATAGTTTGATTTCTGTCGTCCTAAGGTTTTGATAAACAAGAAACGCAGACTATTAAAAGTATGGGATGATTTTGTATTTAATTTAAGAGAAATCGCCGCAAATTTCCCCTGTTGGTCTTACATTGTTTTACTATTCATATTTTAGGATAATATATGATTAGGTTTGCTACAAGAGGCAAATAGACCAAAACCACAATCAAACGAAATAAACAGGTGGTTTTCAATCAATGAAATTATTTAGGGCAGTCTACTCTGTTACAATTAAAAGTTTTCAGAGAGTTTATTTCTATCGAACACTGATAGTAGCCATGCATCGTCTACAAAAGTTGTTTATTCTTCTCATATGGAAGCGAACTAATCCAAACAATCCTAACAATAAGGTTGTTCCGTGCCGTACTCATGCGAACCTTCAAACGATACTTCTCAAAATTTCATGCCATTTCAACTATCAATCATTACTTGCTCGTGGTTTTAGTGACACTATTTTTAATATTTAATGTTGATTTCGATTGACTGAAAAATGTTACACTGAGGGTAAAAATGGCACTCCAACTGCTTTAAAAATGTTCGATTGAAAAAAAAAAATATACCACAAGGGTAATATTTTGTTACACCCAGGGAAATTTTCTCTACTCCAGGTTTTTTGATCGAGTAAACCATTTTTTGTTGTTGTCATACGCCATTTAAACATACGTGTTTAATAACTTTAATTCCGAGTATTACGTTATGGAGGAAATTTTAAATGACATTTACTTCCCATCAACACCATCATTCTCCTCAGATTCATCTGATGAGGAATTTTTGGAACAAACTATTGTCAATCATCGACATGACATGACAGCAAAGATGAAACAAATATATTGTTTTAACATTTAAAAGCAGTGTAGCTCATTTCTGTTCAATTGATTCAAAATGAGGGTATAAAATGAGGTTACTATTTTTAGAGTAGGAGCATATCAATCGAAATCAAGAAAAAGCACCGTTCAAGCACTGTGCTCCTGGGAAATCAACCATAAAAGACTGGTATTGTGAATTTAAATGAGGCCGAACGAACGCGAAGAGTGTCCAAGAGAGGTTGTAAATCCAAAAAATTATTATTAATGATCGTAAAGTAAAGTTGCAGAAGATAGCTGACATCATAAAAAACCAAAAGAACGTGTTGGTCATATTTTACATGAATATTTTGGTCGAAGTAGGTGTCGCCTTTGCTCAATCGGTCAAGAACAGCGTGGTGTTAATGCAGACTGCTGTTTGGAGATCTTTAAGCACAATAAACAGGATCTTTTGCGTCGATATGTGGCAATGAATGAAACATAAATTCACTACTACACACCTGAATCTAAACCATAAATCAAAGAGTTGAAAGAAAACGGTGAAAGTCGCCTCAATTGGCCAATGAAGAAAAAGACGACTGGAAAGAAAAGATTTAAAAAAAGGCCTCATACGATGAACAATAATTCTGTACCACCAAAAGAATTCCTCGTATCACAAGTCGTAACGATGGTAAAATTGCATGAGTGTAGGTTGTAATTGCCCTATCTACTGTATTCCCCAGATCTAGCCCTTGCAATTATTATGTACATATTCGCAACCCTAAAAAGGATGCTTCAGGGAAACGAGATTTGGGTTAAATCAGGATGTTATACCAGAAAGAAACGCCTATTTTGAAGTATTGGACAATTCATTCTAAGATAAAGTTGGAAAAGCGTTAGACCGATTAAAGCACTCTTGAAGGAAACTATATTGAGGAATGAATGACTTTTCAATCGACGTGTTATGATTTTAATTGGCACATCTACAGTTATTCAATTCCATACAATATTTTAGTACTGCATGTCACTTCAGTATCCTTGTCGTGAAATCTTAGAGCCTCGCCATGTGAGACTGAGTTTCAAAAGTAACTTCACGGATCTAACTTTTGATATTGTGTGAACTTATGTGAAAGTATAACAAATCTGATAATAACACTGACGAGGCACAAACACGTGACAAAATTACAAAAGCTTATACGATTGACATTCTATAAAACAAAAAAACAGAAATTTGGCGACAAAAAGGAAAAAATATACAAAACCGAAAAAAATTTGCAACAAAACAAAAATTCGGTTCACATTAAACGGAACAAAACTCACGGCAAATTTTGGTAGCTGAGCTAATTTAATTTGTAAGTAATGTAAAACTATTTATTTATGCTTAAGAAGTAAAATTATTAAATTTAACTAAGCACTTTTCATTGCTGTTCCCTTGTTCATGAAAACGAAACCGAAACATGTAAGTATTTATCCTATTTTCGAAAATAAAACAAAAAATATCCTATTCATAAAAATTTTATGTTTCATCCAGCCTTCACGTTGCAATGTGAAAAAGAAGGTATGCTTATAACAACGCAACGAAATTGAAGTGATTTAAGGAAAATGAGGAACATTGTTTTTATTCAGTCTTTTTGTAAATCGACAGTTTTGTATACGTAGTATTCAACTAGTTCGTCGCCTCAAGTGACAAAATTTAGTCAACTCCAATCAAAAAATCTGTTGATTTCCGTGATAATCTCGGACGAGTATACCTCTGGGCACATGAGATTCGTTTCGTACCGTCTTTAAGTTTTTTGTACGAAAAACGTAAACTTAGACAACATACCATATAAAAATTTAACCATACAAACATTTAAAGAAATTATAAAACGTAATTTTATAAAAATTAAGAAATTAGAAAAATTATTTTAAACTAAAAAATTTCGTTAAATATCAATTGTTAAATGTATTAAAAATTACTGGAATATTAAAAAAATTAAAAATCTAGAATAACGAAAATAATTAAAATAAATAGCTGTCAAAAAACATTTCTTACAAATTTTATGACGAATATAGCCTGAATTTGTGAATGGTGAATTTTATGTGGCCTTTTTGTCACTCCAAAAATGGAAGTGATACTATAAATTACAATATTTTATGTCTCTCTCGCTTGAATCGAATGGCATAGAAACATGTGAAATTTCAGTACAAAAAGTAGAATTTTATTGTCACTTGAAACAACAAACGTACGACTAGCGGAATTTAAGTCTTCGCGATTTTCAGCGTTTCTCGTTAACACGAGTGAAAATTTAAAAAATGTCAATTTGAATTGTCATTCAATTCAAACGCGAAAACTTCAAAATTTCGATTCCTATTAGATTAGATCAGAAACATTTAAAAAGAAAGACATAAAATAATATTGTTGTTTCCAAAATGTCTCCGGTTTGTCGATAAAGAAAGTGCATAGAATAAAATAATTTAACAAGAATTGAGGTTACAATGTTCGTCTTTCTCATTTTGTTTACAAAAGCGATATCCGGGGGTTACGATAAGAGTAGTTCAACATTTTATTCATAGCTTTTTACCTATCTTATACTATTTTTGTATGTTGTGCTTGTTTTGTTTCTATTTTGTTGGCTTGTTGTTGATCCCGAATTACTTCACAAAAATTCACACAACACACCAGCAATATGTAAAAATTGAAAATAAATTGCAACATAACAAACATAAGTTCCGCGGCAAACTTTAATATGACCTTTTTACTTTATGGAGCATTTTTGTACGGCAATCTACAACATAAATCATCACCCAACTTCCACAAATTTTAATTTTGTTTCAGTCGAGTTAGTTTGAAAATAATTTGAAATCCGTTAAAATTCTATGAATTAAAGTAACAAAATGGAGCGGATCGGACCCTAGAGTAGTTGTTATGAAGTAAAGATATGATGAAAATAATTTTATTACATTGTTTGGTAACCGGGTGTTAAGGGATGCAATTTGGCCCAACAAATGATCACATAAATCAAATAACATTTTGAACCAAATTCTACCTATGTCCTTATTATATTTCAAGGGTCGTGTGCCCCAGTGAAAAAAAAATACTTTATCGCCTAATTTTCGTAAAATTTTGTATTTTAATTTACGTCAAACACAATAACAATCTACCTCTTTATTGAGTAACGATTTGAATATATAAAATATTTGTATGCGATTTATCTCTCTGTGGTAATTTTGAATTAAAATAGTTTCAATGGGCATAGAGGTTCATATTTTTCGATAGGTATCAATACAATATAATATTATAGGTATTTTAAATTGTTTCTATCGTCAATTAACAACATGGAACGATATTTAGTTATCATAGGGTTGGATTGGAGTCAACTTAATGTTACTTTATAACTAGAAATAAACTTAGAAATGTGTATCTGAATTTATTAATTCTCAAGGGCGATTCGTACAGAATTTTTTTTTCTAATTAACTGGAAACTTAGGTAATAGTAATATAACTAATAAATAATAAAAAAAATTATGGAAATTAGCTTTAAGTAGAAATAAACGATTTTCCACTTAGAAATGACAATTGAAAACGCCCGCAACACTATCTAGTCGTTCATCCAAAGAGCGGCCGCCCTAAAACTTATAATTTATTTAAAATTCTAAATCATAACATCTCCAAAATACAGATTAACTCGCTAAAAAAATGTTCGCTTGAATTTAAGTCTTGAAGGAGCAAATTGATGAAAAATTGAAAATTTGTATTAGCCTGAGTGCCGTTAATTAATTGACACATACTATTCTTCGTATAAAAATGCATGCTAATTTTAAATTACGAGGGATGTTCAAGAAGTTCAGCAAATCTATACGAAATTTAGGGTACACAAATTATTAGTCTCCGAAGCTTTTATCAAAAATTAGGCATTTATTGCGAAAGAGCGGTAGCTTAGGCCTCCCGCTACGTTGTTTGTTTTCAACAACAAATTCACCATTATTAAACTTTAAAACCAGTCACGCAATTTCCCTCACCATATGCTTTTAAAAGTAAACGATGTGCCTTAGCTGCAGATTTCGTTAAACTAAAGAAATAAATCAAAAGTTCCCGCAAATGGCGCTTATTGTTTGAGGCCACACGACATTTTCACAAGAAAAAAAGTATAAGCAAGCGCGATATAAAACTTCTATTTTACGTTGTATCATTTATCAATACATAATTGAATCTTTGATTATAAAAAAACGAGGAAATTTTTTGTTCCAAATAAAAAGCAACAGAAAAAAAATTATTTCATAATAAAATCAACTCAGTTAATGCATGATACAAAATCGCTAATATTTTAAAGTTATGCGGTTGACAAATGCCCAACCTTAGGATATGATGTTTTACATCGGGCAATTTTAACCATAAATTACTGATGGTAACGTCTTTTGTCGAACCGTGATGCCTTATTTGTACATATACCCAATAAGTAAGAGAATTGTTTTTGTTTTTTTTTATTCCTCTATTTAAGTGGGGGAACTATACAACTTGGAATAAAAATAAGAAGAGAGTAAGAATTCTTCAATTCTAATTTAACTACATATCTTAAAAATTTGTTAAATTAGAATTGAAGAAGGAATACATCGATTCCGGGACAGGTCTTCTATTTTATATGTAATAGATATATATTACGTAAAGAAAAATTTTAACTATTTTAAATTAATTTAAATATAGTTTAATTAAACTAATATTTTATAAAAGTAAAAAAACACCAAAAATATAATATGTAATTTTAATTTGAAAGATAAACGCGGTCTTGCAGTTTAAACTTTCAGGTGGTACGAGTACTTAGATATCACCAGCTTTAAAGATAAAGGAACTAATATTGAAACAAGCCATACCGATTTTTTCCACAGAAGATGAATCCTAGTTTCTAAATTCTCAAAGAAATCCGTTTGAATTTTTATAGTTTAAGGGCTCCCAATGATTTCTAATTTTTGGAAAACGTAAAATACTTTACAAAATATTTTACAGCCAATTCTGAAATTGCACATAAGCTAGAAAGCGCCAAAAAAGGGCATAGTTGATAATAAAGAACGCAAAATTTGTAGAATGAGTGGTACTTTTGAAAAATCTCTATAATTCTATTTTCTAACCATAGCAAGATGTTGCACCAGTCAAATTTCATTATTTGAAACATTCTATTAAAATTTTAATTCATTCTTGTAAATTTAAAACTTCAATGAAATGATAAAATTTAATTTAAACGAGCAAGCGATGTTGATTATAATTTAAATCTGATTAATTCAAATAAATGTTAAAGGGCAGTAAAATGTTTCCCACAACTAAATGTGGTAACCATTTACAATCACAAAAAAAACACAGATCAATTGACATTCGGGATTGAAATGAACTTTTTTATTTGTGTATTCATTGTGTACTTTAAATATCAAGAAATGTTAAAAAACTGCTTTGTGCCAAACCCATGAAATAAAGCAGTTCCAACACTGGGTCTATTTTGAATTTTCGATAACGTTGTTTTTCGAAACTACTGACTTATTCGATAACGTAAGACGATAAGATCACTATTATGAATTTTTTTTTATCGAAAATACAAAAATCTCAATAATATATTATTATGAAAAACTTATACATTAAACTCACAACTAACAATATTTTATGTTCGGCACCGTAAAAGATGTAAGTTTTTCGAAAAAAAAAACAACGTCGAAAAATTTAAAATTAGAGCATTTTTGGTAGTATTAGTATCGATTAAAACCCGCTAGGTCCCCTGTATAAAAATAGAACACAATCTCTGAAAACCTTTTCAGTGAAATTATTTCGAAAAAATTATACACCTTGAATGAGACCGTTTTTTGAGACTAACACAGCCGGAGCTCGAAATTTATTTCTAGTTTTAACCACGTTATAAATGCAGTATTGATAAGTTCATTATTTTTTTTTTTATTTAATTCGCTGGAACCCACCCATTGAAAATGTTGCCCTTACCACGCTTAGTTAGAGCCGGATACGGATTTACTATGCATGATTACGTGTATAGTTTACTATTAAACACTTTCTTATCTCAGATGTAATTTACCCTATCTAAGGATGATTTTGAAATTAAATATTATCAATTTTTCATCTAAAACACGGTTTTGGTGCCCTATCGAATAATTATTTCACCGTGACAGAAATTAGGCCCGTACTTTCATAATTTCTTCCTTTAATAATTTAAAAATAAATGTCGTTGATGCGTTTCGCTAATCAGTTCTTAGATATTTCAGCCTTGAAACGGTTAGATTTTTCGAAGCCCTCCCGACGAACCAAAGAAATACAGAAATAAACTAAATATGACATCCGTTTTTAAATATCATAACGGAATATATTTTAACGATGGTTGATATACTACATATTTGAAGAAGGGCAATGTAATTTATTTACGAAATTGGTTTCTCTTATTACTCATGAACTATGAGTATTGATATTAAAGCACAATTGGCCGTTCCAAAAATTGATCATTATATCCTCCAAAGTTCAAACATTTTATGAGTGCCGCTTAATTGGAGCTGTATAGAACTTTGATCAGACCTTTTGTTATGAATAGGAATGATCGCTGACGAGATCCACTAACAACTTAAGAATTGAGATTGTTCGGACTCTCGAATTTCCCGAAGTTTTAGTTATATTAGTAACCTAATTAAAAATATATTCAATTGTTTTCTACAACTAAAAAAATTTATTTAATAAAGACTCTCTTTTCCATTTTTAATCATTTTGTGCATTACGAATTTCAGAACTTCACTGTAACCTGCTCACTGAACTCAATTTCTGTAGTTACAGTTAAACGAACTACATATTTTTCAATCTACCCCTAAGTGCAATTCGAAAAATAAAGGGCCAGTCTAGGGAACAACTGTTTTCCATTTAACTTTCCTTCGAAAATATTTACTTATTCTATCATTAGGCTTGAAAAAAATCAATTGACGCAAAAATGCTGGTAATATTTCTCTCAAATCACAATTCCTAGGGAAAGGCTTGACTACTGCTATAGGAGTATATATATTTATGTAGGCAGAAAAAAAATTTAAATGTGTTTTCAATTAAGAAAAATGCACAGCAAACAATCGCAGGTTACGTGCAAAAGTCGATATGTATGAGTTCCAAATGAATTAACAGGCCTAGTTAATGACGTAAGAGCAGAGATATTATATCTACAGATAGATTTTGAGAAGAATTTATGGATTTTGAATATTTTCACACAAATGCCAAGTGCTTCACTGTCTATTTAGGTAAACAAACAAACCTAGTGAATCAGTTACTTAATTGGAAGAAAAACGGTTCTAGTAATAATTTGAAGAAGTTTGAGCCAATTTGCTGGATGCCGGGCAATTTTCGCAAATGCGAGAATTGTATATATTACTTAAAAAAACGTTAATGTTACAATTTCTCATAACAATTGATTAATTTGTTCAATAAAGTTGAATTCCTACGCGTATATTTTATAATTGTTTAATAAAGTTGAATTCATAGGTGTGAAGTGGTTTCATATTATAATCTGTCGATACTCGTATTATGGAAGTGCAACATGCGCCTGGTTTATTTATCTAGGTGTAAATATCTTAAGAATTTGCGAATAATGAGAAGACTGCGTTCATCACAAGTGTTTAAGAGAGAAAATTAAAAATACAACTTGGACAATACCCAAGGATAGTCCGGGTGTCAGATAGAATTTCAGTATTCCAGTGATGAAAAAAGTGTAGCGGATTTATGGTTTTCCATGTTTATCGGTATTAAATTGAAGGTAGCACGTTTTAGAGGAGAAACACCGGACTATATGTTGTAAAGGACAGTTCACTCGTAAGTACTTAATCCTTTAAACATTTCCTTATCCTGTAGCATTATAAATTCTCGCAGGTTTAGATTTCCTAGTCTGTTCGGTCACCGAATCATGACTTGACATACAGCACAAAACTCCCTTAAAGACGACTGGTTGAATAATGCGTGGATTCCACAGTGAAACAAATTTTTTCAGTAAAAGTAACACACAACAGTATGAAACTCAATACTTTTTATAGCAACACTTGTTTGTCTTTATCACTCTAACGTGATAAAGACAAACAAGTGTTGCTATAAAAATACTATACTCTCCTCGTTTAGGTTTCTCAGTAGTTTTTACTGAAAAAAATGTTTCATTCTGGAATTCACGCATAACTTGTTTATTTCAACATTGGTTTATAATTCACTACAGTCAAACCTGTTTTTGTCCGATTTTTTTTTGCGGAATGAAAAAAAAAATTATGTGGAATCTACTTAAGTTCTTTCAAAATTTCAATTAAATTAGAACATAATTGAATGTGATTAATCTAATTATGTAGTTAATTGACGTTAGCCATTTTGTTTTTTGATATTTCTTCACAGTGCGTAAGTATTGGTAATGTTGCGTAATGTTTTGACTTTTTTTCTACGTGCAACTTTTTTTATGCGGTCCCTAGTCCCGCATAAAAAAAACTTTTTGAATGTGTTGCGAAAACGTGTTTTTTTTGCGTTATAATCGTCCATCAGAGCGGGTAATTCAGTTAATTATGGATCGTTTTCCCACCACGTATACTCTAAATGATAATACGCATTCAGTAAGACGTCGAACTGTGCGTATCGAACAAGCGATAGACGCTGTACAGCGTAGCATCGAGGAAATGTGTCCATTCACTTTATGGAAGATTTTATCGAAGGATCTTGATTTAAGTGCTTACAAAATTCAACTTGTGCAGGAAGTACAGCTATCCGATCATCGTATACGCCGCCAATTCGGCCAATGGGCGAAACATAAATTGATATTGATTTTCTAAACAAAATTTTGTTCAGCGATGAAGCTCATTTTTGGTTGAATGGATATGTTAATAAACAGAATTGTCGGATTTTGAGTAAAGATAATCCACTAGCCTTTGCCGAAACAACATAACATCCAGCGAAAATCACTGTTGGTGCGCTTTATGGGCCGGCGGAAGCATTGGTCCATATGACTTCAAAAACGATGATGGGCGGAATGTTACAGTCAACGGTGAACGGTATAGACATGATTTCTAACTTTTTTGCACCCCAATTGGCTGGATTGGGGTTTATTAAGGATATTCAAACTGTTTTTCATTGTTCTATTTTAATTTAAAATTGTGAACCTGTAAAAAAACGCACTTTATAAGAAAATATCCATCATAAATTTTTATATAGTTTTCTTGACATATCATTGTTCTCAACAGTTCTATAAAGATCCATTCCTTTAGAATTGTTCATAGTGATTATAGGCTACGGCTGCGACAAAACAATCTCAAGATGTAAATTATCTCTCAAGTTTCAGAAGATTAGTGCATAATAATGGCTATCATATGTGTGCTGCCTTTTGAAATGAGAGTTAATTTTTTCAACATGGTCACATGTCCTGTGTATATTATTGAACCATTCTGTCAATCGAAATCAACCTCACTTATGATAAGAAGACACTTTAGTTATTTTATTGATCCTTGATTTTTAATGCTCAAAAATATTAACTTTAAATATATTCCGTAAACAATAAAAGGAAAATGACAAATTTTAAGTATCGATGAGCACGCAGATATTTAAAAATATAGGTCTTAGATCTTGTGAAACAAAACCATCTGTTTGATAATCTTAAGCGGAAAAATACTATTATTGTGTTTTACACGTTATCAATACATTGATATTAATAAATCTGGTTGCAAGATAATACGGGATCGGAATTTCCGAATAAAAATTTAATAAAACAAGTTTTTGTTAGGACACCTTACTTTTCCGGAATTATGTCGAAATGATTAAATAAATTTAATAAGTAATAATATAGTGGAGGTACGTAAGTGTACGTAAGTCGAAGACCCCTCAAACTACTTTTGCACAAAATAAATTATATAAGAAAGCATTATTCCAATTATTCGTAATAATTTAATGTTTAAAGTTAATTTTAGTTTTAGGGAACCTAATAAAAAAATTATGTATATGAAATATAATATAAAAAAACCAATGATAAAAAATACTTGCTTGATTAAAAAAAGTTTTTGATTTTGTGTTTTTTGTTCGTTTGTTTTTTATTTCGATGGAAAAATGACTTCAGTTTTTCACTTTTCATCACTCCCAACAAAAAAAAATCACTGTTTTTTGCAATTATGTATATAAATACATAAACACTAAAGCATAATAATTATTTTCTTATATTTAAGTTTATAATAATTTTCAATTTTTTTTTTTATTTTTCACACAATTTTCACTAAATACAAAGATCTAGTATTTAATCACACATCACAGTGTTTAACATAATAAACATAATACACATTAGGTTTAAATATTAATTATTTTTTAATGATATAGAGCAAACTAAGTTTATATAAAAATATGTGATATAAAATGTTTATGCATACATTGCAATTAGATAAGTTTTTTTATCACCCGATTTTATATTCTATATACATATTGTAATTTGTATGCTTTGTGGTAGGCAAAATGCAAATAATGACAAATGCTGACTGACATTTCTTTAAATGCGATGCATTATTTAAAATTAATAAATAATATTTTGTCGCTGTTGCTGGCGTTATAACAAAATAATTTCGATTAAAGTAAAATATTGTAAATATTTTTTCCTTAGGTAAGCAATCTATAATAACTAATAATTAATGTCGAATATTGATTCATTCGTAATTAATAATGAAACAAAATAATGTCTGTAATTATCTGCATTATGGTATAAGGTAGAAAACCTCAATGAATAATATATAATTTGAGAAGAAGGGTTGACTAGATAAGTTGAATCTTGTTTTATGAAATTATCAAGTTATTTATTCTATTTATAGAGGACAAAGACGAAATAGGGCATACTGATTCAGTTTAATCTACAAAGATTTAAGAAGTGCATTTGCTTTCTATAACACTGCCGAAATAAGCAAAACACTGGATTGAAAAAATTCTCATAATCATACATACTTACATAAGATGTCAAAGATTTACTGTAAATCGCGGAGATTGCCGATCATTATTGATGGTATACATACATCAACATTTTCAGTAAAAAACTGCAAATAATTGTCTGAAGATTCACAAATTAATAAGTTCATAGTTTAACCTAATATACTTTGGAAATGGGCTACATAATTATTTATACCATAATTGTTTTCTTATGCAGAAAAAGAATCGCGGTCGTCAATTTACTCTAGTTTCCTAACACAAAAAAAACATATACACCTAAGTAAGTAGTTGCTAGTTCTTGGGCACGTTTTGTAAGTAGAAAAGTAAAAACTGTAGACACATGCGAAAGAGAAATATTTTTAGCTTTTTTCAATTCGAGGTTGAGCAACCGACCGACAGCATTCACAGAATGAATTTAATTAATGTGCCGGATAATATCAAAATCATTTTATCTATCGTCAACTTCACCTAAAAAAAATACTTTAAGCTCCTTTTTATAAAAACTTAACTGATTATACATCTACTATTTTGAGCTAAAGATAATTATGTTTGCGAATTATAAAGCTTGAACCGAAACTTTATTCGGACCTGGTACCATAATAAATTTAAGAATGCGAGAAATTTATATCTGAAATCCTTCTGAAACATTTCTGGCATTGCATTGCGTCTCCCATGTTATTTAACTTGGTCAGATATAATGATTCCTACAAAATAATAGTAGTTTCCCAAACTTGAGGAAATTTTGTCAAAAGGCTTATAAATTGTAACAGAGCTCTCACAATAGAAAAAAATGTTGCCTTAACCTTTTGCCTTAAACTTTTACCTTAAGAGTATCTCTCACAATGGGCAAAAAAAAAATAAATTGAAACCATTTTCGTTTTATTTATCTTCATACTAATGATATTTTTGAAATTGTATTTTGCATTATTAATTATAATTTTAAGATATATTAAACCGATAAATTAGTTCTTATTTGCTTATTAACATGTTTTGTCTGGAAAATGACAACAAAAACCCTGATTTTGAAATTTAGCTAACTTCATTAGTCTTGTCTTAAGGCAAAAGTTTAGAGTTTGCTAACTTTTTCCTTAAGGTAAAAACGAAATTCTTTTTTTTTCTCAAGTTTTATTTTCAAACAAACTTGTAAGGCAAAAGGAAAAGTTTTTCTATTGTGAGAGCTCTGTAACGTGGAAAATACAAAAATAATAGTTCGTCCGAACCTACGAATAATTTATTATTTACCGTGCATTATATCATTAACTGGTAATATTACTAACATGTTTCACAGCACTGTGGAGCAATTGATGATTGACCTTTATTGAAACATGTCATAAATGTAAGGCATTCGCGTATATTTATATATATTTTTTTTAAATAAATTAACACAACGAAATATTTAAAACAAGAATCATTTTGTATATAAGAACATAGGTTTCAATATATTCTGCAACACTAATATTATATTTTTACCGTGTTGTGTGCTCACGCTCGTTTTTTGTATTGGAATAATGATCCAAAATATATCCGATTATATGTATAACGCTAAAATCACATTTCTAGGTTAAAATAATTAATTTTGAGAAATATGGGACTATCGGGTTCTTGCGAAAAAATTTGTTACTATGAAATATACTTTAGTTAACATCGTCTATGTATGAATTTTCCATGAAAAGTGGTCTTGGAAAGTTTATAGTTATTTTTATATCATAGTAAAATATAAACAACAACAATTTATTATTATGCATTTTCAAAATGCAATTATAAGCAAATAATCCGAGCTTTATCACACTGCTCACACCAAAATATTTCCAAACGAAAATATTTCACAACAATGCAATATTTGTTGTACAATATTTTTTTCTGATTCTAAATTTTAGTCGGCTCGGATCCTAAATCCTACACATTTTATCATGCAGTATTTTGGAATCTCTTCTGGGGGGAAGTCGCGTTCCGTGAAATAATGAAAATTAAAAGTTTTTTTGTCAGCAATCTAAGTACATAGTTTGAATTATTCGCACGTAATTTAAATTAGTAATGCTAAACGAATCTGATATTTCTGGCAACGATAGAAACACACCAAATACATACTTTTTAGCATTTCTACTTAGCTAGCAAGCTAGCACTAAGTTAGGCATGGTGTAAACCGCTTTATATTACTACAAATGCCAAAACGATTTTTTGTTGTATTTTTACTTGCCGTTTTTGGCAACGTGTGGTGTCAACGAGAGGTAAATTGTTCAGCTAAAGCATTGCTAATTTAGTCGTGATTTAAGCTAAAACATTGCTTATTCAGCTGTTGTTTAAACGCAGCCACTTCGTGAAATCAAAATTTCTTATGGGCAATTCAAACCTACTTGATTGCCAATAAACAACTTTTCGTTTTTATATTTCACGCAAAGCGAATTTACTCCCTGGTTCAACAAGGCCAAGATTTCCAATATATTGTACAACAAATATTTTTTAAATTTAATAGTGTAAAACAACCATTTCATAAAAACATTTCGTGCAAGTAGCATAATAAGGGGACATTTTCAGCAAACAACGTTTACCCGGGCACAGAGAAAATATTATATGCAGCGGGAAAGCTTCGAAAAAATTTAAAACCGCTTTTATGTTATCATTAGCTTAAATTTTGAAAAAGTGACTTATGCCAATAAATGGCTCATATATGTATTTGAAAAATAAAGTTTTCACTTATTGTTTCCACAAATTGGATTAGTGACAATTTTCGTCATCTGCCATTTTCAACAATTTGCCAGCATTTCCGAAAATTTAATTCCTCAAGTTTTCTTTTATCGAGCCATTTTGAAATCAAATATGATACTTTAATTGTATAACTATAACATATCTAAAACAACCCGCTACATAAAAAAAATGCAATTGAAAATGTTACCCTTGATCTCTACAGTTCTGTTATTATAAGAACATCGTTCGACAGTTTCTGATAAAACGTTCGACAGTTTCTGATAAAATTTTGGATAGGAAGTTATAATATCTTCAACTAATATAAACACGACCCGACCCGCTTATTCGAGCAAGAACGGCTTGGAAAATTTCCATAGGTTTATGTCATTAATTAAATTAAGCTTTTATAAGGTTGTGTTGTGCACTGTTGAAATTGAGCAGGCATCTTCTTATATTTCAGAATCGCCAACAACTTTTAAGAAACTGGAAAAAACTAAAATCGATCGGTAATAATAGAATATTATTTTAAGAGACAAGATCAGCACTTTTTGAAGTCAAAAACGAATTTACCAACCAATTCGTGAGCTTCAAAAAACGAATTTCCACAAGTAGTATACTTTCCTGCAACCTAGCTTATTGAAAGAAACCAACTGGGAGTATAACTTAGTTTTTTGGATTTTTGTTGCAGAAAAACACGTTTATTTCTAAGAAATGGAAAATTTTATTTCAATCAAAATATTTCGTTATCTATGACTTTCGACCATCTTTCTTGCAATTCATGGATTCCATCGAAAAAAAATTGTTGTCTTTTGATGCGATCCATTCGTCGAGCCATTTTTGATTTCCTCGTGGGTTCTGAAGTGCTGGCCTTGAAGATCGCTTTGCATTGCTAGTAATCTGATGGGGCACAATCTGGTGAATAGGGAGCATGCGGTAGAATTTCCCATTTAAGTACTTCCAGCGTATTTTTACTTGTTTTGCGACATGTGGTCGAGCATTGTCGTGCAGCAAAATCACTTTACGCTGTTTGTTGGCTGGAATTATACGATTTTCGTTTAATGCATGGTTCAAATCTATCAATTGTTGTTGGTAACGTTCACCAGTAATAGTTTCGTTCGATTACACAACTCCTTTTTGATCCCACCAAATGCACAACATAACCTTACTTCCATGAATGTTTCGTTTTGCTGTTGATGTGGATGGTTCGCCTGGATGAACCCTTGATTTTTTGCGTTTAGGGTTATTCAGTCAGTCATAATTTGAGACAAAAAATGCCAAATTCGGGGTCTTGTAAGCAAAAAATTGCAAACCATTAAACGATTTTAAATGTTGGCTTCAGTCAGTTCATGTGGTACCCATTTCCCTACTTTTTGAATCATTTTCATGGCATGTAAACGTTTGCTTATGGCTGCTTGAGTGGCATTTAACTGTTCTGCAAGTTCCTTTTCTGGTTGAGCAGTTTACCTTCAATAATGCTTCCAATTCTTCAACTTCCAATTTTTTTGGTTGACCAGAACGTTCTTTGTCACTGACATCAAAATCACGGGATTAAAAGATATGTTGTTTACGCTTTCACGAATAATGACAAACTAAATTTTAATGTGGAATGTCAACACTTTAAAACGCCGTAGGTGTCATTGTAGAAAAATGTTTAGTACTAAAATTACGCCAACGTTATGCAAGCCGGACAAGTGATGCAGTGGTTAAAGCTTCGGCACTTGAACCGGGAGGTACTGGGTTTGAATCCCATCAGAGGCTAGATGCAAATCGAATTTTCATCGTCGATTACAATCGGTGATGTTAATAAACACAACTAAGACCCTCTGATGGAGTACAGAATTCAACGCCAACCCACCGTCCATGTCAATGTACAGGTTGACATGGGGCTTGCAATGTGCAGGTTGGTATACTGTAATTGTGTGAGTAGGTGAATAGGTGAATGGGTTAATGATGTGGCGTGAATGTGTGGTATCACAATGGGCCAAAAATGGGGGGAGAGTCAACCACTGAAACCTAACCTAAAGTTACGCCATTTCTTAGACAATCAAAAAAACTTAGTTATACACCCAATATATTTGAATATTAAACGAAACACGTCAAATTTTAAAAACAAATTAAACCAGGCAACTAGTTTTAATGTGCTTGAATTTACATCATTGGAAGGAACGAATCGTAAGCGTAACGCTATGAGATTTAATCACTACAGAGGGAAACTTGTATTTGCTGGAAGTACACAGTTATCAAAAGATTGAAATCGCGATTACTCGCCGTAGAACAAAACCGTTCGATCGAATTGAGTTTTCTCAGTTTTGTTGGGAGAATTTTCGAAATTATAAAAAGGATGCACCATTATACCCCGGCAATCAAACAGTTTTGGTGTTTATGCACATAAATCAACAAAACCGCTATTCTCCATTGAGTTAGCAGATTATTTCAAAAAGTAAAAATTTTAATTGACATTGCAATATGATTTTCATGACTAGGCCCGTATATTCCTGAGCGGCCCTCTTATTTCCCGATTTACGATTTTTTTTTAGCTCTGGAAATATTAGTCTAATTTAGCAATACCTGCAAGTTTTTAAATGTTAACTTATTAAAACTTTGTAGATAAAAATATGTACATAAAATTCGAATGAGTTTAAACACCATAAAGTTGTTAGAAAATTGTATGGTATACGAGGAAGATGATAACATCAAAGCATGTGGCATAAAAATGGATAACCTGTTTTCAATTTCAAGCCGATCAATAACTAAAAAAAACCGATGAAATAATAGCAAAATTCACACAGAATATTTTTGACCGAGAAAAAACTTCCTAATTGAAATAAGTATATTAATCGAGTCTCTTGGTAACTATATAAAAATTTAAAAAAATTAAAATTGCGATAAAATACATTTCTGTGCTTTCGACCATAGAAAAGTAATTTAAATTAAAAAATTTAACGCAGCTTCGTTAAATATCAATTATCACTTAACAAAAATTATTGGAGCGAAATCTCGCCCAAACTTAAATTAGTTTCGTAAAAATTTTTAATTTTTTTTAATTTTATAATTTTTGTATGGTCTCTAACATTTCACAATTATATTACTTTGGGTAAAAAACCACACACAAAATTTGAAGTTTGATGGTATTAGGATGAACGAACACATGAAATGCGTTTCACCTACAAAGCTCACTCATCCCTTGTAACTTTAAACTTACGGAAATGAGCTAGTTTGGTCAATTCGATCAATAAGGCCGGATTTATGGTTGGTGTGCGTTCGTTCTGACAATTTTTTTAGTCAAATTTTGAGCAATATGCTCAAAAATTACGATTTTCTTCTGGATTTTTCCACAAAAATCGAAAAAATGACCGAACATGCAAACCACTTTATTTGAACACCATAATCAATATCGACGGAAGATATTAATTGGATATCTACCTAACTTTGCTTTATTATAAAGGAGTCATTGCCCGGAAATCAATAGTTGGATTTCGTCCACAACCAGCCATTGCAAGCCAATAATGGCAGGTGGCATACCTTTTGAAGTAAAAGCTAGAATTGTACTCCATCTCTTTATAACTTGCGGGTCAATAAGTTTCGAACCTGACAAATAGATGTCGCATCTAATAAAATATTCATATGATTTTTAGAAACTACCAACCTTCGAACGGTATGTGTCAACATTTTATAACAATCCACCTATTACTTTACAAGTTATAGTTGTTTTACTAACGATACTTTTCTGATTTTAAAAACAATGGAAAAAATTAACTGATTTTTAAAATCCGTTCATGCAATGGCTTGCAAGTGTTAAGTTGTGAGATAGCTTACACCTTAAAGATATCAAAAGACATTGTATACAGTTTTGCAAGGACATTTACCATGGGAAAGTTGATCACATTGGATCAAAAACAACAACGCGTCGATTATTCAGAGCGCTGACAAAAGATGAATCCACCAGTACACTCAAGAATCAAATCGTCAATCAGTTGAGTAGACTGCATGATCTAGCGCATCCTAAAATACGGGTATCACAACATTACCGGTCCATATTTGTGTTTTTGATGGACTATCTTGAGAAGGGCGAAAATTGCATGGTGTCATTGAGCGGTTGAAGGAAAAAATTGCGAAAAACAACCCTAAATGCAAAAGAAATAAGTGCTTTTTCACCAAGACAATGCACCGTATCACAAGACGTTGGCTACTTTTGCAAAATTACATGCATTGAAGTTCGAATGGCTTCTCCTTCAACCGTATTCTCCGGAATACCGGCTAACAGCGACTACTACCTGTTCGCAGGCCTCAACAAATTGTCCAAGAAAAGAAATTTTGTCGAAACAAACGAATATTTTGAGGCCAAAGATAAATCGTTCAACAAAAAAGGCATCGAAAGGTTAGAAAAGCGTTGGAATGAATGTATCACGCTTGAAGGAAACTATTTTGATGAATAAAATCGAATTTTGCAAAAAAAAGTGTTTAGTAGTAAACATCGATGCTTATTGAACGACGGGTTACAACTAAATTTACACGGTTCGAAGACACCGTTCAGTTTTGACTACAAGTTCACAAACTTTAAGGAGGTGTTGGCGAGTAACCGTAAAGAAATATGAAATAAATACAGTATAACTTTGCCTCTACAAACTTCTTGGTTTAGTCTTATGTGACTTGTCGATTTTTAATCGCTGGAACTATTTTACACGGTTAAAGTGCGCATCTGCTTTTACAAACACTGTATAAAATTTTACATCATTATCAACAAGGAAAAAAAAACACTATGCCCAACATATATCAGATTTTAAAGATCTGATTTAAGAACGTTTATCTGATGCAATGTACGGCTAGTCTTATTATGTGTGCGTGCCTTCTCATTAAGACCTTTCCTTTATCCACTGATAGACTACATAATTTTGACAAAATGGGAAACCAAAATGAGCCTAGTATTTGAGATTGGTTTAAAGGTCCTAATTTCAAAATCACAAATTATCGAAATCCCGCTGACCCTTTTCAAAATCTCACTTTATCAAAATGCGATATTTTAAAATCCCGCTTTTTAAAATATCACTTTTGCTCAATTTAATCATTGTTAAATTTGGATTATGGGATGTGGTTTACATTTTAACATGAATTTAAACCAATAATTATCAAATTTGTTTGGTAAGTAGAATTAGATTGGAATTTTTACTTGAATTTTGTACGAAGTTCTAGGCCATGGCGAATGAAAATATAATACTAGAAAATATAGCAAAATTTGTACAGATTATCAATTTTAATTTTTAAATGATGTTCTGGGTGTTGACCATGTTAACACAAATTAAACGAAGTTCTGGAAATCAACCATTCTGTACAGAATTTAACAATTTTTTATCCAATTATTTTTTTTTAAAATTTGGTGTTCAGAAATAGAATATAATGAATTGCTGAATAGATGCTGATTGGAACTCGAGTACTTCTTAAGAAAATATAGTCAATTTTTTACAGGTTTGGAGAGTTGATCTGGGAATCTAACATCGGATGTTGGCCATGTTGACACTAATTAAAGATGTAATTATTAAATTTCATATTTCATTTAAAAAAAACAACCGTTCATTAGGTTGAGAATAAAAAATACAAGATTAAAATTTACGTTTCAACAAAAAAAAAATGTAATCAAAATTTCCAGTTAACCCAAAATAGACCGGATCGTTATTATTTGAAAAGCTGGCAGCTCTTAATTGTACTGATTTCAGTCAAAAAATGTTGTAAATATAAAAGAAAATTCGAGAGAAACAGCATGGTTCTATTTAGCATGACCGAACTTTAGAATTCTACCCGAAATTTTTCATATCCCACTCTAAAATCTACAGATTCAAATCTACAAATTCTTTCAAATTTGAAAAAAATCTGTTGAGAAATGGCTTAGTTTCATTCCATATAGCTGAATGCTTCAGAAACCACATTTCACCATAATTGGGTAAAAAAGGATCTAGTTCAATTTTTCAGAAAAATTACAAACATCTTCAAACCTTCATGTTAGAATTCTAATTCAGCATGATTTGGATCCATCAATTATTTTATGCATTTTCAACTTTGTACTGTCTTGAAACAAACAGACAAAATCCCGAATATTTAGTTCTAAATTTAAAACAAAATTAAAATTTATTAACCGTCGATTATAAATATTTCAATGACTGACAAATCTTAACTATTTAGCATATTTTTAATAATACGGGAGCGTGCCAAACTAAGGATTGAGTAAAAGACTTAAAAATCCAGGATAACGTGCTTATCTTATATCCCGGTCCTATTAATTAGCCCTTATAAATCTATCAGAGCTTTTGAATGTTTCTAAAATTTCAAATCAAATGCCATTTTAGCAGAGTATAGGACTCAAGCTTAAACAGATAGATTTATTTGCCAGTTAAGGTTCAACTGAACGTCGTTTATAACAAAAGGGTCGTTTATAACAGAAATTTGCATCAGTTAATGTTGGCGACATAATCTTAAACTGTTTTCATGAAACGAAAGACAAAGGGTAAATAAACATTTTCATTTGTTTCAGTTCATTTTAATTCACCTCTTTGGGTTTCTTCCACAATTCCGGGAAACTTTAGCCGTCGTGGTTATGTTTCATTTTAAAATTATACTATATTATAATAATGTAATCTCAAATTACAATTTAAATTATACAAATGGTATTTATCATTATGACCATTTGATTAACATTTAGCATATTTTGACTCTATGTTACGCATAGAATAAAGAAATAAAAGGTATGTGAAATGAATTCAACAATGATCCATCGTAATGATCCACTGAATATTTAAAAAGTAACACAGTACTATAATCAATAGAGTTCAATGTGTCGTTTGGAATTAAGTACTACACTGTATCTATAATTCGCCGATTCCAATGCTGATTATACTTCAGTTAACGCCAATATGTAAAAGTCCGTCATCATATTTATATATAATTTAGGTTAATATAAAACATAATATCTAATCGAATTTTCGTGATCTACAGTGTTAATTTACTGGGTATATTGTGAATAATAAACGAGCAGAATATTCAATAAAACATAAAAACATTTTCCGCAATACCCTTTACATGAATATAGTACATTTTATTAACTTGTAAATTGCTTTGATACACATTTACACACACTCATACATACATATATAATATTATATAAATAAATAAGTAAATGGTTTTTAAAAAAATGTAAATGAAGATATTATATTGATGTGAGAAAATTGATTTACCATATTACGCTTTTTTAGCCATTACAATTCGCCGCACCAAACAACTTCAGCGACCGCAGTTATATTTACTGAAAAATCACTATAATACATACAACAACAATGGTATGTATATAAATCTAATTATATTTTCACATATTTTTATAATTTAATTTGCTCTATTTTTTCATTTTTATTCTTTTTTTATATTTAATATAACAATAATAATAAACCACACATTTTCTCATATTTCTATAGATTTTCTTAACTACAACACTGCACCATAGGTAAAAACTGTTTTTTTTTTGTACATAATCGATTTTTTTTTATATACATCAACTAATTAAAACTTAAACATGTAATAATAATAATTTACAGATTGTTCCATAATTTTTCACTTTATATTTTCATTTATATAATTTTTCACTTGGTGGTTATACAAAAAACGAACGAACAGAAATAAACACTCAAAAACTAAAATTCACTGTTTTTTAAGCATAATTATTTTTTTATATTTTTTATTGGGATAATATTAAATTTCTTATACTTTACCTTTAAAACAATAAGATAATTTTTTATGCTTTTTTAAAAAAATTTATGAATTAAAATATTTACTCGAATATAAATTTTGTTAAACAGAGTTTTTATATTGGTTTGGCATATGTACAAAATTTCTACAACACATAACTACCAACAAATATTTTAGGGAGCGGCTTAAATGAACATAAATAAATAAAATTCGGCGTTCGACAATTCAATAAAATAAATGCAATAAATTATCGGTAACGTTCATTGCCGATTAAAGCCAGAGAGAAGCTTAACTTACTCTGAATGATAGCACAATACTATTATGTATCAAATACAAATGAAATAATGGAACTTTTTTCTTTAACTTCAGAATGTTTAGAATAAAAGAAACAGAAATATTTTATCGAAACAGAGTAATTCTTAAATATTTTGCGTTGTCGAGAATCTGTCGACACCGATATTTTACAATATATACAAACTACCAAATCCGAAATATTACTAAATCTATTCTGGGCTAATAATTTTATTTAAACAACATTACAACATAAAAATTAACGAACAATTTTAAAACCACGATTCGCCAATTTTGCCAAATCAATAAATTTTTAAGGCATTTATGGTTACAAGCTTGTTCTTTGTATTTGCATACATGCATACAAGCATAACGCATTCGCACTGGCAAGAGCACTTAAAAACTTATCCAAATTTATAATGGTTAAATTTAATAGTTAGGTTAGTAGAAACTCAGTCTGTTCCCTATTTCTCTTTCCGTTGTACAAAGACAAAAAAAAAATACAAAGAGAAAAATAATTTCTAGGTGTCAATTTTAGTTTATGATAAAAAGGGCATAGACCTAAGGATTTCATCAGTACCAACAAACTTTTAGTTCAAATTAATCACAAAATTTTTATTATATGTGATTAATAGGTTCAATAATTTTATTTTAAAATGTTTAACATTTTATTGTAATGAGTGTGGACTGTGTGGCCCGTGGATTATCTTACTATAGTTTTAATAATTATTAACTAATTTAGTTAAAAATATATTTAATTTGATTTTAAAATTTAATAATGTATTTCAAGATCTGTATTATACAATCATTACTCTAATAAGTGGACTTATATATCTAATAGGTGCTCTTACCTAATTCTTCAGTAAGAATTCGTCGAATTCCTCCTGAGTCCTGGGCTGGGATGTTCTAACATCACCATGTATCGATATTTTATCGAAGTCTACGTCTCTTTCAGCTAGACTTAATTTGACTTCTGTTTCGTTTATCAATTATTTCTTCTCTATTGCTATCACAACCTACTAAAATATATTTGAACAATATCTATTTCACTTATTTTCGTTCTAGAATCGAAAATAAATTATTTGGTGATAGAAACGCAGTAGAAACATCACAATATTGCAATCTAGCAGGCTGGTAAATGATATAAAAAGTGAAACAGAGACAAATTTTATTCTAGAGAAACGAGAAATAAACTTCGATAAATTATCGATACATGGTGATGTTAGAACATCCCAGCCCTGATGAACGTAAAATTTTCATGAGAAAAATTGTATTCGCAGATATACTTAGTTTATAAAATGAGTTCGTAAAGATCAGGTAAAACGATCACGTTTGTAAAATTTGTTTTATAATTTTAGCTTCATTCAGCTAAATATGGTAAAATATTATTGACGTGTAATAAATATTCAAGGATTTTCTTAAAATTATCAGTTATTTATATTTTTCGTTAGGTCATTACAATCTAGGTCGTATCGTATCTGGAACTAAAATAAATTGAGTTTCTTGAATGAAAAATTATGATAATTCTAAGAATATTTCGTCTGATTACTAATTTTGTTGACCCCGGCCGTTTGAAGATATTTTCTATTAAAAATATTAGCTAATTAAATCGAGAATTACAAATATTAATTGGACGAATTTTTCGTTATATTGTTTGTTCAATACGAAAAGCGTCAAGACATACATACACGATTTTCTTAGTCTAAACAATCTAAATAAAAATGAAACTCTTCCCGAAAATATGGCAAAATCTATGATATACACATATGTATAACATATATGATGACGGAATTTAACCCAAACAAACTCATTTCGATGTAAATTTTATAAAGTATCTCTGTTCAAGATCTTTTATAGTCTAATACTGAAATAACGACTTGAAATTACTTAAAAATTATATTCAGCAAAGCATTCATTGAATTTTGAATATCTTATTTTAACGGAAACATGTTTTATGATTCTTTAAGGATAGTTTGTGTTTTAAAAACACTAGAATTATAATTACCTATATAATACAATTTTGCAAAATTAAGGACACAAAATACTTTTAACAACAGCACAATCTAAATTACTCTATACTCGTTCGTAAATAGGTTGGGTAAATTTTAAATCAGCTAATTTTTCAATAGTTAGCCAGATCTATTAACGAAAATGCTTATTGATGTATTGATGTAAAAACCCTAAATAACTAAAAAATATATTGAGCCTCTCGTTTAATTCATGGTTTACTATCTGCAAACTGACTTAATTAAAACTATACAATGTGTCCTCTCTAGTACTTAGATGTATTCTGTTAATTTGAGATACCATCCATTCTAAACTTGATTTGGTCTCAATAAATCAAAGAACATAGGCTTATTGAGTCTAATCGAGAAGAGACCTTCAAATATTTGCGATGTCCAACAAAGTAGCTGACATCTGGTGAACAAAACATGAATCGGTTTGGTATGAAGCAAGGGGTCCAAAACTGCCGTAACAATCGATTTGACATTTCTCGTTCCCCTTGTAGACGTAGAAACCAACGCTATCTACATTCGATGAAAATCGCCAATACACACATATTATTATGAATCTAGAATACTCGTCACCGAATGGCGCGACGTCACCATAATTCAGATTTGGTATTATAATTCTCGCCATTAATTAGCATTTCACATACAATTTATAGTGACAGCCAGTGATAATTTAATAATTTTTCAGAAATTAATTAAAATATAACAAACAAAAAAAAATATACATCATGACAACATTTAAATTTCCATGTGGTGAGAAGAAAGTATAGGTGGGGATATCTGAGATTCTTATTCACCACGAAAATCACAATACCGAAATGAATTGGAATGAAATGAAACGAACAGGTGAGATTCATAATAGGGTATAAGTTAGTCTCCACAAAATAAATAATCAATTGGAATCCGCAATCTAAATTATTTAGTACGCCTGCAGACTTCTTCAAGGGTCAATTTTTCAAGAAAATTGAGTCGGAATTTTTAATAATCCAGAAAACGAGAAAATCTTTAATGGAATGTTTCGGGTCGGATCTGTTTCGGATCGGATAGGTATTTATCACATGAATCTCCAGTCAATTATTTATCAAAACAGGGGTGGGAAAAAGTAGCAACGGAGAAAGCACCGGATGACGTTACACACAACCAAATCGATCACACTCTGATCAACAAGCATTATATCAGTTTGCTATTGGACGTCAGCACCAGTTGCTGTTGATCATCTAAACAGAAACATATTCAAAAGCAAGACCTTATCAACTGCAAAATGAAGCCATACAAGACGAATTTAACATTATCAATAGATTTAACAATATAAATAAATAAGTTAAATGGGAATCCCTTAGATAATAAATTTTCTTTTTGAAATTTTTTAAATATTTAGTACCCAATAGTATTTTTTTCAGCTTCTATCCGTTATACGCTGCTTCTTTTATCATAGTTTAGGTGTTTGTTTTATTTGTTTTTTTAAATTTGAGACAGTTGGAAATTTTTCTACGAGCAATTAAAACGAATAGGCAAAGGAAACATAAGGACCAACATATTGAGCCCGATTCTGGCGACATAAAATTGCTGTTATGTAATTTTATTTCCCCGCTTCCTATTGGAATTTGTGTCGAAAAAACAAAACTAACAACATAAAATTTTAGATCCCGGAATCGACCCCATTATAGCACAACAGGTATTTGGTGCGACAGATATTGGGGTCGATTCCGGGATCTAAAATTTTATGTTATGTTATTTTTGTTTTCTCAATACAAATTCCAATAGGAAGAGGGGAAATAAAATAACATAACAGCAGTTTTGGGGTCGATTCCGGGATCTAGTATTTTGTTATGTTATTTCGGTTTTTTCAATACAAATTCCAATAGGAACCGGGGGAAAAATAACATAACATCAATTTTCTGCCACGAGAATCGGCCCCTTTATGTCACGAGAATCGGGTCCATTAAAAAGGTTTGGTACGTTATCTCGCATTATAAAATCACATTACTTAATCTAGGAGAATAATCTTTTTCTAGTAAATATTTAGGTACCTATATGAAACCGTGATTCCCGGGAAAAAGTGTATGCAAGATTTTGTAGAGTGGACATTGGGCCCGATTCTCGCGCCATAAAATTTCTGTTATTTTTTTCCCCGCTTCCTATTGGAATTTGTATTGAAAAAACAAAATAACACAACTTAAGTTAAAATTTTAAATCCCGGAATTGGCCCCATTATTTTATTCATAGTTTATGCAAAGTAAAATATTTTGGAACCAATAACAAAAAACGAAACGAACATTGTTTCAGATTTCGTAAAATTACCACTTCTCAAATAACCCTCAATCTGAATGTTAAATTACTTCACTAGCACTATGTATTTATGGAATTTTAATCTTGTTCATGCAAATGATAATCTAAAAATTTTGTTTTATTGAATGGAGTCAAAGTTTCAAAAACATTGTTTACAAGATAAATAAAATCAAATGGGTTGTATGTAAACTTTCTTTCGCTGAAATACCATTTGTTTGATAAAAGAATAATCCCCCATTTATTTCTAATCTTATACATTTTCAAGAGATGACATTTCTTTTATTTTCTTAGAAATTTACGAAAATATGTAAATGGTTATTTCTACAACTTAACCTTACTTCCTAGTCTATCGTTAACTAGATATATTTCTTGAAACACCTTCGAGCTAATGACCGAATTTACGAAAATAAAATCGAAGTACAACTTAAAAATAAAATGATAGACTGTATAAATCAATGAACTTAAGAAAGTTTACCAATCATAAATTTACAACATTACTAAACTACCAATCTACGTTAGTTGTTTCTGTATATAAATTTCCATATTTTTATATTATTCTACTTTTCATTCATTCGTACATTTCGTGTATATTACACAATTTTATGTTTCGTTTACGACTTTACGGCTTGTATACGAGTAAAAGATATTGACATACATACCAAAATAAAAACTTTTTAGACTATAAGAATTGTAATTTTTTCGTTTAGTAAATTTTTAATTCATAAATTTTTTAAAATTTTAAATTTTTATGTTTCACTCTTAAAAACTAGAGTCTCCTAAACAAAATTTTTTTTACACAAAATGATTGCATAATTATTTTTTTTTACTTTTCTTGCAATTATTTTCGTAGAATTTACAGTTTTCTTATTGTTTTCTTACAAAACTCAAAAATAAGTTTGTTATATACACTAGAAGTGTTTTTCTTGCAATTTTTTGCATTACTTAAGTCAATTAAAAAAACAAAAACAAACAAAATGTTTGAAGTACCTTCCAAGAGACGATAATGTTGTTCAATGGATTGTGCTGCTGCTGGTTGATGAGCTCCATCAGGTTCTTGTGGTAAATCCTCTTTTGTAGTCATTTACTTAAGATGTATCGTTTATATATCAACAAAATTTATGTCAATAAGTATGTAATATATAACAGATTATATATTAAAGCTAAAAATGCGTTAAAATAAAATTTTGCCTAAATTACAGAATAATAATAAAAAACAAAAATTTTAAAAAACTACGAATTCGACTGGAACACCCTTTCTAGTTTTTCTTTCGTTTTGGTGTCACAAAATGTCATACTTTTACAGCAACAAAAAATCTTTTAAAACTTTTTCTTTTTTGATTTTATATAATTCCAAACATAAAATATAAAACTATTTACGCTTGTACATCGAAATTGATAAATAAATCACTTTAAATTGTATATAATTTGTGCATCGTTTAAAAAAAAAAAACTTTTTTTCAGCGGACAACTTAAAATGGACGGTGATTACTACAGAAATTTTTATTTTTTTGAGTATCTCCACAGTTCACATATAAGTACACACAATTATTTCGTATAGTTTTACCTTATCGAAACAATTATTATTAATAATAAACGAACTGTATTTTTAGTTGTATTTAAGAAATCACAATTAATATTTTTTCACTTCACACAAACTTATTACGTTTACTTTTACGCCATTTGTAATTTAATTTTCTTTTTTTTCGTTTTGCTCCGGTAAGGGTCGCCCGATGCAAAATGTATTCTTTTAACTGAATTGAAGTTACTTGCATTTGCAAAATGCTGCGCAACATAATTGAATTCAAAAAAGAATTCATAAATTGGCGGTTTTCGTCAAAATGAAAGAGATCGGTTAGTTTAGCCAAAATCTTTATTAAATTCTAATAACTCTTTAACATCAGAATCGGCCATAAAATAGCCTAACACCTTCTGCAACACAGTTCGATCATACTCAATATGATTTGGCCCCAAAACAAAGCGGCCATAGAACAGATGATTATCGCCGTTACCACGACGTTCGAGTAAAAAATTTAGCATCGCGTGAAAATCATGGTAATTAAGGCCGTAGAAAGAACGCAACATAATTTGGCAGTGCTCCACAAAATCGTTCATATCACGGCAATCCTGAATCTCATCTTTTACTAGAGTTAGCGCTTCTCTGAGATGAATCCAAACCGTTTCGATGTTGAGCGCATTAAACCAATTATGATTAATCGATATAGTGTCTTCCAAATTCCATACTTGATGGTACCATCCAGTTGGCACAAAAATTGTCTCATTCGCATTTTGAATTAATATGAAATATTTGATTTCCTTCGCTTTAAGCAATTCCTCATCGATGTTGAAAGGAAAATTATTGTGCTTGTCCCTCAGTTTTAGCTCGTCATTAGGCCGTACAAAAATCCATTTCTTTCGTCCACATATATTTGTTGACCAGCTAAACGAGCGAAAAACATCCGCATGAAATGGGGTCCAAGTGTTTTTTGGCCCCATATAGACAAACATGTAATCGACCCGCTTCGTTTCGATTAGGTACTCGTTAAGCCAATCAGAAGCGAAATATTCAGGAACTTTATAGTATTCATAATCCGGAAGATCATTTCTTAGATGCCAATCTTTGAGATAGTATAGATTTTTGTCCCCTCGTTCGATTCGTGTCTGCCAATAATCCAGAAAATCCCAAAATTTCATCTCGATTTTTTCATGCGAATCAAAGTACTGCTTACCACAATCGGCGATTGGTATTTCAATATTAGGTATTCTTCTCTTTAAATAATCAAAATTAATTACATTTTCATTGATGATCCAATTCCTTGAACTTTCCCACTCGTTCGAAACACCTTGGATCAGTACCGGTATGTTTGGTTTCATAAATCGATGGAAGAATTCGTTATATGTCAGATTTGAATTGTGTACACATTCTATCGTATTTAACTCACAATTTTTTACTAGGTTTTGACTAAGATTAATTTCTATTTTAATTTGATTCATAATTAATTATAAAATTTACATTTTTAATAAACTTTAGATAAATCGTATAAAATAATGACATTTCGAAATGGTATAAATGACAATACATACATAGCGAAATGTACAAAACCAACCTTTGTTAAGTTCTTAAAAATTGTGTCACTCCATCTGTCAACATTTGTAAACAAAACAAATTATTGCACAAGCAAACCAACTTTTTATCTATTTTTAATTTAAAGTTCAAAATAAATAATGTCGGCTTTCGCACATGAATCGGATAGTGAAGATGAGCTTCCACCAGCATGGGAGGAACGCGCAACCAATGACGGTTATGTTTATTATGTGAAGTAAGTTGTGCAGTTTGAACTTTGAACCTTATGATGACCTTTTCTTGTATGATATAGTCATCGCAATAAATCAACTCAGTGGACACATCCGCGTACCAATAAAATTAAGCGAGTTGCTGGAGAGTTACCACTTGGATGGGAGAAACAAATTGAGGAGACAACTGGCAAAATTTTGTTTATCGATCATGCCAATAAGCGTACTACTTATACCGATCCACGGTTAGCATTTGCAGTGGAGGAACAACCACTTAGCGTGGGCCAAGTACGTCAACGTTTCGATGCGGGTAGTACGGGGCTACAAGTATTGCATGGTCGTGACCTTACTGGTAGAACGGTCGTTATAACTGGTGGAAATTGCGGTATTGGCTATGAGACTACACGAAGCCTAGCACTGCACGGCTGTGAAATTTATATGGGATGTCGGAATGAAGCCACCGCTCACGAAGCTATACACCAAATAACGAGTGAAAAGGCTGCGGCTGGTAAAAAATGCCATTTCATTCCATTAGATTTAGCTTCATTGAAATCGGTTAAGGAATTTTCTGAGTCTATTAAGAATAAGTTAAAGTATGTCTGTGCAATGAAATTAAAACCATTTAGGTACTTAATTATATTTTATTACTTCTAGACATATTGATATTCTTATATTGAATGCAGGAATATTTGCCCTTCCTCATACCACTACCGAAGATGGGTTTGAAACTACTTTTCAAGTTTCTCATTTATCACATTTTTATCTTACTATATTGCTAGAGGATTTGTTTGATGTCAACTCTAGAATTATTGTTGTATCGTCTGAGTCGCATAGAAGGTCTAACTTTCCAAATAGTGGACTAACCGAACAAATATTATGTCCACCACCTCAGAAATTCTGGAGCATGTTGGCGTATAATAACGCAAAGTTATGCAATGTCCTCTTTGCACGAGAGTTGAGTGAGGTAAGTAAATAATTTAATTTAAATTCCTTAAATCTTTGAAATATTTGGGGTTTTAAAATTCGTTGATCCAAGTAACAGTTCAGAATTGAACTTGATACTTTTGGTTCCGGTTTTGCTTCGCTCATCATTCACACAAAACAAAAATCTTTGGCCTTTGTTACTTTTGACTCGTCGATCCGATGACTTTAACAATTAAAGCTTAGGATATCTAAAATTTTACAATGAAAAGGGTTGAGTATCTGATGATGGACCTTTCTTCAAATTAATTATTTTTTAATTGCCTACTTTTAAGCAAATGAAAACGACTATTCATCTGAAACAAATATGTACAAAACAATTGCTAGTTGAATTTGAATTTGACGTAACGCCCAGAATAATGATTTACTGAAACGATCGTTCACTGAATATTTTATTTTGATGACGGGCTCCCGCTTCAACTAGGGCCACTACAACCTCTCGCGTCGGCCAGCATTTGATAGCTTCTGCACAAAACTACTTTCCATCTTCAGCTTGTTGAAGAACACCTACGCTCGACAACTATCCTGTAAATTGTCAGTCGTCGACAATAGCCGCTTCCCGTTACTTTTATTGGCCTAGAGGTCATAAATCATGAAACCATCCGCAAATTCAACCTACATTGGCCGGTATCTTCTTCAGATAATATCAATTTTTGTTTTTGTTATTTATTCGAGCCCAAAAAGGGCCCCATTCTTGTTACAATGAATTTGCAATACGTGAAACGGACCAAATGCATTCCATTCGTGGCAAAAAACCACTGACAAGTACGAAAAACTACTTAGTTAAATGTCGCTGGAAACATTCATTCCAACGCTTTTCAAACATTGCCTTTTCCTGGATTTTATTTTGAAGCCTGCGAATAGGTAATAGTCTCTGGGAGCGGAGAATACGTTGGATATGGAAGTACTTTGAACATGAACTCATACCATCGTAGCCAACGACTTGTGACACGGTGCATTGTCTTTGTGAAAAATAACGTTTTTCTTTTGAATTTGACGTTTTCTTTTGACACAAACAAAAGAAAAAACCTAAGAAAAAGCGAAGAACAGAATTGTCGTCAGAAGTTGCCTGCACCTCAAAAACACCAGCAACAAGAATAACGCCTTGTTGCAATAAAAACAAAGGCGCCACCACCAATTAACGTGATAAGCATTACAGAATTTACGAATATCAAAGCGTTATTGAAATCGTTGTCCATAAACGACTATAGAGTAGTTTCACTAAACAATGAGGATTCAAAGGAGCGGTAAACCGGCAAAGATTAAAAAATAAAACGCGCCAATCGACTCAAAACTCTATCGTTATAAGAGAAGGGATTCCAACTACAACTAGAGTGCCGCCACAACCACGGCCCATAGGACAAGAAAGGAGATCCTAGTGGCAAATAACGCGTTAACTAATGCTACTAAAGAAAATCCTTTTCACCTACACAACAAGCGATGAATGAGGTTATATCAATGCTATACCATAGAAAAATAAGTTTACGTAGATTTCTCATTTTTATAAATTGAGAGATAAAAATGAGTTGTGTAAAAAACATCTGATAATCCCAATGTCATGATTGTGTTTGTGACTTTACATTGCGCGCAGTGTAAAGTTACAAATACAACTCATTTTTATTTCTCGATTTATAAAAATGAGAAATCTATGTAAACTTATTTTTCTATGGCTATACTAATCAAATGAACGAAACACTCAAGAATTGTGATTTGACCGAAATGTGAAATGAACGAAACACTCAAGAATTGTGACTTGGAACGCGAATGGATTTCCACAGCATGTTCCAGACCTAGAAGTTATTCTAATGGGCTAGTTATATAGACGAAAACGAAACGGACCGAAACGAAACGAACGAATTGAATATGTACATGAAAACATACTAAAATAATTATATAGAAGAAACGAAAACGGACGGACAATTTGCTTTCGTTTCGTCTGCTGCGGTTATACACTATCGGTTATGATTTTCTTGTTATCCTTACAAGCACATGTCAAATTGTCAATATATTTTATATGTTAATTGGATTCAAACGCAGAGTATTTATTTTACCAAAAATAAAATGTTTTTTTCGAGTTAATTTTCATACACACGAGAAGTAAACTTCAAATAATATAAAATTAGAAACAAATATGAAAATGTCAAAACCGTTTTCACTAAAGGATGAAACACACCAAGCAGCAGCAGCGAGCAGCAAATTTAAATTTTGGCTTATTCGCCTATTTAATGATACAAAATCATAGTTTGCGTATAAATATAGGTATTTTCATTAAAGGACATTAAGTATTTTGTAATTATAATTGAAAAATTTAAATTTAAAGAAATTGTATTGAATGAAGTTGCATCTGTCGCGGCATGAATAGGTTCCACACCCAGCAGCTTCAATTTGCTGCTCTTTGCTGCTACTCATAACCTCGATACAATTTGCACAATTCAATTTTACTACTAAAACAAAACAATCTGCTGCGCTGCTTGGTGTGCACGCCCATAAGCAGCCGTTAGTGTGGATTGCTTGGAATATGTTGCGCTGCTCTTGGTGTGTTTCATCCTTAATTCGTCTATATAACTATGCCTCCTTCGTCTTTCCGTTTCATTTCGTTTCGTTTTCGTCTATATAACTAGCCATAAACATAGAAAAAATAAATTTGTAGGATGTCACAATAACCGGTTCAGATTTGACATACCGGTTATTTTGGCTCTGGCAAACCTAATGTCATTCTTTCTTTGACAGAAACTCACTAAATAATTTCTAGTTGACGAAATGAGTCGCTTAACGCTTCGAAGTTGATGAGGATTTGGTTAAAAAAATCATCTTTTCGGACGAGGCGCAGTTCCATCTCGGTGGGTTCGTAAACAAACAAAATTGTCGCATTACGTGTTACTGTTTGGCGCGGCTTGTGGCGTGGCAGCATTATTGGGCCGTATTTAGGCCGGCGCGACAGTTACGGTCAACGGAATCAACTGCCGCCACATGCTAACATCTTTTTGTGGCCATATCTTGAAGATATTTGTTTGGACGACCTTTGGTTCCAGCAAGATGATGCGCCATGCCACACATCGTGCGTTAAAATAGCGAAACTGGGTCAAAAATTCGACGACCGCATTATCAGTTGAAATGGTGACGTGAATTGGTTGGAAAGGAATTGTGATTTGACACCTTCGGATTTTTATTTGTGGAGTGCCGTGAAGGACAAGTGTTATACCGAGAATCCACAAACAATTGAGCAATTGAAAGCAAATATTGAAGCAACCATTGCTGAAATAGATCCGCACACAATCCAAAATGTGCTCAGAAAATGGACCGACCGAATGGGGTACGCCAAAGCCAGCCATGCCTCCCATTTGAATGAAATCATTTTCCATAAATAATCAGGAGGATTGTACTTTTAAACAAAAAAATATATTTGGAAATATATTAAGCCGTTTTTATTTTATTAAATTTTTAAATCAGAACTTCTTATTGAGACACCCCGTATGTCTTGTATCGGAAACTCATTTAAAAGAAACATCATTTATTAGAATACGTGACTATGAATGTTATCATGCTGTTCATCCAGGAGGCAATGCTAGACAATTATTAAGAATGATAAATATTACGCAAAGTCCGGTATTGAAACAGAAATTATGCAAGTAATTTCAGTTTCATTGCCGAAGTCTGCGTCATGCTTAATATTATTGAAAAATTCCAGTCCTGTACCGAAGATGTGTCTCTATGGCTTATACGATTTCAACTATTTTTGGCAATATTCTTCTATTTTTAATTCGAAGAATTTGAAACTATTTTGGAACAGTATACAAACCATTCGTTTCTTATAGAATACGAGTGTACCCTTGTCTTATATTATTAGTATGTCTTGAAGAATGTCGCAAGTTATCTGAATCACCTTAGTCTCAAAACTACAGATATGGCGAGGACGCAGATAGTTTTTTTCATTCCCATATAATAATAAATTTGTTATGAGTATCTTAGTTCAAAATCTTCATTGTGCCGCATCGAATATTAATGAAAACGTCTTGAACAATGCCACAAATTTAACTAAACACCGTATTACTCAAAGGTACCGGCTGGCGCTGAAGACATACATTTATTTCAATATATTCTGATAATCTAGTGGCACATCGCTTGAAAGGTCTTGGAAAAGCAATAATAGCACTTTAGTTCACAAATTCACCGTTTTGGCACTGATCGCCAATTAATAGTTTATTATAGAATATATACATAGGTTCTGAAATGTATTTACATAGAAAAAGAAAAATATTCTAAGAATATTTCTCTTTTACACCAATCGTGAAAAACATCATGAAAATGTTGAAAATCACAGTTTTTGAGCCGTTTTGTGGAGAATTTTTTGATTGAAAATTCTTGGTTTTCTCGCATTTCACGGGGATGTGCAAAGCTGGGTAGAACGGCAGAACTTCGTCCATTATCTCATGAGATTGAATAATTCAAATTTTATTTAGGACGATATTTTGTACACATCTGACAGTTTATTTTTTTATTTTGATCGACGCGTCCGTAATCTCTTTTAGTCTATGGTTAAACATTTGGTAAACCGAAAATAAACTATCATTTATAATCAGATCATATTGTTAGTTCTTTATACATATATTTACATTTTTTAAATAAACACCAGTACCAATCGCTTCATTCATGAAATACTCGTTGCACGCAAATTTTTTAAACAAACGACTTTTAGTTTACCAGACTATAAACGTGTGTTCATTGTCTAGAATATTACTAAGATGTAAGTAAAGTTTACCGTACTTTACAGTTTTTTTTTTAAATAGTTTTATTATACATACGTAATACATAAGTACTTACTTTCATTTTTTAGAGGTTTGTTAATTAAATTATTTTGTCTATATGGCAGTTAAATACTTGATAGATTTTTCTGTTTACGTCAGCCACAAATGCCATTGGAATAATAAAATATGGATAAACAATAGTTGTAAAAGACAATAAATTATACTAAATTGACGAAATGTTTATATTTATTTATGTTAATTTAATTTCCTTCATAAGTTTGCTATGTGTGTGTTTGTATGCCTTGGTATTTAGAGAGGTGGTGCAATTTGGACGGCAATCACACGTGATGACTCATTCATCGTAATGGATAATTGTTTATTAATAATAATGTGTACGCTCCAAATCATACGCGGTTGCATTACAAACATACAATAACGATATGCTTATAATTGAAAATTACTTATTGTTAACAAATTATCTTGAATTTGTTTAACCTTTCGGATTAAATCATTTTGCTGGTATAGTCGTTTGATGCCTGATTATAGATTCAGCAGAATATCTAATGTTATCGCGCTCGGGTTACAATTTAATCATGGAACTTGACTTAAGTATATTTATAGGAATTGTAAACATCTAGAAAAATGCTTAATCAATGGTTCACATACAATTTTAAACAAATATTCAACACCACGTCAATCGAGGCTTATCTCTATTGTATACATAATATTTAAATAATTAATTAATTTGCGTTTCACAAAGCACATAATATAATCAATGCTAATTTGAAAATTAAAATTTTAATTAGAGCTAATTAAACAAACTCACACAACTTTTTTTATAAATATAAGTAATTTTATACTTGTTATTTTAATAACAAAATTTTTAGCAAAAGTAATATCGATAAAATACCCGTATGCATATAATTATCGGAGACAGACATAAATTAAAATTCATGTATACCAAAAAGATCATTAACATTAAGATTTTATTATATACGCAGTCATGCAAAACGGATGATTCGGGTCGTAATGTAAATAAGAAATAAATGTATACAAAGTAGAATACGCCGAAATGATGCCCTAGCTAGACCTGCGCATAATTTTATATATTCCGAATTTATTTGCTGGTCTCGGACTTATGATATGGAGAATTGGCTGACATGTATAAAAGGCCTACACTGACAAAACGCTAACACGAACAGAAGACTATCTGCGATATAAAGCCGACATGAACAAAGGCCGACATGAATAAAAGCCCGACACGAATAAAAGGCTGGTACGGACGAGGCCGAGAAAAGAAATTCGGTGCATAGAAATGGCTGAAGAAGTCAATCAGGCCTACATAAAGATAAGGCCGCCATTGAAAAATTACCCACATTTATAAACGTCGATACTAAAATAGTCTGAACACTCTGAAGCCCAAAATAAAACAAAATATTTTAATAATGGCGTCTTAAAAAATTTTGAATCTACCAAACTATGTTCTGTTTTATGTTGGGACCCTTATTAGAATAGACGAAAATTTTGAATACAGACGAAATTCTAAAGCAACTGAAAGAAGTCCTGGAATATCAACATTCGAATCGACAGTTTGCTTTATGGCGTCTAAAGGGGTTTTCAATAAGAGGTTTCATTTTGATATTAAAAAAACGAGTATTTTTTAAGAGAAATCAATGATTGTTTATTTCATTGTAAATAGGAAGGTATGCCATTAACGCTTGCAGCATCATATTCTTTCATGAAATTTTTCATGACCAATTCGCACATTTGCGGCTGTATGTCCTCGATAACTTCACGAATTCCATCTTTAAGGTCTTGAATCGATTGTGGAGCATTGTGTTAAATTACAAGATTTCGGTGGCCAATTGTGATCACCTCTTCGAGAAATAACACAGTCAGGAAACTTTTCTTGCAAAATTGCGATTGGTTGGTTGCTTGTGTGGCACGTAGCGCCGTGTTGCTGAAAATGAACGTCGTCCACATCAATATCTTCCAATTCCGGCCATAAGAAATCATTAATCATAGCTCGGTAGCGCAATCCATTCACCGTAACAGTCACACCGCCAGCCCAAACAGTACCAAACAGTGACACGTTGAGGATGGATATAGGCTTTTCAACAATCATGCTTGGATTTTCTGAGCCCCAAATGCGACAATTCTGCTTGTTAACGTAGCCTCCGAAGTGAAAATGGGCCTCATCACTGAAGATGATTTTTCGATGAAAATCCGTATCATTTTGATGCATTTGAAGGACCCAATCAGCGAAGATACGACGTGTATGGTGATCGACCGGCTTGAGTTCTTGTGTTACCTGAACTTTAAGACCTAAGTCTTTATGCAAACTACAGTGTAATGTCGTCGAATGAATGCAAAGTACAGGAGTAACAAGGTTTTTTTAGGAAGTGTGTGTTTAATTCTGTTTATGGCAAATATATAAGGTAGTATAGACTTTTTTATTTTGTCGACGTGACACGACCAATTAAATTTATAATCTATCACCACCAAATTCCGATATCGAATATAATTGCTCGTGTTGTTTAGAAAAATGCGATGTCAAAATAACAAAAATTACTTTTATATTTTTATTGCCAACATTTAAAAATAAAAGTTTCCAATAAAACTGATCTGGTGGTGAACATTAATACTACGGGTAGAATAGAATAATTCTATAACAGCAGAAAAGTTGGTTTAAAATAATTTCAATTTGGAATTACATATATGGGATTGTTGTTGTAAATTTCTCAAAGTAAGACTGCGGTCTTACTTTAGTTAATACTGCGGTATTAACTGTTAGAAATAGAAATTATTCCCACATAACGATAAATATACTTTACTGCGATATATTTTATTTGGAGTTGGGTTAAAATATTTATCTCTTTTACACGTAAACTGTAGAACTGAAATAGCTAAATATGCATATACAAAACAGATAAAAATATTGCTATTGTAAAAATTTGAATATCTCATTGTAATAAAATTTACGAGATACGCATTAAGGCTGTTTGAGATATATTTTATATTGAACTTGGTTAATTTTAAAACACATGTTTCTATATTTATTTCCAAATTGGTAAGATGTTGCAGATAAGTCATTATATCTATATCGAAAATAATTTTTTTTTTCAGTGTGGAAAACCCTTTATAACTGGATTTGAATTTTACAATCACTTCTCAAATAACTTAAACTTCATTGTACAAAGTGTTTGGTAAAAACGACTAGGGAGAATCCTAAATAGTCTAACACCCCGATTCTGAAGCAAAGTCACTGAATGAAAAATGGTCTTAAGTAAGGCTTTGTGTCTTTGTTTTGAGTTTCGTCTTAATTACGACACTTAATTGGTCTTAAAAAAAGGTCTTGCGTAAGACATACAAATTTGGTGGTTTTATTGGACACAGACTACGCGCAGAATACGAAAGTTTCATAATTAAGAGTAAACTCAAAACAAAGGCAAAAAGTCTTACATACGACCATTTTTCAGTCAGTTACTGCGCTTCAGAATCGGAGTGTTAGTTCAGAGTTTCATTCGGTAGTTATTTTAGAATTTTGTGTCGTAATGAAAAACGAGTCTCGAGTTTCGGCTATTTACTCAATCATCTTACTAAAATTTATTTTTACAAAAATCGGGCGTTTGATATAGATTTGTTCTCGATTTTGCAAATAAAAACTGAGCGATTTTCAAGCTACAAACTTAGTACTTTACGTAGCCTAGAAACCTCCGGATTCTTTTCAGATCAGTATAACCAAGGTGTGTTGACACTGACACTTCTTAGTTCACTAAGAAGTTCATTCCCAGTTTTCAGCAACCATCCTGTTATCTTGAAATAGCTTCCTGAGTTTTTGAGGGGTGCTTTGGGAAAACTTCCAGATCTTTACGTCGCGATTCTTTATTTAGTACAATTGTAGCTAACCTATTATCACTGTTTGCCTCTTGGGTGTAGATCTTCTCTAGCTAAAACATACAGTCTGGCTCCAGGCATAAACATTTTCCTCTTTATTCCATATTTTGCGCATATTACTTTCGCCTTTTTTTCCCTTGAGCACATCATTGAACGATTTAGTGGCAGTTATATGAAATCTGGTCATGTACCTCTTGAATAAAGATTTATACCAAACGAATCATAGGTTCCGTAATCTTATTAGCCCATTTGAACGGCTTTGATTTATTTCAAAGTTTCCATAGATGTTATTTATGTATGTATGAGTATCACATTGTTAATCCAAATTCAAATTGGAAATAAATGAATCTTATTGGAAATTTTAGTACAATCATATAAGTATTATTTTTTAGACTCAAACCTCAATTTAAATAAAAAATATATAATATTTTCTAAAATAAAAATTTATAAAAAAAACTCAACCAAGTATTGTGTAGAAATTACCGAGATTTTTATTTAAACAAACTCGATCTTTAAAACGATTTCAATAAATATTTGATAAAACAAGAAAAAGGTTTAAATTCAAACTTGAGTTAAAATGACTGAAAGCTTCGTATAAAAAACCCGAAATAAACTTGATCATTGAGTCACCTAACTAAAACCACCTAATGCTAATAATGCACGTCTTTTACTCAAATACATTTGACTCTTACATTATTACTCAAATTTGGATGGCCATTATCGACCATGCCTAGAGATGGTGATTTAGGTCATTGAGTTGGTCCCAATAGAGTTGGGCGTTAAGTCAACTAACCAACACCACCTAGTGCTAATAATTCAAGATTTTGGGTTTATTACTACGAATGTTGATGTTTTAGGTGTTCAGATGTCTTAAGAACTCAAATGTTTGTTCATTAACTGAAACCAACCTAGTGCTAATAATGCACACACAAATTTGGATGGCCATTATCGACCAATCCCGGAGATTGTGAAGTTGGTCATTATGAGTCACCTAATCAAAACCACCTAGTGGTAATAATTCACGACTTCGGGTTTATTGCTAAGAGTTTTGATGTTTTAGGTGTACTAACGTCATTTTACTCAAATTTGGATGGTCAATATTAGCCATTTCCGAAGTTCGTGGTTCTGGTCAGAGTCACCTACCGGTAGTCAGGAGAGTTTTCTGATCGTGATTCAATTCTCATGCTAATCCGTGAAGTAATTGATTAAGCACGCACAAACCCACCTAGTTTAATAATGCAGTACTTCAGGTTTATTGCTACGAATTTTTATCTTCATATTTTACTGATGTAAAAAGACATTCTTATTTGCATATAAAAGTAAAAAAACTTCTAAGTTGATTCGGTATAATCTCTGAAAACCTTGTTAATTCATATGAAACTCAAATTTATAGTTGGACTATACCAAATTCTTAATAAAAATTAGTGGGAATTTAATAAATGGATCACGGACCCTTATGCAAGGTGAATTTTTGAGTGCTTTTTCAATTGTAGGTACTTATAGAACAAAGTGTATGTTTTATTATTTTGGATTAAACTTCACTCCGATTTATGAGATGTGCAGTTCAATTTTCGAGCTGTAAGCCATTAACTGTTTTTAGAAATTTCAATTTGACATCAACGGTTTTGAGCCTGAAAGCTTTTGAGATCAAAAATAAATTACTCTAAATTACATTGTAAATGTACACATTTTCGTTGCTTCGATGATCATACATTATATACAAAGAATTCACTTGAGAAATCCACACAAGAAACATCGGATTCTTCATGGGTTAATAAATTCGTGTTGTTTCATGGAAAATTTAACTTCTAGAATAATTTTTGGATACAGTTTTAACGGCAGTTTCTTGTAAACCTGATATTATGTTAGATTTTAATATTTTGTTTTACTCGATTAAGTTAACTTCAGTTTAGAAATACTTTCAGATTCCGTTTAATCTGTCTAATTGAACTGAACCCAACCAACTAACACATTAACCATCCTTGAATTAAATTATATGAAACTACTTGAGCAATGGTAATTGCTTCAACAATAATTCTCCATAGATAATATAGAAGCTTTTATAAATTCGATTAAATTGCAACAAATCAACAATCGTTTTTCAACTCCAAATTTTGAAGAGTCAAGAATTATAAAACGCAATATCGATATATTTGAGTGGTGTGTGTGTGTGTTTTATAACTTGCATCGCTTTATCACGTTATTATATAAAATGCAAATATTTAAAAAATCCACTTCTATTGAGTAAAGAATAATAATTATTTTCCAACCACTTGTATAAAAACAAATATAATAATTTGATAAATATGCACAAAAAATGAAAAATTCTAACGCACGTGTTACTGGAAGGTTATTTCACAGTTATAAACTTAGAACTATATATTATATACTAACTGTTTTGTGACGTATATGGGCATATAACTCGATAAGGTTGATTAGTCATAGCGTTATGTAAAAATTTCGCTGGGATGCGACAAGCCTTCACTTCTATTTGAAATATCAATTACAAAGTTCTACTGCGCCATAAAACTATAAAGTTTAATAACATTAAACTCGTAAACATAAACAACTTTCAATAGTTGAAAGTATGTAGTTCGTAAACAAACAAAAATCATACAAAAAATAAAAAAAATAAAATATTTTATCTAAACGTATTAAAGTTCCGGTCGAAAGCACACCAAATCATTAAGCCGACATGGGTTAACGAAAAAAACGAAAATAAAGTAAAGATGTTTTATTATGCTTACGATTATTAAAACTACATATATACAAGTATTTTTTTTTTTTTTTTTATAAATAATTCCAATACTTGTTTATATTTATAAAACTATCCCACTTATTTTATTTTTACGCGATTTTTATTTTATAAACAAAACGCAAACAACACGCGATCGAAACGTGATATTTTAGATTAAGTTGAATTGACATCATTTTAAAAAATCTGTATATGTAGTCGTATACTCAACCAAATGTGAATTAACGTTTGTATGTATTTATTTATAGCCAATTAAAGCATCATCGGTGTAAACAACAGAATAATAATAAACCGGTTTATGCTTAAGGAAAGCACTTAAGCGAAAAATTGCGAAGAAAAAGTTCACTCACATGTTTTCAATGAAATTTTTGTAAACAAACCGATGTAAATATGTTTCAATTCGATTGGTGTGGTGTGTTGACACTACTACATTTATATATTACTACAGCGAACAACGCGATATGTAGTTGGTTAAAGAGGGCATTAGGTAGAATTGTCTAAAACTAAAACGCCCAAAATTTAATAATCATCCATAATATTGAACAACCATTTTTTACTACTCCACACTCATTATATTTCTTCACTTTTTCACCATTTAGAACCACGCCCGTCCCACCTTTGGTTACGAAAATTATAATTTAATTAATATAACCTTCCGCCGCCTCCGACGTTTGGCCAAGGATTGATCAATTTGAGTCACAGCACCGACCATTTTTCTAAAACTTCTAAATTTAAGCACTTTAGCTTTTAGATCTCGAATAAACCACACTTGATTTAAATTAACGAAAGGCGAAAATTTAAACTAACCGAAATTAAACTAACCGAATTTTTGATAAAATTGAACTGTATAACCAAAAATCATTATTCCTGCTTAAATTTCAAAAAACCAACAAGGAGAACCCTTGTTCAAAATTCAATCTTTACATTTATTTGAAACTTTTTCACATCACTAGAGTACGAATGATCAAAAGCGCGAGGCCATTCTTACAATGATAGTTTAAGAACGCTTTAGAGTTTACGAACAAACTGCAAAAATTGGAAAGTTCCCATAGAAGTTGTCACTTCTGGTACACAGATTTTCACCAGTTTGGTTTTCATAGGGATCTCTCAATTAATGGAAAAGTTCCGATCAATCAATCTGCCTGGGCTGTACAGTAACCGATTTTTTGTTGAAAGTCGGATTTTTTTTTGTCAAAAATCGTAATTTCCGCTTAAATTTTGGAAAACTGATCAACCAATATTGTTGCAAATTTAGCTTAGAATCTTTTATGGATAATGGGTTTTCTCGTAATGGCTATACTTTTCAAATTACTTGGAAAAAACAAAACAAAAAAGCTCCTATGGAAGCTGACACTTTCTGTTTAGTGATTTCGACCGAATCAGTGGGACCTCCCAATTTGTGAAATCAGCTTGATGATACTATAAAGGGGTCGAATTTTTGTTAAAAATAAGTTTTTTGTAAAAATCGCCATTTCCGCCTAAATTTTGAAAAACTGATATGGGGTGATACTGTAGAAAATTTAATTTAGAATTTTTTGATACATAATTTGTTTTTCGATAAAATGATATATACTTTTATTTGCAAAAAACAAAAGTGCTCCTAAGCTGCCACTTCCGGTGAATCGATTTCAGCCAAAAATCACGGGGATCTTTCTGTGGAAAAAACTTAAATATAAGGTTTTACTCTGACCAGTCAATCCATTTGGGCTGTAGAGAGGATACAGACAATAAATCTGCATGGCACCATACACAGGCACTCACTCACAGATAACTTTTGGAAACTACTTTTTCAAACTTCGCTGACATAGCGAATGGTAAATCAACAAAAACCCCGGGGTCGAAAATATTCATGATTGTATACTTTATTTTACTACATAAAAGAAAGTTAAAATCGTGTTAAACGTGTCAATAAATTCAAATTTTATCAAAATCATTCATATTGATAACTTATTTTAAATTTTTATAACCATAGAACCATCGATAAAACCGCATATATTTAACGGGAATAAATAAGGCGAAAACCACCACAGTGGCACTATTCTGGCTTTCCCTGGGAATATGGAATTGGGAAAATTATTTTCATAGCATTTTTGTCCAAATTTTATTTTTTTGGCCTACTGAAGTAATAAGTTTAGTACAAAAATTTTCAAAACAAAGTCTATTTGGAAACTTTTGTTCCACCAAATTTTTATAGGGAAAAATATTTTCCCATTTAACTTTGTTTCGAAAATATTTATATCAAACTTATTTCCTCAGTAGGCCAGAAAAATACAATTTATGGCGTGTGCCCCACGTCGATTTTTTTGTCTAAATTTCCAACTAACTAAATTGGTTGTTAGTTCATACCAATTGTTGCACAAAACAAACCGCATCTGATGTTTAATTAAAATCTGCTATATAAACTTAATTTTAACATTCTACAAAACATTTCTAATCAGCAATTGATAAATCGAAACTAAGTTTGCAATTTAGAATTAAAAATCTTGTAGATTTTGGTTTATAAATATTAGAGACAACTAACAATACCTGGGTGAACTAACGACGAATTTAGTTAGTCGGAAATTTAGACAAAAAAATCGGCGTCGGGCACACAGCATTATTAGACAAACATACTATGAAAATATTTTTCCCAATTCCCTATTCGCAGGGAAAACCTTGGGGCTTACTATTGAAATCGAACGCCGTCGATTTTTGTTCGTTGTTTATATTCAGCAATACTAATGTCTATTGCTGAATATAAAGAACGAACAAAAATCGACAGCGGTCGATTTTCATAGTAGGCCAATATGTATAGGAGGCAATATGTATAGGGACAAACTCTAATTAGAAATTTCTCCTAAATCCACCACTGTATACTTTTTTAAATTTACAGTTATTTGTGTTTTAGTATTTTATATATAATACGCGTAACGGCGTAACAGAGAACAATCTAGTGCAGTTCATTTATAAAAAGCAATAATTAATTATAAGGACAAAAGTGAAATTTAACATATTTTTTTTTAATTTTGAGGTAAAAGTGTGAAGTTTCGTAATATTATTATTGCAAATTAGGTCGATATTTTTATAAATGGCTAATATATTTTTTGTAGGTTATAATTACAAAATGCCACGAGGGCAACAATTAACCTTGTCGGAGCGCGGCAAAATTGATGCTTTTTATGAAAGTCGCTTGACATTACGTGAAATTGCTAGCAAAATATGTAAAAGTAAAACCCTTGTGCATAATTAAGTAGCATTACGAGATAATTATGGCATTAAAAAGCACTGTGGTTGTAAACCAACGATAACTTATCATGGCAAACGAGACATTAAAAGACTTGCAGTTGAATATCTCCTGCACAGATAGATTCAATATCTCCTGCACAGATAGAGCAGTATCTTCAATTTAAAATTAAAAAAAGGCGTATTCGGCAAATTTTAAAAGAATCGGAACATCTGAAATACCTGAAACAAGATACTCGTCCGCGACTTTTACCAAGGCATAAAATCGCTCGGTTTAGATTTGCTGAGGGTTACCAATTTTGGGATGAGGAGTGGCATACTGTCATATTTAGCGATGAGAAATTTTTCTGTTGATGTTAATAATACGCTTGGTCAACATTGGGTATTCCAGCAAGATAATGCTGCAGTACATTCAGATCGACATACAAAATCATTTTTTGCAGAACGTGGTATTGATGTTTTACAGTGACCTACGATTAGTAGATCACCAGATCTTAATAGAATGGAAAATGTTTGGGCAGAACTTTCTAACCGCGTTTACCATAATGCCAGCCAATTTGAAACGGTTACGCAACTACGTAAATCCGTTGTCACAAAATGGAAAAATATTGATCAAAGTTTGCTGTAAAACCATATCAACTCGATACCTCGTCGCCACCAACAAGTTTAATAATAAGATGCTGATATAATACAGATTAGCAAACTGTCCTTATAAATATTGCCTTCAATAATTTTTTGTTTTATTTTTTTAACGATAATATTTCACTCGAAATCCAAAATGTGGAATAATTATTTGAAGTTCCTTTCTTTTAAGCTATAATAAAAAGTAATATGAATTCTTATTTTAAATATTCAATTAAATAACTAAAATTTTGTCCCTATATATATATATTGCCTCCGCTGTAGTGCCACAGATCATTATTTTTGAAAGAAGTACGCTTTGCTAAACTTTTGTTTGACTGTTTTATAGTGAAGTTTCAACTTATTAATACAGAACGCTTCAAAGTAATAAAAAACTGCATTGTGTCTAAACAATTCAAATATCGGCAACTAGCATTGGTTGCCATTCAACGATGGGCGGATAATAAACTTAAAGGCGATGATTCATGTCCAATTTTTGTCTGACAGACATAAATAATAGTCGTTCTTATTGGTTGAAGGTCGGCCATATTTTTTATCGAACGATAAAAATTAAAAATTGAGCATTTTGTACAAGATTTGACGGCAGTGAGAATAAAAAAATACGTATTCAAAAATATAAAAAAAAAATCAAAAAGAACAAAAATAAAAACTCTTTTTAGGTTGTTTGAAAAGGGAAACGCTAAATTAAAACTGTTAGGTCCGTTTGAACGAAGATTAATCCACAACCGATGATTTACCCTCGGTTTGGTAAGTTTAAATGTGGATTATTTGATTCATGGTTATTTTAAAAATCCACCGATTTCGATGGATTATTTTTATTTTCCTATGATTTTTTCGTTCGAATTTTATTTCGAATTTTCGAACTGTCAGAGTCAAATTGACTTGATATAATTTCTTAATATTAAATACTTAATAAGCACATTAAATAATTTATTTAATTAGATAATTAAAGAAATAGAAATATTAGAACAAATGGCTTCTTCGTCTTCTTCATCTTCATCATCATTTTCATCATCCAACGATTCAGATTAATAACTAATGTATACTGATTTATACGACGACGATGAATTTTTGAAAAATTTCAGATTTAACAAAGAAGGTTTTTCTTATATACATACTAGCTTAATAAAAGAGGATATTTTTCATCCGCTTATCCGGTTCGTTATTACGCTGCTCATCATTATAACACGTTCTATTGCAAAAAAAATTATTTACCATTGCTTTTGTTTTTCGTATATCAAAATGAAATAAGAAATTTAGTAATATTTTTCTTTTTTCGAGCATTTGTTGATAACTATGTCTGCGATATGTTCGAAAAAAACATCGTCGATTAATCGTCGTTTAAACTTACCAATTTAAACCATGGAAAAATTCATGAATTTGTTTACTCGCGGATTTTTCGAAAAGATTTTCCTTGTTCAAAATTACGGGCCTTAAAGAAAATTGATGATGTATTTTTTATGTAAATCAACACTTATGTTTTGTGCCACCCTGTAATTTTTTATTTACAAAACATAGCCTAAAATTAAGTTTAAAAATCGTTATTTTGTTAATTTTACTTTCATTTATGTAGTGTTTTTTTGCAGATATACCATTCGCTATAACACCGAAGTTAAAAAATGTTGTTTTTAAAAAATCTTTAATTGTGTGTCTGTATATGTGTGGTGCCGTTCAGACTAATGGCCCGATTCTGAAACTGTAAAAATTCTATAGCTGTAACTTTATAGCAATTGTTTATAGCCAGAAAGGTGTTCTAAAAAATGTGTTCACAAACTGCGTAGAGTTCTCGCGCCGCTGTAACCAAATCATGTTTTATTTTAAAATATTCTATCAAATTCGATGGCGGCACTCGAGCATTGTTATAAACTCGCGTTATAAATAAAATTTGTATGTATCATAAAAATATTGAAAAAAATAAAAAAAATTGAGCAGCTGCAAAAAAACATATTAGTACAGTTGGCGACATTCGTTTCTGTACCTTAACAAAAATAATTTTTCTGCGTATGTCAACAAACTATTTGTTTGAACTGTACGTGTATGTTTTGCATTATCAACATTTAGGTATATATAAGAAAAGTAAAAATCTTGAACAGATAAATTTTATCTAAAAGCTCAAAAAATACAATTGTCATTGCCTTCAACTTTTGTTGGTATACAGATGCTATTGCTAACAACATATATCTTCGAAACCGTTTTAGATAATGGCAATTTTTTGAGTTATTTGCTATCAAAATCTTGATATGTAACTTTACTTCATCAAATTTGGTGCTGCAAAGTTACAGAACAAAACTTTCGTTTAGAAAGCCGAGTTACATAACGAAAATTTTACAGTTACAGCGCTTTACAGTTTAGAAAATTATCTGGATTATCGATTTGGTGTGGTTTGGATAATTAAACTGAACGATTTTGTTAAGTTTGAAAGAGTTTCATTTGTTTAATCAGTTCTGTTATCTAGACAATTATCTATTGTTATTTAATAAGTTTTATACATTTAACGACATGTACATAGAATCTACACATTGCACAGGTCCTAAACCAACTTGAATAATGACTTGAAAGATGTGGCGCGGCACTGACTTTTATAACATACATCAACCTTAGTGTTTATGTTTGTACCTTCAGTTTAGAACAATACAATAACCTTGCCATCCAATGAAATATTTTTCTATTATTAGCCGGACTGTGGGTGAATATGTACTACAGATTGTGGTATATTTTAAGAAGTGTTGGAAATAACTGTCAATATAGTAGTGCGGATGAATTAATAAGTCTAAGTTGGAACATTTTTAGGCGCTGTTGAGAGATTTTTTTTCTTCTATTAAACATAAAATGATGCTTACTTTTTGGGCGATTACGTTTTGGACATTTATTCCTAGCGCCCGCGTTATAAACGCAGATTATATATGAGTATATAAAATAAGAAAGCACATAACTATACATAGATATCTAGCGAATTTATAACAACTTTTACTATACATTAATAATAATATTACGCGATAGTTGTGTATGTAATTGCGCGTTTTAAAATATTTGCATACTGTGAATTACTATATATTTAAAAATTTGGATTTGTTTACCATAAGTACACAGAGTGCCAAGGCCTTGACTGATTCTATTTATTCTAATTTCGGCATCAGGTTTACAGTGTGTGCTTATTTGGAATTTGAATTATGGCTACTTTAAAACATTGCACCTTGCATTCGCATTAATTACCCAACGAGGCGAATTCGCATGATGTTGTTAATCTTTCGATTAAATTATGAATTATTTATGCTGTATATGCTAACTCAATATAAACAGAAATATCTGACTAATATGTAATTAAATTATTGTATTAATTCAGTTTCGAAATTGATTAATTCCAATTAAATATTGTTGCTGCAAAAAGCGTATGTTGCGAATTTCATTGCGTTGAGAATTAGATTATGATTTGAAAATATTTTTTTTTTTAAATTTTTGTTGTGACCGCAATACATTGCCTAAATTAATATTAGTGAAAGAGGTTGGTTTTTAGATTTTGATAGTATGATTCATTTTTAAAACTTTGGTTTTTTTTAAACACACACAACAAATTCATAGTTAAGACGGTATAACAGAAAATAAAATTGACGTTATAACAAAATTGACGACCACTTGTGTGATGACTTTTTTGATCGGTATTGCTATTCAAATCGTTTAAATTATATTAAGCAATACGATAAAGGCAAGCGGATGACCGAGATGTGATTATAGAGGTGTGACCAACAGACCACTATTCAAATCGAAGTATAGCTTATATGATCTATACAAAAATGAAAGCGATAAACTTATTATAAACCATATAGATTTAACCTTGCCGTTGACAGTCATCGTTTAATAAACTACTACTTATATTTGGTGTTCATAATTTTCATCGATGCGAGTTTAGTAAGTGAAGGATTATGTGGTTTTCAAGATAACTTAAAATCTGAAATATATAGACATGTTGCAAATATGTTCTGTTCTTCTCAAATTTTTTTTGCACTGTTTTCAACGTAATTGCGAATACAGATAAATCATGGATTTATCGATTTTTTGTCCGGGCGTTTTCAGGTCCCCGAACTGTTAGCCTCATGATCTGGAAAATCACTGCCAATGATTGACAATCAAAATTTCATAAAGTTCAAAATATGCTCAACATGTTGTCAACTGTTGGGTGACCTGCCCAGTTTCACAAAAAATTACAAAAAGCAAGCCATAAAAATTCATTTCGTTAGCTTTGTAGCAAAATAAAACGAATTTGTAAGTTTTTTACAACCAGAGAATGAAACCGGTAGATTTGTTGTTAGTTTTACTTATAAAATTTATACCGTTTAAAATTTCTGATCAACGTTCATGATCCCGCCCCTGGTTTCTACAACGTTCATAACTAATTTAGCGAAACTATATAGTTTTCGTAACTAAAGCTGTATTTTATTTGCAGCTGTACAACAACAATTGTACTGTCGGATTCTTGACTTGAATTCATCGAGTTCTTGGTATGTTGATAGAATTGGAAATTAAATTTCAATTTTAGTTATAATGTTCATCACGAGGAGTGTATAATTTTAATTTGTTCATAAATATGTATTGTATTTAGTTACAAAATTTTAGTTCTGATTTACTTTAATTTACATGTAATCTTTAAAGGAAACATCGAATTCTAAATTCCTTGCTGATTTTTTAAGTCAAAATTAGAAATTAATTTTTTTGCCAATTCCTATTCAAATATTTTTTATTTTTTATTGTACTTATTCATTTTACAACTGATCTCTGGATCATTTTGTAATTTATCTATCTTAAATAAGTTTCTCGGTTGACGAAAAATAACCCATTGATTACTCCTGTTGCAAAAATTTCTTTCTTCTACTTACTCTTCCAGCTCTAACGGTTTGTGTAACAGTGATCAAGATACGACGATGTAAAAAAAGCCGATGTAAAGCCGAAGCAGAAATTTTAATTCCGGACAATCGGTTTTCGGAAGGTTATTTTTGCATTTTTCACTTTCCCAATAAATTTTCCTCTAAATTAGCTACGAAATTTGTCCCTGAAATTATTGAATCAAAAATTGATAATGTAGCTTACACTGTAAACAATTTGATCTTGAAAATAATAAAACTTTTCACGCCAAAGATTATATGATTAAAATTCGACTCTCATGTTCGAGTAGTTTTGCCTGGCTGGTTAGACTCGTTCTGGGTGTGAGTCGCCCCCATAACTTGCCGGCTCCGATTATATTCATCATTTTCTTCAAGTAACATAAATATCGAATAGGGTGATTATATAACCCTAAGTCTAAATTTTAACGATTACCAATGGCAATACCAATGAGATCAACAAGGATTTCTAAATAAGTTTTGGGAAAATTCTGAAATATGACCAACTTCGGAGAAACTAAATCCTGTAGAAGACAGCTGCAATTTGCCAGCGGAAAATAAGAGATTTCGCTACTTGTCTACAAAAGAAAATATTTAAATCATGAAACTGTCCCATTGACAAATTGATTGACCTCGGAAGTAAAGAAACTTCATATACTGGAATTTTATAATGTTCCATCTATCTCAATCATTTCTTAACGAATTACGATGATATTTGGCTAGAAGTATTTGTTAGGGGTTGTATAGTGATTTTTTGACAAAATTCTAGGACCTGTTCATGCTCGACTAAACTTGGTCACTTCATACCCAATCCTATCAAGTTTCATTTTGGATTGAAACATAAATTTTAGATGAAGTTCTGTTATCTGTCCATTCCACACCGAGAGAACTCGGCTAATTCTTAATCAATAATTGTGAAATTTGCGTCGCAGATAATAAGAAAATTTAGGGAGGTTATAGTTTAGAATTTTTAGTAAGATTTTGGTAGCGCTATAAGCTCTTTTCAGCTTCTCCCAATATCTGAAACACTTTTACAGGTGACCAATACGTATATGTGTTTTTCTAGGCTTCGATCAAATTGAAATTACATGGGAAATTTGGGGTAAATATATCGGTTAGAATTTTTACTATAATTTTTAGAGTTTTTCAGGCGTTGAAGTTCTTTTCGTTAAATTTCAGAAGCAGTTTAATATCACGAATAAAATCACCGCTGGATTGTTTTCTTGTGTATAAAAGCGATACAAAAATGAATAAAACATTTCCGCTGGTTATGAAATAACAACAGACAATCTCTTTTCTGATACTACTGCCACTGATGGCGAGTAGTGCAATCGTTTATTTTCCGCTGGCAAATTTCCGCTGTCTTATACTGCATAGGAACCATAGGCCATTACCATTTTAATAAATTCTCGGTAAACTGAGAAAATGAAAAAACTGATAAACATGTAAATATTCTTATTCCTCAATTAAGTTAAACGCATTTCAATGGCCAAACACTATTTTAAATTCGCTCCAATTACATTTTTATAGCGTTATTGTATAATAACAGACAATAAATAAATTTTATCTTAGACTTCAAGGGAAATTAATCGAAATTTCAAAATGTTTTGTTTCAAAAGCCTCATTTCATTCTAATAAAGAATCTTATATAAATTTTATAAAAATTACAAGGTCAGTTGGCCATATTCCAGTACGTTATTAGGATATCGTATACCTTCGATTTTATCCAAGTCGATTGAGAAACATTCAAACAAAACCCACCTTAGAAATCTTTTTTCAATTACACATATATGTTTGATCTATTATCCTATTAAAGTTGCCTACCCTAAATCGGAAGGAAATTCACTATGCATGCTTTTTAGCATAATTTTTAAATTACCGGAAATTTATGCACGAATCGACCAACCTAAAGTAATCTTTTTACGTGGAAGGAGTTTTGAGTTTTGGTGGTGCTTTTTTCTATTTAGGTACATTTTAACTGACACTCCCAAAGAAATGCCCCTAGTATGTTATATGATTTTCTAATGGGTTTGATAGGGTGTTCTTCCATGCCATGATGTAAAATTAAAAAACAACTTTTTTAAACGTCATGGAACGCCCTGTTACACCCATCAGAATGGCATACCACTTATTAAGGATATTGCTCTGGGTCTAACCAGTCCATCAATATTATTAAAGTTCGTGCTAAATGCATAGAAAATATTTAGAATGACTTGTTGGTTTAAAAAACTGACTTAAGGACTTCTAAATCCTTAAAAATATGTAAAAGTATGAAAAATGTCTCCTAAATTAATTTAAAAAAAAAACTAAAGGTTTGCCATTATTTTAAAGAATTCTCTAGTTTATGCATGGTATTTAACATGTGGAATATACCTAAGGTCCAATAAAAACACATTTTTAAATCTCATGACCCGCCTTGTCAGACCCATTAGAAAATCAGATACCTTACTAGAAACACTCCTTTTGGCCTAAGCAGTCCACCAATATCAGTGAAGTTACTTAGAATGGGTTCGGATTTTATCTAAGACCTATACAAAAATCAAATTTATTAAATTTCAAGAAATTAACACCTTGTCAGACCCAATCATATAGTTACTAGCAACACCCCTTTGGGACTAAGCAATCCACCAATACCATTGAACTGCATGCTAAATGCTTAGAAAATACTTAGAATGACTTTGTTTAAAATGTACCTAATGCTGTGTGCATGACGCCGATTTTTTTGTCTAAATTTCCGGGTAATGCTGTGTGCCTTAGGTCGATTTTTTCAGCTATTTTTATTATGAACTAAACTTTTTGATGTGACGTTACGCTAGTCGCCGCCAGGTTACAAACGAAAAGTCTCTTCGCGAAGTAACTTTTCAGTTTAGTTGTCAAATGTCGTTATTTGGTATTTAATGCAAATGTGTTATTGTGTTCAAATTTTTACGTGATTCTTTTTTTTTTATTTTTAAACATTTCGTAGTTTATAATAACATTTGCAAATAATGCAACTTCCATATCATCTTCCATTATTTTAATTTAATTTAATATTTCTTTTATGCACGAAAAGCCGACAATTTTGTATTCCGAATAGTCAGGCACCACAGCTTGTTTTGTTGATGTCACTGCCACCTATGAATGTTTATTGTGAATTACTGAACAATTTAGTTTAGTTCATAATTTAGTCGAAAAATTCGACCTGAGGCACACAGCATAACTAAATTGATCGTTAGTTCCCCCAGGTATTGTTAGATGACTCTAATATTTATAAACCAAAATTTACCCAATATTTAGTTCTAAACTGCCAACTTAGTTCTAACTTATCAATTAACGATTAGAAATGTTTCGTAAAATGTTAAATTGCAGATTTTAATAAAACATCAGATGCGGTTTGTTTTGTGCCATCTTTGAACGATTGGTATGATCTAACCATCAATCTGGTTACTTGGAAATTTAGACAAAAAAATCGACGTGAGGCGCACAGCATAAGGCCCCAATTTCATGGAACATTGTAATTCTTGGAAAATTTAAATATTTCACACTCCTAGAAATTGCACAATATCAATTCGCCTGAATGATTTTTTTACCAATACTATACAATAAGTTTGTTGTTGTTGTTATATTTTTTGGGTTGGTTTGGATAAATTTCACTAGCATGCTACAAGCAATCATTTTGCTACATAGACTAATCAAAAGGAATCCTTGCCCTCTAAAGTTGATTGCTTTTTTGGTTGCGAAGCTGAACTAACTCTTGATAGTAATTGTCGGATATACATAACTTCGAGGTATTCTCTCATTCATAACTCAATTTTACATAGATCTTAAATTGAAAAATAATTTTCAACCACACGATACAAAACCTAGTAATAAATTTTAATAAAAACATGTCGGTTTTTTTGTTTATAATAAATTAACTTTCACTCATTTTGCGCACGAGATGTCCCTAAAAAACGTAAAATAGATTCAACATAGTCATCACCGCAAATGTAACAATCATCTTATGCCACTTCATTCGGAATAAAAAAAAAAACTTTTATACATTTCACATTCGCACAAAAAATTTAAGAACAAAAAACCCGATGAGAGTTTATTGCTAAAATATGCCATTTGACTTGGTGAAATTATTTAAGACAGTTACACTGATTGTACAAAATATAAATAGCTTTCGGAATTTAGGCACAAACACACGAGAAAAAAAATCTAAGTCAAGAACCTCGCGAATTCCACAATTTTTTATTTTTATCAAACTGACATGGGTTACGAATGAAATCTATTTGATCACACTACTGTTGGTGGTGTTATAATTTTTTTTTTGTTCAATGTTACAGCATCGCATATATTTTATGTACTCGTATAACATAAAAAAAAATTCTTTATTATAAAAAAGAAAAATTGGAAAACGTGTATTTTCTCATGCAAGCATTTCGGTGGAGTACGTGACGGTATAAAAATGGACATTATTCATTCAATCGAATTTAAATTCTCATTTCTTTTGTAACAACTGTGTATACACACACACAGATTATATTCGTATTTAATGCGGTAATGGGAAAATTGAATGACAATAATAATTGCAACAATGTGTATCTAGCTGTAAAGAGAACCCGCTCGATATAAGATTTATTTGAAATGATAAGATTTTTTTTAATTAACCAATTGTTTTGTTACGTCATTGTTGGTTGTTAGCTTAGCGAGTAAGTACTGCAGCTGTAGGTACGAGCATACTCGTTTTCGATCACGTTCTCCACTTTTTTGTGTATGTACACAATTCTATAGTTTATTAATAGTTTTGTTTTTGAGGTATGAAAATAGATGCCCTTCATATATTACATATTTACATATAATTATAGGTAACTCCATAAATCAAATTTATCAAATTTTTTATTTATAATCGTGTTTGTTCATTCTGTCATAATTTTGATGGAGATACACTTCTGAGAATTTGCATTAAGCCCTGATATTTTTTGGTAGATGGTGAATTGTTTAAAAAAAAATAATGAAGAACAATAATAATTGAAGATTTTGTTTGGGCGTTTTACATTGAGTGTACACCGTTGTAAGATTTGCTGCCCTACGTCGTCGATCGTGTATCAACATTACATTCGTGAGATTATAGCCTGTGTCTATCAACTTCTTCACACAGGACGGGCCATTTTGGCGCCTGGTTCAATTCATAATTATGGCCTAATTTTAAGCCACTTCCACTTCACCCATGTGATAGACTTGTGATTTGTTTTTTTCTTTTACAAAGTAAAATGAAGTATTATCACGAACATTTTCAACTTAGAGATTTCTACATATTTACAATTGCCGAACTCAAAAACAGTGATTTGGTATTCAGATTTTGTCTGTGGTCCTCCTACAGCTCCGAAAAGTTAATTGATCCACATGAAACTTCATACTTTCTACATAAATTTATAGGTTCTAATGAATTTTGTCTGAAATCGGTTAATTCGAAGATCATAAGAATTTTTTGATTTTTTGCAAATATTTTGTGAAATAAAGCATACCAAATAATAAAATTTGCACTGGACGACCAAAAAGATTCGCACTGGGTTACCGGTGTAACATAAAATGGCTGTATACAGTACTCTTTTTTTAAATATTTTAATCTTTGAAATCTGTTTTGGGGCCAAAACACTCCCAAATCTTTCGCAGTTCGCTTTTTTACATTACGCGTTGCCTGCAAAATCGAGGACGTACGGCTATAGGTCCGATTTACGTAGAACCTTCTGCTCATTGCGTAGCTCCATGCCAGCCTTTAGTACTGGCATGGAAGACGGGTCGGCCCATGAGTTGTGCACTACGATAGGGGGTCATAGTTGTGTTCTTTTCGGGGGTCATAGTTGTGTTAAATTTTTGTGAAACCGATACCTTCCGATCCAAACACCAAAGCTTTAACCACTGTGCCGTTTGGGCGGTACAAAGTATTCTCTACGTTGGTTTCTTTTGACGTTGGTCTTTTGAAGAGGTTTTTGAACAGGTTCTGTGTTTAAGTGATGCGGTGTTGACCTAATGTATGATGACCGTCTACAGCCCAAACGGATTGTCTAATCGGAATGAAACTTCATATTTAAGCTTTTTCCATAAATTGGGAGATCCCGCAGTGATCCTTGGCCGAAATCGGACCAACGGAAGCAGCAGCTTCCATAAGAGCTTTTACATTTTTTGCAAATATTTTGAAAAAAAAATATCATTTACGAGAGAAACAACTATGAACTAAAATATTGTAAATTAATTTTGCAACAATATCGGTCTAGATCAGTTTTCCAAAATTTAAGCGAACATTTTTGCAAAATAAACTGTTTTTCAACAAAAATACGATACCAGTACAGCCCAGACGGACTGATTGATCGGGATGAAACGCCGGATAGACTCATGTCAGCAAACAATTAATTGGATCTCACAATTTATAGAAAAGCTTAAGTATGAAGCTTTGGGAGATACCGGTGATTTTTAGCCGACACGGTTCATCGCAAATAGTTTGAAAAATGTATAGCATTTATGGAGAAACGGTTAAAACAAAAAAATTTAAATTAAGTTTCAAACAAAATTTGTTCAGATCATTTTGAATTTTACCGGAAATGGCGAGTTTTGATAAATTTTACCCAAATTCGGCATTTCTACAGTCCCAGGCGAAGTGATTATTCGGAATAATACTTCATACTTAACCTTTTTCCATTAATTGGGAGATCCTTAAGAAATTTGGTGGAAATCTGTGTCCCGGAAGATCCAGCTTATTGGGAGCTTTTTCAAATGAAGGAGCTTTTTGAAATGATCACACTCATGCCTTACTGCCACTCACGCCAACTTAGTGAAATTGGGGCTACGACCATATATATCTTACAACTCGTATTTGAACTAAAATTTCATTTAAATTTAGCATGTTAAAAATATAAATTTGTAGTTTTGAAATAGTCACACTGATGCCATTACTTTAAGGAAAATTAGAGAAAAATGCAACTTATACCGAAATTGGGTCCTGAGCGAGATATATCCATACAAATCGTATTTGAAATAAAATTACATTTAAATTTGGCACCTTACAAACATAATTTTGTCGGATTAAGGCTATGTGGTTTTGAGAAGATCACACTCATGCTTCACTTTAAGGAAAATTAAAGAAAAATCTTTCCTTTGCAACTTAGCGAAATTAGGACCTAGGTCAAATATATGCTACAGCTATTTGTCACCTTAAAAATATAAATTTGTCGAGTTAAGGCTACGTGGTTTTGAGATGATCATACTCATGCCTTACAAATACTATATGTTTGGATGCAACTCGTGTAAACGCACTTCCATAAACTGATAAGGAGAAAAAACAACAACAATGTAAAGTGTAACTTTTTATTGTATATCCTTAAGCTGTCTTTATATTAGCTGTGTTGCTTTCGCAAAGCCCGCTTAGCTTTAATGTTGGAGGCATTTGTTTTTTTAATTTCCAAAACGGAAAATAATTGTTCATCATATAGTTGGCGTATTTATCAGCAGTAATTAAGTAGAGTTGACTTTAAATGAAAGTAAAAAAAAAAGATTTTCATAAATCCGATTCAGATTACAAATTACTACTGACATAAAAGCCAACTATGATGAACAATTATTTTCCGTTACTGGAGATTTACAAACAAATATTGCTGAAAGCAAAATTGGCCTCTAACATTAAAGCTAAACGGGCAAAGTAGCTATTATTTAATTTTTTTTGCCTCTTTTGCTTTTACAGTTATTCGAAGCATTATTTGTGTACATAACGAAGATTTTAATGTCATGTCATTTTAACCCATTTGTGACAGAACTTTTTTTTCAATTTTTTGATTTAATTTGAATGATTGAGGTTACAGAAAACATAGGATGTAAACCAAATTACGCTAATGATGATAGGAGCCAGGATGTAACGTGTTGTGCTAACGCAATAATGGGCGTTTGCATGTACATTTTGTTGTTTTAATTTTTTTTATTTATTCAATTTTAACAATAAAAATAATTTATTTAAATTAAATAACAAACATATTTCACTTCATTTCAGTTGAATTACTAAATAATGAAGTACTAATAATTTAACAATAAGATCACTTCAATAAAATATTAATTATGTTAGTTGCCTGCCGATGAAATTCTCCGGAACATTTACTGTGCCTTGCAATATTGCATGTCGAACATTTATACATTGTGTGCGAATGACAATATTTACATCGTAATCTTGTTTCAGTTTTACCACAAGTATGTGGTCCTTTTGCCAAATCACTAGGCATTTTTATTTTTTTCCTCTAGCTGCTAATTTACCATGTCGCGTTAGAAGTGATGTAGCTAACTGTCGCCGAAACTCGAGTTTATCAGTTTGACACTGTAAGATTTAGCTGAAGTCCACGAATTAGTCACTTTACTAATTAGTTACTCCATTTTTTGATGTTCTAAGTGAACATAATGCCGAGATTTGCCCACTGGACATTTTCCAAAATAATTGAACAATAACGAGACTGTCTGGTTATCCTTCTATTGGGTCAATACCATTTCGTTGTCTGTGTCAACGTAATTTTCGAAGTAGCCTCTGCGGTGGTTGAAACGTTTTTGAGCCTATTCACTCTCAAAGTTCCCGAACCCACAAACTTCATACCATTCAGGGCGCATATGAAGTTTGGTCCTGTAAATAAAATATCAAAATAAAACGAAAGAGGAATACTTGAAAACCGGTTTTGCTTCCGGTTGAAATTTGTACATACGTGCCGATAGATTAAAATTTTCTTCAGTTCCCCTTTGCCAATTTTGTTTAATCCACTGCATAGTGTCTGATTCTAGAGGAATTATATCCTCAATTGTGCCCGGATTTATTTCATTTGCATAGAACATCGCAATTTTATTCTAGCCTGCAACTGATTGGTTGTGAAATTATTGGGGTTGGCTTGGCGTCTTCGTCGCCTCCCGAATCTTCATCGGTATCGATGGTTAATTCGGGTGGCTCTAAAAAAATTTCTGTTGGTAGTTCCACATCATTCGGCAAGTTGTCAAAAAACATCCAGAATTTGCGTTGAACTGCTCAACGGAGTTTTCCTATAAAAAAAATTATGTTAGTGTATGACCCTAATTACGTTAGCGTAACACTTTATAAAAACTGTACCAAAATTGGTTAAATATAATATTTTTGAAATTTTTATAATTTGCACTTAAATCTTTATTATATTTTGAAGAAAATCAAACAATATTTGGGAATCAATAATTTTTATTATAGACTTACCAATATCTTTTAGAATCTTTGTGCATATCCACACTAGGGTAACTTTTATCTGGTAACTTTTTCGTTTCTTTATTGGTAAAGGGAAACAAACGAAGAATATACCTACTAAAATAACTGATGCATGTAACGGGAAATTCCTTTTGTTTTTTTTTCTCTAGAGAAAAAGGCATGTCTGATGTTGTGCTAACGCAACAATTGTCACAAATGGGTTTTAAGAATGTAACTTATTAGTAAATTGAAATTGAAATTTGAGTAAACGGAAAAATTTAGTGAGACTTTGTCTCCACGAGTGCAGGCAGCCAAAGTTTAACCGTATACCAGCCAGCACACAATAATTAGACAAATAACTTAATCCATGTGTTTGTAAGTTAAAAATAAATACTTTATTGTGTAGGTTGCGTTTTGTCTTTGGTGGCGGTGTATTAGCCACAATTTGCTGGTGGTTAGCGATTGCGCTTTCATTTTATTAAAGTCTGTTATTAGCTTATGTGCTCAGCTGCCTCCATCCGTCTATTGATTGAAGACTAGGTTTTACCGGGTTTTAAAAACCGTTTGTGAAACCTCGAATTTTATGTAAAGGAAATTAAAAATTAATAACCGGTTATCTTCCTAATAAACTAAATAAACTTAAGTTTTCCTAGAAGTTAGCCGATGGTCAAATGTCGTATTACGAAAACGTTAATGCAGAAAATATTAGCACTTAGAGTACAAAGCTGTTGGCTTCCACGGGTATAATTACTGTACGAACGCTGATTATTTTGCCGATGCCACGAAGATGATGTGTTGTGGATGTATTTAGAAGTATTTATTTACTATCCATAAGTCAAGGGTATAGCACTCGAAGGGAACACATTCTAAAACCTAGAACTCTGCGCTATCGGGTTAGTGTCAAAAAAGGCAGAGAAATTGCTAATTTTGAAGTTTTTTTTTGTTTGACATTGCTATCTAAAGTTCATTCATAACACACTTTCATGTAAGTAGGTCCACAAGACATACTTTGCCACTGTGGTCAAAATTGCAGTAAGCAACTGTGGTAATGGCTGCCGTGCAAAGCCAAAGATGTTCTAGCAGCTCATTTCACATCACCAATAAATGAAAAATACTACCGAAAAATAATTTGGTGACTGACATCTGTTTGCTGCCTAACGAGTACTATATACCTGGAAATGGGCATCGGGTAATAACCAATTATACGCGTTGGCAATTTATTGATGTATTGCCTACTTTGAATGAGAAAATAAGGAAGACCGGCTTCCAAATATTCGAATTGTTCAAATTAGATTGAACTGTTCTATTTCTATTGACAACTGTAATTTGTAAAATCAATTATGTAAAAAATATTTTTTTCCGAAAATCAAAAAAATATTTTGTTAACCGATAGTAAGCAAAAAGCGTTTAAGCTGCATAAAAATTATAAAGGTTTTTAACATTTTCTGATACATTTTGCAATAATGGTGTAGTATAGTACCAGACAATATGCTATTATTAGCTACCTATCATGCCTCAAGAGCATCGAAAATTACGAAATAATTGAATTCTACTTTCCGACAGCATGTTGTTTCACTGTTATCTAATAAACGTGCTTGAGGAATTTATAATTAAAATTTTGAATCATTATGTGTGCTCCCTAAGGCCGTAGTTGTGTTAACTCTAAAATAAAATAAAAAGAATTAAATGAAAACAAAATTAACTAATGTGTAATGATTGATTTAAATTATTGTTGTTCTTTATTCTAGGATCATGAGCTAAGTAGCTTTAAGTCTATAATTCGTGGGAGTTTCTTAACTAGGCGTAAAACCTTTCCGTTACCACATTAAACGCCGCAGAGTGTTTATTTCTTTCAATTTATCTCCATTTTACAGAGTTTGTTTCGAATTCGAATCGGTAAGCCAAAGTAAAAATTTGTCCCTGTATTTGAAACATTGAATTTAATAAACCTCGACCGACTTGTACAGTAACGGAATTAGTAATAAGTTTGCGCCACGTTTATTGCAGCACTTGCGGCTAGTATACACGTGTCCTAAAGCAAATTCATTAAAAATAAATTAATCGATTTTATAGACATCTTTTTTGCACAAACTATTAAATTTTGACCTTTGAATTATTTTTAATGTTTACATACAGAAGTTTCGATATGATATAAGGTGTTTTGTAATTAACATGTATTTATTTAACATTGCTTCTAATCGATTAAGTTTAAACAGTTAAAATATTAATTTTCGTCCATTTTCATAAGTATCTTTGCTTTTATAAAGACACATTTCGGAAAGGAATAATAGGTGTTCTTAATCTATCTACATACATTCCTTATATTTCACAAAGAATCGATCTTGCCTTTTATGTACTACAAAAGCACCATCCGTTATTAATATTCAGGTTTTAATAGTCTTAATCATAAAAATCGCTAAAATAACAAATTAACAAATACAAGCACCTTAATGAGACTGATCAACCCAAAAATGTCACAAGACTTTTGTTTATAGTATAAACAAACTAGAATTTTAATATCCATTTATGGCACATTCCATGAATATTAATTTCAATTTTTATTGTTACAATTCGAATTCGTCATCATACTGATATAAATAAGTACGAGTATAAATACTTCGTTTATTCACGAGGAATCGATTATTTTAATTACATTAAAAGCAGGACCGGTTCGAGGCCTTAAAGTAATTTTGGCTATTAGTTTGGATGGTCATATATTTATTTAGAGGTCTAATTCAAATCACAGTTATATATAATAAAAAATGTATGCGTTTCTCAATAAGCCGATTTCCTAAAGGTTATTTTTGTTCGATAAAATGCATTATAGGTTTTATCAACATAGGTGAACCAAAGAGTATCTAATGTTATAAAGAGTAACAAAAACAAGGAAAAATTTTCATCAAAATATTCATCGCAACTTAAATTGGTTGTGTAAGTGTATTGTACAACCCATTTATATTGCATAACGCACGCATTTTTTGATAATAATTTTTCCTTTATTTCGTTACTCTTTATGACATTACATACTCTTTGATGCAACTGACTATTGCAGAAATTTATATCGTAACCACAATACTTCGGGAATTTGCATATATGAAAGTGGTGGTTCGATTACGGGGTGTGTAACGAAATACCGGTTTTCAAAATCCCGGTTTGTAAAAATCCCGGTTTTTTATAAAACCCGGCTTTCAAAATCCCGGTTTTAAAAATCCATTTTTTTAAAATACTGGTTTTCAAAATCCCGGCTTTGTATAAAAAAAATCTCGATTTTTAGTAAATCCCGGTTTGAATTTTTAAAATTTGACATGTGGGGAAATGGGATTCTTAATAATATTTTGACAAAATTCAAAAATGAGTTTGCGATAAAGTTCTAGAAAATGGCTAATAGATACGTGAAATTCGATACGTGCGATGTAAATGTATTTCTAAAATGATTTTTTGATAAAGTCCTGAAATATGGCCATCTCTATGGACCTAGGCCACTTTTTAACCGATTTAGTTGAAATTCGACATGTGAGTCCTAAATGGGATTCAAAAAATGCATTTTTGATAAAGTTCTGGAACTAGGCGGATATAGATGAAACCTGGCCATTTTTTAACCGATTATGTCGAAAATCGACATGTGGGATCTAAATGAGATTTTAAAATGATGTTTGATAAAGTTGTGGAATATTATCATTAGGGATGGAAGATGGAACTAGGCCATTTCTTAATCGATTATGTTGAAATTCGTCACGTGCGTTGGAAATGTGGTTCTTAAACGATTTTTGGATACAGCTGTGGAATATGGTCAGTAGAAATTATATTTGGCCATTTGTTAACCGATTATGCATGATCAAAATAGGATTATTAATTGATTTCATCTGTCAAGAAATAGCCAAGTTTTGGCGCTAATGGCCATATTCTAGAGCTTTAGTAAAACATCATTTTAGAATCCCATTTAGACCTTGCTTGTAGAGTTTTAATATAATCAGTAAAGAAATGGTTAAGTTTCATCCCTATCGACCGTATTCTAGAACTGTATCAAAAAATCAGGGGCGGTATGTTGTACCATCACTTCCAATCGAAAAAAGTCGAAATTCGAATAAAGTCGAATCGAAAAAGTGAAAGTTGTATCATTTTTGCTTTTCGAAAATGATACAACATACCGCCATTCGACTTTTTTCGAATTTCGATTCGAAGTGATGGTATAACATACCGCCCCAGTTTTGAATTCGAATCATTCACTTAGAATAAAACTGGTAAAAGTGATCCTTTATTCCTGACATGTTTTTGAACCCGCTCTCTTGGAATCTTTTTCTAAAAACCCTCGGAGGGCTATCCGGAGGACAAGGAGGAGGAGCGATTCGACTTCCCGCGTGCCCGCGAGAGTTATTGAAGCATCTACAATTCGGTATGATATCGAAGGGCTGAATGTCGAAGGACCAAATGTCGAAATGCATAATTACGAAGGGCTGAATGTGTCGAAAGGGCGAATATCTCTTAGGGCCGCATGTGTCGAAGGGCTAAATGTGTCAAAGGGGTTACTTTTCGTGTATGGAAATACAATTTTTTTAATTAAGGAATATTTCGTAATTTTTTTATCAAATATTAATGAATTTGCTTGATAAAATTTTCCTTCACCAAAATGTATCACTGACTGGATACGTAGAATTTTGACGTTCGGCTTCCGCCCTTATAATCATATTCGAAAACAAACAAATTTTTCTAGTAAATTTTTGGGCAAGATATCTTATGTTTATGTTAAAATATTATTAGTCCGGCCGACCCAAATTAATAAAAAATATTTTTTTCAAAATCAAGACTTTAGAACTAAAAGAAAACAAAACCGGGATTTTGAAAACCGAGGTTTTAAAAACCTGGATTTTGAAACCCGGGGTTTTGAAAACCGTCATTTCGTAGTACACCTTCGATTACGACATAGTTTAGTTTTTTCTTAAGGCTGTAGTTGCTAGAGAACAAATTCTTTTTGCTGTCGATATTTAAATGCTAAAATAATGGGTCTAAACTGGTTTGTATCTTTGATAAATTTGAATATCCAAATTTCGTTTACTTAATTTAATTTGCGTTATTTATTACTTTATTTTCGTTATAATTGTTGCCTCTGTTAAGTTGCTTCTAAAAATTGCATATTATAATAAATTAATAACCACTAATCTTGAACCCATTTTTTATTTATTAATTTGCCATCTACAGGAAATAAAAAATATTTAATTTCATCGTCATTGCGGCGCAAAAATTTGACGTAATTTTTCATAATTTCAATTCAAATTTCCATAATTCGTTGTCCAATTTTTACAAATTAAGATGGCGGATCCAATATTGCAGTCAGAATATCAATTATTAATCGTTCCGATTGGTCCAGATTGTAGAAAAATTCGTTCAGAGGGTCGAACGGTGGCTACGGGCCTTAATTTTTCTTTGGCTCGCTCGATATTTATAAAAATTGGTAAGGGGGTTTTTGAGTGCAAGGAGTAAATTGCGATGGGTGTTTAATTCGGGAAAATTCGTTCAGAGGGTCGTCTAGTGGACCCCACCTCCCTTTCTTTAAAATTTTTTCAGCTGTTTTTTATAAAAATTGCTGTGATAAGTCCTGATTTTGGGAAAATTCGTTTACAGAGTATTACCATGGGAGCCGGGTTCCATTACTAAATTTTCTTCGGTAATTTTGATAAAAATTAGTAAAAGGACGATTTCAAATGCAAGGAATCGATTTTGGTGGGTTCTAATATAGGAAATATTCGTTTAGGGGTCCTTCGGTTAGGCTCGGGTTCATTTATTTTTTTTTCGACTCGGATCAATTTTGCTAAAAATTGCGGTGGTAAGGATTTCTAATGCCAGGAATGAATTTTGATGAGTTCTAGTTTCGGGGAAATCCATTTAGGAGGTCCTCTCTTTAGAGCACAGATCCCATTTTTTGAAGAAAAAAGATTTGGCTCGAACGATTTTGATAATTGATGAGCAGGATTTTCGAGTACCAGCAATCGATACCGATGGGTTCTTTTATTATTCATGGGGGTTCTTGGTGGGGTTCTGAAGGTTGCAGGTGCTGTACCATGTTTCAAGATGTTACATATGATGCCATTAGTGTTTTATGTTGCAAGAGATGTTGCAATGTGTATGTTGCATCATGTTGCGTCATATTACATGGTTCAGAATTTTGCATCATGTATGATTCCAAATTCATGGAATGTAACATGTATGATTCACATCAAAATAATGCCTCGCCCTACCTTTAAACTTCAACAAGCAACCACGGTATATTAATACTTGACTGGGAAATCGACGTTTTCGATTTGAAATATTTATTTTCGATGTAACGAATAAAAATATAATATTTAGTTTTATAGTTATAGGATTTACATATAAAAAAATAACATCAGTTCGTGTCTGTATATATTCGCTTTCATATAACAAAACTATCAGTGTGTAGGGCACAGAATAAACAAGCAAAACCGAGATTAGAGATCGGGTGTGATCGAAAACAGTTTTTGAACAAACGTTCGTTTCTAAAAAGGTCAAAAAATAATTGTATTTTATTATTGTTTTTATTTTAAATCCTTGCCATCTGTTCTGGGGCCGAAGCACTCCCTGCTCTTTCGCAGTTTATTTTCCCAGCCTATTTTACGCAATTACTGCCAAATCAAAGACGTACGGTTATATGATCGATTTTGAGCAACCTAAATAATTGTTTCACTTTACATGTTCACGGAATTTTTTGTTTTTGCTTATCCGTGTTTGTTTGCAAAATTTCAAGCAAACAATTAAGACAAAAACATTTTTTTTTGCTTTACTAAAATTAATACGAAACCAAACCAAACTAGTTATTTTTTTAGATTCTTTAGAGTCTTGATAATTTGTTATGATATGTTTAGTAGTGTATGGGAAATCACCATGAGTGGACTATTTAACGTTTGGTGGCCAAATTCGAGTCAACCGGTCCGATTAATAATCAGCCAACAATTGTACATCACCAAAACGCATTGTTCGTTGAAAATAAAACTCTGCGCGTAAGAAACTGCCATAACCGTAAACGGCGAGCCCTACGGATCGATGATAAGCAACTTTTTGTGGCCTAAACTGGAAGATATCGGTACCAATGACATGTGGTTCCAATAGAACGTCGCTACATGTCACACAGCGCATACCACGATGGACTTTCAGCACGAGTGATTTGAGTACATTCTTATCCCGCGCGGCGGCCACGCGAACTAGCCATCGACGTCATGCTATTTAATCTAAAGGCAAATGCTTCTTCCTTTGGGTTATCTTAAATCGCAGGTCTATGCGAATAAATCGCAAACAGTTCATAATTAACACCATCCAGCAAATTCAGCCAGATTTATTTTTCGGCACCAAGAAAAGGCACGGCTGACATTTGAACGATGTTATATTCCAATTTTTAAACATAAACAAGCAAACAGATTTTGCCTCATGGTTTTAAGGAACGTGAAATTGACGCATTAATACACGATTATCAAGATTGACTTTGAAATAACGTACAGAATGCAAAATTTAGTCCAAAAATTTTTAATATTTCGATTCTGATCGGTTGTAAAATTACGCCAAAGGATAAGTTTTGTTTTTGCGCCGCAATGGTGATTAAATTGAATATTTTTTATTGTCCATAGATGGCAACTTAATACATAATGAATGTGTCCAAGTTTAGTGGTTATTAATTTATGTATTATAATATGCAATGGTTAGAATTAAATTTAATGATAATTAAGACATCCGTTTGTAATTTTACACATAAGACCAATGTAAGTAATGCAAATCAAATAAATTGAACGAAATTTGGGTATTCAAATTTATTAAAGATGCAAACCAGTTTGGACACCTTATTTAAGCATTTAAATATCTAAAACAAAAACAAATTTGTTTTCTGAGTTGATACTACCGCCTTAATAGATCATGTTTTCCAAGAGACGACAGGTTTTATGAATAATAATAATTACATTTGCAAAATTATTAAAACTCGTACTAGGCATTGTATGTACAATAAATTATATTTCATTTTATAGAATATAATTTTTGTAATTCGTAATTTAATATAATATTCAAATATCTATGTACTAGCTTATTTGAAAAGTCCCGGGTCTGATTACTAGATGTCGCCACTAATGTTAAATCCTAAAGAGTCCGAATTTGACGGTGGCCATCAGTAATTTAAATAAATTGAAATTACCATTTTGGTCTTTTTCAACACCGTGAAGGTGTCCGATAAAATGAAAGAGGAATTAAAAATATTGCGCTTAGACGTTGTATTTCAAATGAAGAATGAAATGATTGAAGAAATCAGTATTACCGAAATCATAAATTTTATATACGTTGATGGTGGCATGTCCAATATAATGTGTGTGAACTTCGAGCAACAAAAACCACTAACATAAAACATTTTAATAGTGGGCATCTAACTCTTTATAATGTTGAATAGAATCGAATTTCCGGTGGCCCAATTAGTTTAGGTCTGCGTAAAAGTCAGTCCATATACTAACGAATGATTTATGTAATTTAGTATCAAAATGTAAACTTATTTGGCGTACAGGGTTAGACAAGCAATATAGCAATAGCTAAATTGCAGGTTTACCGAACCGGCTGACAAAATAAAACGAAAATTTCCTAGATTGCCGCCAACGTCAGAGACACAACAAAATCGCTATGTAATCTACGTAATAGATTACATGTTGACGATCGCTTAGATTACATTTCGTAATCTACCTCCCCCATCCCTGTGGCGAACTCAACGGTGCGACTCTGACGGTAAATATACATTTGGAATAAACAGTCGGTTAACCGTTTTAACCGATTAATAAAAAATGGTTAACCAGCCTCAGTATATAAAGTGTGCGACTTCCGTAAAATATTGACAATTTCTTGCTGCATGTGTTCAAGAAATGTTACGAAATTAAATTTATATTTTTGTACGGTTTTATTGCGCACTTTTCCAAGAAATCGTTAGTAAAATAAAAAAAAGCAATCAATTGAATTGAAAAAGTCGCATTGATAAATGTGTGTTGGTATATTTAAATGGTCATTCGTTTTAGCTACACTTCACAATCCCTCTGCATGCTTTGTCTTACTTTTAAAAATTTAACCTAGACACAAGCGCGAGTCATTTTCTTTTTCTCTTAAATTAAAATTTAAAAATACTCGTATACGGAGTCGACTTTGTAAAATGTAAGAACTTAAAAAAATGAATTATGATTATTTGATACGTGTATATGTGTGTAGGCATATGAAACGAGTCATATACAAACACAAAAGACGTTCCACGTGCACATAACGTGATCGCGTATTATGGACTCTTGTATGTGGTGTTGTAAAGAGATCTCGCGCGGAACACAAAGCAAAATTACACATAAGAGTGTAATCTTTCTAGGCTTAACGCGGCTTGTATGCACATTAATAAATGTACGTTTATGTTCTTTGTACAATACATTCATGTACAAATACCATATGTACAGATATGGAATTATAAGAAGTGGTCTAATAAACATTTTTTTTAATGTTTAACGATATTTTTATGTATAGGGTGGATCAAATTCTGGTTATGTTTTAATCTCTTGATTAAATATGTTTGTTTACAGTTAAAATTTGGAATGGTTTAAAAAAAGTTGTCCTAATTATCATAATTTTAAATTATAAATGCCCTTTGCAAATAATTTTTACTCTCACTGCTTTTTCGGCCATTTAAGTTTATTTATTTGATACGTTTGAGACCCTTTAGCGATCATCAGCTAGAATATCCGCAGCTGCAAAACAGCTGACAGTAGGTTGTCGATTTTGGGAAAAATAATAAATGCATGTCCAGCGCTGATATTACATATTTTAGCTCTGAATGTAATTAATGAAGTTTTGTTAGCAAATAATGGTTTAGGGGAGGGGTTTATACTCCATGATGTGATTTGTATTTTTTTCTCTGATTTACCTAAAAATAGGTATTTTAAAATATTATTTTTCTTGCACGGCTTCTTCGTCCAAAAATCAATTAAGAATCTCATTGTGCAAATATCCATACCTGGGTAATTTGTATCCGGTAAATTTATTTATTTTATAGGTAGAGTAGGTAAAGAGGAAGGAAACGAAGAAGTTACCGGATTCAAGTTACCGTAGTGTGGATATGCACATTGGTCGAGCATACCGAGTAGAATATCCTTTCAATTGTGAATCTCACTCCGCACCCACCATATTTTCCTTAAGCCATCACATCAAACTAGGGCAACCGAAATTCTATATATATTTCAATTTCAACTAATTCAGCAAATTGGTGTAACAGGTTTAATCGGATAAAATGTCGTTCAAATTCTGTTTGAATAATGCGTATGTAATAAACCAGTAGCATAGCCCTTACGAACATTGCGTACTGGATGCGCCTGAATTCTCTGGATAACATCAAAATAATTGGAACAATCAAGTCGCCAAGGCTTAGATTACTCTAGGTTACCTGGAGTCGGCACTAATGAAGACAGAATCTTGAGGGAGGCGCTCTATTCAAAGAATAGACGAAACAGAACCTTCAAACTCTTGGTTATCGTGCCTGGTGCTCTTTTGTTGCAAATTTAGTTATCTGGAAGATCATTGTTGAGACGACTAGATCTCTCTATCGTATGAAATTCAATTTGGATGTTCAATTGTTTCCAGGCAATTTCTACTAAGTAGTTAAAAGGGATCGATTCCATTTTTGACTCAGCCAATTACATCCCAACTGGATCAAGTCTTTGTTGCATTATGTCCTGTCCATAGTATCCTTGTAAATGCGCTCTAACTCGTCCTTATGTTTTGCAATAACATAGTACATCAGTAAAGCAAACTAGTGTAACCTGCACAGGACTTGGAGCGTAACCTGCACGGGACCCAAATATTTGGAATCGTACATTATCTTTTTCAAGGGTTGTTCACTTCCAGGAACTCGTCGGTTGTTTCTTGTGTTGCGGGCTTTAAGGCTACATTCCGTACGAAGTATGGCCATGGAGCTTTCTTGTGAATAATTCTCCAGTACATGGAGATTGGCATTAATTCATTCGTCGTAATTATTCGCTGATTCGTCGCGTTATTCGCTTCGTTGAAAACATTAGATTGAACTAGCATTATACCCGGGCTGAATGTGTATAGGTTCGCAGTATTGCCTGATCTATACTATTCGTTTAAGTATTACCCCACTCAATAGCCAACACGTTTAAATCTCCGGAAATTACTGTCTGATGATCTCTCGCAAGCCATCCAGAAGTTGATTGGTCTAGTGAGAATAATATAACAGCTATATGCATACATTCCATTGCAATTTGCTCAAACAATTTGCATCATCATCCAAGTTCTTATACTGTGTACATAGTATTGCGATGTCTGGCTTCAATTTATGTATGCAATGATTGGGCCAAGCCACACACGGCTTCAGCTTCTGGCTTCAAACTAAGTCGTAATAGATTTTTTTATTATTAATTTAAACCCTTATTTTATATTAAAACACCAATTTTTTTTGTATGTTGCAGCTGCGACATACAATTTTGTCCTTGAAGACGAAATAAAAAAATAGAAATGAAAATAAAACAAATTTGAGGCCATTTTTGAGATGTAGATTTTTGTTTAAATTTTATTTTCAGCAGAAAATGTTTAAATTTTATTTTTATTTAGAGCAAAATAACACAATACAAAAAAATTTGGTGTTTTAATATACAATAAGGGTTTAAATTAGCAATACAAATCTATTACGCTGTAGTTTGAAGCCAAAAACGTGCTTCAATTTCAATGAGCCCATCCACAGATGGGCTCATTGAAATTTAATCGAAGTAGCTTCATTTTCTTGGTTGTTTCATATAGCCTTCTATCGTGCATTACCCCTTACACACGCATCACCTGAAGCCAAGATTTAAATGCATATGAAGATAGTCCGATACCCAGCCCGAAAAAATGCGATGGCAACACTAGCTACCCAGCCCGAAAAAATGTCTCTATCATGACAATAAATAGTGTCATGATACACTGGCATGGCATTTATAACATACGGGTCGAAATTTTAAAATTTCTTTTGCGTATTTTTAAGATATCTGCCTATGGGGCTATCCCTTTAGTAGGCTAGACTAACCTGTACTCTTAATTTATATGAATCTGCTCGATATTCAATCCAAAAACTCCGACAAAAACACTAAACTATAACTTTCGAAATGATTCCTATATTGTTTGATAGGTAAGGCCCTAAGGAATTATTTCTATATGATTGCATTTTGGTCCAACCGGGTATTTCATAGTTCATGGCTTAAATGAGATTCACTCAAAAATCGGATGGAGAACCGTTGAGAGTTTTGTTCAAAATTTTCGCACTGAGAAGGTCTATAATGAAACGGTAGAATCGTTGTTTGATTCGTTGGCCAAACCCATCTGAGTTATTTCTATAAAGTGGCATTGTATGTATGTAATCTCCGTGATGTCTTGTTATTGTGAGAATAAATGAGATTCATTCAAAGGATCCGAAGAAAAGTATAAGATCAAAAAATTATGATTAAATCTTAATTGGAAATAAATATTCTTCGTTTGAAAGGCTAATCTCTGTGATGTCTTTTTATTCGCCATAATGAGATTCCCTCCAAAACCTATATTGTTTGATAGGTTAGACCCTAACAATTACTTCTATTTGCATTTAGGCACAAACTCTTGAATATCTAGTTTATGACCTGTGGTTGATTCAAAAACCGGAAGGCGGCTCGTTGAGAGTTTTGTTCACAAAATTGTACTGAGCAAGCCTATAGTGAAACATTACGAACGTTGTTTGATTGGCCAAATAGTGGCGTTGTGGTGCAATCTCTGTAATGTCTTATTGTAATGTCTTGTTATTGTGAGAATAAATGGGCTTCACTCAAAAATCCACAACAGCCGATGAGAAATATGTTGAAAAAACGAACAGACCAAATCCACATTGGAACGAAACGTGTTTGGCAGATAGATAAAACCGGTAGGAGTCATTGCTATACTCGTATGTAATTAGCAGTTTGAGATTCACTCACTTTTACTTTAAAAAAAATATTGTGCAAGTGCATTGTGAAATGATTCACCCGCCATTTGATAAGTCAGGCCCTTAGAACAACTTCTATTTGATTGATTGTTGGTGCAGTCTACGACCTCCGTGATGTCTTGTTATTTGCCAGATTTTGATGCGCTTAAAATCAAACGGAGACGATAATATTTATTATTGATTATTTTTATTTATTTATTTTATTTATTTATTTATTTAATTATAATTCACAATGACAATTTCAATTAACCTTAATCCACTCAAAATCTAACACATCGCAATTTGAGCAATAGTTGCTTATTCATAATGAGATATGCAGGTCGAGGTGGAGTGTACAATTTTAACATAGAACCCAGTATGTTGCTTCTGCACATATTCCTTGGAATAATATTCTTGGTATATCTTTTTTTTCTGATTTATTCCTAAAATACATCATCCTCTAATGCTCTGGTGAACGGGTTGTAACTTCGCTGTGACGCCTTTTAAACGTTATGTCAGCGATGAAATGTTTTATTTTGTGCATTTAGATTTTCCTCGAGAATGCTTACATTGCCAAATCCAATTTAGAATTTAAAAAAATTTGGAAATCAAAAAAAAAGAAAATCGAAAAAATATAAACCGTTTGACTCGAAAGTCGAAGGCAACTCGACAATAGTTTTACAAAACTCTATAAGAAATATTTTAACAGTGTAATTTCCAATACATCAGTATTTTTGTTAATTTGTTAATTGTTAAAATTGACATTCTCATATTTTTTCACGGTTTTCAAAATTTGCCATCATTTCTCGTTTAAAAATCGAATTATTCCATACAAAATTGTCATGAGCCGATAATCCATAGGCCGCATTTACATTAAGGATTTTTAAATTCGCAACACATAATTTGCACATTTTTCGTATGTGCGGATTTTCTAGAAGCATAATAGACGTGCTCTACATCGTTCTTAGGTTTCCTTATGGTTATATGCGTCCCATCTACTACCCTATACTCGTAATTGGTAATTTATTTTCAATTATTCGGCAAACCTCGAAAACACAACGTGATACCGACGTTTGAGGCAAAGCGATGAAATAATCTTGTTTAATTTCCTCTAGACGGAACCTAAGGACAAAAACGATAACTACGATGACTGAAAATTAGAAATGAACGAACATAAATAAATAACATATGACACGTTAAAAACACCCAGTCGCATTTTTTTTTTACTAGTCACCAACAGGAATCGCACGCGTGACCCACGAATAATAGAGCAAGCACTCTACTTACTAATGTGAAATTTTATTTACCAAAATCCGGCAAAAAAAATTGATGTACATCAAAAATTTTGTTCTATTTGCCAGAAAAAATCAATATTTTTTTGATGTACATCAATTTTGAAAAATGTAAATTTTTTTGATGGAGAAATACCAATACAACATGAAACGTCAATTTTTGTAGAAACGTCAATTGGTGTGTTAAATTCCTAATAAATTAAAGCATGTGTTTTAAATTTAAATGAAATATATTTTAATCGTTCATTAATAAATATGTGACGATTATTCGTTGGGAAATATATACATAAAATTTCGTATAGTGGAGTGCACAATTGATGTCGTTTTGATGTGACATTTCTAAACATCAAAATCCTATTTAATATTTCCAATACATACATAAAACCGCATCAATTTTGATTTTTTGTTCTATTTGAACCACAAATTTCACATATATGTATTTGGAAAAGTAAATAGAATTCCACATAAGCTAACGAGGGCAACAAATATCAAATTTATTGTCCAAAGATCAAGTTCGGTTCAACCTTGATGGAATCCTACTAAAATTGCCACATTAAGTCATCGACAATCTGTACCAAGTAAGTATAAACAGAAAACGTGCAAAAGTCTGCATAGACGACTTGTTTATCATGAAACAAAATTATATTGTATTCTGCAAAAATAAGTAGACGTCATTGGCACGTCGACAGTCCAAAAGTCAAGTGACTAATTCACACACTTATCTATTACTCAAAATAGACTTTTATATAAAATTGCGCGCTCTCAATTTTTTTTCGCATTTGTAATGCTCACTGTTTATGAACATTAAATTCAATTTGTTGTTATTTTTAATTTTGCATCACAAGACGAGATAAACATGAAAGTTTACGCTATACACATGGATTTGATCACGTATCGCAAATTTTATTTCGGCAGATTTACACATAAAAAAATGTAACACCGATGAATAATTTTGCGCGTGACCTAGCACACTTACATATGGAAAGGGTTAAACAGCTTTTTGGGTGGGAACAGGCATATATAGTTCATATAGATGGATGATGTTATACGTTGTTGCTTGTTCAAGGTTATATAATGTTACAGTTTAGATATTTTGTTTTGCGTTTTATATTTAAGAAATTCGCGAACTTTGCAAATACCTATACACTTGAGTAATTTTGCATGCATACACCATCGTCATCATATATATAAGGTTTATAAATAGAAAGCCGGTTTTTTTTATTTAAGAATCGCCGAAGGTAAAAATTTACTTAAGTTTTTGGATCCAGCACAGCAAACTTCGTGCGGGATGATATCATAAAATGTGCCCATGACAGAAATTGTGATCTGCGCCTAAGCTTAAGTACTAAAATACCATGTAGTGATAATTTTGGAGTTCTGACAAAATATTTTTAAAATTTTTGTACTTAGTCTAATGTGCGTGATGCAATTATGATAATAAATTTTATTGTAAATTTGTCATATCTGTTATACGCAAAAGTGGGTCATTGTACTTTGATTTCGTAATCAATCACATTACTTGTATACATTAAAAGCAAACTATTTTATTATCACAATATTTATAGTTAGATTTTAATCGATTCAAAATCACGTGAATTCATTACCAAACATCCAAAATTCTTATATGGAAGTCGACTTAAATAACAATTTCAATTTATACGGTGCATGCAGTTTAGAATATACTCGAAGTATTGATTGATTGATGACAGCACGGTATAATTCGAAAATAAACTTATATTAACGGGACAATAATAATAACAGTAATTAGATTTTAATATACGGCTATGTATAATTGCTAATTAACATGTTCGTATGGAGATAAAAAATATGATCGTTAAATGTTCTTTTTATGTCTAACTAAAGTGGGATCACGAGAATGTTAACCTGTTTTGGAATGGGATTTTTCTGGAAATTATGTCATTTTGTTTAGAACTCAAACGTTACTTTAGATTGAAATAACGAATGCCGTTTAGAATTTAAATTCTAAAGGGAAGAAAATTTGAAAATTACCGAGGAAGCATTTAACTGATGTGAACCAAATGTGTAGAAAAATATCGTAATAAATTATATTCATAATTAATTCTGAAAATTACAAATGAACGCCAATTAAGTTGGCCCTTTAAACATCCAGCCTCTCGAAATCTATAATCATCAACGTTGGCATAGGTTAGGTTAGGGTGGTTGTTCTAAAGGACTGGCGCACAGACACAATCAAGTTCGAAGACGCGCCTTATTGATTTTTCTCTTCTTTCCTTACTCATTGAACCATAAGGTCCGTCAAGTTATTTAGTAGAAGAGCTCACAGGAATTTCAGTCTGCTAACCGTTAAACGGAGACAGGTGCAAAGCAAATGGGGAACAGTTCCTTCTTCCTCTTTATCTTCCCATCTACGACACTAATCATATGTGGAAACTCCCATTCCTCTCGCATGCTTACCCTTGAGATAGTGGCCCGTAACAGCACTCACCACCATACCGACATGTCGCCACCCTAGCGATCCTAGCTGTTTAGATCTAGACAGATCTAGTTTTGGCTAGATCTGTCTATAGTTGTCATGCGTACTAGTGGATGAGCTGTATAACAACATCCGCTGCCTGGTGAAATAAGGCAGATTGTCCTTTTGTCGAGCGAGCTAATCCCCACCCACATAGAGAAGAGAGATAATTCTGGGCTAATTTCGATGTAAGGTAATACGATTTGAGTGTCTTGTATATGGGGGTAGAAATATACCCCGGACCTACAAAAAACTAATTACTAAAAATTATTGAAAATTCATTTAGATATGCCTTCTTCAATTAGATATGCACAAGGATAAAAAAACCAAGTTATAATCGATTGATTTTATTGCATTTTTTATCGTTAGAGCGAAACTAAATGCATTTCTGTGTATATTTGTACCTTACCGTGGTCAAAAATTACTTCATCCATTTCTACATATATAAAAATCTGTACAAAATAACGCAAAACAAACTAAAATTATACTGATACCGTTTGTCGTCTTTCAAAGTTTTATGTTACTAGGCGTGCAACTAAATTTCCGTTTTTTTTTTTTTTTAAAAAATGAAAAATGGAAAATTTCAGAAGAAATATAAAAAATCGTTTATTTAAAGTATTGTCCTTCGCTCTACATATTTTTGCCATCTCTCTGGCAATATACATGAATACCACGACGGTAAAACGACTCGTCTTTAGACCGCAACAATTCATCCAAACAATTTTGCACTTCTTCGAAACTGGCCAAGTGTAGCCCTGCCAAGCGAGCGTGCTGTCGTGTTGCAATATCGCTCGTTTCACTTTTTTTGAGCAATGCATGGTTCAAATTGATCAATTGTTGTCGGTGCGTGCGTTGCACATTGACAGTTTCGTCCTGTTTCAGCAGCTCATAGTACTCGATTCCTTTCTGGTCCCACCAAACGCAGAGCATTCTCTTTTTCCGTAACGCTGTCGATTTTGATGCCTCTCAGGTGAAAGCCACGACTTTTTGTGTTTGGGATTCTTAAAAAAGATCCACTTCTCATCTCCCGTAACAATTCGATGCAGGTAGATTATTCTTTCATGCCGTGAAAGCAAAATTTCGCAAGTGGCTCTTCGATTTTCCTTCGGTCTCTCAGACAACTCATGCGGCATCCCTTTTCCCTTCTTTTGAATTTTTCCCATTGCATGTAAACGTTTGATGGTGCATGTTCGCCGTAGGCCACCTCAATCAAATGACACGCTTCAGCTGCTTTTTTTCAAGTTGAAGTAGAAAAGCAAAGCTTCCGAAAGGAAAAATATTTTTGCGTTGCGATATGTGCTGGAATTACTATTGGTTATCGCTAACAAGTGTCCACGCTTTGAACAAAACAGAACTTCTGACATACATGACTAGATGTGTCGCTAGCACCAACTATGTGTGAAACCCGGAAAAATAGTGGCGCACCTGATACTTGCAAGCAAAAAATTAGAAAATGACCACTAGTACTCTTCTTCAACATGCTAGATGCACAACGAAAACAATTTCTCAAGAAATTGCCATTGGAGCTGGTGGACAATAAAATCAAGAAGCGGCTTGCTACTCCCAGTGCCTTGAAAAAAAGCGGTAACATCGCAATGAAACAAATAGGATATATAATGTTGTAGAATTGAGATTACCACCAATCGCTCGAAATCAACCAACCAAAAGCCGCAAAACACAAAGATATTGTTTATGCTCACAGAGTGCTAAAGTGAAAACAAATGTAACTTGCAACTTCTGCGATAAACCAGCATGCCGGCAGACCGTGTGATGATTGTATTAATTTAAAATAGTTGATGATGAAATTGAACAACATGAAGAAGTTAATGACTCTTCTTTTTAATAATTTTGTTAATCAAAATTTAATGAATTAATTATAAGTATCTTTTGTTAAACATTGAAGGAACTCTTATGCATGTTTAATTTTTGAATTTGTGTAAATAAGTAAAATGAGTAAAAATTATAATTTTTAATAAAAAAATAATTTTTAAGTACAAAATATATTGGAGTATTTTTTTACCCCAAATTCGGATAATGTTCCACTGTACCATACACAGGGTGAAGGTTAATTGAAGCCTGACTGCCCGTAAAAATTCGAATATCCCTTGCAGATATTACATATACCTCAACAAATCAACGCCTTTACATTTAATTCTTCCCAGAAAACCCACTCCACCTTCTCATAAATCTTTACACCATCAGTGAAGAAATTAATACCTCTCTGGGGAATATCTAGGTATGGGAGATGAAAGAGCTCATCCTAAGAGTCTCACTAATACACAAGACAGCTGTTCGCTGTACTTCACAAAGCATTTTAGGTTGGTCAAAATATTTAAAGCTGGCCACCAAACAGTAACCCCATATAATAAAATGGGCCTAATAGTAGAAATAAAGAGCCAATGTACAATTTGGACCGCCAAACCCAATCGTTTTACAATGGAATTTTTACAAGAGTAAAGCGATATTGTAACTTCCTCTACTTTTTCTAATATGTTAGGTTTTCAGCTTACTTTGATACCCAGAATGAGACCTAGCTACTTCGCTTTATCTGCGTGAAGGTCAATCCAGTACCATTTAAGCTAGGAGGATGATCTGAGGATGTTTGTATTTCCTGGTGAAAAGGACCAACAGAGTTTTGTGTGGATTCACATTGAAGCCCACCAATTGGAGAGCGTACTTTAAATGCGTTCTCTTATGGTGCCAGAATAATTACCGAAGCACCAATCGATCATCGGCATAAGCAACCACCTTAAAGTCACATCCTTACAGGTTTAATATCATGTCATTAATGACCACGTTCCAAAGAAGGGGGATATAATATCCCATCTTGTGGTGTCTCATACTCACAAATCTACTATTGGAGAACCCATCCAGGGTGGCCGTCCCGCTTTATGCATTTGATCTACCCAGCCCCTGAGTCACTCGTTTATGCACAGAGAAAAAGGTGTCTGCGCGATTGTCTCTGGTCTGACATCGTTAAAGGCTCCATCTATATCCAAAAAAGGCTAATTCACATTTTGTAAAAAACGGATAATGACTAAGAACCCCAGATGAGTTTATCAACTAAAATGATATTATCGAAATTGTTGTCTGACCGAAGACCTATACTACACGATTATAGGAGGACAAAATATGAAAAAAAAATCGTGGTGTTGTTTTTTGAGTGTTTCCTTTGTACCTGACCTCCGCTACGTCAACCGCTGCCAAATGCTTTTCAAGTCTTCGGATTACAAATAGAAGAAGACTGGCGATCACTGAGCTCAGTGACTTTTATTTAAATCGTCAAAAACATTAATTTTGAACTTAAGCAGACATTTTCATTTTGATAATTTAGTCCGGAATTAATTTAATGGAATGTACAAGCTTGCTCATCACCAAACAGTTGCGGCCTTTAAGTTTTAGATTTTTCAGCTAAGTTTTCCAAGAGAGAAATAAAAACTCATCTGAAGTTAGTTCAGAAGTATATTTCCTTTTTTCAAATACCGTAAATTTATTTTAAAACTATGAAAGCTGTTCTGATCAAACTTTGTAAACTTTATTGTTATTTAATTCACATAACTAAAATGAACCCCTTCCCCCTATCTAGCATTCTCCAAAGCCTAAACGAACATAATATTTACGGTTCTTGTTTTGTCGATCCTGCATATCTCTGTAATTCTGGTAGTAGATAGAATTGTGCTACAACAGCGTAATTAAGTAAGGATCTCACAAGTCTAGGATCGAATTCGTATTCTGAAGCAATCTCGAGAATGGAGCACTTTCACCATGAGTCAATTGGGTCTTTCTTTACACTTTAAAGTATCAAATTCTCGTTTGTTGCTTTAGCTTCAGAATTATTAATACCATAAATTATACTGATTCGTAATAACCCCGAATACCCCAGCTCCGAATACCGCCCCCCCCCCCCCCCCCGCCCGTCGCTAGTATGGGAATCTTTGACTGGGCCTCCACCAATGATTTCTTCTCTATATGATCTAATATAATTTGAAGCTCTGTCGTTTTTCTGTGCTGTACTTGTCGTACTAATCAAGTTTCCACTTTTAATGGACTATTGGCTTCCGGTCTTGTTTTTTTCTTTGTACCCTTCTTGGTTTTTCATACCTCTAATATTATATCACACGTAATGCTTATTCCCTCTTTTCATTTTTCACAACTTCTCGTTCTAAACCTCTTCTCCCCAATTGCAACTTAGTTTTTGAACTTAGTATTGGTCTTCTTATCTCCTCCGCCTAAGGAAACTTTTAACTGTGAAATATCCTCTTAGCCAAGTTAACTAATACAAACGCATGGATGTAAAGTTAGCCCAGAAAGTCTCAGAAAAAAATAAATTATTGCATCAGGCAACACTAAAGTTACATCTATATACCAAACAATGGATGCATTGTTATAAAACATATTGCATGAAAAGCAAAAATATATTCAGAACCCAGACATATTTGAAAGAAGAATGTTCAAATAATCACAATAAACTAAATACGTGTGAGTTTATAGTGATAGTCAAAACGGTAAGATTAGCTTGGAATTTGTATGGTAACAGACATAATGACAAATGAATATAAACAGGTATAATAATGACGAGTATAAAGATAAGTCGTTACTATTAGGTTTGGTTTCCGGAACTCTTTGTTTCCTGGATTTATTAAATCAAATTCCTTTTCAAATGTATTGGCTGATTCAAATATTAGCCTATAGCGCCAATCACAATGGTAGGATTATCTTGAAATTTTTATGGTGAGAGCGGACATGATAATAAGCGTCTATTACCAGGTTTGGTTTCCGGAACTCGCGATTTCTGGAAACTATGAAATAAAACATTTCATATAGTGGGCCAAACGCGTGTGCGCCGATAGTTACGAACGTACGTTCAGTACGAAAAATTCTATGAAATATATTCCACTAAATTTAAACCAATGGCACTATTTTGGTTTCCCCTGGGAATTGGGAAGAGAAAATAAAGTTTGGTGTAAATATTTTCGAAACTAAAGTTATTTTGCTTTGGTAAAATTAAGTTGGTTTTACTTTAATATCTGAAAGCAACGGCTTTTGTCTTTAGTTTTTCAATGCATTTTAATTTTCCTTTATTTAGATGTCAAATTTTGATCATGTGGTAATTGTTTATTATATGTAATTTACTGTTACAAAAAAAAGTAATACAAATACATACATTAAACAATAAACATTAAAAATACAATAAAATACATTAAAAAATAATTAAAAAATGACCGCCTTGCGGTGAACGCCATAACTACAAAATAGTTTTATTATCTTAAAACTAAAATTTTTTTGGTTTACATTAAAGCGTCTCCGGTTTTATACAGTGCATGTGCGATCATTGTTGTAAGCTAAGCGGCCTTTACCAAAACAAACCAGCTAACTAACGTTAAATGAGAAAATATTTTTCCCTGTAAAAATTTTGTGGAATAAAAGATTCATAGTTAACTTTGTTTTGAAAATTTTTGCACTAAAATTATTCCTTCAGTAGGCCAAGACCTAGATTCTGATCAAGTGAGAAATGCCATTTTTTGTGACATTGTAGTAGTAAAAATTCTGCTACGATTTTGTGATAAATACTTTTGAGTACTAATTCGCGATTAGCATGCTGTCACTTTTCCGAAATGGGACAAAAAATTAGCTGACAATTTTAGTATTATTGTCATTGTTTTTTATTATCGTGACTTATAAGTTTTCATACAAAATATGTGTGAGTATTTATAATTTTAAAAACCTTATAATATATCTGACATAATTTAAAAATGCAGCTGCTGTAAATGTCATAAATCATTTTAATCGAATCGTAAATTTTCAATGACTTCAATTTGTACCAATAAGCAAATGTCACGACAAATTGTCATTTTGTCGGAATCTACCCCCTAAATAATATAATTTGGGCAAAAATGTTATGAAAATATTTTTCCCAATTCCCTACTGCCAGGGAAAGCCAGAATAGTGCCACTGAGGTCAACATTTTAGGAGAGGAAAATTTCCAAGAATGCCTGGTACCATTTGAATGTTACTGTCGAAATTATTACGAAATAACAATATTCTTATAATATGTGGAGCTATCCGTTAATCCCAATAAAGAAATAATATTAAGTGATTTGCCACTATAATTAAAATAAAATTAAATCCTTTTAAATTGAACAGTTTAGTAAGTTATGTGCCTATTTCCCAACGTTATGATAGTTATTGTTATCGAAATAACCAATGGGAGAAATGCCAAGACTTATTGGAGAGTTGACTTAAAACTAAAATCCCAATTGTGATTTTTGTAAAAAATCATAATGTCATACCGCATTTTCTCGGTTATATCAAACAGGTCTATTAATCGCAGTGCAGTTCGTTACTGAACATTATACATTTCATTAAGCAATTTTTTAACACACTTACAAAAACATTTTATGGACCAATTGAAATAAATTTAATATAAATAAACAAAAGTGGTTGGGGGGGCCGAGATACATACCTTCTCGTGGTGCTCCCTGAGTAATTCCTCTACGTACCCGCCAAATGAATCAGGCAATGGTAGTGTAGACTAGCATACGAATTATACATATATGTATACAATTTTGAGTCATTGCCACTATATGTACCGGTGCGGGTTCTCATTGGCTCAATAAACAATTCAAAATCAGTTCTTAACAAGGGAAAAAGGATTATATTAAGTGGGTTAAATTCGAACCCTCGTATTTAAAATACGGTAAGAGGGCATTATTAATTATAAGAACAATTTTGTGATTTTTTGTGGTCTCAGAAAATGCAGTTTTAAATTTTTCTATTGAAAAACATAGTGGACAATTTTTGCAAGACCACATTTTTTCTTTTGTTTTTCTAAGTGAAAATTAAAAAATACATTTATAATAAAAGTTAGTGCGCTACGCCATATAGCATATAACAATTATTAAAATTAAATAACAAAAATCAAAGACTAATAATATTAAGTGCTGTTACATTAATTAGGTGGACATATTGGATCGATAACTTGTGACACGTCTACACAATTTTAATAGTAGCGGAAATTGGTTTAACATAAATTTAATGTAACCAGTTTGTGTAATTTTCCCAAGTGGATGAATTAGTATATATTTTCGAGAACATTTGTTCATAAAACCGGAATAGTAAAAAACAATAATAATAAAAATACGTAAAAGTTAAACAAAAATTAATAATAAAGACGTTTATAATTCAAAACCTTAATAACGGATAACGGGCAGTAATGAACATAATATTAGCTGTGTTCCAATGGAAACAATTTGCTACTCACAAGTACTTGTGAGTAGATACCCAAAGGAACGGGCAAAATTATGACAGCAACATATTTTGTTATACAAAATTGAATTTGTTTGAATATTTGCATACAATTTTGTAATAATGGCAAAAATTGGACATACCATGAAGGCAAAGCCTTAATCTGTGCATACGCTGGCAGGAAAGAGGAGTATTGAGGTTTGAATAGTGAAAATGTTAATAAAATTAATTTACGTATATTTCTTATAAAAATCCACCACTTTAGTGTTCCTTCCCACCATCAGTTTAATAATTGTATATATATTGTATATGTATATGTACATGTATAATTGGTTCAATTTAATAATTGTAATTAGTCATTGTAATTTTACAAATTTTATTGTAATTTGGTAATCAATTTTCCAAAAAACCCCTTATTGTCAATCAATCGAATATAAACAAACAAAAAATTGTAAAAAATCTAACATTTCAACATAACCTAACCATATCAAAGCCATCTCTTAGATTTTTTGAAACTAATATACCTACCGTCAAATTTATGTGTAACAGCTTTCAACATCTACACCATCGTTTGAGTATGAGTAGTCGCGATTAGATACAAGTACTTGTGAGTAGTTTGCTTTCTCCATTGGAACACAGCTATTGACATAACATAATATTAAAGTAATACCGAACGTTAATCGAATGCAACGGTGGATACTTATGGATTACACTTCAATCAACATAACATCAACATCAACATACGAGTCCATTATCATGCAACACAACAAAGACAAAACCAAGTCAATTTTTGTAAATACCTTTTCGTTGATTTTTTGAAACTATCATTTGCTGCGTTTATACCACAGCTAAAATAGCAATGCTAAATGCAAATGACAGCTGTTGCAACGGTATAAACACGACATACTCATAGCTCTAGCTAGCTAAAACAGCACTTCTATTTAGCATTAGCTACGTAGCTAGCAATGCTACGTACCTACGGTATAAACAAGCCACATTGCTACACATGGAAAAAGGAAGTTTTTATTTTATTGTTTACAAAAAAATTTGAGTAAATTTACATATTTTGTAGCTGAAAGTAATTTAAATTTTTTGTTTTTTAGGAAAATTTAGAAAAAAAATAACAGAATCCTAAAATGAAAAAGAGCGAAAAACGTGCAATGTGAAATGACGTGAAATTTTCTCTTTGTGACATTTATAGCAACATACGGTATGAACGTAAGCTAAAAATATTCACATCTGTAGCATTGCTATTTTAGCTTCGGTATAAACGCAGCAATTGGTACTTGTACAATTACAAAATACAATTTTTTTATTTATATAAATATTGGTGACTGGTAATTTATAGTGATTTTTTGTAATCTTCATGTTTAAATAATTTTTTTTGGTTGTCTTGAATTAACAATAAATGGGTTATATACTTCTCACTTTAATTAACTTGGTTAATTATTTTTTTTTTGTATGAGATGTTTCCGCTTTATCGTTCTTTTATGTTGGTTGTAATGAAAAGTGAAATAAAATAAATCAATAGAGATGGAACATGAATTAAGATAACGGTAGGTATATCAAATGTATAGGTAGGTAGTCAGAACTATCCCTTTCGCGGTTACAACTGATCCACACATACTCTCCACACAAACCCCACGACTTTCCCTGATGCTTAGCCGGTATAAGTGATATACAGTGATTCACAGTGAAAATGGTCCACCATTGAAAATATTCTGTTTAATAAAAAATGACTATCTTTAAAAGTTTAACAATAAAAAAATTATATTAATTCAATAACAATTATAACCGCGAAGTGCAAATAAACAAAAAAAGAAAAAAATTATCTCACAACGAAAATGGCCCAGCTAAAAAATAATTTCTCAGTTAACGGTAATTTTTCAAAATTTTGTTTTTTTTCTGTTTCCTTTTTCACATTTGAATGCAATTGCATTAGGCGCTAACAGACTTTTGTTTAGTTTGGTTCTTCGAAATGGGGCATCAGCGTCACACTTGAGATGCGTAAATTAATTGATCATTACGAAAACGGAAAAACTCGGAGGGAAATTGCAAATTAAAAGGTATAAACCATTAAAAGGTAGAGCAACGACATACAAATTATTAATAAAGTAAAAATAAGTTCGTCAAAAAGGTTTACTAAACGTGTTGAACGTTGGATCGTCAACAAATCCAGAAATAATCTACAACTGAGCGCGCCGAAACGACGGGATATGGTGGAACAACATCTGAAAATCAACTGTAATGCTGAGATTGAAGAGTCAACATTTGGAGAAAACCCACGCCCAGAGGTGAACTGCACTTTATTGATGAAAATAAGGATAAACATCAATATATTTAAAAAGTACTCGTACACTTAAAACAGCGCTGAACAATTAGGCATTAAAGATTCGTTTCACTTCTATCAAGACAACGATTCGAAATACATGGCAGGATTGTAAAAGAATGGCCGCTGTATAACTCTCCAATAGTCGTCAAGACCCCACCACAATCGTCGGATTTGAACATTATTGAAAATTTATGGGAAAAACTCGAGATTGAAATTCGAAAACATAACATTTCAAATAAAAATGACTTCAAAACGGTATTATTGGAGGAATGGAATAAGATTAGCCCTGGTTATACAAAGAAACTTCTGAATCAATTCCTAATCACATAAAATTGGTTACTAAACAAAAAGGATTTCCCAGAAAATACTAAGTTAGTTTTGAAATATAGTTTATAAAACTTTTTAGAAGCTAACCTTCGATGGGCCATTTTCATTGTGAGCTGAAACTGTTTCTTTTTATGTATTTGTTATTTGTAATATAATTACTATGATGTTAATTAATATATGTTTTTTTGTTGTTGAAACAAGAATAAAACAAACTTTTAAAAATATTAATTTTTGGTTTTAATGTTAATTGATTTCTTTTAAAAATTTTTACTAAACAGAATATTTTCAACTGTATGTACTTTACTAGCCTGAAGTGCGTTAAGCGGTCTCGTCCTGGGGGTCAATTATAAAATTTTCGACATCGCAAATTTTCGTCGCTGGTGACCAGTTTGACAACGTCGAATATAGCTACTATGAGATATTCGACAACGCCGAAAATAACATTAATCACAAATAACATTGGAACGCCATTTTGTTTAAGTTGTCAAAGTGAAAATATAATTTTAAGTGAGTTTTTGTTTTGTCATTAAAATGTGTCTACTAATTAAATTTATAAATTGGATTTATAGAAACATAGCTATTCCCTCTCGTACGTTTCCATAAATTCCACTAATATTTCGAAATTCGACAATAAATGTAAATTTTAAATTTAAATAAATTTAATTATTCTAATTAAACAAAATTACCTATATGTATTCACATATAAAATTGAAATTTAAAATTAACACACAAAAAAAACACTAAACATGTAAATATATATGACTCACATTTTATTGTTATTAATTGTTTTAATTGTTTAATTTCTTTTTAAATTTCACGATTTACGGTTTATTAAGTTAAATCGTTTATTTCCGACACCTCAATAGCAGTCGTATAGTTTTCGTTTTTATCTAAAATATTGCGCGTCGTAATTTCATAATAGGGAAATTTGTGATCTAGCCGAAAAAAGACCGCCTGGTTATTTAATTTATATTTCTAGAATTTTTAGTTTGACCAGATTCCTTACATTTAGATTATTTACGTCAAACCATATTTATTTGTTTTATGAAGTGTATTCTATTGGTTTTGCGACATTTTTGAATCTACGGATTATCGATATATAAATCACGAAACTTGGTTTTGTTCACATAAATGTTAGCTAATTTTGTGAACTGACGTTATTTGTGCAATGATATCATTTATTACAAATCCATGGAACAGATGATATGACGTCGAATTTTTGCCAGTCACCTGACATGAATATTAATAAAAATATTGTTTTGTTTATATTTTGCAGCGATGGCGTTCCAAAGGTTTATCGGTGTTCTCGTTGCATCCAGGAAATTTGGTTTCATCAAATTTGACTCGTCATTGGTGGTTTTATCGTCTGGTTTTTGCAATTGTAAGACCATTCACCAAGTCGCTGGTAAGTAGATATACATTTAAAATCATTATTTTGGAAATGGATGGTAATTATATATTAAGGGCCATTATATATTAGTTTAGCGTATAAACCAACGCACACCCGTATTCGTGTAATTTCAAGGTAACTGGAATTACTTATGCTGTCAACTGTGTAATCGACAAGGTGATTAAAAGTTAAATTTAAACCTTTTTATGTTTTATGATGCGATGTTTAGATTTTTGGATTGGGCCCAAAATAATTTAACCTTCAAAACAATTTTCACGATCAAAGATATTTATATTCTAGTCTCGTGCTGCTGTCTTACGTCCCATAATATAATCAAGCGATAATATTACGATTGTAGTAAAGTAGTACGGAAAATGTGTTAATTAAGATGACATTCCTTATTATATACATAAATATAAATGAGATTGTAAAAAAGTTAGATTATTTTATTACGACGTACTGGATTTTGTAATTTGCATCAATTAAATCAATATTTCTTACGATTGGTATTCCATTTCTACAGTGGAATGCTGCTTAGTTATTTACTGCAATTACCGTGATCTCATTTTTATACGGTGTAGAACCTTAAATAGAAATAATTTTTTAATTGATTGCTGCACATATAAATATTAACTTAATTAGTGGTGTAAACATAAACATATTTTATGTAGAGGTAAGGTGTGAATTAAACAGCAACACTATTTCTAAACAATAAGCAGTTAAAGAGGTGAACGAATTAAAAAATATGTATCTTACTTAATTATAGTAGTAATAAGTAATGTTGGCTGTGGGGTGTCCAATTGCAAAACACTTTTGTGATTAATTCGACAATGTAGACAACGTCGATAACCTACGAAATGATATTAAAACTCAATTGACTCATTATTTTAGCTTGGCCGGTATGCTAACGCTGCTAATTGCTGTCTACCTATTACGTAATTGTTTAATTATTCTAGGGCCCAAATAATTTTTCATTCTGATATAAAATCACATAAATTATTCGTCAGTATAAGGACTGACTATTACACTGACCTAAACTAAGTTAACAACCGGAATTGTTTTTCGTTAATTTTCTTCAACATTATAAAGTAAATTGAGTACTATCAAAACTTGTGTAAATTACAAAAGATATTCCAACTTTTTAAAGCATTTTTAAATGACTCTCATATTTGTATCTTATGTTAAGCTTTAATTTATTGAGAACGTCCTATGCCACTTACTAATGAGAGTAATTTTTTCAACTTCCTTACGTTTGTTTAAGTAATATAATTATGCTGAAATTTTTTACAATTAATTATATTTTTCTTACATGCACACAAATTAATTTGACCTCCTTAAATTGACATAAAATAATTTGTTTACTTAACATTTGTCATTTTCATAATAAATCATATGCTCTTATATTTACTTAATTTTAAATTCCTATTTAATAAAATCCTGTCACTAAAGTACACTTAAGATGTTTTTATCCGTGCAGGTTGCCAAATAGAAATCAACAATTTAGGATTAAGCCGAAATTCTATGAATTGAGACTTATTTACTGTTCATAAAAAAAAGGCGTTAAGAGTCCGGTCCAACCTACACTGTTCTTCAACGAATCTTACTTCGATGATTCTGAAGAAGGCCCCAATTATACACTAACGATGTATCGGTGATAAGCGAACCAAGTGGCACGGATACACAAACCCGAAATGCAATTACTGAAAATGATCCTTATGTTGAAACCATCGCGCAGGCTACATACAATGTTTCATCTGGATTAGATAAAGAAACGATAAAATCGCGGAAGCAGAATCTATGAAATTCTGGAAAACGACATTTAATAAGAACCGAAAAAATTATTAATCAAAGATTCATTATAGAGAACTCGGTAATTGTCGTAATTATGTTAAAAATTTATATCACTTGATGATCAAAAAACAATTTTGGAAGGCTACATAAATCTGGGTTGATCGAAGAAAGGTAAAATCGGAACACGACTCACACTAATTATTTTTTTTTTGTGATTTGGAATGCAAAAATTAACGTATGACAAAAAAGCTCCGTACGTGTGCCATATGTGAAAATGAGCAAATATTGTAATAAAAACGTTTGCCAAAAACAAGTTGTGGTCAGGATATTTTAAGGTTGATCAGCGGGGACGACATACACCAGCTCTCAAGCTGTCGGATGATACTATTCAAAAAATGCCTGATCATATCAACAGCTTTCCATCCTATGAAAGCCGAGAGAGCATTCGGCTCAAAGAACATGCAGGCAATGGGAATAAAATTTAAAACCCCGAAAAAAGGTCGTTGTAATAATTGTGAGCCAATGCATCTTACAATTACACCGACGAAAGAATATAACATGTGCACGCTTGAAACAGGCGTCTACTTCTGGATGCCGCTTTTATCGGAAATGTCCTTCCCGGCCACATTGATTCATCCTTCATCCTGGAAAACATATCCATAAATGTCCCAAGCAGGACTTTGCGTAATCATCAATTTTTGGCGCTCGAACACCACCCAACCAACTATGGCGACAACAATCCCATTAATCGATCAGCAAAATCTTTCAATACCGTAATTGATCAATTTGATTTTAATTTATCAAAAACCAGTTTTAAAAAAAAGTTAAAATCGTGTTTTCTAAATTTTTAATAAGTCCTTTGACAATTTCATATTTGAAGTACAACTGTTTAATTTAAATAATTGTTTTATTGATAATTCTTATTTATTTACAATCTAAGTGTGAATAGATAAATTTTTTTATTTTCTATTTTAAAATTTTATTTTCTTTTTTGTTAATATATTTTATATTTTACTTTGTTAATTTTGAAATCATAATTGCAATGTACTAAATCAATTTCCTTTAATATTTAAATAAATAAATAAATAAATGAAAGATCAACACAAATTAGCTGAACGTAAAAAGCAACTAGAAGAGCACCAAAAAGAAAAGGATGGCGCATACAAAGCCTTTTGGCTTGACCAAATGTTGGCACAGGTTATGATGATTCTCGTAAAGTACTCACTTTTGACTTGCAAAAATGTATGCCCACCTCGAATTTAGAAACATCAGTCTCATTTTACAAACAATTATTGTGGAACCTGTATGCATGATGTAGCATGAAGCTATTCCACAGCGCAGAGGTTATGAAATTGATTCATGCTTACTTCGTTACCTGAACAACTTAATTTCGGGCGACTGTAAACATCTTACCTTATAAGTGACAAGTGCTACTCATGGTCTGGTCAAAACAAGAATAACTTTGTAGCCGTTACGTTCATTTTGTTTATGCAAGATACACGTGCCGTTGAGGTAATAGACCACAAATTTTTATTTCCAGGTCACACGCACATGTGACGTGAATCATTCTTTAATAGAGAGAAAGAAAAAAACTCACACGGCCATTTGGGCGATGATTGGTACCAATTTTTGCGGTTCGTCGGCTCTAAGCGCATTTTCAAAGTTGTGGAAATAAAACAGAATATGGTTTCCAGCTTCTCATCTATTTTTCAAGAAAAATTTGTGTGGGGAAAAACAGATGAAAGTGGAAATAGTTCGCATGGAGTACAGTGAAGGGGCTCCGATATACTAAAAAATTGGGACTAATTGAGTATAAAAAATTCTGGACCCGTTGGTACCATTCAAGTGTATAAACATTAAAAAACGCGGCATACCTTCGTTAAATTTGAAATTTTAAAGCCATGGTACACTCCGACTTGACGGTAAATCATCTTAAGTGATTGAAGTATTAATTTATTAAGAGTTCATGTTTTTTGAAAAAAATAAAAATGGTTAAAGAAAGGTAAACTGCAATTATACATAACTACGGCTAATACATTACCGATCCTTTTAACGTTTTGTTTCAAAGTTATGTCGTTGTTTATTATTGGCCATACTTTGATAGCGACATAAACAAGTTCGTGAATGGAAGTCATGTGCATCAATTCCTCCTGCACCACCTTTTTTGCACAGCAACTGCTATGTATCGTGTTATCATATCAATTTCTTCAGAAAAGTTTTTCTTTCCACTAGCCATGATCAATATCTAACGGGTTTTTCCTTTTAATTTTCGGACATTTTTTTACCCTACAATTCCCGCCAAAACATTTGTCAGGTTCTGCTATCACCTCGACTGGCCTTTTGGTCAATAGATATCTACCAGATATTGGTACAACTAAAGCAATTACGTTTTCGTTTAAAGAATAAAATGATTTTTTTTATAAATGCAGGACCAATAAAATAAATCATCAATAGTTTATCAATAGTTGGTGTTGGTTAAGCAATATTTGGGTTAACGTAAGCATTTGCGCATTCGGTGGAGTCTTTTCACTTGATAAATTAGATGCTGCACAGGCATCGATATAATTCTTCAACAAGGAATCAGGAAATGGAGGAATCTCAAAGAATTTGTTTGTATTCGGCGTGCTCTGTAGAAATTAATAATTTTTCATGCGGTTAAAATCGTTACATTCGTAACGAGATCAAATAAAATATCGATAATATAAGTGCACTTCCATTCCTCCACTTAACCCTCCTAAAGCCATTAAATAATATTACGGTTATTTAGTTAGAGAAGATCAGCACTCAACCAAGCTTTTACAGCCAATTTTTTGTAATGTATACATGAATGTGCTTCATCATATAACACCTTGGGATCAAATATTATAAATTTGAGGAAACAATTAAGATCTCTATCTTGAAATCGTTCCAATAAGAAATTATAGAATTTTCCTGATTGTTATACTTGTAGAAAATTATACGGCACAACACTGATTCTAAATTACTTTTGCAATAATATCGGTCCAGATTACTTTTCTTAAATTTAAGCGAAAATTACAATTTTTGACAAAATACTGACTTATAACAAAAATTCAGTCCTTGTACAGCCCAGACGTAAACTTTTTTCATAAATTCACTTCACCGAAAGTGATAGCTTCCATAGAAGCTTTCTCGTTTTTTTCTAATATTTTTAGAAGTATGTAATTTTTAATTTTGCAAATTCGAACGTCTCTTAAGCTAGCAGAACCCATACGGCAGAATATTACAAGATAGTATGGATAATTATAGGCTAGTTAAATGCTCTATTAAAAAATGTTGGGCTCCATCCCTTCCAACTAAAACGCGGGTTCTACTAGCTTAAGAAAAAGTTAGCAGAACCCATATCAAAAAACGATTTTAAAACAATTGGAAAATTAAAGGTTAATTTTAGGCTAATTAAATGCACTATTTAATTTTTTTTATTATGCTCGCTCTAGGAGAAAAGTAAGGCTTTATCACTTAAAAGCTAACTGAACACAAATCGAAAACCGGGCCAAAAATCAAATTCGAACGCAAAACAAGATCAATTGACAACAAATAATTTTAGCCCATTATGACCTAATCAAAAGCTTCATTAAAATTTTGTGGGCTCCATTTTTTCTTGACCAAACTTCAGGTCATTTTATCTAAAGCTAGCAGAACCCAAATCGAAAATCGGACCAAAACCGAAATTAGAACGGAAAACAAGAACAATTGACATACAAATATTTTAGTCTCATTATGGCCTAATCAAAAGCCACATTAAAAAATTTTAAATTTAAAAAATGTAAAAGCCTAAAATAATGAGCCTAAAATACTTGTATGTCAATTGTTCTTGTTTTCCGTTCTAATTTCGGTTTTGGTCCGATTTTCTATTTGGGTTCTGCTAGCTTTAGATTAAATGGCCTGAAACTTGGTCAAAAACGAGTGGAGCCCAAAACTTTTTAATTTGATATTTAATTAGGTCATGATGAGCCTAAAATTATTTGAATGTCAATTGTTCTTGTTTTCCGTTCTAATTTCGGTTTTGGTCCGATTTTCAATTTGGGTTATGCTAGCTTTAGATTAAATGGTCTGTAATTTGGCCGAAAACAAGTGGAGCCTAAATTTTTTAATGTGGCTTTTGATTAGGCCATAATGAGCCTAAAATTATTTGTTGTCAATTGATCATGTTTTGCGTTCGAATTTGATATTTGGCCCGGTTTTCGATTTGGGGTCTGTTAACTTTTAAGTGATAACGCCTTACTTTTCTCCTAGAGCGAGCATAATAAAAAAAAATTTGATAGGGCATTTAATTAGCCTAAAATTAACCTTTAATTTTCCAATTGTTTTCAAAGCGTTTTTTGATATGGGTTTTCCTAACTTTTTCTTAAGCTAGCAGAACCCGCGTTTTAGTTGGAAGGGATGGAGCCCAAAATTTTTTAATAGAGCATTTAATTAGCCTATAATTATCCATACTATCTTGTAATGTTCTGCCGTATGGGTGCTGCTAGCTTAAGGGACGTTAATTCAAGCAAATGTCAATTCTTCGGTTTTTGTTTTCTTCGGTCAGTTTATGAGGAACTCATTTTCCTTTCATCTGTATTTTTCCTATTAAATGCAATCGGAATGATAATGCGTAATGAGTAACTCCTAACTGTTCCGCTACCTCTTTTTGAGTGTGACACGTGTTGCACCTTCAAGGCTAAAATTGCCATCGCGAAATCTTGCATACCACTTTTTAACTGTTGAATGGTTCACAGAATGTTGACTGAAAGTCGAATTAATCAATTCTATAGCTTCAGCAGCATTTGTTCGCTTGAAAACATAATATAATGCACTGACATAAATGTTGCTTACCAACATCCATCTCTTAAAATTGATGCACATGAAACGACAGCTTATAAATGACTGAAGCTTATGTCACAAAAGCAGCAATGACATAGCTATATATATTTCCAAAATGGCGGGTGATTTGGACGCGTTCAAGTATGTTTTAATGCAAACAACTTCAGAGCCGAGTTTCTACAACATTGAACGTTAACAATGAAATCTTAGAATATTGCTGATTGCTACCAGAAACAATAATTTTCGACATTGTCGACATATTGGCTACATAATCGACGTCAATTTTTTAGTTCTCTACGTACATTGTCTACACATGTAAAATATTAATTTTCTACACAGTGTAGACAATACGCCAATATTTTCTTAATCGACTATGGCCAAGTTCGGTGTATAGGGCTTGAATGGGATTATAACAAAAATTTTGTATGACGTTCTGAAATATAACCATGCCAAATCTCACTGCCACACCTAAAATACCGGAAATTTTGGAGGGCATCAGAAGATCAAACCGTTTCCGTGCTATGTGTCTCTGGGGATCTACTACATTTAGCCACTAAGCGGCAGAGTATCCAACTCATTTATCTTAATAAAAGTAATATATTAAATCGTTTGGTAAACATTTAAAAATTGCACTTCACGGTCACATGCCATTTGTTTTGCTTCAAATTTCAACAAAAATAATAAAATATTTGGCCCGTGGATCTATGAATAGCTATAGATAAATACTTATACATATGCCGCCATGCGCTTAAATGCGATAATTTAGTTCGCCAATGTTTGGAACGCGCGTTCCTATTTTTAAAAAGCAATGCGTTTGCCCACGTTAAATAGTAATTCTGTACACACGAAATTTATTTACGTACACGTTGGAAATTCATGTGAACAAATGCTGACCCAAATTGAATTTTGTATAATTTCCGTTTCTGATCGACTGCCGTGTATAGGTAGACTCTCCTTGATGTGCAAATTGGTATACCGTTCTAGGAAGCAAACAAACAACAATTTGATTATCATATTGATCACTTAATTTATCCCAAAGCTATATTAACGCCTTTCTATTTGCTAAATTGGTATCGGTGGTGGTGTGGTGTGACGTAATAATTTCTTAGAAAATACCATAAAGATATCCAAAACGTTTAAATTGTGCAAATAAACAAGAGAACCAAAATACATAAAGATGTTGTTTTTGTTATTCAAATTTTACTTATTAACGCCAACCATGAAATATAAATATTTGAGGAATATCTATAGAATTAATCATTTATGGAATTTATTTTCGATGTTATTTTTGTAGACATTTTTTGATGTAGTCGTGTAAACATTCGATTAAATAACGCGATATAAATAACGTAAACAAACCGCACTACAACATAAAACTATACGTTTGCCCTATAATACGCACAGGGTGCCTATGGCGACGACCCGGCTAATTAACATTGAAACCATTTCAACGATAAAATCACGTAGCGGATTCAAGACGCGTGAATCCCATCAAACATCAACATAAGATCCGATTTTTTTTGGAGTCGGTCCAATTTTTAGTGTTATCACGCGAGCAGCGAATGCTTTTGATATTCATGTAAGCATTAATCAACCGCAAATAAAATACTACGCTTGTAGATATACTAAATCAGATTTTGTATTATTTTTAGTCATCAACAACCACCGGCATAATTTATCTGCGAATTATTTTGTGTAAAATTATATGTAAACAAAAAGGCCACGCGGCCACGGTTTATGGATTCAAGGGAGTTCATATGTGAATAAAGCACGCGTTTAAATAAATTTGTAAACACAGCCCTACAAAGATATTAATTTGTTTGTACATTCTAATGCTAGTATAATATGTGTAATGGCCATGAGAAGAACAATTCCAAATTCTTGGTTTTGATAAACAAAATGTAAATAAATAAACAATAACAGAGGGAACATAAAAAGTCGAACTTGAATGTTAGGTGTCCTTGTTTACGATCGTTCTATATGCGGTTGGTATAATCGTACCCCCAAAAAAAAAAAATTTATTATCGCGCAAACCAAATTGGTTCAGAGTTTATGAAAACATATTTTTTAATTGATTTACATAAACGATTCCAAACTAAACGAAATTTGTAAACTATTTGCTTGTACATAATTTGAATAATAATTATAAACACTTGTAAATAAATAGTTGTTGCAACAGTTGCGTCGATTAAACATTTAATCGCTTTAAGCTTCTTGGAAAATTTATTTATGGTTACGCGGACTTTATATATATTGTAGTTAGGCGACCCAAAAAAACATTTCCATTGGGTATATGGCAATAATTGCTCAGTGGCAATTTTAATAACCTCTAGATTTAGGATAACATCCTTTTTGACATTTTTATGGTGACATCAGGCTTACAGCCAAACTCTAAATATTGTTATTGTTGTATTAGAAGAAATCTAAGTTCCAATATAGATTCTTTCTTTGTTCTATATGGCCGTGTTTGATATGCCTTGCCAGGTTTTGTATTCTTCTGACTTCACATTGAAATTCTGAAGGTGATCTCCTTACGTAAAATTTTTTAGTACGTTAAAATAATCAAAATGATTTTAAGCCACGCTTCAGAGATTAAAACCTAAGTTTATTTTTCAGTCGATATTGTGTCGCATAAATATTTAATACTATTTATCACTTTGTTTACTCATGATATTCAGCCTTATACAATTTTTTAGAGTTCGAGCACTTTCGTAGTTAACATTTTGTCATTTTATAATTAATAAATTTCCAATCCTTAAGCAGAAGTATACTCGTATATCAATTGGGCTTGCCCCAGCCATAGGAAAGTTATCGCATCTGTTGCAACTGTCTTGCATTCTTTATAACTAAAGCGAAAAATAAATTACATTTGTGTGCTAATAAATGTACTTCGGTAGTAACAGTTCATTTTGATTAAGCCTTCGTATATTTTAGACGGGAACCGCTCCAAACGCAAACTATCAAAACGCGGTATTTCAAATATTACAAGCAATTATTTTTTTGGTTTTTAGCTTAACGTTTTGTACCACATCTCGTTTTGAAGTATTGCGTTTTGATAATTCGCGTTTTAAAATATCGCGTTTCAAATGGGACCCATTTTAGCCAAGGTACCACGATCCCTGATCTCTGTCACCACCCTTCTTGATTATAATCACTTTGCCATTCTTGCCCAAAGCAAAATTCCTTTACTTATTTTATTTATTTATTTATTTATCAATAATGAGAGTTTTTCTTAATCTTATTATTATCTTGAATTAATAAAATAGAACATAATTATTTATTTATTTATTTAAATATTAAAGGAAATCGATTTAGTACATTGCAATTATGATTTCAAATTTAACAAAAGTAAAATATAAAATATCTTAACAAAAAAGAAAATAAAATTTTAAAAGTAGAAAATAAAACAAAATAATCTATTCACATTTAGATTGAAAATAAATAAGAATTATAAACAATTATTCAAATTAACAGTACTTCAAATATGAAACTGTCAAAGGACTTATTAAAAATTTAGAAAATACGATTTCATACATAAAAACGAATTCCTAGACGAAGCACGCTTTTTAATTTTGAAAAACAAAAAATATAAAGAATTTTCACATATATCGAATTGAAAAAAAAAATATATTTAAAATAGTGAGAATTATTCAATAGTTAATTAAATTATATTAAATTTTAATTTAAAGAAAATGAAAAGATTTTTTTTTTTGGATTCTATATATAAAATATAATATTTTACCATAAAACTGCGGAAAAGGCAAAAAATCAAAAATTAATTAATCTAAATGGCATCGATGTAACAAAACATATTAAAATAATCAGAATTAATTATTTAATTTTTATTATTTTAAATTAAAAAATGAATCAATAAAGATAAAATTAATAAAATATATAGAATCACATAACATAAAAATTGAACACGAAAAAAAATGAAAATGCTTAGTAACAACAAAAATCAAAAGATTGAAATTACTTCGGTTAATAAAAATAAATCTAATACTATAACAATGGAAGACAATGATACTTTTAAATTAAATCACAGTGACACTAATCTATATAATACAGGAGATAATTCACCCAAGGAGATTTGGGTGAATTTTCTAATATAATACAAACAATTAAAAATAAAAAATTTATAGTGATGTGTAATAATATTTCTACGGCAAATAAAATTATAAAAAGCGAAGATTTAAAAAATAGTGGGTTTGGTATACATTTGTCTAAAATCTTTAATCACTCTTTTGGAATTATTCGAGAAATATCTACTGAAATTACTGCACAAGAAGTTATATAGAAAATATAACATGTGAAGTTAAGGTAACAGAAATTGAAAGGATGAAAAGATTTTTGCACGACACCAAAAATTTAATTAGTACAGAATCGATTAAATGCACATTCAGGACAAATAACATGCCTACAAATTTAAAAATATATGGCATTAATTATCGAATTATTCCATATATCACACCACCTATGTTCTGTAAGAAATGTCTTAATTATGGACATTGGATTAAATATTGTACCAAAATAAATAAGAGATGTGGGAATTGTACTGAAGAACATTTCATAGAAATGTTTTTTCATTTTAAAAATTTATGTTGTGTACTGAAACCTATTATGCAAAATACAGAAGTACCAGAAGAAGCTAATAATATTATGGACCAGATTGCAATAGATTTATATAAATATGATCAGGAAGCAAAAATGGAGTGCTTCGAATATCTGTTTTAAATGATTATAATCCAAATAAATATACAAAGTATAAACAAAAAAGTCGATTTACTTGAAAATTATCTTATAAAAAATAAGGCTCAAATAGCAATACTGAGTGAAACATGGTTCAGAGAAAATAAAAAAATAAATTTTAAAACATATAGGATGATATTTAACAATAGGGGGGGGGGGGGGGGGTAAGGAGCATCGGTCTAGAAAGTCAATACACCAGCCCAAATGTCAACCTCACCTGCACGTGGTGCTCCCTGCTAATTAACCAACGAGGCTCTGGCGACCGAGTAACGGCGGGATAACCGAACACCGAGAACCTAGTAAATGATGTTCTCTCCACTGACCCACTGCCAATTTCACTGGTTAGATTGGTAGCTGCTTCAATAACCAGTCATTATAATGCAATGAGTTTTCAACAAAAAGGAATTTTTACCCCAGGTGGTACACCAACTGCTCAGTTGGCTAATCCACCCTCTAACGAGGCCGGCTCAAAGGATTCTGGGGTGAGCCAACCATTGCTATTCCCATTCGATCGAAGTTCAAAATTAGCTAGGTCACCACCTAGACAAATAGAGTTCGCAACTCAGCAGGAAATCGAAAATGCTGAACTACGCAGAAGACTGAGTGAAATAGAAAAAGTCGCATCGCAACTTAGCAATGAAATCGCTAAGTTAAAGAAAGAAAACGAGGAGCTAAAGAAGCCCAATCTGATAGAGGTTGTGGAAACTCCTCTTACTTGTTATAACGAAACCAGTACCCTTGCCCGTACTGACGCTGAGTTCCACACAGATGAAGAGGAACTTGCAAGAGAAACTGATTGGATACACAAACAGAAGAAAAGACCAAGGAAAAAACGAAGAGCAGAATTCTCGCCAGAAGTTGAGGAGCTCTCGCAAGCAAAAGTTAATGAAACTGTCAATCCAGTGCCTGTACCCCAACTTCACCAGCGACAAGAACAACGAAAGGTTGCAATGAAGACCAAAGCACCACCGCCAATTAATGTGATAGGCATTACTGAGTTTGCGAATATCCAAGCTCTAATGAAATCAGTGTCCACAAACGACTATAGAGTAGTTGCACTAAACAATAATGTTTGGAAGATAAACACAAGAGATCCCGATGTATACAGAGCTTTAGTCACAAAGCTCACTGAAGAAGGTAAAGAGTGGTATACATATGAAGACAAAAATAACCGAAACATCAAGGTTATGGCAAGAGGTCTACATCCCACCTGCAGGAAGGAGGATATAATAGAAGATCTCAAAATGAAAGAACTGCAAATTGAAGACGCAGTCAATATCCTTAAACGAGATAAAGTTGAAAATAGTCAAGGAACCAAGATCGTTAAAAGAGGGCTCCCGCTATTCATGCTCACATTCAACAAAAGCGAAAAAATTGAAAATATATTTAATATCAAAGCAATACTTAATATGAGGGTTAAAATAGAACCACTGAAAAAGAACACGAGATTAATACCTCAATGCAAGAAATGTCAAGCTTATAACCACACCCAAAGATATTGCGGGAGAGATGTTAGGTGTGTAAAATGTGCCGGCAGACACAACGCGAAAGACTGTTCTCTTAGTCGAACCGAACCTGCAAGGTGTATAAACTGTAAAGGACAACACCCAGCCAACTATAGAGGATGCGAAGTAGCGGTACAACTGCAAAGGTTAAGAAATAAAACACGCCAATCGACTCAAAACAGTAATGTTAGAAGAGAAAGGATTCCAACTACAACTAGAGCGCCGACACAACCAGAGCCCATAGGGCCAGAGAGGAGATCCTACTCTCAGATAACGCAACAAAATACTATTGAAGAAAATCCACTAGAAAGGATATTTCGAAGTATAGAAACGATAAATGCACGCCTAGCAAAACAAGAACGTGGTCTAGAAGCTATATATAAGCGGCTAGATAGACAAGAAGCTACCAATGAGCTTACATCAATGCTATACTAATCAAATGAATAGATCATTTAGAATTGTTATTTGGAACGCGAATGGATTACCACAGCATGTTCCAGAACTAGAAATTTTTCTAAACTTAGAAAAAATAGATATATGTCTTGTCTCGGAAACTCATTTAACAGAAACTTCATTTATTAAAATACGTAACTATCAGTGCTACCATGCTATTCATCCAGGAGGAAACGCTAGAGGCGGGTCTACCGTAATTGTTAAAAATAATATTAAACATTACGAAGTGCCCGGCATTGAGGAAGAAATTATGCAGGTTAAAACCATAATAGTTGAATCAATATATAATAGGGAACTCAGTATCTCCTCTATTTACTGTCCCCCACGCCATCAATTAAAAAAAGAAGACTACAGTCGACTTTTTAAATCACTAGGATCAAATTTTATCATAGGCGGTGATTTTAATGCAAAGAACACCTATTGGGGATCTAGACTTACAACCTCTAAAGGGAAAGAGTTATTTAATGCAGCTCGCGAGAACAACTGTGAATTCCTCTCTGGCGATAAACCAACATATTGGCCTGCTGACATACATAAAATTCCAGATCTTCTTGACTTCTTTGTAACAAAAGGAGTTTTAGAGGACTACACATGCATTGAAAATAGTGAAGGACTATCATCTGACCATTCACCTGTGATCATGACACTGAGTACAATGATAATAAAAAAAGATAATTCACCTAAGTTAACAAACAATAAAACCAATTGGGATCTATTCAAGAAATTAGTAGAAGATCGAACAAATCTCGGCGAACCAATTAGAACGAAGGTGCAGTTGGAAGATCAACTAGAAATATTTAATAACAACATCCAACAAGCGGCTTGGGAAAGTTCACCGATTTCTCATACCAACGCTATAATGAAACATAACTATCCTCTTGAAGTCAGAGAGCTACTTAGGGAGAAACGGAAAGCTCGCAAAATCTGGCAGCACTCTCGTGCACCGCAACACAAAACTATTCTAAATTTTTTGTGCAACAAATTAAAACAACTAATAAAAGAAATAAAGAACGAAAGCATAACTAAGCGACTACGAGGTCTTTCTGAATTAAAGGATGACGATTACTTGCTTTGGAAAGCAACGAAGGGACTAAAAAGATCCAAAATGCATGTGTCGCCTATCAAATGCGATGACGGATCATGGGCTAAAAGTGACAAACAGAAAGTCTCTCTATTTGCTGCTTATTTAGAAGAGACTTTTCAACCGTTGCCGAGGCAAACAGCAAATGAAAATACAACAGTCGTAAACAAAGCAGATGATCTTGACATAAGGCATGCGACTTTATTGGAGCTTAAAACTGAAATCAATAGTAACTTAAGTATTAGAAAAGCTCCAGGTTATGATTTGATAACTGGGCAAATTGTGAAAGCCATTCCCGAGAAAGGTTTGCGTAAATTAAATCAAATAATTAATGCAGCTTTCAGATTGAACTATGTTCCACGACAATGGAAGGTGGCCGAAGTAATAATGATTCCTAAACCAGGCAAACCAGGAAACGATAAAAAATCATATAGACCGATATCACTACTTCCAGTCATATCAAAAATATTTGAAAAACTGTTGCTGAAAAGACTCAAACCTATAATAGAAGAGAGATGCTTAATTCCACCACACCAATTTGGGTTTAGAGAAAATCACTCTACAGTTGAACAAGTTCACAGAATAACGGATGTCATTGAGGATGCACTCGAGAATAAGAAAATATGCTCCAGTATTTTCTTAGATGTAGCTCAAGCTTTCGACAAAGTTTGGCACCAAGGGCTTGAATTTAAACTGCATCGAGACCTGCCTCAGCAATTTTATCAAATTCTTAAATCGTACATAGCTGATCGACACTTTAGAGTCAAATTTGAAAATGAGTACTCTGAAATAAAAAGAATATCAGCAGGTATACCACAAGGTAGCGTACTTGGACCTATTCTGTTTATTCTTTATACGAGAGACTTACCGAATATTGAAGGTACCACAGTAGCAACATTTGCAGACGATACAGCTATTCTAGCATGGAAAAGATATTTCGGAAGCAACAAGCAAACTTCAAAGTGCAGTTAACACGGTGAGCAACTGGACTAAAAAATGGCGCATCTCATTAAATGAAGCCAAATCAGTACACGTCAACTTTACAAATCAAAATGTAAACTGTATTCCCGTGGTTCTCAACTCAAACCAAATTCCATATGCAAATACAGCTAAATACCTTGGCATGACCCTCGATGCTAAGCTAAGATGGAAAGAACACATCAAGAAGAAAAAAGAAGAGTTAAACATCAAATATAGAAAAATGTACTGGCTCATGGGTAGAAACTCTGAGCTCTCAATACACAATAAATTGCTTCTATACAGGCAAATGCTAAAACCAGTATGGACCTATGGTATCCAGCTTTGGGGTTGTGCCAAGAAAACCAATGTACAAATGATACAATGCTTCCAAAATAAAGTGCTACGAGGGATTGTGAACGCCCCATGGTACATTAGGAATGACAACATCCATAGAGATTTGAAGATGGAATACGTCACCGATGAAATAAAGAATCATGCAAGGAAACACGTACAGTGCTTATCTCTACACGAAAACGCAGATATCCGTCGTATGTTGGACACCACTAACGGTGTGAGGAGACTCCAAAGGCAGAAACCTCTGGAGCTGGGCAGTTTGTTTTAGAAGAAAGTATTATAAAATGAGTAACCAATAGGTTACTCATCTTAACCCGAGAACTTAATTTAAGAAAGATAAATTACTAGATGATCTCTGAATCAGTTGTAATATTGTATAAATAAATAAATAAATTTATTAAATAAAAAAAAAAAAAAAAAAAAAAAAAAAAATTTAACAATAGGAATGATGGTTATGGTGGATGTGGTTTCTTAATTAGTAATGACATTCAATTAATATCAAAAAATAATTTAAATGTGGATCCGATCGAGGCTATTGAAATAAATATAAAATATAATAATAATACATACACATTAATATCATTTTATAATTCAACAAGAAATATTAAATTAATAAATCAGGTATACAATCAATTTGAAAACATTTTAATTAAATATGATAATAAAAATAATGTAATAATAGCAGGAGACATAAATGCTAAAAGTTCATTATGGAATAAAAATAATTTGCAAGACAGATTAGGCAAAAAAATTGAAAACAGCATAATGTCATATCAATATAAAATAATTAATAATGGTGATTTTACTCACAGAAATTTTTATAATCAAAATGATTCGGCGATAGACATAACAATAGTTTCATACAATCTCACAAATAATATTGAATGGAAAACATTAATGGATGATTTGGGATCTGATCATATTCCAATAAAATCACAATTAAATCAATATATGACAATGAAGGCAAGATTAGAAAAACCAATAAAAAAAAAATTGTAGATGAAATAAATAAAATCAATCTAAATAATGTAAATAATATTGAAGATTATGAAAAGCATATGGAGGAAATTATAGAAAACAACACATACTTTCTTAGCGGTAAAAGAAAAGAAAACAGAAATAAGAATTGGTGGAATGATAAAATAGATAAACTATGGAAAGAGAAAAAACGAAATTTAACTATGTACTACAATCGAGAAAAACATTTAATCACAGCTATACAATTAAAAAAAGCGTCAGCATTGCTAAAACGGGAAATTAAAAAAGCTAAACAAAAATCATGGCAAGAGTTAATGGAAACAATATCAATATGAGTAATAAAAAAGTTTGGAATATAATCAATAGTATCAATCGAAAAAAAATATTGGATTCAACATACTTCAAGAAAACAATAACAGAAACAAAGTTTTAGATATAAATTTTCCAGAATCAATAGAAAACATTGTAATTCCATTTATAAATCCTCAACCCAGAATAAAAAATGAAGAATTTAATACTTTCGAAATAATAAATATAATTAATAAAAATAAAAATACCACTCCAGGAATTAATAAAATATCCAATGAATTATTTAAATCGTTACAAATTAATCATATAATTAAATATAAAGAATTATTAAACAAAATGTGGAGTGAATCGGCTATACCAGAGAAAATGAAGAATATTAAAGTTATCGCAATAAAAAAACAAAATAAAGAAGAAGAAGACATTCCAGAGAATTATAGGCCAATCTCATTTATTCCAACAACTACAAAAATAATTATCAAATTATTAAAAAACAGAATTAATATGAAGTTAAAAGAAAATAATTATTTACCAGAAAACCAATTCGGATTTCGGTAAAAAAAAAGCATTGCAGATTTTTATGTCACATTAATAAACAAAATTAATAATAATAGAAAAAATAAAATTAAAACAATATTAATTGTGACGGATATTATTAAAGCCTTTGATAACATAAATAAGGATATATTGATACAGAAACTTAAAGAAACTGAAATGGATGAAAATTACATAAACTGGATTTATAATTACCTTACTAACCGAAATATCATTGTAGAAAACGAAAATGGAAATTCTTATAGAACAACAAATAAAGGTATACCTCAAGGATGCTCTCTAAGTCCATTGTTATCCAACATATACACAGCTGAAATACATCACTTAAATAATAATAACTGTCAAGTCATTCAATTCGCGGATGACATTGGACTTATAATATCAACTAAAGAACACTGTAATATAGAAGCAGTAGCTAATAATATTATGAATAAATTAATATTAAATAATATAAAATTAGATATTAATAGAGATAAAACTAAATACCTAAATTTTAATACTAAAAATAATATACAGTTAAATATAAATTATAATAATAATAAATTAGAAGAAATTGAACACATGAAACTGTTAGGAATTACGATTGAAACAAATTAAAGTGGAATAAACACTACATGATCATCAAAAACAAATTAATTAAAAATATGAACATATTAAAAGCCTTTGCATATAGAAATGGTGGTACTCTCTCTCTCTCTCTCTAGCTTCACATCCCATGAAGGGATTTTGCCGCCCGCACTATGGTCCTCCAGCCGTCTCGGTCCATCGCTCTCGACCTCCAGTTTCGACATCCTAGTGCCTGTAGATCTTGTTCGACGTCGTCACGCCAGCGCAGTCGGGGTCTTCCTCTACGACGCACACCGGCTGGTTGTTGATGGAACACTTTATTGGTCATCCGTTGTTGTGGGGACCTTGCAACGTGGCCAAGCCATCTCACTCGATTGGATTTGATGAATCCGATAATATCGCAATCTCCAAGTATTTGCTTTATCTCGTGGTTCATGCGAATCCGATATTCATTGTTCGCGACTTTAATTGGACCAAAGATGGAGCGAATGACCTTCCTTTCGAAAGTTGATAACAATCTACAATCATTAGTGGTCATGGTCCAGCTCTCGCTTCCGAAAGCCAGCACAGGTCTTATTAGTGCTTTATAAAGTGCGAGCTTGCACGACTGCGATAGATTTCTAGATCGCAATAATTTTGATTGGGCGTAGAAAACTCGATGTGCGGCAGCTATTCGGGCTTTTATTTCTGCCTGCATGTCATTTGATGATGTTATAACTGACCCGAGGTATTTGAAATTTTCAACGCGATCAAAATTGTGGTCGCCAATTCCGAGATTTGCCATGGGGATGTTCCTGGGTGTTGATACAAATTTGGTTTTGCTACTGTTCACCTTCAAACCAAGTCTTCTTGCGCAGCGATCGAGCGGCACGAAACTGTCTTTGATATCGCTAGGTCTTCGGCCAAGAAGCACGATATCATCTGCATATCCAAGAATTTAGCCTGATTTATTAAATATACAGCGCGAAGTTTCGATGTTGCTTTTCCTCACTACGTACTCAAGCGCCAAATTGAACAGCACCGGCGCGAGTGCATCTCCCTGTCGAACACCAGATGTTATTTCAAAGGAGTCTGACACAGTTCCTTCGATTACAATTCTACATACAGACCCAGACGTTGTTAATTTGCACAGAGAAACGAGTTTCTCTGGAATTCCTAGGCATATGAGCGCGGCCCAAAGGTTATCGCGGTTTATACTGTCATATGCCTGACGGAAGTCTATATATAATTGATGTATGGTTATGTTGTACTCCCAACATTTTTCCAGGATCATCCTCATGGTGAAACTCTGGTCAGTGGTCGATCGGTTGGGACGGAAACCACACTGATAATCGCCAATGATGTTTTCGGCGAAAGGGATGAGTCTGGCAAGTACAACATTAGCCAACACTTTGTAAGCAGTGTTCAATAGAGCTATACCACGATAGTTTTCACATTTAAGACGGTCGCCTTTTTTATGCAACGGACATATGAGCGCGGTCTTCCAATTCTCCGGCAGCTCTTCTTGGTCCCAAATACATACGATGAGATCGTGTAGACTTGTTGCAAGAGTAGCGCCTCCGAGTTTTATTAATTCTGCGGGGATTCCATCGAGACCGGGTGCCTTGCCGTTTTTCAATCGACTAATAGCTGCGTCTACTTCCTCTACTGTGGGATATTCGACGAAGACCTCATCACCTGGAGGAGCTATTGCTCTAATGGGGGTCACGTCGTCATTCCGATTTAGTAGATTTTGAAAGTAGGTTTGCCATACTGAGAGAACATCAGCCACGTTTGTTCTCAATTCTCCATTCCCGTCTTTGATGGCTGTACTTCTTGGGTGGAAGTCTTTAGTGAGATTCCTGGCATTAGCAAAACAGTCCCTTGAATTTCCCACTTCCGCTTGGAAGCTGATGTTTTCGATGCATAATCTCATATGATCGCGTTTCTTTTGACGAAGGTATTTAGTCGTGGCTTTCCTGGCGCGGAGATATTCTGCATGTGTGTTTCTAGTATTGCGAGCCAACCATTTTTCTCGAAGCTTTTGTTTGTTTGCGACGATCAGGCGACATTGATCATCGAACCAATCATTGCGGGGTCTCGGAGGTTTTCTTCCGATAGTGTTTTGCGCCGCGGTGGTAATGGCTGACTGTATTGTGTGCCACTGATCCTGGATGTTAGAAGGAGCTTCTTCGTTGTTGCTAGGCCGCTCTAGATAGTTAGTGACAGCTGATTGGTAACTCTGCAGTGACGCTTGGTCTTTTAGAGCATCCACATTCCATCGAACGGTTTTTTGTGCTTGTCTGTTGAACGTTGATGACAGTTTGCACTTATATTTAAATATGACAAGCATATGATCGCTGTCCATATCTGCACCCCTGTAGGATCTAACGTCAGATATACTGGTCGAGTGTCTCTTAGACACCATGACGTGATCAATTTGGTTTTCCGTTCTTCCATCATTCGATCTCCACGTTACTTTGTGGATTCTCTTATGCGGGAAAAACGTACTTGATACAACTAAGTTGTACATTAATGCCAGGTCGGTGACGCGTTGGCCGTTGTTGTTACTAGTTAGATGCAGACTGTTAGGACCGATGTGCGGTGCACTCCTACTGATTTTTGCATAAATGGTGGTACTCATCCTCAAAAAATGCTAAATATATATAAAGCTGTAATAAACACTTTGACTAGTAATTTAGAAATTTGTGTAACACCAAATAAAACAATTTGTAAAATGATGCAAACACTTCAAAATTCATGCTTCAGGCTATGCCTAGGACTAGCGAGAACCACACCAATAAAAGTCATCTTAGCAGAAGCGGCGGAAATTGATTATGAAAATCAAATAAAATTCAAATCTTGTAAATATATTAGTAAACAAATTAGCAACAATTCTATAATCGGAAAAAATATTATAAAAGGAATTAATATTAAAACATTTGCAGAAATCTTACTCAAATTTCCAGAAATGAAAAAAATAGGGATTATTAAAGGAATAAAAATTATGCAAAATAATATAAAAATTTATGATAAACTTGGTGAATTGGAAAACAGAAAAAATTATAATAATATAGAGATGAAAACAGAATTCTTGCAAATAGAGAAGAAATACGAAAAACATAAATGCATTTATACAGATGGTTCAAAAAAGGAGAAAATATGTGGAATAGGAATATATTTATTCAAAGGAAAACATAAATATGTATATCAATAAAACTTAGATATGAAGCAAGTATAAAAACAACTGAGATGATAGGAATTTATCTCGCTCTTATCAAACAAATAAGCGATAATCATAAAAAGATTGTAATATTTACGGACTCCAAAAGTTGCTGTACGTCTCTCATAAACTGCATTTATAAAGCTCAACACAAATTTTATGAAGAAAAAATAATAGAATTAGCAAAAATGAGAATGATGAAACAGAAATTATAATTCAATGGATTCCATCACATATAGGGATAAAAGGAAATGAAAATGCAGACATATTGGCCAATATCGCAACAGAAATAGATAACATCAACAAAATAGATAATAAAATACCGGTAGAGGATATAAACAAACAAATAAAACACAAAATATATGAAGATTGGAATGATAGCTATGAATATTATACAAGAAATAAAGGCATATTTAATAGAGTGGTAAACCAAATTAAACCTCCGAAATATACTTGGTTTAAAAGTGTAAAGATGAAATCCAAATATATTAAAGTGATTAATAGGTTAAGAACAGGACACACATACAACAAAACTTTTAAATATATATTAAAAATGACAGATAACGATCAATGCCTAGTATGTAACACAAAAGAAACTAATATATATATATATATATATATAATTGATAACTGTTCAAAATATAAAAATTTGAGGGAAAAATTTAAGAGAATTAAAAACAAAAAATTATTAAATATATTGATAAATAATAATATGTACTGCTGAACTAAAAGAATTAGTCAAATTTTATATTAAAACTGAAATAGAATTTTAAAATAATACAAAAGAAAACATAGAATACTAAAATCATAAATACATTAAATGATATAAGGATAAATGATAAAATTACAAAGGAAGAAAGACCTAAGTGACATCTACCAACAAAAAAAAATGAAAAAAGTTTACATCAACAATCAACATTAAACATGAAGATACAGAAAGGGTAGAAAACTGACAGTTTATGGAAGAAAAAATTATTTCAATTAAATATTTAGTTATACTTTGTATATTGTTAATATTTAGAGCAAATTGATTTTAAACAATCAGCTCATAAATAATGAAATAAAAAAAAAAAATACGATTTTAACTTGTTTTTAAAATTGTTTTTTGATAAATTAAAATCAAATTGATCAACTACGGTATTGAAAGAATTTGCTTTAATGGAATTGTAGACGCCTGTTTTCAAGCGTGCATATGTTACATTCTTTGGACCTTGTAAAGTAAGGAGGTAAGCGAGCCACATTTTCGTAGAATGGTATGTTGTAATCATAATTCCAGCCAGTTTTTTTCAACAGGAATATAAGAATTTTTTTTGTATGCTTTCGATTCTGTTCATGCGTGTACAGCGTAAGAGGGGCTCCAAACCGTTACAGCATACTCCTCTTGAGATCTTACATAAGCGTAATATAATGTGCGTAGAGTATGTATATCGATGAATTCTCCAGTCCACCGCTTGACAAAGCCAAACATGGAGTTAGCTTTAGCAATACAATTGTCTATATGACGGTTAAATCAATAATCTTACGTGCTCTTGGAACTTTCGCGCCATTTATTTTATATGCCAAGGTTATTATTGTATATTTTTTCCGATAAAACGACATAATTTTACATTTATTAATATTGAGGTGTAATGCATTTTGGACACACCACTCACTAAGTCTGTTAGGTCATCCTATAGTTTATCACCATCATGCTCATGTTTAATTGTATGAACAATTTTTTCGTCATCAGCAAATATTAGAACATTTGATTGTTTAATTATCTTGGCCATTTTATCGATGAACGCAATAAAAATCCAGGGTCCAATATGCGTTCCTTGAGGGACACCAGAGGTCACTTTGATAACATTGAATTTCTTTTTCTCAATATATTGCAGTCGGTTTGTCAGATACGATTTGAACCAATTAATAAATTCTGTTGAAAACCCGAATTCGCGCAGACTTTGGAGTGCTTTGAGGTGGCATAGAGAGTCAAACGCCTTGCTAAAATCTGTATACGCTACATCTACTTGATGATGATTTTCTATCTCATTTAACACTTTATAGGTAAATTCGACCAGATTGGTAGATGTCGATCTTCCAGGCACGAACCCGTGTTGGTAAATAGAAATGTGACGTGTAGATTTAAAAGCATTGCACAGACAATCAGCTCAAATAATTTAGAAATTGACGAAGATGTTGAAATTCCTCTATAACAGGAGACCTCCTCTCTCTAACCCGATTTAAAGATAGGTGTTATTTTCCATTTTATTCCATTTATCAGGAAACACGGCTGTGGTTATCGATTGGTTGAAAAGTTTGCAGAGTGGATTTGTGAAGCTACTCGCAAACCTTTTCAATATAAAGGCGGGTATATCATCCGGCCCACATCCATCTCCAAATTCCTTTAAGGTTGATAAAACATTCTCTTCATGTATGACATGTGGAATAATAGAAGTATTGTTGTTGCCAATTTTATTAGTGTATTCCATATTATCACAAGGGCTATAGACTGATCGGAAAAAATGCTGCAAACATGTCTGCTATCACTTCTGCGTCCGAAGAGCTGGTACTATTAAACCTCATATTAGAAGGATATCCCTCGATTTCCTGTTTGGGTCGAAAGTATTTCCAAAATTCTTTAGGATTTGATTTGATTTTTGTTTCAATACTTGCAAGGTAAGACCTGCGCTTAAAATTGAAATAGACGTCAAATTCATCACCGCGCTGTAAAAAAGCTAGCTTGTCGGGTTCCAATCGAGATCTCATCATTTTAGTATAGGCTTTACATTTTCGGTTTTTTAAATTGTTTAGCAGGTCATTGAACCACAATGGATTATTGTAAAAAGGCACAAAGAGCCCTTGTGAATGAAGTCATAAAATTTATTAACATTTTCGTTCACATTGTCAAGCCTAGAAGAATTAGAACTATTTCTAAATACAGAGAAAATTGATATATGCTTAATATCAAAAACACATTTTACCAGCAGCTCCTATGTATCAATCCGGAGATATACTTGTTACCATACCACACATCCTGCAGAACGAGCAAGAGGAGGGTCAGCTATATTTATTAGGGAAAATATTAAACATCACGAAGAATTAAAAATAGAAAAAGAATCCATGGAAGTAACCACCGTGACGGTTAAATTTGGTCATCACAACACCTGTAATATATCTGCAATATATTGTCCCCCACTGTATAACCTAAAAAAAGAAGACTACATTAACCTGTTCCAGAAATTAGGAAGTAACAAAGAATTACTTGCAGCTGGCCAATACTCGAACTGTGAATTTTACTCAGGAGGGAAACCAACGTACTGGCCAACAGATTCTCACAAAATCCCAGACCTTATAGATTTCTACATCACTAAAGGCATATCGGAACGCTACATCTTCTTAGAAAATGATGAAAGTCTAATATCTGATCATTCTCCTGTTATTATGACGGTTAGTGAAAATGTAATAGAAAAAACAAATTCACCACAACTAACAAACAACAAAATAAACTGGGAATTGTTTAAGCATTTAGTAGAGGAAAAAATAGAACTTCAAGTGCCAATCAAAAGTGAAAATGAAATAGAAGAGGAACTAGACCGGCTCATTGATGTCATACAATGGTCGGCTTGGGAATGCACCCCCAAATTATCATCCAGGAAAGAAAACTCCGTTATTTACCCAATAGAAGTGAGAGAATTAGTGCAGGAAAAACGAAAAGCCCGAAAGAAATGGCAAAATACACGTGCGCCGCAAGATAAAACCACTTTAAACAACTTGTGCATCAAACTTAAGGTACTCATAAAAGCAGTGAAAAATGAAACAATCGGAAAATATCCCCAACAAATAGCCCCAACTAAAGATACCGACTATTCCCTCTGGAAAGCAACAAAAATGTTAAAACGACCAAAAACGCAGATCCCCCCAATCAAAACAAACGATGGGAATTGGGCTAGAATTGCGAAAGATAAAGCTGACCTGTTTGCTGAACATCTTGAAGAAACATTTCAACCTCTAGCTCAGCAGACCAGTTACGAAAACACTGCTAATACGCCCAGAATATCTGATTTCGAAGATATCAGGCCTGTAACATTGAAAGAACTAAAAGCTGAAATTAAGAACATAAAAGTAAAGAAAGCTCCTGGTTACGATCTGATAACAGGGCAAACAATAAAGGAGCTGCCTGAAAAAGGGACCCGTCAATTACTGCACATAATCAATGCGATCCTAAGGAAAAAACATCTGCAAAATGTAGTGGAAAGTAGCAGAAGTAATAATGATTCTGAAACCGGGCAAGCCACCGAATGATAAAAAATCTTATCGGCCAATTTCACTTCTACCAACACTAGCGAAATTTTTTGAGAGGCTGTTGCTCAAAAGATTAAAAAAATCCATAAAACAACGAAACCTTATCCCAGAATATCAGTTTGGTTTCAGAGAGAAACACTCAACTATTGAGCAGGTTCACAGGCTTACGCATGTCATTGGGAATACATTAGAGAGGAAAAAGGTTTGCTGTGGTATCTTCTTAGATGTGGCACAGGCCTTCGATAAGGTATGGCACAGAGGTTTACTCTTCAAACTACATAGAGATTTACGAAACCAATATTACATGATTTTAAAATCATACATAGAGAATCGCCACTTTCGGGTGAAATATGAAGATGAATATTCCGAGCTAAAAACGATTTCGGCAGGAGTTCCGCAGGGTAGTATTTTGGGACCTATTCTTTACCTACTCTACACCAGAGATTTACCTCAATTAAACGATGTTACCGTTGCAACATTTGCTGATGATACTGCAGTTCTCTCAGTAGGAGACACAGTCGAGGAATCGACAAGGAAACTTCAAGAAGCATGTGACAAAATCATAAAATGGACAAAAAAGTGGCGTATCGGGCTCAATGAATCGAAATCCACGCATGTGCATTTTACTAATCTAAAAGTCAGTTACAAACCTGTAATCATTAACGGATATCTAGGAATGACCCTAGATACCAGGCTCAGATGGAAAGAGCACGTTAAAAAGAAAAAAAAAAGAACTTAATATCAAATATCGAAAAATGTATTGGCTGCTCGGGAAAAACTCGGATTGTCAACCGAAAATAAATTGCTATTATATCAACAGGTGCTAAAGCCTGTATGGACTTACGGACTACAGCTCTGGGGCTGTACAAAGAAAACCAACATCAAAAAAATTCAAACTTTTCAAAACAAAGTGCTACGTGGTATAGTTAACGCTCCGTGGTACATTATAAATGATGACCTTCATAGGGATCTAAATATCCCGATGGTCCAAGAAGAAATAAAAAAACTTGCAGTAATACATGGACAAACGTATTTATCAACACGTAAATGAAGAGCTTCGTGGTATGTTGGACCCTTCACATGTAGTAAGACGATTGCAGAGAACGAAACCAATTGATTTAATGGATTAAGGACACCAAAGCAAAGACTACTTCAGTAAATAACATATAAATGGAGCTGGCCAATGGGCGTCTTCTCATTCACAAGTGACTAAATTAAGAAAGAAAAATTAATAGATGAATTGTATTCAGTTGTAATAATTTAAATAAAAAAAAAACATTGTTTAGATTTAAAATTAGATCCCAATTTGCTGCTTCTAAATAATTTTTCAAACCGGCGTAATTTGCTTTCTTCAAGTTGAATTTCATTCTTGGAAGGTGTTCAGATTTCTTCAGGTTATAGTAGGTTGTATCAAATACAATGTCCAAAGGTTTGTGGTTGATATCGTTTACAACAAATGGATTCATTGATTCAGTTACTTTAAAAGCATCCCCCTCAGTAGTGAAGACTAGATCCAGAAACCTATCGATGCTATTAGCAATTATATTAATTTGGTTCAGGTTAAAACCAAGCATGGCATCGACGAATAGGGACTCTGCATCGCTATTTATATTACATGGAAGAATGCAGTTAAACTCCGATGAAGATCCGGTAGATCCGATGAATTAGATGTTTTCAGGACTTCGTCGATCGCATCGGCGCAGCTGGCATAGCAGTCGCAATTTGTCCAAGGCGGTATTTACACTGTATATATAAATAGATATTGTTCGCCTATTTTGATCTTCGCACAAATGCTGAAGTCTTGATGGAACTAATGTAACCGGAGAACTCTCTAGTAGATTATACTTAATACTAGCTAAATACTAATTCTTTCTTTAATAAATACACTCAATAGTCCCAAAAACTGATTGTATTGTAACTCTCGTAATTCTCCCAACGTATAAAAATTGCTGCGAAAAAGCATTTATTTTCGTTCTGAATTTTTTGGAGACGACATATTTGTGATCGATTCATTATGAATAACACTGATGAACAATAACCAATATATGTTGCAACAATTGATTTGTAAAATATAATTTTTGTCTCACGTGGCATTTTATCCTTAATTCTATTAAATAAGCCGAACTTTTTATTAATTTTTGTAGCAATATAATTCATATGATCATTAAAATTTAACTTATCATCTATGATAATACCCAGGTATTTATATTGTTTCACACATACATTCTAGTATTGGTTTTATTGACATCACCATGTACTTTGTTTTAGAAATGTTAGGTGCCAACTTATGGAACATCAGCCATTTTCTCAGGTTCTCTGAATCTTCGTTTATTTTCACACATATTCACTTTACAATTTTTTATAACTTCCACTATATCATTGTTGGACAGGATGAAAATAAATGGCTCTAAAGTAGATCCCTGCGGTACTCCGAGATTATTTGGTATTGGCTTAGAGATACAGTTATCGACTTTTGTATATTGTTGCCTTTCTTGAAGATAATCATTGAACCATTGAAATGCAGCGCCTTGTATTCCATATTTGTTTAATTTTTTTAGTAAAATTTGTCTATCGATTGTTTCAAAAGCTGGTTTAAAATCCAGGAAGACTGCTATACTACTACTTTATTGTCATATATTTCAGTTTTCCAATTATCTAACATTAAGTTTAATGCAGTTTCATATTCGATTTTTTTTTAAATATGATTCTTACATGTACGTATTTTAGATTATAAATATATTATTTTACTAAAATATATTTTTATGGTCATCCTGAAAAAGACGGTTTGTTTTTTGATGAAATATCAAACACAAATTGTAAGAAATGGCCTAGTTTAATCTGGAGTGGTAATTTAAAAACTTACAATGTCGAATTAGAATTCAGCTCGATTCGGAACCAATAATTATTTTATGCATTCACTACATTGTATTGTCGTGCAAATGAAGCCAATCCGTTTTATTTGATAAATCCATTACGAAACCGTATCGAACAAGGAAATAGGAAAGACAAATTGTCGAGGCTCCAAAATGACAAATGGGAGCAGGAAGCCCAAGAGTAAAACAGTGAATTTGAGGCTCGATCACGATCACTTTCATCGACTCCTGGAGCATCGGTGATAACAGTTATAGATTTTGAACCTCGGTCATTCAATGGTAAAATTCAGCCGGAAGGCTTCATTATCCAAGCGGCAGTACAGCTCAACGTTAGGCCAGAAGGGAGTAGCTCAACGCATTCATTTTGTCTCTTCGAGGGATATATAGCTGCATATATAGCTATAGCTGCAAATGTCTTGCAAACTGTATCGATAACAGAAGGGAGTTATGATAGAATCATAACTGAGTTGGAACTAATATATGGGTAGTCACATGTCAAAGAATTAAGCAACATACAACTCTAAAGCAAGCCACAACTAGGTCATAACGTCCAAGTCTGTCGGCAGCCTTGTTACGGACGGCTAGCAGCCAACCCGCAGTTATCAACTAGTCATGCAGAGCCTCACGCACGGTGATTTTGCCAGCTAATACTCAGGGTATTGGGTCGTGCGGATTTGGGTCGTGTTTACAAAAAAAAACCACAAATTCAAATAAATGAAAACCCGGATGTTCCGCCGAAATTTGTCGGACGCAACTTGAGGAACGGAATGAAATAATTATAACCGGGTGTGTCCATCCGAGGGCGACCGGATCTCCCCGAATGACAAGTACTCAGTCTGCTGAAGAGACCCCCGCCCCGCGAAATGGCCCATTGACCCTTAAAGGCCGATGCCCAGCCACAACGAAGCAGCATAAGAGGGTAAGGACATCTCCTCAACAGACCAAGCCTCTCTTCACCCGGAGAGACCACCAGCGAATCTCACACAACTCATACTTCGACAGCATGAGACTGCCGAAGTGTCACGAGGAGACCGCGTGGATTTTACGGTCGCCCCCGAATGGTCGACAGATCCTCTGGACTCACCACACTGACTCTGTGGATGTCCTGCCAAGGGGATGAAGGGGAGTGGCTTTTCTAGCCTGTACATATGAAACCGGCACGAGATGAGAATCCTCTCACATCATACCTCCCCGTATTTAGTGATTCATTTTATTTATTCCGGGGGAACAAAAAACAAAAAATTGCGCGCCACAACATTTATGGCGCGAGATCAACGTGCGCCAAGGTCACACGCACGACCACCGTTATGTGGTGCTTGATCCCAAAAAATAACACGAAATAATAAAATTTGGAAAAATTGAACTTTAAAATATTTGAAAAATTAAAAACAATTGAAAAATGGAAAAATCTAAAAAAAATTTAAAAAAAAAAAAAAAGAAATTGGTACCTTGAGTCCCGGTTCACGGTTGGCCTTCCACTAGAATGTGGGGTGTACTCCCCGCCTTGGAAACGACTGGCCTCGGTTGACCACCCGTATATTCTCCCGCGTTGGGCATCTTCCAGCCTTAACCGTAGAAAAATTCAACAACATTTTTTTTACAAATGGCTTCGGCTGGCCACCTGTACGTTGCGGTTTTAACCGATACCATTAGGCGTACTTTCGCCATAACCGCAAAATTGAAATAGCTTCACCTGGTAAATAAGTTGGTTGGTCGTTAGTTCGTCTTAAATATATGTATAGCCGCTGTAAACGTTGGGCGTTCTGCACCTCACACTGCTACACCGTTGAAAATGGCGTGGCCTCAACTGGCCACCCGTAAAATAATTTGGTTGGACGTACCGTTGTATTAATACGGCATCCACAATAACGCTTCGCAGTAAATCATAATTTAACAGTACCATGTAATTTTCGTTCGGATCGTCGCACCAAAATCGTTTCACTCATCAAACTTTAGATTGTTCTTGCACCAAAAATGTTGCGAAGGAGGAAAAAATAGGAAAGGTTCACCTTTTCCTTCGGATTTTTTTTATTTACAACCAATTTATTTTCTTTATAATTCGTTATAACGAATTAAATACAGACACTTTTTGTTTTATTTAACCTCAACAAAAATTTCAAAAATTTCGCTGTGATTGTAAAACCAACCAAAATTTTATCTTTATCTTTAAAAACTTACGTGGCAATTCCAAAAAAACTTTTTATACTTAAACAACCAAAACGAGCCTTATTTTGTCAAAAAAATTCTCGCACCACATAAAAAAATGCAGAAAAATATTTTTTTTCTTGTCTTTCTTTCTTGTTCTCGCACATGCAGTAGTTGATGCGCTGTGCAAACAGAGAGCGAATGTGATGCGCTAAAAATACAAATCAAAAATCAGAAAAAAACAATCATCTTCGTCATAACTGCTCGCACATACGCACAAAGGGTACACATTGGTCTCGCTCTAAAAATCAAAAAATGTCACGACATAACAAATGGCTTGAATATTGCTACTTCCCCACAGATGGCACTGCCACAAGAAAAATGTATTCCCAAATAATCAATAAAAATTTGAAAATGAAAATGTTATGACTAGTGAGTCGTAACAGCCTGACTCCCGAGGAATGCAACATGTAAACTGGTGAGAGGAACAGAGACCGGGAATACAGAGAACAGCATTGAGTTCAAAAAAACCAAGACTAAAAGTTCAGTCCAATACCGAAATGTGAAATACTGCGTATAAAGAGAGTGCACGACCAGAGAAATGGAAGGACGAGTCGACTCACCAAGAAAGCAGTGGTGATAATTTCTGAAACGAGGGGGCGATGCAGAAGGCCGCGGCAGAGAGATATGATAAGTTGGCACGCATTGAAATTGCGAAGAAGTGAAGTGGTATAGAGTGAGTCGAAACAAAATGATCAATAAAACGATTAGCGGGCCTTGAAGAAACATAACGATTGGTCCGCAAAAGAGAGCTACATAGAGGTTCAGAGAAGTTCGTCACATGCGATAGACTGAAGCAATGTGATATGGAATGTGCCTGTTCGGAAACAGATTTAAGGCGGGGTAGGGTTACTAATTCTATTCTATACAAATATAGCACTTGGTTGTCGCGTGGTTAAGGCGTACACTACACATCCAAGTGTTATTAACCCAAAAGTCCCTGTCCGGAGTTCAATTATTGTTATATTTATATCCGCATATAATATGTTCCAAGGTCTCTTTAAAAAGGCACGTCTTAAACTCTCATAACTAGTCACACCACTTTTTTTGTATTTACTATACCAATTTAGATTAGCACTGTTGATTTATTCTAATTTAATTATAACGATCAAAATAATATTACACCGTCACTAAATGTTGCCTAAAAAACTTATCACTGTTGAAATTTGTTAACGCAACCAATTATCGCTTATCTAATTCTAATATTTGTATATTGATGTTATCGTCACGCTTGTGTCCATTTTCAAATATAATTTACCTATTTTGAATATATGGAAACAAACGTGCTGTCGTCTTATCACAAACCAATTAGACTACACTGTTATTATTATGGACTTGTCTTGCGTGATCTGTTCCGTCAGGAATGTCAGTATTTACACGGAGCTGTTTAAACGAATAGACGAATTTGAAAACATTTATTTTTAGAATTTCTAATCTCTGTTAGCTTAAGAAATTTATTACAATTTGTGTTGGCATCGCGTATTAAACGCATAATAAAGATATATGAAACGTGAATCATGTGATCGCGGTTCATTGTTCATCTAAAAATTTTTTTGGTATAGATATTTTATGGGTAGCCTTGTTTATTATAATCTTGATGTAAATATTGCTTCTTTCGTTTTATACAGACATCTTTTCATTTAGAATTTCTTTTTTATACAATTTCAGCAACAAGCCTCAAGTACGACCATATATTGTGCCACCGCGACCGAATTAACCGGTCTAACTGGATTCTATTTCAACAATTGTTACTTTTGTGATCCAAGCCCACTGTCAAAGAGTGACGTTTTAGCCAAGGAGTTGTGGGAGTTGAGCGAAAAAATGATCAATAATTTTTGGAATACTTCGCAACAAGAGATAATAATGTAATTTAACCCTATATAAAGGTGGCGGGCCCTATAGGTACACATTTTATATCAATCAATCTTACAAAAATACGAATAAATTTAAAAATTAGTAAGTTGTTTTATTTGTGGTTTTAATACTAAATTAGAATCGCTTTACGAACTTAGGAGATGACAAAATCGAAAATAACGAACACTGTTCACTTTCGGTTGGCGTCTTTGTTACTCGACCTTGCGTGCATACTTATAGCAGATAAGATATGTAACTTATGTACTGTGGACATTGATCTTACATATATTTACCAACAAGGTAGGTAATTGATATAATTTTGTAGATTTACACATACACCTACTTATTCGAATTTTACGGTTAGATTTGGTATGTTTCCTTGTAAGACTATGACACAGCAGCATTTCGGTCAGGGTCAACGTATAAACAATGAAATGTTCCGTTTACATTTAAATTTATATAAATCGCTCGTGTCGAGATTTTATTTAACTTTCGTGAAGCTCTATTATTTTCAATTTAGCTTAATTTACATAAAAATTGAACTAGATATTCTATAAACGATTTGAGTAGAATGTAAATTGTGTGGCGTAAATTGAATTAAATTTATTTAATTGAAATCTATTTGAATCTTGGTAAAAAACACAAAATAGATAATTTGAAGCGACAAAATATAATTTATGAAATCTACGAAAGGTCGCACGATACTCTTTTAAAATTTTCAATCTGATTTTCTCAGGCTTTATTTTGAACTATGTGCGGCATGCATCTAGTAATATGCTCGCAGAAAGTAGTTCAAATGGAGTGCCTTATCGATGATTATGATTGGAAAACCCGTTAGTCATCACAAGCACAACCTCGAAAATTGTATACGGACAACACTTTAAAAATGGGAACATGGAACGTGCTTAGTCTCTTAAGACCTTGTTAGATAAGATGGCCTGGGAATGGGGTACATGACATCACCAATAGTTACACTCTTCATTACAGTGGCTATCAGAACGGGAGAGAATTTGGGGTTGGCTTTCTCATTCATCTTCGCGTTAAGCCACATATCCTCGACTTCCGCCCTATCAATATACGGATATGTACTGTCAGACTCCGCACTTAGAAATTTAACATCACGATCGTTAATGTACATGCACCCGCCGCAGATAAGACATCAAAGATCTATTCTTTGTCGAGCTGGAGGAAGTCATCAATACAATGCCGCACCACGACGTTAAAATCATCGAGAGTGTCTTTAATGCAAAAATCGGTGGGAGTGCAGAAAATACACCCCACATCGGTTGTAAAGGCCTGCGCCTCAGTGCTCTTAACCTGCACCGGCCAAATTAGCCCGCCTCAATGAAACCTATACTATAATTTGTTACACATTTATTACAAATTATTGCAACAAATCCCGATTTTATTACAGTTACCGTTTTCGAGGGACGAGTTGTCGGTTTAGCTTATAGTTAAACCTACACCGCCAAAATTGTAACTTTTCATGTTGCTGTGATACCTCTTTGGTTCTTGGACCAGAATTTATTACAGATTAATTATATTGATTAATTAGTTCAATATCAACCCTATATGTTGACTAAGGGTAAATTTCACCCCAAACGATTATTTATAACAAAAACATCCATTTTTACCATATTTAATAATTTATTACACCAGATATTGAGTCAAATGTTACTCCATGGACTTTGTGGAGGGTAGATCAAACTTATCCATGTGTGTAATAAATTATCTTCGTGTTAGGTTACGCGGAATTGGCTCCAAATAGTAAAAGCTTCAAATGTGTATTTTAAAGTTCCATTTTACCACCTTCGTCGATTGAAATCGGCTGTTTTTTACCCGGGCAAATGCACAAAAAAAATTTTTTTTGTTTCAAATCATCAGTCAAAAAAGTCTTCCATATATTCTTTTGTGTTTTGTTTCATTACATTTGCCACAAAATATTCTAAAACCACGTGACCGTTATTCTATTCCTTCTATTCTTTCTGCAGAATGAATAAAAGAAAACACGGTAAAAATGTTGATGAAATATGAGAGATTGATGAATATTGCCTTGGAATATTGATTGATGTACTAGAATCGCCAACAGTATCACGTTCCTCGCAGCCAAGTCACCATTGCCATTATCACCATCATTGCATATCAAATCAAGTAAATTACCAACTCTACCGAATCAATCACCAATTAATTCTACAAATACTAGTCCGATGGTGATGCCTTGTTCGATTCAAGTACCTATTGGCATACCATTGAATTATCCGTTCAATTTAAATTACGAATGGATTAAACAGGATGTCGGATACGATGGTTACTACCATCGTAATCAGCGATAATTTTACATTTTCACCACCGTTATCATTCAACATCAACCTTCAACATAATCATATACAAATTACAACGCAATCGAAACGCGATATTTCAAAATGCGATGTTTCAAAACGCGATATGGTACACAATATGCGTTGCGAAGCGAAGGGAGCGCAGCGACCCACCTGATACCGATCCTATATACTATCGCTTCTATCGATTTTTAAATTCCTATAAACTGAAATTAAATTTCCCTTTCACTCGCCTGATATAACCCGATCCTAAACTCCCGTTTTGTACCATATTCCGTTTTGTACCATATCGCGTTTTGAAATATCGCATTTTGAACTATCACGTTTCCAAATGGGACCCATCAGTGAGTACTACTCCAAAAACACGAATTTTAAGGCAGAGGGCCATTTCACTAGATCATAATGATTGTAAAATACCAATATTGGATATATTTTCGATCAGTGTCCCAACAACGCAGAAAAATAATGCAAATCAAAATGGTAGTAACGGCAACAATGAAGTGCAAAAGTGTTGCAACTTAAAATCATCATCCTCAATTTGGATTTCGCCAATGATTGTACTGCCGAGTGCATCCGTTGGTAGTAAAAAATTATTAAAAATCAACAGTAATTGCAGCGCAAATTAACAAATATTAAAAACTACTACTCCAAGTTTGTCCAATGATAATTTAAAAACTGATTCAACAATATTTGTAAACCAATTTAATAGAGATAGCTCTTTGAATGTCAACTCAGAGTGTCGATTTTGTACCAAAAATGACAGCGCGAGGTGAGCAAACCGGAAAAACATAATACATAGTGGATATTTTATTAATATTGGTTTGTTGGAGCACATGCGCGTCATTTTGTTTATGTAATTTTTTAATTAATTTGTCAAATGCGGTTTCTCGTGTTGTTCAAATATTTGAAAATGAAAATTCAAACCACATAGCAAGCAATCGGTTACACTGCTAAAAAGCAAGCGAATAGAAGGTGAAGTGTACGTCATCATCATAAATATTCAGCCGGTTTAACCGGAACTTTTTATTTTGCTACTTGCCTTTGTAAAATTGACGAACAAAATGCACAGACACATATGAGAGAAAAAATACAATACAAATACAAAATTGAATACTATACAGTGTATATGTAGGTGAAACGGTAGGAGGTGTAGAAAAAACAGCGAATCTCGAAATAAAATTGTGCACGGCGAAACAACAACAATTCAATTGCCAGAAAGTTACTTGTGGTATTGCGCAGAACAGCACAGCGGTCAAGCAGTCACGTTGCGCAATTCAATTGGAACATTCCAGAACAAAGAAAAAACATTATTTTCTGGAACTTCGAGGCCGGTGAGCACAATTGAAATAAAATGGATGGTGAACGTGTCAGCACTGAAAAATTGGAGGGCGTTCAAAATTGGCCGATGTGGAAATTCCAGATGTGTCAAATCTTGGAAGCAGCCGAAGTTTTCGACTAACGTCGATGGCACTATCGATAAACCAACTGTTGCGAGTGCAAATTAGCCAACGATAATTGTGAATTGGAAAAGGGCAGACGCAAAAGCAAGGCGGACAATTTCCAACTACATGCGGAAAACAGTCAATACGGCTAATCATGGGCTGTGAGGCATCAGGTGAAATGTGGACGGCGCTCACAAGTACGTATGAGCAAAAGTTGGAGAGTAATACTTATTTTCGGCAACAAAAGTATTACAACGTCAAGAAGGAGCCGCCAGACGACATGGCGACTTTCATATCAAAATCAATAGAAATTGTCCGGCAGTTGAGAGATCAGAAGGAGACCATATCTGACTCGATGGTAATTTTGAAAATTTTGAATACGATGCCTGTCGAATACAATAATTTCAATAGAGCATGGGAGTCTGCGAGTGCAGCCGATCGAACACTAACAAATCTGAAGGCGCGTTTGATGGCGGAAGAAATGTGTCTCAAGTCACAGGGTCAGGCCGAGAAGGCTGATGGCCAAGCGAACTTTTCCAAAGAAGAGCAACAACAACAAAAAGGGAAATTGCGGAAGTAAGTAGTGGCTGGAGCGCCTGGATTTTGGATTCAGGAGCGACAAATCACATGAGTCACCGACGTGATTGGTTTGAAAACTTTACGAAAATATCTGAATCGGTGAAAATAGGCAATCGTGATGGAATCATGGCGCGAAGCATAGGCGACATCAGTATTCGTGCTTTCAATGGCAACGATTGGATTCGCAAGCGAGTCATGGAGGTTCTATTTTGTACCGGAATTGCATGTAAATCTATTTTCAGCCACAAACTGAGCATGGACACCGAAGGATGCGTAATACTGAAAAACGGAAATGCCGTTGCAGTGGGAGTTCGCAGAAATTTGTTTCAGATGCCTTTCAAAATAGACGAATCATCACAGTTCGAGGCTACAGCAAACGTAGCAATCAAAAAGACGTCATGTTTGCCGAAACATTGAGGAGGAGAAACATTCAATGAGAATTTTACATGCGAAGCTTGTGTTTTCGGTAAACATCATCGCAGCAGCTTTAAGAGTCGCGAGGAGAAGTTGAAGTCGTGCGGCGAGATAATTCACACGGACGTGTGCGGACCGTTCCAAGAAAACTCGGGTACTTCTTGTTATTAAAAGACGATTATTCACATTTTCGTTTCGTTTACTTCATAAAACAAAAATCTGACGTAGCGAATTACATCAAGAAGTGTGTCAAGCTGATACAGAAGTACGATAAGCACAAACTTCGTATTGTCAGGTCTGACAATGGCACGGACTTTGTGAATGCAGAATTTAAGGCATTTTTCGAGGAAAACGGCACACCTGAGCAAAACGGGTGTGCTGACCAAAAAAAGAAAACGATCGCCGAATCAGCAAGAAGGATGCTTTAGGCGAAGCAAATGGAAAAGAAGTTTTGGCCGAGGCGGTGAATTTAGCAGTCCATGTGCTAAATCGAACTGGACCAAGCGCACGATCATCGGAAAAACGCCGTGTGAATTGTGGCACAACAAGAAAGCAAAGATTGACCATTTGCGAATTTTTGGTACGGAAGTCTTCGTGCACATTCTAAAGGAGAAGCGACAGAAACTCGACGCGAAGGCCACCAAATGTATCTTCGTTGGATACGACAGTCGTTCCAATGCATATCGAGTATGAAATCCAAAGACAAACGGCCTTTCAAAATGGAGATTTAGAAGAAAATGTATACATGAGCCAGCTGATTGGATATGACGATGGAAGCGGAAATGTGTGCAAGCTATTCAAAAGATTGTATGAACTGAAACAGGCATCACGCTGTTGGAACCAAAGATTCACTGATTTTGTAAAAAATTATGTATTCAGAGCGAGTGAATCGGACCCGTGTGTTTTCGTCTCGGCAGGAAAATTGTATATTAATCCTTGCAGTCAGCCGATATTTGGAAAAGACAGCTGCACCACATGTGAATGCAGTCAAACGCATTCTGAAGTACTTTCGAGGCTCAATGGACACGGGAATTCGCTTCGAAGGCAAAAACGATCAGAACTTTTGACACACAAACGCGACCATCGACCATCGGGCTACGTTTTTATGTTTGAAGATAGCATCATCAGCCGCAGAAATCAGTTGCGCTTTCGACGACGGAGTCGGAATATGTGGCAGCATTACACGCCATAAAGGAATTGGTCTGGCTACGAAACTTGCTGGGTGAACTTCAACAAATCGAGAGCGATGCGCCCGTATTCTTCATGGACGATCAGAGCGTAATAAGACTGGTGAAGAATCCGGAGTTTCCACAAGCGCACAAAACACATCGACGAAATTGATGAGTGTCATGCCAAAGAATTAACGTAGTTTTTATTTTAAATGTTGGCATCGACTTGGAACAAAAAGTGGGAGTTTTGAATTTGGTTTTTCGCTCTCGCCTGAGTATTCTGTTCAAGCCGACACTCACACACATGCACAGATCTTTAAGCTCGGCTGTGCATGCGAACTGTCAGAGCTACTTCACAATTAAATTTATTCTAAGTAGGATGTGCAAATTCATTCTTGAAATAGTTCAAGTTTTTAATTTTACTTACAATACAGAATAATCTCAATTGGGGAAATTATAAAGATTTACAATAACCTAGAATTTTTAGCTAAAAAGGAGGAGGCCAAAGTGTAAAAAATACAAAATCATTGGATTTACTCTTGCAAGAAGTACAGCATATCGCAAAAATCTATGAATATCTTGATATATAGACAAGGAAAAGTGCAATTGAGAAGTGTCGTATGAGTAAAGTAAGCACAATCCAGACAGCTGAGGTACAAGCATAAAAAGAAAAAGTGGGCATAATGAAGAATAAACGCCCAGAATACAACAGAAATACTAGCAAAGCCAACAATTATAAGTTGAGTGTCTTGGCGTGAAGCGGTCTGAGGGAATCAAGTTGCCACTTGTGTCAGCTTATTCATCGCCATCTCGCGGTGACCATCGGGCAACTAGCTCACCACGGCATTTGTGGTATGCTAGGATAAAATTCGGTGCGAACTGGGCCGGGTTGAGCTATTAATCGTACTATACTACTAACCGGCCTAGTTGGGGCCCCAGTATCGCTCAGAAAAACACTATCCGGTTATCTGGCACCTTCCGGATCAAACTGCCTTATCTGTGTACTGCGGATCTCTGCACAGACGAATATTTCTTTCTCGGCGACTCGTGGAACAAAACATGGATGAAACTAATAATAAAAAACAGAAGTTTGGCGCTTTTAAAATTCAGAAACTTATTTTAGTGGTCTAGTCTTCAAGGCATAGGTAACCAACGTAGGACTTTGGTCATAACTGCAGACCTAGAGCGAGAACTTGGACCCCAGCTGAACCCTGTGAACCAAAAAAAAATCTGGATATGCTACAAATTAGCAACCCTAAACTGCCGTCATCCGTTTGGAGAGTGGCCAAGTTGGAAAAACCAAAGGCTGATTATTGGTAAACTATTATCATATTAAATAAAAAGTTGCCGCCTACACTTGCAGGAACTAATGGTTTAATTAGCTATGGTTTCAACGCAGTCACACTAAAGATTTATAAGAAAGATGAGATAGACTTCAAGGGCGCGCCGATACCAGTAGAAGTCCCGGCTGACAACCTGAATATCATGGAAATGGGTGAGGAGGTAGAAACTCTCTCTACAGACACGGAGATGTCCACTTCGATGGGATTACTTTGCAGATCCCTTGAGTAATCACAGAGGAGGACCCTGATGCAACTGTGAGGGAGGTTGAAGTAAAGGAGTAAACCTAATGTTGAGGTTCGTGCAGATGGAGGTTCACTCCATGGCTGCGCTTATGCTCAAATTTAAGAGCAAAAAAGATAGACATTGACTTAATCTAAGAACGTTGGGTCAATGGTGATTGGGTAATTTGACTTAGGACTGCTAAATATAAACTGGTTGGTACAACTCGGTCCTGAATTCTTACTTAAAATAATCTGAAGATAATTCTGTTCAGACGTGGGCAAAACAAGCATTGAGATGAATGGTCAAAATATCTGCCTAATATCAGCTTATCTTCCACATGATAGGAAACATATCTCATCTGTCATTTCACGAAGCTCATTAAAATAGGTTCAAAACAAAAAATTCTGGAAACAAAGCCTGGGAAGTGATGCAAATTCACATCACCTCATTTGGGGAAGCAGCCAGTTAAGGTGAGTCACTCGTTGAATTTGTTCTTAGTACTTCCCTAGGTATACGCAATATTGCCTGTAAACCAACGTGTATATCTAGAAATAGAGAAGCGAATTGGGAGGTATAAGGAGACAAAATCTCTCAGCTATAGAAACAGAAGGAAACCCAACTGGGACATTTTTAAAACAATTTTAATTAATTCACGTACCGCTTCCAAATTTTCTGATTCAACACAAGGGCTTGATGTTCTAGTGGACCCGGATAGCTGGTATTTTAATAAGGCCATATTAGGTGAAGAGTAGACCTCCTAGTAGATCTCTCGGTAAACATCAACATCCGTGCTTGTCGAAAGAACTTTAAAACCCCGTAACAATACAGGAGTCTCTTTAGAAGAGCCAAGGAAACTAAAGCTGCTAATGACTGTAGTAGTAAACTACGGCAGGCCTCTGAGACACCTAGGCTGCGAAAAGTACTATCACTAATTCCCATCACTCCGAGTTTTATACCCAACGGCTAGATGATTCTTGGGCCGTAAGTATTGCAGAGTCTTTGGAGCTATTACTGGAAACTCACTTTTCTTTCGTAGCTATCTACACGAATCTGTGTCTTAAAGACATATGGACAAAAGAGCCGCAAACATTGTTAGCCAGGTTATAAGCGGGAAAAAAGTCCGGTGGACTGTAAATAGCTTTATTCCTTATAAGTTGTCAGGACCCGATGGCAATTTACCGGCGGATGTCCAACAAACGACTGACTTAACCTCGCCCTGGCTAGAAGTTATGTTTAAGGTCAGCTTAGAACTCTTTTGCATTCGTAGTAAATGCACTGAAGTAAATGTAATATGTATACCTAAGGCGGCAAAAAGCTCCTATTGCGGTACCAAAGACCTTAGAACAATAAGTTAAGTCTCTTCCGTACTAAAAATTTTGGGAAGACAGATAGAAGCCTTTACTAGAAGTTAAATTGAGCAAAATAGGCTATCAAAATCTCAACATGTAAACTGTTCTGCACTATTGGTCGTATCGGGAAATCCTTTGAACATTCGGAATACTCCATAACAACTTTTTTAGGTACTGAGGGGGTCTTTAACGACGTCAGGCAAGGTTTGTTGTATTATTTCATAAAATTTGTCAACATCCACTCAGGTCAGTGTTGTTTGTCTTCAGGGACATTAAGACTAAAGGGTCTGCTATTTAATAGCCTAGGGTTGAAAATATTTGACAAAAACGGAGAAAACAACGCAGACGACATTATAATTAAACTTGCATTTTAGGAATGTTTTAGTGATTCTAATCGGAATTCTGCACAGAGTTCCGTACTTTGTCCTGATGATTCAGGAGGTGTAAAGCACACTATCCAAAGAGATTCAATATTACTAAGGCAATTAGGCCTGCAAGGTCTGAAGACTCTTAATAGCCTTGGGTTGAAAATATTTAACAAAAATTGGGAAAATAGTGTAGAATCAAATGATCAAACTTGTATTTTAGGAATGTTTTGGGTGAATCTAATCGGAATATTTCTAAATCGAATGTTGAACAAAAAAAAATTGATTTGTAACATTCCACTCAAATTTTAATAAAAAATTTGTACGAACTTGAATTGAATTCGATCATGTTAATAGTTAACAGAACTCGTTCTTTGAAAGGTGTCAAAGTCCAATTCAAAAAATTGTTTTATCGATTGCGGTACGGATTGACTACCGGTCTTGCTGGAGGCGAAGTTGGCCCTTTTATGAGTGAGTAATTGATTACAAATATGAAGTAAGTACTTTTAAGTGGCGTTTGTTGATTTTAAAATTTATGTAACTCACTCTTTATGTTGTTTGTAATACTTTATCGTGTTGATTTCTCATTAGTAAGGCGGTAGTTATGTAAATTCTCAACTAACATGTACAAGTTATGCAGATTTGGTTTATTACAATTTCATAATTTGCATATCACGTGCTTGCTGGCTGATCACGACACTGCGTCGTTTTAAGATTTTTTTTAATATCATAAGTTATTGTACTCTTTAAAATTGAATACTTGAGAAGCGGATTTTAGTGTGCAGTCGCCCGATAAATAATAACACATAGAATTCGTTTTTATAATAAATAAAAATAATTTTTATTCATATCAATTTCTTTGCTTTTCATCTCATTTTAATTTCTTATACTTTAATAATAAAATATAATAATATTTTATAATATATAGTTTTTTTTTATAAAAAAAAATTCATATCATCTACAAAACCTAAGCGTCTCAAATAAAAAAATCAATTTTCTTTAAGCAGCTTTAGTCTTCTAAAATACTAAATATGAAAACTTATCACATACAAAATAATAATAAAAAAAAAACAAACAAAACTTATGTACTAATTAAAAATAGTATTTATAGTGTGTGTGTGTGTGTGTGTGTATAAATATATATATATATTTTTTGTGTATTATTTAATAAATTAGTACGTAATGATTAGAAGTCACTGACGCGTCCCTTTCGTTCCCAGTCTCCGTATCGTGTTGGTTCTGGGCCGCTTGGGCCACCAATTTCACCGGTATATGGATTAATGTTGTTTGGCCATGATTTAAGTGGTTCCTTCTCTTGGTAGGGATGTTTACCTGGTGCGTGTTCATCTAATTTGCCGAGTGGCGTTTTGATCCGTAACCGTTTCTGAGGATCATCATTTTGTGTCGAGGTTTGGAATTTTGGTTTGAACGAAAATGCGGCCGTTGAAGCTGTAAATATTATTTATAAACAGAAAGAAACGAGTAAATATTTTAGTATTCCAAACAAGTTTAGCATTTCTATTTATTTATACTCGTATAGGTATATATAAATTGTTGGTGGTATGAGCTTAATGATATGCAAAATAGTTTTGCCATTATATCACGGTGTATATAGATAAAACGCGATTTTATGGTAAGCAGCGAGAAGTTAATAACAAAAACGACGTCTTACAAAATGCGAAAAGAGAATATAATTTTTTATTTTACTGGTTTTGAAAGTTTATTATCGCGGTGTGCGCAGGATGAACAACAAGTTTGATAGTTTTTTTTTATGTAGGTACGAACTATAGAGCAAACAACCTAAATTTTTGCATTTCGCTTTGTGGTAGAGTTGCTTGTTTGTTTACTGCTGAAAAACTGCGCAATTTTAGCCTCAACGTTTTTAACCGAAATGGTAATTTGAAACCGTTGATTTTGGTCTTATGTGAATATGTAGTTTCATTTCCGCTATATATACACACACATACACATTTAAGTGTAAGAAAAGAGGCAGTGATGTCTTAAGGTTATATATAAGATTTAATTTATGCTATATCGGGTGCAAAGCACACATACATCCAAATACAGTACTGTTTTGGAACGAGGTGATCAACAATAATTTCAAAATATGCTATGGGATTGATTTTGCATCACTGTTATAATTATGTTAAATAGTTTCATGTACAGACAGTGTCTATATACAGTTACGATTAAAAAAACCATATAAACTTTCGAAAATTTTACAACTTTCTTCAAACCAAATTACCATAAAAAATCAATAAACAACAATAAAATTCGAGTACAGCACGGTACGTCAATTAGTACACACACGAAGATTTCGAAATGCACCAAAAATATAATACGATGATGTTTGTTTGTACACAGCATGCGCGGATTCTCGGAAAATTCAAACGAAAATGTTCGAAAAAAAATTTTCATGTTGGTTGTTGATACGTACACGCAGATGATGGAATTTTGTAAACACAATAAAAAAAAAATGTAAACATTTCGATAATATGAATCCAAACGTTATTAAACCGGCTTGCCGGCCGTCTATATTATGTAAACATAAACAAAAAACCGGATCAATAATGTACGCATTATTGTTCACACATGTTACATGATTACGGCGTTATCACAAAAAATTATATCGGGAGATGGTGACAAAACTCGAACTAATATGGTTATCTAATATGTACAACTCTTTTTCCAAAAATACTTACAAGTAAAACTTTGTTTTAAGCCTTGGCTGAACAAAACGAGTTTATTGATTCCACTCATGATTTTCAAAATTACAAAAAAAACTTTTATTCAATATTTTGTTTTGTTATGTGAACTTTTGTTTTATGTAACAAACAGGTTCTTAGATAACTTTGATTAATTTTTATAAAACTTCTTTTAATTTTCTTTCTGTACAACTTGTAAGTATTTATTTATTTTTTATTAAAAAACTTTTATTTTTAAAAACGCCTTTACTGATCGCTTGTTGAATTATAACTGAATTAAATTTATTTGGAGTTTTGTATTTTTATTTATATAAAAGTGGAAAACATAAACAACACAACAGCACGAGCACAATATGATGCACGAGGGCATAATCGAAGTCCGAGACACACCGATTCAATTTTCTTGAGAATTTTTTTTACCTAAAGTAAATAAGAAGACGACGTGAATATACTAACGTTGATGAAATTGGTTGCACAATGTATATAACGAATATTGTACATAGTCGATATAGATAATCGTCATCAATTTTATTTATAATTTTGGGATTGTCTGTTGGTAAAAAAAAAGTTCTAACCAAGGTGAATATGGTAAATAAAAATAGTATGATTAACTTAAGTGAGATGGCAGAGTATAACATGGTTTAAGTATCAGCTATGTACTAAAACTAGTGGCAAAAATATAATGTCTTGCTACCTACATTTGGGGTATTTATTTATTTGAGTACACTGTTAAAAACTATAATTTAAATTTGCGCGTGGTAAAGGGCATTTTTATTGATTCAATTGATAGAACGAATTGAAATTTCGTCACGTCACTTCAGAATTTGCTGTTCGTTACGTAATAAAAGTAGGGTTTTTAATGAACTGAACAAATTTTTGACTGCTTCATAATATGATAAATTGTAACGAGGATTATAAAACACGATTTAAAATAAAACAAAACAATGGTGGCCCTTATAAATTGTTATTTCATTATCTTTCTAACAAAACACGTCCATCATGTTTCTTGTTTAATACGGAAGTCGACTTTCTCTTCACAGACTCTTCACAAAAGATGGCATTAAAATTAATGAAAAATAATAACGTCGCCTTCCAGACAAACTCAATTTTCATCAATCTTCCACTTATTGGTGTCTCGACTAATCTCAGATGATCGGCAGGTACCACTCCAATATATCTTCGTCTACCGTCAGTATTTTTCACCTCTCCGAGCCGATATCTGTCTCCGAACATAACTTTTGTAATATTGTACGGTCCTCTAAACTTGCGGAGTAATTTTCTACTTTCACCCGTAGAAGGCGGCTTTCGAAACACGACTCGTATTCTCTATAGGTGATTTGAAATTGAGCTCGAACCTTTCCTTCTGTTCGTTCTGGTTCAACTTGATTCGTTCTGATGCCTCTTCTTTCATCATATCGCATTATTCATAATCAAATGGACTCCTTTCGATGGCTTCATCTAGTAGTTGAATTGTGAGTTTATCATCAGCTATTTGTTTTGGCTTATACTCCAAAAGCAACACTTGAGGCGGAATTTTGATCACTGTATGTGGGAGAGAGTTCATCGACCGCTGAATACCTGATGGATGATTTTTTCATTTTTCATGATGAGAGTCCGACATAGTTCTCAATGAATGCAGAAGAGTGTGATTGTATCGTTCAACATGCCCCTTTGCTCGCGAAGTTGCAGTTGTGATCAACACATGCACGATGTGACTCTTTTTACGGAATCTCTCAAAACTCCCAGACGTGAAAGCAGATGCACGAGCACGAACAATACGATTTGGCAAACCAAAATGAGCCGCGAACTCCACTATGGTTTTCTCAACGAATCGTGACGAAATGTCTTTGACTACTTTTAAATAAACGTTCTTGGTGAGTGCGCCGATCATAACCAAAACATATGAGTGATTTTTATAACTTTTCACGAATGGACTCAAATGATCCAAATGCCAAGTGTGACAAGGGACGGGCATTTTCTTGATCGGATGTAACTCTATTCAATATGCGTCATGATTTTCCCTTTTATAGAGACATTCGTAGCAAGTGACAATATATTTTTTACACATCGACGCATTTTTGGCCACCAGTAAACCTGACGGAGCGCTGACAACGTTTTTTCTAAACCAAAATGATCCGCAGCTCGTCTTGGAATGTGCGAAGTATTCGCCCTCTAACACCCTTAGGAACGAAAAGTAGCAACCGATCGTCGATTTTCTTATACAACCGGCAATCTATTTAAATTTGCTTTTATTTCCTATACTTCAATATCATTGTCCTGTAACGTCTGAATCCAATCTCTATCAATTGTTTCGACATTGAACACGTCTAATGTGGCCGGTTCAACGTCTCTTGCTGATTCAACGTGGTTCCGCCTAAAGGCGTCCACATGCACCATTTGCTTACCATCGCGATGCCTTATGCCAAAATCGTATTCAAGTATCCGGAACCACTAACTGCCTATTCGAAGGATAATGTCTCTTTTCGTCGAAGCTCTTCTCAAAGATCTGCAATCTGTAACAACGGTGAATGGTTTCTCCAGAACAAAACATCTAAACCTGAAACTTTTTCTCTAACTCTGACGTCTGCCTACTGAAATAAGTATACGGGATGGAGCTCTGCATTCACTTCACTCTGCAATAAAACATCACCCAAACTAATCGCGCTTCACAGTCCTTGTTTTGTCGAAAATTTTGTCATGCGCCACCTGAGACATTTGGCCCTATGTCAGTCTTCTGATAATAGGTATATCGTATAAAATGGTTGGGATTGTTTTCCCGAATTTCAAAACCTCGAAATCAAAATCCCGACTTTCAAAATCCCGATTTTCAAAAGCCCGATTAAAAAAAAGTTATGAATTCGGGCCGGCATTTTGAAATACTATAATTGTAGATGCTAGCGGCTTCCATAACTCTCACTCGAGCGATTTGAAAGAACACTTTTTAGCAGCCGAGAAAAAACATAAGGGGATTAGTGCTCACTTGTAAGCAGGAATTTACAATATATGAAAACTTTTAAACCCTTGCACGAATACTTTTAGTAGCCGAGAAAAAAGCATAGGGTGCTTATAGGGAACAAAAAAGTTTACCCCTTCAGTGTTAACAAATATTTTATATGTAACAATATTTGTAGTATATCGAACGTAATTATTACACGATGGAGCCACCTGGATGCGTTCTCATATCTTGAAAATGAAGAAAGGATCATCAATAATGCGGAATCTGGACCGCCAAAACTATGCAATGGAACACGGCTCTGTGCCAAAAGTCTTTTGCCAGATGTCGTCGAAGCCACTGTATTGACAGGGATTGCAAAAAGAGAGGACGTGTTCATACCTAGCATACCGTTGATACCAACCGACCTGCCATTCAGCGTCAAACGAGTCCAGTTCTCAGTTAGAGTTTCATGACTGTCAACAAAGCTCACGGACAATCCTTTAAGTTTGCAAGGGTGGATTAGGAAAGTCCTTGCTTCTCTCATTTAATGTTGTATGTGGCATGCTCAAGAGTAGGGACTTCAAAAAATTTGTATGTTTTAGCTCCGGGAGGAAAATCAAAAATGTGGTTTACAAGCAACCATTGCGGAAAACCAAACAAATTATTTTTGTATTGATTTTATTCAATTCACCTAAGTATTTCTAATTAGTCATACAATAATAAAAAACTGCTGTTGAAGTTCAGCACTTCAATTTTAACCCGGGCAAAGCCGGGTACTTCAGCTAGTATTTTATATTTTAAAAAAATATCTTATGAAAAATTATCTAACGTTTTATTTTTTTCGAATCTTCCGAAAATATAACGTGGTTTTATTTTCGGTAAATTTTGGGATTTTTAATTCGATATTTTTTTGAGATTTTGTTTCGAGTGTTTTTTTTTTGGTAAATATACAGTGACTCTCATATGTAATTGATCACGATTTCATAAGTTTGAAGCATTTTGGTTATTGCACTAAAACTACAACAAATAATCGTTTGGATTTTTTTTTAGAATTATTATAAAACAACAAAACTAAAAAAAAACACTGTTTTGAGAGTAGAAGTAATATAGCGCGAGGATTATTGTAAATAATTTTTTTTCTTAAATTGGAAAAAACTAAACTTTTCTTTGATAGATGCTTCCTCAAGTCAAAAACCGACTTCCTACAAATAAGGTCCGCCAAATTGAACAACTAAGAAAATGCAGTAAAAATGAGGACAATTTTGTTATCCAATAATTTAACCAATGTTTCAGCAGAAACTATTTGACGAACATTGATGGAAGTTGGAATGAAGAGCTACGTAAAAGCAAAAAAACCACTCCTTACAAAACGGCACCGGTAACTTCGGCTCAACTTTGCAAAAAAATACAAAAACTAGACGGTTTCTCAATGGGCTAAGGTAATATGGTCAGATGAGTTAAAAAATTGACCGGTTTAGCTACGACGGTTTGAAAATGGACTTGGCGGAAACCTGGAGCTATTTTATTACTTTACTATTTAGATAAAAAACAAATCGAGGGTAGGATGACGTCTGCCTCCTCCTACATACAAAATTTTGAAGAAAATCTTCTTGAGAGCGTGAAAAAATGGCAGTATAACATAGGGGACGTTGTTTTTTTTAACAAGATAACAACCCCAAGCATACCTCTAAAATTACGAAAAAATGACTGGAAGATAAAGGGTTAGTAATGTTGAAGTGGCCACCTCAATCTCCCGCCCTAAATCCTATAAACCATCTATGGGGTAAGCTTAAGAGATCTCTTGCAGATTTTTCAGACACACCGCCTACTTTAGACGATCTTTGGGATAGAGTTCAGTTAAAATGGTGAGGCATTTCCGCCGAAACAACCATAAAGCTTGTAGAAAGCATGCCCAGTAGAATTACTGCAGTTTTGAATACCAAAGGAGGCTATACGTATGAATCTCGATTATCCAGGATGAGTGGGACTTCCCGGATAATCGAAAATCCCGGTTAATCGAACTATTTTTACTAGAACTAAAAAAAACCCGGTTAATCAGATGAAATTCAGGTTAACCAAGAAATTAAAAAATCCCGAATAATCGAGATTCACGGATAATCGGATCCCGGATAATCGAGATTTAAGTGTACCAAATATTAAATTAAGATTATCGGCTGGTCACAAAATTGATCACTCTCATGAAATATATTTTTAATTAATTATTTACATAATGTGAAGTCAACATGAATTGTTTTTTTTTATTTTATTTTTTAAATAAATTATTAAATAAACGGTTGAATTAGAAAAGGAAACTTGAATAATCGTTTTAGTTTTATTTTGGTATAATAAAATATTAGCATGCTATAAAATCGTGATCAATTATGAGAGTCACTGTATTTTTAGCATTATGGGTTTTGAGATTTTTGTTGTTTGGATTATTATTTTCGGGATGGCATTTTGTTATATTTTTTTCGCTAATAAAATTGTTGGCCTTTCGATACCAACCGGGGATCAGCAAACATGTCGCACTGCGTGCCGCGCGTAGGATCGGACTATATAGAATCTATTAATGACACCTTCTCTAGTAGGTAGGTATAAAAAATAATTAATATTAAATTTTGATTTTTTATCTATAAAAAACAAAATTTAATATTTAATATTTAAAAAAAAAAAAAATCCCGACAAAAGTCAGATTTCAGCAAAATCGGGTTTTCGAAAATTGGGATTTTGAAAATCGGGATTTTGAAAGTCGGGATTTTAAAGTCGGGATTTTGAAAGTCGGGATTTTTATAATTCGGTCTTTTGTAATTCGGGATGTTGAACCGATCCCGGTACAAAAAATAAAAAAAATAATTAAATTAAATAAATAAATAAAAAAAATATATTTCTATAAATAAAAAAAAATAAAAAAATCGGACCTTCAACCCTTCAACATTCGCCGCTTCGAAACATTCGGCCCTTCGAAATTCGGCCCTTCGACATTCGGCAGTTTGATATCATACCCAATTATCTTTTTCTATTGCGATCGCAGTCTACTACAACAATTTTGTCGCTTGTCTCAATTTATTTTTCCGATAAAGTATGTATCACATATAAAACAAATAAATGATAGAAACAGAGTAGAGAGGAATAATGTTCTATTCGAGCTTGCTGAGATCGCAATAGAAATAATGTAATTGAAAAATGAAAAAAATTTCAATTTTATTCGTGATGAAAGAAACGTAAATTTCGATAGTATCGAAAAAAGTGATGTTACAAAATCCTTCATTCTATAGTCCTTGATGCCGCACTGTCAAACGCAGTATGCGACAATTGGTTGAACTGTAAACAACTAGGTAGTATATTCAACACCTTTAAAATGTCGAATTTTATTCGAAATAGACATCATTTGCGGGAAGTTTTATTACATTATTTTATTGCACAGAAAAGTGCAGTAGAAACCTGTCGTTTGCATGTAGAAATTTACGGTGAGCATGCTCCATCGAATACAACGTGTAAAGAATGGTTTCGATTATTTAGAAATGATGGCTTTGGCATTGAAGATAAAGAGCATGGAAACCCACACTAAAAATTTCAAAATGCTGAATTGAAAATGTTGTTGGCTGAAGATCTTTCTCAAACACAATCAGTAATGGCTGTAGTATTGAATATTGATCGATCAACTGTTGCAAAATGTTTACAAATAACCGTAATGGTTCAAAAAGCTAGCAACTGGGTTCCACATGAATTAAAAGAAAGAGACCTCGAACATTAAAAACCCATTTGTGAAATATTGGTTCAAACAAAACAAAGACTTTTTGCATCGAATAGATACTGGAGATGCAAAGTGGATTTATAATGAGAATCTCAAATGCAAAAAACTCTTGGGTGAAGCTAGTCCATCGCTACTCTGTATCTGGTGAGATCAATAAGGTGTGGTTTACAATAAAGTGCTGGAATCAGGTGAAACTGACACGTTTGAAGCGAGCTATAGAGGAAAAACGACGAGACTGGGTGAATAGACACAACAAATTACATATATCGCATCCGCCGTATTCACCAAGCATAGCTCCTTTAGTCGTCTCTTTCTGAACAGCGGCTCAGTTCTCGCGCAGAGATCGATAATTGGCTTATTGATTGGATTGCCTCCTAAGATCAGGACTTCTCCAGAGAGGGAATCCGTAAATTTGCTTAGCTGTAGATTGATACCTCATGTCAATAAATAATTCCTTTATTTTCTAAACAATTCTAAACAACATATGTTTTATTTTAATAAAAAAGGGTAGAGTCATATTCACAAACCTAATAAATGTAAACCAGAGCCTTGTTTACAATATACTAGAACTTGCAATGCGTAACTCATCGCATTCGATGTCGCAATGACATTTTAAACAGATATGTACATGACTGTTCTAAGCTTCAGAAAGTTTCAAATACTCAAAAGCATGCCTGGAACCGTGATCATATAACCTGAGAGAAAAATCAAATCTTATGCATGCATTAAAGCAAAGATTTAATCTGCCACGGTTACCCATGGTGTATTGTAGCACTCAAAATGGAATAATTCTTTATTTTCTTGTATTTTATTTCATTTATTACCATATTTGTAATCTGTTATAAAAAAGTACTAATTTTAGTACTTTTATATATAAAAAAAATAATGCGCTTCTGATTTGGCACAAAATTGATTAAAAATGAATATTTTATATTTATAATTTTATTATTTTAATAAATTTTAGTTTATTAATAGTCGACTAGTTGCAAACTAGGTTTTTTAATGAAACTAATCTTTCACCACACCCCCAATAATACCGAGAGATAAGATGTCGCAAGCGACGGATAACCTTCAGTATCTCAACAACTAGCCACGATCGATACTTTAATAAGTAAACTGGGAAAACCTCTTAGTTACTAATGCTCTACATTTTTAATAATTTCCACATACTAAAGAGAAACGAGGGACAAGCGGAAAGCTACTGATAAAAAGGAAGAACAACAACGGTCTAAAAATAGTACTCTGGGCAACACACTTCCCACCAATGAAGACACTCTTGTTCTTTTTCGTCCGAGCCAATTATTGGTGATGTAGTGGTGGCAAATGTTCTGAAACCACTCTGGAATGGGTGGAGGAAAGTCATGAGTTGGTTCTTACTGATCGGCCACAAGTTAGGTAGCTCAGCTAATTAGAATTTTATTTTTTTTTGGAAATTGGGATTACATGAACATTCTTCCAGACCAAGGGAAAAGTGCAGTAGTCAGCACGCAATTCATAATGTGAATATACATCATTCACACGTTCTTAATGAGAACGTTATCTAATCCAATTGAATTTGATTTGACGGAGGAGCAGCAACCGACATGAGGGTAATATTGCGGAATGCAAAAGAGGACAATCTGTTAGACTGAAACTAATACTTCTAATTTTCCGCCGGTGGAGACTTGGATGTTGATTTACCGAGAAAAAATATGAGCCCAAGTTCCTCCTGAACCTCCTTATAAGACAAAAAATTTTCTTCCGATACCTGCAATAGGTCGCCCATCTGCTGTCCGTCCGAAACTCTTTAAAACCATGGAAAGCCAAGTCCCTGGTGGATCTGTTAAGTATAATCTCTGGGAAATTCTACACGTAAAGTTAAGTTACTAAACCCTGATTCGGCGCGGTACATAGGTGTTGAACAGAGAAAGCAGGGAGTAGTCGTCGTAATTTACAAGTAGGGATGTTGACGTTCCAGTAATCCTTGAAACATATGGATATAGAGATTACACGCTTGGGAAGGCAAAGGGAGGCAAATATGAAAGCATGGTGCGAGATTGAAAAAGTCCAAAATTGTTCAGAAGGAGGTCCAAATAGGGATGGGTCGCTCACCACGAATAAATTGATCCTCGAAAAATTGTTCCAAAAAATATCGAAATAGGAAGGACATAATCCACAATATAACATCCCACCCTCTGGAAACAATCTGCATGCACGTCTGCATCAGGATTTGGCTACATAGCAACCTCTACAGTACAATAGATAAATTGTACATTGGGATCCGTTCATTTATAATTATAATTGAAAAGTCCGTAAACAGAAATTTTGTGGAGCTGATCCAGGAAATTGTCGCGCACAGCCACATTAAATTTCGAAAAAATACGAAACGATGCTACAGGATCGTCAAAACGTTCACATAACAAACGAGGTGAAAATGATCATCGCAGGAAAAGATAATTTTTTGGAAATGATGATGAAGCGTATACACCGACTCATTTCGTTTGCCGGAAATATATTGTAATACTGAATTTCTATCACTTGCCAGATAACAGTAGAGATCTGAGCGACGAAATAACTGCTACATAGTTTAAAAACGAACCAAAAAATGTCACGTACCATTTATGCGGCTATGCTCCAAAATCTTTAGGATTAAATCCACTAATTTACATTTACAGACCTTTTCGTTAAATTCATGAAAAATTAACATGCCAAAATGGGGCTCTCTGCCTATCCACATGGATTTGTAAAGTATATTATTTTAAAATTGGACTGCTTTCATGTATTGATCTAAATAGGTCATGTGCAAAAATCTTCAGCATCCGATTCACAGAATTATCATTTTCAGACTTTTCCAATATATAGATATGAGGCCTATTTTTCTCAAAATTGGAGAGCTCTAATCTATTGTAGTAAGTGGCTATATGTGCCAAAATCGCCAGGGATCGTTGGACAGAGTTTCCATTTTTAGAAATTTTCGTTATATACTGCACCAAAAAAAAAAAATCGGAGTACGAAAAATACCCAGATTTAAACTCTTGTATCTTGGTGAAATAACACTTTTCAAAACAATTATCTTACTTCTAATTGAACGAGGTTTTGCATTCTTTTTGGTACTGAAATCTGTTTTATATTATTTTGTTTTTTTAAAAAAATTTTCGATTTTGTAAAAAATGTCCGTTCCGATTTTTTTATGGTGCAGTGTAATTATGATAATTTGAACTGTCCGGGAAGTGGCATCTTGTTGAGCCGTATACACATTTATACACATTTTTTTATGTTGTCGTGATAAGATAGCTTTCGTTAATAGCTTCACGTAAATTGTTATGTAGAAAAATCTTCTGGATTCGCACTTCGCAAAATTACCTGGCCTAAATGGGGCTCCTTGTGGATTTGTTTTATTCAATGGTTTAAATATTTCCACTGTTAGATGGTTTGTTGGCAAATATTCTAAGATTTGTTACACAGTGTGTTTTAGGGGTTTCATTACTGTTGTTTTTAAATTTGACGGCTTTTAATGTATAAGACGTAATTATGTGGTCGATAAATCACAGAAGTTCGTCTTATACAGGGTTAACTCACTCATATACATACAAATTTGCTAAACGATGTGTAAAGAAATTAGTAAAATTTTCTCAGTTGTATGATGCGCTAGATGTGAGGAAATGTAAAGTTTTAAGGTCCCAGAGATACATCATCTCGAATGAGAACAATGCTTCGATTTACATTCAAGAGCATTTTTAGAAACATGTCTATCCTTCAGTTAGAGTTCACGCTGTATAATACGTAATGTAGGCTGACAAAACCATATTATTCCGTCTTATACAGGGTTGACTCACTCATATATAGAAACGCTTAGTGAATTTTTCTCATGATCGTAAAGATATTAGTAAAACGATTTCAGGTGTGTGGGGCGCTACGTATAAGGACATGTAAAGTTTTAATGTCTTAGAAATACATCATCTCGAATGAGTAAAATGCTTGCAATTACATTCAAGGGTAGTTCTAGAACCATAACTCTGTATAAGACGAAACTATGTGGTGTTGTCAAGACCATTTATTTTCGTATTATACAGGGTTAATTCACTCATATATAAAAGCTTAGTGAATTCTTCTCATGATCCATCCGAATCGAGAATTTTTTTGAGAAATTTTGCTAAACGATGCGTAAAAAAATCAGTAAAATTTTTTCGGACGTATAGGGCGCTTGGTGTGAGGAATTGTTAAGTTTTAAGGTCCCAGAGATACATCATCTCGAATAAGAACAATGCTTGAATTTACATTCAGAAGCATTTTTAGAAACATGTCCACCCTTCAGTTAGAGTTTACCCTGTATAAAACGTAACAAAATGGTTAATAAAAATCATATAATTTCGTCTAAAACAGTATTAATAACTCATACATAAAAGCTTTGTGAATTCTTCTCATGATGTAAGAAATTAGTAAAACAATTTCAGGCGTATGGGGCGCTAGGTTTAAGGACATGAGTTTTAAGGTCCTAGAGATACATCATCTCGAATGAGAAAACTGTTTGCAAATACATTCAAGGGTAGTTTTAGAAACATATCAATCCTTCAGCTTGAGTTAACCCTGTATAAGACCAAACCACATGATGTTGTGAAGATCATAGTTTTCCATATTCGTCTTATACAGGGTTAACTCATTCATATATAAAAGCTTCGTGAATTCTTCTCATGGATCTATCCGATTCGAGAAATTTTTCGAAACATTTTGCTAAACGATGCGTAAAGAAATTAGTAAATTTTTTTCATACGTATGGGGCGCTATGGGTGTGGAATTGTTAAGTGTTTAGGTCCTAGAGATACATCATACCGAATGAGAAAAATGCTTACAATTACATTCAAGAGCATTTTTAGAAACGTGTCTCTCCTTAAGTTAGAGTTAACCCTGTATAAGACATAAAACGGTCGATAAAACGATATAATTTCGTCTTATATAGGGTTAATTCACTCATACATATAAACGCTTAGCGAATTCTTCTCATGATCATAAGGAAAGCGTAAAGAAGTTAGTAAAAAAAATTTCGGACGTATGGGGCGCTAGGTGTGTGGAATTGTAAAGTTTTAAGGTCTTAGAAATACATAATCTTGAATGAGAAAAATGCTTGCAATTACATTCAAGGGTAGTTTTAGAAACATATCCATCCTTCAGTTAGAGCTAACTCTGTATAAATAAAAAACTCCATGGTGTTGTCAAGACCATATAATTTCGTCTTATACAGGGTTAACTCACTCATATATAAAAGCTTAGTGAATCCTTCTCAGGATCCATCCGATTCGAAAATTTTTTACGAAAAATTTTGCTAAACGACGCGTAAAGAAATTAGTTAAATTTTTTCGGACGTGTGGTGTGGGGAATTGTACAGTTTGAATGTCCTAGAGATACAATTTTTGAAACAAGTCTATCCTTTAAGGATATACTGTTGAACCATTCTCGTGGATATATCCGCAAGGTAATCATGGAATTAATCTAGTAAAAGCGTGGACAGTTTAGTTAATCTGTTCTTATCAATATTTAAATATTTTATACGTTTGAGCCAGTCATTCCCGTTCCTGTGAACTATTGCATGTAGTGTTATTGCGAATTATTTACATTGATGTTAACAAAATATCACCACAACAAACTTTTTAAATAAATTTACCATACAAATCATTCACACGATGGAGACGACGTCTTTCTACATTCAAAACCCAATTTATAAGACGTTCACATTCACACGATACGATGTAAACGATACAAAAATTTGATCAACTATCGACGTATAAATTCATTAAATTATAAAAAAAAAATCTAAAAACGAAAAGTTGAATAAAAAATAAAAAATGAAAAACTTTAAGATTAAAAAAAAAGTTCTATTTTTATCGGAAAAGAATTTTCATTTCACCCGTAAATAAATTTAAATGTCAATCAGAGTATTTCTTTATGTACATGTATACATATGTACATATGTGTAGCTCGGCAATATTTATATGTACTCTCATATACGTTTTAAAATAGATTCTGTTGTTGGTTGTGTCGAATCTGTGATGTTAGTTTTTCTCAGTTTTCATTTCATTTTTTGTTGGTTTCGAATTTTTTATGCTGCATTTTCCAATTCCAAAGAAAAAAAAATCAAAATCAAATACTTACAATCTACACATACTACGAGTACGCGAGTACATATCTTTTAAAATCAGATTATATATGTTTGAAAAATGGTGATGGAATTTGTATATCATATTCCACATATTGTGTATAGTTGTTTAGCTGTTTTGTTACCATAGGTGGATTCGGATAAATTGTTCGTGATTTTTGTTTACCCTTACAAAACAAACAAATAAACAAACAACACGATTTTGTCGTGTGTGTAACTCAATATACGCAATTCTGGGTTCTGTACAAAAAAAAAAATACAAAAATAATGGCAACCAGAAAAAAATAAGGTTTTTCCTTTTAAAAACAACAATTTTAATTAGGCTCAATGTAATGGAAAATTTCATTATATCCAGCACATATATTTCTAATCAATTAACTTTAAAATTAAACATTAGATAACGACTACAACAACAAATAGAATTTAATTGTGCAAACCATTAATCCATCCCGATATGCCCGTACCATATAGGATTCGTAACGTACTGTGGCGCTCCCATACTCCCATGTAAAATGGATATGGAAAATTATTAAATTTTCCCTCTTTAATATTCGTATAACCAAAATGGCTTTAACCTAAGACGGTATTTAAGTGATAAGGTTCTTAAATTAGTAATACATAGAACATAGAATCTCGGAAACTGAAAAATGTAAAAAGATTAATGTCAAGTATAGGATTAAATATATTTTTTTTATTTTATTTTCCATTTTCAAATATAAACAAGTCGTATGTGGCTTGCAAAAATATATAGTATTTTCTAATGGTTTTCATGTTTTCCGCACGTCTTGTATGTGTGTGTGTGTGTAAGTTGTGCTTGGCTTTTGCTTTTTATATGGCAAACAGATTGCCCTCTGTTCTTTTTTTTCATTATTAATTTTTCAGGTTTTCATTTTAAAACTGTATTGTGCATCAGCAAAACAAACATCCTAATATGGAACAAATTTTAATTAAAGGGGTTGTTTTAAATGATTCAGCATTGGCTGAATAACACTACAGAGAACATAATATTTATCGGCAACAAAGGTGGACAAAAGTTATCATCGATTTACTCTCTGCCAAATAATAGCGTTCGAAGGTAGTTTTGTGATCTTTAATCATTTTCGTTAATTCATAATGGGTTTACTCAGGTTAACATCTCTGGTGTTACAATAACCGCGGTTCAAATTTGACATAACGGCTAGTTTGGCTCTGGCAACACTACTGTCATTCTTTCTTTGACAGAAACTCAATATATTATTTCTAGTTGATGACTTGAGTCGCTTAACGCTTCAACAAAAGTGGGAAATGTTGGAAATTTACTTCCACAACAAAGACAATTGGTTCAAAATCGCAAGAAAATGTCGTACAAAATTTGGTCAAAACACGGGACTTACACCCAACGGTATCAAGAAGTTTGTGCATAAAGTGCGTGATACGGCTATCTAGTCGACAATCCAACGCATACCCGTCCTCGTCATGTTCGTTCAGCTGAAAATATCGCCGCGGTGGCTTAAAAAGTGCACCAACGGCCGAGATCATTCATTCGTCATCGTGCATCGGAAATGAACATCAGCCGGTCTTCCATGCAACGAATTCTGCGTAAATATCTTGGTTTGTGGCCCTATAAAGTTCAATTCGTCCAGCAATTGAAGAACAGTGACCGTCCGCTTCGACGGGTGTGCGACAAACTCGAAATTGACGAGGATTTTGCTCAAAAAATTTCTGACGATGCGCATTTCCATCTTGGTGGGTTCGTAAACAAACAAAATTGTCGCATTTGGGGATCGGAAAATCCACAAGGATATGTGGAGAATCCACCGCATCCATTGCGTGTTACTGTTTGTTGTGGCTTGTGGCGTAGCGAAATTATTGGGCCGTATTTCTTATCAGTCGAAATGGTGACGTGAATTGGCTGGCAAGGATGCCGTGAAAGACAAGTGGTATACGGACAATCAACAAACAATTGAGCATTTGAAAGCCAATATTGTTGCAACCATTGCCGAAATAGATCCGCACACAATCCAAAACGTGCTCTGAATTTGGACCCTACCGATTGGAGTGCGCCAAGGCCAGCCGCGGCTCCCATTTGAATGAAATAATTTTCCATAAAGAACCAGGAACATAGTACTTTCAAACAGAAAACTAAATTAGGAAATATATTAAGCCACTTTTGTTTTATTAAATTTTTAAATCTGAACTTCTTATTGAGACACCCTCTATATGACCATACGGAGGTGAAATCAGAACAAGATATTGTACACCCATTTGAAACATTTAACAAAAAAATCCCCAGTACAATCAGCACAGAAACTTGTGTCCAAAAAAGTTTCCGTCAAGCCAGCCGGAACCATATCAGCCAGAACTAAACCAACTATGGCACAAGAAGCACGATGCATTTTGTATCATTGTGCACTAAATGATTTTTCAACCGGAACTTTATAATTCCAACTTGAACCTGATAAATCCAGCCAGAACAATATAACAGCCAAACCAACATGGCACAAGTAGCACGAAGTACTGTGCCTCATTGTGAAGTATATAATTTTTCAGCCGAAACCTTATAAATCCAGCAATATACGATTTTCAGTAGAAACCTTATAATTCCAGTCGAAACCATACCATCAACAGCCAAACTAACTACGGAACAAGTAGCACAATGGATCGTACATCATTGTGCACTATATGCTTTTCAGCCGGAAGCTTATAATTTCAGCCAAAACGTGATAAAGCCAAGCAGAACCATATAACAGCCAAAGTAACTATGGTACAAGTATAGTACGATGCATTGTGTTTCATTGTGAACTATATAATTTTTCAGTCGGAAAATTATAAATCCAGCATTATATATTTTTTTGGTAGAAATCTTATAATTCCAGCCAAAACCATACTCTCTACAGCCAAACTAACTGCGGCACAATTAGCACAATATATTGTGTATCATTGAGCACTATATGCTTTTTAAGCCGGAACCTGATAATTCCAGCCAGAACCTGATAAAGCCAGAACCTGAAAATTTCCTTGATGGGATATAGTGTCAGATAGAGGGGGTAGTCCTAAAAACTCGCCAAACGAAATATCGAATGAATAAAATATCGGAAGAAAAAATTTACTCGAATTTAAGAATATCGAATTTCAAACTATTTTAGTTGGAAAATTTCGCATGCGAAAATCTCGAAAATTAAAAAGAAATTCTAAATAAGAGAATGGTAAAAATGCACTTAATTTTTTTATGCTATTTAATAGTGTTCAATTCAAATTTTATTAACAAATAAAAATTTATATACATATGTTGTGAGCGAATTTTTTGCGTTTTTTTTAAATTTTTTTTAATTTTTTGATATCTTATCAAATTTTTCTATTTAATGGCTTCTTTTCACCTATTTTCATTCGTTCTATATTATTTTTAAATATTATTAATTCTTTTGTAAGATCGGTAATTATTTTGTAAACAACAGCATTTTTCGTTCCTACTACTGTTTTAAGCGCCGAAGCAATGCCTCAATTGAATTTTGAGTACTCGGGAAATTGTTAGCAACAGCATCGGCAACGGACCAGAATTAAGGCTCACAGTGTGGTTTAGGTAATTTGTATTCTCGAATCTCGAATAATAAAAATAATTTGGTTTTGAATTCTATATTTTGCAATTTCTAACGATCGTCGAGGTTTCCTGACCAACCCCAGAGAGAGAGAGAGAGAATGCTGAAGGGCCGAATGTCGAAGGGCCGAATTTCAAAGGGCCGAATGTGTCGAAGGGCTGAATGTCCCGAAGGCCCGAATGTCGAATGGCTGAATGTGGAGGGCCAAAAGTGCCACAGGGCCGAATGGGTTGAAGGGCCGATATTTTTTTTTTTTTGTTTCTTAGAAATATTGTATATTTTTTTATTTCTTTTTTTTTATTTTTTTGTTTAATTTAATTATTTTTTTATTTTTTATACCATTTACCTATTATCAGAAGGCTGACATATGGCCGAATGTCTCAGGTGGCGCATGACAAAATTTTCCTTTGTTGAAGGTACAAGTGCCGCCTCGGTAAATAGTAAAATACATAAATTCATAAGGAATTCATTTATGTTTAATAAATTAAAATTTACAAAATATTCCATACAACAAGAAATTTAAAAAAATTATATTTCAAAAAACAAAAAAAAAATTGACCTTCGACATTCGGCCCTTTGATACATTCAGCCCTTCGACATTCGGATCTTTGACCCATTCGGCCCTTCGTCATTCGGCCCTTCGACATTCGGCCTTTTGAAATTCGGCCCTTTGTACCCATTCCAACCATGGCACAAGTAGCACGATGAATTGTGCATTGTATTGATAGTGGTGATGCCGCTTTTGTCAGCACTGATATGTCCATTTTTTAAAATTGGTATTTTTTTGTCTGTAGCTTTTATGTTGTGGTTGCAATATGGAAATGTGGCTTCTACGTTTTTTATTTCCAACACGTTTTGTGAGTTGCTGTTTTTGTTTAGCTCCTTCAATTTTCTTCCAAGCTATTTTCTTTGAATTCTGTGACCGTATCTGTTTCGATTAGCAACACTTCTGACTCATTGATGTTCGTACTGCCAAGATAAGTTATTGACATTATTTGTTCCGTTCAATGTCTCCACATGCTTATTGTTTATTGCCTCGAATGGTTCACACCGATTTAATATGGTTCCGGCTGGCCTTGCTGGTTCTGGTTGGGTTAGCATTGTAGTGCATAATGTTTTGATCGTTACGAAAACCTAATATCCAAATTGCACTGCGACCATTGTGCAAGTGTCAAAATTATTTTTGTGAACATTTTGTTTCTGCTGGATTTTTATTGTTCTGGCTTTCATTATATGGTTCGGCTGCAAAATCATATAGAGCTCAATGATGCGCAATCCCTTGTCCCACTTGTGCCATAGTTAGTTTGGCTTTAGAGGGTATGGTTCCGGCTGGAATTATAAAGTTTCTACGAAAAACCATATAGTGCTGGATTTATAAGGTTCCGGCTGTAGCATGGTTCTGGCTGAATTTATCAGGTTCCACCTGGAATTATAAAGTTCCGGCTGCAAAATAATAGAATGCACAATCCAATCGTACAGTGCTGGATTTATAAGGTTCCGTCTGAAAAACTAAATAGTGCACAATGATGCATAATGTGCTACTTGTGCCATAGTTTTGGCTGTTATATGGTTCTGGCTGGCTTTATCACGTTTTGGCTGGAACTATCAAGTTCGATTGCTTGTGATTTAAAAAAAAATGCACTCCAATGATAACAAAAAGAATAGTTATAGATTATGGCGACAAAATACGCCAACAAACCGTCATCGAATTATCAGAAAGGACAAGCCTTGAATTATTCAGCTTGACTTTAAACGAATGGACGTATATGAAAAATCGAAGGATTATGAATGTGAATGTACACTCGTATGATGATGTATATTGGAATCTGGGTTTGGTAAGGATTGAAGGGTCAATGCGTGCTGAAAAATGTATCACGTATCTTCAAAACAATCTCCAAGAATTCAATATTCCAACGGAGGATGCAATTTCTATTGATACGGATGGAGCCGCGATTATGAAAAAGGTAGGCAGATTGATTGATGTTATCCATCATCAGCTATGTTTCGCCCACGGCAATATTTCTGACGAAATTTAGGCAGATGGTGATATGAACAGGAAAATGTAAATCCGATTTAGAATTCTCGGAAAAAGAACTTAATTTGGTATCAAATATAATATCGGCTTTGCAACCTATTAAAGTGGCAGTGGAAACTCATTGTTCGAGAAACACAAATCTATATATTGTGGATTTAACTCTTAAGTTTAAGCTGGATGAACTAGGCAATCAAAACACAGTTATGGACTGTTCAGTAAAATTAACAAAATAGTTATATCAAAGAAAATTGTTGAAATAATTTAAACTTTTTTAAAAGGTGATTCTGCAACTATTGATACTGAATCTGAAATAGTGTGTGAAAAACCAGAATTAACTATAGGATCTGCGATTCCATCGTCTTCTGCAAGAACAACTTCAGGCTCTCAATAAAAGAAAAACTAAATTTAGTTATTCATAATAGAATTAATGTAAATGCAGAGAAGAGATCAATGATACGAAGATACCATCTGGGCTTTTAAATATAATAAGATGTTATATTTTAAGGAAATTAAAGGCAAAAATTTACAAAAAGTCCTGACATATATTTTAACAGTTCGCCCGACTAGCGTAGAGTCAGAAAAGGTTTTCTCCGCTGCTGGTTTAATAGGCAAATATACAGATTCAGCATGAATGATCAAAACCTTAGCATAATGTGTTTCTGGAGAGCCTACTTTGAGAAGCAATTTATGCTAGGTGAACAGCGAAGATTGCAATTGAGGCTAAGCTAAGCTAAGTAAAGGCATTTTGTGAATTGTGATTAACATTATTTTATTTTTAATATTATTTTAATAAATGGATTTCTCCAAAAGTTTTTTAATATAAGACATTCCTTTTTCGTATTATTTCATTATTCCAGATAACTACTGTTTGATCTGTTCTTCAACTAAAAGGGTCTCCAGTCATCAAATTTTACTTCAAAATATACTGTAGTCGATAATACTTGATTATTAATGCATACTAAGCTTCTAAAAATTACCGGTAAATTACGGGTAACCCGGTAATTTGTAAAAAATACCGAAATTCCGGGTTTTAAAAATCCCGGTAAAATTATTACCCCTACCGCAGGGGCTTCCAGCGAATCTCCCACATTACACACTCTGACAGCTTGTGACTGCCGGGGTGCAACGGGGAGGCCGAGTGAATTTTATGGTCGTCCTCGAATGGACGACAAATATGCTGGACTCGCCACTCCGACCCTGTGGATGTCCTGCCAATGGGATGATGGTGTGTGACAAGCCCCCCAGCCTGTAATTATTGAATCGACACGAAATGAGAATTTCTCCTCCTCACATACCGATCCGAAAAAACTTAGAATTTCATTTTATTGTTCATAATGAAAAAAAATACGGAAAACAACAACAATAACCGAAAAATAGATCCAGGCCGATGGAAAAATAAAAAAAATGAAACCGACTGCCAATATATGTCGCCGTGCTGTATTTTTATTAAAAAAATTAATTCCAAAGATAAAGAAAAAGAAAAAAAAGAGAAGAAGAGAAAAGGAGAAATTAATGAACAGAGAATGAAAGCAAATAAAAGTAAATATCAAAAATAAAGGAACGCCTCAAATTTCTGGGGCGAGACCAATGTGTGCCCCGGTCGGGCGCATCTCCACAGTTATTCGATGCTCGATAACAATGTATAAATATACATATTTAAAAAAATTGATACAAAATGAAAAATTGAAATTTGAAAAAATAAAATTTTAATAAAATGGGCCCCGGTAATGTTGGGCGTCTTCCCACCTTTGGATAAAACAAACGTTGGGCGTCTTCCCGCCTTTGGTTAATAAACAATCCACCGTTGGACGCCTTCCCGCCTTTGGTTAAAAATCTTGTGACCTCAACTTCTTGTGACCTCAACCCGTAAATAATTTGTTGGGCGTCGTCCACCAAAAACCGTAGTAATATTGGGCGTTGTCTCGCCAAACCGTAAATAACAGTAAACAATTCGTGGCACTCGTGAAATGCGGCATGCCTCAATTGGCTGCTGGCGAAATGTAAGTGGCAAGCCCAGTGGTGCACCTGTCTATACCTGTCTGTGCTCTAGTTTTTCTATGTTTGGTCAACAAAATTTGAATTACATCACTATCGATATATAAAAGAATTTCAGTATCCACCGTAACACCAAATATTGTATTATAGTTATAATAAAACTAAAACTTTAACTGATAATTTTATAAAATTTTAATTACAAAAATGGACATTAAAAAATCCACACTTCAAAAACTTGACTCCATTCAAAATACAAACTTGACTTACCAAACTTCAAAAATTAGCCTCTTTATTATAAAGACTTATTTTTATCGAAATCCTAACCTCCCATTCCCCACAGGGTTTTTTGTATTTTGGTATTTTTTTCAAGGCAAACTAGTTTTATTTTGTTTTGTTCTGCTCTCTCTTAAATAAAATTTAAACTATAAAATGAGTTAAAAATGTCCTTGAAATATTTTTTTATTTAATATATGTTTGAGTTGTGTGATTGCACAGAAAATTTGTTTAAGTCGCAATTAAAACTTGTATCATAGGCAAACGGGGAAAGAAACGAGGAAAAAACGAGCAAACTAGACTAACTCAAACGGAAAAAAAACTGCGCACCAAAAACTAAAAATCTTGAAGAATATCTTTCTTCTGTATTTTCCTGTTTTGTATTTTCGTGAGCGTCACTTACACACTCTCTCTCGCGCACATCAATCGCAAGCAACAAAACAAGAAAAAACAAAAAAAAAAGATTTTCGGAGCCGAACTCTATAAGCATTTTGGTTGCCTATATCACAAACATACCCATACCCACCTAACCCCATCTATACCCAGCCTAACCGACCCCAATCCAACATAAATGAACCGACCCCAATCAACCGCAAACCACCACAACCTAAATATTATTACCGCCCCCACTATCCAACTCAAACCCATCTCACACGCACCAACCTATAACGCACCAAATCCCAAATCATAAACCAAATCCCAAATTCCCACACCAAACCCAAAACACCTCAACTCACTAACCCCCCCCACTTCCCATACCATTACTCCTACCCCCATTGCCACACCACCCCCATAACCACACCACCCACACAAACCTACATCCACACGATATATATTGTTATTCCAAATTCACATGCTCAATGAAACCAAAATAAAATAGAAAATAAAAAAAAAATCTATCAATTTTAAGGTGGGGGTTAACAAAACCCTACATATCTCCGAACACCCTAAACACAGAAATGTCCATATCAACAGAGCTCTATCCCATGAATTGCTTGATTTAGTGAAGAAATTAAGTTGATATCTCCATCTGTTCTCAAGTTATCGTGAACACAGATGAACGACAGATGAACAGACTGACAGATGGCCAGATGGATAGCCGGCAAAACGAAACAATATAGCATTTTTTTTAACAAAAATGCTTAAAAAAATACTCCTCTGCATCTCATACATTGGCAGTTGGCACACACGCACAAGGTGTACATTGGTCCCGCTCTCATTTTTATCCGACGTTTACGAAACACGATAGGGGTGGGTAAAACATAAGACAGAAATAAAGGCCAATTCAAAATCACCAAAAACCTTATTATCAATCCCAGAGAACAGATGGCAATGCAACGAAAATTTGTTGTTTGTTTTTTTTTAGAAATTAAAAATTCAAAAAAATGAAATTATAAATTGAGTGTTAGGACACACAAAAAGTCATAACACTACGTGTGCCGTAGTTAGTTTGGCTGTACATAACCATACCAACGTTTCCGGCTGGAATTTTAAGATTCTACAGAGTGTGCACTGTATAATTTTTCACTTGGAACCTTATAAATCCAGCAATATACGATTTTTCGGTAGAAACCTGGCTGGCTTTACCAGGTTCCGGCAGGAATTATATGGTACCGTAAAATCATAAAATTCACAATGATGCACTACTTGGTGCTACTTGTACCTTAGTTGGTTTGGTTTCGGCTTGCGTGACGGACAACCACAAATCATCAAATTTCTCCGTCCGTCTATTCTACACGTAGAATGAACAATTTACGTGCAAAATTCGTATAAGGCTAAGTACCCATAATTTATCATCAAATGGTATCATTTTTTTGCATTTATCGGCCGCAATCTACAGCTGTAAATGTTTTTGTCCACGAAATAGCCGAGGTGAAGACATGAACATAGATTTGATGCAACATGTATATAGATTTGATGCAACATATGACGCAACATGATGCAACATCTAGCAACATGCCGAAAATTTAAACCCAACCCCCTTCTCCTTTCCTCACCAATTTTTATCATAATCGTGTGACCTGAAAAGCTATCTCAACTTTCCTTTTTATCTGAAACAGCTAACAGCTATACAAGATCAAATAACAGCTCCGTATAGTTTTCTTCAATGAATGAGGAAATAGTTGAAGCTACTTTAGCGATGACTGACACAATTAGATAGTTTGAGGGGTCAGTTTTATCATAACCACGTTTCACAACTGTACCACATAAAACATTGATGACCTTCACTCGAGGTCGAGGAGACAACATATTTGGAGAAGCTCCTTTGATTTTCTTTTTTAAGATCTAATGAAGAACGATACTCCGTTTGAAGTCATGTTAATAGTAATTGATGGTGATTTTCGTCAAACTCTAGCAGTGGCGCCAAGAAGAAGAAGTGTCTGTATAATCAAAGCATGTTTGATCGCTACCAATCGAAAACTTATCGCAAGATATCGTTAGAATTCCAAAAGATATGGCAACAAAGGATAATATCGTGAAAAGTATGTTTGGTGACAACCTAGAACAACTGCCCATCGATGAATTGTCGTGTGTAATTTTGTCAACTACAAACAAGGAAATACTAGAGTTAAGCTAGCAAGTCATCCAAAAGCTTTCCTATGACATTCAGGTATACTCTGAACTTAGTACTCCATCATCACCGAAGATCCTAGGATGTAAACATTTATGTGTTTATGTTCCTTCATGATCAAACGTGATGCTTACGCGGAACTTAAACCCAATGAAAGGGTTGTGTAATGGCACTAGCCTGACCGCTCAAAGTCTTCATCAGCGAACGATATAAATGAACCTGATGACGCATGAAATTGACATCTCCATTATTAATGATTATTCGTGTTCCTTGCTCATTTTCGAAAAAATGGGTCAATGATGTTGCCGGTCCAAAATCCACAACCAAACAGTCACTCGTTGTGGATGCATCGGCCTCTCCATGATTACGTCTGTTGAGCCCCAAATGCGTAGATTTTGCTTGTTGACGTAGCCTCTGAGGCGAAAATGAGTTTCGTCGGAAAAGATGAATATGTTTCAGACAATTAGCGAGGTCTTTTCGCTGTAAATGCACGTACACGTGTTGGTTTATCCAATAACAATCCAGTTTCACGAACTCGCTTCACAAATTAATTCACAAATTGACTTGTAATCATTTCGTTTCTACTGAATTTTCCACGTAAATTTCTTACATTTTCGATAGAAAACTCACCACTTTGAAAGTAAATTTTCAATAAATTGCAATTTTGTACACGCGGAAAGCAACCCATTTTGTAATTGTCAAATATTAAACTAATTTTTTGTCATAAGACGAATGACGTAATTGCTGCCACACTTGAAATAACCGATAGTTAACCGAAATTACAAACGCTAGATGAGCCACCCGTTACTTACGTTTCATATATAATAGTCACGGATTTGAAAATGCCACAATCCACAAAGTAAATTGCACTTCCTTCACTCATAAATTGGCTGTAATTATTTCAAAACTCACCTTGTCTAAAAACCCCTTGGTACACTCTACAATCAAAACTGGTCCGATGTTCCTTATATTTTCTATTTAAGACGAAAAAAAAATTCTAAGAATGACAGAACTTCAAATTTTTTGAGTAAAAATACTCGACTTTTTCGCATTTCACTTGGATTGTTCGAGTTGGGTGGGAAGAAGGGAAGTGTTGTTGCCTCGCATGAAACCAAACTATACGAATTTGTACAGAGACGCGATGTTTGTCCTAATTTTTGATTTTGTGATTTTAGGACATAATATAGACATACCTTTCTTAAAAATTAACACATCGCAGATTACTTGGAACAAAGAATGATCCTCCTCCCAACCCCGCCGTAATGAAAATTCGAGTTGCATTGATTATGAATGTAAATGTTTGAACTGAGAATATAAATTAAAAATGGAATTCAGGTTATACCGGATAACCTCTTTCATGATTTTTTTCTAAATGAGGATTCACCGAAATCGATTTCTTACTTGAAAACGCCATTTCAGTAACTTATGTTAAAATCGTCTCTGAGTTAAAAGAAAATATAAATGAACTAGGAGCCCACCAGAGAACAAGTTACACAAATTTTCCCGAATGAGATGATTGTCAAATTACATCTTTAAGTAATAGGTTTACCAAATATTTGTACATTAAACAATTATCTTTAACTTGAGCTGCAAATAAAATCACCAAAATGCCAATTCACATTGAATTTCTCGTTAATTTCCATTTTATGTCACATAATGTTATGTAAAACTGTTAACCATGTATATTTGAATAAAAGTCATTAGACACACCATCAAGCTAACAACATACAGTGACATTAAGCACATTCTCGAATATATAAATTCTCCATTTAAAGCGAGGACGAATTAACAGAAGAACCGAAGAAAATAAAGAAAAAACTTAATTCTATTTCTATAAATACCAGAAACTAGACGAAGTTTGAATTTATATTTCTTATACTACCACCATACCATCACAAATGTAAATTGCACAAAAATAGAATTTAGCACTTGTATTCTGATTCGACAAAAAATTATTAATAAACAAAAAAAGAAAAAATGCTGAAATTGTACAACACTGCAATGTGCAATTGCACTAAAGTACATGTAAGATGCAATTTTCACTCAATTAAGCTGAGCCGCGTTGTATGTCTTGTATGTGTCAACGTTTTCAAAAAAAAAAAAAAAAAAAAAAAATGCAGAAGACGAAAATTATGGAAATTTTTGTTTGTGTTTTTGCACTCGTTATGGTATACAGTTATTCGTTAATTTAATGGGTTTTTGTTGCAGTGTGAAATAAAATAAAACTGCAAAGTAGAATTGTGACAAATTATCCATCTAACGAAGGAGGTATTTTCATTTTTCGCCTTTTCGGTACAACAATATTTGTAGAAAACATTAATTTTTGACTAAATTATTGAATTTTAGGTTGCTATTTTATGAAAATGAACAAGTTTTATGAAACACGAAAAAATCGAGCAGAGAATATATCCAAAATAATTAATTCAATAATTGCAAAGAATTATGCTACTAAAGTGGAAAGTCGATGGAGTTCTTTCAGTCTTTTAAAACGAAATACCACTGTCAGAAATATTGAGAAAATTTTTTGTTTCTCTTATCGCATTTCTCAAAAATATTTTTAATCATTACATACATTCCCTTGATTAATGTTGGGCAAAAATTATTCGTCAGGTGGGAGACTCCTCCCCGTTTTCAATATGTAGTGAGATACAAGGTATTAAAGATATGTTTCTTGAGATAGTTCCTAGAGGTGGTTCATATTTTAGTAAATAGCTTATAACCTATTCAACAAATTAGATCCAATTGAAATTACATCCAATATGTTAGAAAATCATTCGAAATTTAAACAAATGCATCTTAAAGTCACCGCTTCAAACATTCCATGAACTGCACGATAAATTTTTACGTCAATAGCAAATATAAGCACGATTTTGATTATCTCGGCTATGCTATCTTCTGCCCCAATAGTTTCCACTAGCAATGCCTCTCTTACACCTAATCAGAGACAAACTATTAAAATTTGCCGCTATGCCAATTTTTAGTCGGTTCGTGAGCGCTGGTGGTTATATTTTGCATGGTATCACATCTTTTTATTCCAGTGTTGTTTTGTTCGTATTCTTGAATTACTATTTTTATGATTTTTGCCGTCCAATTGTATTTGGCCGCCATTTTGAATAAGGTTTATGTCAACAATAATTTATTAAATTTACCTGCATGAGGCTAAATTTGACAAAATATTTAAAAAAGTGGTAGTTTTATAAAGCATTCATATTAAACTATCAAAGGCAATTGATAAAAATGTTTTATAAAACACCTTCGTCAAAAATCTTTTATAGTGATTTAATTCCAGCCTTATCCCCGATTTACACCAAAACTTTAAGCATATATCACCATATACAGAAATCCAAAACGTTTACGTTCGGAGATATAGCAGGCCTTCTTTCGATGCTATAAAATCAGAGGAATGACGTCTCTCGAGATAAAAGTAGATAGCCAGTTCAATGGTTTTGCGGGACAAATCAGGCAGAAACTGGAACATAAAATTAAGCAAGTGGAGGCTTGCTTTGAAACGCATACCTCGCAAACTATTAAAGATGGCCAGCTAAATAAAACGTTCTCGATAGAACCAGTTGACGGATCTCAAATGAAAATTTAAAGTCTTCGACAATCAATGGCGAGATCCTATTTGAGAATTTAAAAGTCCGTTTTCAAGCAGTAATAAAGCACAATGGTTGAATCGCATAGGAGCAGCTCAACGCACTCATTTTGGCTCTTCGTGGAAAAACTGTAGATGTCTGGCAAACGGTATTCGCAAAAGAAAGAAGCTATGAGCGGGTTTTGACTGAGATGAAACTGAGATACGGGCAGTCACACATCAGAGCATTCTGAAAGGTCCAACTCCAATGCAAGCGGCAACTACAAGGGGAAAGCCTGCAAAATCTAGAAACAGAGGTAACAAAATTAGCGCGTCAAGCTTACGGCAATGCACAGGAAGATGTGTTACAGTGCTGTCAAGGACGACTATATGAAACTTCATTTGAGAACCCATACTAGAGGTAAAATTATGAATGAAGTATTGGCGTTGGCTTTAGAATATGAATTCCGTGGATTTGACGAAGTTAAAAAAATAATAAGAGAGAAGTTGGGGCTACTAACACAAAGTTATTGCCACAGAAAATTAGACTTGCCAGATACAGAGCCAAGTGACATCAAAGAGGATGCTTCAGATGACGGAACTTAGATCATTACTCCCTACCAATGCACCTGCAGTACCATAGGCAGTACTGCTTGATACGTCCGTTATCAAATATATGTCTATAGTTTCTTTTCTGAAGGATGGCAGTTATGTTCGTAAAAAGGTTTCGAGGTTTAGAAGTTAAACGAAATGCTGAATGCATAATTTAATATTAAAATAATAAAGTAATTCTTACCAATAACCCATAACTTAATTTTTAATTGATATTATTGTAGGTTTTTTTTGTTTTTTCACCTCAGTTTTTTCACGAGAAAAGATTATACAAAAATAATCATATCATTTATTTGATTATAAACCCATCTATATTCAAAGATTGGAATATCGACATAAAATGACGTCATATAGCAAACTTTTTAAAGCAATGAAGCAATTATTATCTAGGCACATTGATTACACCAGTGCACCTTAGAATACTACAGGCCACACGGCTTGCTATGTCATTACATTTATGTCTACAGTTTATTCTTTGAATTGTAGACGGCAGTCATGTTCATAAAAAGAAAAAATGAAAACAAACATTTTTTTTTATACGAGTGCTAAAAGTAAGGTTATGTCTTCTCATACATTAATCGAAATGTGTACACGTTTTATACGTGTTTACATATTTAACATAATTTAGAATGCATAATTTTATAATAATATTATGAATTAATGCTTTTATTAATAGTTTTTTATTAAATTTTAAAACATATTATTAAAATATTTTTCTTGTTGTTTGTTTACAATTTTTTTTGTTATCAATATGACAGCACACACAAAAAAATCAAAACAATCTTTTTAATTTTAGTGCTGCCTACAATAGCCAAGGAGAAAACTGTCGACATAAGTTGACGTCATATAGCAAAATTTTTAAAGCAGTGTAGCCTGTAGTATTTTAGGTGCACTGAGTGTAATCAGCATGAATTTGTTCGCATAAGAGTAATGTATAAAGTTTATAAGTAATAATTGCTGAAGTAAGTGGTGTTTTTGGCAAACCTAAAAGCGATACGAGTATCCTGAATTTTTATATGGAACATTATATTTATAAGTCGTAATTGGAATATTGGAACACAAATGTGTTTAAAAAAGATAAGTGGTGTTAACATTAATAATTATTATAATGGAAACGCGGCCGTCACAAACAGTTAGTTAACCATGATTTCGTTGTAATGTGTCATGTCTAACCATGATTTGCAACTTGATGTATACATCGTTTTGGAAACTGCATATCCACACTAGGGTAACTTGAGTCCGGTACACACTGCTAGTTTCTTAGTTAGATTTGAACTCAGTTTCTCATTTTGTTGCTCACAGTTACAACGCCGAATGTATTAAAAATGGAGAATCCGGAGACTAATGCCAGGCAAATCTAGTTTCCTTTGAGTTTTCTATTTTTCATTGTGATATTTGGTTGGCGGAAGTAAATTATTTTCTGTTCTGTCAATAGAAAAGTCATTTATGACAATTTAAAAGTTAATCTTGACCTTTTTGTCAATGCATACTCCATTACTTTATAAAACCAAACGAGAAGACAAAAAAAATTGAAATGTGTCTTAAGTTCTCATTTAAGAAATTATGATCTCGAAATTATAGTAATGAAACCAGTAGTTTGTTTATGGCATTACCCTAGTGTGGATATGCACAATGAAATATTTTTTCTTATTCCGTGGCATTTTACTGCTGACAACGCCGAATAAATCAAAAATGGTAATTCTGGACACTAATAAGTTAACAAAAAAATCAAGTTTTCTTTGAGTATTTTCATTGAAATGTTTAGTTGGCAGGAACAATTTTTTTCTGTTCTGTCTATATAAAAGTTATTTCTCACAATTTATAATTCAAATTAATATCAATCTTGACATTTTTATCAATCTTGACATTTTTATCATACCAGCTCCATTATATAGTGTTTAAAGTTCAATGATAAAACAAAAGAAATTGTAGTGTGTTTTGAGTTCTCATTTAAGACCGAAATTATGGTTACGAAATTACTAGGCGCTTTTATGGTTGCGTTCGTAAGTTTGTTGGTTTTTTTAAACCACTGATTGGTTTGCAAAAATGATGTTTTTTTCTTCTGCATCTTTTTCATCAAGATGAGCAACTTTTATCTTTTCTACTGAACGAACATGGAGAAAAAGAGACAAAACCATGCAAAATAAAACGGATAGCAATTCACACTAAATAAATAAAAATGGCTGAAGGTGGAGTAATGTCGGGAAATAAATGTTTTGCAATTTCCATGATAAATTTATAAATAAAATAATGTTCACGATATTATCCTAACCTCACATTTGTTCTTTTTTATTTTTAGAATTTTATTTCAAAAGTCGAATAATCGACATAATAAAACAACATTCCATTTTGTATGATTTCAGCCATAAATTATATAAAAATAATTCAGCAAAAAAATAGAATGGCAGCGAGTATCCGACAAAATGGGAACATTAACAAGTACGTAGTATATAAATAGCTGTGTAATTTTGAATTATAGAAATTTTATTTTTTACAAGATAAAGACTGTCAAACCAAATGGCGAGTATTAAAACAAAGGTACAAGTCGCTTATAAACGCACTCAAAAAAAAAATCGGGTGTTTTTAACAAAAAATACTGGTTAATTTTACAGAAAATGTTGTTCGTTTTCAGCCAACGCTTCAATTCGTAAATAAACTGTTTATTTATTCGTAAACTTTACAACCATTTTGAATTCCTGGTATTTTCCGGATGATTTGTAAATTTTTCTCTCATGTTTTGTAAAAGTTTTACAAAATTTATCGTAATTTTATTAAGGTCGACTGTTAAATTTACAAAACAAAATATGTTAAATCTACAGTTAGTTATTGTTATTATTTACAAAACTTGTTGTAAAATTTGTAATGATTTATCGGTGTAATTAACAATCCAAAATGTAAAATTTACGAAACATGTTAGAGAGAATAACTAAAATGTTTGTTATACGCACAAATATTTCTTGAATTATTAATGCAATTTATCGTAGATTTTACAAATTGTATTCGTTTAATTTACGTTTAATGTTGTAAAAGTTCTGAAACTTGTTTGTAAAATTCACATAAGTTGTTGTATTATTTACAATTTTTTTGTTATCATGTTAGTGTACATGATCAAAGAAAATTGATAACTCTACGAAATAATTTTTTTCTAGCTGCGTTTTTTACAAATTTTTGGAGAAATAACGAAGGCTACTGTAGAACATAGTTACAAATACCACGTTAAGTTAACAAATTGTATTGTTACGTTTACAAAGCTTATTTTCTGTATAATTAACAAAATTATTAGATTTGTTAACGGGTTGATATTGATTGGATATATAGAAATTAAGTGTTTCAATATTGTAAAATAAAAGATATCATCTACTTTTCAACTTTTTATTATCAAACATAAAATTATTTAGTATATAATGATAAATAATAAAAATATATTTCTTAAGTTTATAGTTTTCATATTCATATTTTTTTATTCAAATATTTCAAAATTGACGAATTTAAAATCATAATTGACGAATTTAAGTAGCTTATTTGCAAATTTGCCATTATTTACATTTCTAGTATTCATAAAATAATTTGTACGTTTTGGGTTATAATAATTTTCAAAGATCTTTCAAAGAAACTATTCAAAAAAAAAATTAAAATTCGTGTTCTTTTAGTTTATTAAAATGTACTCACTAAACATTCGGTTGGGAAACATAAAACTATTTCTTCGGCTATAGATTTTATCTCTCTTGTTGACGGTTTACATTTTTCAGATAAAAGTTTACTATAATACTATATAACATCATTCTGTGGGTTCTTCCTAATAAATTATTTGACAAGTAATAATCCATTAACTGACTACCGCAAATATCGCGTCTCAGGGTAGTTGGCACTGACTGTAAAAGTAAAACCAAATGAAATTGCTTTGCTTGAAAGAAACTACACACTATACGTGTTTGTAAACATAACACTTACCATGTGAGATGACGTAGTACACGAACGTGGTGGCGTTGATAACGAAGGGGTCATGAAAAAACCATCCAATGTAGGCGACGATACTGGCGTAGACGACGTAGCTGGCGAGGGCAGCGCTGGCATTGAATATGAAGGTGGTAAAAAATTTTGGAAAACCGGCTCAACAGTGAATGTTGGTTGTCACATCGTAAGATGATGCTCGAACATTATTTTTCCCCCAATTCCGATGGCATAAATACGTCCGATAGATGTTTATATTTTAAATATTGGCAATGTTCCATGTAAACTCCAGCATCTAATAAAATATTGATACAACATTTTTTACTGTTAGTGAAACAAATCTTAAATGGTATTTTCCTGGTAATTTCCTTTGAATAACAAGTTTCCACTTTTTCCACTATTTTTCCACTTTACACTTATAGTTATTATATTTAAAAACCACTGTAACCGGTAGCACGTCTCATACTGAATAAATATAGTGAATCGAATGAATACGGAAATCTTTTACGAATCTATTTCGTACATTTTACGGATTATATGTTTTTTTTACCAGAATTTTGCAAACAATACAAAAATACATGTTATGTAACGAAACATGATTGTTCGTTTATCAAAATAACCAAGTTAGTTTACAGTTATATTACGTGTTAACAATTATATTTTTGTAAAATACGCAAGTGATTTCTAGTTATTTTACAATGAAATTTGTTAAAATAGAAGCCAACAAAATCTTGTATAATACAAGTTCTGGACAATGTTTGTATGTAATATTTACAGAATAAGACAAAATTAAACTACAGGAATAGACACAAATTTTTCAAGATAAATTTTCATTTATTGAAGATCCCATACTCATTGAATTTTTCATGAGTTTATGCCATTGTAGTCGATAAAGTAAGCTCGAACTTTTCTTATTATGATGAAATTCATTTATTAGAATCTAGACTAACATTGAAAAATGAAGATTGGCGCAATACAGTAAAAAATTGTAGATCTGGGGGTCAATTCGCGTTCCGTGAAATAATGAAAATGAAAAGTTTTTTTCATTGGCAATTAGTTTGAATTCTTTCTACGTAATTTGAAACTTTACAGTGTGAAATCACAATTTATTATGGGGAATGCCAACCTACTCGATTGCTAATGAAAAAAACTTTTCATTTTCATTTTTTCACGGAACGCGAATTGACCCCCTGGCCACTAAAGATTTAGATTTTTATGTGGTATTCCTATTAATACATCCATAATAGATTATTAAAAAGAAAGCAAATAAGCCATATTTACAGTCGATTGTTTTACATTCATATAAAAGACGTAAATTTATACATATTTCTAACATCTTTAGGCCCACTGGTATCATCCTCAATGCAAATATTGCTTAAGTCTTGCAAAAATATTGGCAACCTATAAAAAATACATATAAAACGCATCAGCACTATGATAATTCTAGATCTTTAGATCATTAAGGATAATAAAATATTAACCCGTATGAAACTTGTTAGTTCTACAATGAAAACCTTACAGGATATTCGTTTATTTAACGAAAGTTATGTGAAATGAGAATATGTTAATTTTACAAAATGTTATATGTTATTTTTACAAAACAGTTTGTAAAATTATGTCACAATTTTTGTTGTAAATTCTACTACTTGCCATTGTAAAAGTGAATTTGTATGGAAGTCGAGATTACAAAACGAAATTCGATATATTTACGAGCTTTTCGTTAAATTTATAACAAAAACCTTACAAATATGATGTTATTTTAACAAAAATGTTGTTAAATTTACAATTTATAGTTTTACAAAGCAAATTTTGTTAGAAAAACTGAATTATTTTTTTGAGTGCGACCAGCTGAGAAGTGGAAGCTCTCCGAAAGTACTGTCTCGTAAAGACAAATGGTTGGTTCGAGAGTTGGAGTTTTTTAAGCAATATCTAATTGATAATCTTTAAGAATTTTGAATATTGCATTTCCCTAATATCATACATTTACAAATTTTTTATTCAAGACCAACAGAGACAAGTTTCACCACCCAGTTGGAACATTCAATGGAAACATCCGACGGAATGAGCGACATAGGAGATGAATTTTATGCACCCAGTGGGCCAACCAACCCACTTTCAGTTGAAACTCAACTAAATTCGTCATCGACTTTAACCCCTTTACCGGGCACGTCTTCAAGATCAAAGAAAAGAAAACGGGTAAACATTGATTCAAGTCCCCCAGTAGCCATCGAACTGTTGAAGATGATAAAGAATAATCAAAGGAAAGGGATATGGAAAAATTTAGCAACCCCAATAAAATACAGACAAAAAATTGCATTTTTAAATATTGTAAGCCATCACATTGAAAAGGAAATAAAAAAATAAAATGTAATACTGAAAATTAAAAAGTTGTAAATCTTTTTTTAATCGTGAATGTGGTCATTTTGCCAAGATAATATATTCACCGTTGTGAAATATGTAATTGGCAAAACGATTTCTTATTTCCATAGCAGAACTATTTGCTTTATTCGAACCCATCCTTCTGATACCTCGTAATCCACTATTATTTCTATCCGTTCTCCATTCCCCCAATACTAAATCACCATCCCCAATATAATGGTCGACGAACTCATTATGAAAATACTGATATGTGTCTCCTGAGTACATGCGCAATCAATTATGTATTGTAGACATGCTGCTGCTTTAACCCTATTGACGACCGATTCTCTGCTGGCAATAATAGGTTTGCAAAAAATACGCCATTTTGAACTGAAGACCCTGCAAGACAATATCTTGTTCGTGGGTCAAAATTATCGATCTCCTTCCCGGATAACGGCGCATAATGTTTTCCAATAATGGAAAAGCCTCATTTCCAACGAAACAATAGGGCATAGTTATTGTGCTGCCTGGAAATGCCGCCGGATTGGGTATTTGTAGGGTAGACGATTTTGCGACAATTCGCTCTCCGAAAAATGCCATTGTCATTATTTTTGCCAGATGCGCCAATATCTACAAATATAAATTTGCAATCCGCATCGCATACAGCCATTAATACGATTCTATGCGAGTTCTTATAATTGTAGCAAGTACTGCATGAATTTGGAAAAGCCTGGAAAATATAAAATTAACCATAAATATATATACAATAAATATTTAAATAAACTATTATCATTTACCTGTACAATGACGTGTTTCCCGTCAATAGCTCCCAAACAGTTGGGAAAATTCCACTTGCTATAAAAATCAGAAGCAATGTTCTGCCATGTCAATGTTATTTGTGATGGAAATACCAACGCCTTTAAATGATTCCAAATCTCAGTGGTTGCTTTTTAAATTATATTGGATACGGTGCTTACGGCTATTCGATATCCGTATCCAATCGACATCATGCTGTCCCCACTTGCCAAATAGCAAAAAATATGTTAGAATGTTATCTTTAATAAACATTATTTATAATAAATCATCGACAACTTCTGGTGTCATTCGATGAAAATTCTTAAATGGTTCCTTATCATTTAATCGCATTTCCGCTATAAGCTTATTGGAGTAGCCTTGTGCAGCTCATTGTTTCAAAATTTCTCTGGCAATGCACATTCATCTTTTCCGTGTATGGATATTCTGCATATACCATATAATGACACCAGCGTTATCCGATAGAAGTAAATTAATAGTAACATCCATTATTAACATATAGTTTGTTCAACATACAGTATGTGCAACAAGAGCGTGTACGGCAAAAAGCCTAAGTAAAAAAAAAACTACGATTTTTTTTTTGTTTTTATTATGAAAGTTTGTTGTATTTTCTAGGGCGCGCTATCAACTAAAATATAGTAAAGTCACCATTACTGTTAATAAATGCCTGGCTCCTTTTGTCCATACTATCAACCAATTTTTCTGCATACTGTGGTGATGAACTTTTCCTTTTCCATATCTTCCGAACCACTCGCGCTAGAACGCTCAAATTTTTTATGTGGTACATTTTCAGCTTAGTCTTCATGAGTGCCCATAAATTTTGATCGGATTCGAATTAGTTTCCGTGTGGAAACGATTAATTTACAAAAACCTTGCTTGGTGAAGCAACACCATACATAGAGCTAGGGCAGGTGCTCCACAGTTCGGACAATCCCTTTTTTTTTGCTTAATTCGCCAAACATGCCTTTTAACATTAAAACCCCAAAAGGATGACTCATCGGTAAACACAATATTCGTAAAATCTTTGTTTTTACTCGTATGATCATGCGCCTACTGTAGCCCCTTTTCTATGTATTTTTGTGTTGCCAGTGGATTGAACAAAGTATTTCCATATGCGTAGCCATGTTCTTTCGTATGGTTGTTTTTTGGTAAAAATAGTATTCTTTTCCGCCAATTTTGCCACAGCTGCAGCCAGCCTAAGCGAAGAATTTTCATCAAATAACTGTATGATGCCCTCATCCTCTTTTTTTGTAGTGCTTCGGGTTTTGCCTCTATCTGGCAAATAATCAACATTTTTATACATTGAATAAAGTGTAATCCTTTTCTGTAAAAATGTTTTCGACTTTTTTATGTATTTTGCTGCACTTGCAACTGACATTTTTGGTCCTTTGAGATATGCACTTAAAACACTGCTTCAAATCGTTTTTTATAAATCGCACTCATTTCTTTCATATATGTTATCCGCTAAACAGTTGCAGTTAAACTAATGTTTGTTTTAGAGCGTCCAAGATAAATCAGTAGAAAACCGATTTAAGCCCCGCCCATATTTTTTCCTATAGTTATAAGTACAGTTATGCCGTACATGCTCTTGTTGAACATACTGTATGTGTCAAGAAAATGTCAAAAATTTGGATATTCTGACACTAGTTACCGACAAAATCGTTCTACGATTTTTGCATCAACCATAAATCATTAATAAAAAATTACAGAATGAACGAACGAACACAACCATAAAAGCGCCTTCAGCGTTTAGAAGTTTTTTTGCTAAAATAAATTATAAAGAAAAATGTAAATTAATTATGGTGGTGCCTAACGTGACATCTGGCAAATATATATATCGGAAACTATAGTATGTCTTGCTGTTGCTGGCACAGATCAAAGAGATTATATCGCTGCTACTGGCCCATGTGACACAGGTGTTTCAATTATGTTTTGTACAACGTAGTAAGTTGTACTTGTGTAAAGTCTACGCTTAGATAGAAGTTGAAAGAGTGTAAATGTATTCCTTGTTGTAATGTTTTCAGTTATAAAATGGAATGTAAAATTATTGTATAATAAATTTTCAATTTGATTTTTACAATTTTTCACACTATTTTCTACGTCAAAATAATATTTGTCATGCTATGCTGAGGCTAAGTAGTTGTAAATTTTGTAATTAAATTTAGCCATTTTGCAATTTTTATGCCGTTGGATTTTTTACAATTTCGTTGGTTCTTTTCTGAGCTATTTTTATTTCGTCCGGCCATCTTGAGTGTCATGTATAGGGTTTTCCAATAAGAGTGATAAGATTTCTTTAAAAAAAACACACTAATTGTTAAGGAAATTGAAATGTTTTTTATTTAATGTGAAGTATAATCGATACAATTAAGTTCTGAATAAAACGTCATTCAAATGGCCTCTATGACTTCTTCTGCAGGAACGAATTCGATGAACCCAATTTTCGAGCACTTTTTCCACTAAATCAAGTAGTATGTCAAGAATAGCACGTTCAATATTGACTTGTTAAAGCTTGAAGAGAGTTTGGTTTATAGCTAAAGACCAATGATTTCAAATAACCCCACAAGAAATAGTCTAATGGTGTTAAATCACAACTTCTTGGAGACCACAATTATCACAATTTCTTGAAATAATCGAATCTCCAAACTTTTCTCGCAATAATTCAATTGTTGTACGTGCTATGTGGCACGTAACCAACCAAATGTTGTCAAGATCAACTTCTTCCAATTTCGGCCATAAAAAGTTGGTTATCATCGATCTATACCGATCTCCACCGACAGTAATGGTATTACCAGCTTCATTTCGAAAAAAAATACGGACCGTACCACTCAGATGAAAGTGAGCCTCATCGGAGAAGATGATTTTCTTAAAAAATCGTTATCGTTTTCAAGTTGTTCCAAGGCAAAATCAGCAAATTCACGACGTTTACGGTGGTTCAATGGCTTCAGTTCTTGAGTGAAAACAATATGGATGCAAACCCAAATTCTTTCTCAAAATCTGCCAGGTTGTGGTTTGAGACAGTCCCAATTCTTGAGAACGTCTTGGAATCGACAAATTGCGGTCTTCAGCAACACTTGCCTGAACGGCAGCAATATTTGCATTACTTCTAGCGTTTCTTTGTCTTATTGGCACTTGAATATTATGTAAAGAAAATGTATGCTTAAAATGTTCAACAATTCAACGAATAGCGAGCACACTTGGACGATTATTACGACTAAAAAATGGCAAAAGCGCACGAAAAGCTGCAATTGAAGATCGATTATTTTGATAATAGAACTGAATAATTTGTAAACGTTGTTCTTGCCATGTTGAAATTGCAAACATTACTGAATACAATGAAACAAAATATGACAGATCATGACATATTACAAATGACCGAAACGTCACTTAGAAATCATATCATTCCTATTGGAAAACCCTATATTAAAAAGTAGATGTCCTATGACCCAAGTTTGACAGTTGAATGTGTAGGCGGGTAATTGAAGTAGGTTGTGTTTTTCGAGTTTGTTCCTAAATTTTTATTTTGTCATCAAAATTTGGTATATACTGTGCCTATAGTTGTTTGTAGTTGTGTTTTGCACCTTAATCGTTAGTGGTTGTGTCGCGCAGCTTTCAGGATTACAAGTATTTTTTGCTTTGTTTGTCCTGCGGCTTCAGTTGTCGGTCTTTTTTATGGAGAAGAAAGGTCTAGAGATGTGTTTCTTCTAAAAGATTTAACGAATGGAGCTGTGGGGCTGGCCTAGGGTGGTTGTATTGGTTGGTTGGTTTGTATTTCTGTTTTTTTTATTTTTTTTTACCTTGCACGTGTGAATGTGAATTTGCTTGTATATATAATGTCGATACATAAACGAGAGTTGGTTGGTTGTGTGATTGAGGATAGAATGAGATCGCTTTTAATGTGCATACGTCGATTTTTAAACCTTTTTGTTTCTATTGTAATATTGTTTATGAATTAGTTGTGCGGTGGAGGAAAATCAAAGTGATTGATGAAGTGGGTGTGTGCACGACACACATACGATCTGTATGAGTGGATATGTAGGTTTATACATATGTTTGTACGCATGGATATATGTGTTTTTGTAGGCGTGCTTTGTGTAGGGATAAGACGTTTCTACCTACAAAGAACCAGGGTTCAATGCGTTTTTCTTCAATTTTCTTATGTCGAATTCTAGACTATTGTGATTCAACCTTAGTGTTTCATTTTACAATTTTTTACGTGCTGTGATGACATCTATCCTATTTTCTTTTCTAACTTAGATTTGGGTAATATTCCAAAAGATGGCGAGCTATTTCGAAAAATAATTTCTACCCTAAATGATCACTATCGCAATTAAATACATTTTGTTCGGAATTGACAATAATTTGCCGTTGATTTGAAGCTCATTTTTTGCACAGCTGTTTTCAAAGAAAGCTTTTATCTTATTTGCTTTATACTCGTATGTTGTTTTGAAAGCCCTCAAAAATATTCACTACTACGTTGTTTTGGGATCATTTATTAAAATTTTACACATAGTTAACCGTTTAAATTGGATGCTGCCTAATTAGAGTAAAACATTTCATACAACTGTGTGTCTGATGTGTTATCCATGTCAAACGTGCTGTACAACAGTCAAATTTGTCTAATCAAATACACATTTACAATTCAGTTTAATATATGATGCAACATTTTCAAGTGTTGCTTTGAATGCTAAACTGTTTTTAATTAATATCATACTACACTGTAAAAATGTCTCCCCTAAAGCATCATGAAACTTTTTATGATGATCAATGGACTATCTAACACCCGAAGCTGTATAGTTAGAGTATATGGATCATCAATCTCCGATATGTTCAATATGTAAAAGAATATCTCTGAAGAGATTATGTCCGCACAAAACAAAAAAAAAAAATTAAATCGCAATATGTTTTCATTTAATTTCCTTCTTCATGCTTGATTCTTGCGGTGGTGCTTGCTATCTATCACAATATGAAGACATAATAAAAAACAGAAAAACAAAAGCCAACGAAAAAATCGTTTAATACAATTTTTTTTTATCATTTTCCTAAAATAATTTGTGTTTTGTTTCTGTTCTTTTGTATTTTCCAGCCTCAAGCATCGAATAATGAAAAAAATAAAATCGTTTTCATATACATGCAGATATATATTGAAGAACCCCAGGCTCTCAAGGTAATATTAATTTTTCCCAATTAGAAGAAAACAAAAAAAAAAAAAAAATAAAATCAGAATACTTCCTGTGGCTAGCCGTTATGTATTTGGGAAAACAGCCTGCTGTAAAAATCTTCATTTTAACGATAATTTTGTTATCTCTACTGCTCCGCAATAATGTATGTTAATTTTAGCTGTTGTTGTTGTGTATATTATGCATAATGATTTAACACTGGTATTGGCAACTTTAAGCATTTTTGGTCCTGTTTGTGATAATATTTAACATGATTGTTTATGGTTTAGACTGGTTAGTTTAACAACTAATGTATAGTACTTTTTATTGGAAATCCTAATCAGGTATCGCGGAATTCATTTTCAGATCCCAATTTGTAAATCGTTTAAAACAAGTTATATTTGCAACGTATGGCGTAAAATATGACGGTTAAATCGCTTGCACTACCCACTAACGTTAAAAGACATCTATGTAATTCATTTGATTGCGTCTTCTACGTACTAGTCCAACTCAAAGTGAAAATTTGTCCATCTATCTTCAAGAAAATTTCCCTATATCTGCTGTCAAGGAGCCTAATCAAACACGTTTCAATATATTTTCCGAAAAGGGGAAGGAAGAATATTGCATTAATTCTGAACGTAACTATATCTTTCTATGTGACAGAAAAGTAATTTCCACGACTCTTCTTCTTACAAGTTGCTCAAGAAATCTAACCCACCAAGCCCATTTAGTGAATTGAATATTGCGGTTGATGTACCTTCAGCACTTTTTATTTTGCAAATTTGTTCAGTAAAACACTTCTTTCACTATCACAACCGATTAATTAATGGAGCCAAAAAAATATGACTATCTCGATAATAAATAGTGTCACGAAATATTTTCGTGAGATTTATGAGGTTCAGTTAGAAATTTTAATAATGGCTGTTTATTGCCTGCGGCTATTTTTCAATTGCTTGTTAACGTATATCTAAACTCTGCCCGAATCAGTGTTGGTGACAAGACTAAATTATCACTATAGTGATTGTTGACTATCAAATCACTTGCTGTATTACAATTGGATTCGTGAAACCCAATACTAACAACCAAAACGTTTACAGAAATTTGAAAATATCTTGATATAGTCGTACCCTTAAAAAATTCTAATGACGAAAAAGGTCACTATCACGATAGTAAATAGTTCTATAATACACTGACATTACATTAATAACATTCAGTTCGAAAGTTTAATATTAACTGTTTATCTTTTTAATTATTAATGGCCGTATTCCATGGAAAAAATCTGCTGTCAGTAAAAAATAAAAACGAGAAAAAATGTAGATTTTACTGATTGTGTACGAAACAAAACATGTTGTCAGTAAAATTTTACTGAGAGAATAGTTGTGATGGTGGTAGTTTACTGCCATAATACAGCCATAAAAAATATAAATTGGAGTATTTTTTATGGCAGTATTTTCACATTTCTGCAAAAAATGTATGCCACTCATAGAAAATAAGTCGTTCGCCATTTTTATAGTGAAATGTCGATTTGTTTTTTTTTGTGTGTTGAAATTTGTTAACGTTAGTGGTTTTTTGTGGTAAATATATAAAAATTAAAATATATAAAAAAAAATTGAATTTTACGAAAATGTACAAATTAAAATTTTTTTGAAATTTTTAGGTTATGCCACAATGTAAAACCATACAATTTTACTATAAAATGAAATAAAAAATAATTCTGTTCTATGCACTCTTATGAAATTTAAAAAAAAATATTATCAGTAAAAAAACTACTGCCAGTAAATTTTTCCCATGGAATTAAAACCTAATTGTTGTTCTAAACTTTTCTAGACCTAAACTCAGCCCGAAAAAAACGGTGCCTAGTACAGTTGTCTCTAAAGTGATTGTTGACTACCAACCAAGGTATTGTGCTGGAGCTATCTAAATAGGTCAATTGCATTTTGTCTCACCCAGCGATTTGACAACACTAGCTAAGAGTATTTCTTACAGAGTAGAGAAGCTTTTTCTTACAACCGAGATGGTTTAGGTTTAGGGTTCAGTGGTTGGCACTTTGGCCATTTTTGGCCCATTGTGATACCACGCATTCATGCTGCATCATTAACCCATTCACCTATTCACATACTCACACAACTACAGTGTACCACCTGCACATTGCAAGCTCCACGTCAACCTGTACATTAACATGGGCGGTGGGTCGGCGCTGAATTCTGCACTCCATCAGAGGGTCATAGTTGTGTTTATTAACATCACCGATTGTAATCGATGATGAAACTTCGATTTGCATCTAGCCTCTGATGGCTAGATGTAAATCTATGATGAACCGAGATACTTTGAGAAAATTTCGATCAGGAATTATCTTGGTTCACGATGCAGTACAAAACGCGATATGGTACAAAACGCGATATTTCGAAACGCGATATTTAAAAACGCGATATGGCACAAAACGCGATACGGTACAAAAAGCGATATTTCAAAACGCGATATTTCAAAACGCGATATGGTACAGAATATGCGTTGCGAAGCGATGGGAGCTCGGCGACCCACCTGATACCGATCCTATATACTATCGCTCCTATCGATTTTTAAGTTCCCATAAACTTAAATTAAATTTCCCCTTAACCCGCCTGATATAACCTGATCCTAAACTCCCGTTTTGTACCATATCCCGTTTTGTACCATATTGCGTTTTGAAATATCGCGTTTTGTACCATATCGCGTTTTGTACCATATCGCGTTTTGAAATATCGCATTTCGACATATCGCGTTTTTTACCATATCGCATTTTGTACTGTATTTCGTTTTGAAATATCGCATGATAATTCGCGTTTTAAAATATCGCGTTTCAAATGGGACCCAGTTGTGTGAGTAGGTGAATAGGTAAATGGGTTAATGATGTGGCGTGAATGCGTGGTATCACAATGGGCCAAAAACTGGCCTAAGTGTCAACCACTGAAACCTAGAAAAATATCTTGGTACACCAACGGATTTCTTCTAGCTTTTACTGTTAGTCTAGAAATTAAAAAATTAATCTGGAGTTCTCTAGATATAGTCACTTGCATCTCGCCTCACAAGCGATTAACGAGTATTGCACTTACACCATCAGATCCGTTGCTGCTTCTACTATCAATCGACAGAATTTGGGAACTTGCCTTGCTTGAAAGGTAATTTTTCAGCATGAGACGTATGTTTTCGGGTTCATTGAAGCTTTTACTACCGAAACAACAGAGGAATTTGAATAAAACTATAATTGTAAAGGTATAACTATAACTATAACTATAACTATAACTATAACTATAACTATAACTATAACTATAACTATAACTATAACTATAACTATAACTATAACTATAACTATAACTATAACTATAACTATAACTATAACTATAACTATAACTATAACTATAACTATAACTATAACTATAACTATAACTATAACTATAACTATAACTATAACTATAACTATAACTATAACTATAACTATAACTATAACTATAACTATAACTATAACTATAACTATAACTATAACTATAACTATAACTATAACTATAACTATAACTATAACTATAACTATAACTATAACTATAACTATAACTATAACTATAACTATAACTATAACTATAACTATAACTATAACTATAACTATAACTATAACTATAACTATAACTATAACTATAACTATAACTATAACTATAACTATAACTATAACTATAACTATAACTATAACTATAACTATAACTATAACTATAACTATAACTATAACTATAACTATAACTATAACTATAACTATAACTATAACTATAACTATAACTATAACTATAACTATAACTATAACTATAACTATAACTATAACTATAACTATAACTATAACTATAACTATAACTATAACTATAACTATCATTCGATTATAAATAGCATTTTTATTTATGAATTAAAAATAATTTATGCTGTTGATGCACGAGCTGCTGCTCCATCTTCAAAAATCCCAAAATGAATAGGGAAAGCTTAAAGTTATGTATCATTATATGATATACAAAATTTTGTAATTCAATCTGCTGATATATAAATCCGATTGATCCATTATTGTCGGTTTATCTTCCAAATCTTGTTTAGCTGGTTACCAATCTGCAATGATAAGTTTATTAATTGTTTAGTCCGTCGAATGTACGACATCATCGATTATTAATGTCGCGTGGAAAGCTAAAAAATAGCAAATATTTTAAGTTCAATTTTATCTGTGAATAACTTTACTACTGCAACGTAACCCACCATCTTCTGTACATTATATGTAAAAAGTGGTGCAAGTTTATTGGGAGCAGTGCAACAAAAACATTGCAAAATTTGAACTTTATTCCACGTAATTTAGTTAAATGGGTGCTACAATTTTTGAGTAAGGGTATGACGTCACCCATATATCAGGAGTAGTGCCAATATCACGTTGTAAATATTGGAGAATTGCGCTTGCACATGTGAGTATTGTTGATATGAGAATAGCATAGAAATTATAACTTTAGTATTTGTGTTGTTAGAGATTTTGTAAATTTTCTATCACTATATGTATTATAAAACACCGTAATCCTTTTAAATTATCAGTCATTGCAATTCAAGATTTGGTTCATAAAAGAGTAACTAATAATTCCATTATGTTTCATTATGTAATATTTTACAGATACGTGAAAGAAAGACGTACTCATTAATCAAACATACACCTGTAACATTCGACTGTAAACAACTTCATGTGAAGGCTTTAAGGCAAGTAAGGAGTCAAATCTATTATAAAAATTAGCCGAAATCTCTTCAAGCGTTTGACTATCATGTTGTGAAGCATTTCAAAGTATTACTTTCCTGAACGTTTATCAAATCGAAGAATGGAATTCAATTCCCATATACCACTTACTTCAAAAATTAGACAGTTCTGCGAGTGACTGATGAAAAAAGGGGTTTCACTTTTCAGGTATTTATTAATATTTTGCTTGCTGGAGTTCAACTATACCAGTTTCAAATTTATATATACGTTTATTTCGTTTCTTACCTGGTAAGCGACCAATAAATGTTCTTTGAAAATCAATGTTCTTCTTTTATTTAAAAACTTTGAATTTCTAGTGATCGACACAAGAGGAAGAAGGTTTTACTTCAATCTCTTCTTATGTGGCCTAAAATTGATTTATATCGATGGGTGGGTGCCGTAACCTGTCATATAGATTGCCTAACGAGGCAGTTACAATTTATATCGGCGGGTGGACGCCACAACCCATACAGGTTGCTTAACGGGGTGACACCATAAATATAGTAGCAAGTGAAAGCTCCGCAACCTTAAGAAAATTACGTGAAAGTTTTGAAAGGAATATGGTGTCTTCAAAGCTGCTGTGCGTGAAAGTGTACGAGATAATCCAACCCGTATAAAAGTTAATTAACACAAAACCTGCTACAAATTTATTGTTTTATTAAAAAAAATCGTATAGGCAAAAAAGTAGTAAACCTTTCGCATGGATACCCTGTATTTTTGATTTACATATTCGCGATTCTCACTAGGATATCTTATTGTTCATTTTGAATTTTATTTTGGTAATTTTAATTAGAAAATGAGTTACCAAACTAGCGAATCGGTATGATGGGGTCGAATTTATATCCGGGAATTGCTGGTGCAAATTGTTCTGAAACTAACAGCCATTTCTGCTGACCCTTCTTATTAAATTGCTTTGCAATCGTAAAATTATCAGCGAACAATAAAAATATTATTCAGACAAACCAGCAGTGTGGATGCGATTTACACCAATTCACGTAAAGTGCCTATTTTGAACATATTTGACTACATGAAACAAATATATATTGCTTTGCAATATTTTTTAGGGCCACAACCCTTATCGTGCCCATGCATGAATACTTAACGTGTACAGGCAAAATAAATAAAATGAAAATATTTTCTAAAACATACAACAATCGGATAACAACAAAACAAAAAGAAAAACTTAAAAGAAAATTCTATATATAGAGCACAGTGTAGATACAGTTAAGAATATACGTATATAAGAGAAAAATTAGATATAGCGAGTACATAGAATAGTAAATTTATAGTAAAATAAAACAAAAGCATATCGCGAAAAGCGAATGAAAATGTAGAGGAAAACTAAATTCTTAGATTTAGGGTAACTAATACTGCGCGCGGAGGTGAGGTATTATGCATTTTCTAACTATTGCGACCAACAACGATATAGGGTACGTAACATATCGGCGCAGAGTGGGAAAACACCCGAAAACGTTGAGAGAATATCCAGACACAAAATTTCAACAGTGAAAATGTTGATTTTCATTTTGTTTTTTTTATTCGTTTTTATGTGCTGTTATGTTTTTATGTTTTATGTTTTTTAAGTTATTTTTGTGTGCAACGAACGTTTTTATAATATTATTGTGTCTGCATTGTGCAGCAATAGTTCGTTCGTTGCTGGTTGGTTTTTGTTTTGTTTGTTTTGTTTTGTTTCTGGTTGCTTCTGTATAGCCCAGATATTCATAAATTTTACTTCCATTGTTTTTAGTATTTTTGTGTAGTATACTCTTTTTTTTAGTATTATTATTATCATTATATTACTACTATTATTTTTAATTTATATTTAAAATAGTACAGTATATATGTACGTATGGAGTACAGTAGATCTAGCTAGATGATATGTAATTTATAATTTCGAATAGCTTTCAGCTCTATATACACATTCATTTTCTGGGCATATATTGTATTTATTCTAGATACGTGCACACATACTTACATACATAGATACGATTAGAAAATAAATTAATTGATTTTATTTCTGGTTCATTTACCCAGAAAATAAAATTAAATTTTGAGCTCAACAACAACACAACATCCGAAAATGTATGTCTGATGGTTTATTGTGTATTATACTGTTGTTGTTTTGTTGTTGTTATCCCTCTAATAACGCGTTTTTTATACAATTGATTTTCTTTTCCCACAGAACAAGGTTTCCTGGGATAGCTTGTTAGTTTTGAAGATCCTGGTTTCCAAGAGCCTCTCTCTCTCTCTGGCTTTCACATCCCATGAAGGGATTTCGCCGCCCGCACAATGGCCCTCCATCCATCCCGATCCATTGCTCTCGTCCTCCAGTTTCGACATCCTAATGCACGCAGATCTTGTTCGATGTCGTCACGCCAGCGTAGTCGAGGTCTTCCTCTACGACGTACTCCGGCTACGGTTGTTGTGGCCTGCCTCCGAGGAGTTGCTTTATTTCGTGATTCATACGAATCCGATATTCGTTGTTCGCAACTTTAATTAACGGACGACTTTCCTTTCGGTTGTAGATAACAATCTACAATCGTTAGAGGTCATGGTCCAGCTCTCGCTACCGAAACCCGGCACAGGTTTTATGCTATGCGTGCTTTATAAAGTGCGAGCTGCACAACTGCGATAGATCTTTCGATCACAATAATCTTGATTGGGCGTAGAAAACTCGTTGTTCGGCAGCGATTCGGGCTTTTATTTCTGCCTGCATTTCATTCAGTTATGTTATAACTGACCCGAGGTATTTAAAGTTTTCGACACCATCAAAATTGTGGTCGCCGAGATGTTCCTGGGTGTTGCTAGATATTTGGTTTTACTGCTGTTCACCTCCAAACCAAGTCTTCTTGCGCAGCGATCGAGCGGTATGAAACTGTCTTTGATATCGCTAGGTCTTCGGCCAAGAAGCACGATATCATCTGCATATCCAAGAATTTGGCCGGATTTATTAAATATACAGCGCGAAGTTTCGATCTCGCTTTTTCTCACTACGTACTCAAGCGCCAAATTGAACAGCACAGGCTCGAGTGCATCACCCTGTCGAACGCCAGATGTTATTTCAAAGGAGTCTGACACAGTTCCTTCAATTACGATTCTACATAAAAACCCAGGCGTTGTTAATTTACACAGCGAAACGAGTTTCTCTGGGATTCCTAGGCATATGAGCGCGGCCTATAGGTTGTCGCGGTTTATACTGTCATATGCCTGTCGGAAGTCTATATATTGTTGTACTCCCAACATTTTTCCAAGATCATCCTCATGGTGAAACACTCGTCCGTGGTTGATCGGTTAGGCCGAAAACCACATTGATAGTCGCCAATGATATTTTCGGCGAAAGGGATGAGTCTGGCAAGTACAACATTAGCCAACTTTTTGTAAGCAGCGTTCAATCCATCGAGACCGGGTACCTTTCCGTTTTTCAATCGACTAATAGCTGCGCCTATACTTCCTCCACTGTGGGATATTCGACAAAGACCTTCACCTGGAGGGGCTATTGCTCTAATGCGTGTCACGTCGTTATTCCGATTTAGTAGATTTTGAAAGTAGGTTTGTAATACTGAGAGAACATCAGCCACGTTTGTTCTCAACTCTCCATTCCCGTCTTTGATGGCTCTACTTCTTAGATGGAAGTCTTTAGTGAGATTCCTGGCATTGGCAAAACAGTCCCTTGAGTTTCCTAGTTCCGCTTGGAAGCTGATGTTTTCGATGCATAATCTCATATGTTCGCGCTTCTTTTGTCGAAGGTATTTAGTCGTGGCTTTCCTAGCGCGGAGATATTCTGCTAGAGTTTCCAAGAGCCTAGTTTTCAAAATCTTTGTTCCAAAATCCTGGTTTTGCAAAAAGCCTTCGTTTTGGAAAGCCTGGTTTTCTAAAGTTAGTATTTTTTATATTCATAAAATTTCTATTTTATTTAAAATATGTTATAGTTGTTCGGCCTAAATAATTCAAGCTTAAATACAAAAAAAATGTTAGTCCACGTATTCTAAAAGACTAAAAAAAATAATTTAAAGAAAAATACCATCGTTACCGGATTCCAAATTTTATTATTTTTTATTGCCAGTTTTCGATTTTTTAGGGTATGATGCTCCCGCTCTAGTTTGTGCAATTCGGGTCTTACATATTCTTAATTCGTTCCTCAACTAGGAAATTAGCTGGCAAACGCCGATGTGTCCTTCGCCAACTTGGAGCCTTTAGTCTTGGATGCTATCCTTCTTCAGAATTTTGTGTCCTTGGTAAATTATTCTTAGTATTATCCAAGACGTACCTGAAATATGGAGAGTACTGCTTGGGAAATAAATTTGTGGGGCGACGCTGTGTGTTGATGATCCTTTTTTAATAACATGTTCCCGTTCAACCTCTTTTGTCACCACTCTTCCTTTTACTCTTCGCTTTTCTCAAGGTGATACTCGTAAGCATTAAAAATTAATTTGGATTTGCCTTAATTTTTCGAAACAGGGATCGGTACGAAAGGCAGAATTACAAAATCCCAAACTATTACAATCCCGCTTTTCAAAATATCCCGCTTTTTAAAATCCTGCTTGTTACAATCTCAATTTTGCTAAAACTTTAAAAAATCCCGCCAAAGAGCGGGAACGACATTAAAAACTTTCTTGATTGATCTTGGCCAAATTATGGGATGTGATTTGCATTTTAACATTAATTTTCAAGAATTTCTGGAATTTGGCCATTCTCCATGGAACTTGGCTATTCTTTAACCAATAATTATAAAATTTAGCAAACTCGTATTCAGTAGTACACCCGATATTTTAAATTGTAAACGACCATTACGGGTGTGTAACGAAATCCCGGTTTGCCAAAATCCCGGTTTTCAAAATTCCGGTTTGGTATAAAAAAAATCTCGATTTTAAGGAAATCTGGGTTTGAAATTTAAAATTTGACATGTGGGAAAATGGGACTCTTAAATGATTTTTTGACAAAATTGAGAATTGAGTTTGCGAGAAAGTTCTAGAAAATTGCTAATAAGGATGGAATTTGGCCATTTCTTAACAAATATTGTTGAAATTCAATGCGTGCGATGGAAATGGAATTCTGAAATGGGTTTTCGATAAATCGGTCAATAGTGGCCATTTCTAAACCGATTTTGATGAAATTCTACACGTGCGATGGAAATGAATTTCTAAAATGATTTTTTGATAAAGTTCTGAAATATGGCCATCGCTATGGAACTAGGCCATTTTTTAACCGATTTAATTGAAATTCGACATGTGGGTCCTAAATGGGATTCAAAAAATGCGTTTTTGATAAAGTTCTGGAATAAGGCGGATAGAGATGAAACCTGGCCATTTCTTAACCGATTATGTCGAAAATCGACATGTGGGATCTAAATGGTATTTTATAATGGTGTATGATAAAGTTCTGGAATAGTATCATTAGGGATGGAACTAGGCCATTTCTTAATCGATCATGTTGAAATTCGTTGATGGAAATTGGGTTCTAAATGATTTTTTGATAAAGCTGTGGAATATGGCCAATAAAGACCAAATTTCGCCATTTGTTAACCGATTATGTTTAAATTTGACACGATCTAAATGAGATTATTAAATGGTTTTTTTATAAAGCTGTGCGTATCTGGGCCAAAATCATGATATATTTAAGAACTTAGTGAACATATCATTTTAGAATCTTATTTTCATCACACATGTCGAATTTTATCATAATCCATCAAGAAATGGCCAAGTTTTGTCGCTAATGGCCATATTCTAGAGCTTTAGAAAAAAATCATTTAGAATCCCATTTAGACCTTACTTGTAGAGTTTTAACATAATCAGTAAAGAAATGGTTAAGTTCCATCTCTATCGACCGTATTCTAGAACTGTATCAAAAAATAAGTTTTGAATTCGAATCATTCACTTAGAATAAAACAGTAAAACTGCTTCTTTATTCCCGACATGGTTTTGAACCCCGCTCTCCAGAAATTTTTTTCTAAAGACCCTCGGAGAGCTAAACGGAGGGGAGGAGCGACGCGACTTTTTAAAATCTTAATCGCATGAGTTCTTAATAAAAATGTAGATAAGGAATTTTTAATGTTCTAAAAAGTGGAACTTTAGAAAGCGGTATATTTTAAAAAAGTGGCGTTTTTTAAAAAAGTGGGATTTTGATAATTCGGGATTTTGAAATTCGATCTTTGAGACCGTTTCCATTTGTACATTTTACTGGATAAAACCCGCTACATTTCCGGAATTCCTTAAACTTAAATAATTGTCAATTAGTGTAGTCCTCCAGCCATTTGGCTAACCGATTTAAAAGCAACCATAAGCGATAGAGTATTATTATAAATGCCAGATCATTAATATAAACCATTTCTCAATAGTCTTGCTTTGGCAATATTTGGACTAACGTAAGCTTTCACACACTCGGTGGAGTTAAATCAAATTTTTTTCGCCCAAATCTCTCGGTAAATTAGCATTCACCGTTAAAATAATTGATGCTAGGTGTAATATATGCATGTATAATGTTTGACAGTTCTCTATGATTGACCTAAAAACTTAACACGTTTACTACTATGCGACCTAGCGGTTGGTCATGCGTTACTTCCATTATGAAGCCGATGATATTTTAAAGTAAAATATTTTTTCGGGTCTTGATTGAAAGGAATATGTCTATACCACGGCACTTCCCTCTAAGGAGTAACGTCTCGCTTTTCCATTTTGCAACAACTACACCGAAGTTTTCGCACCCTACTATACCATTTTATTGCAATTTATAATTCTGTTTTTGCGTAACGTTCAACCAGATGCGTGTGCCGATCAAGCAATGATTTAGCCAATGACGTAGGGGTATACAAATTGTCGGTTGCCAATGATTCCCCCTGTAGGTTTACCTCACTGATTAGGTAATTCGTTCTTTCCAGCATAAACAGAACTAGTGTACATATACCCTTTGAGAGAGCTTACACAATTTTATTCCATATTTGTGAGCTTTGCCTGGATTATATTGTCTATCTTGAATTACTCTCATCTAATGCCAAAATCTCACCTTATATTATGGCATTTACGAAATTTTTATGTTTGGTAAAACATTTAGGGAACTTAGTTTTGGGTTCAAGTTACATGCTACAATAAATACATGCTGCAATAAATTGTTGCGTTGTTTACGTGACATTTTAACGTAAAATGTTATACAGAAAAACCTCGATTTAACGAACAAATTGGGGAGTCTGTTAAATCCGATTGTCCGTTAAACCCGAATGTTTTTAAATTTAATCTATTCGATCGAAATTTAATCTGGGACGGAACTCAAGCATTTCTTAGCCGATTATGCTGGTATTAGGTATGTTGGATGGGAATGGGATTCTTAAATGTTTTTTGGAACATTTCTGGAATATGGCCACCTAGAATGTAATTCGATAATTAACTGATGCTGAATTTGTGGATGGCAATAAGATTCTTCAATAACTTTTGGGAGAAGCTGTGGAATATGGGGGCTCGGTAATTTAAACAAGGATGGAACTCGGTAATAAGCATGCGTCTTTCTTGAAGCAAGCGGCTCATGATGTTAACATGTTTCTGATAAGGCTGAATGCTTGAACATCTATTACCAGTACGAGACCCACTCATGTAATTAGTGGTTTGAGCGGCAGGCCAACTACAGTGCTGGGGGAAAAAAAATTGGGCATACATATTTTATTGTAAACTAGAGTCTTTTTTTGCTAAAATTACAAAACTTTTGAAAGCAATGGTCTTATTGTTTCATTTTAAATACATTTATGATGTAATTTTTTGAAAAAAAACTACCTGCAATTTAGGGGCAAAACCGTTGGTTTATACGGTGGTTTATAGAAGTTCTATCTTTAATATTAATATTTTGTTGGACCGCCATTTGCTTCTATTACAGCGATACACCTCCGATTCATAAAATTTGATAAATTTTTCAAAGTCGTAGGAGTTATGGATTCCCAAATCGTCATCAACAAACTTTTTAAAGCTTGAATCCATTCTGGGCGCTTTCTTGCTACTTCTCGCTTCATTATAGACCAAAAATTTTGAATAGGATTTAATTCTGGACTATACGGGGGCCAGCTCAACACATCGATACTTGTTTCTTCGAAGTACTTTATAATCTTTAAATGAAGAGATAAGCAAAAAAATCAAGTTTTTTACAAATTACTTATGTTTATATGAAAACCAATTTTTATATCTACATTTCAAAACTAATAATTCACAACTTCGGCGGTATGGCACTGAGGGTTGTCCTGTTGAAAAATAAATTTACAAGTCTCGCCAAAAAGCAGAAGGCTCAAATTCGCTTGTAGGACCGGCAGATAAACAGCTGCTGTAATGCTGGAACTAAAGAAACACAATCGACCGGTTTCGTTTCCACAAAAGCATCCCCAGATCACAACTCCTTCATTATTCGGTGGTAGTCTTAAAAACATTCGTTGCTAAGCCTCTTGCCCGTTTTTCTTCTTACATTCCACATCTCTCGAGTCCACGAAACTTGCTCCTGGGCCCATAACAAACGTTTTTTTTTACTATTAATGTGAACTCAGGCTCTTGGACTGGTTTAAGTGCTCTCAAACCAGCTTTAACAAGTTTTTTCTCACTAAGCTGGCTGAAATTTGTTCCCACGACATTTTAATATTATGAAACGATCTTCCACTAGCGTTTTCTTTCTGGGCCTTCCAGAGCCTTTCTTTCTCTGTGTACCGCCCATCTCTCGCATTTTTTAATATTCCATGCGACAGAACTTTTAGGAATGTTTAATCTTTCTGCTATTTCATGCGTGGTTAAATTTTATCGCGCCAAATTCAGCATATTGCTTTTACACTGCCTTACAACTTTCCCTTTTTTAACTTAAATTGCACTTAATTCTTTATTTGACTTATAGGATCACTTACAGAATAACTTAATCTTACAAAATATGTACTATTTATTCTCAAAAAAAATTACAGGCAATAAAACATTTGCACCCTAATGACGGCCAAGAACGGTAGGTGTCCCGTTCCAGGTGGCCATATTAAAAAACTTCATCTAGAAATCATTAATGAATCTCATTTCGGTCAAAAACTCATTTCGGTCGAAAAGGTTCCGTCCAAGGTGGCCATATTCCAAAACTTCTTTCAAAAATCATTTAAGAATCCCATTTCCACTCAACAAACCCCAGAAAGCCATATTCCAGAAATTTTTCCAAAAATCATTTAATAATCCTATTTCAATCCAGCATATCCAATCCCATCATAATCAGTTAAGAATTGATCGAATTCCGTCCCGGATGACAATATTCCAGAATTTCATTTAAGAATCCCCCAATCCATCCACCATATTCGGTAACCGAAATTCGGAAAATAAAAAATTGTCCGTTAAATCGAGCGTCCGTTAAATCGAGCGTCCATTAAATCAAACGTCCGTTAAATCGAAAGCTTACTGTATATCGCTAAAACAATTTTAAATTTTTCCATCGCCTCCAAAATCACACTCCCAAAATGCACGATCTCTGCAACTGCAGTGTTTGGATAACCGTCGACTTCTTGTAATTAGCGATGACATATGCGATTTTTAGTTTTTGACTTTATGTTTTACCAGACATTTGCGGTTCAGGTGGAGCTTGAATATCGTTCGTTTTTTTTCCGCTTACTTTGCCTAAACGGTTATTCCCCATAGTCGTGTTGTCGGCAAAATGAGTACATTTTAGAAGTAATTGGAATCGGTCTCGCGACCTAACCTTAGGTACGTACGTATTTTTATAAAAAAAAATATTACTCCAATACAACGAAATCGACGGATACTTTATAATACCTATATGTAGATGACAAGAACAATAAACTTTTTATCTCCGCTATTTTTGTGTCTACCCATTCCTTGACGCAAGACCCTCGCGTTATCGTCTTGTTGGCTATAAATTGCTTAGCATTTAATTATGTCTGACAAACTAATAATTTTTAGAGTATGACCACCGGTGTAACTCTTGCTCTAAACACACACAAACGGAACAGAAAATAAAGATATTTAAAAATTGTAATTTTTATTAAGGAGAAACAATTTCATTTAACTGTTATTTATCGAAACAGCTAGCGCTTTCCAAATTTGGAGTAAGAATGAAATTCTCCACCTTGAAACGATTCCGTTAACAAAGAAAACATAGAATTTTGCCTATTGCCAACGGAAAAATAATTTTCGATATTTTTGACACATTGTCCACAGTCCCTATACATAGTCGACGCCTTTGTTTCAATATCGACCATTGTCTACCCATATTTTTAAAATCAATATATTGAAATCCACGAGTTTGACTTCTGCATGTTTAATTTTCTGGATTTTTTTTCTGGGATTTTAATTTTCAGGATTCTAATTTGGGGGATTTTGAAATACGGGCTATATCCGGAATGTTTAATTTCCGGGATTTCAAGCGTTTCTCCTCGTATGAATTTATATAACACAACGTTGAATATTGGGCACTTTCACTGCACCCAATAGTTGGGAACATGTCGAGTAAAATCGAAGCCAACTTTATGAAAATGTTTAAACATGATATGGGACCTAAACGCGCCCATTATGTGTCCCGCTTATAACATAAATAAAACTCCACTGATATTCCGTTTCACGATTGAAAAAAATTATTCGGCTCGGACGCGTGTTTGTATCTTGTTTTGTCTATATTTGCTATTGGACGTATTAAAATAACAAATTAAAGAATGTAAAATAAAAGCGGGCAGCTGAAAATTAGGTTACGTCACCATAAATTAGTGAAGAGGAAAACGCAACTGTTCGAAATCGATTTTGTATTTGCGCGCTGTGATACCGGATTTAAATAAAATTTTGTTGGATATAATTTACCAGGCCATTTGGACATATAATATACACAATGCATATCTCAAGTAATTATATTTGTACGTCATATGTGGTAAACTATAGGTTTTACGACATAACATATATATTTAGATTATCTACTCGTCTATCTTGAAGAATCACAGAAAAAATAGCAATTCTAGGTTAGTAACAATAGCAGCAGTAGCAGCAGCATCAAGGATAAAAAAATCATTCATCCAACAATAGAACATCCATCATGGTTTTTTATGTACAAGATAATAGACATATAGAAATGTAACAATACAAAAACCAGCAACACAATTCTATGTACCAAAACCCCAGGAATTATTTATGTTGGAGATTACTCGGGAGATTTAAATATTTGCTGTGCTATAAAAATGTTGTTAAAGCTGTCTTGTGCGTATGTACGATATGTATATATCAACGAGCACATAGCATAATTATTTCTCTATACATGTATCGTCGTTATCAATAAATGCTGTAAAAATGTGTACATGGGTTGGAGTACATGCGGTATCCGCATAAACAATGGTACCACATGTATATGTATTCTGTATTGAAAATCTGTTCAAACCGTGAACACAAAACACAAAAACATATCAAGTGCATATAACATGGTTATTTGATCGTCTTCTCGGCTCGAATTGTGTATAATCACCATAAAATGAGAATGTTATATTTTTAAACCTTTGTATAGTTTATAATTAGTAAAGTTATTCCAACGGAGTTCGTTCACCCGGCACACAAGTAGATCTAAATAGTTTTTTTTTTTTTTTATTAATCACTGCACATTTTATGATTTTTTTTTTATAAATTTTATATTTTGTGGGTTAAAGTAAAATGATTCATGTGTGTATAATGACTACCTAATATCACTACGGTTGATAAACGAGTAACAAACAGTATAACGAAAAGTTGTAATTTTATAAATAGCCCGAATGTCCCACAAATTTCCACAAAAATTTTGTGTATTTTTGTAGTCGAACACTCGAGAGACGGAGAGAAAGAGAGCACGCACCGAGCAGACACCAAATTAATCAACTTAAAGTTAAAAAAATTTTTTTGTACCCACGTAGATCTCATATTTCAAATATTAGTATTTTCTATTTCTTGAAATAATTTTTTATATTTTTTCGGATTATTTATTGTTTCATTCAAAGAAAATTATTTATAAATAAATAAATTTATAATTATAGCCAGTGTGTTAATCAAGACACATTAAATAATTTTTTTTTTGTATATGTATGTGTGCTATCTCTGACTAAAATTGTTGAACGCGATCTCCCGCGAGAATCTCGAAATAGAGATATAAAGCGCGATAGAGGTATAAAGCCACCTTAAAGATGAGTGTTTTTATATTTTTTGACATGTTGTTCGTATACGTGGAGGATGACTGATGTTATGTTGACGAATGGCGTGTGACCTAATCTTTGTTTAAGTTTTTAAAATATATAAAGGGTGCTGTTGATTAATTTGGATGATTGATTTGTTTCATTACAAGTTTTGTGTAGTCATATTTTGTTGGAATAATGAGCAATACGTTGTTCTTTCATGACATTCTCATACGTAGGTATTGGAAAAAGCCGTACTGGTATTTTTCGATGACCGTAAAACGAAAGCATTATAAGGGGGCACTGTTTAAACCGAACGAGATTTTGGTAAAAAAATATCTTTTCGCCTGTTTAATAGAATAAAACTGAATCAAATATTTAGAAAGGACACCCGGCGCTCACTATCAGGGCTTATTAGGACGTCTCGGCGATCCAAATATCTCATGGATAACAGAAGTAAAATATTTAACAAACAACAAGAAATCTATATGTTTCGGTGTATAAAAAATTACATACATTTAGGCGATGTTGCATGAAGCATGAGTGCGATAAAAAGTATGGCATACATTTTCGCTTGATTTGTCGCATGAAAAAAACTAGATGCGCGAACAAACAAAATAATTATAGTGACAAAACTACAAAAAGTTAACTTGTAAACTTGATGATATTGGTTTTTAAAATTTATGTTTCTCAAAGGTCTTGATATGCACATTATGCTGAAAGTGCCAAGTGATCGATTGTAGGGGTTCTCCTTATAAATAACAGACATAATTTGAAAACGATTGTTGCAAGTTAAAACGAGAAATTTTGTTCTAAAATAATTAAAAGATCTCTATATAAACAGAGGTTTTAGGAAAGGTCCGGATATGTACGGTATGCTAAAAGTATCAAGGGTAAAATACTAGGAGTCGGCCTTTATATAGGATGGGCCATCTATTGTTTTTTTTTATTCGTCACGAAACAATCATGTTTTGTTTGGGTTGAGGCGCGTTTCGAAATATTGAAAAGTCAGTGTTGTGTACCTTGTTAAAATTAGCCGAAAGTTGCTAGCCGAAAAAAATGATAATGCAGATTGTGTCTTTGGTTTGGTAAGTTACCAGCCATATGGCTAAGAAAAATTATTTTTTCCTTCATTTTATTTACCTCTTTAAGTTGATATTAAAATAAAAGTTTTAGTTTATGATATGTTATGTCTACCCAAATGTGCAGAAATTTTGATGGGGATGCGGAAGTGTAATTTGACAATATTTCCATAGTTCAATTTCTGAAAAATTGATTGAATGGCCAGGCGCTCTTGTTTAACCTTAATTCGCATTGATGACACTATGACCATTCGATAGAACCTATTACCTTTTAACAACATTCAGAATTTCTTCAAAATTGGGCTGTTGTTAACAGGCATTAGGGCCTATCAATTGGTCATAATGGCATCAATGCGAATTAAGCTGGGCCATTCAATGAATTATTTCTCAAGTTTAAACAGAATTAGGTTTTACAACAACCTTCGCATACTAAAACATTCAAATTGGTTTCTATTGATGTGTTGTTGAAATAATTATTTGGCTGATAACTTGCGGCTGAAGAGTGTTGATCAACGGTGACGTATTTTTATACTTTCGGCTTAGAAAGCGAAGACACTATCTGCATTATCGATTTTTTTGATCTTTCGGCTAACTTTAATAGTATGTGTTGTGATACCGCTAAAGTTAGCCGAATGTTTCCAGCCAAAAGATAATGCAGATAGTGTCTTGAATACAGTAAAAATCAGTCATGAACACGAATTTAGGAACGGTTTACATCATTCGGGTGAAGGAAAAATTATTTCAGTTTATAGGAATTTAAAAATCGATAGGAGCGACAGTATAAAGAGAGTTTAAAATAGTCAAGACACTATCTGCATTATCTTTCGGCTGGCAACTTTCGGCTAACTTTAACAATGTTGTGTTGTGTAGCCAAAATCGGAAAAATTTTGGAAAAAGAAGTTCTGAGTTGGGTTTGGAGCGGGTTAGTTTTTAATACAGATGTAGTTTCAAATAAAATGTTTTGCAATTTTTTTTCAGCAAAAGTGGTTCCATATTTTGCGGCTCGGAAATGTTTTGATAAAATTTGGTGAGGTGCGTTTTTCGAGTGTCAAGAAATGATTGTACATAGTCCTAATTTCGGAAAATTTGTTTAGACAGGGTCTTTCAGTGGGGCCCAGCTTCACTTTATAAACTTTTTTCGGCTTTAGCGGCAGTATTTGCTCTGCTTCGCCAGATAAATGCGTTTTCATGTAATGTATCTTCTCTACATTAGAAATCGATTTATTACTGTGGTAAGCTAATGCGTGGTTTCGGATTTTGTACTTTTCGGTACCGATTCTAGAGTATTTTAAATTTATCCCAGTAACTGAACGAATTATTCTTCCCCCACTGAAATGCGTCTATGTCGATCTCCTGAAATCTGCCAACAAGATTATTATCCGAACAAATATTTAACCACTGCCACTTGTTAAAATGTCTTCAGCTATGTGATTTCACTAAATTTTCACACAGTTAGAAAATAATGTTAAATTAAATTGAATAAATTACTGAATCTATTTCATCAGTCTCGAAGAACCAAATATGCTATCTGAGCTTAAGAACACCATTATAACTCCTGTAGAAGTGTAATTGTTGTGACCATCAACGATCGACTTTCTTATACGACAAATGTAATCAGATCTCGAAAACTCCACACTTTATTTCTAAAAAGAAAAATTGTAAATATAATTAAAAATCATTATTTTTGTTTAAATTTCACGATGGTTTCAAGGCCTTTTTAGAAAATTTAATATTCATTACAAAAATTTAAAAAGCTCTGACGGAAGCTGCCACTTCTGGCACGCAGATGTCTACTATATTTCACATGGATCTCCCGATTATGGAAACAGCTTTAGTATATGAAGTTTGATTCCGAATGCGCAATCTGTCCGGGCTGTAGCGCCAATTTTTTCATATTCTAGGAAAATTTCAAAAATGTTTTGTTCGAAACTTAATCTACATTTTTTTTGTTTTAATCGTTTTATCGTAAATGTTAGATTTTCAAAGTATGTTGAAAAGCTCTTTATGGGATGCCGGCTAAAAATACATCTCCCAATTTATGAAAAAAGCTTCTATATGAAGTTTCATCTCAATTATTTAGTCCGTATGTGCCTCCGTACAGTAGAATTTTCCTTGAAAAATAATTTTGTTTCAAAAATCATAAGTTCCGCTTAAATTTTAAAAATTGATCTGGACCGATATTGTTACAAATTAAATTTAAATTCTTTTAGTTCATAATCGATTTTCTCACAAACGATATACTTTGGTGGAAATAACAGTTTGTAAATATCGAGAAAGCTCCTATGAAAGCTGGCACTTTCGGTGGACCGATTGCAACCAAGACCTACCAATTAAGGAACATATTAAGTATGAAGTTTCAACCAGACAGCCAAATTTTCGAGGTCATAATTTTTCATGATTACTATACTTTATTTTACTACGTAAAAGAAAGTAAATGTGTGCTTTTAAATTTATATGATAACTTAAAGATGATCCGCTTCCGATGAAAAACAAAATTAAAAAAGAAAAATTAAATTTGTTTTTTAATGAGTTCTTCGATTGGTGATTTGTCGTTTTTTAAATATTGCAAGATTTGGGGTTTCCCCTTCCTTTGTTTATTAGATGACTAGCTTATGTGGTTTAATTCATTTACGGCGTCTTATTTTTTTGTTATGTCAACAACGGCTTCACTGTTGGTACGCTGCAGTATTCTTCTTTCATGTTTGATGGCAAATCCCTTAATCCATTTCAACAATCCATTTAACATTTACAACGTTGAGAAATTCATCGTTGGTTACGAAGCGGTAAGCATTCGTCATTGCACTAGAAACCGGACAAGTGGCGCAGTGGTTAAAGCTTCGACACTTGGACCGGATGGTACCGGGTTCGAATCCTACAAATAATCGATTACGATCGGTGATGTTAATAAACGAGCTTGCAATGTGCAGGTGGTATACTGTAATTGTGTGAATAATTGGTGTGTGCGTGAATGAAAAGGAGGATATTATTTGGCCTTAAAAGGACATTAAATCCATTAAACAAATAATACTTTCTCATAAAAAAAAAAAAAATTGTTTTGACAACGTTGCATAATTAAACGATTTGATTCTACAGTACAGCCCCAGAGTTGGATACCATACGTCCAAATTGGTTTAATTATCGATTCGTAAATAACAGGCGTTTACAGTACAGGCTAAGCTTAGAATGTTTTCCTATTAGCCAACACGTCGTTCTTTTATTTTAATTTGCTCTGCTTTTTGTCTAGCGTGATACCCAGTATGCAATTTTTTCACTGTGTGGAAAAAATAGTACCAAATTCCATACTACAAAATATCAAAGACACAAAAATATTGATTTCGGAGAGAAATTATTTTCTTTCTCTTTCTATTTCACGGTTTTGTTTTATTTTTATAAGTTTTGCATTTGACAAGTTGGTGGATAACTACGCGCACAGCTATGTGTGCAAATTTTTGAACAATATATTAATTTCTTTGTTTTTTCTATAATGTTTTTAATTATTAAAAGAAATTTTTATAAACTGCTTTATAATAATAATAATAATAATAATAATAGTGCTTTATAAGTGGTTCAACAACGATGTACTGTACTAAAAAGGTAATAAAAATCTATTTAAATATGGCGTCGCCATATACATATAAAATGTAAATATATTTGAGACGACGTAAATTGTTGATGAAATTTTTTCTTCTTACTTTTTTAAGGTCTTCAATATGCGGGATTTGAAGATATCGAATCGGGAGGCGGATAAAAAAATTATTATAAACAAATATGTAGCGTACTGAGTATTCAAATAAAATAAATTTACAAAACTATGCAAAACCAATCTTTAATTTCAAAATAAAACCTCAATGTGAAAAGTACTATAGAAAGCTCTCTCTATCGGCTCTCTCCAATTTATTTTTTCTTTTTTAGCCGGGATTCACACCAACACTGGAATTTTTGTGACACTTTTCTTTGGCGGGTAGTAGAATTTCCGTGTACTCAACATGGTCTTTCCATAGAAGGATTGTGGTTTTAGAACGCGAATGTAAATGGAATTCCGTCGGCATTGCATATTGGGTATATATATCTAGTTCATGCTTGAATCGAGTCGAGATGCAATTCGGGATATTTAGCAGATTCAGCTTGAGGAATTTGTATCCTATTAAGAAATGTATGGAGGTTGCTAGTTTTGTGCCGCAACGCGTATATTACATGAACTAATTTAATTTCAGCTGGTTAAGCTTTATTTTCCAATCCCTGGTCCATTGGCTGATTTTATCGAGTGCTTGCTGTAACTATTCAAGTGCTTAATTCTGCGATTTACTTCATGCCAATACTGTATATCGGAAGTGTAAAGTAGCAGTGTGTAACGAAATCTCGTTTTTTCTCTAAATCTCGGTTTTTAAAAAGTCGGCTTTCAAAATTCCGGTTTTCAAAATCCTGGTTTTCAAAATCTGGGTTTTCAAAATCCCGATTTTCAAAATTCCGGTTTTGTACAAAAAAAAAAACGAATTTTAGGAAATTCCGGTTTAAATTTTTAAAATTTGGCATATGGGAAAATGGGACTCTTAAATCATTTTTTGACAAAATTCAAAAATGAGTTTGAGTTTAAGTTCTAGAAAATGGCTAATAGGGATGGAGTTTGGATGAAGGGCTAAGTGCCCGTGAGAGTTATCGAAGCCGTCTGCCTCTACAAAATGTTGGAAGTACCAAATCTGGCAATGAAAAAACTCTATTAATTATTTTGTGCAATTAGAACTAGAAGAGAAGAAAACAGGGATTTTGAAAACCGAGATTTTGAAACCCGAGATTTTGAAAACTGAGATTTCGTAGTACACCCGTAAAAAAAATATGTGTGAAGGCTCACATTGTTGAAATGTGTTTCATTGAATGTTTGTGCAACAACCGTTCCAAATGGTACCTGTTATGTTTATGGCCGATCCCTGGGTTCGAGCACTTAGCACTTTCAGCATAAAGCACATATCGGAACCTTTGCAGGAACTACTGCATATATAAGGGGTCGATCGATCTAAATAAGTGGTAATCAAAGAGAGCCAAGTCTGGAGAATCCGTCACATGCTGTAAAACTTTGCAGCCTAAGGAGAAGATGAGTTTCTGAGTAGATTTTTCTGTATGTGGACGAGCGCTGTCATGCAGCAATATCACATTCCACCTTCCTTGGCCGAGTGCGTAAATGGTCTTTTTTCCTCCAGAGCATCACTTAATTTGATCAATTGGGCCTGGTAACAATGTGACTAGGTTATACAGAAGCTCGTAGTAGATGACACCTTTCTAACCCTACCAAACATACACTAACACTTTCTTGGCATGAATATTCATTTTTGCAACTAATGTTGATGGCAAGCCAGGATTAACCTATAGTTTTCTGCGTTTAGGATTATCGTACAACATCCACTTTTCACTACAAGTCCAAAGATTTTGTTCTTTTGTAACTCTTCGGTTTTTGTTTTCTTCCCACCTGGTCGTGGATCGCCCTCAAGACTAAAATTGCCATACGAAATCTTGCAAAACACTTTTTTACTGTTGAATGACTCACAAAATATTCACTCACTCAATCAATTTCATAGCTTTAGCAGCATTTTTTCCATTTGAAAAGAGAATAGAATGCAATGACGTAAATGTTCCTTATCGACATCTATCTCTTAAAATTGATGCACACGGAATGACAACTTGTAAATGACTTGAAACTTATGTCATGAAAACAGCAATGTCTAAGCTACATATATCCAAAATGACGGGCGCCTTGGATGCGCTAAGTATATTTTATTGAAACCAATTTGAGAGCCGAGTTTCTACTTGTACACCTAATATATGGCCTTTCTTATTAACCGTTTGCCATTTTTCTGCAATTTTCGCCCCAATGTCGTTAGAACCTTTTTAGAACAAAAAATTTAGAAATTAATTTTACGAAACAGTTTGATCAGAGAAATTTTTTTCCTTGTTATGTATTTTACAAAATTGAATTGCTGTCATTTTACCCTAAATGTTTGTTATACGCTTAATCAACATTTAGCGGCACAACTTACGACTATGTATGTACATCTTATACAATAAAGCTATCCATATACAAGAATTTCGTTGTTTTCTTTTTGTTATGTCTGTCACATCCGCCATGCATATAAATTTTCCTGCTCTAAACCAAAACAAGGTTACGCTCTCAAAGTTAGCGGAACTAATATGGTGGAACTCAACAAGATACTATGAAATGTTCTATTCAAATATTGACAGTGCCTCATGTCGAGTTTTTCGATTAAATTATGAACTAAACTAAATTGCTCAGTAATTCACAATAAACATTCGTAGGTGGCAGTAACATCAACAAAACAAGCTGTGCCTGATTATTACTAAATTGTCGACTTTTCGTCGATTTTTCGTTCGACTTACATCTCACAGAATTTATTGTTGTGTTTGCCATTTTAGTAAATTAAACAGTAAATGATTGTTTATAATTTTTAATAAATAAAAATATTGTACACAATAACACATTTGCATTAAATACCATAATAACATTTGACAACTAAATTGAAAAGTTACCTTGCGAGGAGAATTTTGTTTGTAACCTGGGGGCAAATAGCTTAAGGTCACCCGAAAAAAGTTTAGTTCATAATATAGCCAAAAAATCGACCTGAGGCCCACAGTATTAAACATAATTTAATGACACTGTATTTGCTAAAACCATACATTTAGGCGAAGTCGTTACGCAACCAATATTTCAATTCATCTAATTGTTTAAGTTTATTATTTCATAGTTTTAATTTAAAAACAATAAAATTTACATATAATTAAAGCTATTTATGAATATACTAGCTGATCCGGCGAACCTCGTTCCGCCCCAAATTACTTCCGAGCAAATACTTTTGTCCTTCACGAAAATTGATTTTGATGAGGGAAAAAATCAATCAACTCAACTCGATTCTAGACGATTGAGTTGAGTGGAGACATTACATTCACTTTTTCATCGAATTCAACAGTAATGTGTTGAAGAGTGAATGATATTTCGATTCAAACTCAGGCATCTATCGTAAATTGAGTTGTTTGGATTTTATCTCTTAGTGTGGAAATGAATTGGAGTCAGTTGGAATTCAAAAGAAATCAATTTATATCATTCGAGTGGAATTAAATCGAATACAAACGAAAATCTATACAATGCATTGTGGTAAACACTATTTTTCGTTTTGTTCTCTGGCGCGTAAACGAACAACGATGATGAAAATCAAACGGAATGTCAGTTGGAATCAGAAGAATTCTCGGAATTAGAACATCATCTCCTTTGAATTTGTCATTGATGATCGTCGCTTGAATCACGTTGTTCATCAGTTTCTTAACAGCCAATGACGTTCCGTTACACAATTTCGGATGGTTCAGATTGCGCAGCATAATTATCACATATCCCACCTTGAGCATTAGTTATGCGGTGGTATTCCCGGCAGATCAAGCGCATTCAAAAACTCGTTCGGATAGTTGGTTGCCTCGTCTTGATTGGCCACGCAGTCAACGCAGTTCATCGTTCGATTGAACGCTTCCAATGATCGTTTATGTGCCATTGTGCACTCGTATCAGATGATGATTTTGCATTCTTGAAATACCTTGGCCATCGCTGAGTTCTTGACAATTGAGCACACTAACTTGTCATTCGTGTGGATATTCATCGGCAACTTCAATACAGAGTGTGCCGTCCGGGCGCCGTCCAATGTGGCTGCAATACCGGACGATATGCAACAGCTATCTGGGATCTATAGCGGATTGTGGAAAAAATCAATGAAATCAAAAAGGTTTTACCTGTTCCACCGGGAGCATCGAGGAAGGATATTTCGCCGCCTTCATCAATGCGTCGTATACGTTAATTTTGCTGTACATTCAAAAACGGAACATCTGTTCGTACAATTTAGCTCATGTAATCTCGATCGTACACGTACTCTCTTTGCAAATAAAAACAAAGCTTTGTTGCGTATCTCGTCGTCCATTTCAAGCTCATAATTCGATGTTGCAGTGCAAACTAGATGCAAAATGTCATCAGCGATCTCGTCCTTGTATTTATTTGTTCCATAATTCTAATGCGTTCGATGGATGATACGTCGCTATGATGATGGCGAACAATGTACGAATTTGATTTGCTGGTGCAGAAACAGTGGCATCCGCGAGTGTTGAGTCCCAATGTGAGTCGTTTTCCTGTAAATTTAGATGATGGCAAGTCTCTCGATAAGTGGCTCACAACGATTCGAACGAAGTAGGACCACGAACATGAAACAAAAGTAAACTAAGATACAAGCATTCGTTTTGTCACACGTCTACGTATCCTGCAATAGGTTGACCTTTCTTTCATTGTTGAAACTTATTCGTCGATTGCTTCCAAGTATAATCGTGTGACATTTCACAGTAAAGCAAAGTTCGTGCGAACGGATCGCTTTGGCATATTTCGAAGAAATTCGTGAGTGTTGTAGCTGGTGGTCATTATGCACATTATGCTGCATTAGCTTCCGTGATATAGAAGCGTTGTTCATTCTTCAAGTACACCGACAAGTGTTGAACAGTGGGATGACGTTCGTATATTGCAAATGAGTTAATACGCCGAATCGCCGTATTGCAACTGACATAACGACCTAATTGGAATCTTGGCACTTCATCATTTGCATGTGTAGCAGCAATTCCGAACACTGCCAGGTTGCTACCTTCGTTCACGTATTTGCAGACATATTTAATGGAATTAATGGAGCTACAGTACTCAACATTGCAGTGTGTCGCGAATATTTTGGATAGAAGTTTGCAATACGAAACGATCCAGCGATTATTTTTCGATTTTCCGGTAGATTTTTTCAAAATTTTCTTTCGTAAGAACAATCTCCTGGCAATTGCGAACACAACAAAAAAATTGAATCAAATCGGTTTAGCCGTTCTCAACTGAAAAACATCATTTTTTGATTTTCCGAATTTTGAACCATCTTCTGTCAATTTCCCCGATCCCCAGTTTCCCCGATCAGAACACTTGTCACTATGATATTTTGGTTAATCCACCTATTCTTAAAAATTTCTTTTCTAAGAAAATTCTTAACTCAAAATTTCCACTGGTCAAGGAGCTCACATACATAATACAACACCCCAGAAAATTCATACCTCACAATTTTCACCGATCGGTAAACTTGTCACTATAATATTTTGGTAGATCTTTGCGTGTAATGGAAATATACTTACACAAATCACTAGGACCTCCCAATATATTGATTAAGTTTATTTTTGGTCCCGACCAGTCAAATCAAATGGACGAATTTTTATTGAGAAGCATTTTTTTCTCAAAAATCGTAATTTCCGCTTATTTTTGGAAAACAGATCTTGACCTATATATTGTTGGAAATTTGATTTAGAATTTTTAGTTCCAAGTCGATTTTCTCGTAAATGATACACTTTAAAAAAAATGGAGGAGTGAATATGTTGTGGCCAACACCAGAATTTCTTTTACCTGAACGAATGTACTTAGATCTCAAATACAACACTCTTGATTTCTTAAGTGATAAATTAAACTTACCGGAATTTTAGTAAAACTGGTTGTTTCTGTCCATGTTGTTATTGACGCTGTCTGGCTCTTGGCCGCTATCACCTTTGTGGGTGCAAATATTGGTCCAAAACTTTATTTTTCCGCATGCTCATAAACTTTTACAACTCACATTTTTCACAAACTCGTAATTTTGATTTTATTTAAATTAATATTTTCGTCCGGTAAAAACCGGCATCGAGATCCAATATAACGTATTTATTATTACGAATTATTTTAATTTATGATTTAAATTTACTTGCTGCGACGATAGTGTGAGATGAACTATCTGTGTCAGTGGTAACTTGGCGTGTAACTGGGTATTCAACAAAGAATCCCTCTGTTCTGCTGGTGAACATTTTAGTTCATCTTTAATTATTCCCGTGTGGAGATGCCAAACTTCCATCGTGGCGCGTCCCCAGGTGGCGGATAGGGGAATGCTCTTTAACCGGCTTGCCGGAGGGTAGGTGGGAAATAAAATACCATCCGCGGACCAAATCTGGCTAGGAGAAGGAATCCCGAACAATAAACCAACCATGGCAGATCAGCAGAAGAATAATGTTACGGTGCAGGGATTAGGATGCCTAGTACCGGCGACTTCGGAAAGTGAGCAAGCGGGCATCCAGTCGTCGATATCAAACGACCGCAATGCTTTAGTAGTGGCAAGCTTAGCTACTAGAGCAGATAGAAGTATAAGCCCCCTACCTCCAATAGAACTCATGCATTCTCCAACATTAACGAAAAGACACCGTATGTTTCAAGACGGCAATGAAATGACTTCAAAATTAACCTCGCTTGAGCGCCAGAATAATGAACTAAGGACAAAATGCCAGCAATATGAGTTACAATGTAATAAATACCAAGATATTTTGGTAAACTTAAAAAACAGGATCGAAACACTAGAGAGGCAAAATAAACCTTCTACGTCAACTAATGTTAGAAGTCAGAGCCTACAAAGTCTCGGCAACGAATACTTTACGGAACTTGAGAAAGAAACCCAACCTAGACAAAATAAAGTAAATGTAAATAAAAAGAGGAGACTCTCCAAAACGCCATCACCAAGGGTATCTCTACCGCAAGATAACGAAATACCAAAACAACCACAACATGCACACCAAAAGGAACCCTTACCACCACCAATTAATGTCAGCAATGTTAGGAATTTTAATATACCAAACCAGTGCTGACATGTTCTACCATCACATTTTCGATACTTTATCGTAGATTATGTCTCGCTTCTTTAGAATAAAATGTGACACTATTTCACATTTTATATCATTTACCAGGTTGCTAGATTGAAAAATTGTGATATTCTACTCCATTTCTATCAAGAAATAATTTGTTTTCGATACTTGAACGAAATTAGAGAAAGACAATTTGTTCGCATTTGTACTAGTAGGTTGTGATAGCAATAGAAAAGAAATAATTCATAAATGAAACAGTTGTCCATTTTAGTTTAGAAAAATGAGAAATAAACTTCGATAAAGTATCGAAAATGTGATGGTAGAACATGTCAACCGAGCTCGAGTATTGGCAGTGACAGAGAAACCTGCTCAGTTTAAAGCAATATCCAATAACGATATCAAAATAACAACGCAGTCTGAAAATGACTACCGTAAAATTAAAAAACTACTTAGCGATATAAAAGAAACTGAATCCAATAACAAGGATAGTACATTATATAAGATGGAATACCATACTTATCAGCTCAAAAGTGAAAGATGGTACAGAGTCGCAATACGAGGTTTACCGTCATCTACCGATCGCGAAGAGATCAAAGCGGCAATCGAGGAACATGGTCATAAAGTAACCAACATTATTAATATTCATAAAAAGTCGGCAATTAATAATGAGAAAATTATTAGACACTTCCCATTGTTTTATGTAGACCTGTTGCAGGGGGAAAACAATAAGGACATATACGAAATTAAGAACCTGCTATATTGCAAGGTGTCTATTGAACCACCCAAAAAGGTTATAGGTATACCACAGTGTACAAATTGCCAACAGTTAGGACACACAAAGAACTTCTGCAATAGGCAAGCCAAATGTGTCAAATGCGCAGAGAGTCATCAAACAAAACAATGTCAAAAGCCGCGAAATATTATACCAACTTGTGCACTGTGCGGGGAAAAAGGTCATCCGGCTAGCTACAAAGGATGCCTGGTGTATCAGAAAAAACTAAATGCTCAACTACCGAGAAAAATAGCAGTAGCAGAGCGACTACATAGCAAAAGCCTAACCAACAATATTGTAACAGTTCAGCTACTGCTGGACTGTTAACAGAAAATATTTTTATCAGCTCAGCGGTTCCGGTTTGACGGTCGATTGCTCGGCTAAGTCTCAGGAGCGTCAGGGGTGGGGTTTCCGGAACATGAGCCAATCAGTAATGACCGTAAAAGGAAAATAAGAAAATAAACCAAGAAAGAAAATTAGGATTCTCGAGACGAAAAAAAACACTTGAAGGTCACATGCCCAGCCAAACTACTCACCTCCGTTGCATCTCCCCCTTAACAGAATTTACCTCATTTTAATTAATTAATTGAATAAAGCGATAGGTAATTTTTAGGTCAAATTCATAATTATTAAATTCAAATATTATCATTTTTTTTTTCCTTTTACATGCTAACGAAAATTTAAATGGATTTACCTTAAATTACTAATATCAGAAATTTACTTAAATTACAAAAACGAAACAAAAATAAAAAACTGATAATGGATGAATATTATCATTAAATTGAAAATAAAGAAGTATTGCTAAATAGTCCAAAATATATTGTTTATAATAGAAGTACAAACTAATTCACCAATCAATAAATATACACCTTTACACAAAATGGAAACTTAAGAATTAATTTTATTTATTGTTTGAGGAATTAGTTTAGACTTTAATCTTCGTTTCAGAAATACGAAAATGTTTAAGTAATAATAAATTTATATTAAATAACTTACAATAAAATATACAAAACAAATTTCTCAAAAAAAATTGTAAACGTTGGGCGCCATGACGTTGACAACGATGGATGACCTTATTTCCGTAGCACATATACGTTTTCGATGAGTATGATTGGTATGATCATTCATTAATGTTGGAGTTGTGAATGAACGAATTTTTAAATTAAATGCAGATACTTTATTTTATTTTGTTTAGAATTTTTATCGTTATGAATGGATTTATTTATTATTTGATCAGGATTATTATTAATTGTTTAAGTATCTTTGCAATAGTTCGAGTTAGAAAAGATTTTATTAAACTTATTAGACTTTTATTAATATAGATATTGTCCGGTTTATGTTACTATTATCACAGAACCACACCCAAAAAAAACAGATTTGAGTTTTAACGTCCATCACTACATATTTTATGGCTCACCATTTTATAATTTTTCTAATTTACGAGCCGCACTTAAATTGGGTCCAAGTTCTTATTATTTTATTATAAACGAGACCTTATTATTTTATTATAAACGATTCACATAATAGTACGACATAGATTATCGTTTAAGGTTCAGTTAATATTTTGCACAAAACACATCTTTCGATTCCCCAAACGTTTAATTATTTTCATTCACGTTTGTACCGTTTAGTGTAACTTGAAAACAAAGTTCGGCGTTTTCACATGACACTTAATTTTTTTTTCTTTATCTAACCAATTTACCGTTTATGGTACACTCACATGGTAAATTTAATGTTCATTTTCACTTATTTAGTTTCACATTTCATTTATGTTAAATTTTATAATTTACAAAGTTTATATATTTATAACTTTAAATGATTTATCATTTAATCGCACAGAAAAAAAAACAATATGATCAAGTATTTTTGGTAACCACTGTTACTTTTTATATTTTAAGATTAAACTTGGTGCAATCAATATCACCACACCGCAGTAATTTTATTTATTTTTTTTTTCAATCTCTTCTTTATTTATTAAAATTCAAAACTCAACTCCCTGTCCAAATGTTTCTTCTTTTCCTCATCACCTCCCTCTCCCTCGTCATCTCTTTCGGACCATCGTGTCATCTCATCGTCGTTAATACCATTGTTTTTCGATACCAAATCATAATACAATTACATATATAATATTTGTTTTGAAGCAATATCAATTAGTTAACAGTACAGAAATATTTTGGTGTGTGCATATTTTTAGTTCATTACACAACATTGGCATTAACAATATTCAATAAGTAGAATATAAACCCCTATTGCAGGGATACACACCTCATCTAACTCACAACAATGCAACGAGAGGACAAAAAAAAGTTTTTCCTGAAAGAATTAAAAACTGTAGCAGGGAACGAAATGTGAAATTCGTTACAATATGATACTATTAGAGAGGGGTTTTCTACGCCCAGGTGACCAAAACCTCAAATAACAATCTAAATCAAGAAAGCAGGCAGAAACCTGTGTCCAACGAGCCAACCATTAGTAATATAATGAAAATGCTCACCGAATTTCAGGCAGAAATGAGACAAAATTTCAGCCAGCTTGCAACCAGGGTGAATAAACTGGAAGATAATTCCAAGCCACCAAATAAACCGCTAAAACATAAAAAGTAAATGACTATAACGTTCCTACGTATAATTGCCTGGAATGCTAACGGGCTTAATGCAAGAGCTCAAGAACTAGAAGTATTTCTAAGAACCAATAACATAGATGTAGTTTTAATATCAGAGACGCACTTTACGGAGAAAAACTTTATCAAAATTACAGGATATAGTGCCTATTGGAAATTGCATCCGAGTGATCGTGCTCAAGGAGGGACAGCAATTTTAATCAAACAAAATATCCTACATTTCCAGCAAGAAGAAATTAAGGAGCCATTTATGCAAGCGACTGTAATAACGATTAACCACGGTGGGGCTGAACTAAGTTTAGGGGCGATCTACTGTCCACCAAGACATAATATCGTAAGAAATCAATATCTTAACATTTTTAATAAACTTGGACCAAGGTTTATCATAGGAGGTGACTACAACGTCAAACATACTGCGTGGGGATCTCGACTCATAACACCAGGAAAAGGAAAAGAACTCCTAAGTGCAATAGAAATGTCAGATTGTGAATATCACTCATCGCGTAAACCTACCTATTGGCCTACAGACATCAACAAAGTTCCTGATTTGATTGACTTTTATATCTCGAAAGGAATAGCTTCAAATTACATTGAAGTCGAAGGTATTGACGACCTTACTTCCGATCACACACCGGTCTTAATGACTCTGAGTACATTAGTCATAAAAAAGAAAACCAAACTTAACCTTACTAATAAATTTACTGATTGGGAATTATTTAGAGAGAAACTGGACAATCTAATTGAGTGAAACGTTAGTCTTAAAACTAAAGAAGAACTTGAATTACAAACTAAACATTTTATTAACTCCATGCGTGAAGCTGCTAACGGGTGTAGCCCGTATTAGGTGAGAAAATCGTACAAGAGATCAACTACCCCCTGGCGATTCGAGAACTGATAAAAGAAAGGCGTAAAAAAGACGCATATGGCATAGAACTAGAAATATTATTGACAAAAGAGAATTTAATCGGGTAAGTAATAAAGTTAACCGATTAATTAAAGAACATAAAGAAGCTTGTACTGAAAATTATTTGAAAGGACTGGGTCCTGAAGCTGACAAAAATTATTCTCTTTGGAAAGCTACTAAAAGATACAAGAGACCAATAATCCAAGTGCCACCTATAAGGAACACAAATGGAGAATGGGTGCGACGTAATGAAGACAAAGCAGAACTGTTTGCACAACATCTGGCATCAGTATTTCAACCACTCGACATACAATCTAGGATTGACCCTAAACCAGTCTATAGGTCTCCATCAAATATCAGAAGTGTCACCCCACTAGAAATTGCGCAAGAAATATACATGAATTTGAATCCCAAAAAGTCACCTGGAATTGATGAAATTTCGCCAAGGATGTTTAAGGAGTTATCAAAGAGAGCAGTCACTATGTTAACATATATATATAATGCTTGCTTTCGACTTAAATATGTGCCTGAGTGCTTCAAGGTTGCAAAAATAATCATGAGAAAAAAACCAGACAAACCAGCCGAGCAAATGGGATCATACAGGCCGAACTCTTTGTTACCTACTGTTTCAAAGTTGTTTGAAAAGTTGTTATTGAAACGACTAAAACCAATGATCATTATACCTGATTTCCAGTTTGGATTCAGGAATAAACATTCCACAATTGATCAAGTTCATCGCGTGACTGCAAAGATAGAACAAGCACTAGAAGAGAAGAAATATTGCCCTGCCGTATTTCTAGATGTATCACAGGCTTTCGATAGAGTGTGACATGAGGGTCTTATCTACAAGATAAGTAAATTAGTGCCAGAAAATTACTGTCAATTGCTCGAGTCGTATCTCTCCAAACGAATATTTAGAGTATCACATGAAGAAACATGCTCTAACTTTTACCCAGCCATAGCAGGGGTGCTCCAGGGTAGCGTATTAGGACCCATCCTATATCTAATTTACACTTCTGATATACCGACAACGGAAACAACCTTTATCGGAACTTTTGCTGATGATACCGCAGTATTGGCATCAAGCGAATCGCAGAACCAAGCAGTAGAATACTTACAGCAAGCACTCGATAGAATCAGCCAATGGACCAGGGATTGGAAAATAAAGCTTAACGAGCTGAAATCAGTACACGTAACATACACGTTGTGGCGCAAAAATAGCAACATCCATACATTTCTCAATGGGGTACAAATTCCCCAAGCTGAGTCTGCTAAATATCTCGGATTGCATTTCTATTCAAGATTGAACTGGAAATATCACATTAGACAAAAAGCAGAGCAAATGAAAATAAAACAACGTGAGATGTACTGGCTAATAGGAAGACATTCTAAGCTTAGCCTGTACTGTAAACGCTTGATCTACGGATCGATAATTAAACCAATTTGGACGTATGGTATCCAACTCTGGGGCTGTACTAAACAATCAAATCGTTTAATTATTCAACGTTGCCAAAACAAATTTCTACGAACAATAACGAATGCTTACCGCTACGTAACCAACGAGGAATTACACAACGATCTAAACGTTAAATGGATTGATGAAGTGATTCAGGAATTTGCCATCAAACATGAAAGAAGATTACTGCAACATACCAACAGTGAAGCAATACAACTTCTTGACATAACACAAGAACTGAGACGCCTTAAAAGAATTAAACCGCATGAGCTGGTCATCTAATAAATAAAGATTCATTATTGGGAGCAGCATATTGATTGCTTGTATACCCACACTCGCTCCACTTATTAGTTTCAAATAAGTGCGTTATCATCATTAGTAATAAATTATCATGTGATAAGATTGTACTATTTAAATAAATAAATAAAAAAAAAATCTTTAATTATTGCTCGGATTTCGAACAATATGATTAGGGTCTCTGAGCCCCAGTTGATTGTATTTGCACGAGCTTTGAGAGCTGTTTTAATTTGGCGGTGAAAGCGCTTAAACATACCAGTTGCTGCTGAGAGCACTAAATCGGGATTGCGATTTGCTCCGAGGCTATAATATTTATGATACGCTTAAATTAGCGCCAGTATCCATCAGGATAGAACAAATCGCAATCCCTATTTAGTTCTGTCAGCAGCAAACGGTATGATTGAGCTGTTTCACCGCCAAATTAAAGCAGCTGCCAAAGCTCACGCAAATACCATCAACTGGAGTTCAGAGATACCAATCATATTGTTGGGGATCCGAACAACAGTTAAATATGACATATAAATATTTTAACATTATTATGCTACCATCTAGGTGTAGACATAAGGGTAGAGGGTAGTGTGAAATCAAGAGAGAGCTTTTATAAAACCCATAAAAATCTTTAAATATATTTTTTAAATCGGGCAAACAGTGTGAAATAATTTATTAATGGGGCGGCTTCCCGCTTATAACCTATAGTTCTACTAATTGTTTTAAAAAGTTCACTTTAATAATCAGCTTAAAATGACAGCCCAGCTTCAAATTGATGTTGATAATTTGAAGAATACTTGACATTTTTGTTCCCTCAACTTCGTGTCCCCCGATAATAGAATTGGCTGTAATAAAGCAAAGGGCTCTGACTTCAGATACAATAATTTTGTAGAAATTTTGCCAAATGCTTTACTTAAATCTATTGTGGCAACATCCACTATTATTCCCACGAACTAAAAGGCAGAATATGGATGTTTCAAAAAGAGCATGAAATTTAGTTGTACTATCAGCTACATTTTTTTGAGATCGAGATCGTATGACAATTATTTCGACAGAATTTTTTTTAATATGTGAAATCGTGAGTAATCGTCGTTCGAGACAGCTAGACTGGAAATTGTATTTTAAGGTAGAATGATATCACGGATTCTCAGGATCGTCAGTATATATTTACTGAAACCCATTTAATTAATGTTGACCCCTCCACAAAACCTCATACTACATAATCTATAGTATTATGTAATGGGCCAAAATCGTAAATTCTTTAAATTATCTGGATGAACATGCCAACACCAACAAACAGCAGCAGCGGGGAAAACTATTTTGTTTTTTTTTTTGTGTAAACCATATTGATTTTGGTGGTTTATTCGACCGATCCAGATGACTCACTGTACGTTCACCGCACCATACGTAAATATCGTCGTACTACATACATCCTATAGGCAGGCACACACGAACAAAAAAAAAAAAAAACGAAAAAAAACATTACCAGAGAAACAAAATGGAATTATGCCAAAAAAATAGAATATAATTTAGTTTAAATTTTTATTGTTGTAATTATTTATTTATTTTTTTTTTTAATGTACGAGAGTATTTTGTGTACATAGCCAAACTACATAATATAGCAAAATTGTATTATAGCAATGAATTTTCTGTTTCTGAAAAACTCTATATATGTATATATATGTACAAGCTGGCTCTAGCTAGATTGCTCTATAGACGAGCTACATACATTTGTGTAGCACGAGTACTGTCTGTTCTGTGTACAGTACAGAGAATAGAAATAAATAAATTTTAATGTAATTTTTTTTTTCATGTTTGTTAAATTTAAAATTCCAAATTTTGTTTTTTTATTTGTTAGATTTAAAATCTACTATTTATATTTTTAAGTTGATGGTAAACATTTCTAAACGCATTAATGATTATGTTCTATTATAAAATATAAATAGATAAATAAATAATTATATGCATAGAAATTAATTATTCATACATAGTAGAATACAAACAGCAACAACACAAATTAAATTAAAATTATAAAATGCAACAACAACAACAACAGCAACGGCAATTTGTTTATAGGAAAAATGTGTAATTTATTATTTTTCAATTATAAAATGAAAAATTTTGGATGAGAAAATTTTTGGAATTTTGGTATGTACAAGTTCATGTAATAGATTCACACATACAAATACATATATATAGACACGATAGATGTATGTTTTCTGGTTATAAAGTCATGTATACGTACGTATGGATGTGCATCAGGAAGTCAATTGTGTATATATGGAGAAAAATTGGAAAAATGTGTTGGGTTGGAAAAATTTGATTGGTTTAGCATATTTATGCGTTTGTGGTTTGAGCACGTTGGGTGTTAAATGCATTTTTTTTGTTTTCGAGGTTTATGTAAATATTCAATTAAAATGTTAACATATACAAGTATAATTGACCTAGCTCACAATTTTTAATCGTTTTTAAGTCATTTTACACGACGAACCGTTTAGCTATTTGGTTACCAATACTCGTTAAACGTTATTTTATACCTAATAGGCTGGCTGAAGGTTACCTAGATTAAAAAAATGCGGGTGCATATGTTGTGGCCAACACCGAATTTCTTTTACGAAAGCGAACAATTTTACCTACCGGACTTTTGGTAAAACTCTTTTGTATAATCAAAACAACATGGTCAACCCTTTTTGGCTGAAATGTTAATGTTTTAATTACTGATGTGAAGTTTTAACAAAATAATAAAAAATTAACAAAAACAAACAGTCGAAGTCGGTAAAAAAAAAATACAATTAAAAATGTTAACATAAGGAAGACGAGGAATTTAATAATGCCAATGAATTATAGTATGCAATAATTAAGATTGAGTTAAATATTGGCACAGTAATGAAATCGAATTGCATAGACTATGTAACCAGACTTTTCGGTTTCGGGATATTAATATTATTGGCCAGCAGAGATACTACTGAGTAGTGACTATAGGTAGTTTATTATTTAATTATTATCCGTCGTGGTCAACATTCCCGTAAAATTTACACCAATTCTTATACCTAGGTATAACCTTAAACTAAGAATTTTTAAATATGTATCGTTACCACCCCTAGTCCCTACCACCCGTAGAGACATGCACCGTCCGGTTACCCGGTCTACTCTAGCGCACTGTTACGTTCTTTTAAGATGCTGATCAGTTCGACGCAATATGCCCGAAACTGTGAGAGTACTTCGGCACTCAGTAATTTTGGCGTGATAATTCATGTATGTTTGAGTTACCAAGCCACTTTTGTTTTAATGACTTGACCGTCACCTCGTTACATTCGAAAAGTAGGTGGTTTACATCTTCTACTTCAGAACCGCATAGACATCGACAATGGTTTATTATTTTGAATCTCTGGAGGTAGGCCTTAAACTTACCATGCCCAGTGATTACTTGACTAAACGAGCTCGTTAGTTGTAGTTTCATGTTTAGACGATCTTTTACGTCTGGAATGAATGCAAATGTATGCCTTCCATTTGCTGATTCATTCCATCTTCTTTGCCACAGGTCAACCGCCATTTGCTCGATTTCATTTTTGTTGCTATATTGAGTTTGTTCACTATCTGCGACATGTATATGGTCACCTGATTCATTCCTGGCGCTTCTTCTAAGGTGATACATGAGCGCTCGCTTTTTGATTAGAATATCCACTGGGAGCACGCCGGCCAGAACTACAACAGCGTCCTTATACATACCGTTCGGTAGGCCTTTGTTACTCCTAGCAGTATATTCCTCTGAGCACTTTCTAGTGATCTGATGTGGTGACAGTTTAACCTGTCATACCAACCCGCTGCGGCATACTTGAAAAGTGCCTCCGCCACACCTTTGTATATTATTACAAGTGTTTTGTGATTCAGTCTCCAACCCTCTCTTGACACTCTCGCCAATGAGTGGAATAGTTTCTTAGCGTTTTCACAGACTCTAAGAACGTGAGATCTCACGCCCATTCGTTCATCTAGGTCAACTCCTAAATATCTAACGCACTTGACCTTTTCATGTTTCGACCGTTTAGTGATATTGTTGGTGGTTGACTAGAGTCAAATTTGCCTTTTAGCTGCAGCATCACTGTTTTTCCTGCAGATAGTGACATTTTATTCGTTTCGCACCATTGTATCATGTTATTTATGGCGATTTGACCCTGGCGTTGAAGTTCAAGCCGTGCACCAGGATGACTTTGTCACCTGCGAATGCTATTTCGTCCTGGTTGTTCATCATACTGTATTAAATACGATATTCCAGATTAGGGGTCCTAGGATTGAGCCCTGCGGACATCCTTTTGTAACTTGTTTTGTTACTGAACCATATTTGTCTCTAATTTCTGCGGTTCGGTTGCTGAAATAACTCTTAAAAACATTCATGATGTTTCCAGGTATATTGTAAACTGATAAACTTGCAATGACACTAGGTCACGTTAAGTTATCAAATGCTCCAGCTATATCCAAGAAAATACCCATAACATATTTTGAACTTTGGATTTTGACAGTGTTTGTTAGGCGGACTATCGCATCCTCAGTAGACATGCTACGTCGGAAGCCGAATTGTTTGTCCGAGAATAGTCCGCTCTGTTCGATTCTTGGAGAGATACGAACCGCTAGTAGCCTTTCTAAGAGTTTCCCCATGACAGGTAGCAGCATGATTGGTCTATAAGACTTCGGAGAAAGTGGATCTCTATCCCCAGGTTTCCTGATTATAATCATTTCACCCTTTTTCCACACCTTCGGGAAGTAGCCAAATTTTAGGCAGCTGTTTAATAATTTTACTATAGAAGTCCCTATTATGGGCCAAGCCAGTTGGATTATTTCAGCGTTGAAGTTGTCAAATCCGGGAGACTTGTTACGCTTAAAGCAAATAAGGGCACTGTTGACCTCCTCCCACGTAAATGGGGGGTCTTCAGCATCAGATATACAACTATTGTTGGTGGCGATCTCGCGCATTTCTGCTTGAGGCCCAGTAACGTCAGGTGTTTGGTCCGGCAGAAGCGAGCTTAGTAACTCCAAGCGTGTGTCATGCCACGTATCAGTGACGACTCCACTTGTCTTCCTGATGGTATTTAAGACTTCAGGTGGTCTTGCTTTGCCGGCGGCAAATTTATATACAAGTCCCCATGGGTCATTGTTGCCATGTTCGGTGACGTACCTTTGGAAACTACTTTGCTTAGCTATAAATACTTCGTGGAAGTATTTATTCCTTGCCGCTCTAAACAGGGACAATTTCAACTCTTTTGCTATTTGGTTCCTTTCCTTCTGGTATGCTTTTCTGAGCTTGTGCATCGAGGATCTAAGTTTCCTTAGATTAGAGTTCCACCAACTATTTCGTCTCTTTGCCACTCTCTTCTTTGGAATTGAGTTGTTGCAGACACTGGTTAACTGCGTTGTGATCAGCTCCACACGATCATCAATTTCGTCAATCGAGTTAATTTCAGGAAGTGCTTCTACACTGTCCCAAGAGCCGACCAGGTGTCTAGTTAATAGACCCCAATCAGCTATCTTTATGGCAAATCTCGGAGTTTTGCTACTTGCAGGAGGACCATTCTGTGGCGCGTTTGATAGTTCAAACGTGATGACTTTATGGTCACTAGAGGTCCAATTTTCCCTTACACACCACTCAACTATCGAGCCCAGCAAGGCTCCGTTGACTATTGTTAGGTCAATGTTGAAGTTCCCATTAGACGAGAACGTCGTTGGGTGTCCCTGCAAGTTCATTATGAAGAGGTCATTTCTAGATACGAAGTCCTCTACTTTTCTTCCGTTTTCATCGGTTAAACGGTCATGCCACATTTTACTTCTGGCATTGAAGTCTCCGACGATCATTACCTTTTTTTGTTGACCCGACAAAGAGCCTAGGATCGTTTCGATTTTGCACAGATGGTACTCGATCGGTTCACTATATTGGGCGTATATTGACTATAGGTAGTATCAAATGATGGCATAAGAGGTGCTCTTGGAAATACAATTGGTCGCAGAGAAAAAAAGTTAAAAATTAACCCGGACTCACTAGCCGCCCCGTTATGCTGGTTTTACAGAAACCCGGATCTGTCACAATCAGTTCCTGGTACTCAAAAACCTCCTTCTAGCAATTTACATTAAAATTGTTTGGGGTGAGCAAACTATTAAAAATTAACACGTGGTCCACCAGAAAAGCCCTTACTTAACTTTTGTTATCATTTGATTTACTACTCGGTCGTATCTCTGTGATCTGGCCTGACTTTTACCCGACTATTGGCTCGCACTCATAGTCATCATTGTGCACTTGTATCGGAACTTGCTTTCTATCTATAGCTCCAATGCAATGTGGAAAATTCCATCGTGTTTCAAATTCGTTTCCCACTTGTAAAAAGTTTTTCTTCACTTTTCCGGACGAAATCATTATAGCCGGTCCAACCATTAGTGATGGATTATCGAACTGGAAAATGGCGATGAAAACGTAAACGACATGAAATTGAAGAAAAAGGGGACAGTGTTATTCAAAATGCCACAAAAGTCAATATAGATCTAAGGACCCAATAGAAATAATTAGTCAGGATGCCATAATAGAAGAAATTAGACCATCGACAAAAAAAGAAATAATCGAAAATTGAAAGAACCAGAAAAGTTAAACATTTATGGACGATTTATCAGAACAACGAGAAAGAAAGAAAACAACCAGGAAAATATTTCTCTCTATGATGGACCAGATCTTTCTTATGAGGAATGGTTTGAGAATTTTTTTTTCCGATGAAAATATACAGTTAATAACAGACCAGACTAACCTATATGCCAATTAAAAAAACCACAATATGAATTACTTATTATAGTGTATTACTCCTCACTGGATACTTAACGCCAAAATACACTAGAATGCTATGGGAAACCCAATCTGACACACACTACACTCTCATTTCGTCAAGCATTCGGAGAAACAGACTTTTACAACAATATTTACATCTCGAAGACAATACAATACTCCCAACTAATGATAAGTTTAATGAAGACAGCAAATATTTAAAACTTATAGATTAGGATTGCAGAACATATTTCGATAAAGTTGTATCATTTCACATATCGATTGACGAGACTAAAGCACAGTGCTAAACAGCATATACATAGCAAATCTATAAAATTTGGTTACAAACTTTGGTCTTCACGATCAGGTAATTTAATATCATTTGAGCCATATCAAGGGTCACAAACATCTCAGTTGCCTATAATCAAAGTGAAGTAGGCCTTGGAGGAGCTGTAATTTTAGAGCTACATTCAAGACTCCCCCCTTTGCTCGGGCCTTTCAACCTATATTTCGATCGATTTTTTAGTTCATTGAAATTAATTGATAAATTAACATTTATCGGGGAACCGAAACTGTTATTGAAAAACGGATTTGAAAAATGTACCTAAGTCTATTATTAAAAATAAAACAAGAGGATCCTACGTTCTTAAAAACACGCAAGACTTAATAGTAGTGAAATAGCACGGTAAAAGTGTTGTTACAGCCATTTCAAACTGCCACGGTATCATTCAGTTTCAAAAGTAGATAGAGTTAGAACCATAAACAAAAAAAAAAAACAAAAATTCAAGTTGATTGTCCCGACATTATAAAAAATTATAACAGATATATGGAAGGGGACAACAGATTTGACGAAAACTTACACTCATTGCGAGTTTCCCTAAAAGGTCAAAAATGATGGTACCCACTTTTAGCATTTGAGTTGGACGCAGCATGCCATAATGCATGGCTATTGAAAAAGCAGAGTAGCGGTCAAAATAAAAGGTAGGGGGAAAAAATGTGTGGTTTATCTATCGGGCAATTTTAAAGTAACGTACTGTTAAAGTTAACCGACTCGCTCCAGCCGAATAATGTCGATAATGCAGATTCGGCTGTAATGATTAAAATATACTAGACGAAAAATGTTGATAATGCAGATTCGACTGTGATGATTAAATCACCAGCCGAAAAATGTCGATATTGCAGATTTAGATATAATAACAGACAGTGTATTTTCTTGAGACAATTACAACAACACCACCATGGCTAAAGCAAAAACTAAAGCATTTTAGAAATTTGCTTTGGCTGAATGATAATGCAGATTTGCATTAGTTGAAATAGCTGAATAGCGCTGATTCAGCTAAAGCAAAAAAGTTTTATTTCTCAAGAAAATACGGCTAGAATTGCATCAGACGCAAATGTCGGTAATGCATATGCAAAACAACTCTCTCTCTCTCTCTGGCTTTCACATCCCATGAAGGGATTTCGCCGCCCGCACAATGGCCCTCCATCCATCCCGATCCATTGCTCTCGTCCTCCAGTTTCGACATCCTACAATTTCCGAGGTCGAGTTTGTAATGAATCCGATATGGTTATCCGAGGCCTTTGTTTAGGGTTCATAACTTGGTGAGTTTTTATGAGGGGAGGTTGTTGGCCTTCCGCTCAACCCGCTTGTTACGTGTGTGGGTCACGTACTGGTGAGAATCTTGAGGCATCCAGTCCTACCTTGAACACATTTATATAGCGAGCCGCTTGATACAAGACAGACGCCCGCTTCAGCCGCTCCTAACCTGGAAAACAGACGCTGGTTTGGCATTGGTTTTAAGGCGCCAATGGCTCGCCCTGACATGTAGTGTCCATGACTATAAACAGGATTTAGCTGCTCGTCTCCACTACACCGCCTGATTCATTTAGCGTTACCCAGAGAGCACCGCGAGGAGGTATGAATCTCGGACTTCGCCCATATGCAAAACAACCTGTCTGTCAAAGTCGGTAAGGCAGATTCATATGCATAGTCAGCCGAAAAATGTCGATAAAGCAGATAAATAATTTGGGTGTTAAACAGTAATTTCGTTTTAAGTCAAAAATATTTATTTCGATTTATTAACGTATATTACTCAAAATTAAATTTTTTTATTAAATGCATTAAAACTATAATAAAAAAAACTATTTTATTACTGACAAAACTAGATGGCACATATCAAGCAAAACTTCAAAAATTGCAGGTCGATTTCCATGTGAAGAGTCCGGGAAAACTCAATTGAATATATCACACACACAAAATTTGAAAAATTCTAAAAATTGACCGTTTAAAGTGTCATGGCTGGAAATAGATTCAAGTGAAAGGTCTTATTGATGATCATACCTGGAAAAGATTTCAGGTCGATTTCTATGTTGGAAGTCCGGTAAAACTCGGTTGAATATATCGCACACACAAAATTTGAAAATTTCTAAAAATTGACCGTTTAAAGTGTCATGGCTGAAAATAGATTCAATTGAAAGGGCTTATTGATGATCACACCAAATTTTCAAATTTTGTGTGTGCGATATATTCAACCGAGTTTTACCGGACTTCCAACATAGAAATCGACCTGAAATCTTTTCCAGGTATGATCATCAATAAGACCTATCATTTAAATCTATTTCCAGCTATGACACTTTAAACGGTCAATTTTTAGAAATTTTCAAATTTTGTGTGTGCTATATATTCAACCGGGTTTCCCGGACTTCCAACATAGAAATCGACCTGCATTTTTTTCCAGGTATGATCATCAACAAGACCTTCCATTTGAATCTATTTCCAGCCATGACACTTTAAACGGTCAATTTTTAAAAATTTTCAAATTTTGTGTGTGCGATATATTCAACCAAGTTTTCCCGAACTCTCTACATGAAAAATGACCTTTCGTTTTTAAATGATATTTATTAGATGAAGTGCCGTTTAAAATATTGTCCAAACTTGTAACTATAGAGGCATTTCACGCCTTACCTCCCCAAACATCTAATTCGGCACTTAGAATATTTTGGATTGGTATATTAGTTTTAATTGTTTCGAATGAAAATTTATTTTACATTTTTTAGTTGGTTTTTATGAATAACAAAATAAACATTTGTAATATAAATTAATTCATTCCGGCAATAAAGTCGTATCTGCATTATCGACATTTTTCGGCTGGGATGTTACCGACAAAAATTGGCTGTCATTTTTGTTTGATTAGTTTGAATCTACATTACCAACATTTTTCGGCTGGAGTCGGCTAACTTTAATAGGGTCAATTTTATGTGTGTTTGAAAGGTGACATTTTAACTTGCACTTTGACATACAAAACATTAAAATCGGTGAAGTGAATAAAAAGCAACAACATTTTAAACATGGAGATAAACAATGAAAATATTCGATATGTTTTACAATTTTATTACAACAAAGGTAAAAACGAGGCTCAGGTTTGCGAAAAAATTTGTGCTGTTTATAGAAAAGGTGCTTTATGAAAATCAGCAACAAAGAAATGGTTCGCGCGCTTTCGTTCTGGAAATATGGATGTCAAAGAGGCACCTCGCTCTGGTCGAGCAACCACTAGACGATGAAATCATGTAGAAAATTGAAGAAGACCGGCGTATAAGCAGCCATGCAATTCGTAAAGAACTAAATATTGATCACAAAACAATTTTAAACCATTAGAAAATGGCTGGATACAAAAAAAAGGTTGACGTTTAAGTACCACATGAATTAACAGTTAAAAATTTAATGAACCGGATTTTTATCTACGAAACGCTGCTGAAATGGAATAAAATCAAACCATTTTTAAAGCGAATGATTACTGGTGATGAAAAGTGGATAGGATACGACAACTTTGTGCGAAAAATATAATTGACGTAACGAGGTGACGCTTCTCAAACGGTATCATAGCCAGGATTTACTTCAAGAAAGGTAATGCTGTGTGTTTGGCGGGATTGGAAAGGAATCGTGCATTGAGGTGCTGCCACCGTATCAAACGATTGATTCTAATTTTTTACTGTCAGCAACTACGCGATTAAGATAAGAAATTCAGTTAAAACGTCCAGAATTGATCAGCAGAAACAGCGTTCTGTTCCATCATGATAATAACACTAGACCACACACATCATGACCCGGCAGAAACTGAGAGAGCTTGGCTGGGAAGTTTTGATGAACCCACCATATAGTCCTGACCTTGTACCATCGGACTACCATTTGTTTCGGTCCATGCAGAACCATCTTAATGGTTTTACATTAAATTCAAAAGTGGCTTGCGAAAATGAGTTCATGGCTCTACCAGAAAAATGGCAAAAGGTGTTCGATCTCATTAATAAAGTTCATTTGAAATAAGAAAATTCTTTTACTTCTAAATTTTTCAGTAGAGACTTGGGGAAAAAATTGGGGAAAAGGGGAGAAAGAAATTGGTATATGTAAATCGTTCATAAGTTGTGTATGTAAGCGTTAGTAAACGTCATCATAATCGCACCATGCTTGGAATTATCAATAGTCGAAATTTTGAATTATTTAAAAATATAAACGTGACCCAGTGAACATCTCTATGGTTTCTGTTATTTGATTGTTTTGACTTGAATACGTCTTTAAATTTGCTTTCAAAGGGAGGCAATTCAAAAAACGGATGATAATCGGTAGGATACAGTTTGATGCTGCAGCTATCATCCACATCCAAAATTTAATTACACCGCTCGATAGCTAACGGATCAATGGAATCGTTACGTTGAGTGGGGACTATGACGCATTGTATGTAGTGGAGGGAGAAGCACCGCCATTTGTATTGAACTCTGTATTTCCTTAACCGACTATGATGGAAATGATTTTTGGAAGAAGTTCTTGAAAATGGCCGGCTGAAGCGAAACTCTGTAATTTCATAACCGATTGTGATGGGATTGAACATGTTGGTCGGAAATGAGATTCTTAAATGATTTTTGGAAGAAGTTCTGGAATATGGCTATCTGGGAAGGAACTCGGCCTTTTCTTAACCAATTATGGTGGTATTGATTATGTTAAATGGAGATGGGTCTCTTAAATAATTTTTGGAAGAAGTTCTGGAAAATGGCCCGTTGGGGCGAAACTTGGTAATTTCTTAACTGATTATGATGTGATTGGTTATATTGGATGGAAATGGGATTCTTAAATGATTTTTGGAAGAAGTTATCTAATATGGCCACCTGGGGAGAAACTCAGTAAATTCTTAAACGATTATGATTGGAGATTCCTAAATGATAATGAGATAAATGATTTTTGGAAAAAGTTCTGGAATATGGCCACCTGGGACAAAATTCAGCCATTTAGTGCAGGTCCCTGGCTTCATGTCGCCCGAAATCATATCGCAACACCGATAAGCCCAAAGGTTGGTGATATCTGTCTAGTAAACGTAAAAGTCAATGGCATCTTCAATCTCATGTTCGGATGTGTCTACATCCATTTGGGCTCAGTGTTAGTATATATTAAGCTTTGTATGTTACGATCGCTGTTAAAGTGTTCGAAAACATCGTTAAGATTATACCAGAACACAAGCCGGATTCTCGCAAAACCGCTCTTTGGCTGACTTCATGCTCAGCGAATTTAATTTATCTTACATCGAAACTTCTTCAACAACGCTAGGTAATACATGCAATGATTTAACTTTTACCAGAAACCTCGATGTATCCTTCATGCCATTTGTTTCGTACTTTTCGTATCACAGACCTATCATTCATACAGTTACAACACAGTAATTATTTGTTTTATTTGATTTCTTTCCTGAGCTCGACGAACGTAAATACACTTCACGCTGAGTGAGTTCAATATTTCTTCAAACGTTCGCCAGAAATTTCGATGTATCGCGTGTGCCATTTCCTGTCCGAACATTGTACGTATTACGTCATATGTCCGTACACGTGGTACAGGGTAAAATCCCAATTAGAGAAAATACTAAAATTTGCAAATGAGAATAAAGTCTAAAATAAGGAAGTTTTAAGTTTTGGGTATCATGGTGAAAATCGTCATTCGTGTCCCCTTTTCACAATATCGATAGAACATTTTCTGACTTATTCGAATATATGAGATAGACCCCGTGCACATTTCTGGTATATGGAATATACCTGTAAACGTAAAAATGTCTCTGGACAAGTTAAAAATGATCATAATTAAATCTTGTTCACCGCACACTCATAGGATTTTGGCTGATTTATCTGACCATGTAGGTGAGACCCCGTTAACATTACTACGATCAGTGAAATAAAAGTTGAAAATTTATTCAAATTCATTCATTATTCAGCATAAATAAACCATGTTTATTTAAATGTTAGAAATTCGACTACGTTATCCTGAAACACATTTTAAAATTTATGATCGTCTTTAGGAGCGTTTCAAGAAAAATTGGAAAATAGATTTAAATCAAAAACCACAATATTGTTCATATACGCTATAATTTAAGCCGCACTAGGCATGAAAAGAAGAATTCTTTATTTTCGTTTCTTGTGCTTCTTAATCCTTGTTTCAATAGCACAAGTAAACAAGAGAACATGACAAGTTGACACTTATATTTGTCAGGATTAAGTTTATTTTCTTTGTTTTCTAAAGATGGGAACGCCAGAATGAACGGTGCCATTCTCAAAATTGGGATTGGAAGCAAAACGAGGACCTTAGTGTCGAACAGTTTAACTGCACGAAACATTACTTACGATACTCTTGATAGTCATATACATACTATGCTCATCACATTACGTTATATGTGTGCAAAAAAAAAATTGTTTTCTCTACTACACGAAACCATGGGGTCAAAAATTTCAAATTATAAAAAGTATTGTTGTAACAACAATAGTTAGCATACTATAAATATGGTAAGTAACAATTATTAAAAGAAATTCTCCTTTATAAAACAAAAAAAAAAAAAACTCTACACTTGAAAGCATGTGTTCATGTCGAGCATTATTTTTTATGTATATTATGTTTATATGTATAAACATATAAATGTAAAACCCGCAACCAATCGTTTTGTTGTATCCATTTTTAGACCCCTTCTAAAAATCTAAGCAAAATTTTCAATCGTGTAAAGATTTATTTTTAACAAAAAAATATTAGCATTTATAAAAAAAAAAAAAAAAAAAAAAAAATTAAAAAAAAAAAATGATTCGTGTGAGTATAGTGAGTGTACGATACTGCTCATAAAGTATGCATCCGTAATGTGCATTCACTATTTAGCCGTTAACGAGATAACATCCATAAATATTTATTGGTGTATACGATCACAAGTTATTTATAATATTTTAGTGATAAAATTTTGGATAGTGACATAAAATGTGATAAAAAGTGAGATCGTGATCGATAAATGTGATTAATTGAGTGCCGTGCATTTATGGGTAAATTACATAATTTTGTACAAAAATATACATGTGATTGGAACATGCAACGAAGGTGTAGCCGTTGATCTAGAGGCGCGAGCGCGCAGGCATTTCTATTTTAAGCCATATTGAAAAGTTGCATAATATCGGGAGAGAGAAAAACAAAAAATTTTTTTTTTCTTAAGAAAATCTAATTTTGGATATATGATATCTAATTTGATGGATATTTTTATTATTTAACATTTTTTTATTTTATTTTGGAAAACAGAAGATCATTCACTTGGTATAATGGAGTATAATACGTGTGTATGTGTATGTTACACACAGATATAAAAATACACATTTCGAAAATATATTTATAGCGTACAAATTAAATTTATATTTATAGACGATTTCCACAAGATCGCGCGGTCCGGTAAAATTCGGGTATTTATAATTTTCCGATTTTCTAAAAATAAGAAAAATTCCAATTTCAGTTTTTCAAACTCTCTTCTTAACTATTTTTGTTTTCATCCTGCTTCGAGCGAGTTTTTTTTTTTTTTTTTTTTTAATATAAGAAAAACACGCCGCGAACTAAAAATGCTGCTTGTATAAATATAGAATCTTACAGTAAAAATGTATATCTCGAAGACCACGTCAAAGACGTCTCGAAAAAAGTAATACTAATGAATGTAACCATGTGTTTGTATAATTTCTAAAATTAAAAAAAAAAAAAATATTTGCGGGGGTAAATCTGTGGAAATACAAGATGATCATACCATATTAAAATAGTCAGTATTATGTTGAAGTTCAAGAATTGTAAAAGTCGGTTGATGAAGAGCGGGCCCGATTTTTTTTTTATTTTAATTTTTTTTTGTGTGAATATTTTGTGCAGTTTGTGATAATAAATAAGTAGACACCTAAAGTGATCAGCATAATTAAAAGTGAAAATAATTATATCGAATCTACTGTGCCTATGAAAGTTCCATGCTTCCTTGCATTCGGTAGTATAATTATAAAACGTATGGAATGTAAAGAAGTATGGAGCACTCTGGCTAAGCCATCCTAATATAGATATCAAATTACATCTATTTAAATTGAAATTAATTATTTTTTTTATATAATAAAATATTTTTTTGTTTTGTTAAACAATGCCTTCCACATCTTAACAAGAAGAGATAAAAATTTATTTTATTTTTTTAAATATGGATACATCTGTTTATCACGTGGTACATAATTTTGTGTGTTAAGTGATCTTAAGATCAATATATCGTTTAAAACTAACCAAGAAGAATAAAATGCCTTTTTAATGGCGGTTATTTAATTTTATTGCATATAGCCCTAAATAAATCGTCTGCAAGTACAATGTGATTCAAGAATTTAAAGTATTTACATTTAAATAATGATAATAGTAAAAGTAATGGCCAGAATTGTTTGTTGCTGGATTTAAACATCCGGGGAATATCGGGGGTATTAAATGACACTGTGTGGTGCGCGCATGTGTTAAATTTTTTTTTTGTTCTTGTATTTGTGCACAAAGTCATTTAAACATCCAAATATGGATTGATATCATAAAATGATAAAATCCTTGAGAATATCGCGCGATGCACTTGTCAATTTAAACAACCCTCCAAGGAGTTTAAATATATTCAGAATTTATAAACGGATGAATAAATTACCAAATATGCAGTCTCATAAAATCGGTTACCCCTGCCCGCTCACAAAAAAAAATTTATATATTTTACCAAGTCAAGTGATTTTTCAGTTCTGTTATCATTCCCGAACAAATTTTGTGTTTTTTGATTTAATTATTACGAATGTACTTTGTGTAACTCACGTTAATAACGTATTTCAAATAAACTATGTACAAAAATAAAAAATTGGACAGTTTCCAAAAGCAAATAAAATAAAAAATATTTAGCTTTTCATACACCGAAAATCAAATTACATTACAAAATTTTTGCAAAACTACTATATGTAAAAAAAAAAATATAAAAATTCTGTTTTCTCTTCATCGTGTACATCGCACCGCGTACCTACTCACCGGCCATTTTACACCATCACGTTTATTTTTAGTATGCAAGATGTACAGTCAAGAAATATTTTTATTATGGGTCATTAAAAATCTTGGATTAAATACACACAGCGGGATAAATGCATATTACAAAGGTAAATGACCTTACACGTATAGCGATATAGGACATTTCGTATCCTTAAATCGCTACGATCTTGTAATTATAAGGTGATTTAATAGAATTACAATTTTTTTTTTTGTGTTGGTAGGGAGAGATGAGGTAGGTGTGTTCATATAATTTATCTTTTCAAATATAGTTTGGGGCTGAGCCAAAACGAAATTTATTTTGCGGGATTTACATGAAATACAAATATTTCAACGACTGATGCCTCATTGGCCCGATGGCGAGCAAATGATGACCAAATATTTATTTATAAAATGACCGAGGGTCATACAAGTAAATTTTGTTGTTTTGTTGAAATCTTGATGTCATATTGAATATTGAATAAAGAAATTTAACGATTACTAGAAAAATAAATTGAACTACGTACAAGGTAGGTGGATTATAAGCTTAAACAAGTTTAAAATTCATTTTAATAATTTCAGCAGCGTGCCTTATAGGAAAACCTTGTGGTATTGTCTATTTATACCTTATTGTCTAATGAACTTATTTTGATTTACTTTACGCTTTAACAAAAATACAAAAGTACGGCCACGGCGGTTAAGAATCTCACATAAAACGAAACCGGCTTACTTAAGGCTCCCTTAAGCTTTTACAGTTTGCCAGCTTAGCACTGCGTTCTTGCGAATTTGCCCCGTTTTACAAATAGACCCGTTCAAAACAAAAGTATAAATTTGCGTGCACCTGCCAAGCCAATAACGCAGACAATACAAACGCACGATAGTTTCAGCAATTCCTCTACTCTATGTGCAGCTATAGGTTCGTCGCGAAAATATTTGATTAAATTATCTATAAAGTTTGGGTTCTTACAATTTTCATTATCTGAAAAAAAACGGATCTGGGTTGGCCCACATTTTATGTAAATTCGTACATTTTTAATCTGGAAGACAGAATATTTATTTTTGTGGATCTGTTCGGATTTTATGTAGAAATTTGTAAAATATTCGGTTTCCAAGAACATTACAGAATTTATATCAATTTCGCGCTAATTGAGAGGTTTCGCAATACAGTAGAGATAGAAAGTCTCGTACAACGTTCTGTGTACCTCGCTAATGTTTAATTTCAAAGTCGCTTTAAGCTTAAAAAGCTCCAGCAAATCAATCTTCCATTCAAATCAGTCTGGAACATCAACCACTTCAGACAAGAGTGATATCTTTCGAGGGCGGTTTTTTTTTTATCCAAATGACGCCATTAGCAGCTCTGCATTCTACAGTCACGCGCAACTACATCGACTCAAACCTTCAGCGCTCACAGACAGGCGATTTTTTTTACATGCGTAATCGATCTACAAGACATTATTTTTTTGAAAGTGTGATATTTATACTTTAAAATGACACTATTTTCATGAAAATGTTCCAGCAGCTTTGTTTTGACAATCTTGAGGTCACTGATGTTAGATAGTGCCGCATTTCTGGCTCGGACCCTCCGTTTTAGTTCGTCCCATAAATATTCAATTAGATTCATGTGACACCGGGCATTTTCATGCATCAATTTGAAATCTTCCCCTATCTATCCTGTGGGGGTCAGATCTCCACTAGCACCTACGAACACAAGATCTGTTTTTATCTCAAGCGATATGCCAGCCCACACCATGTATGAACCGCTGCCGTACGAGACTGTTTCGGCAAAGCAGCACTGCGAAAATCCTTCTCCTGGACGCCGGTAAATCCGCCCTCTCCTATCACTACCATGAAGACATATTCTGCACTTGTCATTAAAAAGAACGAACCTCCATTGCTTTATGGTCCAATTGATGTGTTCGCGAGCAAATTTCAGTCGCTCTTTCCGATGGCGTTCTGTCGATTTGAAACTCTAGGGGGTCGCCTTGGAGTAAGGTTATCTACCTTCAAGCGTCTTCTTATTGTCCATTGACTGACTCCTCCCGCGGCACATTGACGCTCGTGAGATGGCGATTTTGCAGTGAAGTTAGGACGATAAATCGATTATCCCTCTCAGATTTACACCGATACCGCAGGCTGGTATGTGGTCCCAATTTCCTGAAACCTTCTAGAAACTCTTGAGACAACAGATTGGCTCATGCTTAGCTGACGAGCGATTGGCAGTGACTGATGGCAAATATCGGTCAACGTGGTATTATATCCAGGTGATTGCAATACGCCAATTGTGTGCACCGAAACATCGTATTTTGCTTCGATTGCTTTAATTTGAAAAGTACTGTATAAATTTTAATGATAATGGTGTTCTTATAGAGATCGGTGACGCCGTTAAAAAAAATCGCATTTTTGTACACGCGGATGCTTGAGTCGATTTAGTTACTCACAAATGTAGTTGAGTAGTTGAGTAGTTAAATTGTGAGTCATTTAATTTTTCCAATATAAACCCTATATAGGGGCGGGAGGAAAGAAATGCACCGTAAGTCGCACCCTATTAAAAAGGTTTCGAATAGTAGGGGTTAATGAGCACCGAAGCCGTTTGTAATAAATACGTTAACTATTCAAATGTTACTGGGCCTCCGGTAGTCCTTGAAAAATTATTGTTCTTTTTAAGTAAATTTGAAATCAGAGAAGCAATTTTAAGTCCACCGTTACCTGCAACGGAGCCCAAATATTTCACTTGTTTCATTAGGCATTTACTTTTATTAACATTTCTTGTTAACCCAACAAATTTAAGGTGCTTTCTTATGAGTTTTAGCAAGGCCGGATGATCATCAATCGAGATAAACAAATATTTTATTATATGAATATGATGCAGCACGCCTTTATCCATCAATTGGCATATCGTTTGGGGAGAATTACAAAGCCATAACGTCATAACATGATATTGGTAAAGCGAGCCACTGCGGGGACTGTAAAGTCCGTTTTGCCACGAGACTCCTTATTTAGCCATATTTGTCAAAAAGCGTCTATAAGGTCAATGCTGGAGATAATCTTAGTTTCCTTTAAGCGACCAAGAATACCGTTGACTAATGGGACTGGATACGCATCTTTTAGAGTCATCCTAGGCAAAGTCTGATCTTGGGCTTACGTATTAGAACGACGGAGTCTATATTTTACAAATTAGTTCTTGCACGTCTTTGTTTGATGGGGCCACAATCTCCAACATCTATTTGGTGCTCTAATAATCTAGCACGTCTTAGATCATGTTTTTCAAAACCCGGATAGTCCGCAACTATTCGGCCAAAATCCTTTTGTTCCGACGTTGAAAATACGTGTTTATCGCAGATTCAGTATTTGGTATATCTAAACTACCTACTAAGAGTTGCCGAGCAATAATAAATGCAGTCCAGAAGTCTATCCATAATCTATATGTTCACTCCCTGTTACTTGTTCCTTCGAGCTTTGACACTAAACGGCTTAGGCCTCACAAATGAACCGGGTTAATAGACAAGTCATTCAATGCATAGTTGCTGCTTCTCCATAATAATTTATGACAATTGTACCACTTACTTGGAGGCACTAACAAACCTGCTATTTCTTTGTACTTAATGCAGGAACAGGGATTAAAAATGGAGCTGATTTGCCTTTGTATAATTTTTACTTATGTAAGGAGGGCATAATCCTCGTAACATAACATAGCATCCACGATAACGAATTCTTTTTCAAGCACTGCCAGTTCGAACAACGAAACAACAAGCTACTACGGTTAAAATATCCCTACCTATAGTAAACTCTTTTTCTTAATTAGTTTGTATAGATAATCAGACGCATTCATCAACAAAGAACTTCTTTGAAGTTTTGTCAGAGAATTGGGACGACATCAGCATCCAATCCATCCAGCCAGCATTGGTGGTTTTATTACTCATCGTAAAGAATGGTTGAATCACCAATATACGAATTGAGCTTGGCACCAAGCGGAATGGTTTGCCGCTTCGCATGTTCTCACATAAAATGTTAGTGATTCCACATTTAAAGGTTAAAATTCTACAAGAGTCTATATTCTGGTCTATGTTTCACAGTAATCCCCTGTTCTATTAAAGCACGTGTCGAGGCTGCAATTGAAAATTCTGACCATGTTCATAAAATATCTGTCGAATCGCTACCGGAATTCAGACATATCAGACATTTTCCCCAAAACCAAATCAATAACAGCATTTCCAGTTTCACTGAGGGCACGATCTCACGCAAATCTTAATTTTAAAATCTCTTTAAAGCAAGTCGCCAAAGCTGCTGACAAAGTAAAACTGTTCTCAAGAAATATAAGCGCAACGAAAATTGAAGAATATAATACTTCCGAGTTGAAAATCTTCGAACGCAACTTTTATAAGATGGTCACATGGGTTGGCAATATTACCAAACATTCATTTCAGTATTGAAATGTGCAGACGGTGCTGTGGTGGTGGATACGTACTTGTACGCTGACTTCAGAAACCTGCGGACATTGAACGTAAATAAGACCATCAGATCCGACGAAATTTCAGTTCGAATATTGAAGGAGTTGGCCAGTGATTTGGTTCCAAACAAGATTATTATAAAACTGACCCCTAAACTTACCTAATTGTGTCAGTTATCGCAAAAGTTTTTGAGAAATGCATTAATGACATCTAGTGAAGTATCTTGAAATTAAAGGGAAAGCCCGTTCACAACCGATCTCTTGACGTATATCGCAAAGAAATGGGATCTAAACCTAAAACAAATGGAAAGGCCTTTGCAATCACTTTGGATATATCCAATGCATTTAACAAGGTTTGTCACCTCCATAGATGCATCAAATTCTCCAGATATATTGTATAAATCCTTCATTAGACCATGTAGAGCATATGAGCTAATGATATTGCCCTCCAGTTATTAGATAGGATTAAGCGCGTATTATCCGAATAATACGCAACCCCAGACAACTCTAAATTTATAAAAGATACAAATTTTTACAGGAACATCCAGCGTTTGCTCTAAGGATACTTGAAAAACCTTAGGAAAATTTTATTTTAACAATCCCTAGGCAAAACCAGCATCGGATGTGACTACCTCCTCATTGTCCATTGGCAACAAACCTAATTAGATGTTTGGACGTACTAATTCACTCTTCTCTGCCTTCGCACCTTGCACGTTGTTACTTTTTCATCTTGCCCGGGAAATACCCCAATAATTCTAACCATCACCCATTGACATGGTGGTAATAATTCATTTTTAACAGACACCATAGCTCCAATTGTTTCGGTGATACATTCTTGCGACCATCTGGTCCAAAATTCTTGTTGTGATTTTTTTAATTTTTGGCAAGCAGACAACCAGATCAGGAGTATTTCCGCTAGTATGTTTCATAGGGCGTAATAACCGGTTAGCCAGTCAGAAAATGGCCCGGTGTTACTGTTGATAAATCCGTAGGATCATTACTTATTGGTGTCAATGGTATCGAATTCAAATCGAATTCTCAAATAATGCTTAATAGATTTGACGGCTGCCTACGAAAGACCACCTTTCACCTCTGGCCTCATAACTACCAGTTTGCTCCTTATGATCGATCAAGTCATTCTGCTCAAATTCACGTCTGCCTTTTAATCCCAAAACTACCTAAGCTGGTTAAGCGTAGATAAACTACCTGCAGCATCACGATTACGATGCTGTGCACAAGAATCCAATGTGTATTTAGGCAAACGTTGTTTTGCATAATGAATCCAAATTTGATCCCACAGCTGTTAATGAATCCCCCCTTAATATCCCCATGGTGATTATCATCGTATGCATACTAACCAAAATGTTCCATGCTCCCTTATAACTATCACTAGTGGATTGCTATAGACCCCTAACTGGGTCATAGTCCTTACTATGAACCTCAGCTATAAACAAATCCCGAAATGCCAGTTGGTCGGGTTTCTATTGAACTTCCCAAGTTGTGGGGGCCTGCTAGATTCTACCTTGATCACTGTCGGCAATCGGTCCTCGTGCTCAGCCATTTAATTTATGCTGAATCCTACCAAAGGCTGACATAAATCTATTCTCAATTTCAACGTATACACCATTCGTGATCAAAATGCTACATTGACGATGCAGCTTATCCATTTTCTCGAACAACTCGAAATGCCGCCTTAATCTTTCCTTTCGTATCCGTAAATCAATATGTGGTTCCCGAACGATATACAATCGTTCTTGATTCAATTGCCAATTGATTCAATGACCTGAGCCTATAGTTTCTATGCAATCATTTCATAATCCTCCGATTGGAGATTTGATCCGTCCTCGAAGTTCATACGGTTTCTCTGAAAAATTACAACTCAGACAAAAAATTAGTGCAATTAATCCATTATCTCATTCCATATCCATTATCTCATAGTGAAAGGAACAAAAATTCAATTTCCAAATGCATTTTTAAGCATTTTTGTTAAAAAAAAATACTATATGGTTTCGGTTTGCCGTCTGTCCGTCTGTCCGTCTGTGTGCACGATAACTTGAGGACGGATAGAGATATCAACTTAATTTCTTCACTAAAAGTTTAAGCAATTCATGGGAATGATCCCTATTGATTTGGACATTTCTGTGTTTAGGGTGTTCGGAGATAGGTAGGGTTTTGTTAACCCCCCTCCTTAAAATTGATAGATTTTTTTTTATTTTCTATTCTGTTTTGGTTTCATAGAGCATGCGAATGTGGAATAAAAATATATCTCGTCTGGATGTGGCTTTGTGTGGGTGGTATGGTTATGGGGGTGGTAAAAGTGGTGGTATGGGAGGTAGAGGGGGTGAGATGAGGTGTTTTGAGTTTGGAGTGGGAATTTGGGATTTGGTGGATGAGGTTTGTGTGGGTGGCGTGTGTGTGTGTGTGGAAGTGGGTGTAAAGGTGTTAAAGGGTGATAATATGGGTGGTGCGGTATAGGGTGGTGCGGGTGAGATGGGTTTTGGGGTTTTAATTGTATAGTGGGTGGGGGGGGGGGGGGTGGTAATAATGTTTAGATGTGGTGGTTTGTGGTTGATTGGGGTCCGTTGAGATATGGTGGATTGGGATCGGCTGGGTTGGGTGTAGATGGGGTTAGGTGGGTGTGGGAGTGGATATTTGAAATACGCAAATCACACTGCATAGAAGTTCTTTATAGGCAACAAAAATGCTTATAGAGTTCGGCTCCGAACCTTTCCCGTCTTTTTCATATTACTTAAGCAGAAGCATTTTATGTATTTCAAACAAAATTCAACCCATATTCCACTGAATCAGCACAGTGTGGTTCGATCCACCACTAATAAACAGCATACAACTATATGCACCCAACTCACAGTCCATTCACTTGGCATGTACTTTATCCACCATAAAATAATGATTTTCTTACGCTTTATCTGTTCGTCTGTTGCCTCGTGCAATACGTGCTTCTGTACAACTTGTCTCCATTTGTCTTTATGCTGCTTGCTATACGACGCACCCACACTACTTTCTAGTAAAATTTATATACAACTTTTTGCTTGGTTTACTTTCGACACAACTACGCTCTATATCTCTATATTAGACTGAATTTTCTCAATTCTTGTGGTTTTTTGGCACCATGTCCAGGTCAAGGCACGTAGGTTTTTGGTGAAGCACCCGAAACCTAGAACTGAGGAAAGCATGCGCGAATTTGAACTCCGACTGTTTTGAATTCCCTTTGAACTAGCACCCTTTACTTAAAGGATCGCGTGTTCGGTGCAAGAGCCTAAAAGTCTGTATGCACAGGAAAATGAAGAAGAATATAAATAATGTAGGATTTTTCAAGAGATATGTGATTATTTCGACACGACCGCTTATTAGCCCCAACATAAAATCAAAAAAAATCGTTAGGCACAGTGCGATTGTTCATTTGTTTTACAAGACCAGCAGCATAACAAGACCAGCACGAACAAAAATGTACTTATGATCCAACGATATGCCAATTTTTCTCTTAAGATGATGGTCGGGGTCATAAATACCTTACAACGATATTCTTAAATCTTCTTTCTTATACTGTGTGCCTCAGGTCGATTTTTTCGGCTAAAATATGAACTAATTTTGTTTCGGAGGACTTACGCTATTCGCCGCTAGGTTACAAACGAAAGGTCTCCTCGCGAGGTAACTTTTCATTTTAGTTTTCAAATGTCAAATGTTATGATATTTATTTATATTTACCTGGCAACAAATTTGCGTGACACTTTTTTTTTATTTTACAACATTTCGTAGTTTATAAAAACATTTGCAAATAATGCAACTTCCATATCATCTTCCATTATTTAAATTGTATTTAATATTTCGTTTATCCACGAAAAGAGTCGACAATTTGTATCTCGGTATTAGGCACAGCTTGTTTTGTTGTTATTACCGCCACGTATGAGTTATTGATCAATTTAGTTTAGTTCATAATTTAGTCGGAAAAGTCGACCTGAGGCACACAGCGCTAAGCGCACAATTGTGTGCGGCAGTTGTCCCTTGTTACTTCATTTACCGGACAAGTGGTGCAGTGGTTAAAGCTTCTGCACTTGGACCTGGAGGTACTGGATTCGAATCCCAGCAGAGGCAGTATGCAAAGCGAGTTTTCGCCATCGATTACGATCGGTGATGTTAATAAACACAACTAAGACCCTCTGTTGGAGTGCAGAATTCAGTGCCGACCCGGGAGTATTAATTTACCTTCAAGGGACATTAATTCTACTAGACAGTTAATACTTTCTTTAAAAAAAATAAAAATTAAAAATTCCTTCTGATAATAACATACATACAAAATAACCAAGAGCATTGCCAAAAGTCAATACACCATGCTTAAGAAATATTTGCAACGTGGAAGAGGCTCTTTCCTTTTGAAAGCAATAACAGTCATCTCCAACTAAATTTTCGGCATTTGGCATAACCATTTTCTTCAATACTTCCTCAAAATTGTATTTTGCATTAGTTCTTCCGCCTTTTTGAATTCTTGGAATGTGTCGTTTGCTTTTCAGGATGTCCTCAATCATTGCAGACCATACACTGTCCTGTCACTGGAAGCTCCAGGAAATCTTCTCCAGTCGATTTAAATATGAAAGCAAAGTGAGTTTGTTTTGTTCCAAGTCAAATCTTTGTTCAAGGTCGCAAAGTTCCATATAAAAATCAACCGATGTCAATTTAAACTTTTCTATTTCTTTAAAAACTCTTCAAAATGAATCCCAAAATACATCGACGAAGGGGCAAGATGAAGGTCGGTATTTCGAAAATTCGTGTTACGATTCAAAAATTCAGGTTTAATGAAATGATTTAAAATTTCATTTAACAGTGTTTCGATCTGATAGTACAGAATGTGAATTTAATTTTTCTGAAGGTAAATAACATCTTTCATTATTTACATTACTTACATACGACATAAATAGTAAATACAACTTACTGAGAGGGTTGACTACAAAATTATGAATTTCTACGGCGCTCGTGGTATGGAGCTCCTCATAATTATGAAGACCAAAATAAAATTTTAAAGTTTCAATTTGTTCTATGATTCGATGTATTTATGACGCTTTCGTAGGGAAGCTATCGAGTGGTATTTAGTTTTAAGATTCTATGGCTCTTAATATTATAATATTCTTGGACTTCCTTATAAGATCCTAGTTTTTAGGGCTATGTGCGAAATAATTTAATATGTTCCTTATTTATGTGTAAAAATTTTGAGACCACTCCATTCAAATACCCATAACGGATCCATTATCCATTGCTAAAGCCACAACATTCTCGATGGGAATTTCAGACATTACAAAGTGGTTTTGGCATTAAAAATGTCTCGTGCGTTAGAATCAATTAGTTCTAGAAGCCAAGAAACCAGTCGGAAATGCAGTTTTTCTCTAAATTGAAGAGGCGCGGAACCACCGCATTTTGTCGAACATCAACGAAAACTGAGTATTTTTTAATTTTCCTGATATTTTTGTTATAGAATACGGTCTATTTATTTTATTGATGATTTCGATCGCCTTAGTCACACTTAATTGTTTAGCCACTTGTGAATCGTTGCACGTCCTTTGAATGAAAATTGATAAAGATTCCTTTTGTTGGAAAGGTAGATCGTACTGAATGCAATACATCATGCATGGAAATTCCGCAGCACGTTTCTTATATGCTTCGGTGAATTGCTCAGCCGAAGAGTGGCATTGCAGTAGAGTAGGAATATGTATCATTTTTAACGTACATATTTCTGACATGTGATTTGTTGTTCTTCTCACATTTGTTGTTCTTCTCAGATGACATTTATTATTTGCCAAAACTTTAAAGCAAACGTTGCAAAAGGCCCTTTTCTCGACTTTTCTGAGCCACGAAAAAGTAAATTCCTATTCGGGTTTATATTTTTAATTCTATTTTTTTCATTGGGTAAGCTCCAGGTTTTCTACCGAGGAGTCTGAGGAATCGTTCGTACTCAAATTTGTTGTTAAATTGCTAAAAAAATATTACAATAGTTAAGACATAATTATTATTTGAAGTATGATAAATTTTAGCCCTAACTAACCTGCTCGAATTAACTGCCGGTATTGTCGATGATGGTTCCTTTATCGCAGAAGATCCAGTATTAAAATAATTGAAAGTTGTGTTAACAACAAAATTACAATTATGCAAAATATAACCTTTACGTACATGTTTTTAGAAATCGAAGGAAAGTAACGTTTCATATTTAAAATCAATTATTTATTATTTTCAAATAACCAAATCACATAAAAATTTAAAAAACTTCATTCGGAAAACCGTTTTTATTTTCGATGAATGGAAATGAATAATTAAAAAATTATTTGCACTGTCAGATCAGTTCAGTGAATTCGAAAAGAAAACCAACTTATTCTATTAAGTTAGCTACGATTGCGAGAGATGTATTTTTTATTTAAATGGTGCGTTCATTTGGTACTTTACTTCTTAATTAAATGTAAGAAATGAATTTTAATGAAATGTAAGAATAACTATAGAATAGATTTTAATTAGTGGCCACTGAATTTATAAAATCATAAAACTGTAATATATTTACTCCAATTGTAGTAAAGTGACAGCTTTAGGTATATGATTTAATTTTTACAGATTTTTACTTCGAGCTTAAAATTTTAAATATAATATTTTCAGGAATATTTTCACGGTATTTTGTGGTTTTTACAAGACCGAACGAAAGGTCTCAGAACACGGAACGACAATTATACGTGAGATATACATAACCTCTCAGGATAGTAGAGTTTACGATAGCAATTGGTATACAGCATATTCGACACTGCATTCTATACGTATTCCAACAAGGAAAATATGCTTCTAGAGCTCAGAAATGAATTTGTAGTGTTCTAGTGTTGGTGCCGACGTTGTGTCTTATGAAACGTGTAATTATTGGTACAAACATTTAGAAGTGGTAATTTCGATCTTAATGATCATCGCCGTGCATCGAAAGTTTGGAGATGCAGAATTACAAGCTCTACTGAAGACTCAACGCAAGCGCAACAAGACCTTGCAACTCAGCTAGGAGTCACCTAAACAGCTATTTCCAAGCGTTGGCACCAAATGGGAAAAATTCAAAACTTGGAACGTGGGTACACATGTGTTGACCGAACAGAACCTAGGTTAACATATGCACACGTAGCTTTCACTGCTTGCTCGGCACCACAAAAAGGACTTTTTTTTTGGTAACGGGTGATGAAGAATATATATTTTACGAGAATCCCAAACGTAAAAAGTCGTGGATAGATCCCGGACAACCGAGTACTCCTGGAAACTGGTCAGCCGGTGACTGCAAAATGCTACAGTTGATAATTGAACAAACTGTCAATATTGCTGCATGAGAATACTCGGCCTCGCACGTTGCTCTCGTTAATCAGAAGATCATCTTGAATTTGGGATGGGAAGTTGAAGCACGTCATAGTGGGTAAACGATTACTTTATCGTGTCGAAGTTACCACGTTTCTTTCGCGAAGGCATTCGTATGTTACCTGCGAGAGATGGCTCAAATTCATAAAAAACGATGGACAATATTTCCAAGATTAAATTCGTTGTTGTTTATTTTTTTATAAAATATAAATTTGCTGTCATACACCTAATATTTTGCTATTTACAGGATTCACAAGAATTGGAAATTTATGCATTGGTTGGCCTAAAGCAGACAACTTTAATGTAAAAATTTGATGGAGCACTACCCCTGAGTTTAGATGCATCTTTCAAGGGTCAACTTGTCGTTTCTCAAAACCAAGTAAATCGAGAAGTTAATTATTGTTTGGATTTATTGATAGAATCTCTAAACACAAAACTGTTGATCAGCTACAAATACGCTGCATATGAGATTTTGTTTGATGGTAACACTAAAGTACTTCGGTTGATAGGATGACACTACAATATTTATTTTGGCGACAACTACAGCAACAACTAATAATCACGAAACTCGATTTTGGTCGTCACAAAATTTAAGGTACATTATTTAAAACTTCGGTTCAACAAATAAACGAATTTTAAATTTTACTTTTTTTATATTTTAGGTCTAAATCACATGTGATTATCATCATCAACGTCATTTATTTGAACCGAATACTTAGTAACCCTTCCTTTATACTCGTATGTATATACAGGTTATACATTACAATCAAAACGTCGAAAAGGTGTCAAAGGTATATCCAGATACACAAACACATTTGACACGTAAACAAATCCCAAAATCTATTTCAAACTTTGACTAGGGTATATGCAATGTAGACAAAAGACAACATTGAACTTGGGGTTAGTTGAAGAGGTTAAAAATATATTGTGAGGTGCTTTTCCAGAGGATATACATACACATTAAAATATTTCCACTTAATTTGATCGAAATCAATTATTCCGCAATACACAATTGATATTTCCGTTTCGTATTTTTTGTTGTTCCTTATTTTTTTTTTTTTTTTGTAAACTAAACACTGAAAGAAAAGTCAATTTTCCTTTTCTTCATTTCATTTCAACCAAACATTGATTTGATTTGTTTTTCTCGGATTTTTTTCATCCTCGACATCTTTTTCCTATTTATTTTTTTGTGATGTTGTTGTGTTATGATTAAAACAGCGAACCAAAACCAAAACCAAAAATAAAAAATAAAACTTAGGAAAATTGAAAATGAGAAAAAAGCACACAACACAGTAAGAATTATAGCAGCAATACTTTTATCAGTTTTGTTTTGTGATTTATATGTTATGTACCAAAAAGAAAATGTGTTTTGGTTTTAGAAAATGGAAAATAAGAAAAATCTTTTTGTAAATACATTTCCATATCACTTATTGATTTGTAGAAAGAAGAAAAATAAATTGTTAATATTTTGTGTGGAAAGTTTGCTGTATCGAAATGTGTTCAATATATTAACGGGGGGGTGTGCATGGTATCCAGTCGAATTTACTCCTGTACTTGGTGGGTGGAAGCATCGCATCAAAATATTTTTGTTTTCTAAACTATAATTTAAGGATATGCATGAGATGAAGTGCTGATTTGAATTTCAAGGACGTAACATAAAATATAAAAGTTTTGTTTATCGGAGCGCACAAAGTTCACCAAATCCTTAAGAACAAAGTTGAAATAAGAGTTCGTAAATTTTTTTTTATTTATTTGGTTTATGATTATGATAAACATAAATTTATTTTGCTTAGCAACAGATTCCTATTTACATATATGGATATATAAGAAAATGGGCGAATTTAATGCCTATTTTGCTGTTATCCGCATGGTTGATATCATATTTTTATAACTCGCGCACCTAAAATATAAATTTTCAGAAAAATTTCAGTGGATGAGTTTTCAGTGGATTGTCTCTAATATGGTATGACAAATTTGTTTGGCGTAAGCCAATTCGTTCCTCGTGTCCTTTTTCTGTGCACGCTCTCTGTTATCGATATTAGATCCGGTTTCATTTAGTTGCACTTAATTTCAATCCGGCCTCTGGAATGGCTTCTAGCACTTGTTCAAGATTGTTAAAAAAAAAGCTTGAAAACCGGAAGTTTACATTTTGAATAATCGTTTCTAATAGAACAAGAGAATCGATACCGCCGGTTAGTAATTGGTGAATGGTAGCGCGCTTAAAACAAAATGAGAAAACTAACGTTGAACTGGTTCAAACCTTTTTATGTAAACCTCGTGATTTAATGGCCACACTTGACTAGCATATTCGAGCGGGGGTCCAACGAAACTTGTATAAAGAGCCTTCGTAACATAAGGATCTTCAAATTATTTCGATCAACGCGGAATAGGGAATTAGGGAAAAATTTTATGTGTAATTTATATTTAAAAAAAAAAATGGCATACTGAGGTAAAAAACTAGTGGTAATTTTTTTGAAAACAAAATAAAATTGGGAATAATGTTCCCTGCCAATTTAAATATGAAAAAATTATTCCCAATTTATAAATATTTACCAGAAATATTTGGCCAGAAAAAAAATATTTGAACTGAAATTACATATAAATTCTTTCCCCAATTCCCTATTCCCGGGGAATTACCAGAATAGTGCCACTGGTGAGACATTTATTCAACGAAAATTGCTCATTTTAATTTTAGAAAATTAAGTTTATTTTTTTTGTGTGACTAGTGAAATCTAGATTTAAGTAGTAGCGTTAGAAATAGTTAACAGTTTGTTGGTATTGTAGACCAGGGATGATATTGGTATGACATTAAAAGTACTGAATTTTTAAAAAACAGAGTACTGAATCAAATTTGAAAGTACTTTCTGCACATTTATCTACTTCACCAATAATTGGCTAACTACAAACGAAACAAGCAAATTTGAAGACAAATTAAATTCAGTCTGTTTTGACGCTCATCAAAATAGCATGGAGTTAACAGAAAAAATTCATACAATTTTTTCATATTTGTGGGGTAATCTAATTTCTACTGGTTTATTCCAATATAAAGATAGGCTCATCAAGGTTTTATATACAGAAAGTAGAGTAACATATTTTGAAATGTAGTAATTAACCAGTATAATATTAATGGCTGAGTGCGCCTCGTGGACTTAATTAGTTTCAACAAGAGCATTAAAATTGCACAAATCCTAACGCACTTAAAATTGAGCAGGTTGTTTCACGTCAAGGATCTCTATCATTAGCATCATTAACATTTCTAAACCGGGAACTTCGGAGTAGAAAGTTCGGAGTCCTCTCTCCTTCAAAATTCTCCACCTTCAATTTATCACAGGCTTTCATCCCCCAACAGCATAAGTGTTGAAAAGTTCATCCCAAATTTTTCACTTTTATTATTATAATTCATTCTACGATTTTTTTTTCATCCGATACATTTTTGATTTTCTCATCCCATACTTTTTTGGGTTTATTCGTAGCAATATTTTTTTGAAAGTTGATTTTTTATAAATGAACGCCTTTGGAAGAAACAAATTGTAATGTTAAAATCTAAAGAGAGTCGACTAATTCTTCAGCAGGATTGTGTTCTGACCTTTTATTGCTATATTGAGCCCAAGTGATGGGTTCCGTTGGTCGTGGAACTAACCATAATTAAAATGTGCCAAAGGAATTAAATGATCCGCAGATTTGCGCCAGAAGGGTGCAGCACGCAATCTTACTCTCCAAAATATTGCTTTGAATTTGAATAGGAAGTGTAGGATGAGAAAGTCAATGGAGTATGAGAGGGAAAATCATGGAATAAGAAACACTTATGATGCATGTATAAAATGTAAAGAGCCTCGGGTTAGTTTTTTAACGCTAGTGCTGATAGTGCATTTTTTTTGATCGTGGGATGAAAGTCTGGGATAACTTGAAGGCGGACAAAAATACCCTATCGTGCTCTAAATCTAAATTTATTTATTATTTTTTGGTACTTTTTTAAAAAAATTCAAATTTTGTTTTGTGTGTTCGTTTTAGAGTAATAAAAAATAACGATTATCAGCTTACTTCATTTCTAATTTTTCCCGATAAAGCACTGACTGAGGGCATTAAAAGAAAGTCAAACTAGCCAACCAAAACATTTTGTTTGGAATCCAACTTCCCCTTCGTACGAAACATCTTCCCCTTTGAATTAAAATATGTTTCTTTCGACAAATTTTGTTTTGATGCAGGGATGCTGATTCACAAAACAAGAATTGTAAATCCTTTGTGATTGTTAGGACAGATATCAGCCAACTTCACTTCAAATGGCGGCAAACTTTTCCGGAGAATTCTGACGCACTATATTTGGTGATCGTATATGACCAAGTATACAGACCAAGGTATACAGACCAAGGTACCCGGGGTATACAGACCAAGGTACCCGGGGTTTGGGTCCAATTCAACAGACTCAAATAAGAATTTAAATAATTCATATTTAATGAGATAAGCATTTTTATTGGTACATTTAGCAAATGTCACCCAACCCTCAAGTATTACAAGTATTTAATTAATCAGTTAATCTTGAAGCAAATTTTCCGAGAATAAATATATTTCAATTTTAGATTTTACACTTAAAATTTTTTAAACCAATAACAGACTAATGCTTTGCTCAGAGATCCATAAGAAAGAGTTTCATTTTGCACTTAGCTCAAAATATGAAACTCAAACTAGTACAGGGTGGTCCATCTAACCTTTGATTTTTAATTTGGTTCTATTTGTCGGTAACTGTAAGGCCGGCTCCTTATTCATTTTCGGAAAACTGGAGCAATGATGCCCCCGTCCAATTAGCGAACCAAAAACGTTACGGATGGTCATTTTGCTTCAGTTTCTGCACTAATTGAGCTTTGTGCACTTTTATACCGAGCTCTATATACAAAATTCTCATTACAGAAATGCGTGAAATGTTCAATTTTTGAACACGAGTTGATGATGATGGATGCTCAGACACATTCTGATCCACAGCTTCAATGTTCTCGGCTGTATGTGCTATATAAATGCATGGTTTATTCAATAAAAGTCCAGTTGATCCACTAATTGACTTGTAGGCATTTCATTTCTACTGAATTTTCCACGTAAATTTCTTACAGTAATTTTCTGTCATAACCGGTAGTCGAAATAACCGGTAATTGAAATACACATTCAACAAACGGGACCCGCACGTCTTTCCATTAAATCGAATGAAAAAGAGGCTGTAGATAAAATGACTGAATAGTTTGTAAGATTGTCATTCCTGTTTTTGTTTTTATTTTTATATTTTTCGTTTTTTTTTTGTTTATGAAGTTGAATTGAAATAAAAGTTTTTTATATTCCATAACATAACTGTCTTCTTAACTCTTACTTCCATTGTTGGATGGAGCTCTTGAGGTCGTTTGCTTTCTTGTTTTTGATAGTTCCCTACGCCTATGATCTATCTACACGTCTCCAATAAACGGAAAATGTACAAATCATTTATCATTTTTTCGTCATAATAATCGTGACGTCGATCGACGAATCACATCATTTTGAGCGGGCCGTTTGATAAATTGTCTAGAATATTGAAATATTTTATTATTTTTCGTATATAAAACATTTTTTTTCTTTGAAATACTTCAGTATTCATAGCGAGTGAAATAAAACGTTTAAAGTGTCTTAATCATAATAGTAAAATGTCATTAAAGTCGCAATTAATAAAATTCACCGATGATACAATGAAAGACGTAATTGCGATGGCCGATTGATATCTAATATGCAAAAGGACGGTACATGTTTTCCGTTGAACGTGGTACTTCAAATAACCGATAGCTCATCAACCGTTACGGAAGAAATGGAAGAAGAAACGGAAAAGGAAGATAATGAGGAAATTGTATCAGCATGTACAACCCCAAATGAAACACAAGATCCAATAAATGCAAATAAACAGACTCAAGAGGATACAGATGGACGCCAAATAAATAGTAAATCGATGATTCCTATTCTGCTTCGTGAGGAAGTGATTAAAACAAAAATCGATGTACAATCAACGAAGGACAAAGAATATATAATACCGGTTGAATTAACAAGCTGAGCCCGGCAATAAAAATGATTTTTTCTGATTTTAGAATTGAATACATAAATATGAAATTGAATGAAACTTATAAAGTTGTACTAGATGGATGGGCCACCCGTTACTAGACGAAATTCAAAGGATTGAATTTTGTTATTCTTTTATTCTACAAAAGTTGTCCGATTACGAGTGATAATTTTTAAATTTTTTCAAAAGTACTGAAAATGGCACGAAAGTATCAAAGTATCTTTTATACAGCCTGAGTATCGAAAAAAGTACTATAGTATCGGCAATATCATCCCTGTTGTAGATTATAGCAGTATTAGGGTGGAAGAAAACCGAAGGTCCGCTTAATGCGACTATGAGGGATGATTTTTAATTTGTCTAAAGGCATTCTTTTGGTTACAGTTGGATCGCACATCTAAAAAATGTTCACGGATTCCCTTTCATAAATTCGGGTAGGCCAGATTTTTTTTTAACAATGTAGTGAACAAGACCTCCGTGATGCTAGCCCAAATTTTCTGCCCGAAATTTTAATTTTTTACTTATGGCAATACAACTTCTGTCATGATACAAAATATGCGCAATTTATAACTATTAATTAATTGTGTATTAAATAAATATCGAACTAATTGTGGCTTCTAAATTTTGATAAAAATAATAAAAACAAATTTATTACTACTGAAACAAAGTAATAAACTTAATAGGTCAAGTTTTCAAAAAATAAATAAAAATGTTTTCAGTGGAATTACGTAAACTAAATTCAGCTTAAGAAAAAGTTTATAGAATATTAACTGGAATATATTCTATAAAACCTCGCCTCATAAACGATTCACAAGCACTTCACCTATATCACCGGAATTGCTAAAGTTTTGATTACAAACTGAGAGATTTGCACAGAAACTCTATCTGGAATTACCTGGATATAGTCGTTTGAATCTCGCCTCACAGACGGTCACTTGGAATATACCGCATTGAATTTTTCTTAAAACAAGAAATTAAATTCTCAATTCTAACGTTTTTTTTTTGTTATCTTTAAAAAATATTCTAGAGTATAATATGATTTAAGAAATCCAGTTTTCTCAATTTGAAACTACTTTCTTATAACAAGCAATTAGATACTTTAGCTGTACACATTTTCTTGGAAGTGTTAAGTGGTTATTTTGCCATCTTTATAACATAAACTTGAATGAATAGTTTCGTAAAAGGAGAAATATAATTTCTTGATTTGAGAAAATTCAAATAAATAAAGTAAAAGATTTAGATTTATTTTTGAGAGTGATTTTTTCGACTAAACTAAATTAATGAGTAGTTATGCTATAAGCCACCAGGTCTTATCATTTAGACTAATGCTGAGGTTGCTTGACTGTTTAGTTGTCATTTTCATTTTTTGTTTTTATTATTTTTTTACGAGTAAAAATGTCTAAAAGGAAATACTCTCATTCTTAAATTTCGATTGTAATTTATAATCACATTCATGAATAATGCGATTTCCATATCCAAATTTGTTTTATTTTTTCTATTTCCTTGATTTTAAATAATAAGAAACCGGGGTAGTTGAAAACAATATGACGTATGAAGTCATAATTTAGATTAGCTTACAATGCACAGCATATTTAAAAGGTACTAGTGCCACCTTTGAATGACTGATATGAATCAGTCATTAAAAAATCGCTCTTAGGCACACAGTCTTAATTAAATGTAAAATATTGGAAATCAAAGCAACCGGACTAATGTGATCGAAAATTTACGACGCCTATGTCAACCAAAACTAATTTTATATGTATCACACAAGTACATCTGAAGTGCTCGTGAATCGCCTGTGAGATGAGATTCAAAAGACTATATTGCATTAATTCCAGATTGGTTTTTTGTTCAAATCTCTCAGTTTGTAGTCAAAACTTCAAATGACTATATCCGTAAAGTAAACAACAAATTAAAATTTCGGGCTGAAAGTTCTTGGTAGATTCATAGTGGCCAATCACGTAATGATAATTCAGTTTCCGTATTGTCGTTTAAAGGTTAGGTTTGGACTGCCTATACGTTTCCCAACAATTGAAGGGATAATTTAAAAATACGTAAAAGTTATATTTAGTTATAATTTCGGGCTGAATGCTCTAAACGTCATAACAGATTATCATGACATATTTTACTGTTACGACAGTGATATTTTTTCGGGCCGGGATATAAAACTTCTCGATAGTAATAGTTTAGTATTCCTAACGGACTTTTTGAACTGAATATCGGGCTAGCTTCATGTAAATGAAGAGTTTATGTCTGACTAGGCTACCAAGCAATAGTAAGATATCTTAAAAATATACAAAAGTAATTTTAAAATTTCGGCCTGAATGTAAAAAAATGTCATGACATTGTATTATGATACTGTTTACTGTCGTAATAGTGACATTTTTTAAGGGCTTTATTAGATAATTTTCATCGCGGTTTCCAGAATTATAAAATTCGTAATTACCTACTAATTTTTTTTTTTCTTAATTGGAAATTTTAGTATTTTATTCAATTGGTATTTTCTCAAAAACATTCCCAAATACGCTACGAACCCGATTTATTGTAAAAAAATCGAATAACTGGAACCCTATAGAGAAACTCACAGGCTCACGTTTATAGTTTTGGGAAGTTCAGACTTTTGACTATCTTGATGGCTAGTGGACGGTTTATTATGATGATTACTATTTTTTTAAACTGAATTTATCGATTCTAGTTATTCAGGTCCATTAAACGAAAATGTTCGTTCACCTTCGGAATTCAACCATCTTATTCAAAAGCAAAGTAACCGCAGTAACAGGCACTGGAAACAAAAACGGTATAAGGAGAAATGTGTTGCTCAACTATTTTAAATCTGAAAAATGACCACGGACACATGTTTGAATCCAAATTGATAGTCTAAAATTACTTGATAGTGGAGCTTTAATTAAAGGATGGTAATTAAAGCTCTTGATATTGTTAAGCAAACCGAAGAGGAGCTCTTGATATTGTTAAGCAAACGAGTCTTTAATTACGCAAACTTAATTCCAAAATACGAAACGTAAATATGGTTAGGTCTCATATGATACGTTTGTATATAGTTCCACTACAGATAGTAATCGTCATATTTTGTAAACTGACCAACTGCATGAACTAAATACGATTATTGAACCTGGTGTTCACTTTTCGGTCTTGTTAGGGAATCCAATGGAAAAGTCCGGTTGTGCCTGGATTCCAGCAGAGTAAATGCCTTAATGGATAATGTTTGATTTTCACAACGACACCATTACGGACTCAACGACTTATCCAAGGTAAGAGTTAAAGATTGCGATTTTACTGGCCGGCCGATCAAGTGGTACGCTTTGTATCAGGGGTGCTCGTCTGAGGAGGGTTCTTTTGTTTGATCAGTCTCGAATGTTTGAATCATCAAAGCGCCTGCTATTTCAGTCCGATGATCATCCCACATACTGTCCCGAAACCGGGCATCCAAGGAAATGGCTCACCAAACTCAAATATCGTATCTCCTTCATACGGAAATGGCTCTTCTCGATATTATTCGTTAAACCTGCTTTATTGGGCTGACCAGCGAGAACTTCGTTTAAATTTTGGTGATCGTTGAAATTTGAGAATATCACTAAGAGATCGTTTAGTTAGACGCCGAATGGCATAATAAGTGGCAGTCCAAATCTGTAAGCGCAGTATTTGATCTCGATGAACATTCCAACGGTACCTAGCCAAAGATCAGTTTCCTCAAGACCAAGCATAATCGAGATTTACCGTTTGGTTTGCGAACGTGTACTACTGGAGATGACTAAGGGCTTTGACTATTATTGTAGTACAACATAATCCTCGTTTATTAAAGGACAGGAAAATGTGTGTTGTGTATTGCGTTTAATTTAGAGAACTGTTCGGGTGACAAATCATTTGGTCTCATTCGTAAAATTAATTTCGTTTATCAGCCGAACTTAACCCTTGTACTTGTTCATTCCAATCGACTGGACTTTGGGTTGGCTGGCATAATTTCTGGTCTGTGATGAACTTTCCATCCCAGTTCTGGGAAAGATCTTCATTCTGTTTTTCGATTGATTGCTCTTCTGGCAATCTAAACAGTATTTTTAATATCAGGGCGTCGCAAACCAAAACAAAATATGTGTAAGGGATCGCGAGGACAATCTTGATAGAAATCATCGCTTGTAATCATCGTTCGGTGTTAGATCAGTTTGGTTTTGAGGAAACTGCAACTCATTAAAATTCAGTTGGTATAATGGTGTCTAGGGTCGAATCCAGTTTGAGACCACAAATTTTCGTATCGCTGGCAAATTATACGCAGATGCTCGATCCTTTGGATCTAAACCGAAATCATTTCATTTCTGAATGAATTTTTTATTATGTCATTCAAGCGATTATTGTAAATTTCCACGTACAGTATAGAATCTGCTATAGTCTCTTTAGGAGATTACACTCTTTTAAAAATGTATCTCCGAGTCTCGGTATTTTCTTCTGGATTCGAGAACCATGACAACATATAGCTTATCTAATTTAAGGGTATCGAGAATTTGGATAGCTCCTAATATAATTCAATAAAATTGTATATCGACTTCACCATCTACATAATTGGATCTAGCTGATCTAAGGTTTCAGAGGATAGGCATTTTGCTTTGCCTTAGTTTCGAAACGAAAGATAAAATCGCTTACGCTACTTAGATCCGTCAAAAATCAAATTTCGCCCTGCGCGAAATTGTCATTCTCATGGTTTAATATATAGCATGAAAGCCCGGTGTTGGATTAGTATTTCTAATATATATTAGCTCACTCTTTGTGTCTGTTTGTATCGTTAAATTTTGTTCAGCTGAAATTTTGTATGCAGGCTTAACTCCGATGACAACACAAGATTCTAACATTTTTTTACATTAAAAAATTTCGATGACTAAAAAGTACAAAATAAAATATATTTAAAAAAAACTTTTTAAAAAACTACGTTTATATTTAAAGGCGCTAAAAAGTAGATAATATAATAAAAGGCTTTGAAAAGTAGAAAATAAAATTTTTCTTCCTTCCTATCAAGGTATATTTATAACAAGTAGAAATTTAAAAATAATATGACTAAAAATATAAGCGTGGGGCGCCTCCTTCTGAATGTATGTATGTTCTATCTCTCAATATTCATTTTTACTTTAATACTGAAATGCTCCAGCAAAAAATCTATTCTTAGGATGTATCAGAATAGACTGTTCCATTACTAAAAGACTTTACTAAGACTTTACTTCATGTTTCTAGTAGTCTTAAATTACTAATGCCGTAAAGGAGCGCCCCACGCTTATATTTTTAGTCATATTAATTTTAAATTTCTACTTGTTATAAATATACCTCGATAGGAGTAAGGAAGAAAAATTTTATTTTCTACTTTTCAAAGCCTTTTTTTATATTATCTACTCTTTAGAGCCTTTAAACATAAGCGTGGTTTTTTAAAAAGGTTTTTTTAAATATATTTTATTATATTTTCTTTTGTTTGTATTTGTGTCATTTTTATGATGAACAGTACCAAAATGACGCGATCCGGGCGAATCGGGTGTGTATTTCGAAATGACGAATGTTTTCTTCTGCATTATTTCACAAGAGTACAACACAAAATATGGCGTTTATAATGGTTAACCCTTTGAGTGCCAAGGAGCGCGATGGTGCTTTCCGAGTGGATGATGCCAGTTACGTAGAAGCATACCAAAGGCTAGTAAAACGGTACAATAAAAGGAAACCAATTGTTGCGTCATATATTCAATCACTGTTCAACCAACCAAAATTGTCGAAAGCGAATGCTTCAACTTTAACGCAACTTCATGATCACCTAGATGAAGTTGTCAGAGGATTAAAGGCATTAGGTCACGATGCTGAGGCGCGCGATCCTTGGTTGATTTTTATTGTGCTCGAAAGGCTGGATGAAGAAACCAAGAGAATTTGGAAATATGAAACAGCGGAAAGCGATTTCTCAACCCTGCAGGAACTCCTAGATTTTCTGTTAAAAAGAACGAGTGCTATATCTGGAGGAAATGCTTGCGTTCAAAAACCACCAGTTGCCAAAAAATACTACATATTCCAACAACGCTTCCTTGTCCACTTTGCCATGGGGAAAGCCACCGTCTATTTGAGTGTCCAAAATTCACTGATCTTACTATTGGTCAACATCGTGAGTTCCTTAAGATCAAATCCAGATGTTTTAATTGCCTATCCGATACTCATTCAGGTTACCAATGTAAAACCAAGAGAAGATGCCAAATTTGCAGCAAAAAACACAACACGTTGGCCCATTTGAACATGCAACCAAATGCGGATCCAATTCCACTTCATACTAGTTGCAGTACACCAGTTATCACGGCTAACGTGTCCTGTTGTGATGATCCAAGTAGTAGTCAGAGTAATTCGGTGGCTAAAGCTCAAAATGTCTTATTAACAACCGCGGTGTTTCAAATTCGAGACGGTTGCAACGTATGGAAGATATCCGTGCGGATTACTTGATTCTGCTTCCACACGATCACTTATTACTGAATCCTGCGTAAATCGACTTCAGCTTGCAAGGTCAAATGCACGTGTGATATAGAAATCATCAATAAATCAAAGGCAGGAAGTTCACTAGGAGTTGCAAATATAAGGTTATACGCTCTAGATTGGATCACACGTATGCGATTGATGTAGCCACATTGATTGTGTCCAATACTACTTCAAATTTACCAGCAAATTTACCGGAAAAGACGTCATTTCAAGTTAATCTACCATTAGCCGATCCCAAATACAATGAATCGGAACCAATCGATATGCTGCTGGGATGCGACCATTTTCTAAACATCATAATAGACGGGATGTCATAATGTCATCATAATAGACGGGAATTATTATAATCTGACAAATTTATGAGCCATTTTAAAAATTATTTTACTTCATTTTATTAAATTATAACATTTATTTTTTGTGTTTTCTGAATTAAAATAATTTTAATAAACATTTTTATTTTTCATATAATAAAATTCGGGGATAACTTCACATATGAAGTCTATTTGTAATGAAATATAATATAAAACGGGGCGGGGCTAACTTCACACATGAGTTAGAGGATAATAATTATGTTAGTGTTGCCTGATTATTTTTTTTTAATTTCGGGGATAGAATCCGGGGATAACTTCACATACGTGCAGCAAACCATTATAGAAATATTGTGGAGATATAGAAAGTACAAATATGTATTATTTCAGAAACTATGGTTGGAGAAACTAGATTGGGATGATGCAATACCTCCTAGTCACCAGTTAACATTGTCAGGCGGCCATAACGAGCTGAAATTAATCGAAACATTCGAAATTCCCAGATGGCTTGAAATAGAAGAAGAATTTGAAATCCATGGGTTTGCTGATGCGTCAAAAGAAGCCTACCCAGCAGTTTTGTATTCGAGATCAAAATTGCATACCGGATAAATAAAGGTTAACCTAATTACTGCCAAGACCAAGGTTACACCGATAAAAACTATAAGCAGCATTCCCAAACTTGAACTATGTGCAGCAGCGCTACTGGTAAAGCTGTTGGAAGCACCAATGAAGTCATTAGATCTCACGACCAGGCCAAGAGTATACTTATATACGGATTCCACCATCGTACTAAATTGGCTTTCGAAACAACCAAAAGTTTGGCCAACATACATAGCCAACAGAACCAGTCAAATTCTGACAACGACCAATCGAGACCAATGGTACCATATAAATTCGAAGGAGAATCCAGCCAACTGTGCGTCGAGAGGCCTATCTCCAAAAGACCTTCAGAATTATGAGTTGTGGTGGCGCGACATTAGAGACGTTTTACTTCATGCGACGTAACTATGGATCTTCCTGATTACTAGATTTTAAAATCAAAATTTACTAAATAATTTTGTGCAAAACTCTCAACGAAATTTTTTTAAATCTTAGTTGGCTGCATAGTTTGATTTTTTTTTATTTATTTGTCACTCCAAAATTTCAAGTGGTAGAAATTGTCGTTTGAAGTGATAGCAGTCGCAAGGAAATATTTATAAAGCAGGATACTAAGATTTAAAAAACAGCCAGAACGAATTTATTGAACAATTATTTGGTAATGGCGTTTTCTTTTTACAAAAACATGGCAAAAATTTTTGATGTTAATCACATTTTCGCTTTCTTTTAGCGGAAAAAATAGCAAACAAATTTGATGTAAATCACAAAATGGAAATGTAGATTTATAATACCTCAATCGTAAATATTGTCAAATATGTCAAACGCGTAATTTGAAATTTTTTCAAAATGGTTTGTTAACATATTGTTTTCGGTATCCCTTTCAGGTTTAGGCACACTACGATAAAAACACATCAAATTTTTTTCGTGTTGTTTTTTACTATCGAATTTTTGATTTACATCAAAAACGTAAACGAATTAGCTATAAGTTTCGATTTAATGATCTAGTAACCAAAGGAAAATGAGTAGTCATGTCACACTGCATTACAAAATCTTGCAACACAAAATCTTGCACTAAATATCAGAATTTCACCTACATTTAGAGAATCACACGCGCGGTTTTTGCTGTAATGCAAGATTAATTGGTTAACCCCAGACGAAATTTTGATGGACTTTGCTATGTCTATGACAGAATTAATGTGAGATGTCCACGGAATCTTGTCTACATTTTTCAACAGCTTATAATAGTTTCTATCAATGTGGCAAATATTGGTCAATTGTAATGAGTCTAACAATAATTTTTGAAGTTTTGAAGTTACGCGATTTTGACAAAAAAAAAATATTATTTCCTTCTACAAAATTTTAGTAATATCTCTAATTGGATTTTAAATTGACGATGATGTTGTCTAAAATCATAGGTAAGGATCGACAGTACAAAATTTTGAAATTTTCGAAAAACGAATTTTTTTTAATCTTTCAGACCTTAGTTTTCAAATGTCAAAAAATATAGGTCTGTATGCTTGGACAACTCCAGGAGCATACAACACGTAGAGATTTGTAATGTCAATTTAAAATCTAATTGGCAATATTGCTAAAATCTTGTACATGGAAATAATATTTTTTTTTCAAAATTACGGAACTTCAAAATTTCAAAAGTCATTGTAAGACTCATTACAATTAACCCATGTTCGCCTCATATAAGCTCTCGAAAAATGTAGACGAGAACATCCGTGAACATCCTTGTGGTAATGCCAGTACAAATGAAAACATGAATTCTATTGTCATAGCAAACTCCATTAGAATCGGGTACCAATCACTATAACGGTAGAATATCGTGTAATCTACTCGAAAATGTGGGTAAGCACCTATGAACATCTCTATTTTATTAACCAACGCAAGGTTCATCACAACCCGAGAACATCTCCAGGATTATTGAAAATACCTATTGATTATTGAAATAATATTGAATATTGACCTTCTCAAAACGGTCAGTTAGAATCTGTAGATATTTCTATATTCGATGGCACAACATTTAGAGTCGTGTCCAATTTAATAATTTTCAAACTTTACTGACGTTAGTGCAAGGCAAAACAACAAAGCATCTGCACTGAATGCAATGAACCCTTACAGCGTAAAAAAACAATTCCAAAAATTTTATTTTTAATTGTATTAATCTTAAAATATAAAAGCTTGTTTATAAAGCTCCCTTTATTAGATGCAATTAAGTCCGATATTAAGATTAAAGTATGATAATAAAAATAATTCTATTATATATATATATCTTAAAGATTGATTACAATCTTTCCCTTTTTTCGTTAATTTTATATGTATGAATACCAAAATTCCTTTCCTCCAAATGATACCACCCCCTTTTTTGCTTCGTCTTAAGAAAATTAAAGAAAAATCCTTAAACGAGATATAATCTAATTTATATATAATTCTCTCTCTCCCGCTCTGTGTATGTGTCGTAGCTCAGTATATGTGATCTAGGAAAAGTTAATACTTATAACCTTAAATGAATTGTATGTGTTATCAAAATAATCAATAAGCAAAAAAAAAAAAATTGTAAGATTATATTCTTACTACCTATAGCACTATATACGAGAGAATGTATCTAATCCAAAACAGGATGTACATTTATAATTTTTGTTGGTTTCGAAATAAAAATTTTCGAAATCATATAACTACGTGATAACAAATGGTAAAATATTTCGAATGTAATTCCGAAGCATATAATAAGGGGGTGTGAGAGAAAAAAGTCCAATCACATTGAAAACGTGACTAATTCCAATGAACCGAAAAACTCTTTAACATTATTATGTTTACACGAGTATGGGCGGTTGATCAGCTGTGTAAGATTTTGAATTGTTTTGAATCGTACATTATCGAAATATATGCGGGCCATTTAAATTCTCATTATTAATGCTCCACTTGTGTCCTTCTATATTCTTACGTATATATACCATCTTATCTTGTTTATGCAAAACAGTTCATTTACATTCCAGATAAATAGCATGGGAAAACTCTTCAAAATCAATTGATTGGTCACCGCACTTGAACATCAAACAATTTGAATAAAACTAATCGGGGTATATACGTACCACCGGACTATATATGAGACGAATACTCAATTCAAATTGACCTTTTCGACAACAAAAAAAAAAAATTCATCTATAGGGACACAAAAAAAATTTGATATTTTTCAGTACACCAACTGTTTTATGTATAATATGTAGTACTGCAATTTGGTTTCCCAAACCACCCACCACCATCACAAAATTTACATTATAAATTATATATCGCATATGGAAAATGATTATTGAATAATTAATTACTAATTATTTGGACAACAATAAAAAAAATTTAGTTTTGACAAAAAAAAAAAAAATTTAAATTTATTTCATTTTTTATTGAAATTGACAATTTAAAACTCATAAAATCCATAATATCCTCATGGGTTATCTGTCATTGCAGATGAAACGTGAAAAGGTAATAAATTTTCCTTAATAAAAGATCAATATGTCGTAAGTATGAAAATAATATCGTCTGTATGTACATAGATGTGTACTTACTACTGGATTAAAATGAAATTTGTTTATTCGGAAAAATTAAGTAAAAATTATTTGATTTTAGTTTTTGGGATAAATAAAAATGAAAATTGAATGATGATGTAGTTAAGAAGAAATGAAAATCTCTGCATTATTATATTTTATTATCATGTATACATGTGTATACAATGTACACACCCAAACATATATATTTATTATGTAATCGTATTGGTTTCGCATTCGATTATCGATAATTTGATAATATTTTATAGTATTTCGATTGCACCATAAAAATTTTATTGTAAATCTCGGGAAATTGTGCTTTATATAGTAACTGTATACATATACCAACTGGCGATGCTGCCAAAAAAAACTAGCGATATTTATTCTGTGGAAATAAAATATAATAAGAATTTAAATTTGAACAATTTTGTGTACGAAAATAACGTTAAATATAATTTCGTTTTTAAACATTAGTTGCGAAGTTTTATAAATTATTATTACGTCTGACAAAAATCGTCAAAAAGTTTATGACTAAATAAAATTAGAAATTCGCCCCAGGGTAGGCTAAACCATAAATCAGGGTTGTATTATTGAAATTGTTTTAAATGTCGTCACAATCGACCTGGTCAAATGGAGGAGGGATTATATGTTGTGACCAACACCCGACCTTAATTTTTATTGTATTTATTTTTTTATTTACCAGTAGAACCCATATAGCAGAACGCTACAAGATAGTTTGGATAATTATAGTCTAAATAGCTAATTAAATGACCTATTAAAAAATGTTGGGCTTCATACCTTCCAACTAAAATGATGGGCTCTGCTAGCTTTAGGAATAGGAAATAAAACAATTGGAAAATTAAAAGGTTATTTTAGGCTAATTAAATGGGCTCCGACTTTTTAGCTCCTCATCTAAAGGTTTTGACAAAAGTGATAATTGAAATCGTTTGGCCAACGTTTGGTCAGTATTGGTCACTAGTTTTTATAGCGGGTAGCACCACATTGCAATAAAATCATACCGTTTTTATCGCATTTCGTTAGGTCAGGACTGGTCTTTCAGTTAGGTCAGGACTGGTCACCGCATTTTGGCGTTTAATCACCTATGGGCCAACTTTTATTCTGAGAAAAACAAAAATTGTATTAATTCAATAAAATCAGGTTCGTCGCTTATTTAGGAGTTTCATTTTACAAAATTAATTAAAAATCCAATTGGAATATATCATTTAGATAAAAATATTTTTATTTTCAAAGACATAAGATATAACCAATTCAATTTTATGGTCCATCATAACATCGTTAATGATTGGCCACTAGTTATTTTCGTTTGGCTATCCCTGCTTTAACAAATTTTTGCAATAATTCATTAAGTAGGGATGGCCAAACGAAAATAACTAGTGACCAATCCTCAGTGATGATTGACCAAACGATTCCAATCGTTGGATTTAAAAAATATTAGTATTTTTTCAGTTTCCAGCCCCGAACACTTCCAACGATTTTCGTAGGGATGACCAAACGAAATTATCTAGTGACCAATCCTTAAGGATGTTATGAAGGACCAAAAAAATTGAAATCATCATATCTTATGTTGACAGTTTTTTGAAAATATATATTTTTCTCTAAATGGTATATGTATTACAAATTGGATTTTTTATTAATTTTCTAAAATAAAATTCCCAAATAAGCGACGAACCTGATTTTATTGAATTAAAAATTTTTTGATTTTGTTTTTCGGAATAAAAACTCACCTATTGAGCGATTGCACACGAGAAAAAAAAATACCGGATTTTTCCTCGTTCCTTTCCCCGTTTACCTATGAAACAAGTTTTAATTGCGACTAAACAAATTTTCTGTGCAATCACACAACTCAAACAAAAATTTTAGTCAAAAATTTTATTTAAGAGAGAGCAGAACAAAACATAATAAAACTAGTTTGGTTTAAAAAAATGCCAAAATACAAAAAACCCTCGTGAGGAATGGAGCATTGGCTGACGCCACACGGGAAACACAGAAACCGTATTTCTCTTCATTTCTTTCCCCGTTTACCTGATACAGGTTTTAATTGCGACTTAAATAAATTTTTTGTGCAACCACACTAACGCAAACATAAAGGAAATAAAAAATATTTCAAGGCCAGTTTTGACTTATGCCAGCTTATTTCCCAAAGTGGGTTCCGCGGAACCTCGGGGTTCCGTGGCAATTTTTAGGGGTTCCACGGCTGGTACCAGATAAAATCCGTGCCATAAGGTTTCATTTCATACATACACACATACTTACACACTACATTTCATACATACATACCAAAATTAAACAATAATGATAATTATTGAGTTTTTTTTATTTTGTTTTATTCTGCTCTCTCGAAAATAAAATTTAAATTAAAATCTACAAGTCAAAAATGTCCTTGAAATATTTTTTATTTCCTTTATGTTTGTGTTAGTGTGGTTACACAGAAAATTTATTTAAGTCGCAATTAAAACCTGTATCATAGGTAAACGGGGAAAGAAACGAAGCAAAATACGGTATATTTTTTCGTGCGTGCCATCAGCCGTTGGCCTTGAAAAAAATACCAGATACCAAAAACCGTGTGTGGCATTAGGCATTGGTGACCAACCGCCATAATGTGGCGACTAATCCTGACCTAACGATTTCCTAACGAAATCTAATAAAAGCGGTATGACTTTCTTGCAATGAGATGCTACCCGGGAAATTCATTTTTTTAATTTTTTATTATTTAAATCCTTAGATGGGGTGCTAGAAAGACAGCGCCAATTAAACTAGAAAAGCATTAGGCTTTGTCAAAAACCGGACCAACATTTTAACGTACCAATTATAGGTTTATAATGGCTTATTTAAATTCTCCGGTAAAGTTTTTTGACTCCACGCGTTCTTGACTAAGCCTAAGGTCATTTAATTTGAGGCTAGCAGAACCCAAATCAATAATTTTAGGCTCATGATGACCTAATTTATTATGAAATGTTGTGCTTCCATCGTTCTTGACATACTTCAGGTTATTTAATTTAAAGGTAGCAGAATCCAAATCGAAAGTTGAACCAAAACCGAAATGACCGTAAAGAACAAGTATAGCCATCGTTTTTTAACGGGTTATTTGATTATTAACGAGCTATTTGAAAATTATTTGTATGTCGATTGATCTTGTTTTGTGGTTTAATTTCGGCTTTGTTCCAATTTTCGATTGGATTCTGCTAGCTTTAAATTAACTGACCCTAAGCGGGAAGGGTTCGGAGCCGAACTCTATAAGCATTTTTATTGCCTATAAAATATAAGAAAATGGTTTTTCCAGAAAAAATAAACACAAAACACCACACCTAAACACTTCTACCACCCTCATAACCACACCACCCACACAAACCCACATCCACACGAGATGTATTTTTATTCCACATTCACATGCTCTATGAAACCAAAATAAAATAGAAAATAAAAAAAAAAATCTATCAATTTTAATGAGGGTGGTAGGAGGGTTTAAGGAGTACACCATCTACTCAGAAATGTCCAAAACAATAGGGACCGACAAGTGGAAATCAAATATGTCGCAGACCTAGTTAAAAATACGCGATGCTCTCAAAATTGGTTCGGAAAGGCCGTACTTTGTTGAAAATTGCTGGATAAGGATATATAGTACTCTTACTGAAATGTATATTGAACTTAGAGTTATCGGATCGTGAAAATCTTTACAATTTCGTTTGATGAATCGTCTGGGACAATAGTGTGAATATGCCTGTCAAAAAACGCGTAAAGGTTGAAAAAACTACTTCAAGGTCACATATACATTTCATTCTGTCAATAACTTCGTTGTGCAAATGATATTAATGCAATATAGGGGGTGGATCCGATAAAAGGTCAGGAGGTGAATTATGTAAGCATTACGAGTTACGAGTTACGACAAATGACGTCAAAAGGCCTTTTCATTTAAAGCATTTTGAGTTGTCGTAATTACGACTTTTTGTTGTTGTTTTAGTCGTACACATTTATAAATACGACACAAAAGTCGTACTATATTTTTTTTCTTGTTTTCATTGACAATTTGTCAAAATTAGTTTCAGTCGTAATTCGTAAGTCGTACTCGTAATGCTTACATAATAACCCCCCAGATTTCTCTTCATTTCCAAAATGTATATAAATCATCTAGGAGATTATTTCAGGCGACTTCAACGTTAATTCGAAAATTTTCATGTCACCGGCAAAAAAGGCAGGTTGCGAATTTAAAGTAGTCAAAAACATCGTTGATAAATTTTGAAAATAGGAAAGGGCCGAAGTAACCTTCCTGTGGCACACATCATGCCACGCAAAATACTTGGAAAGATTGATCCAGAAGTTTTACAGTTTATCTGTGAAAGGAAGGAGTGCAACCATTCTATGGGAATGAATTGGCACCCCAAATGCATCAACTTAGTGGTAAGAATTGAGTGATCAATCATTCCGAATGCTGTCGCAGAATCGATATACCATAAACAACATCAAGTTGTTGTCTCGATTTTAAACAATCAAATAAGTTATAACATAAGTTAATAAGGTTCGTAACTATAGACCTCCCTGGATAAAAAACCGTACTGTGCGTAAAGATTCCACATTAGGTAATTGGTTTAATGTGGAAACTTAATTCTTTCTGAACCACAGATTCAAAAAGTTTTGGTATAACGGAAAGAATGGGGGAAAGTCGTCGTGACCGGCACTCTTATTAACATCAAGTGCCTGGAGCACTGAACCTCCCTCAGCCAAATTTGATTGAATTGGAAGTTGATATGTATAAACATTTTAAAATTGAAACGTAAATTTTTAAGTGTAATACGAGGTAGAAATTGAGACTGTTATTCATTTTACAAAATTGAAACATATGTTAGTTGTTTCTCGGAGCTAGCAATTGCGCCTTATAGTTAAGCAATGGCTTAGTTCTGTCCAATTTAGAGAAACCACGGTTTTGTATCAAAGAAAATGGTTATTTTCCCAGAACCAACCGAGTTTCATACTTTCGTTTGAGAAATGCCATTCCATCCAATTTACTCATTTTTAAAAACCACATCCGCTATTTTTGGAATAATATCCTATGCTTAATGTACAAAGAGAGTTGTAACCCTATCGGTTATGAAATGGCTTAGGCTAATTTTAATTGACAATTTTCCAGAGGCAGTTCGATCCCCTTCGATTGAGATGACATAGTTCTATTGCGGAACGCAGCGTAATTCATTGCAGTCCTTTCATGACATTCGAAAAGATGCTCCTTCAAATTTTTTATTAAATTCGCTCAATATTTTTATATAAATCGTTTGAGCCGTAGAAATTAGAAAGGGCTCGGGCCCCACCGAAGTAGCCGCTGTACGAATTTTTCCGAACTTAGCACCCATTAAAATTGATTCCTGACATTTGATTCCTTGGCAAATGCTTCACGAATTTTTATCATCTTTATGCTAGCCAGGAAAAACTTAATAATACTTAAATAATACTTAAAAAACTTAATATGGTGCAATATAACGCAACATCGTTCAACAAGGTGAAAAATGGCACAATATGACGCAACATAGTGCAGTGCAACATGACGGCTTATCCAGGAAATAGAAAATGGAATATCCAGAAATCAAATCTTCTAATCATTTCCTTGGACTCCAAATCGTCCAAGCCAAATAAAATCTTAAAGGAAGGCTTCCAGCTCCTCGGCTCCAACAAGTGACCCTCCCAATTAATTTTCCAGAAATCAGGATCCATCACACCCGTTACTCAAAAAGACTGCTGCAGTAATTATTATAAACACAAGCTGAAGCTAGAATTATCATAGGGTCTCGGGCCGCACCAGACGAGCATAGGAAGGGATTTTCCCAAAATCAGCACCGATCTCAATCGACTCCCCACACTCGAACATACTCCCTCTTCAAATTTTATGAAAATCGCGCTAGCAGAAAAATATAATAGAGAAATGGATCCGAGGCCTGCCGGACGTCCGTCAGAGTGAACTTTTTAAAATACGAATGAATTATTTTGCACATGTGGAAGTGTATAGAGATATGCTAGTGTAAATGAGGATATGTTGCGAGTGTAGGGATTTGTATTCCTCCATACTTAGAATAGTAAAACTGGTAAGGATACATGAGACTGATTACGGGTCTGTGATGTGAGGACGGTAAATTTTAACAGGCTGAAATTCTAAAGTTTTATATTCTGTAGCTCTTTTACCATACGAAAATTGTTATATTCAATTTTAAACACCGTGCGTCTTCACTATTAGCAATTCATTTAAAAAATAAGATTTGTTGAGTATAGAATGTATGGAACAGACGGTTACCTCCCAATGTCTCATTAAGTTTCGGTGCTTTCATTTCCTAGAAAGGGTCCGAACCATCATAGTACTTCATTTGAATAAATATGAATAAATACTGGTTTATGGAAACCTCGTTGAACTTTCATAAATATTTTGCTTCACGATATGTACACACACGTACTCGTACCTCCTTTTATTTATAGCTATTATCAAATTAACGAACTTTTCTAAGGATATCGGTTTCCAAAGACAAGATAATTTACATATCTAAATATCTATATATAAACATATTTCTTCCAGTTACTATACGAATACACATAAACACACAATCAAAGTATATAAAAATTCTAAATAAGAAATGAAAATTACTAGAAATTAATTTGTTTTTCTAATTAGAATTCAACGGAACTCACAGAAGAAAAAAAAACTTTGTTTTCCTTTTGTAGAATTACCATCGAAGAGAAATTTAAATGGAAATTAGATTATACCAAAAAAAAAATTACATAAAACTCAATGTTGCAATTTATAAATTTACCAACGAACGAAAATGATGGGCAAGAAAGACACCAACTGTTTATGTAAATTGGTGGTCGGTAATATTGTTATTATACCGGAAGAAGCACCCCTTAGCTATTGTGCCTATTCAAAATTCAAATACAGTGAATAATTGTATAAACTATCTACCCTGTTAAAATATTGTAACGAGTAATTATGACAATCCCATAAAAAATTTACACTTAAGAACAACACAAGATACTCAATCAAAGCGAAATTCTGAAATACATATATATACCATTTTTTTTGGAAATGAAAAAAGACATTAGGATCAAAAATTATACATGAGCATTGTGTAAGATACGAGTATACTATATTTGTGTAAGTAAAAGCAAAATAGCAGTTATTATAAATGAATTTATTTGATTTACTGACCGAAGCTCAAATTCACATTTCTCGTTTTTAAAAGATAAATTCACAAAAGAAAAATTTGTCCGTCCGTCTGCCTGCATGTCTGTATCGATGATATCTTGAGAATTTCTCTTCCAATTTGAAATTTTTAGTTAAATATCAATGTAGTTCATGTATTTACCGTTTTGTTGCTGGTGGTATTTTATTGTATATTATAACAAAGGATATGCTTGTTAAGGCATACCTATAGCTGAAGTAAGTTAGTACTCAAAGCTACCGCTATGGAGGGGGGTCCAGCTGGGTCCAGTTCAATTCGCTACAGTTTCTCTTCGCAATAATTATGTGAAAAATGGTTTAAATGGTTTTGGACCAAAAATAATTTTGTTGTCAATGACTTAGTTCACAAATCCACCATTTTGGCGCTGGTGGCAAATTTTCAGTTTACTAGTTTATTAACTATCTCACAATTATTTTAATTGTTGAGATAAATAAAAATGAACTAGCTGAGTATCAACTGATATTAGTGTTCATATATTCGCGTAAATTTTCTGTGCAAAGACCGATAGATTAAAATTCATTTCAGTAGTTGGAAAATTCTGTACACTTGGAGAACACTGTAAGTTCTATATTACAGCTGCACATATTTCCAGCATTTTAACGGGTGCTTTAATGTAGAGTATTACTGCTAACTTTGAATGAAGACTCAGTTGGCATTGGAACAATTCTACAATACCATTTGTTTGAGGATGCAGTACAATTGCTGATTATCGCCATAGCTGTCTACAATAATTGGTTTATAATTTGGGTAAGGATTAGGAGTAGAGCTAGATTAACAATTCTTGAAACGGGTTTTAATCGGTTTATACATTTATATTTAAGTTATAAATATTATATAAACAACTCACTGGTCCAAAACTAGGCTTCTTAACTTGATTTTTAACGGATTAAGAACAAAATTAGGTCAATGGAAAAAAGCTTAGATTACTTAGATTAGTGCAACTTAATTATTGCTGCAATTTAAACATAAATTCAAAACCAAAACGAAGGAGTTGTGAATTAAACTGCAAATAAACAACGTTTTTCACTGTCCACAACTTTTAAACGATTAACGTAGTAAGGAAAAACGTATCTGCCATCAGCGCCACAAACATAATTTGTAGTACTAATTTGTTAACAGTGCCAAAACGGTAGAATTACTAACTAAAGAGTTCAAACCAAAATTGTTGCTTTTATCGAGACCTCTCAAATGATTTAGAATAAGGTTATATGAAAAGGCCAAAAATGCAACTACTCTCAGCACTACATCTGTAGTTTTCAGTACTACGTTATATCACCTATAAATTTATGATATTCTTCAAAATCTTTACAATGATATGCAACACGTATTCAATAATAATATTGAATAATTAGTTATCAGCGCCGGAATGGTCGACTTGCGAAATAAAACGCTTATTGCAAAATTGCTTTTTCTCAAGACCTATACAATGAAATTCTGCGATAATTTTTTTTAGCCCCACAACGGCAGTTTTGCTTACTAAAGTGTTTCAGCAAAATGTACTCCATTCTTAAAGGCTTCCTATTGCCAAATAAATATTCATTATCAAATTAATTATTAGCTACCAGCTCCAAAATGGTGCGATAATGTAAATCAATATCGTGGCATTGGGTGATCTTTTTCGGGTAATTTTCTTTGACAGGTACCCAACTCCTTTAAGATAGAGATCCTAAACACATTTTAATTCTCCAAAATAAAAATAAATATTACAATTAATACAAATATTTATCAGGAATTCAATTACTTGGTAAATAAGTTAAAGCTACTATAAGTTTGTTAGTATTCTCTGATCCCGTAAATGAAGCCTTATTCACACCGTAGGTTGGTTGATACTTCAATAGGTTTTTGTTTCGGCTAAGTGTTGAAAATCCATATTAACTTAACTTGATATTATGAGATCCCTGACCAAAAAATGCAAAAAATGCGTCCATCGGATTAGATATCTGAAAGTTTATATCTCAAGAACGACTTGTAAGACACCAATTTTTTCGCCATCTTCATTTATTTTTAGCTAGGAGAATTAAAAACTTTTGGTATCTCTACCGCACGATTTCGCTGTACATTATTCGTATAATATAACGTTTGAGAAGTCTTTGATCAAAAAACAATTTTGATTTTATTATTTTAGTTCATAAAACCACCGCTTTGGCGCTGGTAGCTAATCTTTTTTTTTGTAAAACAGGCACTTGTGGTATATCGTTGAAAATGTCTTCAGGAGTGACGTAAGTTTATCTGAATAACCTTAGTACAGTCAACTCTCCTATGTATAACGCGGTATTTTTATAATGCGATTTCCATATAACGTGCGGTGATAATTGGAACTGTTCTCTTATAACGCGACGCGATCTCCTTATAACGCGTTTTTGGCGAGCGAATAAAAAGCGTGAATGACTTAAGAATTATTTTAGCATTGGTTTTATAATTGATTGGAGTGGAAAGCTTTATGATTGGAAAAAAAATCTTTGTTTCAAAGTTTTGTTGAACGTTGATAACGCCAGTAGTCATAGTAAGAAACACCCAAATGTGAAAATTCTTTATTTTCCTCATAACTGAACTTCATTAATACAGCCGCCGGACCAAGGAACATTTCTTGAAGCCATTTTCAACAGATTAGAAGATCAAAATTTTACCTTCTTGATCTTCTAATCTGTTGAAAATGGCTTGGAATCTTCTTGAAGTCTGGAAAGAATTTTGTATTTTAGATTGCACCCGGATTGTGTCATTAGCTTGTACAGAAATTAAACAGTGAACACTTAATGCATGTTTGGTGGTCTTTGTTACCTCAAACGGTTCAAAAGAAAAAATATATTTCAGATCCACTAACAGAAATAGTAAAGATTGCTTCTACTTTTGGCAACAAAAGATTTGCAGATAAACACGTAGAAGATATAGAAGACCTACTTAAGGAACAGAGTTTAAATGAGGAAGAATTGGCAGAATTAACTGATGAGTCTACCTTCAATGCATTTGGGGTGGAAAACACTAATAACAAATTCGTTTAAAACATCAGTTATTATTTAAAAAACGACTAGATTTGACTAGAGAATTAGAATGCTAATTAATCTAAAATAGCCCTTCAACCATACGCAGTGAAAAATTTAAAAGAGAATTTCAAAATTGCTTGACTTCATATAAAGAGGTTTTGGAAGAACTACAAAATAAAACTACATTTGAAAAGCAAGAAGAAAATTTGTAAAGTGAGGACAATTTTCAGTCAATTAGAAAAATAAAAATTAGACGGCTAATATTTGACAGTGATGTTGAATAATACATAACGCAATATAGTGTCATTTTAATATTTTGTTGGAAATATTTTTTTCTAATTTAGTTATTAATTTGTTGAAGTATGAATTATGCAATAAATTTAGATTAAAATGTCTAAATAAATTATTACACCTATTATGGTTTTCGCATTTTACATTCCTGGCGAAGGTAACGCGTCAAACATACAATTTGGTAGTATCGTTTTCGCATTTGACATACCCGGCGAATCCAACTCACATTTTTGGTATTACGATTTTCACCTAAACGAGCTGAACTGTCAAAATGATTCGCCATCTCTTTGTAGGCGAATCTCATAAAATTGGTTTTCTGTTTTCATTTCACAGTCAAAATCAAACAATGAAGGTTCACGTGTAAGTAACTATATTTTTATAACATGAAGAAAACAACAAATGCCAGCCAATTTTTGAAATTAACGGAAGAGATGGAGAAAGATCCCGATATTCCGATATTTTCGCAACCGTGCCCTGTTAATATTTTCGTCTGGTTTATCTGAAAAAGATAGATCGACATTAGACAACATGATTTTTAACTGATTTCAGATTAATTGAAAAAAAAACCGTAATTTATAAACACAAAATTTGAATAATATATGATTACACCAACAAAATTATTGACAAAAAACCACAAATGTCAAAAAAATTGTTATAAAAATTATTATTCGTCTAGTATTACTAGATGTGCACTCGCCAAGATAAAGGCGAAAACCTTTTTTAACTCCCACGGATTTATGATTCACCGTGAATCGTTCGGCGAGGCGAAAACCATAATAGGGGTATATATAATCTTTGTCATTTTATAAAATTTATTCATGAATCCTATTAATCTCAACCTGATAATATATTTTGAGAATGCCTTTTTTATATAGGTTTATTTGTATACAATTTATTTATTTATAAGATTCCATACAACGCGCTACGAATTCATTTAATTTATATTATTTCTCAGTTTCTTATAACACGGTTTCCATATAACGCGGTACGAATTAATCGCGTTATAGAAGGGTAGAAGCAGTTACAATTTTTAATTAATGGTTTTTAAGCGGTGTTTTAATTGTCCGACCTGATTCTGAATGTTCATTTTCGGCGATAATTTAAAAATAACCTTTTTTACAATGGGAATTTGGAATTTTGTAAATTTTATAATCCAGTGTGACCGTTGGAATCATACATCTAGATTTAGCCGATCTATAGATGCCACAGTTCACTTTCCGTTTACTTTTATAGTGAAGAACGTATCATTGCGTTTAACTACTTTCAATGGACACTTCAATATAAAATCAGATCTTAAGAACAACTCATAAGACCTTTACTGATAAAAATTTGGACATTGGAGTGCCTAGATGATGGAGATGGTCAAATTTCGTCAAAATGATTTTTAAATAATAGGTTTGTGAAATTATCTCAGACAAAGAAGAATTTACAAATTGGCCAGACACTTCCAAATACAAGTTCGGCCGAAGTTGTTTCAAGTTCTTCGTTACAAGCTGACCTCAGTCCTAACATTACATTTGGTAATAAACTCACCCAGCCTGGCCGTTCGTGACACATTATTTCAGGTTTGATAGTTCGGTACCATCTCTCAATCATGCCATTAAACTTTTGACTGTAAGATGTTGTTGACTCGCCTGTTGTTCTGAAACGAGATTCGAATTGCGACTCCTGATCCCCGGAGCGTGAAATCCATGTGGAGTGCACTGAACATGCAACAGTGACCGCAGCATCGTTAGTGTTACACAATACCGCTGATTATCAGAAATAGGTATAGGACCAATGAAGTCTAAGTAAGTTTCTATGATCCGAGTGGATATATGGTATTTCTAGAAATGTTCGTCCTTTGACATGTACCCAAGTAGCACCAAATAACTTTATAGTTTTATGACCAAATCCCGACGTCGGTGCAACCGCTAGAAACTTGAAAAATTAGACATTTTGACCTTAAAACTAAAATTTCTTATCTATCGGTCGGTCCGACCACCATACGACGGTATCTTTTACCAGTCAGTGTCAAGTTATTTTTTAACGAGTTGGCCAACTTATTTCACATTTTCTAACTATTATCCGACTACTGTAACTTAATGGTCATTATTTACCCACGTGCCGACTCTTTAGTTTACCGGTCGTTTTACCCGATATTTAATGACCAGTTGACGACTTTATTGTCATTTAAAAACTGAAATCCAACTTAAATAAGTTATTTGACATATGCACGACGACGAAATAACATGTTTCACGTAATTATCACAATTTTGTGGCATAGTTGACTCGCTTGACAATTTTATCGAGAATATTATTTATCGACAAACGTCAAATGTACAAAAATTTATTATTTATAAATAATTAAATATGGATCATTTTAAATTAAAAAAGAAGCCATTTAAACATTCGACATTATTTTTTCGGAAAGTGAAATTTTAATTAAACAAAACCCTTACATCTAAAAGTCAATAGAAAAAGTAATTTTGACAAGTTAGAAAAACAAGTTAGAAAAATAACCAAGTTGTTGCCAGAGTGACAAATTTGTTGGGAAAATAACTTATTTGATTATGAAATAACTTTTTTGTGTTTTTTGAGATACGTTTGCTATAAATTAGTCTTTCTTATAACTTTTTTGTCATTTTCATATACATTATGAAACACGCCATTTTTCTTTAGGTTTCATTAAAAATTATTTACTTCTGAAAAACAAAATTTGTTATTTTGATAATTTTCATGACTATATGTCAATATAGTATCATAATTTTAATGATGGGGATGTTTTTGAACAGATTTTCTCTGCTTTTAGAGTAATTTAATCATATTTATTTATTTATTTATTTTTTGAAATATCAACTTATAATTTAAAATAAAGAAATTATGGAAGCCCGTAAGTTTTGAGTTGGGAGACAGGTACATATTTACAATAAAACTTAATTTGTTTGAAAAAATAAGCCGTAATTAACACGAAATTTGAATTATTAGTTTAACAATGATTCTATAAATTTTAATTTTTATAAAGAACCTTTCAAAATAGGAACATTTGACATTTGTATTTTTTTATAAAACAAGAAAAAGAAATAAATAATATTATGAAAAAGACAGCACGATTATTTACATATATTGAAAAAAAAAGTTCCCTCTCCATAAAATATAATCCGACTGACAGACGAAATTAGTTTTTTTACGAACGTAATAGTTGTATAAGCGACTCCCATCTAACTAAAACTTCAGTCATTTGAAAAGACAAATAGTGGTTATTACGACGTTATAACAACCTAAGATTTATTCCCCAATATCGTTGTAGCATCGTTACCATACCGTTGTACCAACGTCGGCTAGCCGACCACTAGTCATTCAGCTAACGGCGGTACGACGTTATCCCAACCCATTTGTGCTACTTGGGTAGCTAAACAACATTGAGCCATAGTTTTTGAATCTTTAGAGATATATGGTGAGAAGATATTTTTTGTCACACAGATGCTTTGTTTAATGCCTGGATGATAAAAATTCCGAAAAGCTTCAGAAACATTTTTGCATTGGTATACAAGGTCTTTGAATAGCATCCAAAACATCACAATAAATTGTTTTATTGGAATTAAAGTTTAGCGGAATCTGCGTAAATTCTAAAGACGTATTTTCACATAATAATTTTCGGAGTTCTGCATCACTAGTTTGTACATCAGCAATTTGAGCATAACCAATACTGACGGAATTCTGATAAAAAGCTTAGTTTAATGGTGCGTGATCCATTAACAGAATTAACTCACGACATTTCAAACGATATTAAAAGTGTTTGATGCCAGAATAAGCTGCACGCAACTCTCTGTCATAAGAACTATATCTACGTTAAGTTAATCTAGTCGAACCGAGAAAAAACTAAGTGGTTACCATGCACCATCTACTGTTGAACGACCGCCTCAATTGCAGAGTCTAATGCGTCGACCATAATTGCAAGAGTTGCTTGACATAACTTCTCCTCATAATTGTTAAAGACTTCGATAAATTTCGCTCACCATTTGATGAAGGTTTGGTTTGATGCTGGATTTCGGATGAAGCATCTATACAAATTAAGCATAGCCAAACATCGTTTGAGATGTTTGAGCTGTTAATGGGCGTTCAAAACTTTCAATTACTTCGACTCTTTCAAGCCGTATACATACGTCGGATGGAAATCCGGGATTTTTACATCCGAGATTTTTTTTCAATTTTTTTCAACTCTTTTGTATGAAAAGAGGCGTGTCTGTTGTATAATTTACGTGATGTAATTGGTTAAAACGATGGGATAGAAAAATCCCGGATTTTTATCCGACGTATGTATACGGCTTCAGGGTTAGGCAAAATGCCTTTCGCATTAAAAGTGTGGCCACCAAATTTAATCTCGTATGAAGCGAATACACATTTACCAGGATTGATGATTTGTTTTCTGATAGGTTCTGAAAATCATTTCTAAATGTTTCTCATAAGATTTAGAAACTGTTAAAATAACATTTTAATCAAAATTAATTTGGAAATTAATAAGCGCTGATACGAACACTCATTAAATTTGTTTTATATAGTATTGGACGCTCACAGCCCGTGACATCCCATTATAAAATCGATTAAGAAATTCCCGAATTTCGTCCCAGGTGGCCATCGATTAAAAATTATCGAGTTCCGTCCTAGGTAGCCATATTCCTAAAATTATTCCAAAAATCATTTTAGACTACCATTTCCATCCCCAAGAAATGGCCGAGTTTCACCTAGATGACCTTATTAGAGAATTTTATGAAAATCATTAAAAATCCAACAAACTCAATTTCATCATAATCAGTTAAGGAATGACCGAGTTCCTTCCCAAATCATTTAGGAATTTCTTCGAAATTCGGTTCTTCGAAATATGGTTTAAGTATCCATTTTCCATCCATCATAATCACCTCATCATAATCGATTAAAAATTACCGAGTTCCGTCCCAAGTTCCACCTTACAAAAATCATTTAAGAATCTCATTTCCGCATGCAACATATTATCTAATTCTGTCTTATTCAATTAATTCAATAAAACTTTTTTTGACACTTTTAACACTTTAATTTTTTATATACCCATAAATTTGTTATACGGTGGTGTTTTACCAACTACGAAAAACTGGCATACGGCAAATTGTGTCCAAGAAAAACTGTTCTACTATTAAATGATCACGTTAAATTGTTTACGATAAAGCGACCGTTACCCCATTTAAAACACTAGTACACAATAAATTAATTAGTTTTATTAATTTATTACAAAATCTCACAATTTAATACAATTATTTTAATAAATAATTTACTAAAAAATGCAGAGACATCAGCCGTTAAACTACGACATTTTACTAACGCCATCTGGAGAAAACAATTTTTTTATCTACCAAAAATTGTTTTTTTTCAAAACTACTACGATTAAAATCTTACCAATAACTCCTTCATAATTTTACTGATCTTATTAAATTTGCAAAGTATAAAACTTTAGGACTTAGATGGATTTAGATATATAATTACATGGCCAATCGTAGCAAATGTCGTGAAAGAAGCAACAATTTTGTCAGTAATAGTATGAAAATCCACCGTTTTGGCGCTAGTAACTAATTATTTAGTATTATAAAATACACACGTTACGTAACATTGAAAAGGCCTTTAAGAATGTCACCAATTCAGTTGGAGCATCTTAGTACTAAAAACTGTCGTTATGGCGCTGAAATCAGTTCCATTTTGTAATAATCATGTGGCATATCATTTGAAATGCTAATTACTCAATTATAGTAGGATATACCACATATGGTCACATAATGGTCTTGAAGAATCTCGCAAATTTAGCTAGAACAGCTTAGTACTCATTATTTACGCTGAATACATCAAATCGATCAATAAATAACAGTTAAATATTTTATTAATGTTATTATGTTGAATGTGGTTTTAGTACTTATGAAATGATTTAATCGTTAAGTTTGCAAAACATCGTGAGCCATTAAGTTTTGCAAATTTAGTAACTTGGTTTATTTTTTTTTCTTTCACATTAAACATTATGGCTGATCAACAAATTGAATGATCATTTTCAATTTATGGTTATCTATGCAGGACCAGCGAGTTTCTGTTAAATCATCATAAAAATCGGATTCAAAACTTATTTTCTTTTATCGCTCTGATGGTCTTTATAGAAAAGCTCGAGTTATTTACAGTTAAATCATAATATTAAACTAAAACTACTTCTATTTTATGTATATACTATTTGACCCGAAAATATCAATAAAATTTCTGAAAAATATGTCGACAGATATATTGCGATACTGTCACCTCATCCCCTATATACACAGTTGAAACCACTTCGCATTTTGTAGAAAAACAGTTGTAAACCACATAACATTCCGAAACCATACCCAAAGAATTAAATCAATAAAAGATTTTTATGTGTTCCGATATGTTGCGTTCACTGTATAATGGGCTCGATATTATATTGAAAGTATAAAATTGAATTGATACAAAACAAAATGGAAGTGTATCTATCTCCACATACTTATTATTACATACTTTGTATGAAAATGGTGAGGAGTCGAAAAAAATGGAATATTTAATTTAATTGAAAGGAAGAGCATCTGATATACATACGACGGAGGAGGCATTCATCTTCAGTTAATCTTGTGTGTAGTATACGAGTCTATATAATATTTCCGAAAAAAAACCAAATCAAATAAAATTTATTATTATTAGAATTTTCTTTTTTTTTATTATTAGCACATTGACACCAATATTATATAAAATAAAAATTTTCTGCTGAATCAAAAACATAAAAAAATTGAAAATAAAAATAACAAGAGGCGAATAGATTTTTAGGCGACATTCTGCCTAAATTATTATCGCTATTTTCTCTATACTATGCTACTACTGTATTACGTGTATGTGTGTGTATGTGTGTGTGTGTGCTGTGTGTGTATACTTGCCGGGTTTTATCTCATACTCCTCATCGTTTTTTGGTCGTGTTGTTTTCTTTTTGTTTTTCCTCTTTTAGTGTTTTATTATTTTATTAAAAAAAAAAGAAAATGAAAATGAAAATTCCAAGTCAAATGATAATACCAGGGGAAGGAAAATGGTATAACAACATAGGAAAATATAAAAATGAAAATGAAAAATAAGAAATCTATTCTGATCTTAATACTTAATGTTGTTGGTTCGGCTTGTTGTTTTGTGTTTTATTTTTAACACACTTTCGGTGCCCGAGATGTGAAAAACAAAAATATGAAAATTATTTATTTTCTTTTTTATTTTCTGGGCTTTTCTCGTCTACTTTTTTTTTATTTTTATTTTTCATTTCATTTTCACAAACAAAATTGAAATGGGAAAAGCTATATAAAGCTTATATAGGATATTAAATGGTATAAAGGCCACACACCAAACAGTGGGAAATAATTAGCCACGGAAAACTTTTTGGAATTCAGCGGCATCGAATAATGTTCACAGCATCTCGTTGAATCTGTTTAAACCAATACGGTTATTGTAAGTAGAACAATTATTTTTGGTTTTAATGGAGCTTTTACTAAATGAATGTTTTCGAGTTAGAAATTTTTTTCGAATTTTTGATGCAAATATATAACACATGTTGATTTTTCTATGCCATTTGTAAAAAATGAATTGACATTTTCGAATGGATTGACGGGATCTTAAATCCCGTAAAAAGGTATCAGTATAAATTTTCCGCAGGTCAAGATTGTCTTTTATTATTGATTTAACGTATTATTTTCAGAGTACTAAACGTTTATTACTTTCTCTTACGTAGTAACAGTAAGTATCGTAATCATGAAAAATCGAGGCTTCGAGAATTTTATAGATATACCGTACGCTACATCACCGAAGTTAAAGTGGTTTTAAAAAATGCTGTATTTGGTGACATGCCCACTAATTTTCTGTTGGTTCTCTACAACCCAGACCGATTGATTGATCACAATCATTATTTGAGAGATCCTAATGCTTTTTGGCTGAAATCGGCCCACCGGGAGTGGCAACTTTCAAAGGAGCCCTTTCATTTTTAGCCAATATTTTGAAAAGCATATCAAATTATTGTTGTAACAATACCGGTTCAGATCAGTTTTTAAAAATTTACCGGAAAATAACGTTTTTTCAAAATTCCCTATATGCAGCGCGGAATTCCTTATATTTTAGCTTAGTCGAAACTTGTTGGAAATCTGTGTACCGGAAGTGGCAGTTTCAATGGGAGCTTTTAAAATTTTTGCAAGGAAGTTGAAAAGTTTAGCATTTACAAAAAAGTTTTAGATAAACTTAAAAATTTTGTTTTCACCCATCAATCGTTGAACTGGTTGGTTTTCTGAAATAGCAGATCCAATGTTTTTTGATTATTCAAAGCGAGGGTATTTGTCGCTTTACAAATCCATTGTCTCGAATCTCAAATACAACTTATATATAGGGTGCCTCTACAAGAGTGCCCGCCGGATTTAAATTTGCCGCCATTTTGTTAGTACGAGTTGTATACGGTGATTTTTTTAATCATTTTTTAACATAACAGACCATGCGGTTCAAGAATATAGGTAAAAACACATTACAAAAATGGTGAAAGTTTTGCAAAAACAGTTCGCCAATTACATCAAGTTTTTGGTCGCAATAATGCGCCAAATGAATCGACAGTGAGACGTTTAATTACAAAATTTGAGAACAAATTTACGCTGTTGGATCAGAAGATCATTGTTCGTCGTCGGCTTTGTCGGTTACTCGTAAATATAGCCGCAGTAAAGGAATCTGTGGCCGAGAATCCAGGAACTTCCATTCGGCACCGTGGTCAAGAATTAAACATTTCCAGAAGCATTATGCAACGAGTTTTGGTAATAGATCTGCATTTGGATGCATACTAGGTTCAATTGTTGCAAGCAATCAAGCCAAGGCACCATGCGCAGCGCCATGAATTTGCTGATTGGGTGTTTGAACATCATCAAATTAATGCGGATTTTTTGAAGAAAATCATTTTTTCAGATGAGCCATTTTTTCAACTCGACGAAAATTTCAACAAAAGAATAACCCTGTACCAGAGGTTTGGTGATGGCTATTTGCCTGACGTTGTATTTCACGTTTATTCGAACTATTTTTCTTTATGTTGAAATAAAAATTTTTGCTTAATTTAAAAATAAATGTGTTTTTGTTTAAAATTAAATCCGGTGCTCTTGTTGGGACACCCTTTACATTCATCATAAAATAAAGTTGGGTGTACCACATACACTCCTTTATAATTTTTTCTTTAATTTTGTGTCAGAGGCTAATCTGTCTTAGTAAACATCACCTATAATAATTGCTCTTCAGAAGATTTAGGGGTTAGTCTTGCAGAAACATGATTTCTAAACTGGACCAAGTTGATAACATTATCCTTTCTTCCCCATCATTTACGTGGGCCCACTCCACAAACCCTTTGGAAAATACCCAGCCCAAGCAAAAATTACAGCAATAGAGATTTTCCCACTCGATTGTATGAGAAGAAGACACATGTAGCCAGATCTGGCTACCCAGCTCTCCATTCTAAAGTGATATAGAGCTGCTATTACTTTTTAAAAGAAATAGACAATAAAAACCAAATTGGCTGAACCCTACAGTATGGCCACTTGGCAGAAATATTAAAATCTCCAACGAACTACTGCAGTTTCTACAACACAGCGAGGGAAACATCCGAACATATTATTTTTCTTGACTTTGCGTGATAGGCTGTTGCACAATAGATATAAATATTGCAATGCACAAGTTCATATTCGCATAAGAAAGCTGTTACAGGCTGACTACTGCCATCCTGCAGATATCACCAAAAGCACGCAGAGGCCTCCACGGTGATTTTTGCCGGCTACATTCTCAGGGAGAAGTGCGAAGGGCCGTGGGGTTTGAGGCTTGCGTGGCTCCTGGCTTACACCGTGATTAAACAGATAATTAAAAAAAATATAACGCAAATTATAAAAATAAACCTGAGGAACCTGAGGAGACAACCAAATCAATAAAAAAAATATAAAAAAAAAGAAACAGAATAATTATAATGGGAGAGAGATGCCTTGGTGCGCTCATCTGCCCGAACTCAAACGGTGCAAACCACCGGTTTCGATGGCAGATGCGGGCACCAAGAGTCTGCCAACCCCTCGCTGACACCGGAGGAAAAGTCCCCCCCCCCCTTCACACCTAGCCCGAAAGGAACTTAGCAATTCATTTTAAACAATAGTACCAATCACAACAACGAAAAGATGAGTGAGGAATGGAAAAAAAACGAGAAAAGCGAGACCAATATGCCCCGAGCGCGTAACATGCACCCGCTATGTGGCGCTCGATTACAATCAACAAATTTAATTAGGATTTTAAAATAATCAAAAACAAAAGTAACAAAAAAATAATAATAAAAACGGTACCTTAAACAATAATCGCCACGCGTTGGTGCGACCTTGTGGCGGTCGTGACGAAAAGCCGGTTGGCCTCCCGTGTCGTTGCGGGGCCTCTCTCCGATACCAATATAGATACAAATGGCCGGTTGGCCACCCGTATTGTTGCGTGGCCTCTCCCCGTTACCCAAATACAAAAACGTGGCCTTTACTGGCCGCCGTAAATAAATTGGTTGAACGGTATTTCCGCCTTTACTGTAAGCAACACGTGAAAATCAACTTTCAATTCTCAATTATTCACACACAGCACGTAACTGGATTGCCTTTTCCGTATCATAAAAATATCAACTGATGCTACTTTGGTTTATAAATTTAAACTGATTTTCTCTAGACCACGGGAAAATAATTCACAGACACTATTTTCACAGTAGAAAGTATTTAGAAATATTCAGATTAAATTTTCACTTTGCACACAAATGTTTTGCTCGCTTGGTTTTTAATGCACAAAACCCCAATCTCAAATTTCAAAAGAAAATAATTAAAATAAGAAATAATTTTTAATTTTCCATTATTTTTTATTCAGACAATTTTTTCACACATTCCCTTTTTTTGGGGTAAAACCAAAAAAATACAATTCTTACTTTTTATTTTTTTTTTATTAAATTATAAACAAGATTTTTTTCCAAAAATCCAGACTCGAATCATTTTACACAAAAATTACTACTCGACTGGCTATATCAAAAAAAATTTCGTACGCCACATAACGCGCAAAACATTCCAGAAGAATCTTTTCTCTTCTCTGTCTCTCGTTTACACCAATAACATTCTTATGGAATGCTTTTACCTTTCACACACTCGATCCACATTGGTCTCGCTCTATCACAATTCCAATCAATGCAAGACTGGCAACCTCGCAAGGGGAAAAACTGAGCTAAAATTTATCCCAGACACAAAATTGAATAAAAACGAGATAAAATACGCCATAGATGGGGTGTCATAGGTAATATAACACGTATCATTATATCACCGAATTTTTCTTTTTGTGAGGAAAGAAGGCATTGAACAGCTTTATACTGATATTTTAATTTATTCTCAATCCACACAGGGACACCCAGAATAGAAAACTAGGATGTTTTTCTCCGAGCTAGCATTTCTAAGTTGAAGTGGTAATTCTTTTTATGTATATGGCACCATTGAGCCTTCCTTAAATAGCATGTCCATTCAGGTACTGAGCTGGAGAAATAAGGTGATAATATGCACGTATATTGCTGATTATCGGCCAGTCTGGTGGTTCAGTATATAAAGTAGCATAGTCTCCAACAGTGGATGATTTTCCAGCCTTATATGTTCCAGATCTTTGCACAAATGCACAATCATTTCTCTGCTGCTCAAAGAACGTACTGTATCCAATAACAAATAAAATGGAAGGGCCTGAATCTTTTATAAATCCGGGAACTACTGTTCCTCTAAATTGTTCTCTGCTCGCCAATGCAATACGATAAAATAGGATACATACATACATACACGATGAAGGTTTAGCGAAAAGTATCTCTACGGTCAAAGGTAGGACTAAAGATAATTTCTATGTACTAAATTCAAAACCACGGGCCCTATTCGTGAAATCGGTGGAAATTTTCGTAATCGGAATACAGTTTGCCATGAAATTCTTTATATTACTTCGCCGGCTACTTTAATCATTTTTTCAAATTTGTATGCAAGTTTTCTATTATTTATTTATCTACTAAACGAATAATTCCGTATCGATTTACCTAGTTGAAATTTTTCCCCTAGTAGGTGGAAAAACTTATGTTAATAATTTAAAAAACACAAATAATTTGAAAAAATCATTAAAGTAGTCGGCGAAAAATTTTAGTCATATAAAGGATTTCATAGCAAATTGTATTCCGATTACGAAAATTTCCACCCATTTCAAGAATATGGCCCCAGGAATTAAATGTTCAAAAGCACCTGCCCATTCTATCTTAATGTTAAACACGCGAGTACGCTTATTATACTCGTAACTGACACGATGAAGAGATGAAAGAAACAATACATCATTTGAGTGTGTTTAGAATGTGACCAAGATCGAATAAAAAGTTATATCACAAAAGTGCATGTAATGGTCAATAGTGTATAGAGTACACCTTTGTGTAAACGGAGCGGTTGATACCCTACATGCGGTGCTCTATAGGTAAGGCTAAATGTATCAGGCAAAGTCAAGACAAGCACAGAGAAGTCTCTGTGCTTGTCATAAAAGGTTCATAGTCATGGACACTGCATACCACGGCGAGTCATTGGCACCGTTAAACAAATATCAAATCTGTGAATCTTCCCAGGTTATAGAGGCAGCTAAAGCAGGCATCTATCTTAACTGGATGGCTTAAGATCAATCGCCAGTTCGTGACCCACACGCGCGACAAGCATCACTGAAGAGTTACCAATCAAATTGTTTTGTTAAGGACAGGCACTCTCTAATGGCACCGATGAAGTACCACCATCAAAAGCGGGAATGAAAAACTGAGAACAAACTACTTCCAAAATCCGCTAAATCGAAGTCTTTGACGAATATCCCGCAGAAGAGGAAATTGCAGCAGCATCCGGATTCGACGGAATTTTCGCAGAATTAATTAAACACGGAGGCACGGTTCGTGCACCAAATCTATACGATCTTATTATCGCTGTTTGAGACCAAGAAGAGCTGCCGGAGGACGATTAGCAGCCCGCACTCATATATCAGTGTGGGTTGTGGGTTTTATCCAAACCGATCAATCACTGGCCAGTGCTTCACCATGAGGATAATTCTGGAAGAATATTGGCAATAAACTATTAGCATACATCAACTATGCCATATGTGTATATAATAGGCTCCTTGCACAATAAAATTGTCCGTGTAAATATAATATTGTAGGTCACTTTCAGCTCTCTGGAAAATAAAATCAGTGGAATACGCAAATCGAGACAAAAAAAATGAAAGCATATAACTAGCTTCTTGCGGTGTTTAAAGAAAAATTCTCCACCGCCACTAAAGAAGACGACCAAAAAAAATTAATTCGTTGAGTACCAATTTTAGAAAAGAATTAAAAAAAATAAACGATCCCAAGAAATTTGGCGCAGGGCTAGATGACATATACCAAACGACATTGTGGTACTATGACAACATGTTGTTTTTAGTGGATCAAGAAATGCCAGCCGCTTCAACGAGCACCATTTTATCCGATGATAGGAAGGATTCTTTCAGTGGGGTATACGCATTTTAATGAATTGTTAATTAAAGGCTTTGATTATTTTATAAATTTATTAAAATTATTATTTATTATTTTGTTATTTTACAAAATTAGTTTGTGAAGCTAAAACCCCTACCGAATTACTATATTCGCAATAGGTATCTCTTACCATCTTTGCTCGATCTGGAGAGTTTTTATTTAGGTTTTCCAATTTGGATAATTCGACATTATCATTTCTCCATAAACCCGGCACTGCTGTGCCATTTTCCTCATTGTCAATATGCACTAACCCTCTAGGGATATATTCTATTGACATATATTCTATATGCCCTCTAGGCATATATAATATTGTGAAATAATACTGAACGTGTAAGGGCCTGTAAGGCATATGACAGCAACAACCGCGAAAACCATATCAAATCATATCAAATCATATTAAGTCATATCAAATCATATCAATTCATGTCATATCATATCATATCATATCAAATCATATCAAATCATATCAAATCATTTCAAATCATATCAAATCATATCAAATCATATCAAATCATATCAAATCATATCAAATCATATCAAATCATATCGAATCATATCAAATCATATCAAATCATATCAAATCATATCAAATCATATCAACTCATATCAAATCATATCAAATCATATCAAATCATATCAAATCATATCAAAGCATAAAAAATCATATCAAATCATAAAAAATCATTTCAAATCATATCAAATCAAATCAAATCATATCAAATCATATCGAATCACATCAAATCATATCAAATCATATCAAATCATATCAAATCATATCAAATCATATCAAATCATATCAAATCATATCAAATCATATCAAATCATATCAAATCATTAAATCATATCAAATCATATCAAATATCATATCAAATCAAATCAAATCAGCTCAAATCATATCAAACTGTATCAAGTCATATTAAATCATGTCAAATCATATCAAATCATGTCAAATCATATCAACTCATATAAAATCATATCAAATCGTATCAAATATCATATCAAATATCATGTCAAATATCATATCAAATATCATATCAAATTATATCAAATCATATCACACCATATCAGTTCATATTAAATCATTTCAAATCTGGCATAATTGTCATAGAAATATTGTCAAATTAAGGAACAATGCTTGTAGAAAAAACTTGTAAGTTTGTTAATTTTGCCCTAATTAATACATTCAAATATATCTAATCCCTCTCGACGTGTTAAAAGTGATATTTTCAAAATTTCTCATTTTGTAAGCCATTATAATTTGACAGGTTCCTACATAAAATATGGCCTTAGTACTTTTTACGCTATTTGCTGTAGGCACTTGGCGAAACACACTTATACTTAATAAACACATTTTATTAAACACTTGTTTTTTATTTCGCAGGATTAGATTTTTGAATATTTACTGATTTGTCAGTAGATACTCCTGATGATGACCTAACAAGTCGAAATCGATCGAGTGATTTTTTAAACTTTTTGAACGAATTTTTTAATTAAAATAATCAAAAATCTAATCCTGCGAAATAAAAAACAAGTGTTTAATAAAATGTGTTTATTAAGTATGGTCTTAGAGTTCTACAGTGAGTTTCTATCTAAATCTAGAAGTAAAATCCAATTCTTTATAACACGACACATAGATCAATCTGTATTTTTCTAATCTGACCCACTTACTTGTTTGGTTCTTACGCGAATCTTCAGTATTATATCAAAGCAACGCTTTTAAAACATATAGGACATTGAAAGATCTTACTTGTTCTAGTCTTGAGAGTATGAAAACTTTTCACTTAAACAAATTTACAATCCTAAATCTATTGAATTCGTTACTTGTCTAGCAAGGTGATGAATTGATGATTGATTTCTTGACAAATTCACCAGACTTAATCAATTTGAAATAACAACAATATTTCAACATTTCTACGTTACTTGTTATACATAGCAGTTGATCGTTGTGACACATTTCTTGAATTGTTGATTGCCTGTAAATAAATAGACGAACTCATGAGTAGCATAAAAAACCGGAAATTGCATCCCCAAGGAAGTTTGTTACGAACGAGCAAAATATAAATACAAAATAAGGGAACAAATGTATCGCAATGAAACTGAGCCAAGAAGAAAATTTTATTTTTCAAACTTGCAATGGAAATCTTCGGGTGTGTTAAAGTTTCACGTTTGTGTTGATTAGTGATCTTTTGTATGTACAGTGAAGACAAACCACAATTCAACCTAAAAATATTTAATTATAATTCTATGCTAATTTTTTTATTGAACTATACACATCTAAATCCATTACATAAATAATAGCATAAAACTAATCCAAAAACTGTTAATAAACACGCGATACTCAATTAATTGTTTGAATATATAGGAAAGGAGTATAGTGGAACAATCGTGTTTTGTATGTGGAACATATTATAAGAATTCTTACATAAAAAGGAACAGCAAAAAGTTTTATTTTCTATACATAGACACACATTTTAATGTTTCGAGGATTCAAAGGTGTGCTAATAATTTATTAACATGTATGCTATTATACACAATACAGCATACACGATTTTTTGAATCAAAATTACATAATCAAAAATTAGCATATTTTCTACAAGAGGAACACACGTAGTAGCTAAGCATGTACGAGTATATCGAAGGGGTGTGTAATTTACATAAGTGGGAGCTATAAATAGATACATAAGAATATAGACACTTTCGATAGAGTTTTTTTTAACGTATATCCGGCATTCTAATGAAAATGGGGAAAATTTCAAGACACTGCTAACATGTCAGCCAACGAAGCATTCGTTATATGCCTGGAAGAGTAACGACGAAAATAACTAATATGCCTATATAGAACTAACATACAATTACTTACTAAATGTCTCGCAACGAGGATCACTGTAGAGTGTGTAAATTACACGATTTTTTACCAGTAAGTTTCACGTAAATTACAAAAGCTTATTTTGACAAGTGCGCCATCTCTTACATAATTTATTAATTATAAAAATTGACTGTGTAAGGTTGAAAATAAAAATAATAAAATTTTATATGTCAAATAATTTTACTGTTGAAGTTAGACGAAAGTTTCCAGCCGCAAGATGGTAATGCAGATATTAATTTTGCTCTCGCAGCCGAAAATATTTTAAAATGTCGATAATGCAGATTTCACCGATAAACAAGATTAACTTCAAAATTTAAACCGAAAAATGTTGACAATACAGATTTGAATATTACAAATGAAAAATCAATTTTCTAAAAGAAAATGTCAATAACAGACATCTATATACAAAAGCCATGAGATGCAGTCACGTTTAGCTGATGAATGGTTTGGATACCAAGATTTTGACAGATGAACGACGATCTGACTGAATTTGATGAACCATGTTTCTAAGTAAAAATTGATTAAATGTTTGTAGTGGGTATTTTTAGGTTGTATTGGTGAAATGTTCAATTTTTCGTTGTTCCGACGGTATATAATTGTCGACCATTCGAGATTTTGCCAGATGGGCACCAATCGGACTGCCAATTCGATAGCCCATAATCCGTAGATTTTGAGTATAGGTTAGTAGTGTGTCTGATGAGATTATAGGGATGAAATGCAAGATCTGCTTCATACAGCCGAAACTAGTCGATAAAAAAGATTCAAAATTATGAAGCATTAAATGGATTCTATTTCTCGTTATAATTGTTTGCAACTCAAGATTATGCCAGTCAGTCACCGACCTGACTATCAATATTCGATAGCCCATGACCATAGGTAGATTTTGATTATAGGCTAGGTCTGGGTCTGATGGGGTTGTAGGGATTTTCCCCATTTATCATTGTAACGTGTGTTACATGAACGCAGCTGCTATATCACATACAACTTTTGTGCACAGTGTATAAAATTAAGTTGTGCCTAAACAACTATTACTCACAACTATCATACCATTTGGATTGTTCTTACGCCTGCGAGGTAGGCAGGTAATGCCATACCATAACATACATTAGGCGAAGTAATATTATTAGTATGATTTGCATTCTTGAGTGTATGCACTGTACACAGTCTGCAAATTATACGATGGGTTTTTGTTGTTGCATGAGCGGCCTTCTGCTGTGTTTGTATATAAAATACCGATTTTTTTTCTTATGGTGAAGAACATCAAAATAAATTTTCTAAAATAATCAATCGATAACAATCATTGGATGGATTAACTTGTGAAGATTCCAAATAAAGTAAAGTTGATGTGCAAACAAAAAACGATACAAATATACAATAATTATTCAGAGAGTGGGACTTTGAAAAATGTCCATGTGGTCAATATTTTGTGATAATTTTTTTTTGTAAATGATGATAGTGTGGGGGATAATTTGAGATAATAAGATAATATTCATCAGAGACCCCAAGATAATATTCATCAGAAAACGGTTGATAGAAAAACCAAGACTAAAACAAGGTGATTTACTATTTTTTTTATTAAAAGTGTTCTTCTTGCTGTTATAATACGCATACAAAAATTGTGGTTGCTTTGGTCGGTAAGAGACAAATTAACTATAATTGCAAATCATTGAAACAAAGTGTGTGTCTAGTAAACATTATGGTGATTTTGTTTTTGTGAAATAAACTCGTTTAATAATACACAGCCAAGCGAGTGTGCGTTATTGCAGCCCACAGAAAGTTCAAGTTGGTCAATTAATAACGTGGAACAATGGGAGTATAGTGCATACAAATTGTGCATTTTTACAACAAGTAAATCGAATGAGATCGGCACATTAAACATTTGAGCATAAAACCGATCGAAACTATTACGATCAATCCGTGGTGCATGTGTGGTATGAAAGTTTCCGGTAACTATACCTAGAGGAACGGATGGGTATATAGCTGATTATTTTGGACGGCAATTGCTACTACATTGTTCGGAGGCATTTTCACAAACGAGTTCCAGTGCATACCGGCTGATCGAGTGTACCGTTAACGCGAAGGCGGTAGTTGGTGAAGGCGTGGCAGCAGCCGCATGGATCGGAGGCTGTGTACTACAACGTTATTCATCGGAATTTCGGCTAAGTTTTATATATTTTTCATATTTTTTTTTATTTTTATTTCCTTTTTTTTTTGAATTTTTTTTTAAACAATATTACAATAATTTTTCTCTGTTGTATCTAGTTTTGGGTATCAATTACAAATTTTTTTTGAGTAATTTCATTCGAATACAAAGTCAAGTTATTTTATTTGAAAAGAATTTCCAGTTAATCAAATATTTTTGTGTTCTCTTTCATAGCAAATTTGCACTATAGGACCAGAGCCAGTACCAAGGTCGTTGGAGCGCCCCATCACCAAGGACACTTGTAAGGCCTCCTCAAATTATAGAACACGACCGCGAATGGGTTGAACTGCAATTATTCTAGTACTTCACAAAAATTCCCCTTTTGTTGAATTGTCATGTAAACATGTTAACGCAAATGCCTATGTAGTGGTAGTTTTATTGTTTTTGAAAATGATATAAAAGACGAGCTTTTGGGATGACGAGAGATTGGTTGGTTATAATCGGAGTAATACTCAATTCTTTATAAAGTGACACAACAAAAAGAAAAATAAATAAATAAATTAAATAATTGTGATGTGACAAAGAAAAAAAAATACTGGATTGATTCGCAAGAATTATAGTTCAAAGAATCATTTTTTATATTAATTAACTCATGCGAATTGTGTGGAAAAATGTTCAGTGTAATTTATGAACATCATTATTGATAACATTATAAGTCATATTATGTGTAATGAAACTCTTAGTGCCGGACATATTGTTTAATAGCAAATGTGCATGAAAAAAAAAAATAATAATTTCCTAAGTTATCCAAGTTAAAGCTTGCTATTTCAAACTGTATTAAACCAAACAATTATTAGGTATAAATAAAAATTGTGAACTTAAATTAAGAAAAAATACAAAAATTAAATTTAAGTAAAATTATAATGTGTATCTCGGCAATAAAATAATATAAAAAAAATCCTGTGCGCGAAAAAAATTGCAAAATGGACAGACTGTTTATGTGAATCTTGGTCCGTCAACGAAAATGCAAACGATAAAAGATTAATAAATGAAACCTCATAATACGTGAAACTATTTAATATCTCGAATGCTGTCAAAACCTAATATAATTAATCATAAAAGTATATATTAATCATAAGAAATATAATTAAACGCCGAATTAATAAAATTTTAGCTTATTGCTAATAAAAATACAACTTATCCAATTACAAATACTACCGTAAATATTACCGAAAGTAACAATCTGCTGATGGAATAGAACGTGCGTAATATAGAATTCGAATTCATTCATCAAATCTCTACTGATCAACAGGGTGGCAGCCAATGGATATTTTTGTGTGAGTCGACGATTATTAATACTATATTATTTTCTCGTTATATCTTTCATATTATGTTGATTTTCTTAATTTATTTAATTAATATTATAGTATTTAGTATGTTAATTGATTATAATATGTATCTATTAGTTAGTAGCTTTTTGCGCATGCGTATTATTAGTGTTAATATTTGTTACCAATTATATTTAGTTAGCCATAGTTTATTAAATCATTAGTAGTTTTTGTGGCTTGCTTTAATTTTTCTTAGTTTTCTTCGAATTTTGTTTTTTCTTTAAATAAAATTTTTGTAATTTAACTTTTTGTAAAGATGGTAATTTTGCGTTTCTTTTAAACAATATGGCACGAATTTATAAGATGGAATAGTGTGAGCTTTAAATATGGGAACTTAGGTTGATGTAAGTATCATTTCAGTGGTAAATAAGTTGGTTGCCGAAAATCTACGTTATTATGCGGTTCATTCATATCGGTTCATATTAAATTCTGTTTAAACCCACCCCAGGCTGAGCAGTCGGCAAACCGAACCGCGATCGTGTAATGTTATCGAACCGATAATTCTGTTAGCAGCGTTAGGTCATCCAAAATGGAGGCCTTCCGCCTGTAACACACTCCAGCAAGGTAACCTCTCATGTATACCGTATTTTTTTGGGGTTTCTTTGCTCATATATTTCGGGTAATGCTGATTAACTCGGAATTTGTTTATATTTAATAATTTTCATAGATTTCTTTGTAAGCAATAAGTTCATTCAAGCGTGATTTGAAGTCATACGTTGTTTTTATTTTATTTTCTTTAATAACATTGTATAATGATTAATCATAGTTTATTTCTTTTTGTAATAAATTTTTTGGTGATTATTGAATTATGTACAATTTAAATCGTTCAGTCTATTTATTATTTACCATGAGTGAGTAAAAATTCGACCAAATGGAGTGAGAGGAAAAGGTGAGTTGGGTTGGAGAGAGCTTGCGTAGAGTGTAATTTTATGCCATGATTGTGTTGAGTCGGCCAGAGCACCACCCCACGGCCATTATTAACTCCACCACTGAGCTAGCGGCGGAAATCATGGCGTGCTCTGGTGAACACTTTAATTTTTTTTTGTTTGCTTTTTTTTAAGAAAATACATTATTATTTTTTTTTTTTTTGCTAACGGCAGCCAACCTCGATGGCGGTTGTTACATCATCCATAGGATCGTTCGTCGTTCGTGATTTTGGCATCTGACTATGCCGATTCGATAGTCCATGACCATAGGTAGATTTTGATTATAGATTAGGGGCGAGTCTGACAGGGTTATAGGGGTGGAAATCTTCCTGCTTTTACATGTCATTTTCCAATTGTTACAGCGTTTTTTTCAATATGTCTTCTATTTCTCCAAAGTAGCTTTGTACAGCAGCATTTGTAAAATGTAGGTAGTTAGCATTTGATGGTTTCTTTTAAATGGGGGTCCAAAGTGGTAAAAATGGAACAAACTCTTTTAATACTTGATAAAAAAAAATGTTGGCATATAAAATATATTGTTATTCGTTGAATTTAAATTGATTTCAGGTACAGCTTTTTTAAATCGATGTAAAATTTTTATATAAAGGAGTTTTTTTTTTCAAATTACTATACTCGTTTTCAAAGTTTAATTGTAAGTCATCTTCGTCCTGAATAGTTATATCGTAATCGGGTTCATGAAAATTTTTTCTGATAACAAAATGGATAAGTCAATTATACTTTCTTCAGCTGCATTGATGTCTTTTTCTAAATAAATTTTAGAAAATAGTTGCCAAATAAGTTTTATTTTGTTGTAATTTGCTTCGTACATAATTGAATCCAGGGAACCAAGTATTTTTCTTTTCACTGCTAGAGTGTCATTAGGTTGATCGAAATGTTTATTAATCACTCTTATAATTTTTTTTTAAATGCACGTAGCATAAATGAATTTTCACAAAATTATCGAAATTTTCGTGTTTTACGTTCAAAACGTAATAGTGACCAACATTGATATAATCAATTGTTTCACAATAATTTCAAGACCCACCCCGAACCAATACTCAGAATCTACCTATGGTCATGGCTATCGAATTTGCTTAGTCAGATTGGTGTCTATTTGTCAAAATCACGAATGACGAACGACTTTATCGATTAAAAATGGGGAATATCAAAATTTCACCCCTATCACCCCATCAGACTCACCCTTAACGAATTATCAAAATCTACCTATGGTCATGGGCTATTGAATCGGCATAGTCAAATTGGTGTCCATATAGCAAAATCTCCCCATTACCGATGAAAACTGGGTAAAATCAAAAGTTCACCGCTATAACCCCATCAGACAAACCCCTAATCTATAATCAAATTCCACCTATGGTCATGGGCTATTGAATCGGCATAGTCAGATTGGTATTCATTTGGCAAAATCTCGTACGATAAACTTTTTTATAAATGAAAAATGGGGAATATCAAAATCTCACTACTATCACCCCATCAGACCCACACCAAACCGATACTGAGAATCTACCTATGGTCATAGGCTAACGAAACGACATAGTCAGATTGGTGTCTATATGCCAAAATCACGAATGACAAACAATTGTATCGATCCAAAATGGGGAAAATCAAAATTTCATCCCTATTACCCCATCAAACTCACATCTTACCCATAATCAAAATCTACCTATGGTCATGGGCTATTGAAGCGGCATAGTCAAATTGGTGTCTATATGCCAAAATCTTGAATGATAAACGATTTTATTGTCAGAAGAAGGGAGAAATCAGAATTTCACCCCTATCATCAGAGCCACAACAAAACCTATAATTGAAAGTTGCCTCTGATCACGGCCCATCATTATCGGTAGTAACGATAATCTATCGAAAAAAAACCTGTAATCTTTTCTAAATCCAGGTATAAATTCTACTATTCTCTACATTTGGCGTGTTATCATTTTCACTACGAATATTGAATCTGCAATTTCCATGCACCATGCTGCTTTCAATATTTGTAAATACAGGAAACCCTTCAAGAACATAATTAATTCGTTCCGTGCGACTACAAAAAATGGGAGTGTGAACTCTGACGAGGCATCCGAACACAAATATATTCCGACAATGAATCCAACTTCGTCGGTGTCAATAGAAAAATCAGCCAGCTGTTCAAGATCAGCTCTCTATCCTTCAACAATGAGCTAAGAATCTTTTTGATCACCTTTTGAGATGGACTGTCGTGAAGTCGGTGTTAAATCGATGCAGAGACGACACCTAATACAAATTTGTTATCAAGTTTACTAATATTTGTCTCCGGGGATAACTTCGAATCGATTTACCCAGTTGGAATTTTTCCCTTAGTAGGGGGAAAAAAATTACGTTTCTTAATTTAAAAAAAGAAATGAAATTTAAAAAAAATGATTAAAGTAGCCGGCAAGAAGTAATAATATATATAGAGTTTTAAAGCAAATTAGTATTCCGATGGAGGAAATTTCCACCGTTTTCAAGGTTACGTGCCCTGGTTAAAAGCGATGACTTTAATTTTCACCAATTTCATTACCTACCCATAAATATTTATAAAATTATTAAACCAAAATTTTTATATCAGTAAATTTAGCTAAATTCTAAAGGAACAAATTTATAGACCATCCACATTGATTATGCAAATCGTAAAATAAAATCGGTGACAGTATATTTATCGAAAACGTGTACCCGTTTAACCCAAATATAAATTTACGGAACGATAACAATTTATTTGTTCCAATTGTAAAATGCCAAAATACACCCAATATTTCCATCGGAAAATGAGAGGGATTATCCGAATGTTTATGTAACAACATATAACATCGATACAAATCGATGCATAAAATAAACATGAATACTTCTGTATCCACCTAATATACGATGACATAATTTAGAATTGCCATCTAATATATTGATAGTATATTATAGGAAAAGCCAAATATTTTTTCAAGTAGACCTAACGAGCAAAACAAAATAAAAAAATCCACAGTTAAATAAATCATCATCAGCATTGGAATACGTGGAGACAAATCCAATTTGAAGATAAAGCTTATTTTCGGTTCTTCGTTTTTATATTTTATTTTTTCCGTTTAGCCAGGGAGCAAAACTAAATCGGAAAATATATAAAACCGAATCCAGCACCTCTCTCTATACATTATATAAAAATGTTCATGAATTATTTATCGCTTAAATACCAACAAAACTATCCGTTCACATAAAACTATTAAAACGAGATGTATCCACGTATTAGAGTAATTCTTAGATTTTAAGTCTCCTGGAAAAATTTAATTTTTAATAGTCTTGCACACGAATCGAAAAAATTTTCCGTTTTATGTAATATAAAAGTGTTGGGAATATATCTGTTTTATAGCGCGCACACATATTTTTGGTATACGTAATACGTCGCGTTGCTCCCCTCTTGGCGTATTTATACGAGAAAACGAAAGAAAATCCAAAGAGTACCAGAAAATTATATATATATTTTCTTTTTTTGAAAATCTCATTTAAAATTCTTATCATGACGTAAAAAAAATAAAAAACTTCTTTTTTAATATTTTTTTCTTGTGCGCTCCTTATCTATTTTTATTCTACTCGGTTTTTCACAAAACGAACAAAAAAACTTTTCTACTGTGTTATTTTCCAGTTTTTCTTTACTACATCGTTTTCGTATTTTTTTTTTTTTGTAAATTTTGTTAGCTTTCTAGTTTTGGAATAAAAAAAAATCCTGAAATTGAAATAAAGTTCCATGAATTCACGTCATTCTCTCCGTTAGTTTGATTCCTTGTTCTTTTTTCCGTTATACCATATCCATCTTATGTGCTTTTCGTCTTCATGTCGTAGAGCTTTTAATGTGTATGTGTAGGTACAGCAAATAAAATGATGATGAAGTTTTTCACATTTTTATTTATTTTAGAAAAGTAAGAACAAAATACAAAAAAAAAAAGAACTGAAAATCACCATCAACATTATCATCATCATCATCATCATAATCAACAAAAATTTATTATTTGTTTCGTTCAATGCAGACACAAGCAGTACGAGCACAAATAAAAATTAAATAAAACACTAGACACAAAGCAAATGGAATCGTGTTTAGAATGCATTTTTCAATTATCTATCGTTGGAAATTTACCATTTTACTCGTATTTGGCTGTTTTAGTGTAATGATAAAAGATTGTTTAAAGAAGTGATTACAATTCAGTTTCTTGTACGGTGTCATCTTATTTTTTGCTCATCTCGATATAAGTGTTGATCATGCGGGTTAATTACAAACAGATTTGTAATATAAAAGTTTCGGTGTGCAAACAAAAAGTGCAAGTCATTGATTGGTGGAGATATAGAAAAGGTATACACAGGATATTTGTTTTTTAGTGTTTAATTTTCGGGTGGCATTTGTTTCTGTATCCGGTTAATGTTGCGACATTATTAAAAAAGTTTGACAGTGTCTTGGGGAGTGAGTGAAAACAAACTACCCAGACAAAAAATTATTTTTTACTTGTTCTAAGAAATAAATGTTTCGTGGAAATTTTCAAAACCTTAATTGGATAAATTTAAAGACATCCAAAACAAAAGAATTAAATTAAAAACTTCTGACTGAGAATGCGAAGGTTAATAAACATTTAAAAGGATCAACTTGAAGATAGTGCCAATAGCAACACACCGATTATTCTGATGACAGATCGCGAAATAATAAATTTTACCTTTTAATATTTCGTTTAAACGAGGTATCCTGGCAGATTCGTCCGTTATTATTCGTATTTCAACTTAAAACCAGCAAATGCTCGTCCATAGTGTATTTGCCCAAGTAATCATGTCTTCTACCAGCTAGCGCAGGGCATGATCACATGAAGTGAACAAGAGTCTCCTCCTCCTCGTCCCAGCAGCTTCTGCAAGTCATTTGCATCCAGACTCCGCCTTCTTGCATGATATGCTAAAAGGCAGTCTCCGGTAAGTACCCTTACAATTTTACCTAAATCATTTTTCCCCTAGGCAACCCTATCAGTCGGACTGGAAAGCCAGGTAGCATTTGCCAGAGTAATTGCTTTCCTATGGCTTTTTGCTTTCAGCACAGACCATGGCCTTCCTACACATTCTCTTCCTGGTTTCAGTTGGAGAGTCGTACCGTATACCTTGCTAATTCGTCTGCTCTGCAATTTCCCCCCACGTCAGAATGGCCCAAGACCCAGACCAACTGGATCACATCCTTGATTGTAGCCAAGTGCTTTCTCGAGACAGCTATCGCTACGTTATCGGCATAAGCAACCACACCTATTCCTTCCCCCTCCAGTTTCAATAGTAGTCCATTGATTACTACATTCACAAGAGGAGGGAGAGGAGGCCTCCCAGACGAAACGTCTTCTGACGGAAACTTCCCCCATCCCCGCTATGACCCTTCTGCTACCAAGCATAAGTGGTTAATTAGCCTGGTTTCTGGGTTTCAATCTCAAGTGGCAACAATCCTCAACTAATTGCCTCCACCTTCATGTTGTTCTCGATATCGAGAAACGCCACCAACGAGAATTCTTGAAAATCCAGTGACTCCTCAATTCCCCGAACGAAGGTATGTAATTCCGTATCTACGGACTTACCCTTATGGTACGCATGCTGACTGCTGAGACTGTGCTCAGTTTCTGGGTACTATTCTCTATCAAATATGACATTCAGCAGCCTTTCCATGATTTTCAGTAGAAAAAGAGACAGGAATATTGGTTTTAAGTCCTTAGGGTTGCTGTGCGAGCTTCTACCCGTTTTCGAGATGAAGGTCACCCTAGCCTGCCTCCATTTCAGGGAAGGAAGACCTCTGAGTTCTTCTGAACTTCTGCTGTTACAATCACATCCGGGCCAGCTGATTTGAAGAGCTTCAACCCTTTTACAGCCCATTTTATCTTATCTTCCTCCCTCAGTCATTCCTAGACTCGCAGTAACCCAAGGGTCCCGCAGTCGACACATCCTCACTTCCGGGGAAGTGAATTTCCATCAATAGATCAAGAGTCTTTTTACTAGAAAACGTTCATTCGCCATCCGGTTTTACCGCAGATAGCCTGGAACAGCTGGACTGGTAGAGATAATTTTTCTTAAGCGCAAAAATTCCTTTACCCCTTCCTAGTTTTCATTTTGTATACTCTGAGGCATTCCTTATAGGAGTCCTAGTCTTGACTTTCTCCACTCACCTCCTTATTACTTATAATAAAGGTGGTTCCTGGCTATATTGCTAATAGTGAGATTAGTTCTTAAAAGAAATTCGAAAAATAACTCACCCCTCTCAGATGATATGTTGCGCGTTTGCGTCGCATCTTAGGATAGCTCCTACCTTCCTTCTTTCCGCGTCACAAACAAGTGCCCCAGTATATCTGGTGGCACTGGTTTCTCCCGGTCCTTGTATGCAGCTGCAAGCCAGAATATCATCCCCTCCGTCTCTATGCAGATAGCAGTAATGCCCCCCTTGCAATACTGCGGAAGTAGAAAAACATTTATCAAGTGCGCAACTAACTTTCCGGTTTTCACACGTAGATGGTTCTACCTATACATCTAGTTGTCATTTATGCTAGAAGTTGTTTGTTCATAGCGTGGATAGTTGTTAACGATAACCAGTTGTAATACCAGCACATATCGCAACGCAAAAATATTTTTTCTAAGAACTAAAAAATCGAGTTTGGTGCCAAACAAACAGCATTTGCGAGAAGCTTTACTTTTCCGCTCCAACTCTACAAAAAATGCAGCTGAAGCATGTCATTTGCTTGAGGAGACCTACGGCGGACATGCACCATCGAAAATTACCTGCGAAGGTTGGTTTAAACGCTTCAGAAATGGCGATTTCGACATTGAGGACAAGAAGCGCTCCAGAAGACCAAAACCATTTGAAGATGATACGTAAACTCAAGATCAACTTGCGGAGGCATTAAACACGACTCGCCAAGGTATTTCCAAACGTTTACATGCTTGGGAAAAATTCAAAAGGGGGGACAATGGGTGCGCATGCGTTGACTGAGAGGCAGATGGAAAATCGAAGATAGAAATTTTGATTGATTTAATGGCAAGGCCAAATTGCTTCGGAAAGAAGACAATACTCTGCGTTTGGTGAGATCAGAAAGGAATCGTGTGCTCTGAGTTGCTGAAATAAGGCAAAACTGTCAATGGGCAACGCTACCGACGACAACGAATCAATCTCAACCAGGCATTGCATGCTCCATGCCGGGCACTCCCATCGCCCAAGGCACAATCAAAACGATGAGATGGGTTCTGCTACCACACCCGCCTTATTCGCCACATCTGGCCCTTAAGGATTGTCACTTGTTCCGGTCGATGGCGGATGCCTTATTAGGGCTTGACTTGGCCAGTTTCAAAGAAGTACAAAATTGGTTGGATGAAATTTTCGGTCCAAAGACGCGTCGTTTTACCGTCGTGGTATTCGTTGTGGTTTAGTCCCTAAACTTAAGGAGGTCCACCTCTTCCTCCTCAGAATCTGGTGGGTCCCCCTTTCCTCGGCCAAGGAATAGTCTATCCTTAAGTTCGCTAGATTGCCCCTCACTTGGGATCGCCGCTAACTGTGATGTCTCCTAGATACCACTCTTCGCGCTTCCCTTAACATGCTGGACCTCTTCCTGCTCCTTCTCGGGCTGCTAAGTTTTATCCTGGCTTCGTCCTTTCTGAACACCTTAAATGTGACTGAGCCGAAGATATAGTATATAACCCTTTTAGTTTTTGACAAGGGAGCCAAGGATTTCTTACTGATCACCATAATGAATGGTCTGAAACTGCCCTTAGGCTCCTCCTGCTTCACAATCTTCCAGTCCCCTGTCGAAAGATTCGGATTGCAAACCCAGATAATCCTCAGGGATTCATCCAAGTTGGTCGGCTCCGTGGGAATCCAGACCATTGCCCTAGGTCTGCTCGGTATTTGATCCTTGGGACAGTGCCCCATGAGCTTAGTTCCTCGCCTACCTCGATAATTAGATATAGCCAAAAAAAAATTAAAATTCATAAAGGCATACAAACTTTGTAGAACAAAATTAAATTCACTAAAGAGAGATGTTCAAGAGATGTTCTTCGGTTTTCTTTAGAGAAAATGAGAGAGGAAATTTGTTGAAAAATATCAGATGAAAGGTAATGATTATTTTGTGTCGATTATTTCTCCTTTCAGTCAACCTCTCTTGAAGGTACCCAAGGGAGATACTAGAATGATACGAACGGATTCAAAACAGTTCGGCGCTCTCTTGAACGAATGCCCCTTTCAAAGAGTGCCCCAAATTATGATTGCAGACGTCGATACCAATCCAACGACACCTCAAACGACTAAAACGGATGGTTTTGAAGAAAGTTATGACATTTCTAAATTTTTCTATGACGTCACCATATAATCTTGCATCGGTATATATGTTTGTTTGTCCGTACTTCTTTCATTTCATCTCATATTATCAGGGTTTGTAGTACTTGAAAAACTAAGCAACTTTTGTTCTATAACTTTTTGAATTGGCCGCCATGTTGGCCGCTTTTGGCCGTTATGGCCACGCCCAGAGCGCTGAACCTATTTGACGTACCCCGGACAAATTCCTATCGTTGGAAAGGTATTGATGCCAGCTATCAAATAGTATATAAAGAAATTTCAAAAAATTAGGGTGGAGGGTCATTTTTGCCAAAAAACTGAAAAATGCCCTACATTCGGCCAAATTGGTAAAAAATTAGCCCAAGACTTTTGGTTTATATTCTCAGGATTATTCGCCACAAACCTCACCTACAAGATGACATCAACACTGTTTGTCCCAGAAAACTCGTATATTTTAGATATTGACCTCCATAACTTAAAAGCCACCCTAATTTTTTGCAAAATTTCATTTTTTGGCTCAAATGCACCCTAATATCGGTCCGTTGCGGTTCATAATGATAGTGAATCAACGTATTACAATGAAACAAATATAAATACATCATTTTATTATCATTGCTACGAGAATTTTTACCAGTGACCCATTTTTTGACAAAAACATGAAAAAACTGACAAATTGATGTGATCGAAAAAATCACGAAAAACATTGAACTGTCAAATGTCTCCTTGCATAAAATCGATATTTTTTTAATCTTTATTATGATTTCTTTAAAAAATAGATCTTATCTCCCCTCCCATCGCATGAAGATGGAATATCAGCGAGAGGGTAGCAAAAGGGATACAACTATCTATGGTGTTGTTTTTTCTGTATTTGTTGCATTAGCATGGCTTTATATTGTTGTTGGTTTTGGTCATTTCAATGCCGTCTGTGTATGAGGCACAATAACACGTAGCGGCCACTTGTGTGCTATCGTACGTGTGTGAACTCAAAGTCGAAGTCAAAACGACTGACAACAATAAAACGAATCGCAATTCAATTCATTTTCAATTTGCCGTGCCAAAATCATTGATATCAAATAAAAAACCTCTTAACGAGGTAAATGTACGAGTGACGAAAGCCAAATTCAATTCACAAAATTTCTGATATCAGATTTGTGCCGAAAAAAACAATTGTATTCGATTTGTCAACGATTTTTCGGAATGTTAGTGCATTCGTTAGTTAGTGGAAAACGAAAAGTAAAAGTTTCCAGTTCGGTAAAAAAATGAAGTTAAAAAATAAAAAAGGAGGGATTTTATAAACGACAAGAAAAAATACAACATCCAGCGGAGTAAGTGTTCTCAATAAATACATTTTGGTCCTAACCAAACCGGATTTTCAGAATTATTGGCAAGCAAGTCAACCACTTATAGATTATTCTTCCAAAAAGTCCGAGCGAGGAAAAGTTCAACTGTGGACCAACAATTGAGTTAATACGACGTATCTAAACGAGAATAAATTCAAGCCCACGCGGATAAGTTCAACACAAATTTGCAATCAAGAAAAATTATGTTACAATGTGAGGACATATAAAATCCAGCAAAAAGTGAACATGTTTAGAATACGATGTATGTTCTCCAACCAAGAAAAGCATTCGAATATTGAGTGGATTGAATTGAGAAGTGAATGAAATCGACCTTCAACTTCAAGCCAACGACGCAGATGATGATTTAGGAGTTTAAACCATAAACTTTCAGTTATCACCGTGCTGAAAATTGGTTTCCATGCAACTAGGTCAAATACTATTTTTCGAGAGATTTAACTTAAGCACAAGTGGAAACTTAATCCGAAATAATTCACAAATTCGATGGATGAAATGTATGACAGGATGGACACGCGTATCAAAATCCAATGAATTTTGAGGCACGGTAATATCGAATTGGCCGCCAATAAAATAGATTCGACGTATCCGTCATGCCACCCAGAACCATATCAGCCGAAACCATGCCAGCCGAAACCAAAACAACTATGGTATAAGTAATACGATGCATTGTGCCAAACAAAATCAAAATCACTATAGCACAAGTATCAAAATTCTGCGCTATCTGAGTTTTTGGCTGGAACCAATATTAACCCAGCCGGGGCAATTAGGAGTTTGTATAATGAGCATAATTCACTTTAATTGTTGTGAAAGTTACAAACTTTGAAGCGGGACCATATAAAGCAATATAAAGCCAGTGGGAACCATGTAAATTCGCAGCCGCCAACCAGAAAAATCATACAGTGCACAATGTTGCACAATACATTTTGCTTCTTATGACTTAGTTGGTTTGGTTCTAGCGTAAGATTTCGGTTGGCTTCATATGATTCCGGCTGCTATTGTAGTGGTTTCCGCTGACCTTGATATGGTGCCGGCTGAAAGCTTATATTTTTCGCAGCCATTTAAGTGCATTGTGCAAACTCCTAATGATTCAGGTTTATAAAACTCTGGTTTTATAAGGCTGCCAGGCTAACTTTAAATGATTCCGGCTGTCTAAATGTGGACAATGCTTTATGCCACTTGTGCTTTGCGATTACGGCTTCATTTATATGATTCCGGCTTGCCCCAATTTATTCCGACTGAAAAATCAGGCTGGCTAAATGTATATATTAAAAAAAGCTTATATTTTTCACAACCAAAAGCTGAAAGCTTATATTTTTCACAACCATTTACATGCATTGTGCTCATTGTAAAAACTTCTCATGATTCCGGTCTCGGCACAAAAATCAGATAGAGCACAATGATGCACAATAAATTGTGCTTTAGTTGGTTTGGCTGTAGAGGATATGGTTCTGGCTGGCTTTATATGAGTTCGCGGCTGAAAAATCTTATGGTTCCCAATGATGCACAATGCATCGTGCTACTTGTGCCGTATAGTTGGTTTGGTTTCAGCTGATATGGTTCCAGCTGGCGTGACGGACATGGACTTCACAGTTACACGAGCTAAAATTACTTACGTTTCCATTACCAAACTTTAGTGGCAATTACGAGGAAATGATGAATTTCAAAGAGGAATGTCATTGGTGATGGATGATTCGACATTGCTCCGAAGTTGAAGGGTGCTCTTAAAAACGATGCAGATAATTCATAATTGAATTCTGATACACTTGATTCGTTGTGGTGTGCTTATCTATATAATCCGCAACCGAGTGATTTAGGAACCCGAAAAATCCCGAAAGAAATGAAATAACAGTAAAGCCAGAAATACTTCTAGAATATAACGAATTGATCCTTTTGTTATCATGCCATGCACTGAAATCAAGGCAAATGAGGTCAATTCAATCCAAAACGCAACATGTCAATCGATGATATTTACAAACTCAACGAACAAAACTAGTGCATTCGTTACCAAAACTGATGGAAGTTTCAGAAGTAATTCAATAAGATGTCAAGAATTTGGTCCGAGTTTTGGAACTTTCGCCCAAAGAAAATAGCAAATGGTAAGTTATGTTTCAATGTAAAAGTAACAAACTTGTGTGTAAAAGTGGAATATGTTTCAAATGTCAATCGAAGCAACATACTCTTCTACATGTGAAAAAACTACCAGAGCCATCAAGCACAGAATCAGCAGTGGCGATTAATAAATCAATTAGTCTTTTTTACATCTTCAACTCAAGTTCTGTTGGCAACTGTCATATTATTAGTATTTGAGAAAAATGGGGTACTGCACCATGTCTGAGCATTGCTCGATAACGGTTCAGAAAGGGTAACGCAATAATCAAGAACCAAATTTGAAATTTCTGCAACAATTCTATCCTGTTCGGGATGAACTGATTTCAAGGCCTATTTATAATCTAAGTTCTTCAAAATATAGCAGACGATTTTCCAACAAGCAAATTGAAAATTGAAGAATGGAGCATACCAACTGATATTCAATTGGCTGATTCATATTTTAATGTTCTTCTTCCGCAGATCAATATATTGGTAGGAGATAAAATTTTCCAAGATTCCAAGATGTTTGGGTTGGAATCAACGTCAAGAGATTTTGGGAATCGAGAAGTGTGATTAAAATGCAGTGTTCACAATCGAGGGGAAATAAGTGCGGACACCCATTTTTGTAAACATACCAAATGCCAGAACGATGGTCGAGGAGAAACGCTCTTTTGACACCCGAAATCGGTATGACGAATCAGCGCGCGATGTTCATAATGTTAATTAAAGTGGGGGTTATGGTTCATCAAGAGCTTTTCAAGATTAATGTTCGATTTCGAAAACATCGATTTGTGTTTTCGGCCGATATTAGCAAGATGTTTCTACAGGTGCTTATATGGATTCAATTATGAACTTTAGCAAATCAAACCAACCAGTTCAGGTATATTCAGTAAGGCTATGGTGCTGCGTGGATACCATTCCCGACAACAAAAATTGTCCATCAATTGTCGAGATAACCTTGCGACCTAACTCCGATAGCTTTGTGTTTTCGGTCGATAAACTATTAATAACTGAATGAGAAGTGGTAAAGCGAATTTTGTCTGACATCGCCAGGCTCTACGATCCATTAGGATTGACTTGTTCAATAATTCTAACAGCCAAAGTCATGCACAAAACTCTGACAAGCAAATATCTATTGAGATATGCCGTTGTCCGAAAAGAACAAGACTGAGTGTCTTGAATTTCACAACCAATTAACAGATATATGCATAATCTCGAACCACCGATGTATTACACTATTCGCGAAGTGTAAGTCATTGCAGCTTCAATACAGCTACATATACATGCGTTCTGTGATGCCTCGCAAACAGGCGTGTATGGTGCGAGTTCATAGGCAAATTGTATCGATGAAAACGGAGAACGATCCACCAGATTATATACTCTGTTCTAAATCCCGAATGGCACCTCTTACAACAAACATAAGCCTATCAGTATGTCTCAGAATTTATGTTTTCACCACAATGATCGTAGCTGAAGGTGATTAAAATGGCATGATTGAAAAGAGTTAAACTGGGTTAAACAGGGTAGAATAGAAAATGAAATTTATTTTTTATTTCTTTAAGTTTAGCTTCCCTTTCCCTTTTAAAATATGAAGAACACGTTACTAAAAATTAATTAAACGTCCTAATTACTCGAACCACTCACTCTTTTTCATACAAAAATTTTGAGTATCTATAATTTTTAATTAACCTTTCAAACTTTATCTCTAAGCTCCACACAAAAGCAAGTAGTCATCCACGGTTTAAATATTTATGTAAATATATGTAACTCAATCACCCCCTAAAATTTTCCGCGAAACAGCACCGTATACGGCCTGCAAAAAAAAAATTGTTTAGAAAAATTTTTCGATTTTAAATGATGACTGATTTATTTTTCGAGTTGAAAATGATGCTGTACATTTTTCTATTATATTGATAACGAACAAATCCTCTTATCACCGTGACCAACATGTTTATCATCTTCATATACGTACAACAACAAAAAAAATTCTCATCGTGGATTAATATTCATTTTACGAACTCAACAATTTTGTATACACGAGTACCAGTCAATTTATGTAAAAGACGAAATCGATTCAAAAAAATATTGTCACATAGAGCTGTAATTCACCTCTACAGCCCACAGTTAGGTTACAGATGAGTCGTGACTTTCGTACACAATCTATCTATATACCAACAAAAAATTAAAATAAACGTTCAACACGCTTAATTGGAGATCAGTGCCGATGAGAACTAAATATTGTATGGTTCACCACGCCGCAACGGCATCTAAACAGCAACGAGGACGAAGACAACGACGATATAAGACAAAAAAAGATTATTGGAATAATGGCATTAATAAAATATGCATAAATTTTTTAAACATAAACACAACAACAAATACACCAACAAAATGTTTAATAAATAAACAACAACATTTAATATTTATATCAATTTCCTTTTAAGAACTTTTTATTTTTTGCTTCCCGTAACGTTTCGTATACAGAACAGTGCTACTACTGCTGCTGCGTCTATGCGTACTCGTATCCTATATTTTAAATGGGCTTTGGCTTTTCTTTATTTCGAGCTTTTTTTATATATCAATTTTGATTATCATAATCAATGCACAAAAAGTTTTATATCGCCTTTATACAAAAATTTTTGTGATACTCGTTTACGATATACGATGATGCCGTAATTTATATGAAAATAGACTTAAGAACAAAATAAATAAATGTATTAAAGAAAAAGTTCAGTGGAATTTTATTTATATACCCATAACTTTTTTGGTACTGCGGTGGTGTAAAAATATTGGTGGCTCTAGTGTAGGAAGTGTGAGATTGTTGCTGTTTATGCTAGAGTTTTGGTTTGGAATTTATGTCCTTTTCGTTGACCATTGCGTGTATAGAAGTACCATAGAACGTTCCAACGCTAAAGGTCTGCTTTATTGCGGTAAGCTAACTTCATATCGGGAATAATTCGGTAATCGCTCATTAAGCAAAAGAAACCTGTTCGAAAAATTAAAACTGCAACAAGAAAAAAATATACATACCAGTATTTCTTTTTAGTTCGAGAAAACCGGATAAGAGTATGTTAGAAGTATTTTTTGGGAACACTTGCTGTCAGCCAAAAGACTGTTTACAATGCTTACCACAGAAAAGATATTGTTTCTGGAATGATAGGAAAATCTAATCAAGGTAAACATAGAAAGAAATATATATCCGAACATATTAGACAGGCTATCCGTGACCACATTAATTTGTTCTCGGTGGTTGAGTCGCATTATGTCGTCAATCGAGTAAAAAAAAATCTGGAATCTCATCTCTTCGTCAATCAGGAAACGAAGGATTAGAAGGAGAAATCTTTAATAATCAGTTCAAACTAGGCTTCCACGTTCCAAAAAAAGATAGAAGTGATTTGTGCGAAGGATATAAAAACTTTAAAACTTTGAATAGCATTTCATCGAATCTGGAACAAAAATACCAAATTTTTTCATGATCAGGAAAAAAGATTCTCGAAGCAAAAACGGGATTTTGATAGACAGTCATCAATACCAGTGGTGGGTTTTGGCGTACAAAACGTAGTAAGTTGACCCCAAAGCCGAGGTAAGCTGCTTTTATTATTTAAACAAATTAAATATTTACAATTTAACGGCTCACATTCCTTCGAATAAATTGGTATACTCTTCAATATGGAACGAAAGCCAAACTGGAAGAGATTTATCCAGATTCATGTGTACCACAGAATAGAAATTTCATCATTTCATTTGCTATCATTAACTTTATAAGACAACATCCTACGCTCCAGGGCATTCTTCCATCGATGAAATTGATGCAATGCATAGCTGTTTCGAGTGGCGATTACGAAACCGAGAATTTTTTTCACCGGTATCGTACATTAGGATATTGACGAAGACGAAATATAAGGACAAATATTGTAAAATTCTACAAATGCGTCCCAAGTTACATTTACCAAAATGGTAGAGGCGGAATTTTGCCAATCAATAACACCAATGAGATATAAGATTTCTCATAAATCCATTGAAGAATTTAAAAGCATAAATTTAAAACTGATTCAACTGCCGGGACGTTCTAAAAAATCAAGACAACAAAAATATAGTGAATTACCTGCTCCTAAAACTGTTAAAGTTAAAACAGAACTTCCATATCAAAAGTTAAAATCGTTTTCGGCAATGTTAAAATTTATTTATGTCGAAAACAGATGTGCAGATTTTCTGCATTCAGCACCGCATGCATATCTGCAAGTAAAACACATGAGCATAATTTTTTTACACCTTGTGTGCGACATTTTTTATTTAGAGTTAAAGTATGGTATCAACTTTTTGTAACACATATAAATATTTTTGCAATTGAAATGTCTTGTATCGTATAAAAAGTAGCTCTCTTTTATAAGTTCTGTAATTTTCTCCTCCATCTTGACAAAATATAGTGTCAAAAGTGGAAAATATCAAACAATGTCGCTTGAAGTTTCCGAATGTTTTTAGTTTTATTTTTTTTTCATGTTGTCAACACCGACGGCTGCGCAGTCAAATTAGAAATAGAGACGATGTGCGGAACTCTGCATGGCATGCGTCGTACATGTATTTTAAACCATATATACACTAGTGTATTCTAATTTTGATGCATGCAGAATTCTGCACATTTGTTTCAAGCATTAAGATTATTTTCGGCCTTACCGGACAAAATATTATTTTTAATGGCTCCCACACAATGTTTTACGAAAAACAAAAGGAGCCATCTACTCACAATATGTCTACCACAAAGTAGAAAATATACTCCTCCCCACCTCAGGGCACTTGGGTACACAGAGATACACAAACCCTTACAAAAATGAGAAACTTCCAATTCTTAGGTCTCTTTTTGGCAGTTGGGTTTCGTACTGATAAAAAGTTGGTCTGCTGCTGCTCATCAGGTTGCAACGACCAAACTACAAAAGTACCACTCTTGCTTTATACCAATAGTATAAAACAAGGACTTATCACTACGCAAGTATTTTAAAGCCAATACAATTTAAATAATAAGTTTATTGAAAATGTCCGCGATTTTGTTTTATTTAAGCTCAAAAGAGAACAAGAACGAAGACGTCGAGCGAAATCGCCTATCATATTACAAAAGACAGAAAACATGCAATACAAACACAACCATCGACGCAGGCAACGACGATTTTTGTTGTTGACATAAATTTAGAGTCTATTTCTATTTTTATCGCCGACGAAACAATGCTGCCAACTGTTTTTTGGCCAACGTTTGTGATTGTTTTTTTATCACCATAACTGATGCTCCTGTTCTGTTAGCTACAGCAATATTTATTGTTGATTGAATTGATTTTATTTTTTCCTTAAGTTCATTTTCGATTTTTGTAACATTTAAAATCAGTTTCATTAAAGTATTTTCGGATTCGGGGCACTCATAACCTCGAGCATTTATTGATTCCCGAATAAAGATGGATCTAGTCATTTGTCTTATAGATAAACCATCTAGCGCAGCTAAACTTGATATAATTTCTTCCAAGCTTGGTCGTCGTACGAATTGCCACAAATGATTTTTTCAAGGTCCGGCTCTTGGCTCTACATCGGCAGTCTCTTCGTTTTCATTATCAACTTTTGGTTGAGGTTATGCTGACTCTTTAAATGACTTAATAAAGTTGATGTTGTGCCACCTTTGGATACCAAATTTTTTACAAATTTTAATTTTTTGTGAAATGTCAATGAATGTCAAATAAAAATTATAGATTTGAGAATTAGTAGTTTGCCTTCTCGTGTAAAATATATGTTAAGTCGTTTGTAGTTTAAAAAATTACCCGGTTATTTTCCAAAAATAACGCGTTTTCGGTTTTTCGTTTTCATTGTAAGCACCGGTTTTTAGGAAACCGGTTTGCCATCCCTACTGTACATCAGCAAAGTAGTAAAAACAATTATGGGAAATCTCTATTTAAGATTCTTTTTTTTTAATTTTTTTTGAAACCAATGTCGTTCAATAACGATGTTGACGTTAATGATTTATTTAAAAGACGCTATAAAAAGTCTACCGCGTTATGAAGGTAGTAGACACAGTCGATATGAATTTATAGAGAATGTTAAAGAAATTCTGACATTGTGCAATGCGATCGATAAGATTACAGAGCAATCATAAACAAAAACGTGGACGAGGCCAACAAAGTTCTAACAATGTACGTTGTGTGCCGTGAGATTGAGCGTTCATAAAAGACAATTTAGTAATATACTACGCCAATAAGCGTAATGAAACAAATTTAGTGAGGGACTTATATAGAACATCACAACGCCACGACACCATAGAAAAATAGTCTAGTCGAATAATCGACATTCAACACACAATTATAAATCACATCACGCTCAACGAAACCAACGCCATTGTGATAAAAGCGAAGCATGATTTATACCAAGAAGTATGCAGAACAATATTCTTACGGCGGCATTTTACTAGGTAATTGCCTCAATAAACAAAACATGTCCTACGTGAAGATTGGACAAATACTACTACTGTGGTGACGCCAAGCGACTGTGTCGGGAATTACAACACGTCACGAAGGGGCGTGTTTTTATATTGTAGTTTTTGTGAATTATTATCATTTTAGCTCTCGAAGAGAAATATGTAAGAACGAAGATAACGATACCTTATCTGCAGTATTTTTTCCATTTTGGAAATAAATATAGCTGCATGTTTATTAAAATTAACCAAGTTCAATATAAAATATATCTCAAACAACCTAATCACCGTCAAATGCATATCTCATGAATTTTATTACAAAAGGATATACAAATTTTCAAATTGACAATATTTGTATCTGTGTAGAATGTACATAGTCAGCTATTTCATTTCTTGAGTTCATGCACAACAGATTTAAATAATCGAACCAAGCCCAAATCAAATATATCGCAGTAAAGTAAATTTTTTGTTATGTGAGAAATAATAACTCATTTTACCAGATAAGTAAATATTTTTTTTTAATTTTTGCTGCAAAGAACAGTTATGCTTGATAGTTTTAATCATAAATAAAAAATTCGCTAGCTCAATATGCGCATGAGAAATATTTATCATGAATTTAAATTTCTCTTAGAATCCGAGTTGTGGATCAGACACAGACATGTTCTGAAATAATAAATTATTGTGTTGGGTGAACCTTAATTTATTGGTAAGGGGTGAACCCCAACCCAATACAAAAATTTATTTATTACTTACTAATTTATAATGACAAATATTAAAATCAAATAGGAAAATAATATATGTATTATAAATGTCACATTCAGTTTAATTATAAAAACTTCCAAACTGAATTTGTAAAATATCTTAAATAGATAAAATAATTATCAATTTAAGATAATTATAAATCTTTGCATAATAAATAATTATCTAGTCCAGTACTAATTATGTAAAATTTATGGAAAATTCATATATTCGATAGGGGGGATTGGCTCAAAATCCCGAATTACAATAGACCGAATTATCAAACTCCCGACAAAAAAATCCCGACTTTCAAAATCCCTACTTTCAAAATCCTGATTTTCAAACTCCCGATTTTCGAAATCCCGATTTTGCTAAAACCTAAAAATCTCGACAAAAGTCCGGAATTTTAAAAAAATATTATATATTTATTAAATTTTATTTTTTTATAGCTAAAAAAACAAAATTTAATATTTTTTATACCTAGACCTACTAGGGTAGGTGTTATTAATGGTTCCACCTTTCTATCAAGGTTTTGACAAAAGTGATGATTGAACTCATTTGGTCATCGTTTTTATGAAATTTCGTTAGGTAATTGTTAGGTCAGGATTGGTCACCACATTTTGGCGTTTGATCATCAATTGGTCAGTTTTTGTTGCGAAAAAACAAAATTAAAATTGTAGTAACTCAATAAAGTCAGGTTCGTCGCTTACTTGGGAATTTCATTTTACAAAATTAATAAAAAATACAATAATCAATTCAATTTTTTGGTTCTTCATAATTCGTTGAGGATTGGTCACTAGTATTTTTTCGGTTGGTCATCCCTAAATAATGATTTATTGCGAAAGCACTAACTTGAAATTATGAGTTTTTAGAGAATTTTCGCAATTTATCATTATGTAGGGATGACCAAACGATAAAAACAAGTGGCCAATTCTGACCAAACGATGACCAAAGGAATTCAGTCATCACTTTTGTCAAAACCTTATAGATGCGGTGCTAGAAGGGTGGAGCCGTCATTAATAGATCTTATTAATAATGTACAAATGTCCGCAGCTTTTTTTTGACCGTAGCTTTTTCAACTCGAGAATGGTAATAGGTTGAAAGTTAATATTTGGTATGCTTTTAGGGTTCGGTGAGAAAAGTTCATAGCCGTTGGAATTACACCGATAGGTTCTTCCTGGGTTGAGCTGTGGCGTATCAAATTTTCAGAAACTTGCCATTGAAAATACATAGGATTCAAAAAGTTTTAAATTTTGAAACATAAAAATACTGCTTATTACAATGTTTAGAGGTAAATTAATTTCTTAACTCGCATATTTTTTTTTCTTTTTTATTTTTTTAATTTTTTTTTTAATTCATCTTTTATTTCTAATCAAATCATAAATTCCGACCCATGCTTGCATAGGTCGCTATCTAGTTCTATATAAAACGCTCCTACGTGCGACATGCTTGCTGATCCCGGCTCCCACGTCCCCCGAAGATCAAATCTAAGGCCCCTCGGAGGGGCCGTCTTTAAAAATCGGGCTTTTGAAAATCGGGCTTTTGATAATCGGGATTTTGAAAATTGGGGTTTTGAAAGTCGGGATTTTGAAAGTCAGGATTTTGAAAGTCGGGATTTTGAAATATGGGATTTTGAAAGTCAGGATTTTGAAATTCGAGATTTTGAAAGTCGGAATTTTATTTTCGAGATTTTGAAATTCGGGCAAACGAGCTCAACCCTTACAACAGTGGCGACGAGAAAAATACGAACTAGCGTATTTAAAAAAAAACAATCAAGTTACAAGACAACTCGCGATCCGGTTAAGTCACATAATTGAGGCACATGAGTTAAAATGGATAATAAGCTAATAAAAGATTTACTGCGAGAAATGCAGCTAGATAATCAACAACATATAGTGCCGAAATTCAGAAAATGCAACTGGAGTCTCAGAAAAAGACGAAATGATGCAACAACTGTTAGAGCGTCTTGAAGCGGAAAAATTGGTGCAATGATATTTGCTCGTCCAGGATTTATCAGACCGCTTACAAAAATTCATATATGACGCGAAAGAACGTGCAAAATTTGAGTTATGGTATGCCCGCTATGAACTAATTTTCACCGAAGAAGCGGCATCGTTGACGGAGATGGCAAAAGTTGGGTTGCTGCTGCATGAACTCAAATGTATTTACAGGCGGAAAGAATCGCTGTTTACATGCGATTTAAGTATTTAAAAATCTGAAAGAGTGAGAATGAGAATTACAAAACGTACGCCTTCCGCGACAACTCGATATGTGAAAAGTTTGACCTCGCAAAATGCTCGGCAGAAGATTTCAAGGTCCTGCTCTTTGTGCAGGGCTTCAATAAATCACCTTGGAGAAGCTACTGTCAAATTTTGATGTACAGTACACGAAAACAGGGTTAAACATGGGCAAAAATTGAAATTGCATGAGCTAGTCAACATAAGCACCTAAGCAACCTCATAATGTGAGTGCTAAGCACCTAAGCAACCTCATAATGTACAAAGGCATGGTGAATTAAGTCTAGAAACGGTCAAATCGGAAGTACTACGGAAAAAATCAGAATGGAACTAGAACAAGCAACAGAACCCAGAACGAGGAAAAAGCAGCGATTAGCAGCACAGATCAGGCACCGAATTTCCCATGCTGGTTGTGCGGTGTAATTCATTTCCATCGGGAATGCGTAATTAAGGGCAAAGAATACCAAATATGTAAGATATAAGGGCACAATAGGGGATATTGCCAGTCAGCAGCTCGCGTTAAGACGAAAGAGGTAGCGATAAGAAAAAACGGAGTTATGCTTCATCATCTCACGAACAAACTGAGAAATTTTAAGAATGCCAGTTTTGGCCCCGTGTAAACAACAGGAGATCAGCGCAACTTGTGACTATCTTGACATAATTGGCAGTTTTCAAGCTAAACTAAAGTTGTACGAGCGCGAGACCGACGGACAGGTCTACATTGCAAACTCCGCCTTGAATGTTTTTGGCAGCAAATGGATGGAAATATTAAGGGCTTTTCGACGTACCATTATCAGCAGTGTGCAACCCAACATGGTTCACGCAAATGGAGAGCTATCGCTGACGGAGGAAGTCCGAACGAAATTCCCCACTGTGTTCGCTGATGTTCTGGGTTTATGTAACAGAATGAAGTTATCGTTTAAATTGAAACCAGGGGTGAAGTCTGTTTTTTGTTGCCAGTGGCTTGTACCGTGTGCAATTCAAGGCGAGTTGCATAGATTACAGTTTTTGGGAGTTATTCAACCAATCGGTTATGCCAACTCAGCCGCGTCTATTGTAGAACCTACTCAGCATCCACTGCCGACACCGACTGACAGCTTGACGAAGTTCGCAGGACGCACAGTATTCAGCAACATTGACCTTTCTGATGCTTAACCTACAATTCGAGCTCGATAATGAGGCTAAAAGGGTCATGGTGATCAACACACTCGTCGGGCTGTTCCAACTCAAAAAGTTGCAGCCTGGATGAAGATAGCAACCGGCATTTTCAAACAGCTAATGGATACAATGCTTGAGGGGGTATGTGTACAGTTGCAGCATATCTCGACAATATCATTGTCGCTGGAAAAGACGAGCAGAACCATCGACAGAAGCTATTCGATGTCCTCAACCGCATTCAGGATTACATTTTCAGGTAATTCAACAATTACCAGTTCCGCAGCTGACATTTCAATGCTGTGTGCTTTTTTGGGAGCCAATAACTTGTATGGCAAATTCATCAAAGGGTTGAAAGACTTGCGTGCGTCTTTGGATCAATTGCTGCGAGAGGAGGTCAAGTACTAATTGACTCCTGCTCATGATGAGACGTTCGAAAGGCTAAAAAATGGCCGTTGACGCATCTAGTTACGGAATGGGGACAGTATACCATTACATAGGTTCGTAGATGGTTCAGAGCGTCCTATATCATTTTAGGAAGACCGAGAAAAACTACTCACAGAACTAGCGAGAAGACCTTGCACTTGTGTTCGCGCTTAAGAAGTTTTCTCTATATGTACGGCCAGAAGTTCAAGCGGTACGTAGCTCGATCACCAGCCATTGTTAGCAGTTTTTGGATCAAAACAAGGAGCGTTACGTGCTTGTCATGCTCGCCTCCAATTTTGACATCAAATGCATCAGCACGAAGAGTTTTGCGTATGCTGATTTTATTTCAAGACTCATTAATGCGCAACCGAAGCCCAAGCCTGAAGATACCATCATTGCAACCTTTCAAATTGACAGTTATGCAGAATGCTTTGCCATCGAGTCAGCAAAATCATTACCGATTAATTTCGAAGCAATCCAAGTTGAAACCGCAAAATCCGTGGTCCTGAAGCAGGTCGCTTATTTCATCAAGCAGGGTTGGCGTGAAAGCAAATCAGGAATGATGCGGTGTCAGACTATTTCCAACTTCGAACATCGCTCTCATTGATTAAAGAGTGTATTTTTTATGGAGAGCGGGTCGTGATACCATTGCAATTGCACAAGGCTATTCTCGAGGGACTGCATTCGGGTCATCCGGGGACAGCACGCATGAAGCTGTTAACGCGAAGCAAAGTTTAATGGACCGGAATTGACAACAATATCGAATCTCATGTAAACAAAAATGTGGTATTAGCGAGACTTGGGGGGCGTAAGGGACTTTGATCACATTTTCACATCGATTACGCCGGTCCAGTCAATGGATTCTACTACGTGGTCATCGTTAATGCATTTAGCAACTGGAGGTTTTCAAGATGAGCAGCACAACATCTGAAAAGACCGTCGAAATCTTGTTGGAAACATTCGCTCGGCATGGATTGTATACGACATCATCATGAGCGACAACGGCCCACAGTTTAAGTCTGACTGTTTCAAGAAGATGTGCGCCGAGAACGACATCGGTCATATTACCACGGTACCTTACAACTCACAGCCAAATGGCCGTGCCGAGCGTTTTGTCGAGCTGTTTAAGACAGGACTCGAAAAGTTGAAGGAGGAAGGGAATGTCGACGTAATCTTGAAGAAATTAAGTGGTGATTAGTAATCGACTATCGCAAGTATGAGAAGACTTTTGAAGATCGGTACCCTCTATACTAAACATCACGGATAAACTCGAGAAATTAGGGAAATGTATATATTTCTCTACCCTGGAGCTTTTATCTGGTAAGAAAACAAGACATCCCTAAAACCGCATTTTACGTCGACCACGAGCTCTGCGAATACATAAGAATGCATTTTGGTCTAAAGAATACCCCTTCAACGTTTTGAAGGGCCATGGATAATGTGTGAGGCGTCCTTCAAAGTAAATCTTACTTGTTTTACAAAGATGGCATCATAGTATTCTCGACGCCACCCCAGAAACACATCAAACACTTCAAACAAACAAGAAATTATGAAACGCTAATTTCAAAGTTCAAATGGACAAATCACCTTTCCTACATCGATAAATTGCCGTTTTGGGTCATATTGCTACCAGCGACGGAGTAAGTCTCAACCCTGAAAAAATCATAGCAATGAAAGAATTTCCCATTCTTATAAAACGGAGAAACAAAATAAAAGCTTTTTGGGTCTTCTGGGATATTATCGAAAGTTTATAAAGAACTTCTCCGATGTTGTTTAGTTACATTTTGAGAAAAGGTAAAGAAATGATCTTTGATACAAGGTATATAGAATATTTTGAATATTGTAAGGAGTTGTTGTGTACCGAACCAATCTTGCAATATTCCGATTTTTCCAAAGAATTTATCCTTACTACTGATGCGAGTAACATAGCTACGGACCACAAGCCGCTGATGTGACTCTTATGGCACAAAACGCCAATGCACCACTTATTCGGAAATTGTGTGATATATCCTATTAAAACCCATAACCCCGCAGTTTTTAAAAATAAGGAATCTCAAGGTTGTCTTATGGCTGATATTTTAATTTATAACTACGGGGAAGTATAACCAAATATAAAATGACTGCACTGTCTTTACTGTATAGTTAAAATATTCTATGGTAAGAAAAAACTTTCAATAGTTGTAAGTAAAAAGAAATTATACTTAAAAATGTGATGGTAAGACGACGTTTCGTAGCTGTGTTATAAACTACAACTGGAAGAACAAAAACAAAAAGTTGAAAAGTTTTTTAATTTATTGATGCTTTTGGCAGATCACCTGCATCATATTTTACACATACCCTAAAAAAATCATATAAGATTCATTGAACTACATATAATTTATTCCTGCATTCCCGCATACATCACGTCATGATGCAAAATTATTGATTGAACTGCATTTATGTAGGTATCCCCCAGCCAGGGAATATAAATTTTAGCTGCGGTAAAAAAACCAAATACAACAAAAATCTTCTGTTTTTCGTACATTGCATGAGGAAATTGTAAAGTTTAAAATGAAAACATGTCTTAAGTTTGTCTTAATATTAATTTTTTTTTCTGTATTCACGTTCTCATTTCTAAAAAATGTAAGAAGTCAAGAAAGTAAAAATGTTTTGGTAAACTAACGATATAAATCAAAATAAGTTTAGTTTTATGTATGTACTTTATGTAATATTCTAGCGTAGTACGGAAAATAGAAAATTTAAGTTTACAGGGTGTGGAAAATACGGAGCTCATTTCAAATTGCAACATATCAATAGTGAAACAAGTAAGTAAGTAGTAAGTAACTCACTCCCAAGTATTTCGCAATAACAAGCTGCCTATAAAATGCGACTCTTGCTTTTAAATTGTGAATGTGTCAAAAAAAGTGCTAAAGCAGAGATCAGCGGCTGTCATCTATTACTTTGCACCACACAAAGGCGTTAAATCGAATGATAATGGCGGCCATTTTCTTCAAAATTTAGCAGAGCCCAATCGGAGAAGTTGCGGCGGTTCATATTATCAAGAGACTTCAGTTCTTGAATTAATTTGATCTTGAAAAGGTGTAAGCCAGTTCCTTTAAGCAAAACTCAAAATTCCTGTCAACGGCGTTGAACCAACTGGTTTGGCTCATTTTGAATTGAAGCACTTACGGCTGTGATATTTTCGGGACGATTATCACCGACTCAGAGTTGCGGTAGTATAATTTTTAATAATTTCCAAAAGTTGCTCTTTCGTGAACTTCACTTCATACAAATGTTAGCCTTCACTGACGTTTTGAAAACCAACAAGGTCAAGTCTTGTTGAAAATTTAATTCTTAAATTTATTTGAGATTTTTAATTCTTTATCGTTTTTTATAAATGATAAATTTTTCAACATCATTGCAGAAATTTTAAAAGCTCTTATGGAAGATGACACAGATTTTCGCCAAATTTTGCAAGGATCTCCCAATTAATGCGGAAACAATTTAATTACGAGGTTTTATTCTGGATAGTCAATCCGCCAGGAGTGTAAAGTTGCCAAACTTAAGCGAAAAAAAAAGTTTTTAAATTAAAATAACAAAAATTAAAAAAATTAAATAGCTAAACTTAAAACGACATAGAACAGTATCCAAATAAATGCAAACAACGAAGAAGCTCCTCTGGACGACGCTACCACTTCTGGTGAACCAATTTGACCAAAAATCACTGGGTTTTTTTCAATTCATGAAAATTCTTCTCCAGAAGAGCATTTTCATTGTTTTGTTAAATAAAATATTTTTGTTAAGTCACGGCTTAGAACAATGCGAGCAGTTCTGATAAATGTCATCATTAGGTACAGCAAGGGTAGTGAATGCCTGCGTCCTTTGCGTGAGTTGTCTCGCATATCATAAAAAAGGTCATTGTAGATCGATTTCATGTATGCTTTGCAATGTACAACATCTTCACTTATACATTGCGATAATGTAGCTTCTTCAAATATGGGTACAATGTGTTCCAAGCGCAGTGATTAAAGCAACTATCGGCACCAGAGAGAACTTTATTTTAACATTATCAAAGGCTGCCAACCGAATGAATGATTAAACAAAGTAAACCCTCGTAAATATAGCGGGCATAAGCGAAAACAAAGATGGTTTGCAGACACGCTGTTCAAACTAACACCTAATATTTTTGTGGGCTTTTCTGCCAATTTTGATGCTTTGATATTTGACCAGCACACACAACAGCTTTCCGAGATCAACTTTAACATAATTAAATGTAAGCATCTAAAAAAGATAAAACTTGCTGATCTCACCACAATTACTTGCAACACCCCTTGACTTGGTGATTATAGAGATGATTATTATTTAACATCATAAAGGACAAAAATAAAGGGCTGCATTGTAACCGGCAACCTTGCCAGTACAATGAACATCAAACACGAACAGCCGCGCTCCGTAAAGATGGAACCAGCAACAACGTGTTAGGTTAGAATACAACGAAATTAATTAAGTTTTGTGTGGTGTCCACCTTAAAATCATAAATTTATTTGGGTATCAATTTTTGGAAACAATTTAAGGTAGCACCGGATATTATATATGTATGGAACACAATATTGACGTTGGTGAGGCGGCACCAACTAAACAAAGGCATTACGCTGTATCACCTGAAATTCAGGACCTGATGAATGAGGAATACTATCACTCGTTGTTTTAGTTTGCAAATCTAATGGGAAATCTCGTTTATGTTTGGACCCGCGGAAACTTAATTCCGTTACGCAGAAGAACGGGTGCAACGCACCCCAAACTATGAGCAGATTGATGGACAAATTTGACGATCACCTGAAAATTTTACTAACTGTTGCAGAGCTCTTGTGTATGGCAGGGCTACCAATTAATCTTAGGAAGAGTAATTTTGTTCTAAAAGAAACTAAACTAAAAACCTGAGAAAGACTACGCAGGTTGTATGATTGGCTCAAAATGATGCTGTATAAGATAGCGGAATTTTGACAGCGGAAAATAAGAGATTACGCTACTCGCCGCAAGTGGCAGCACTATCGCTAAAGAGAATTTATTTTGTAATGTAATTACCAGCGGAAATTTTTTATTCATTATGTATATATTTTTTCACTAAATAAAACATCTCAGCGGAATAAAATATTAGAAGTGATCCTTAAAATGGCAAATTGATTGATCTCCAAAGTAAAGGAACTCGGTATATGAAATGTTGAAATTTAACAATATTCCGTCTTTCTGACATTTCTTCCACTAGTAACCAATGATTTCGGTTGTTTTTCTACTAGATTATTTCATACTGAGACTATTGGGAAAATTTGGAGAAAGTTCATGGACTAGAATTTTCACTAGAATTTTTTGATTTTTTGCGGCCATATAAGTTATTTTCAGTTTCTGGACAATATCTCAAAAACTTTCACTAGTAACCAATACTTTCGGTTGGTTTTCTAATAGCTTAGCTCATATTGAGACTATATGGAAAATTTGGGGAAAATTCATGGACTAGAATTTTTTTCTAAAATTTTTTGATTTTCTGCGGCCATATAAGTTATTTTCAGTTTTTGGCCAATATCTCAATTTGAATGAATTTTCCCCAAATTTTTCATATAGTCTCAGTATGACCTAAGCTATTAGAAAACCAACCGAGAGTATTGGTTGCTAGTGGAAGTTTTTGAGATATTGGCCAGAAACTCAAAATAACTTATATGGCCGCAGAAAATCAAAAAATTCTTGTGAAAATTCTAGTCCATGAATTTTCCTCAAATTTTCCATATAGTCTCTGTACGACCTAAGCTATTAGAAAAACAACCGAAATCATTGGTTACTAGTGGAAGAAATGTCGGAAAGACGGAATATTGTTAAATTTCAACATTTCATATACTAAGTTCCTTTACTTCGGAGATCAATCAATTTGCCATTTTATGGATCACTTCTAATATTTTATTCCTTTGAGATGTTTTATTTAGTGAAAAAATATATACATAATGAATAAAAAATTTCCGCTGGTAATTAGCGGCGAGTAGCGTAATCTCTTATTTTCCGCTGTCAAAATTCCGCTATCTTAGACAGCATCTTAAAATGGGAAATGAAGTACATAGATATGTAATAAATTGCGAAATATGAAAATAGACTAAACCGTCCAATCAATGCACCAGACCTCCTCTTGGATTTACTATAATTCCCGTAAGACGGTCGCAAAAAATATTTGTAGTCTTAATGGGTCCATGTCCCGGAACTTCCACCGGTAATACAATAATTTTAATAATTTTGGATCATTTAATAAAATTATGTATATACCTACAAATACTATCCCGCAACAGTTGAGGTTTTGATATAGACTCTGATTTAATTTAGGATTCGTAATTTTTGTCCGGATAAAAATTTATTTGGCTTTTATGAACCCACCCACCCTGTACAAGTTCATAACACAAATAACAATAACAACAAATATTGTATAGTAAAGAAAGAAAAATCGTATAAAATCAAATCAACTTTAAGCTTTTTAATCCTTTGCGAGATTTATTTTATGTTACCCATTTTATTAGTACTTTAGATTAAGTTAAAATATAAGAAAATTCTTGTATGTATGTATGTATATAAGATATAATCGGATGTATGTATGTACATAGTTGTGTTATTTTCTTTTCTCCAAATTTTATCGATCTAAATTGCTTTACTACAAACTTTCAAAATATAAAGACGAATTTTTATTTTGTGTCTATAATGATGACGTAACGTAATTTGTAAAAGCGAAATAGACGAAGAAGTGAATATTGAAAGCTTTCGGTATATTTATTTTATGGTTGAAAGGAGCTTTTTATTTTGTTGGATCGACCAGTTTATCGAAATTCTATTGACGAAATTTAATTATTTTATTAAAATTTAATGATGCACGTTTTTATGTAACTTTTATAAAATACACTACGGAGTAAAGTACGTAGATCTTGGGATATTTTCTTGTAATTTGGGCAATCGTTATTACGACGTCTGTATCTTTTTTATGTTTTTGTTGGTTAAAAAGTATATAAAGATATAAGATTAAATTACCATAAAGCTAATTTTTATAATTTAATTATGGATTTATGTAGATGTATTTGTGTGAATACTGGGGATATATATATACCAGATGAAGATGATTCTGTTTTATAATCTAATTGGATGGATTTTTTGGTATTTTGTATAATCAAGTAAACAATTTCTCGTCTTGTTGTGTTTTTTTTTTATAAATAAGCTCACGTCTGAAATTTTAATCCGACTTTAAATGGGCAACTAAGCACATTATTTTGTACATCATTACATAATAATTACAGAGGATTCTGTATATACATACAATAAAATAAAATTAAATTGTAATAATAAAATAAATGGTCAAAGCTCTAGATAACGTCATACCCGTATATACCACCCTTCTTCTGTGCTACATATACATAGAACACAAACATAACTAAATGATTTTAAATAAACTTAATTTTAAACATTTAAGCTTTCAGATTTGTAATTTTGCGTTAAATTGTTTTTTGTATTAAGTTCATTTATTTAAATAATTGTACTTAACTCGAACACTATATATACACCTACACGTTTGTACCACGCTAACGATATACAAAAACAAAACGTTTTTCCATTTTTGTTTTTATTTAGTTTTCCTATACCCAACCAACAAACCACCGAAGCCATTATCACAAGAATAATTTATTTCATTTGTAAATTTATTACATTGTACAGAGTGTGACTGTGCGAGGGGGTTTAACCATAAGATTTATTTGTGTGTATTCGGCCGCGAGTGCAAGCCGTTGTGTTTATTGTTTAATTGACATTAATAATTTTTCATTTCTGCGGGGGGAAAAAATAATGTTAATGTGTTTGCCGCGAGATTTTCCCAGATTGCGGAATAAATTAATATGTATAGGATGAATACAGAATGCAGTGTTACATAATATTTGTCTAATTATGTGACAGGAGCAACGACTTATTTAAATGATTATGTTGGCTTTTGAACCAGATCGCATTGTACTCAGTGGATCTTTATATCTACCTTAGGTCATGAGGAGTTACATAACTTTGTCTCAATTTCTGGTCACAACGGTCCATTGTGACTAAGAAAAATAAAATGGTGTCTCACTATCTATGTGGAATCTTTAGTTTTATTATTCCGGAATTTAAAAGCAATTCACGATTTTCCAAAAAATCAATGAAATTTTCCGAATAAAAATAATAATCTTTATGGATGTGCAGTTTTTAACAAATCTAACAAAAATTATGCATGTGAAGATACTACTAAAGTTTTACTAGTAAAAAATTATGAAAAACTTCACATGTATATAAAGCAGTGTGAAGTTTATACTAAACTATGCTAAAAAAAAAAAAAAAAAAACTGTATAAAGCGGAAACATGTAACTTTTACTTTATTAACATTAGTTGCTTTCCAATCGGGCTCCCAGAATTAAAAAAGCTGAAATTAAAAAGGTGAACTTAAAAATGGTGTTTTTATATGAAAAAATTGGACCTTTTTTAAGTCATACTTTTAACAAATTTTCTGACTTAACAAAGGTGTTTTACAAAAACAAATTTAATTTCAAAATGACACAAGAAAGGCATATTTTATGTCATATTATAAACAAAAAAATTACATTTGTTTTTATTTTAATATACATAGAAATGCATGCGTAATTTTACGTTTTTAAGAAAATTGTTTCTTGTTTTTCTTGTTACAGTTTTTTGTTGTACTGTAGCGAAAGATAAAAAACATGCATTTCATTTGTGAATTATTATTTGTGTATTAATTATGAATTAATATATGGATTTTTTAATTCTTTTGAAATTTGCAATTGTTTTTTGCACATTTTCATTAATGAAGCATTAGTTAAAATTTTGGAATAGCTTTAATTTTCATATTACAGTAAAACTCCAATTATCCGCCATCCAATTAACCGGAACACTCAGTTAACCGGAAATTTTATTTTTAGGATATTTTGTTTTTTTCTCTTTCATATGCATTTTTTAATTCACTTTGATATTTGCAATTGTTGTTTGCACATTTTCTTTAATGAAAGCATTAGCTGAAAATATAGAATGGCTATAATTTTCATATTATAGTTATTATTTTAGGTAAACCCCGATTATCCCGCATCCAATTAACCGGAACACTAAGTTAACCGGAATTTGAATTTTTAGGATTTTTTTTGCTTCAGAAAAGAAACTCTTTCGAAGCATTAGTTGAAAATTTGGAATGGCTTTAATTTGCTTATTACAGTAAAATCCCGATTAACCCGCATCCAATTAACCGGAACACTCAGTTAACCGGAAATTTTAATTTTTAGGGGGATTTTTTTTTATTTCATATTGAAATTTATAATTGTTTTTATGAATTTTTCAGTTTTTTGACATTTTTATTAATTCAGTAACGAAAGCATTACTTTCAACACTTTCATTAATGAAAGCATTAGTTGAAAATTTTGAATGGCTTTTGGACAACTAGGGTTAGGGAAATATTGAATATATGTATTATTAAATATAGGGTACTTGTATGGGTGTACTCGTATACATAATATGTATATATTTATTATTCGCAATAAATTCAATTATTTGATGTTTAAAAAAATTATCTTCTGGTGCATAATTTATTTAACGAGAATCCTAAAAAATAATGAAAACTATCAAAATTCTCGTAAAATGTTTAGTTTTAATGAAACATTCAATTATCCGGAATTTTCGATTATCCGGAAAGCTTTCATCCCAAAGCATTTGGATAACAGAGCTTTTACGATAACGTATACTACAGTAAAAGCCCTGTTATCCGGAATGCTTATAACCGGGATGAGAGCATTCCGGATAATTGAAAATTCAGAATATTTGAATGCTTCAATAAAACTAGATGTTGTACGAGAATTTCGCTTGATTTCATTACTTTCTAGGACTCTCGTTTATTTATTTTCAAATTATGTAACAAAAAACAATTTGTTTGTACATCATTTCATTGAATTTATTGCAAATAATAAATACATACATATTATGTATAAGAGTACAGCCATACGAGTACCTAAAATTTAATAATACATATGTATATAAATTTGTATTACCTTTGCAAATTCTGGCGAATGGAATAATTCCGAAACAATTGTATTCTGTGTGCGGCAAAATGCGTGAAACATGTATCGGATTACTAAAAGCGGAAAATGAAAAATGAAAAGACATGCACAAAATAATGTAAAGCCTAAATTTGGGCCAAACTAACTGAACGAATACGTCATTCTAAATGAGGTGAAATCCTCAAAACGAGGTACGACGAAAATTGTATCATATGTAGAAATAAATAAATAAATAAATAAATATATCCAATATTTCACTAACCTAACTACGTAATATACGACTTTACACATTCAATTCAAATAGAATAATGCATAAAACGGAAAAAAGTAATGGAAAGTATATTTTCTATGAATCCCCGAATAAAAAAAATAATATCCTTAGTGAAAAAGAAAATAAAGAGAAAAAATTCTAAAAGTTAAAATTCCTTAACTGAGTGTTGAATTAAAAAATGCATATGAAAGAGAAAATTAAGAGAAAAATTACGGTTAATTGGATGTCGGATAAACGGGCTTTTACTGTAATATGAAAATTAAATTCAAAATTTTTAACTAAGCTTTCATTAATGAAAATGTGCGAAAAACAATTGCAAATTTCAAAATGAATTAAAAAATGCATATGATAGAGAAAATAAAGAGAAAAGCAAAAAAAAATCTAAAAATTAAACTTCCGGTTAACTGAGTGTTCCGGTTAATTGGATGCCGGATAATCGGGCTTTTACTGTTATACATTTTTACGTTTTATTTCAATCTTAAATTCACATTTTATTTCATTTTCAAAATGAATTAAAAAATACACATTTTATGTCATTTAAAAACACACTTCTTGAATCATTTTCAAAATGACTTATGATATACATTAATAAAGTGACCTTTTTTATTTCACTACAGATTTTAAGTCAATTTTAAAATGAAATAAAAACGCTGGTTTTAAGTCCGAAAAAACACCATTTTTAAGTCAGCCTTTTTTAATTCAGGGAGCCTTCCAATCGACCACCGCAAGTACTTATAAGCACTTATGGTTTTTGTCTTTGCTAAATTAACTACTCACAACTACTCTACTATTTTATTATGAGTACTTGAAAGCAGTTGCGATAAATTTGTTTAGATATTTTTTTATTAAAAAGTTATCAGAAATAAACTACACATTTGTAGGCTGTGTTTTGCTTTTGTAATTTTTTATGCTTTCCAATAGACACTTTAGCCACTACACATATTTCGCACGCACTTACAAGTACTTGCGGTGGTCGATTGGAACGCAACTATTATTTGAAACGTTTGGCAGTTAACTTCAAAAAACCCGAATGTAATATATTTACCATATCATTGATCAATATTCACTAACTGGAACATTGGGGTTAATAAAAGTTCTAAAAATATAACTAGAAAATCGGTATCCGAAGCAGAATAGTAATACACACTACACGCTGAGCTACGTGGGATGAATTATTGAGATCAAATGAGATGAGCGGAGAAATCAAAATTCAACCTCGAGTAAAATTATTGGCGTAATAGAAAAATTAGAAAAAATAATTCCAAGCCCCAAAGGAAGGGAAGCCCCTCTTATTTAAAATTAGAAATAAATTTAATGGGAATTCTTAGGGCTACAATAGATATCCATAGAAACCTAAACAAAAAATGAGGTACCTGAATTATTAATTAGGGTTCATGTTAAATAAAAAATTAGTGGGCACATCCCCATCTAGGGGTATTCACAATTTAGAGAATTTTGTAGTATAATCAAATATATTAAGAATTCTTGAATCAACCTAGATATCTCTAAAAATCTAAATACAAGCATGTGAACTAATAAAAAGTGCGGACTAGTTATTAAATTTTCAATGACCAAATATAATAATATAATAAAAATTCTTAAACCAACTGAGATATTCCTAGCGATCTTAACACAACCTCAGGTATAGGGCTATTAGTTGAAGGTCATGTCGGTTAGAAAATATATTAAGTTGCTGCCCATCCATGCAAGGGGACAGTTAATTAGATTTTCTATTATGACCAAATATAATAAAAACTCTTAAGCCAACTGGGATATGACATACTTAGAGATCTTAAATCATCTTTAGGTATATAAGGTGTTAGTTGGGGATCATGTTAATTAGAAATAATATTCCAGAGCTCCCCATCCATGGATGGGGACAATTTAAACAATTTTGTATTAAGACCAAATGTTTATAATAAAAAAATTTAGACTAACTGAGATATGCCCAGATATTTTAACACAATCTCAGGTATATGTAGCGTAAGTTGGTGACCATGTCAGTTTTAAAATTAATCAGGAGCTATTCCCAACCAGGGATGAAGATAAATTATAGAATTTTGTTATATGTTATTACGAAATATAATAAAAAAAATTTTATGCTAAATATAACATATTTTATTATATTTGGTAATAATAAAAAATCTTATCAAATGTCCCCTTCCTTGGATGGAGGACTCCCCTTGGAGTCTCCAACGTACACCTCATATACCTCAGGTTGTCTTAAGATCTCTAGGGACATCTCAGTTAGCCTAATATTTTTGAATATATTTGGCCATAATCCAAATTTTATTTACTGTCCTCTTCTCTGGATGGGGAGCATCTGAATATATTTTCTAATTCGCAACTAACACCCCATATACCTGAGGTTGTGTTAAGATCTCAGGGATATCTAAGTTAGCCTAAGAATTTTTATTATATTTGGTCGTAATACAAAATTAGATTACCTGTCCCCTCCCCTGAATGAGGAGCATCTGAATATATTTTCTAACTGAAGTGGTCCCCAACTAACACCCCATATACCTGAGGTTGTGTTTAGATCTCTAGGGATATCTAAGTTAGCCTAAGAATTTTTATTATATTTGGTCATAATACAAAATTTGATTAACTGTCCATCTGAGCATCTGAATATATTTTCTATGAGCATGTTTTCCTTAGCGGTAAATGCAACAAGCTTTTTTCTGTTTAATTTATCATAATTTTCTGTATAATTTATCTTTAATTTGTACAGTAAGTTTTATAACTATGCTCATTTTTTGAGAATTTTAAATATAATTTTGAGTCAAATTAAACATTCATGTAACTAGACAAAGTAGTTTTATATTATTCAGTTAATTTTAGTAGGATTTAATAATTCCATCCATGAAAACTCTAATTTTCGATAATGTTCCGTCTTACCCAGGTAATATCACTAACACAAACACAATTAATCAAATTAGCAAAAGATTAGCATTTTCTTCACATTCGTACAAAAAATTACATTTGTTAAATTAAAAAATAAACAGTCGGTAAAAGCGATGTTACAAATGTAAACCTGACCACGTTAATTAAAAATTATTTTCAAAACTTAATTTGATTAAAATGAAAAAAAAAATACATTTTAAAAAAATAATTAAGAATCAAGAATCAGTTAAATATTGGCGGATTTTTGGGTTTCAGAATATTAATATTGGCCAGATCTCGAAGATGGGGAAAGTGGATGTGTTGGAAAATCGAGTTGCATAGAACTTCCTTATCAATTTTTGGATTTCAGTGTATAAATAACTCGCCATATCGCGAAAATAAATTCCCGAAATGGGGATTGGTTGGTACTTCCAACCTCTCTTTCAATAATTTCCATTAAAATCATTTAAGCTGAGAAATATTTAAAATGAACCAGAAGTTCAGCACAACCTGGTACTCGAAAGCCCTTTTTCATAAACTTTAATTTAGATCATTTAAGCAGAGGAAAAAAATTGAAAATGAACTCGGGCCGGAAATGACGATCTACCGCCTCGGCTCCTGGTATTCTATTATTAAAACCTTCTTTCACCAATTTTCATTCAAATCCTCTTAGCTCAGATTTTTTTTTTTTTAATATACCCAGGGTCATTTTCGCCCCGGTGGCAAAGTGGTCAGCATGCTTGCTCCAGCGACCGGAGGTCCCGGGTTCGATTCCCGGTGGTGACAAGGAAAAAATTTCACGGCTGGTTTAGGATCAATGAATTAATCACTCATTATCCGAAATGGAAACATGATTATGAAACCTCATTTGAAGCGGCCAAATCCCTTGATGGGATGTAGTGCCAAAGAGAGAGAGAGGGAGGGTCATTTTCCTGAAATGAGGATCCATCGCAATTGGTTCCTAGTACACAAAAATCGCCTTCCAGCAATTTCCATTAAAATTATTTGAGCTGAGAACAGAAATTAAAAATGATCCCGGGTCCACAGAGGATCCTTTACACTAATTAACCAGATATTAGGATCCATCGCAATCGGTACCAAAGTACTGGAAATCGCGTTCCAACAACTTTCATTAAAATCGTTTGAACTGAGGAGTACCCCTCGAAAATCTCCTTTAAGCGGTTTCATTGAAATCTTTTGAACTGAGATAAAAATTAAAAATGAAGCGTGACCCACCAGAGGACCCTTTACACGGAATTTTCCAAAGTCCAAACCCATCGCAGTTGGCCCAGGTACTCGAAAACCTCCTTTTAGCCATTTTCATTAAATTTATTTGACCTGAAAAGCAAAGAAAAATTAACCCAGGGTACACCAGAGTACAGTTTACACGAATTTTCCCGAAATGAGGATCCATCGAAATCGGTTCTTGGTACTCTAAAACGTTCTTCCAGCAATTTACATTAAAATCGTTTGAGATGAGAAAAAAAATTAAAATGAACCCGAGGCCCACCAGAGGACCCGTTCACGAATTTTCTCGTTATGATCATGCATAAAATCGGTCCCTAGTGCCCGACTACTTCATTCCATTAATTTTTATTAAAAACGTTTGAGCTGAGAAAAAAAAATTAAAAATGAGCACGGATACCACTAAAAGACGATTTACATGAATTTTCCCGAAATGGAGATCCATCCCAATCGGTACCTGGTACACGAAAACTTCCTTCCATTTCCAACATTTTCATTAAATGTTTGAGCTTAAAAAATATTAAAACTCAATCCTGGGCCCACCAGAGAATCCCTTACACCAATTTTCCCGAACTCTGGTACTCAAAAACCTCCTTCAAGCGATTTCTTTGAAATCTCTTTGAAATTTCTTTGAAAAAAATTAAAACACCCTTTATACGAAATTTTCCGGCGTGAAAACTCCTCGCAGTAGGTGCCTTGTATTGGAAAACTTTTTTCTAATTAAAATCCTTTGAGCTGGAAAGAAAAGAAAAATGAGCCCGGGACACACCAGAGGACAGTTTACACGGATTTTCCCGAAATGAGTATCCACCGAAATCCATAGTTTGAGCTGAGAGAAAATTAAAAATGAACCGGGGCCAATTCGCACTAAAATCAGTATAGCGATTTTGTCTCGTGAGACTCATTTAAAATGAGTGAAGCAAAAAATACGTACATAGTGTATAATGCACAATTATGTCTTTGTATTTGTATTTTGCTTTTGTTCGTATTTGTATCATTTGTATGATGTTCAGTACCAAAATAACACGATCCGGGCGAATCGGTTTAATTGTTATAGTGCTTATTTCTTTTTCTCAGCACATTACGTCTGCTCTCGAGTTGTGGAGTGTCATTATTTAACATGCTAATATATTTTATATTTAATTTTTTAATCATAAATTAGTTTTATGTGTATTGATAAAATTTTATAAATATATTTATTTTAAATTTTCAAAATAAAATGTTAACTATAAAAATCGAAAATACATAAACAACACAAAAATATGGCGTTTACAATGGTTAACCCTTTGAGTGCCAAGAGGTGCGATCGTGCTCCTCAATACACTAGCCGAAATCATGTTGGCACTCAAAGGGTTAACATTGTATGTGCAGTAAAACAATCATACGCACGAAACTAACACAAACGCAAATGTTACTACTATATCTTTCCGGTTACACTCATTTCGTTTCACGCATTTCGAGACAAAATCGACATACAGGTTTCGTTGTTTCAAAAGTTATGGTTTAAAATTACCCGATATAAAAGGTCATATCCTAAGGTTGGACGTCGTCAACAACATAACCTTAAAACATTAGCTATTTTATATCAGCATCATATATTTTTTTCTTCTGAAAATGTCAAGTTTTTAGCCGAATAGGCGTCATTTGCGGGAACTTTTGAATTACTTCTTTAATTTGAAGCGTATGATGAAGCTGCCTTGAGTGAAAGAAGTTGCCGAGAGTGTTTTTAAGAGTTTACAAACGGTGAATTTAATGTCAAATAAAGTAAGTTTTGATAACTGCGTCTACTTTCTCAATTGTGGGATATTTGACAACGACCTCTTCATCTGGTGGAGCAATTGCTCTAATAGAGGGCACATCATCATTCCGATTAAGCAGATTTTAGAAGTAGGGTTGTTATGCTGGGAGAACATCAACCTCGTTTATTCTCAGCTCTACATTTAAATGATGACTGTGCGCAACTATTCTATACCTATAAAACTGGATTGGCCTTGGCTATAAGTAAAGGTTAACCCGTTTCGGGTGGCATACAAATTGAATACCAGTTTCAAGTTTAATAACACTCTCACGGTTTCATCTCGGACCTGGGTTATATAATGCAATTTTTTGGTTCAATGTTCAAGTGATTTTACGCTATGGTATTTATATTTTAGAGTTGTTACAAACACATTTGTAGGCCAGCTGAATTCTGAACAACGATAAGCCATTCTCTTGCGGCGACTCAAGTGCTTGGTTATATGCCACTGTTTTAACACAAAATGTAACAACTAATTTTCCACCACACTATGCCAATAATAAGATCGATTTGAAATGTGTGCAAATTATATATAGAGAAAATCGTATGCATAATCAAAAATTTTGAACCGTGCCCAAAACAATTAATTTCGTTATCGCAAATCGAACATATTATGATAAAATTAAAATCCCTCGTAGACTATCCGATTAATGCATTTTTTTTTTATTAAACAACTGCGACGATAAACCCATTCATTAATAATAAAAACCAATTGCCTAATTGACATTAACACAGTATCGCCCATTAAAACCACACATAATTTACGATAATTAATGTTAACCACCTATCCCTTGCCTCCCCTCCTCTCGTCGAACCGTTTTATGTTATGAAATTGTCGCATCTATATACATTGCGTACGTGTTTAAATTTCCAAATGAAAATTATTAATAATAAAAATCAACTAATTAATTCTATTGTTAACATAAACATAGTTTATATGTAAGAATTGCTCATGAAACAACATTTAGGGGTAAAGATTTTAATCTTTAGTTAATTTTTGTTTATCTTAACTACTTGTAATAATGTAAAAATGGTACATGATAATATGATATGTATATGTTGTTACGATGTGTGTGTGTGTGTGTGTGTGTGTGTGTGTATGTGAGTACTTCTGACGTGTAGAGTAGCTTTGTACCCTAATTTCTCATAATTTATCTCGCTACATGAATTATAAAAGACGCTCGCGCTGTGAATAAGACAAACATAAATAAATTACAGAAAAGTAAAGAAAACAATTAGCTATGTACTCGTATGTACCTTTTGTGTAAGTAATACACATGGTACAGTGATTTTTACGATATGTTACGCGGGTCTACATTTTTGAGTGAATCTTATTTCATATATCAATCTAAATTTGCCCTATATAGTAGTGGTCTAGTCAAGACTGCTAGTTTAATTAACCTAATAAAGTGTGGAGCGCATGTTGACCAGAGTTGAAACTAATCGGGACTAAATTAGCTTATCTAATGGTCATTAAAACGCCAATTTGTACTAGCAACTAGCTAGTTAGAGAAAGCGGGGAAGCGCGCAGGAATTTCACTCTGACACTAGACGATGACAAATGTAGTATAGTTTCATCCCAGTCTTCAACTTTGCGACGCCGACAGTAATAAAGCAATAACTTCTCTCCTATGAAAATATCAAATCTAAATTTCTCCTTAAAATATGTTGACGGGAGAGCGTATTTAGCACTTGCGTCAGCTCCGTATCTTACAGCTTCAGGAACTTTTCGTGTTAACTTCTAGCGCTTACCACCGGGTAACTATAGCTCAGTACGGTATTTGTGGTGTGTTAGGCTAAAATATGGCACGAACTGGGCCAGATTAAATTGTTAGCCGTACCTGAGTGCTGCGTATATCTCCGTACAGATGGACATAAGTCATGATCATTAATTGTGAACATTGGCCATCACATAACACAATGTTCTCTACATTACTTATGTTTTTGGTTCGTTTTTAGTTTGTTGCAAGCCGAAAAGAAAAATGTAGATAGCGTCTCGACTACTTCAGCTGAAAGTTAAAAAATTATAAATTATATTCAAATATCCTGGCCGAAAGCAACTCACCTTCAAAATCAGCCGAAACCATATGTATAATAATAACTCCGGACTCGTATATAGAAGCATATGGCCAACTTTCAAAAATTTGTTAAAATTTAACGTTAAAAGTGTCATGTTTGGAAAAGGTCTCTCACTTAAAGAGGTTTGTAAAAATGATTAAAATCGAAAAAATGTCATATCTGTTTCATGCATTCAATGGTTTGTAATTCTCAGACAGACACCGAACTGATTACGCCGATTCGCGATGGCTCGTGATCATACGTAATTTTGATTATAGGTTTTGGGTGCGTCTCATGAGTTTATAGAGGTATAATTTTTATTTTCCCCTTGCTCTGTTGATAAAATCTTCCATCATTCGAGATTTTGCCAGATAGATAGACACCAAACTGACTATGTCAATTCGATGGCCCAAGTTTTGGGGTGGATGTTGATCATTGATTTGAGGTTATAGGGGTGAAACTTTTATTTTCGCCTTCTTCTGTCAATAAAATCGTCTATCAGTCGATTTTGCCACGAGTTTTTAGGGGTGAAACTAAGCTTTGTTTGAAACCATGTTTTGTTCACAAATTCATTCGTCATTAGAAATGTTACCAAATAGATACATAGGTAGTGTTTCATTATAGGTTTGGGGTTGGTCTAATGATGTTATAGATGTCTGTTTCATATAGCCGAAAATTGTCGGTAAGGGAGTTTAATGGCCCGTGGCTATAGGTAGATTTTTATTATAGCTTGGGGTGGGTCTGCTTCTGTCGATAAAATCGTCCATCATTCCAGATTTTGGCAAATAGACACAAATCTGACTAATCAGTTCGATGACGCGTAGGTAGATTTTGACCATATAGATAGATTTTGATAATGCGGGTTTGGGGTTGGTCTAATGTTGGATTGGGGTGGCTCTGATGTCGAGGGGTGAAACTTTGTTTTTCCCCGTGTTTAACCAATAAAATAAAAATGTTACCCATAACCTTCCAGCCTAAAATTACAATGTAAATCTATAGAGTCATATTTTATAGAGTTTTCATAGTGAGACAGCCATCGGTTATTTGGTAAAATCTCGAAAGTATATTTCACCAAACATATAATCAAATTCTACTTAGAGTCATGGTTCATCAAATTGGTAGTCAGATCGGCGTTCATCTGTCAACATCTTGATATACAAGCCTTTCATCAGCTAAACGTGACTGTTACATGGCTATTATAAAGACATTGGTTACTTTTAAATCTGTATTGCCGACATTTTTCGCCTGAATATTGAAATATCGATAAAATCTGCATAATCGACATTTCACGATTGATGTGCACATTTTAATCATTCGAACCTGCTTTATCGGCGTTCCATGTTGGAGTTTCAACCAAATCTGCATTATCAAGATTTTTCGGCTGAAGACTTCCAGTTAACTTTAACAGAATTATTTCACCTTAGTAGACAGTAACTTAACAACTAATTACAGAAAATGCCTTAAAACCTCGTCTACATGCAGTAGATGATCCTTGCTATGATGGTAATTGTAACAACTCCGGTTGTGGTGTAGCTTAGATAATTTTGTTAATTTTGTTGTGGGCATAGGTTTAATATTGTAGTAACTAAATACTAATTCTAAAAACGATGGTACCTGTATACTAACTACAATCTTGGATTGGTAGAGGTAGATTTCCTGGTAGAATCAGTAAGCCGTAGATGTTATTCGTATTTAAGAGTTCTATACTGCAAAGTATAAAAGAAAAGATGGTAAACAGCTAACAGGTCCAGAACTTCGAAATGCGTAAATAACAGTTCTCAAGGCACAAAAGCAAGGCTTTCGTAATGAGATTGCTGTCTTAACCAGGCTAAAAAAATTAACAAAAACAGCAAAGTTTTATTACTAAATCCAGCACTAAAGGAAAATGGATTGTTACGACTATGGACGACTTCAAAATTCGGCACTATTTAATTCCTGCGAAAACCTATCATCATGGATAAACGCAACTTAGTGATGCAAAGAATTAGAGAAGAGGTTCAACTAGTAAGAAAAAATATCATAGTCGAGCAATAACCACCTTATACCGGAAGAGATCGCCATTGCGATAGCCAACCATGAAACTAATTGACATTTTATACCGCCAATTACACCCCATTTCAGGGTTATATGGGAAGCGGGGATTAAATCTCCAGTGACCCAACAGATCTGTCCGCATTAACGCCAGGACATTTTTTGTTAATAGATTCTTTCAGGTACTGCCATAACAAGATGACATGTTATGGACAAAATTGGCCAGGACCTCTGGAAAAAATGGTTGTCAGAATACCTCGATCATTTACTCAAACGAACTAAATGCAAATATAGACGACCTGACCTAAGGATCAACAACTTGATATTACTAAAAAATAGGGAGCAATGACATAGTTCGTGTAGTTTCAGTGAAGTGCGAGAACAATACCTTTAAGCGGTCAATTATGAAATTGTGAAAACTAACAATTGAGGTCAATTTAAAGGGTCTAATGCCCATCACAGCCAGCTAGTGTTAAGATGAGGTGCAATCACCAAAAGATTCTGAGAAGGTTCCGAGGCAGCACCATCATGGACGCTAATAGTTTATTACATGATGCAAGCATTCAAGGCGGCATAAAAGCTAACTGAAAGGGTCATGTATATGTGAAATAAATTGCGAATTAATATTTCAATAAATTCATTGGCACCCTAACAATTTGAATACTGTAAACATATCAAAACGAGGCTACGTGTTTGGGAAGGGAAACGACGTGTTTGGGATCCTTACAGAATGTGAAGCAAGCGAAATATGAAAATAAATTTGAAGTCATCCAGAACAACCACCATCAATTGGAGGCACTGATAAAAAATCATCACAATCCGCCATTCCACATTTTGATTCTCTCATCGTGATTCTTCGACGAGAATCATGATGAAAGAATCAAAGTGTGGGATGGTGGAATAGAATCATTAAACAAAATGATAAAAGGTCATGACACGCTGAAGGCGGGAATAGAAAAATTAAACGAATACTTTACGAAAAACCAATTCGCTTGATACTAACTTTAACCATTGAGTTGGTATTAATATTTAAAAATTTGGAAGACAATCCATAATACACACAAGACTATATTACATGATTCTCTACGTGTGCCAACCCAATTAGAACAGGAGACCGCATTCATTAGAAGAAACTTACCAACGACCATCACCATACCTGGACATGTCATTCCCGATCTTTTTCACGAATTAGAAGCATGATATATGCGGTCCTTTTAGTCTTAAACGTAATTTGGGGCATCAAATACATAAGACTAAGGTAAGCTGGTCCACAACCATTTCAGGCAGGTGGCCCGGAATATGTTAAGTTTCAACAGTGCAAATAATAATAATACGAGTACATAGTATATACACTGCGCGTCACTTGAATAGGGTCAACATATTTTTTTTCATTTTTCCAATTTATTGTTTTCCTTTTCTCTTGAGTTATTCTCTTTAATGCGTTGGTGGGAAGAGAAATCAATAAGAAAAAGAGTTATGGGCCTATTCCATGGAAATAATCTGCTGTCAGCAAAAATAAAAGCGAGACAAAAATATAGATTTTACTGGTTGTGTACGAAACAAAACATGTTGTCAGTAAAATTTTACTGAGAGAATAATTGTGATAGGGGAAGTTTACTGCTATAATGGGGAAGTTTACTGCCATAAAAAATGTAAATAGGAGTATTTTTATATAAGAAATTTTTCTCACACTCATACAAAATAAGTCGTTCGCCATTTTTATAGTCAAATAACGATTTAATTTTTTTTTTCGTGTTGAAATTTGTTAACGTTAGTGGTTTTTTGTGGTACATATATAAAAATTAAAACATAAAAACAAATCGAATTGTACGAAAATGTACAAATTAAAATTTTTCTATAAAATGAAATAAAAAATATTTCTGTTGTTTGTCACTTTTATGAAAATTTTTTTTTTGCGTGTTATCAGCAAAAAAATTTCTTTCAGCAAATTTTTTTCATGGAATTGAAGCTTTAATGAGATGCGTTCATCTCTGAGAGTAAAACCGTTATTTTTTTGATTATTTTTTTTAAAATGAAAAATAAAATTTGTGTGTTTTTAGTGTGTTCACTAGAATATAACGGCAATTTGATGAACAAAAATTTAATTTAGATGCTCCAGAGAGTCAATTCGCGTTCCGTGAAATAATGAAAATGAAAAGTTTTTTTCATTGGCAATCTAGTAGTTTGAATAATTCGCACGTAATTTTAAATTTTACTGTGTGAAATCAAAATTTCTTATGGGGAATGCATACCTACTCGATTGCTAATGAAAAAAACATTTCATTTTCATTATTTCACGGAACGCGAATTGAATCCAAGCAAGCTACGATTTTCATTTTACGATTTAAGAAAAGACGAAATATTTTTAAACCAGCATCACTGCAGGGAAGGCGGTATTATGGTCTGGGCCGCCATTTCGCGGTATGGAGTCACTGTTTTTGTTTTCCTAACAGGCAGGATGGATAATAATTTTTCAAAATTTTCTGAAATGTTTGGAACATTTCAATGGACATTTCAACACGATAATGCCCCGATTCATAAGGCGCGTGCCACAATAAACTGGATTGAGAACCAAAATATTGTAATTTTTCCGCTGCTCAGGGAGGAAAACAGTTCGTAGACAATGGAGGAAATTTCTTAAATTACTTGAAATCGCTGTTCGTCTCGATCCCCAATCGAGTTTATGAAGTGATTTTGAAATACGGTGGAAGTACAAACTACATATGTACTAAAAACTTCATTTTAGTTTTGTTTTAAAGAAATGCAACTCATAAAAGAGAATAACTCAAGAGAAAAGTACAATAATAAATTGGAGAAATGAAAAAAAAAAATTGCTGGCCCTATTCAAGTGACGCTTAGTGTATATGCTAAATCAACAATTAGTTTTTGTAAGTGGGTTAGATTGTAATTTTTGTTTTTAACAGCAATTACTCAGTATTTTCACACAGTATTTTAAATGTTACGAAAAAATATATTTTTTGACATGCGCATTAAATCTTGTACTTTAGAATTAAAATTTCCAAAATAAAAAAAAAATAATTTACTCTTTAAACAAGTTATTCTTACGCTAGTAGAGCTCACCAGTGGTAATCTACTAGTGAACTTGTCAAATTTTTGAATTGTACGTAGAGAACTTACAACCTTTTGCACGTTCAAGCTCATGGTTTGTTCCAGCGCTTTTAGGACTTTTGTACTTTATTAGATTTTTCAAAAATTAATTTATTACTGTTATTTTTTGCTTTTGTTTGATCGTAAGCTCATCTACACTTTTTCAGATTTATTTAATTGAATTTTGTTTAAAGTTTATTTCGACATTTTTTGTCTTTTGCGGTATTTTGACAATGTATCAATCAATTAGGCGTTACTATGCTGAAGGCATTTCAAACACAAGTTGTTGAGTTTGTACAACTGAGGAGAGACTTTGGAAAATGTTTTAGTTTGGTCATGTTTTAATTTTGCACCTTTCGACACACCATAATATTTTTATAAATTATTGGTTTTCTCTACACTTGACGCATTCGTTATAAACTTATATAACAAGTTTGTTGTATAAATCTGGCATATACGACCAATTAAATTAATCGTGTAAACCACTTCACACAAATAAATTCTAAACTTTTCTAAACTTTAACACCAGAAAAATTTATAGTTTTTGGGTTCAGCCGACACAATTAGTTTTAACATATATAGGCAAAAAAAATATTCCAAGTATTTTTCTATAGCTTTTCTTCTAGTTACTCTTTACATAGTGGAGATAGATAATTGTTAGAGTGTCACAAATAATAAAAATGTCAAATGCAGGAGAATAAAAGTTCACAATGGGATTATTTAATGTTTGTTTAGAAAGGATATTTATTCTGCTGCTGCTACTGCTGTACCATATATTATGTTATGTGAACATCCCATAAATTTTATAATCAATATATAGTACAAATTGTATGCCTGCAACATATCTAAATTATACAAGTACGGAATTGGAAATATAATGCAATCAACCTATTTGATCTAAGCACAAAAAAAATGAAACGATTGAATATACGAGTACAAAGATGGCTGGTGGGCACAAAAATACAATTTAATACACGAAGCAATTTTTAATATTCAATAAACCGGAACGAACCAAATTATTTCTGGGAAAATAGGTCGTCAAATTAAAAATAAATGAAAAAAAAAGTTGGTACTTAGTACAAAATGTTATCATGACATCAAGTTGAACAAAAACAACAACTTTGATTTATTCTAAATCTTTTAATACACAATAGTACAAAATTGTTATACAATAGAACAGTATAGATTTAGATAAGCAAATCGAAATCAAGTTTCGTAGTCGAATATAATGCGAATTAAGTACCCCGATTAATAAATCCTCTCTTAAATAAATTAAATCGTTTTTTTATGGCCTTAATAAAAGAATTTTATTTAATTTAATTTAGTTTGTATAACCCAAACCCATCGCTCCTTCCGCACCCCAACCTCTGCATTACAAAAGTCTTTATATTGTTTTATGGAATCGCAAAACATGTTAATTAGAAATTTTTGTGTTATATACAATACTCGGATATACATAATTCAATCGACTTAAAACTACGGATGTGGTTGTGTTTTTCGAAATCACACCCGGAATAATTTAATTTAAATTTAAACACGACGGACACTCTGCTATCTCTTGTTTACCAAAAAAAAATTTAATTCCTTATTATAATTCCCAATGCCTGCAACAACACATCCACACCCATAAATAATGTCATCCTTGTATATGTGCACCAAGAGTACCAGTACCATAATTAAAAAAATTTGTAACATGGAAAAATTATTTTCCAAATTACCCTTTAAAATCAAATTAAATATTACATTATTATTGTTCTGTGTGTGCACTGCACACCACTATCTGAGGTCTGGGTGTTGTACATGAAGATAGATTTACTAGATATATGTATAGATAGAAACAGGAACGACTGACTGGAAAAAGCACCAGCAGCAGCAACATCAACACTATGTGCAAATATAACTATTTGAGTTTTCCATTTTCTCTTGGTACACAAAATATTTTTGTGCAATAACACAATTAAAATACCCGTACATAAAAAATAGAAATAATTTTTTTCTATTTTATTATTATTTTACTTTCTTTCATACAATTAATTTTATTAATATTTATAATTTAAAAATGATTTTTTTTTTCGTTTTTTATTTTACTCGTAATGTGGTTATTATGTGGGTATTAAGTAATTAAATTTTTCATTTTCCGTTTTTCCACTCACAAAATTTTGTTGGTGCGCTTACTGTCATTTTTATATGTAAATAATCTGTAATAAAATAAAAAAAATAATTGTAAACTGTATAATACAAATTAAAATAATGGATTGTTTTGCATAAAAGTAGTGAATAATAAATAAATAATTTACAAAAAAATTGTTTTAGAACCGACGATTAAATCAGCGCTAAACGATTTTGGTATCTTTTACGTGCTAGCTTCACGCATTTGATAAATTAGGGGCATGATGTCTATATACATAAACGTATGCGTGGAAAATAACGTAATATGCGTGGAGAAAAAATATTTTTTACAGTACTGAGAAAACAAATTTATTTTTTAGTATCGATATTTAAATGCCCCTAAAATATATGCAACCGGTTTGTATCTTTGATATATTTGAGTACCGAAATTTTGTGTAATTTGCTTACTAAACTTTACTTATTCGCGATATCCAACAAAGTAGTTGACATTTTAGTCAACTTTTAGAAATTTTAAATTTTATTGCAGTTTTATTCCCTTTTCCCCAAAGTGTATTCTGGCTTTTGGGAAAAATGTTTCTTGAGAAAAAAATCCTTAATTATAGCAGTTTTGACGTTTTTTATTCCATACCTATTTTACGCAAGCATTAACTGCAAATAGAATTAAACGGAATATATAGAATTTATTATACGATATATCTAATAGAATTTAATTTATTATTGTATTTACTATAGCTATATTATGACTGCAAATTTATAGTGAAAATTGGTAATATAAATTGGAAATATCAAGATCCAATTTTTCACTTTAACAAACAAAATTTACTTTTTAAGTAAAATTCTATTAAAATATCGACAAAAATCAATCAAACGACGTCAATTATTTGTAGATATTTGTTTTCTTGTTTTATTGCGATCGCGTATCAACCGCGAATAATTATTTTTTTTCTCGTACATTTATTCCCCAATTGACGAAATTAACTTTTGGAAAACGGGGAATTAAGAAAAATGTCTGGAGAATAGCTGCTACAAAAAAAAGTATTCCCTATTCCCGGGGAATTTCCAGAATAGTGAAAAAAAATGTGATCATAGTTTGCTATGAAGCAGGGGGATTAAAACTGTCATAACAATGGATTTGACAATTCTCGTCCCCCTTGTAGACGTAGAATTCAACGCTATTTACATTCGATGGAAATTGCCAATATTGTTTATAAGCCACCTGTGGCACTATTCTGGCTTTCCCTAGGAATAGGGAATTGGGAAAAATATGTTCATAGCATTTTTGTCCAAATTGTACTGAATCGTAGTTAATCGCGTTAAGTTGAGTTTACAACTGCTATCATTGTTATCGCACCAGTTGTCTTTTTCGTTATCACGTTAATGTAATCATTTCTGTTGGTACTCTGCTTTCTCTTCATTTTTAGTTTAGCCTTGAAGGCGACCAAATTGAAGTTTATACTAAATTAATCCTAAACCAACAAAAACAAAACTTAATGAGAGTGTATTGGTTTAAAGCAGACATTTAGGCGAAGCCGAATATTTCTATTTAAATAATTATTTAAAAATTTATTTATTTATTTAAACAATCAAATTTATTTGAGCAAAAAACATGTCAATATAATACATATTTTAATATAGCCGTATGTATTATATACACGACAAGTAACAACCCGATTGTTCATTCTAACGGAGGTCGCATATCTAAAACAACATTCAATTGATGAACGGAATTTCTTAGTAAATTTGATTCTAAGAAAATCCATATCTCAAGATTTTCACTGATCGGCAAACTTGCCACTATAATATTTTGATAGACCTATATGTGCACTATACTAAGGCCAACCCGTTTAAAATTCTAATGGTGTTTGCAAGTGGTAAGTTTGCCGATTAAGCATTTACAAACAGTAAAAAACAAATTTAGCCGTCATTGCGGCGCAAGACATTAACATCGTTTGATCAATAAAATCGAAATTTTTAATATTAGTAAACTAAATTTTACATTTTCTACGTCATTTCAAGACTAATCTTGATAATCGAGTATTATTACTTCGATTTCATGCTTTTTTACACGCTCTTTCAAAAATTGTTCGCGGGTTAAACGTAAAATATTAGAAAATTGATTTGAACGTTTCTATAAAAACTACAGTTGGGTGCAAAAAATTTTTTTTTGTATCAAAGTATGGCAAGTTAAAGATCATTTCATCACCTGTACAATGATACCAGAAGGAACTTGTCATCATTCGCATAACAACGCTTAGCTTGAACGGTCTTCTATCGAGTTCCTCTTCATTCGGAACAATAAAATGAATACCACGCACTAGAGGTAATCGCTGTAGTGGTTTCACTAATTGATGCGGAGCTGAACCAAGATGAAGTTGCTCGTCAAGTAAATTTGTGTCGATTCTCAGTTTGTCGAGTGTGGCACATATATGTATTAAGAAACCGGCTGCTATCAGATATATTAAGAAACAGGCGACTTCTGGTCGAAATCGTCGTTTGAATGCGGTACAACTAGGGACAGCGGATCGAAGAAGTTTGTGAAACCGAAGGTTTTTCTATAAGAAAATGAATTTGAGAAGGTGAACTGACTGCACACAGACAAGCAAACTTGCCAAAATTGATTCCAACTCAACAATAAGCCCGCCTTCAGTTCGAAAATGATTTGGTATTTGAGGAACGAAAATAAATATGTAGACTGTTTAGTAATCAGCAGGGAAATTTTAATTTTTGGTTATACCTGTACAAAAAATACACGCCCTGGCCATGGAATTTTGACGTTTGACGACCAAAACAAAAATTGTGTTTTTTGCATTAACACACATTAATTTCATTTTGATTTGTAATTTATACACTTGGGAGCAAAAATATCGCTCATTGCAAAATTTTCCACAAAAGTTCAAAAATATCAATAAAATCCAATATTTGTTTAATATTTTTTAATGCAGATTCAAATTCAATGTCAATACCTATCCAGTGTCAATACCTATCCAAACTGATTATTGGGGGATAAACATCTGAGGTACACGTGTTTGTGAATTTGTCAGAATTAGGGATGATTAGGGCTAAAAATCGAATTAAAACATGGAAATAAACAAAATAATAAGAAGTATTCCATCCCCTGGCCCGAATGACAGCTTCAATTCGATGGTGCATTGATTTCACCAAAGTATTCTCAATATCTTGAGGTATCGCCTCCCATTCCTCTACGATCGCCTGTTGCAGCTTTTGGAGACTCGTATGAGCAACATCCCTGGCTCGAACCATTCTTTTCAACTCGTCCCAGAAATGTTCGATGGGATTGAGGTCCGGTCTTTGAGCTGGTCACTCCATAACAGGCACATCCAGCTCTTGAAATTGTTCACCAATAAACCCGGCAAAGGGTACAACGTACACCTCGAGTACTTCCTCAATGTACCGTTGAGAATCCATTCCTATTGATCAACATTTCGGTTCGTTTGCTGGTCTGTGTGCAGTCAGACTAACTTCTCGAAGTCGTCTTCTAACTGTCCACCGACTGACTTCGACTTCACGAACTTTTTGGAGCCGCCGTCCAAGTTGAACCGCATTCATACGGCAATTTCACAACGAAGTTTTTACAAGAAAGCGGTCCTCACGCTGTGCTATAGCACGAGGTCAGCCAGATCCATGTCGCCGTCTGAAGCCACCAGCTTCCTTATATCTCTACCATACTCGACGAACGGAGAATCGACTCAAACTTAGTTATAGAGCCACTTTGGTGCTGGCCCGCATAAATTAGTGCTACCACTTGTGCGGCTACCTCTGGTGTGGTATCCATTCCTTTGCTCCGGTTGAACATGCAATCAATAGTGGATCGTTTAGGCTAAGCGTCGATATGCGAATGATCACAATTCACCATTCCGAGCGAGATTTCATGGCATGCTATTGTATTGATCTTGTTGAATTATTTTTAGAATTTAATTCGAAAGCCTGCTATATGTATTTGACAAAAATCACTTTGTTGGCATGGTACAAGTACAAAAAAGGTACCACTGGATAGGTATTGAAATATACTTTGAATATGCATTAAAAAAATTAAACAAATATTGGATTTTTTGATATTTTTGAACTTTTGTGGAAAATTGGGCAATGTGTGATTTTTTTGCACCCAAGTGTAGAAGAAAATCATTAATATGAACTATAAAAAAATTGAAAGAATTGAAAATTAAAAAAAACAAGAGACATTAAATTAAATCAAACGAACAAATATTGTACTAATGTGATAAGGCAAAGCGATGCGCTCTCACAAATCGCGGAGACGCCTCTCCGTGAAAGTTCTCAATCCGGGCAATATTTTACGAAATATGGAACAAGTTACATGAAACGAATAACCTTAAAATAAATTTTGCGGACATTTTTGCAGAGAACTTGTTGTTCGCATCACTTTGAGGAAAAGAGCACGCAAAAACAGATTCGAGGAACGGTCATATGTAATTTTTAGATATTTAACTTTGTATCGATCAAAATTTAACCTGTCCGATTTTTAACAAAACGAAATCTTCGTTTTTATCTGTAGGTGATAAAAATCGTCAAAGTTTATATTCAGACCCTTTTAATGTGATAAGCCAACCGAATACAAGGTAAAGAGAGAAGGATTGCGTTGACCCCTTGAACAACATTATAACATTCACACAGTACATTCTACTCATTAAGAAGTCAAATTTAGAGTTATTCTGGGTGATAAATAACAATAAATCTGATATTAGTTTCATAGGATTGGAACCAAACGTCCAACATCTTGGTAACCTCACCTCGATGTATACACATATCAGTAAGATTGGCCCGGATACCCGACAATATTGACCTTTTCGGATGCGTTGCTCTGCGATGCCTACAGCGTACGAATACTTCCGCAGTAAATCTTGGAAAAGATTTGAGATATATTATTTCTCATTGTGAAATTAGGATATAAGCATTCCCAAATTTAAACCGTGGGTAGGGGATCCTATCAAACCAATATATAGCCTCTGAAAAGGACGATCGGATGAAAATTGATGACCCATTTCAGGCTTCGTATTAAAATTTATTGGTTTCACCATCTTACAAACTGGCAATTTGCAATAAATTGTTTCACATCTTGGAGCATCCGGCCAAGTTTTCTGCATCGTCATGCCGTATATTGCAGAGGATGGTGTAATTTTATTACCTTATCAATCTGTGCTTAGTATTTGGAATCCGCGAACTCAGGCGAGTCTAAATTAATATGAAGCGGATTAATTTGTCAGAGTGGTTAGAGATTTCTGTTCACAGTATGAAGATACAAAACCAGATTTATCAGAAAAAAAAGTTGCGAATAGGCATCGAGACCTACGTTAGCAGTTCGTTTTCAATAACCAATCTCAAAATTGAAGGACTGTAACTTCGAACCGTTGGAAGCCTTCCTGATAAATCCTTTAGAGACTTGAACCAGCGTAAACTTGCATGATCAGTATAGATGGTAAAGCTATATCCTTCTATATAGACGCGAAATTTTGTAATGCTCAGTACCGTTGCATATCACTCCAAATCCGTTATAAAATAATTTCTCTAAATGGCGTTCAGTTTCTGCGAGATTGGTTGTTCATATCCAGCAGAGTTTAACTGGAATAGCACAATCCCTTGTTTTAGCACAATGACTTGTTAAATCATATTTTAGTGTGTTAAAAGTTTCGTTGCCTTGGTCGAATCACTTTAATTTCGTATCTTATTTCTTGGGTGCCAGATGCAATAAACAAATCATCTAAGTAGAGAAAAAATCTGTACGGAATCACACGGTACAGCGGCACGGTACAGTGGTACATTGCACAATTCAAATGGCAGGAACATGAAGGCATATATAAAGGTTGACCAGGAACCATAAATGCAATCTTATCTCTGGATTTTGGGTAGAGAGCGAGCTGCCAAAAGGCATCTTTTTGATCATTCGTTGATAAATAGCCGGTTTGAATTAATCGACCCAGCAATCCATCTATAATGGGCAATGGGAACGCCTCCTTATAGTTACTTTATTCACTTCATGGGCTACCAGACACGAAGCTTGCTGTTTGCCCTGAGCGAGATCCGAATTTCCTCTAGGATACCCAGAGATAACATGGGATCCAACTCTTCGTTCATCAATTGTTGTTTTGCTGGTGAACCTGCATAAAAAGCTGCTATATATGGTTAGCGAAGCCAAAGTCGATGGTGTCAGATACGAGATTTGCCTTACCAAGACCCAACTCAGCGGACGAAGGGAATAATCGTATAATATTATTAAGAACAGTTTCAGCTAATACAGCTTCATTTCCTTTACCGTTTTGTTATACACCGAATCTTCCTTTCGTTATACGAAAGTTACCGTTTTATTTACCATAACATAGTTCATAAAGTATTTATTTTTTAATTATTTTATTTTATTGCAAAATTAAGTTTATGAAGCCTAAAAAACTCAATACATTAATTCAATGGGAACATTTTCATTTTTTTATTTTTTTGAACTCGTCTCAATTTTGTTGGACTCTTAAGATAATTTTTGTTTTGTACCTCACATTTGAAATTTCTGTCTCAACTGATCCACGAAAAAATCATCCAATCATATACAAAAAGTATTTTCTTCTCCTCCATAATAACCAACAAAATCTATCCGAATTTCAAAACGATAATCGATAATTATTTTGTGGTATAGCAACAGAACGGCCGATAAGAATTACAGTACGGCGAAAAAATGGCGCGATGCGAATGTTGTCACAATACATTTAATATCATCCTAATGAAAGAATAAGGTCAATCGGTAATATTTTATGGTCAAAAGTTGATTTTTAATAAACATCGTTTTTGACAAGTTGAGAACCAGCCTTAAGTAAATTTTATATACACAGCTTCTTGCTACCACATTCCGAGTGAATTCTCGGTCGTCATGCAGTAACTGACCTTGAACTTCAGATTGAAAAATTTTAAATTTGATATTGGCGCACTTGCGAGCACGTGAAAACGTCACATAAAGTTGGCCATATGGCCGAATACTGGAAGGTGCAGACCTATTTCCACTATATTTTAACTGTGCCCTTGTGATTTGTTCATTGTAAAGTGAAAATTCCACAGTGAAACAATTTTTTTCAGTAAAATTAACACGTGATATAAATATAAATCCTTTACTTGTTAGAGAGAAACAAAAAAATGTTCAGTAAAATTGACTGGCAGTAAGCGGGGAAAATGTTGCCATAAAGGAAACTCAATTCTTTTTATGGCAACATTTGTTTGCCTTTATCACTCTAACGTAATTTTAATATGCATACTCTCCTCTTTTCGGTTTCCCAGTATTTTTTTACTGAAAAAATTGTTTCACCGTGGAATCCACGCATAATGGAAAAGGTGGATAGCGATAGGAATTCTCGCTAAACTCCGCTTCGCATTTTGGCTAGCAGTGTTAAGTGTCAGAAAATATGCCATAATGGACTCGATTTCGTCGTGCGATAGTTGATCAAACCATTGGTTCCATTTGAAACGAAAATTTACTCTCAAATCTCAGAACCACATCGAATTCTATTGTGCTATTGCGTTGTATTGTAAAATCTTTCTTTGAGTCCAGCCATTCTTTAGATGGAAATATTCACATTTTCTTCCTTATATGCTGTAGAGCTTGAAGTGGCCCTCGATTGTTTGAATTATGAGATAGCATGTTCAACTTAGTCGTGTTGTCTTTTCAAAACAAATTATGTTAAGTTGTTACGTACCTATCTTGGTGAAATGATTTGTTGGGTTGGTTTCATCTTTCGTGATTGTTAAAACTTGTTTTGTTCTGTGTGTTATTTTTAAATGCTTGTCATGAAGAGTTGTTTCTCGCATATAATTATCGGCAACATTTTTCATTAAATTCAGGTAAGGATGGAGGTCTTCTTATTTTGCTAAAACTGGTTACAGTTCTATGATAAGCCTTGGACAATTTTAACCCAGACCTGGACACGAATTTTTGGTGACCACGCCTTCAAACTCAGAACATGGAAAACCTCCATTATCTCTTCGGCCAGTCATCGCAATATAGGCTCGATCTTCGCACTACAAGAAACAGGACTATAGTCGGCAATAACATCGTTGATTATAATCGCCTTGAATATACGCTTTTTTAAAGTAACAATACTAGCAAACACGCATTTGGAGTTGGTTTAATAATAGACAAGCAATTTCATCAATTCGTGACTGATTTTACACCTGTCAATAATGGGATCCGTTTACTCGGGTTCCATACGGGTATCATTTTGTCATTTGTTTTCTGAGTAAAACACCTCACCGGACTCCTTATATAATACTTCCGAAAACAAAGAAACGCACATCACCGAATTAGTTCCTGTAGGTTCCGATTCCTTCCTGTAGTTGCAAAATGCACCTTTCGTTTACCAGTAATATACACCTGTTGTTTGCAACGTACCGCGTTAATAACCACGATACCAGAACCAATTATGAACTGAAATTCTAGAAAACCAGTCACTGCCCAATAATTTGGAGGAACAATGGAAGGATTATCATAAAAACTGCGGTAACAGAAGCATCATCATCAACAATTGGTCAAACTTCACCGAGGTTTAGAAATGATTTGTTTGACGAAGATTGCTTGAAAGCAACTCGCAAAAAAATCGCAAACGCCAGCGAAATCTATCCCAAAATATACAAGAAAATCAAATAACGACTACCTCGAGGAAATTCTCCACTTGGCTCTGCAGACCGGAAAACGCGATATTGACAAAATCAACGTGGGCTTAACATTAAAAATTTGAGCCTTGTGATATCAACATAAAAGAGATAGCAACAAATTTCCAACCACGTAGCGGCAGCAGCACTTTTCGCAACAAATCTAGAGAGTTACTAATGGGGGCCAACAACGTATTTTGCATTTCTGTTAAATCAACCAGTACAACCATTTGCAGGCAAACAATTATCTCCTTTTTTAGGCTCCTGTTGAAGAAGGAATATTCAACTGGATGTACGAACTTGTATTAACTGTATTGTCTACTGAGGGAAGGTAGAAGGACCGGGTTTTCCCACTACTTAAACAGGGAGATCAATTAAATTTCAATAGCTAGCTCCGGATAGCTTTGCTAAACACTGGTTATAAAGTTTTCGAAAACGTAGTGGCAGCAAAATTATCGATATGCATAAAGTGAGCTCATACTGTGCGATAATTATTGTGGGTCTCGCCTAAACAGATCAACAACCACAACTCCTCTTGCAGACTTTCAACAAGCTTATACGACAGCATACAGCGGAGTACATTGTGGGACGACCGTATATGTGCAAATTAAATACGAGCGATTCAAATTGCAAGTTAAAAATCGAAAGACTTTCGAACTCCTCTGAAATAACATCAGAAGTATCGCCCAAAGATTTTTTACGTTACGCTACGTGAGATTGCGTATAGTTTGACAAGCAATTCCAATTGCATTTTGTAGCTGTCACAATTGTCAATCTAATTCAGAGCAGAAAGTGTTATTTTTCATATTACGTCATTTTTTTGTAATCGATTTAAAATGGATCGTGATAAGTTGTTTTTTCGATGGGTTCTTTTTTTCTTTTTTGATTCCAAGGAAACTGCCACTGAAGCTCACCGATTGCTTTCTGATACTTATGGTAATCAAGCTCCATCGAGAGCAAGCAACTGTTTCAATTGGTTTCATCGATTCCAGTGGTGATTTTGACTTGACATACAAAGAACGGCCAGGTCAGCCAAAAAAATTTGAAGATGCCGGATTACAAACATTATTGGATGAAAATGCATGTCAAACGCAAAATGAACTTGCAATGCAGTTAAACGCTAAAGAAAAGCTAGGAAGATGGATCCCACATCAACTGTCCGAAAATCAATTGAGAGCACGAATTGAAGCATGCAAACAAATCTTGGTGAGTACAAAAAACATAGTTTTTTGCATCGAATTGTTACTGGCGATGTAAACTGGTTTATTACGACAACCCCAAACGTAAAGTAGCTATGCTAAGGTTATACTGAGTATTTGGTGGGACCAGAAAACAGTGGTGTATTATGAACTGTTAAATCCAAATGAAACGGTTACAGGTGATCGCTACCGACGCAAACTAGACAATTTGCAGCAATAGCGAATAAAAGCTATAAAGTTTATCTTCATGATGACAATGCCAGACCACATCGTGCAAAAACCGCTCAAAACAAGGTAGAGTAACTCGGTTGGGATCGGCCTCAACAACCTGCGTATTCTCCAGATCTTGCACCTTCCGACTACCATTTGATTCGATCAATGCAAATAGGCCTGGCTGACGTACGCCTCCGAAACGCCGGAGAAGTGCGAAATTGGATCGATGCATGGCTGGATAGCTGGGAAAGTTGAAGGCTTCTTCAAACGAGGAATCCACAAACTTCCCAGGAGATGGCAGGAAGTCATACCTAACGAAGGCGAATATATTGGATAAAATATACTTATCGTTATCTTTTAATAAACATTTCTTTTTTATAAAAAAAAGTCTAAAAATTAATTCACACACCCAATAGCCCGTATAGCGGCCCATATTTTAAATCAAGTAAGCTATTAGCATACTCTGATGAAATATGTTTTTTTGACCGCAACACCGTTTCCCTAAATGACGTCCTCCTACCATTATAGAGTCAACATCAAATTGGCAATAAAGCATTAAAATCTTTAAGTATCAATAATTCACAATATGAGTCAGATTTTATAAGTGAGGCAAAATAAAATGCTCAAGTAGCTTGAGGTTCTAAATATTATTGAAATTTCGCACCTGTGGTAGATTATTGATAGGTTCTGATAAAAACTTTGAACTTTGTCGTTCAATACGTAATACTTATAATAATTGTACAATACGTAATAATATAGAAGCTCGGTTATACGTAAATTCCATGCATGTATATTCGTCCACATCCAGAAGAAAAATCGTTCTCATTTTTATTCTCCTCCATTGCCGGAAAATAAGAAAATGGGATATCTGGATTTATTTTTAGCAAAACAACAACTCTCGAGAAAAAACCCCAGAATGAATGAAGGAAATCTAAAAACATTAAAATGTTAAAAAATAGAGCAATAACAACAACAACAAACGGAAGAAGGATGGAATAACAAACCCTGAAAAGAAATTAACAAAGAAAATGTTAGAAAAAAAATATTCTCTCGAATTAAATACAACAACGACAATGGTAAAAAATATAGCCAAGCACAAGAAGATTAATGTAAATTTAGGGAAATGGAAAAATTTTATTAGGCACAAATAAAATTGTTCGGCTACACAAATAGTTTTCGGAACATAGAACCTAAAATTTGTGATACAATTGATTGCCGCCACACCATATCTTAAAGAACAACAGCAACAGCAGCAAAAACAACAACAACAAAATAATTAAGTAGAAAAGTTTCCATATCCAATAATACTTTGCAGAAGATAAGTCAATCTTTTTATATATATGTATTTGAAATAGGAAAATGTTTTGGGTGAAATATACGAAGGGGGGTCGGTCGCACAAACAATTTCATCTCGAGAATTTTTGGTTCAAGTTTATATATTTTCAAAAAGAATTTGTGGCTCAAAGATTATTAATTTCGATACGACAACTTTCGATTACTTATTATTCGTTTGGTTGCATAACTTTTTGTTGAAAGTGTTACGCAAACCAGTGGCAGACTAAATTATTAATCCGTTTATCCGATTAGCTCGATAATCCTGGCTTAGCATATATAACTGTAATTATAATAACACGAGATGATAAAAATTCTTTACATCAATAATTTTAATTTATTTACTTCGTATAAATTTATGACCTCCAATATAATCCGAAACACCGCATTATTGGTATCGATAAAATTTTATTCGTAATCTATACATACACACGTGTATGTGTTTCATAACCCATACATACATATATGTATATATTATAGATCTATATCCATTCCCTGAAATGGATCATTACATTTTATTGCGTCCAATTAACAAATGTTAACTATCCGAACACCATTTGTCATCAGACCAAACGGAGCCAGAATAAAAAAAATAAAATAAAACGAGAGTAGGAAGAAATGAAAATCACAAATCGTTAACGAATTTATTTCCTTTCTTACAACAACAATACCAACAACAACAACAACAAATACTTTTACTACTATCGTTGTGTACTAAACCTCACTGTTGGTAGTATAAATGGAGTAAAGAGGATGGAATACGAGTAGTTTTTTGGTTGGGAGATTTTATTCTGGCTGTTATCAATTCGAACAAAACAGTTTTTGTTTATTTTGAGCTTTTAGTACGAAAAGCTTTAATTTTTGGGAAACACGTTTTCACGAATGATTTAGTGGGATGACTTTTTTTGTTGGTGTGGTATATGCTGTATTGTTGCTGGTGTTGATTTTTAGAAATATTTTTTTTTGTGTGCATGTTCTTAGAATATAGCTTTTAGATTTTAAGTAAATCGATTTCGAAGTTTAGTCTTTTTGTTGCTATAAATTAATTCTCGTTTAATTTTTTTTTTTATTATTACTAATTGTCTTCTAATTGGTATTTGAGAGTTTAGTAGTTGTAGCTGTAAAAACAATACAGAAGTATCCTGTTTAACAAATTCTTAGATAGATTCATTGGCAAATTATAACTGACTGAGTAACCGACAGATTGTGTCATTAACAAATATATTGTCGACCAAATGGCACAGTGGTTAAAGCCTTGGCATTTGGATCGGGAAGTACCGGGTTCGAATCGCGATAGGGGCAGGATGCAGAGGGAATTTTCATCAATAGATTAGCTTCTGTGATGAAATGGAACACATCTATGACCCACTGTCGCAGTGCAAAACTCATAGGTCGACCCATCTATCATGCCAGTATAGGCTGGCCACATAGCCATACTTCCTCGAATTGGCGAGGGCGTAAAAAAAAGGACGGAAAAAGCAAACCGCGCACGAGTTGGGAGAGCCTGCGCTCCAGAACAGATTACAGGGATAATAAAATAATATAAAAAACAAACAAACAAATATATTAGGCATTTGAAAACTGATGTCAAAGTTCTTTGGTACGCATTCCTGTACGTTAGTTGTGTAACCATAATTTGTGAATAAAAGAACAACCCAAATTTCTTTATACCATAAACTCTCTCAGCTTAGTTTTTGCGTCCTATTATCGTTTTTTGTTTAGAGTTGTATGCCCACTTGTATCATTAATTCCATGTTCCCATCTAGGTGGAACCGCAGTGGTTTTTAGCCATACTTGAAAATCATGAATGAATACTTAAACTTAGGATAGATTGTTTCTACCACGAGATCAATTAATTGCAAATGATATTCCATTTTCTAAGCCAATAAAAAATTGCAGCTGAGGCGTGCACATCAAGTGCTTGTAGAAGCACATGGTGAGGCTGCCATAAGTGAGAGAAGTTGTCGAGAGTGGTTCGATGAAGGTTCGTGCCAAAAACAAGAGTGGTTGGATGAAGGCTAACACGTACATTAGGAGTGACTCAACAAGAAATTTTACAACGTTTAAAGTTAATGGGAATGATTCAAAAGCATAAAAAAATTGGGTTCCCATATAATTGAAGCCTAGAGATTTTGAACGCCAAATGCTACTTGACACGCATAAACGAAACGGGGTTTTCCATCCCATAGTCACTGGTGATGAGAAATCGTAGAACTACGATTACGTTAAAAAAAAATTCATAGGGGCCACCTGGCCATGCTTCAATATTGGCAACCAAGTCGATTATTCATGGAAAGAAACTCATGGTGGAAATTTGGTGAGTTCAGCTTGGTGTCGTGTATTATGAGTTACTAAATCCGAAAGAAACCATTACTGGGCCTCTTTATCGAACACAATTGATGAGATTAAGCCGAACGCTCAACGAAAGATGCGTCCACTACTACTCCAGAAACGGCAAAATCATTCTTCTGCATGATAATGCTCGTCCACATATTATGGCGCCGTCTGATTACCACTTGTTTCGATCGATGACGCATAGCCTGTCTGAGGAGAACTACATATCATATAAAAATACCAAAAATTAAGGTGATTCATGGATAGCCTCAAAAGATGAAGCGTCTTTCCGACGTGGTATTCGAATACTGCCAGAAAGATGGGAGTAGTGGCTAGTGATGGACAATACTTTGAACAAAACATAACTTACCGTTCTTTCATAATAAATGGCCAATTTTTGATTAAAAAAAATGACGGAGACTTGTTTTTACTCTGTTTATCTATATATATATATATATATATATATATATATATATATATATATATATATATATATATATATATATATATATATATATATATATATATATATATATATATATATATATATATATATATATATATATATATATATATAATGTTTGTTTGTTGGTTTGTTTGTTCCGGATGGACGTCTCCGGAAATTTTTACCATGTACAAGTTGCATATCCAGAACCAACCTTATGATATTTTGGAAGGAGCTGGACCCTGGGGTCTAGGGGCTGTGGCACAATTTTTTTCGAAAATTTTAATTTTCTTTAAATTTTTCCACGAAAATGAGTTTATGGAGCTGGTTATATGAAATTACTGACATGTTCGAAACAGAGGGGACCAGCCCTGGATCAAAAATAAATTTTTACATGTATATAGATACAAATATTTGATTATTCCAAAATGACTTCTCAGTCGCTCAACCGATCGCCATGAAATGTTTACCATGCAAATATTGCATGGTGAGGATCAATCTTACGATATTGTGAAAGGGGCTGGACCCCGGGGTCTAGGGGCCATGGTACAAATTTTTTCAAAAATATAAATTTTTTTACGAGAATGAGTTTTGGAAAGGGGTTATATGAAATAAGAGACATGTTCGAATTCGGAAGACCGCCCCTGGATCAAAAATTCATTTTTACATGTAAAGATACAATTATTTGAATGTTCTGAAATAACGCCTTAGCCGCTTTACCGATCGCCATGAAATTTTTACCATGTATATGTTGCATGTTCAGAACGAGGCGCACGACGATACTTTTAAAGGGGCTGGACCCCGGGGTCTAGGGGCTGTGGTACTAATTTTTTATCAAATTTCAATTTTTTAAGATTTTTTGACGGAAATGACTTCAGGAAAGGGGTTATATGAAATTAGTGACATGCTCCAATCCGGAAGTCTGCCCTGGATCAAGAATTCATTTTTTACATGTATAGATACAATTATTTAAATGTTCCGAAATAGCGCCTTAGCCGCAAATTTAGACACCAAAAAGGATATCTAGCGTGCGATTGTTATACACAAATCATACCTCTACTATAATTGATTTAATTATTCAAATTAATTTTATTAATTTAAATTTAAGACAATCTTTAGATCCCAAAAATGACGGCGTTAATAAATTAAATAATGAAATTCAATCGCAACTACTAATGAAATACTTCAATCGGGCCACTAATGAAATACAAATCTATCGACACGGTTACTGATGTGAATCAATCCGTCAATTATCCAATAGTTTCTTAATTCTTTGGAGCCACCTGGTATTCCACCACACATACTAATTTTAAAAGAGGGTTCACCAATAATACTGCTCCGAAATTTAGATCCACCGAAATTGTGCAATGGAACACGGCTTTGTGTGAAGAAATTGATGCCGAATGTGATTGAAGCAACGATTATTAACGGTAAAAGTAAAGGAGAAGATGTGCTAATTCCGCCCATTCCTATCATTCCCACCGATTTGCCGTTTGAATTCAAACGACTACAATTCCCATTACGCCTTGCTTTTGCAATGACAATCAACAAAGCCCAGTGGCAATCATTGAAAATAGCTGGTGTTATTTTGGAAAATTCATGCTTTTCACATGGCCAACTGTATGTTGCTTGCTCCAGAGTGGGAACGCCAAAAAATTTATTTATTTACACACCAAATGGAAAAACCAAAAATATTGTTTATCAAAAGGGTTTATAATAAAATTGATTAACTAAAATATCTTTATATTTATTATTAACTTTGATCTGGTTGAAGGTTTGTAAAAATGGAGTATAATTATTTGGCAACTGGTAACAAATGCCAAACCAAAATTAATTAACTATCCCCACAAACAGGATGTCCAATAATATCATTACAAAAGTTCGCCTGGATGCATTGACGGAGGCACCCGTTACTGAATACAGCTACTTGTAATTTTCTTTTCATATGTGATTGCAACTACAGCGATGTAAAGAGAGCATTCTTGCACAACAATCAAGATACATATTTGAATTATATACCTCCCGTGCAACGTCGGGTAACTCAGCTAGTACTCAATAAAACTGAGATATCATGTCGTGGAACATACATTTTCCAATCGCACGTGTAGGTCCCAGCCTGACATCATTTATATAAATTACGTCCTGTAAACGAAAGTTGGGATATTTGTTGTGGTGCTCTTTAACAAACAACTTGCCTGTCCTCATAATCGACAGTCTTACACTTTACAGTCCGAGATAAAGCATCAGACATTGGGCGAAGTGAATAAAAAAAGTATTTACTTCAAAGTTTTTACTTTTAAGTAAAAGTAAATGACCAGATTTGTGTGAATAATCTTTTACTTTTACTTTAAAGTATCAACTGGGAAATATTCAAAGTATTTACTAATTTTTAGACATTTTAATACATAAATCTCAAAAATATAGTGACTGAAGTGACAGTACAACATATTTTTTTATTATTAAAAATACAGGGATAACTTGCATATACAGTCTACCCTGTCTATAATCAGACCACCTTTCGGACCAAATAAAAATGGTCCGATTTAGAGGCGGTCCGTTTATGGAATATTACCTTTAGCGCTTGCATATTCTTTCAGTTTTTTTTTGCACTTCGATTTATGTATAATTCAGACTCCACTGTTACATCGGTGAACCCCATTTTCCTGAAACAATTCGAAATTATTTCAGGTGAAACCTTATTCCAAGCTTCTGTTAGCAATAAACAAGCATCTATAAGGTTTGATTTTCTTGGATAAGTCCTCTTGGATTCATTAAAAGATTTCGGTAATTTATTTTGCAGCTTCTAATTATCCCCTGATCTAGTGGTCCGGATGACAAGGTGCGTTGTCTATAAGAACATAATAACTTGTCGCTTCTTTTTTGAAATTTTTTTATTAAATTTATTAATCCATTCTTAGAAAATCTTTTTATTATATCGCGAGAAGATTCCAAACGTTTCTTCAATGTTTCGATTTTTAAACGCGCGTGGTTTTTTCGATTTACCGATGAGAAGAAGTTCCGTATCTCGAACCATATTACATAACAAAGCAATAGTCAATCGCTCCTTACACATTTTTCTTCCAATACATTTTTCATTTCATAACTTTATAGACCTCGATGGATTTGCACGGAAAAAGAGTCCAGTCTCATCCAAATTAAAAATATTTTTAGCTTCACAGTTGGTGAGTTAAAGCTTTTAAAGTGGCTCGGAAAATTTGTACTGCATTAATATCAACTGATGCACGTTCTCTTCTTAAGGAAGTAAAATTAAGTTTATGGCGTTCGTTAAATTTTTGCATCCATTTGATGCTCCAAAATCTGTCAATTTCAATAATTCAGACATTTTCAACGCTTTAGATTTGCAAATGTGTGCCATCAATAGGTACATTTTTTAAACGAGCGGGCCATCATTATCCATCGAAAAAGTTTTTCGTCGAGAATTCAGAATTTTGTGAAGAGGCTATTCGCTTTCTTTTCAATGAACCGCGACTTTCAACTGACTCCTTAATACTCAACTTGTTCGCAAATATTCATTGAACTTGTGTTTTACTAATATTAAATTTTTCACTTAATTTTCGCTGTGGCAAATTTTTCGCTCTCTGCAGTTTGGATTAAGTGTATTTTGTCTGCTCAATTCAATTCGTTGTACTTTTTGTGTTTACGCATTATTCTAAAAAAGCCAAACGAGGTATAGATGTTATATATCTCTATATAAGGAGATCCACGAACGTACCTACATATATTTTTTTTTTGGTCCTATTAGGAGGTGATGAACGTCAAAAAAAATTAATAAATGGTCCATTGGTCTTGTACCGGAGTTGAAAGTAATGCTGCTGGAATAGACCAATGAGCCAACCTCAATGCAGGATATTTCAAGTTCCTCAGTCAGACCGCAGAGAAGTCGGTTACCACTTTGAAATGTATTCACGATCTGTGATCAGATACTTTCCTAGTGAAGATGTGAGTTTCTATAACTCATATACGCTATCACTCTTTCGAAAATATGAACTTCCTGTGTCAATACAACACCAAATCTATAATCAGATGCATCCGTGTGGACGGTAAACGTTCACATGAAGTCTGAGTTTACAACAGTTGAAGTGGACGCCAGTCTTCAAATAAGTGAAAGCGGTGGAGGTTCATTGAAATTTCTTATCGGCAGTTTTTCTGTTAAGGCTGGTGATTGGTGTTGTTACTGAAGAAAATTGGAAAATAAATCGCACCTATATACCAACCTGCCATCCCTGATAGCCTCATAATCCATGTTGGATATATACAAGATACTTGATTTTCCTGAAATAGAATCAAAACTTTTCTAAGCTAATCGTGAGATTAGCCTTCTGCAGACGTTTTGTTACCTCTTGCAGTAATTATAAGTGTTGTAAATACCTCCAGTTCAAAATCGACTCCGATAACCTTGTCCATCAAACGGCAATGAGTTTAGCCCGCATTACACACATATATAAAAAAAAGTTATGGCAACAGCTTGTCTTACGTAATTCACAGCTTCATTCGCTATATTTATGTTTGTTTTTGTGGGAACCAATTCCAGCCCAAGCTTGTCCAACCTCGCATACATATCGCCGCCGCCGAATATGAAGCAAGTGCTGCCAAAATCTAACAATCTAGGAACCTCATGACAATATCTCGACATCCATGTGAGCTTGGTTATCTTCTAACTATCGCTTAAGTAATCTAAATTTCCCTAGCATCTGAATTAACTGAACTATCATAGTTTACCATCTCCTCTTTATAAATTTTGAAATCTTATTTGTACACCGGAGACAAGGCGGATTTCCGAATTTCCACCCGAAAAGTTAGCAGCCTTCCAGCAGGCTGATTTTTAGTGCATCGGCCAGCAATGATATCTTCAATACCACAACACCAGCAGTAAATTCTGTTCGAGGTTTTGGACAATCGAAATGACAATAAATTTTCGGTTTACAGTTCCAGCAAGAAATAGACACATCGTCCTTATTCGTAAAACCTCGACACACATCAAGTCATAATCTGGATATCGATGTTTGCTGTCTGTTGATGGTTTCCGTTACTTCTCCTTCCAGCTCGTTTCACCTTCGTAACGAATTTCTTGGTTTCCTAGAGAAGTTTTCCTGTTCTTCATCATTCTCGCAATACGTCTATATTTATGCACAACTCGTCTAACTGAACAACTGAAGTAATATTGCTGACGGCGAGCTGAATCCGATATTCCGCCATCATATTCTACTGGAGGATAATTTTGGAGAAGAGTTTGGACATATTCAATAAATAATTTGCTGTTCTCGTTAGAGTGCTCTATCTTTCCAAAAACTCTTCTCCCATTGTGGTTTCAGTTCATTTTCCAGTTCGTACCAATCATTGAATTTTGGGGAAGCCCTTCATTTGTGACGGACATTGAAGGGTAGAGAGGAAATAAAATACTCCCCGTGAACCAAACGCCAACACTATAATGCAATGGAAAACACACCGAATGAAAACATTACAACCCGGATGAAAAACCAGACACCCATTGATCCGAATTTTGATTTGAAATCAAGTAAGCCCGATTGTGCTGTATTATGAAAGTTGAACTGGATCGGATCAGATTTGACTGCTGTAACCTCAATCCATTTTCAACAGCAGCAAACAACGCCAGCGTATAACGTTCATGCTGCAACTATGGAAATGCAGCTCAAAAATAAATTTTAATCAGCGCACATCAGTAGAAAATTTAAACACGGAATGGGAATGCTAAGTTAGTACACATATTGTCCAACCAAAATGAGGTATAATGAAAAATACAAAGACTAAATGACCAAGTGTATCCTGTGGAGTGTGGAGAAGAATTTGGATATTCTGAACGAAGTAGAGATACCGTCAGTTACTACTGTTTTTTTTTTGTTTTTGTATCTTTTCAATATTTTGCGGTTCGGTTTTCCATTTATTTCTTTATCGCCGTTTTCCACCCAAGGACGTACGGCTATAGACCAGATTTTATCACCATTTGTACATTTGATAGCTCCATGCCAGACTATACTGGCACGGAAGATGGGTCGGCTCATGAATTTTGCATTCCGACACAAGTGGATCACAAGTGGTACGATAAACGAAAATTACATCATGAATATTCACGTCTCGACTATGAGTTTGATCGGCGTGGAATATTTAGTGACTCTTTACTGACCGATCTGTTCAATTTTTTAAGAACCAACTCTAATAAACTGTTCTCTTCTCTTTAAGAAAAAACATAAATTGGCATTTCACGAAGAGGCCGTGAAGTACATCAAACACACCCAAAAAGAGTGGTCACAAAACCATACTTGCATTGGAGGAATTCATTACACTGATGTTTGGTATTGCAGCAATTCTCAACTCACGCTTCGGAGAAAATTGCAATGCTAATTACTCGGTACTTTTTTATTGAAAGACAATTGTCACCTCTACCCGAACGCGCCCCATAGAGGATAATTAGTGCTTATCAAAACGCTGAGACACAGAGAGGCGTACCACCAATGCAATAATTTTTATGGTTCATAAGCAAACCAATTTTATTGTTAAGAAAATTTTGTCAGTCAGCTTTTAGCAATTAAACTTTACTTTTGTACAATAAATCGACATCAATCGAATACAAAGTTTTCTTTTAGTAATTTTCAAAGTTTAAAAAATAATAAACTATTTGTTCCCTGCGTTAAAGTTGGCCCGTATTTTTTAATCTTTGTTAAATTCAATAAAGTGACTGGGTGCAGTTTAAGTATCATCATTTTTCGCATTTGTTGTATACGATATCTAGAACTCAGCATACATACTCACAGCTTTTCACATACAATACAGAAAGACATTCTCGTGTACAATAGGAACAAGCATACTCACTAATTAATGAGATCTAAGCTGGAGCGCCAAGAGGGAGTGTCTTTTTTGTGGCTGACCTCAATGTAGCAGGTTTCATAATCAGTTTTTAGATTCAGATCAATGAACCATTGAATCCTTGTCAGGTCCCAGATATCCTGGATGAGGTGTACTGGCATGCCATGGGTATGCGTTTCTATTTCATTACGTTTTTGCTAATTCTTCTTTCCGTTCCTATGCGATCACTCAAATTTGTATTAAATGTAGGAATGGTTGCTTGCTGCTGTGATGTTGTTGTTTATGTCTTTTCTCCCTGTGCTAGTCGCCCTTCGAGGGAGTATCGTAGGACCAGTCACCTCTAGATTACAAGCGACGTTCCACTAACTGATAATACAACAATTAGTACGATTGCCTGTGATACAGAACAGAGGACCAATTGCCTAACTTAGCAAAATACCTAGGTAAGAATCAAGAGAATGTGTAAGAGCTCTCACTAAGGCACAGAAAAATGAACTAGTTTTTGGTAAGGAACTCCCAAAAATACAGAGGGATGTTTTGAATTCTCCTTAATTAGTATACGTTGGAACTAATTGGGACATCCGAAACAAGTAATCAAGTAGCAAATTAGATCACAAGCGATATTCCACTAACCGATAGCACGACAAACCAATAACTAAATTAAAATTAGTAGATTCGAATTTTAAAAATTTGGTATTTACCAAATTGCAACTGCAATTAACTGTGTACCGTTTGAATTGTAGAAATATAGTCTTGAGAAATTTTACCGGCTGAAAAACGCGCATATTACAATCTATTAAAGTGAAACAAAACTCGATTCAATTTATTATTGTTATCCTCATCAAACTATTAAAGCTAATTTATTTAGAAACGCACAAAACATATCAAATATTCGACTGATTAAAACTTGAGGAAAACCTCACATGAATTTCAAATTTTAGACATGCACCCACGTTATCCCGTAATCATTTATCATGAATGTATATTCAACAAAACAAAAAAAAAAGGTAACCAAGTGACATATTCATCAAGTAACTCCTTACGACACAAACACACACAAAACACTCACAACACTGTAGCGTATAGAGTTTTGTTTCCTTTTATGCTACACACCTCCCATTAATCACATCAAATGTTTGTTAAACCCTCGCCATATATCTACACAATTCTTCCATCATGATTAATTTAACACTCAGCTAAAACATTTTTTTGTTTTTCGAGGAGGAAAAATTTTTGTTTTTAACACCCACAGCAAAATCTTTAAAATTTTGTGGCACACGTCTGTATAGTTTTTCCTATACACACTCTATACGTCTACATCTAAACACACACACACACACACACAAACAGTATTACATGCTGACGGTGATTTATGTACATACGTTTAAAGCTCGTAATTTTCATTTTTTAATTAAAATCTAATTAACATTTTGTACGTAAATTAAAATAATAAAAATTACCGCACTATGCAATTTATTTGTTGTACATAAATTAGAGTCTGGCTGGTTCCGTACTATATAATACGAATATGTATGAATGTGCATGCTAAAATTATTAATCAACTGCGGATTTTCTCAATAATTAAAAATAATTATTTACAAAGCATAAAAAGTTTAAGGAAAAGATTTTCTTATAAAACTTTTGTTTTATTATTGTAATGTTGGTACACAGCAGCACAGTGCAGTTAATTCATGTTTTATTTACAATGCATAATTAATTTTATATAGTTTTGGTTTACGGACGGATGAATCCTTTGGTCAGAATTGGGCAATGTTTGGTAGAATATTATCCATACATTTTTTCTTCAGAAGGTTTATTCCAATCTCAGCGCTACACACACGACTCGGAAGGTCTAACGTAGATTATATATAAGGGTTTATGATTGTTCAGATGTGCTTCTTGCACCTTAAATTTAATGCGGTGCTTTGAAATATCAGGAAATTCCATAAAAACTAAGGATAGCGAAAATTTGCCAATGGAAAATAAGAGATTACGCCACTCGCCACAAGTGGCAGCACTATCACTAAAGAGAGTTAATTTTGTTATGTAATTACCAGCGGAAATTTTTTATTCATTATGTATCCTTAGACTTTCAATTGATTGATCTCCGAAGTAAAGGAACTCGGTAAATGGAATCCTGAAATTTAACAATATTCCGTCTTTCCGCCATTTCTTAACGAATTACATTACCATAAATTTCCGCTATATTGATTTTTAACTGCACTTAATTGAGAAACACTTATCAGTTCAGTGAGCAAAATATTTACAGTTCAATTCAACCGCATAATTTTAGTTCGATCAAATATCAGTAGATGTCAGCAATTATTTGTATTGGCAATGTATAGAAACAATTTTTATTAATATCATACCGTAGACAGACACAAACTAGATAACCTCGTTATTTAGATTATTAATTTATTTCTGCCTGTCTGTACACGATTTTTCAAAACAGAATTATTAAGTTTTCATAACTAGATAAATGCAATCTATTCCGATAAATTAGGCACACTCGCAAAAATCGGGTTTTTGACTATCACCACAATTTGTTTATTACGATTATTACAATTTAATTTTTAATCTAGATAAATGAAAATCGCGTAAATTTTGTGTCCGTCGTTGATCGTTAGTTCACCCAGGTATTGTTAGATGTCTCTAATATTTATAAACCAAAATATACTCGATATTTAGTTCGAAACTGAAAACTTAGTTCCGATTTATCAATTACCGATTAGAAATGTTTTGTAGAATGTTAAATTTAAGTTAGCAGAAGGGTCATAGCGAGGATGGGAAAGATTCCGTCAGAAGACGGGTTGTTCGGGGAACTGCCCAGGGAGGTGTCCTCTCCCCCTTCTTTGGAATGTAGTAATCAATGGACTACTATTGGAACTGAATGGGGAAGCAATAGGTGTTGTTGCTTATGCCGATGACGTAGCGATAGCTGTCTCGGGTAAGCATCCGGGTAAAATCAGGAATGTGATGCAGAATGCGTTATCAATTACTGCGGGTTAGGCCAGCAGATGTGGGTTGTGGATTAACTCATCTAAAACAGAGCTGGTCCTTTTTACTAGGAGATATAAAATTCCGGCAATGGTTCCACCAAGACTGAATGGTACTATGGAGGTTCTTACTGATAAGGCGAGTTTTCTAGGGATTCTTCTGGACAGTAAGCTCAGTCGGAAACTTAACACGATAGAAAGAGTGAAGAAGGCCACTGTGGCGCTCTCTCTTCTAGGAAATGGGGCTTGAAACCAGAGCGTGTGTACTGGCTTTGCACGGTAAACAGTAAGTACTAAAATTCATCGATTGAAAAAGGACCAACAGCTGGCCCACCCTGTATTTTCTCTAATAAATGATATACGTTTCGATATAGCAAAAATCGAAAAAGCTCTTATGGAAGCTGCCATCGAACATATTTATATAAATTTTTATTTGATCGGTGCAGTAGTTCTTGAGATATAGATCGAAAACGCTCATAAAGAAGCTGCAACTTCCAGTGGATCACTTTCACACATGTCGTATATATATATATATATATATATATATATATATATATATATATATATATATATATATATATATATATATATATATATATATATATATATATATATATATATATATATATATATATATATATATATATATATATATATATATATATATATATATATATATATATATATATATATATAATATATATATATATATATATATATATATATATATATATATATATATATATATATATATATATATATATATATATATATATATATATATATATATATATATATATATATATATATATATATATATATATATATATATATATATATATATATATATATATATATATATATATATATATATATATATATATATATATATATATATATATATATATATATATATATATATATATATATATATATATATATATATATATATATATATATATATATATATATATATATATATATATATATATATATATATATATATATATATATATATATATATATATATATATATATATATATATATATATATATATATATATATATATATATATATATATATATATATATATATATATATATATATATATATATATATATATATATATATATATATATATATATATATATATATATATATATATATATATATATATATATATATATATATATATATATATATATATATATATATATATATATATATATATATATATATATATATATATATATATATATATATATATATATATATATATATATATATATATATATATATATATATATATATATATATATATATATATATATATATATATATATATAATATAATATATATATTATATATATATATATATATATATATATATATATACTATATAAATATATATCTAAATATATATATATATATATATATATATATATATATATATATATATATATATATATATATATATATATATATATATATATATATATATATATATATATATATATATATATATATATATATATATATTATATATATATAAATATATATATATATATATATATATATATATATATATATATATATATATATATATATATATATATATATATATATATATATATATATATATATATATATATATATATATATATATATATATATATATATATATATATATATATATATATATATATATATATATATATATATATATATATATATATATATATAATATATATATTATATATATATATATATATATATATATAATATATATATATATATATATATATATATATATATATATATATATATATATATATATATATATATATATATATATATCGCACCATGCGTGCAATAAAACGATAAGTACTACTTATCGCGTTATTGCATGATTGCATTTTTAGAATATTGGCAATATGCCCTACAGATGTGCCTATTCAGTTTTTTCTTCCGAATCCTCCTGCATATATAGTATCATAGAACCCGTGCTGTTCGCTGTGATTTTGGCGCACAGGCCATAGTGATCAATACATAAACTAATAGTAACGAATAAACAAGATTATTATACAATATTATTTGATATTTTGGAGCACCCTTATGAGTATGCGGTTACCATAAAATATGAAAGGCTATTAAATCTATATAATGCATTCTCTATATTTCTTTACGCTCTTGTACTTACATAAAATCAAATGGACAATTATTTAACACCAACGATAAAATTATGACTGCAAAGCCATAAACTCATTGTTCAACTGAATAGTTACAGTACCCTAGAAAAAAAATCTAATTATCCCATCTAAAACGACAAAGTTTTTTGTGTCCCTCTGCATACACACGAAAAGAGCAAAGAAAACGCTTAACTACTAAAAAGGCCAGCAGCTACATGCTATACTAAACCAAAAAACACTATCATAAAAATCACAACGTCATATCCATTTTTTTTTTTATTTTATCTGCAATAAAAAATCAGAGACATAAGCTTTTTTTTTTTTTTGGTATATAGGATCCATCGAATTATCTAATTAACTTACTGGGTAAATAAAACTTTCTACTGAACTATTAATTATCAAAAAATAAATAAAAATAAAACGGAAAACCGAAAAACAGGCAGAAAACGAAAAAAAAATCTTCGACAGCTAAAATTGTTCTTGGTATCGTTAGAAAGAGATGTATATATGGATATGGAAAACTGAGAGTATGAAAATTTGTATATACACTAATAGTACATTTTCACGGATATAAGAATCTCGGGAAAAATATTTTGAGAGAGGATACACAACTAGAAAATTGTATGTGTTCTTATGTGGAAAATTTGTATCTCTTTTTTTTCTGAATGTAATGTTTTTGATTGTTTTGTTTTTGCTCGCTAGTTTTGCTCCAGTCGATACCATGCTGCTGCTGCTGCTGCTGCTATGTTTTGTATGTATGTATACAGGAAAATCAAAGAATATACCAAGAAATAAAAAAAATTAAAAGGAAAATCGCACACCCTAATTTTTATTTTTCCATTCTGCTTTTTATTTTTTTTTCTTGTGTGTGCTTTTTTCGGAGGAAAACAAATAGAGCAAAATTTTTATCTCATAACACACTATACACGGTACACGGTACGGTGGTGGTGTGTTTGGCTGTGTAATATGTAAAAAAATAAAATAATAATACAGAAAACTTTTATATTTTTTTGTTTTTGGTTTTTCATTTTTTCACATTTTCTCTGTGTATATAGTACCGTATCGTATAGTATAAATATTCAGCAGTGTAGTTTTGTATATACACACAGCATTTTGGTTCGGGTTGTTTTTTAAAAAATTTTCTTTTTTTTTTTTTGCTTGCCTGGGTTGGTTTGTTTGTACGGAGTATTTATCTCTTTCGCACACGAATTTTCTTTTTTTCTTCTGAATTACTTGGCTCTAAATTTCTGGGTTTAGTCCCAGACCGTTTATTGAATTAAACGGTTATTCCGGAATAAAATGATTTCGCAGTACATACACACAGAGTAATAAATATTATGTGTATACTACACACAGTGTTTTTTTGGTTTTATTTTTACTTCTAAATTCAGTGTGGAAATTTTTTTTTATTTTTTTTTTTGAAATAGAATTTTCTTTATACAAATATATAAATTATTTAAAAATAGAATAGAATTTTTATTTGTTTGGCTATAAAAATAAAATAAATTTTGTTGTTGTTGTTGTTGTGCTTCTAAATCAAAATTCAAGTCGCCGGAGAGTGAAAACATTATTTATGTATATTGTGTGCAAAATAATTAATAATAATAATACGAAAAGTATATTAAGTGAATTAAAAGTGAATAATAAATAAATATGAATTGTACCTGCATTACACGCAATAACAAAAAATTTAACGGGGGCAGCAGCAGCCGCCGCGGCAACGACAGTCTGCGATTAATAATCGCACTCATCACCTATTTTAAGAAATGATACTCAATAGAAATTAACAGCAACAGCCAAATACTCAAATAAATCATGTATTGCAGATATACAAAAAACAAACAAAAAAAAAAAGACATTGAACCGAATTTGCCTGCTTGCTTGTATACCCCGGTGGTACGGTGCACATAAGTGAGTGGTAGTTAAAAAATTTTTAGTACATTTTACCAAATTACAAATCATAATTTATATTGGTACATTATAAATATATTTCAATAATTTTGGTTTCTTATGTATGTTAAACATGTATGCCGCCAGTATATACATTAAAAAAAAATTAAAGTATATTTTTAAACCAAACCTAAAACAGATATATAAAAACGTATAGAAAAAAAAATTGTTGAGATGAAAATTTTCTCAAGTGTCAGTTTTCATAAACCTAAAAGATTTTTCGTTTCGTTTTCATTTGATTTTGTATATATTTTGTTGAAAAGCATGTTTAAAATATAAAAAATTTATATAAATTGTATGTAATCTATATAGAGCATGATTTGCTAATTTATTTATAAAGAACGTGACACTTTAATCCAAAAGTTCCTCCACTTCTCATTACATCACGTGTTACACATATATATTTTCCTCCAAATTGCTAAACCCAATCAATCATCATCAGCCGTTTAATTAAAATCAAATTACGCGCGGTATTTTATTTTATATTTTTTACAATCCCATTCATATTATGCCCGTACTCTCGTACCAACGACTAGGGCTATCTATACACAATTTATATAATACTATTTCGGAAAATGGCATGGAAATTAGATTAAATACAGATAAAATAAACGATGTGGATGTACGAGATGATGATGATTATCGTAAAATTTAAATAATAATCACAATAATAATAACAATTTTCGTCTGTCGCTCTTGCCTAGGTATTGTATATGTGTGTGTATAGTACGAGAAGGAAGAATTTCCACGACTAATATAATTTTTTCCCCGGATTTTAAAGTTTTCGTTGCTTGATTTTTTTGCCGATGTTGTTGCTGTTAATCTAGGAGATGTGATTTACAAAAAATAAAAAAAAAATAAAAAGTTTTGCGCAGGTCGATATCCTAAAATTAGTTATTACACAAAAATATCTGCATACATATTCAAATTTTACATTCCCGTGTATACATATAATATTTGGGGTGGGTTAGGGGTGGGTTAGGGGTGCGAAAAGGAAAAAAAGGAGGTCATCAACAAAATACAAAATATCTCGACTCTTCATCACACACATATCGGTTTTGTTAGCTAGACGACAGACGTCTAGGTAAATCTCAAGAAATTTTTTTTTTCGATTTTATTTTATTTCCATTTGGCATCAAGTGACAGTATACATTTCCTTTGCTGTATATGACTGTGTATTTACACGAGTATATCCAATTTTGCTGTTAATTTATGTATCAAGCACTCTCTGGTGACACCCCAGTACATACATTTATATATTATATGGAATGGAATATAATAGAATTATTCATTTCCTTTTCAGGAATTCAGTTTTTTTATATTTTTCAGTTGAACTTTTTGTGTATGTCCTGAGCTTTTTTTTTAAAAAAAACATGTTTTCTAATAAATTTTGTGAAAAGTCAGCAGTAATAATAATATTGAAGCAACTCTCCGATGGGAGTGTACCATGGTACACAGAATTCTAGTTATACTTATCGCTTTGATGATTTTGCATTTTTATTAATCCTGGGCTTAATAAATTTATTCTCGATATGTGTCACACTTTTATTTTTATTTTGCACACCGGATTAATTACGTTGGTTCCGGGAAATATATTACTTTATACAAGATAAACATGATTTCAAAATCAAATATAATTAAAATTTTGTATATTTATGTAAAAAATTAAAGCCCTAGAGATAATCAGTTCTCATTATAGAACCTACTTTCCAGTACTCATATTCTTTAACTCTTGTTTACATTCAATCATCTAATTAACTAAACTTGCCTGACAAGTAAAAGCGTTCGTATTTCGAGACTCTGCGGTTGTCAGTATCACAGAAGCTTAGGTTCAATGCCGCATAAATGTTATCGAGTAGATTTAGGATTGCTGTTGTTCAGGAATATCTGTAATCAAGTAGCGTTCAGAAGGAAGTAAATATTCACTAACTAGGAGCATTTAAATTTACCCAAAAAGAATAGTTACAATAATTTTCATGAATATATGCATTTACGCGTTAACTATCAATTTTTGCGTGATCGTGATACTCGTAGAGAACGTAGAATACTCGTAGACAACGTTTAGTTAAGGCTGTATGGTACTCAAATTGTCAAAAACGATGTTTAGTAAAAATTAGATTTTGACCATAAAATATTGCCAATTGACCTAATTCATTCTCTAGGATGAACTTAGATGTATATTTGAGGGATTAATACATGATTATTCAAATAAAATGTTTAGTTTGTATCCAGGTGTTAAGAAACATAAAATCGAGGTACTGCTACATGAGTATCTAGATTAGATTTAAAATGATTTAGAATTTAATTTTTTTACGCCGCAATGACGATTATTGTTTTTGGAAAATTTACTTCCCCTAGATGGCAAATTTGTAAATAAAAAGTGTGTCCAAGATAAATGGTTATTAATTTACTAATATGCAAACATGAAAAATAATAAACCTATAAATTAATGTTATGCTTATGAACAATATAAGTAAAGTTTAGTAAGCAAATTATACGAAATTATGGTACTCAAACTTATTAAAGAAACAAACGACTTGCATACATCTAGGGGCATTAAAATATCGATACTCAAATATACATTTTTCTCAGTACCATACGCTACAGCCTTAATGTAAATTATTATTATTAGTAATACAAATAATAATTATTGTTAGTAATCCGAAATTGTTAATTATCTGACGTTAGAAGATTAGACATTAGAAGTCTCATTAGATCATACAGTTAAAAATAATAAGTTTTTTAATTATTTATTAAAATAGTCTAGTATTCGCATGCCATTTGAAATAAGTGAAATTAAATGCCGAGTGCCAAAAGAATTGGGAGTTGTTTTTCACTAACCAGAAGTCACACATAATTTGCAGATGATTAATCTGGCTAAGAATTAGTGTTATAATCAGAATAACAAAACAACTGAGTGTTATTTGATATTAAACAGGTTACAGCCTTACGCAAATTGTATTGGAACCCGTAAACTTATGATCTTATTTTATGTTCGTATCGGGACGTTTCCTTAATTATTAATATATTACTTTCGTCTATGGTTATATCCTAAAGCTGCTGCAATTTCACAACCGAATGACTATGAAAACTACTTAAAAATTGCTAAGCCTGAGAATATTTCATCTTTTTTCTACTGAAACCATGTGACTGTATTACGCCACAACTAATAAATAACAGATTTATAGCATCCTGTACACCTGGAACTACTCACCGATATATTTTTGTTGGACAGTTGAAAATAGCAACGTTTGAAAATATTTTAATGAAACTACTTGATTTACAAATATATGACTAACACTTTATAACATTCGACACTTTAAAGATCAAACTTTATTACGATCGATGAATTATTCGTTAGAACTAGAGCCGAATCTATACTATACAGGGGTATATGTTACAGTAAAAAATCCGAAATCGGTGAATGTCCGAATAAAAATTGGGTAAAACTTTTTTATTGCTTCGGAATCTATGAAGTGTAGTTTTTTGGTATTAGCAAAGAAAATATATAAGAAGAAAGTTATTTTGTTCGACAGAAAAATACCTACTTTTATTTTTCGAAGAACGAGATGGTCCTATAATCATACATTTCTCGCTCTAACATTCATTTTTTCAACACAACTTCGGCGATTTCAAAATAAAACGAATCAATAAAAAATTCGAAAATATTGGAATCAAAACTCTAACTTGGTTAGAAATATTAGTAGGTGATTTCTTCGCCGGAAATAATGAAATGTGTTACGCCAGATGGAAATTATCTCGAGTCTTGTATACTGGTCTGTAATATTAACAAGTTTTTCGGAAATAAGCACACCTCTCGAATATAAATGATATGAGTAAAATCAGTCGCTAACTGCAACAGAACTAGGTAGACAATTTCGTGAACAATCATTATGATATTTGGGAAGATGATGAGAATTGATTCTCACTTTGCCCCAAATTTTGATAATAATATTTTTAAATTGATGCGAATTTCATAATTTTTAAGCTGGGAGCTTACACAATACGTCCACAGGCTTACCAACGGAAGAGGCAACCATTCATCGACATTCATTAATTCAAACTTCACAAACTTTACATGTTTTTTGAAAGGCTGTAGTTTAAGAATATCTTTGAATAATTCTCGAACTCCTTCCCTTGCAGATCGAAAGAAATTTTGGTGAAGTCTACTCATATTTCGAGCAGAATTACATTCCCATGATCCATAGCTGACATACCGTTTTCACTTCGAATATTAAAGTAGTTTCCGGTACTTGTATACAATGTTATCAAAAATTATTTTCCTAATTTTTAAACAACGTGATAATAGGATTTCTATATGTCGAGATATCTTTCTATCGAATCATTCAATATAGGTACATAGAACGAGTCAAAACCAATGAATCTAGACAAAGTCAAATAATAAAAATTATTACGTTTAAGTAATTTGAGATTTAATTAAAATTTATAATACTATATATATTTATAATTTATACAGAAAAAAAAATCTAAAATAGGAATTTCAAAATTTTAATGAAAACACACAAAATTAGAAAAACTCTTTAAAATGGCTGGTTTCATGTGCTATTTTGATTAAAAATGTGTATAAGGCACATAAACAAACCAAAGCTGAAAAATAATACGTAAATGCATTTCCAATAAATTCAAGCGAAACGCAGTATTTGAAGGATAGAGCGCCACTAAATAAAAAAAACGTACGATCTACGAGACAATTAAAAATGTTTAGCTTGTGTCTTCGCAATATTTTTCCCCTTTTCCAATATTTTCGATTTTTTTATTGATTCGTTTTATTTTAAAATCGCCGAAGTTGTGTTTATAAAATGAATGTTAGAGCGAGAGACCATCTCGTTCTTCGAAAAATACAAAGAAAAACTCAAAAGTCAGAAACGATTTTTATTAGGTATTTTTCTGTCGAACAAAATAACTATCTTGTTTTATATTTTCTTTGGTATTAGTGCAAATTGAAATAGTAAGGACTAACGCCCTTACTAATTCTCACGGCCTCGCGGGACCTAATTGTACCCCTCATGACGCTAAGACTTCTGCGTCACTATTCTGGTAAATCCCCGGGAATAGGGAAGTGGGGAAAGAAATTATATATTATTTAATTGTTTATACTATTCATAAATAATTTGGAGAAACCAAAATAACTACACTAAAAGTTGCAAAATTAAAGATTGCGCTTAGACAGTTTACGAAAAAACATTTGAATAAATTGAACTGTAACGCAGTTTCATTATATAGACACCAATGATATAGAGTGGTTTTGCTACCCTTTACCTGCGCTTGGTCGGATTGTCGTAAACTGTTTATTACGGTTGCGTTACAACAATAATCTGTAGAAATTTCCAGGAAAATTTATCAGTTGTAGTCTGATATTTACATTGTCGAGTGTATCGAGTGACAATTATTTAAAATGCCCCATGAAGCGAACTTAGTACTACAACACGTGCACCATACAACTGGCATAAATAATCGACAGATTGCCAATAAAAATGAAATTAAACCATGCTACGGTCGATTATAATGTTAAAAAATATAGGGAGTGACAGTTTTCTTAATAAAAGACGTAGTGGAAGAAGAATAGAAATTTCTAGACGCAATACAGTCCCGGAAATTACCGCATAATTAAATGTTGGTCGCCTGAAACTAAATCGATAAATAATCAATAAATTTGCTAAATCGAATGAGAGAAACTGAATAACTATGTAATAATGTTGTCGCTGTCGTTCGCTTAGTAAGTAGAGTACTTGCTCTGTAATTCGGGGGTCCCGGGTTCGATTCCTAGTGGTGACCATTAAAAAAGTTGCGACTGGGCTATATTATATGTTCGTCAATTTTCATATTTTCAGATTTCACAGCCATAGTATTTACGGCTTTGTTTTTTTCGTCCTTAATATTTTTTTTTTAAATAACAAAACAAATATTATAGCCGACTATAGAAGTTAAAGTCAGAACGAGATAGATGAAGGCCTTGCCATATCCATTCCCTAGAACTACACGGTTTTAAACGTTCATTCTCTTTTATTTTGTTTTTTTTTTGTATACCATGACAAAAAAAAAATAAAACGTAACTTTTTTTTCTGTTTTCACACTCCCGTTTTTCATACCCACGAACAACACAACACGCTTTTAAAGAACACAGAACGAATTAATCGTGTTCTTGGAAGGTTTCTTGTATAGCAATTCCATAATAGAAAAATTGTATCAAAACAAGCAACAAATAATTTGAAAAAACTCACTTTTACATAAACAGATTAAAATAATTAGATTAATTAGAAACATAATTAGAGTGTATCAAAAAAATTATCCGTACAGCACTCGGACAAGGAAACATCAGTGGAAAAACAATTAAAAAGTAGTAAAAAATGCCATCCCCATTTAAAGTAACATCAAATAATGTTTAAAGAACAGAAAATAATAGGCAGCATGCTATAAATTCGTTTAGTTATTAGTAAAAAACGACCCTGCACGACCAGATCCCAAAATTACAACAAATAGATATCCGTACACCAAATTACATCAAAAAATTAAAAATGAGGGTTAAAGTTTATTTGAAATTTCAAAATTTATTAATATACGGCGATCTACGATACAACACGTAATCCAGAACTTCCAAAACACAAAATCCTAAGAGATGAGTTCAGTAAGTGGCCCAAAGCTAAACTAGATGAACGTCAATTAAGGCTAGTGGAGAGGGCGATTAAAAAGAAATCCAAGCCTTAGTGCTCCAACGTTGGCTACCAACATATTTCAACGTGAGAATATCACAGTCAATCCCCAGAGGATACGTAACATTTTACATAAGTAATTTTCTCAGATATACAAGTAAACCAAAAACCACCAAATTGTGGTTGAGATGGGAGATTTAAGGTTTGGTGGAAAACGAACAATAAGCTTGAGTTAAAAAATTTGCCGCCAACAGTGAAGCATGGAGACGGAAATGTAATGGTGTGGGAAGCATTTAGCGCAAAAGGTGTTGGAAATTTAATTTTTATCGAAACTACTATGGATCACTTTCAACTGTGAATGCAATCCTAAAATTAGTATCGGATATAACAATAGATTTAAACGCAAACGAAGCTACTGGCGCATTAATATTGGACTTGTGGAAAGAGCATTTGATTCAAATTCAAACATCTACTTAAAATTATATTTAACTTATTAATCAATAGAACATTTAGAATAACCGTTGGAATCAATATCACAAAAGAAACCTACAAATTTCATATATATGGCAGAGTGACTAACTTCAAGTGGAATAAACTCAGCCAACATAAAATCAATAGCAAACGCGGACAACATAATATTATATTCTTCGAATAAAAAAATTGAAACAATACAAAATAATTTACAAAAAAACGGTAAACGAACTGTCTAAGAAATTGGAGAATACAAATAAATGGAAACAAATGTGAGGTAATGCTATTTAAGCATCCACTAATCTAACACGGTAGAAGCGTAAGAAAAAAATGGGAACAATTAATAATAAAACTAAACAACAAAGTAATTGAACAGAAAGAAGGAGTAAGATATTTAGGATTGAATTTAGATTAGATTGAATTAGGCTTATACTTCATAAAACATATTCATACACAATTAGATTGGGAGATTAGGGAAACTGTTAGTTAATAGAAATATCTTTGAAACTAATGGGGCATTTACATGTTGAAAATTGTTTTCTTCTGCAAATTTTTCCAGGTAAATAAAAAGCATCCGCTATACAAAAATTTTCAATAAGCAAGAAAGAAATAAACATTAATGCCATAATTTTTTTATAGCATTATACAGCGGTTTTTTCAAATTGTTGCCATAAAAATACTCGGATCGAATATATTTTATGGCAACATTATCATTTTTATAGTGGTTTTGGTGGTATAGTGTCTCAAAAAGTCTTCAGCAAAATGTTGTTGGGATATATTTATTTTCTTGTTTCTCATGTGCAAAAATTCAATGGTACATCTCTTTCATTTTGCAGAAGAACAATAGCTGTATTTTATTCGAAATAAAAACTGTATTTCATTGGGAAATAAAATAATCTAGGCCAGTATTGAATTAAGCTTTGCTTGCTTATGAATTTATCGTATCAAAAAGAAATTATTTCTCTGGTAAAAAGACCAACTATGATGAATAATTATTGTTTGCTATGGGAATTCTTTAAAGAAACAAATCTACATTCAAAACTGGCCTCGTTGTTGTAAATTTAGAAAATTTACCAAGTAAATACAGCTAAAGTAATCGAGGCCAGTTTTGAAGTTAGCTTTGCTTGCTTATGAATTTATCGTACCAAAAAGAAATTACTCATCATAGTCGGCCTTTTTATCAGTAGTAACTATATTCGTGTTGAAATTATGTAAATTTAAAAAAAAATTAAATTTAAATAAATCGAATTCAAGTTACAATTACTACCAGAGAAAACAGCTAACGATAAATTCATAAGCAAACAAAGCTAAATTCAAAACTGGCCTAGATTATTTTATTTCCCAATGAAATACAGCTAATGTTGGTCGCAAGTATCAATACCAATTCAGATGGAAAAACGGATTAATGTGATACTCGTTTAAATAAATCAAAATAGAAATAAAATTATAAAGGGCCTAGCTTTACAATTATTATTAGAATGAATTTATTTTACAAATAAATGTATCTAATATTCTAATACTGCGTACATGACATGGGAAATAAAAAGCCTCACCGCAGCTCACGAACTCAAAACCAAACAAAGTTCGTAAAATGCTTTATGCCTACTAGTTCCATACTCGAGTTGGAATATTTTTAACTTTGTTGTTGTTTTAATACATTCTGTGCAATATGGTGTTTAAGCCAACCTAACTCCCGATGTCATGTACGCAGTGTTGAGGCGCTTTCACAGCGCTTAACATGACGTTACTTTTGTTCGGAGTTTTTTCCATCAAGCTGGATTAACTTTATCTTTTTGTCTGAATGAACAATGTGCGAAAGAGACGGCACAATGTCAGTTAAAAAGAGCTAGTTGTAATCTCACAAGAAAAAATTTTGTTTCATTTTATTTCGTTGAAATTTGAAAAATGAAACAAATTTTGAAATGAAATGAAACAAAATTTTCACGTCATTTCATTGTGTATACGTACGGGCCGGATATTTGTCAAATAATTCAATAATTGCAGACGAGATGGTAGCAAAATCATTCCGATAATTTATCGTCAACTGTGAAATCATAAAAACAAAATTGATTAAACGCAGAACGAACAACTGAAATAATAAGCATCTCAATTTTACAACAACAATTCCATATAAATTTCAATCCGGAATGAATAATTTCATTCCACCTAAAAGTAGGATTAGAATTATTCCATTCTTCGTGTAGTTCAAATGTTCACCGCCAGGTTAATGAATAAAATAATTTTATTTTTATGAGTTGTCACTCTGGGAGTAATATTGTATTTTTATCGCATCAAGGATAGAGAACCAAATGACATAAATCAACGATACAAAAAATGAACTCCGATGCTAAATTAATCAGAAAAATAAGCCATATTTACGTCGAAAACGCTTTTTATATTTTCATACATATTTGTTATGACATAAAAGGAAATCGCATGCTTAGTTTGATTTTACTAAATTTTTATGCCAACGGATAAAAGTATGAAAAAAAAATCGCTCGGCTCTTACTTTGGACACAAATTTAATTAATGCAACTGTGAAAGCGCCTTAATGCTTTTATTCCACTAAGAAATATTTCCTGTCAGTGAAAACGAAACGAGATAAAAATATAGATGTCCTACTTAATAGAATGAAACAAAAACAAAATTCAGTAAAACTTTACTGTCAAAATCGTTTATATGTAGTGGGGTGTTGCCATAATAAAATGGAAAATATACTAACCAAAGTTTTTTTTATAGCATCAATACATTTACATAAAAAAGTATATAACGAGAAATATTTCGCGCACACTAAGATCGTTTTATGGTTGGAAAAATATTATGGTGATCCAACATTTTTATTATTTTTATATTGTAATATGTGAGTTCTTCGCGAGTAGAAATTTATAAAATACTTGTTATTTGATATTGATGAATTGCAATACCAATCAAACTTAAATTCCTACCAAAAAAATGAAATTTCCGAAACAAATTTATTTTGTAAAATTTTGTTGGTTATGTTAGCTTTGAGATGTCAAAATTCAACTATAAAATGTTCCCATAAATTTTGTTTTTGTTTCTGGCACTCATATGCAATTTTATATAATTTTTATTTTTCTGATTTTTCAGTATTTTTTACTGACAGTAAATTTTTCTTGGTGAAATAAAAGCATAACACATAATTGTAAGTGCGTGTTTCAATTGGTTTAAATGCCGCATAAAAAGTTAAAAAGTTAAAAAAAAATTCGTGGTAATTTTTTTTTAACTTTTTATCTGTTTCAATTGGTTTAAATTTACATTGTTGCTTATTTTATGTGTTATTATGAACGTATATAGCAAATTTAAATATGAAAATATGTAAAATAAATACTATTTTAATGTATATTAGTTAATTATGGCCAGTTTACATCTAAATCATTATGATTTTTCTCAAAATTTGTACATGACAAATTTGTGTTTACAAACAAATATTTTTCTCAGCCAAATGTTTTCCACATAAAAATTTTATCAGCTCTTGAAGCAGATAAAAAGTTTGACATTTTTATTCACCACAATTTTTAACTTTTAAACTTTTTATGCGGCATTTAAACCAATTGAAACACGCACTAAATAGCTATTGGCGTATTTTGTTGAGAAATATGTTAACTTAAGTAAGCTTTGCTTTATATTTGTTTCAAGAAAATAACCAATGATTTAATATGTTTTTTAATATGTTGGTACTACGTGCATAAATTTAGCGCTGCAAAACTTAAATAAAATTCTATTGAATAATTTTACAAAATTATATTTGTATATTCAGATTATACAACAATTATATTGTATACATATTGTAAAAATAATTAACTTAAACACTCTACAATTATAGAAATTTATATACTACTCATATCATACAAAAAAATGAAATTCGGAATTCCAACTCGGACTGAAGAAAACATACTCCGACGTCTAGTGGAGCTTACGATAATGAAAAATATGCTTTTTTATATCTATCTAATTGGCGTATTTTCTTGGTACGATTACAACAACCAAAACAAAATTTGCTTTAACTGAATCTAAAACAGATTTTTCATACCCTACCCCTACAGACATACCCTCCTCACTCCGAATTAGAACTCCGAACCTTTTGCCGCTGCACAACATGAACAGTATACAAACTAGCACAACTACAAAGTGCTCCATATAATCATTTTTACAACATAATGTAATTTTGTATAAGATGAATACACAAATATAATTTCACAAAGTCATTCCACACAATTTTAATGACTTTTGCAGCTCTAACCTATCCACGGAGGCGGAGCACCAACATATAAAAACACCAAATCATTTGGTTATTTTTGGCGCATTTTATTGAGAAATAAATCATTTTTGCTTTAGGTGTTTCAAAAATATACTGGCGTATTTTCTTAACACGACAACAACAATTCCATTTGGCTAAAACAAAACTTGTTAAAAGCAAAGCAATTAAAAATGTTGCTTCATGGTGTATTTTGTTAAGAAATAAATCTTTCTTGCTCTAGCTTTTTTCAAGAAAATACGCCAATGATAAAATGACTTAGTATTTTTTTATATGTTGGTACTCCTTGGATAAACCCAGCGCTTCAAAAATCATTTAACATTCAATTGAATAATTTTACAAAACTATAGCTGTGCATTCGCAGGTTACACAGCAATTATATTGCATATTGTAAAAACAATTATATCAAATACCCTACAATTATTCAAATCTATATACCACTCATACCATACAAAAACATAAAAATTCGGAATTGAAACTCGGAACAAAGAAAACGTACTAGCTGAATATAAATGGGATTTGTCCCAGCTGAACACATCCACTAGATGTCAAACTTACAATCCTCATCCAAACACTAGGTGCTCTCGGAAATAGCCCATTTGGGTAATTTTAATTTTTTTAATGTTGGTAACAAAAGTTACTCAAGTTACGATTTCGCATGTAAATATTTTTATTCAGCAACATTCAATGGTGTATGTTTGGCAGATACGACATTTTTGTTTCGGCTTTTTGTACAATTTGTACTTTAAATATTTGTATTTATTTCTTCTTATACTTCTCATTTAATATAAAGCCAGAAACAAAAAACAACAAAAACTAAATAACCCTAAAGCCACTTTATATGTTCGGAAATAGATCGGGTACTTGTTTGTCAGCAAGTTACTCAAAAATTTCCATGGACTATTTTCGAAAACGCCCAACACATGGCTGAAGACAATATATCTTGACATCAAGTGGATACCCAGCTAAGGAAAATCTGCAATATCTTCAGCCAAAGCAAAAATTTAAAATGCTTTAATCCCTGCCTCAGCCACGGTGGTGCTATGTAAGACAGGCTTGCACTAGTCGAACATCCATGTACCTTTTGACAAACCACGTCACCGCGCCATTGTTTTCTTTTGGCATCTGTCAACAACATCCGATTCGTAACCACACAAGTTTCATACGAAACGCATGGTTTTCACGTGTTAAAAATGTCGTGTTTTGTGCCTTTTGCGGACATCATTGATTTTTTGGATTTGTTATCATTTGAAAAAACTGCTGCAGAATCACATCGAATGCTTGTCCAAGCTTACGAGCATGCTCTTGGTACATCACAATGCTGTGAGTGGTTTAATAAAATTTAAATTGGTGATTTTGACGTGAGAAACGAAGAACGTGGTGACCACCAAAAAAGTTTGAAGGCAGTGAACTGCAAACATTGTTCGATGAGATGAGGATGACGCTCAAATGAAAACACAACTCGCGGATCAATGAATTGTGTCACGATAACCCGTCCACATACGTTTAAAAGCCATGGGAAAGTTCCAAAAGCTGGGAAAATGGTTAAACCGCTTAAACTGAATGAAAGGCAATAGGGAAATAGAAAAAACACTTGCGAAATGTTGCTCGAAAAATGTCTTGGGTTGATCCACGACAACCATCGACATCGACTGCAGGGCCATCTCGCTTCGGACGTGTGATGTATTTTGAGCTGCTAAAACCGGATGAAACCGTAAATACTGAACGTTACCAACAATAAATGATAAATTTGAATCAAGTTTTGCGTGAAAACCGACCAGAATACGATAAAAGGCAACACAACGTGACTTTGCTTCATGCGATAATGCACCATCACACAAAGCAAAACCGGTCATGGAAACGTTGGAAGCACTTAATTGGGAAATATTTTCACATGCGGCTTACTCACCAGACTTAGCTCCATCACTTATTTGCATCGAAGGGGCACGGGCTTGCTGAGGAGCACTTCACTTCCTACGAAAATGTACGAAAATAGCTCAGTTATAGTTTGCCTGAAGCAGAAAGATGGGAAAAATGTATAACTAATCATGGTGAAGAAAATACTCTTAATCGTTATTATACGTTGAACGTGTACATTTTACTTAAAAAAAATCCAATAGCAATTGGGGTCGTTATTTAAATAATCACCATACTTACAGTTTCTTTAATTCCTCGTTCTCTTCCCGTAAACGAATTGTGTCAATCTCCAAACGGGCCTTCTCCTTTGCCATGATATCCACAAATTTTTGGACATCCGACAACATCGACTCAATATTAGAAATTTTACGAGCTGTTGTTTCCTGGCTTGATTTCATTTCGAGCACAAGGCGTGAATTTTCATTTTCTAAATTACGCACATGATTAATGTAGCGTACTAGACGATCGTTTAAATTTAGTGGTTTACTTTTTACTTGGGTAGCGGCACCCGATTTATTAGCACGTGATGTCATAATTGCTTTTTGATTATTTTTTACACTATTTTTATATTTAATAATTTCTTTTTATTTAAATATAGAAGCAAAATAATTTTTTATTTATTAAATTTACCAAATTTAATACACTTGCACTCTACAATATAGATATAAAAGTGTCGGGAATAACGGGCAATCGGATTGTACACAAATTTGTAATATTTTAGACAAAACGATTTAAAAATATGTCCACTTCGACATGAATCACCACGATTTCGTTTTAAAATGACATTACAAAAACAAAAGATATTTTTCAAAGTAAGCCAATTTTACACGTACAATATTTTGTAGCAAAGGATATTTCTAGTAGAAGATGAAATATTTAAATATAAAATGTTAGTACTTTTCCTCTAAATGAATATTTAATATACATTGATCATAAACTATTGGCGGTTGGAACGGTGGCTATAGTGGGCAAAAATTTAATGTGAATTGCTTTCTGAAGTTTTATGGAAATTAAATCTTTTAACGTTATTAGTTTGTTAAAACAATTAGAAAATCGAATGTCAAATATTTAGATTGAAGTATTATTTTCATTTCATTCTTCTACTTTACAAAAACTGAAAAGCAAGAAGATGGGGATCTTTAGAAATGAAATTTATGTGAATTTGGATAACTTGGATAATAACGTATTAAAAACCATCGTGAAATTTCAGCGACTCTCCTCTTCTGTTCGATATCTTCATACTTACGTCGTAAATGCGAGCAAATGGAGTGAGGCGTGAAGAAATCACCTACTCAAAGATATTACGAAAATATTACGAAAACCGGCTCATTTGGGTTTAAGATCTCTTAGTTATGAAGCACGTAGTTCAAACTTCTAACCGAACCAAAAAAATCTAGCAAACAATTTTACAATCACTGGACATTATCCCAACCCAGAAAAGTTATAATTTTCAAATTATTGTTTTACGACCTATTCTAACATTCTTATACTTTATAGAACTTTCTAGCAATACTTAATTATTGAATAGGTTCTGCTCTTATATAAAATTACCATCGGTCTTTTGTCCTTCTTCTTTGTTTAATCATCTTATTTTCTGCTTTTATTAATGTAATTCAATTTTATCTTTCCGTATTCACCTGATTAAACAAACTTAAAGAATAAAATGGGAAATTTTGTACAAAGTACGTTCAGATAACAACAACCTCAGTACAATAGATCAACAGTTGGAAGTTAAAATCCACATCAATCATCCATATGAAATAGATGCTACTCGTTTAACATTTTCATAAACAAAAGTGCTGCTAATGAAATTATGTATATGTGAGTGCACCTGGGGTTTTAGTTAATTGGGATAAAAATGTTGCCTGCTATAAATTACGAATATTTATGTAGCACATTGAGGTGATAAGCTAATAAATCGATTAAATTAGCTAAAGAGAAATTAATTAGCTTTAACAATTTTGATTGCTTCTTTTCTGCACATTTGTATGTTTCTATTATAATTAATTTAAGATCTAGAGGATGAGGAGAAATTTAAATAAGTAAACCTCAGGTGGTTTGCTGAGTACATGACCAGAGAAAAACAAATCAGTTCAATTACCATATACATACACATTGAAAACCTACATACGCGGCAAAAAAACTGATATTGCGGTAAAATCATTTGAATTACTCAAAATAATGAATATTATAGATATAAAATTATTCGCCCGCACATGCCAAACGATAACAATATTTGTATGTGTCGTGTGTTCTTGAATAATTCGCTATCATTATGTAGGACGTATATGGTAGCACTATAGCAAAAGAAAAGCGTCGACGACGACGTTACGATGCCGACCAAATAAGAGAAATAAGAAGATGAAGAATATATAATACAATCTTCATTGATAGAATACGAAACATATCAAATTATTATGATTACATTATTATTATTATTGCCTGAAGCACAGAATTCATCAATATCCATTTATCGATATGTGACAGTAGATATAGAGGAGGATTATACGAGACGACATATTTTATTAACGTCCCCTTTCTTTCATTTCCCTAATTTATTTTATTCTGTAACTTGCAGTGTTTCTTAATCTTTGGCTAACTATGTGTAATACACATTGCGGAATTATCGAATTATTTGAAAATTTAATGGGAACGCAGTACGTGTTATTATTTATTTTGTATTACTTACATGCGGAATTTATCTATTCACACTACTAGCGCTTCTAAAGTTTTATCACTGTTTAGCAATAAACCGTTGAATATAAACTGAGAAAAAGTACCTGTCGCTATACAGTCAGTCACAAAAGTTTACATACGCCACTAAAATTTGCTAAATTGAGAAAAATGAAATGAAATTGTAGTGTTAATTAAATAATATATTTAAACAAGGAAAATTATTTTTGGACAAAAAAAATCAAAAAATTCATAAAATGTATATCACAAAATGTATGTAGTAAATAAAACCAAAAGGATGATGTTCAGACACACTACACTTAAGAACTAAAATAAATATTTAGTTAGGCTACCATTAGACTGAATAACAGCGCTTAGTCGCCTGGGCATTTATAAAACCATTTTCTCAATAACATCTCACGAAAATACAGCCCATATACATTCGAAAGAGTCTGTTGTACTCCAGATTATATCAACGTTACGTTGCTTTCGTTATGCAAAACATAAAAAGTATCAACCCTATACAATGCCTGATTGAAGTTAGCTGTTTTAAGACAAATTCGAAAAAAAATCGAAAAAGTGACAGCTAGTGCCATCTGTGTGAAAAGTCGAATTATTATTTATTATTATTATTTTTTTATCTTCTGTTCTTGAACAAATTACACATAAATTATTACATAAAAAGATTTAATTAAAAACAAAAAAAGAGCCAATTATAAATATTTAAGATTTACCTGTAACATAAATATTCAATTAAGTAATAAAAATTAAAAATTTGTGGTCATAGTTGTAATCTCTTATAGTGAATTCGATTGTTGTTGATGTTGTTTACTTTTATTAATAATACCGGAATTGTATATTCAAGAAAATAATTCTGTGATCACAAAGGATCAGTATCGATATCACCACCAAATTGAAAAAAAGCAGTGGGGAAGCTGCTACACATTTCTACAATATACAATTTGAAACGAATTTATCAATATGAACGGAATATAAACATAAATTTTAACAGATAAATAACATCTCTCTTTCCCTCTCTCTCTCTCTGGCACTATATCTCTAGGGATTTGGCCGCTTCAAATGAGGAATTCCTCACTAGTTACATCGGGTGAACCCACTAGTTACATCGGGTGAAAGATGGCCATTGAATTCAGAAACTATTCGTTCGGCGAATTAGTGGGGTACATTGGGTGAAAGAAGAACATTTAACGAATTTGAAATAATTTTTTCAGAATTTTTGTATGTTTGGTATTCGAGATATAATCCATTGAATCTTGGTAGTCAAAAAAGCGTCTAAGAATGCGAAGATTATTATTAATCTTCTGATTATTAACATCACTAGGCTTGGAGCTATAAACCAATCCCAAACCATCAGCATAGCCAACTGAATGGCCTTCTAATTTCCATTGGAAAATTGAATTAATATAAATCAAAAATAAGATTGGTCCTAGAACTGAGCCCTGCGATACTCCGCACTTGACTTTTCTAAAATCGCCAATACAACTCCAGCTTTATCTAACTTTAATAATAATAAGTCATGATCCACAGTGTCAAAAACTTTTGTAATGTCTATAAAATTTGCTGGAGCAGATCATTATTCAGCGACAATTCAATTCGGTTTACACGCTCTAGCAGTGCATCCTCAGTACTTTTACCCTGTCTATAACCAAATTGACTAGTTGAAAAAAATTGCATTTTGCAAGAAATGAAAGTAAACGATTTTTGATTATTTTCTCCAAAAAAAGCTGAAAGTAACGAAATTGGACAATATAATTACCCAATTTGAGGGAATCACCCTTTTTATAGAGTGGTACTAACACAGCTTTCTTGAGAACCTCAGGAAAAACACCGGTTGACATGCTAAGATTACAAATAAAAGATAAAACAGGTGAAACGAGCGGTCCAATAGAAGAAAAACCAATAGAAAAAAAAATTTCTGCTGTACTATAGGGAACAAAAACTGCGACTCTTCTAATGCAGCTGGGGTTCTACGCGCGATTTACTACCTTTAAAATCCTCAATGACGTTAACAAAATAATTATTGAATTCGTTAGCAATATTTAGTTCCTCTTCCAGAATTTCATTATTCTCGCAGTAGGGACTAGGGATTATGGACGCAGTAGGGACATTTTCCCTATTACCGTTTAAAAATTCGCTTAGAAGAAGCCATTGTGTTTTAAGTCTTTTTTACAGTTATTAAAATGTCGATAATAGTAAAGTTCCTTCTCTATCGAAATAGCTGAATTTATTTTTTTCTCTAAGATCTTTATCCTATGAATTAATTTAATGTTTCTGGGATGCTTCCGTATGGACTTTAAGAGTTTATTTTTCAAACCAATCATTTTAGACGAAGAAAAGAAAATCCATGGACGGATTTTTTTAGTTTTTAGTACAACCCGAGATTGCTGAACTATAGTGCATTCGGTAATATGAGGTGAAAAGGTGTCGAGAAAATTATTGAATGCTTAATTTGGAACTTCAATCGTTATCCTTTGTGATTACAAGAGATAACATACGATGGTCGTCAGATAATTTATAACCTAAAACTTCCGCATTCGCAATTAGTTTAGAATTATTATTTAATCTGAAAAAAATGTGATCAATATAGTACTAGAAGAAGTATCAGTAACTCTAGTAAAATCTTAAATTAGAGAGATCAACCCAAATAAAGACATCATTTGAAGATATTTATTGACATTTTAATTCGCAGAAATTGAATCCGAAAAACTGTAATTCTTCAATAAATTCTATTCTTCAAAAACTCGATTGCAAAACTACAAACAAAATTGAAACTTAAACCTAACCTCACATATGCTAGAATACCTCCGGCTGAGTAGGTATTGTTACAGCCGACAACCAAGTTAAAATTAGGAATGCTATAACTAGAAACTTCATCACTACCAATCCAAACCTCGGAGAATAACAGAATATCAGGCAAGGTGGTATAGGAACTAAGATGTGCAAAAATTTTATCACGATTTTTTCGTAAACTACGAGAATTTTGGTGAATTATACACAAGTAGTTTTCATAAAATTTATAATTTGTGAAGGTCCAGGCTATCACTCCCATCAGTTTTCCTCATAAATAACTTCGCATTCCGTACCCATAGATGTTTATAATTCTTTTCCTGTTTTGCGATTTTAACTAAAAAATGTAATTCACGCAATTTGAGGCTTAGAGTTTCGTTGATATAAATGGCGTTGTTTGATTGAAAGCCACATTCCGACGCCTTAAGATGTTTTTTTATTTTTAACATTTCCTTTGCATCAGTTAAACTTTGGTGTTGCGACGACAAAATTTTACACAAATTTCTCCACTTCATGAGCCAGAATTTCTATGTTTCAAACAATATGAAAGATGTATATCTGTGGAATGAATTTGCAAGCCCAAGCCATCATTTAGGATGCTCATCACAACTTCTTCCGTGTTTTCATTTTCAACAAATGGAACTCCAACCAGATCAATTAAGTTTTGATACTCAAGCAGCTCTAAAGTATCGATTCTCCTCTGCATTTTACTCGTTGAAATAAAAATGGCTGATTTAAATTTTTAGGAAAGTTTAGGAAATAAACTTCACAATCATCCATTTCCCATTCCTTGAATGTGCTTCTTTCTCATCATCATCGTACAATAATCACAATTATAGGTGACTCCTCTTACTGTATCAAGATGTCTTACTTGCCGGGACTTCGATTTGGAAATACCATTTTACACCAACAAATTATATAATTCGGAATTCTCGTAACACGTTCAGAACTCTCGTTACTCGTAACATTATTCACGAACGACACTTTATCACAATGCAAACGGTTATGACTTAATATCACAAATCTGTACTGTAAATACTTAACATTGATACAGTATGTACATGGACAATCCTCAAGGCTGTTATCTGTTGCTACAGCGATAAGGATCTCTCGAATGACAACCGACAATTTCGCCATTCATATATTTATAACGTGGACGGCCCATGTACAAATCAAGTATATTGCAGCAAAGTAAGTAGCTAGGTAGACACGAGTAAATGTATTTTTACGATTTGTTCAGTCACATTTATAAATTAACTACAAGCGTTTTTTTTTATTTGTCCCTTTCTCAACTTTTGCATCAATCAACAGTGTTTCGATCACTTAAACGACCTAAAAAATAATTCCAACAAGTGAATAATTATTGAATTTTTATCGCACCAGTAAACAAACCCCAAAAAGAAAATTGTATAGTCTCAGAATAGTTGCTAGAATTGAACGCTTGATACTTTAGACAATGGCGTTCGAGCGACTCTCTTGTCCCTAAAGTCTTTCAGAAATTTACAAAATAATATGTAAAGTTAGATGCTGATTTAGTGATCACACTCCCTGCATTTTGTGAACGCGACCAGATCGGGTCTAGTTGTATTTACGTGAAGCTTACGATAGGTTCAGTAAAACAATTTGAAGACGAAAAACTTAAAGTTTTGCTGGATGAAAATCTGTGTCAAACTCAAAACGGGTTTACAGAACAGTTAGAAGTAGTACTCACCGAGCAATATCACGTCACGCATGCAATGGGAAAAATACAGAAGGAATGGAAGGAAAATGATTTCCTCATAAACCGAAGAAAATAAAACCCGAAGTTCGCAGCAAATCATTACGGGTGATGAACAGTAGATTTTGTACGATAATCCTAAACGCAGAAAAGCATGGGTTGATCCGCAGGCCAGCCATCAACAGTCGTCGGCTGGTATCCGCTCATCATACCATTGCCATTGGGTGCAGTTCAAAAATTATTAATAGGGGTGTACTCCTATTTAATATTCTAAGCGAAACTGAATTTGATATTTTTAACGTTAGCTGTGAACCAATTTTTGTTAGTTCCGCCCGCCGCGAAGTGATTGACATTCAATTGCGTTACGTGTCCAGAATCAACCTTACGATATTTTTTAAGGGGTTGGACCCCTGTACAATTTTTTTCCAAAATTAACATTTTTTTTTTATTTTTTTACAGAAATGAATTTAGGAAAGGGGCTATATAAAATTGGTGACCTGCTCAGATACAAAAGGTTCGACTCCTAGATCAAGGCGACCCTTTTTATAAATTTCCACATCATTCATCCAATCGGATTCAGCCGCTCAGCCAATCGTCATGAAATTATTATTATGTATAAATTGCATACCCAGAACCAGCTTTATGATATTTTTGAGGTAGTTGGACGCCGGGTCTAGGGATCGTAGTACTAATTTTGTTCTAAAAGTTCAATTTTTTTATATTTTCACAATGAAATGAGTTTGGGAAAGAGGTTATGTGAAATTGGTGACACGCTCGATATTTTTGAAGGGGTTGAACCTTGGATGCTATCGGCACCGGTACAAATATTTCTAAAATCTTCAATTACAATAAATGAAAGTGAAAAATTCACTGAAATATGTTTAGGAAAGGGATTATTTGGAATTAGTGATGACATGTTTGAATTTGAATCTTAGGCGGTTCACAGGATCAATGGGCCCACCTTATAATTCTTATCGTAAGGGATTTTATACCAAAGTGAGCAGGTTTTCGAAATATTTATGAGTGGGTCGAATCCTTAGGTCTAAGTTGCATTCAAGGGCGGCATACAATTCTGCCAAATTCGTAGTAAATGGACTGAGGTATAAATGTAATATTTATACATAAGGCGGATAAAAGCTCTCGTTCCAGTCCTAATGACTTTGGGCGTATAAGTTTAGCCTCTTCAATACTAAAAATTTTAGAATAACAGATAGGAGCTCACATTTGGAGCTCGATAGAGCCAAAGAGACTTTAGCAACGTCAGATCAGAGTCGACTCAGACAGTCACACTCCTCTCTGTGCGTGGACGAGTTGCTCAGGGGATAGGTAGATCAAATGCTTAAAAGCAGATTCGTGATGGCCAGCCTAAATGGGACCTCCAATAGCAGACACACCGTAAGGTGGGGTATATCTCCTCTTCTTTGGAACTTGGTCATAAATAACCTGTTATTAAACCTGAAAGTGTGCAGTCGCGTGGTATTTCGACGCTAGATGTGATCGTAATTCTTTCGTGGCCGGTTGTAATTTTGCAATGGTATTTACATTATACTTATACAGGATATTCAACATTTTCGTGGGTTTTGAAAGTTGGCCTGGTAGCAGTATTCTCCTGGCATCTAAATGGACCTTTGGTTTAAGCGATTTCTAACATCGTTCGTTGAAACCTTTATTGTTATGTATCCTTTATCGTTATATATAATACAGGGTGGCTCATTCTGTCGTGGGTGGCTGCGGCTTGCTGGATAATGGTTTTGGATAATGGTTTTGTCCTTTCTCGTCAGTTATTCCGATTCGTCCATTTCGTGATCGTTTCCGTCTGACCTTTTGATGGTATCGTGTATATCTGCTTAGCCTCTCAAACGATCAATCGTTACAGAAAAAAAAAACAAAAAATAAAAAATTGGAAGGTTAAAAATGAAATTAAAAAAAATAAACATGTATAGGAACCTGTGTGAAGTTTTGAACATTTATCAAAAGTGTAGCTACACAAATTAACAAAAAACAAAAATGTAGATATACAATTTAACAAAAAATGTAGAATTATGACGATTTTTTTTGCGCTGAGTTCATACGTCAAAGAAATCACAGTTTTCGTATTTCCACTGCGTTTTTTTTTTTTTGAGTTGTGACATCTGAGCCAACTTCACATATATCCTGTGTTAATCATTTCAAAAAGACGAAGCTCAGAAATTATATTAAAAATAAAGACCATCACACTATATTGATTTTGTTCTAAATCCATCAGATTAAGAAATGATTAACTTATTATTTACAACAGAATGTATATATCTCTATATTTAGGTGGGGGTGGCCAGATACACCTCTATACACAAATTAACTAATGATTTATGAATTAAATAATTTAATCAAGATTACCAACGGAGTGAAAGAACATCATCGCCCCCATCCATTTCTTCCTTCCTACAAAAATACCAACCGATTATAAAACAAATTATCATTGTTCCTGTATATGGATGTGTGAGTTTATGTAAGTTTAACCATCTTCTCGTTGCCATAAATTAGAATCCTTTTTTAATTAATTTTTATCTTTTTTTTCGGTTTGATAATAATATAAAACAAAACACTCTCGTATGTAGCTATATTGTATCAAATCCATATCCTGCCAGCTATATATAGATGCCACACACACACACACACGCTCATACGTATATGATACATAATACACATAGTTTTACCATATTTGCTATTTAATATTACATTTCTAAAAAAACATGAAATTCACAGATGGGAAATTGGATAAATATCAAATCTTACCAAAATAAGAAACGGGAGATGAAAAAATGTTACAGAAATAAATCAAAAGCGATATTTTTTTTTTGGTATTTTTCTTATAAAAAGGATCAAACGAAGAAGTATAGAAATATCCTAGATACTTAATTTTTTTTTTTCTTTTGCTAAATTTTTTTTATATCGTATCTCAAACTTGTAGTTCTAAGATAAAAGTTTACAGACTTTGAGACGCCAAATTTTTATTTATATGGATGTAGATGGATTTTCATGGTACTATTATATCATATGTGTGTGTGTGTGTATCAGAATATGTATCTACATTTTTCATTTAATTTAAATTTTTTCAAATATTTTTTTGTTTGCCAGTCCTGCTGGTGCTGCTCCTATATACTAGAAGCTACACTTTACTGTTCTATCGCAAAGTGAAAAGTACAAAAAGTTTTCTGTTATTTTCCGATTTTGTTCGCCTTCAAAGAATTAAAAATAACATTAAAAAGTAAACTACAAAAAAATATATATACAGAGAGAGATAATGCTTGTTGGGGTTGATTCTGTAATTTATTGGAAAATATGTTTTGTACCAGAGAGCATACACATTACACATACAACGAAACAAACAAAAAAAAAGCTTTTTTCTATGAAAAAGGAAATGAATAATTCCATTATTCTGGGTGTCACTAGAGTGTTTCAAACATAAATTATCAAACGAACATTTTATAACACAAAAAAAGGAATATTATATAACTGGTAGTGTCGCTGCGGTATGGTGCCTGCACATATGTAGCTCCTTGTCGTATACGTATAATTTGAAATGCTTTTTAAGAACCTCAAGCGATGTTCGTTTATTTTAAAAATTATTTATATAGAGGCGAATAGCTTCTGGCCTAGAAATCTAATTGTATATGTAACATTCTTATTTATGGGCCTAATCTGTGCGGTGTATACCCTTATTTCATAAATTTTTTTCAATGATACTTTGACCTGGTTATACCCTAGCAACAGGACAATTGATCAATTAATGGGCGATTCTTGAAATAAATTGAAAAAATCTTATTTCATTTTATGGGATATTGCGGTTTTTTATAACGGGTGATTTTTTTGTGGTTAGGATTTTCATGCATTAGTATTTGACAGATCACGCGGGATTTCAGACAAGGTGTCAAAGAGAAAGATGCTCAGTATGCTTTGACATTTCATAATGAATAGATTTACTAACGAGCAACGCTTGCAAATAATTGAATTATATTACAAAAATCAGTGTTCGGTTCGAAAAGTGTTTCGCGATTTACGTCCGATTTATGGTCTACATAATCGACCAAGTGAGCAAACAATTAATGCGATTGTGACCAAGTTTCGCACTCAGTTTACTTTATTGGACATTAAACCAACCACACGAATGCGTACAGTGCGTACAGAAGAGAATATTGCGTCTGTTTCTGAGAGTGTTGCTGAAGACCGTGAAATGTCGATTCGTCGCCGTTCGCAGCAATTGGGTTTGTGTTATTCGACGACATGGAAGATTTTACGCAAAGATCTTGGTGTAAAACCGTATAAAATACAGCTCCTGCAAGAACTGAAGCCGAACGATCTGCCACAACGTCGAATTTTCAGTGAATGAGCCCTAGAAAAGTTGGCAGAAAATCCGCTTTTTTATCGACAAATTTTGTTCAGCGATGAGGCTCATTTCTGGTTGAATGGCTACGTAAATAAGCAAAATTGCCGCATTTGGAGTGAAGAGCAACCAGAAGCCGTTCAAGAACTGCCCATGCATCCCGAAAAATGCACTGTTTGGTGTGGTTTGTACGCTGGTGGAATCATTGGACCGTATTTTTTCAAAGATGCTGTTGGACGCAACGTTACGGTGAATGGCGATCGCTATCGTTCGATGCTAACAAACTTTTTGTTGCCAAAAATGGAAGAACTGAACTTAGTTGACATGTGGTTTCAACAAGATGGCGCTACATGCCACATAGCTCGCGATTCTATGGCCATTTTGAGGGAAATCTTCGGAGAACAATTCATCTCAAGAAATGGCCCGGTAAGTTGGCCACCAAGATCATGCGATTTGACGCCTTTAGACTATTTTTTGTGGGGCTACGTCAAGTCTAAAGTCTACAGAAATAAGCCAGCAACTATTCCAGTTTTGGAAGACAACATTTCCGAAGAAATTCGGGCTATTCCGGCCGAAATGCTCGAAAAAGTTGCCCAAAATTGGACTTTCCGAATGGACCACCTAAGACGCAGCCGCGGTCAACATTTAAATGAAATTATCTTCAAAAAGTAAATGTCATGGACCAATCTAACGTTTCAAATAAAGAACCGATGAGATTTTGCAAATTTTATGCGTTTTTTTTTAAAAAAAAGTTCTCAAGCTCTTAAAAAATCACCCTTTATAAACCTTATTAAATTCAACTGGTTGGTATCCCATCGATCATAATCATTAAAAAGTTATTAAAAAAGAAAAATCTAAATTACAGATACCACAAAATCGCCCGAATAATTTTTAATAAGTACTTGTTTTATGAGTTACACAATCAAAATTATTTAGGCTTTTTGTGCACCTAAGTACGGGTTTATGAAATGTGTTTGAAGCTCGCTTGATGGCTACGCTAAACTATCACTATCGTGAGAGTTTACTATCCCAGCCTGAAAAATTTTCACTATCGCGACAATTAACAGTGTCATGATGATTATGACATTTATAAAATTCAGCCTGAAATTTTAAAAATTTAAATATTTTATGTATTTCTAAGATATTTCTCACAAGACCAGATTCGTTGAAGGACTATAAAATGAGACATATCTAGAGTACATAAAACTCTCTCTCTCTCTGTCTCTGGCACTATATCTCATCAAGGGATTTGGCCGCCTCAAATGAGGTTTCATAATCATATTTTCATTTGGAATTCATTGATCCTAAACCAGCCGCGAATTGTTTTCCTTATAACCACCGGGAATCGAACCCGGGACCTCCGGTCGCTGGAGCAAGCATGCTGACTACTTTTCCACCGAGGCGGCGGTACATATAACTTCAGTTTGTAAATAAAATTCCAACGAAACTGGGGTTATATGAGATGTGGTCGTGAATCGCCTGAGAGTCGAGGATGAAGTGACTATCGCCATGTTTCTCCAAATAGAATGCTTCTGGAAATACCTCCATTTTGTAGTTAGAACTTCAACGAATGCCGAGCTACACGTCATGTGCTAGTGAATCGCCTGTGAAGTGTGATTACAGCGACTATATCCAGACATTCCAGAAAGATTTTTTTTTTAAAATATTTCAGTTTTGTGTTAAAATTTCATCGATTTACACATTAAGTGCTCGTAAAGCGTACTACTTATTGAGATATTGGTCAAAAGCTGAAAATAACTTATATGGCAGCAGAAAATCAAAAAATTCTAGTCCATAAATTTTTTCCTAATTGTCCCTGTATGCAATGGAAATTTTACAAAATTTAATAAAGAAATAGACGAGTTCCCACAGTTTAAAATTTATTCATATCGTGGAAAATGTACAAATACCATTTTTCACAAGGACTGTTTATGAAATGATCAGTTTAGTCCAGCACGAACAGATCCTGGAACTTTGTCCAAAACTTACTTTAAAATGCCTGATCAATACTAATATCCAAATTTCAGCGTAATTCGTTAAGAAATGGCGGAAAGGTGGAAAACTATTAAATTTCAAAATTTCGTATGCCGAGATCCTTTTCGGAGATAAATCTATTTGCCATTTTAAGGATCACTTTTAATATTTTATTCCGCTGATGTGTTTTATTTAGTGAAAAAGTGATTCATAATGAATTAAAAATTTCCGCTGGTACATAACAAGATTATTTCTCTTTAGTGATAGTGCTGCCACTTGCGCCGATTAGCGTAATCTCTAATTTTCCGCTGTCAAATTTCCGCTGTCTTATACTGCATGACGATGCCAGCCTTTAACAAATACTCAATATACCTAGGAGTGTTTCTGCTGGTCTGCAGAAACCATTTGTTCTTAGTTGGTTTTTTAAAATATTTGTAAAAACTAAAAACTCATATAAAATTTATCACTTCTGGTTTACCGGTTTCCGTGAAATGTCTGAGAAATTTTGTTATTTTTGGAAATGGCTTAAATATGAAATTTAAACCGGGTCAACTGGATTAACTGTAAAGAAGTCAAATTTTGATAAAAAAAAAGAAAATGTAGGTTATATTGTCTCTTACGCTTAAATTTTAAGAAAATCTTATTTTGTTGCAATTTTTGAGCAACTTTATTGTAAATTTAATTTAGAATTATTTTCTCTCTCTCTCTCTCAAGCTTTCACCGCCCATGAAATGATTTTAACAGTATTGACATCGTATTCGATTATGTTCGACATCGTCGCGCCAGCATATTGTATAGGTCTTTCTCTGCAATGTAGGCCGGCTTGTTGTTGATGGGACACTTTCCTTTATCATTCGTTGTGTTCAGGATCTTTTAATGTCGTCCGCAGTCACCTTACTCGGTTGGGTTTAACGAAAACGATCATGTCACAGTCTCTGTGGTGTAGACCTGTTCCAGCTTTCATTTCAGAAACTTAACACAGGTCTTATAAGTGTCTCGTATTAGTGTTTTCAAGACTGCAAAAAATATTTTGAACGCAACAACATTGACTGTCATTTGTTGATGTTATAACTGATCCAAGATATTTAAATACTTCCATGTTGTCAAAACTATGGCCACCTGTTAAGAGATTTATCATATGGACGGTCCATCTTCAAGCCCAGTTGTTTCATCTGGAGCTTATGCGGTAATAAATTATCCTTGATGCGGCTTGACATTAGGTCTCTGGTGGTCGAATATAACATCGTCTACATTTGGGTAAGATCCAACATAACTTTTTCTTACCACCTGGTAGATCGCCAGGTTAAACAGCACAGGCGCGAGCATGAGTATCTCCTACTATAATTTTACACAACGAGCCAGATGTTATTTGCTGACAGAGTGAAACAAGCATGCCTGGAAATCCGAGATAAATGAGCGAGGTTCAGAAGGTTTTGGTGCGGTGCTTTCATATGCATGTTGAATGCCTATATCGATTTTTTTAAAATAAAATATTAAGAACGAAGAATTAATATGGCTGTAAATCTGAAAATTTGAAAATGGACGAACATACTCGTATATGTATAAATAACATATGACACGTTAAAAACACCCAGTCGCAACTTTTTTTATTTGTCACCACCAGGAATCGAACCCGGGATCTCCGAATAATAGAGCAAGCACTGTACTTACTAAGCTAACAAGGGCGACAAAGGTGCTGCACAATTGCTGAACTGTTATGCTGTACTCCCAATATATTTCTAAGATCATCCTGAAAGTGAAAATCTTTTTAGTGTTTGGGGCTAAAACCACATTGGTAGACACCGATTATATTTTCGGCGAGGGAAATAATTCTGGCAAGAAAAACAAGCAGATGGTGTTTGACAGTACTATACTCCTCTTAAATGTGTTATTTGAAAAACGTTTTCCCTTCGAGACATTCTCCCTCTCGTCCCATCCACGGGCCTATCCGGCGTTAAGTTCCCTATAGAACTAGTACCAGTTGGTTCATACGATCCGTTTGTCCATTCATTGTAGGGGCTCAAGTTATTGTTTTAAGTGATCTATTTTCTCATTTATAAAGTATTGAGAAGCATCCTTGTCCGATATTATTCACTCTGGGCTACCAAAAATCGCACTCTGCATATATCCTATTTCTGTATGGCTTCCTTGGATGTAGTTGTTTCTTTGGAACTTTGAAAAAACATCTACAACACTCTAAAGGTGTCCGAGGTGGTTACTATTGTAAGTTGTAAAAGGAACATCTTCTTTGGGTATGCGTCTCAAAAGCCAATTTCGAAATCCTGTCGTACTTTTAGCCAGGATACATGAAATATAATTTTGTATAAATAATCTGATCTTCTCCAACAAACGTTCAATTAAAAATTCCCACATCACCAGCTCCTCCGTTATTTGACCGTAAAATGGCCTACTCATGGCACTCAATGCACCCTGTGTAATTATCGTACGCACCATTTTTGAGAAGTTTTATGATTTTTGAGAAGTTTTATGAAAATTTTTTCATTGTTATCGAGCCGGCATGATTATTCTGATGATTTAGTTGAGATGATTTCTGATGAGTTTTTTCCCCATATGAAAAAACTGCCCAATGGTCGTAAAATGTATCAGCCCCACCCCATAAAATGCCATCTTTTTATCCTAAAATTTCCTTAATCCTAAATAGCTTAAATTCACTTTTGCAAATTTGATTTACGTCGCTGTCAGTATCGATCCGCTAAGAATTATCGATCTCCGTCGAAAATGTTGCAGTTTTTTAATATTGTTGAACCACAATATAAACACATGGCATGTAAGCTGCTTTCTGGCGAAATTATTGAACTTGACTGATCAAGGTGAAATATTAAAAGTGATTCAAAAGCCAACTATTCCAGCTGGGGAAGGCAGAGCAAACATGACTCAAACCGAACATCGCTCACAACGGCTAGATTAAATATTAAATCCAAAATAAGGCAACTCAATGTTGTACATTATTCCAAATATGTCGCCCAAGATTTATTCCTGATCAATGATTCACCAGAATAGGGTCACAAATAACCCAACAAGAGACTTATTTCATAATTTATAGGGATTATGTTTTAATGCAACATTAAAATACATATTAAATTTCATAGACCAGCTTGGCAACTCTTTTTCGTAGTAATATGCGTTAACTCTCTTAGACCCGAGGCTTCGTTTAAATATTTAATAAAGTTTTTATCTGTTTTTTAGTTCATTTATGGTTTAACATCGAAATTAAATTATGGCTACTGCCAAACAGTTACAAAGCAAAATGATAGACCAAAATATTTTTCATTAGTATTTATTTCAAGTTTTATTTTAATAAAACTTGAATCTTGAATTTTCAAGAATGCATTTGAATTTCCACACTTGACACAAACGCCTTTTTATACAACAGGCATATGAGTACTATCCCAGGTGGCCATTTACCAAAATTTGTTCATAAAATAATTGTATAATGACATTTCCAACCAACATACCAAATCCCATCGTAATCAGTTCAGAAATGGCCTAGCTGCATCCAAAGTGCCCAAATTACCCTTTCACATTTTCAACCAACATACGCAATCGGTTAAGAAATGGCCGATTTCTAACCTAGATCGCCTTATCCCAGAACTGCTTCCAAACATCGTTGTAGAATCTGCATTCTATCACAGATAAAAAAACCCAGAAGTTCTTCCAAAAATCATTCTAGAACTCCATTTCCATTAAAAATACCAAATCCATCACAATCGGTTAAGAAACGACCAAGTCCCGTGCGAGGTGGGCGTATTCGAAAACATTCTTACAAAAATAGTTTTGGTATCCCATTTCCATACAACAAACTCAATCCTGTTATAATCGGTTAATATTTCAAAACTTCTCCTAAAAATTATTTCGCTACCAGGGATTGGGTACCACCATAATCGGATTAGAAAAGTTCGAGTTCTGTCCAAAGGGGCCATATTCCAGAACTTCCTCCAAAACTCATTTTATAATCACATCTGCTAGAATTGCAGGGGGCGTATTCCAGAACTTCTTCCTAAAATCGTTTTAAACTCTCATATCCCGTCATCATACCAAATTCCATCATAATCGGTTAAGAAATGGCCTAGTTTCGTCCGAGGTGACATATTTCAGAACTTCTCCAAAATTCATTTTATAATCGTATTCTCATCCGACATACCCTATTGTGACGGTATGCTGATCAATTAAAAAATTGATTAGTCCGTATATTTTGATTACAGAAATTTTTATTTCTTATTTCCGGAATTTTGATTTCCGGCATTTTGCTTTCCGAGAATTTGATTTATATATTGTAATTTTCATGATTTTGAAATCGGGATCTTGAAATCTGGGATATCGAGAGTAACCCAAAAATGTTTGGGTTACTCTCGAAATCCCGGATTTCTGTTATTTTTAAATCTCTGTATGTGTGTGGTGTCGTGCAGACTAAATGTCTGTAGCTTCTCTACAGGCCAAACCGATTGACTGTTCGGAGTAAATTTTTATATTTAATTTTTTTCCAAAAATTGGGAGATTCCAGTTATTTTCGGTCAAAATCGGACCACTGCTTCTACAGGAGCTTTCGTTTCTTACAAATATTTTGTAAAATTGTCGCAGCAATAGATAGTTAGCGCGCACGTATAAATCGCCCTTTTTAAATGTTTCTGCAGAAATTTGACCTTAGACTACTTTCTCGAACGTCAGAGTGCCCGTAGATTTTATTTTTTCTGTATATTTTTTGTACATCGATCCTAAATTTTTAAGCAAACTTGCAAAAATCTTGCTTCCTCAAGAAAAAAAAACATTTTCCTTAAATTATTCTATAATCGTGGTTTACCCGACCGGTTTCAGAAAATCACGCTCTCACAAATAAACTATAAAAACCGGATGAAACCAGAAAGAAACGTTTCAACTGTCCACAAAATAATGTTAAAAATTTATTATGTTTTCCATTCTGAATTTATGTTGTGTACGCTATGCCACATTTTGTTATGCTGCTGCTTCTTTTAAATGAATTTAGCATGCAATTTGTGACCTAAAAAAAAAACTTTACTTATCATGGAAATAAATTTTCTTTTTGGATTTTTCTATTTTTCGGAGGAAAACGGAAATAATTTCATTTCAATTATTTTTATTTTTGTTAGCTTTTTAATTTTTATTTTTTTTTTTTTAGTAAAGTTTAGTTTATTCATTTGCATATATATGTAATTATAGTACAAATCCGAACACCAACTACTCTATATACATACATATAATATAATAATAGTAGAGCTTTTATTTTAAAAAAGCTTTATTTAGTATGAATGGTATATAAGTGTGCGGATACCGCCCAGAAAATGTTATTTTGCTTTAATTCATTTTTTAATGTTTAATTCTATAAATTTTCTTATAGCACCGTGGCATTTCCATTGTTGCGGTGTGGTGTATGGAAATTTTTTTAATTTTATTTTTGTTTTTGGGAAAGTTTAGTAGTTTATCGTTTTTTTTGTTACGTTATACGGTTAGCTTTTAAATTCCAGGTGGGTACAAAAACACTCCGTTAAATATTAATCGAATATCAATACAAAATGGTTTTTACGTGCTGTTCCAAATGACACGGTTCTTGATGTCTTTTGATTTCTTTTTATTGTACATACCACAGGAGAGATCATTTATAATACGTAAATCATTTTGGTGGAAAAACTTACATTCGCGTACATAAAATTAACGGATTTTTACCACGCAATGATGACTCAGTGAAAAATTATTTTTAATGTCCTTCCACCTAACAGAAATAAAAAAATAAATAAAATAAAATAAATAAAATTTCTTAAAGGAAAGTTGGTTGGATTTTTTATTTTTCCGCATTTTTAAGGTATGGCCTACATAGGAGGACTCATATAATATCGATATTCTGTGTATAATTTTGGTTTAAAAAACGTGATTAATTAGCGTGGTGCGGATGGATAAAAAATACACAAAAAAAAAATACACAAAAAAAAAAATTTAATTAAAAAATTTTGGTTTATAAAAAAAAGTTATTTTTAGCCGGCGTAGTCGTTGCCGACCATATTTTTTGCAGAATATTGCGCCAATGTTATCATAATATACCTATCTATATAAACGTAATAAATAAATTAATAATACAAAATATAATACCCAATTTATATTGCAAAGCCCACAAAAAGTACAAATCGGTTTGTTAACAACCCGAATTGGATACCTACCGTGTACTCTCTCCGTAAATACACCTGTACTGTATAAATACAGATTATCGGTTTTTCTGTTTCAGATATTGGCACAATCTAGACGCTGTATATATCCAAACGCAAAAAATTGAATAAATGCCAATAATTAAATTTTAGACGCACAGCAGTACATTATCGAATTTGTTCGAAATCAATCGATTACTTTATATATGTGTATATATATGCTACGAGTTTGTATATGGGATAAATTGAGTTCGAGAGCAGAAAATGATTTAATTATTCGATTACCTCATCTCACATTTATGTACTTACTCGTACTATACATACGGACGTCCAAATTTGTATGTATAACACAGATCCATGGAGCATACAAAATAAATATAAATTGGCTCAAGTAATTGAATTAATTTCAATCGAAATCTTATAAGTTTATATTAATAAATCCAATTCACCTGTCAAATAGTGTACAAATTATTTATATACATTGGTAGTTTATGTGATTACGTTAATGAAATTGGGAAATAGTGTTCATAACTTTTGATGTATATAATGAATAGTCAGCAATTTTTGTGTAGGTACAACGTTGTGTACTCAAAAAAGGTATTTTGGTATTTTTTAAATTTTTTATTGGCCTCTTTATGTGCAAATGTCTTGATAATCCGTTTTCAAAACATAAACAGTTCTAAATTGCTTCAACTTGATTATATTGTTACGAATTTCGGGCGTTCGATTTTGCAACAACTTTATTTTCTGCAGCAATTTACTAATTTCACTTGTTCACTACCCCACCTTAAATCAGTTCGTCCTGAACAGACTAGTCCATTTTCACTTTCATCTTAGTTATGGGTTCTAGTTGAATCCGGTATGCAACATCGTTAATCTGTTTGATGACTTTATAAGAACCTTCCCAACTATGTTGTAGTTTTGGTGATATCGCTTTTCTTCTCTTGAGATTGTAAAACCAAACCAAATCCCTCTCTGAAAATCGCTCACTATCTGATCTTAGGTTATATCTCGTTTTCATTCTATCGCTGGCCTTTGAGATATCGTTTCTTACTTCAGCTATTTTATTTTTTCGGCCTTTTACTGCTTGACAAATCGGCCATTTCTCGGCTTTCTGGACGTTTTCCGCTATTGATTCATCATGATCCTTTCTCTGCCTCGACGTATTTCAGCACAGCTCCTTCTCAACTGAAAGCGTGTACCACCTTTACACAACTCTCCACCGCGGCCTTTTGAACAGTTCTCTCTCTTAACAATTAACTCCACTGCCGGACTTACCCTGAACAATCATACTGGAATCTTCTGCTGGACCTATCCGAAAGATCTCTGCTCCGAAAGATGCCAACAGTCTAGGATGTAGAGATCTAGCTTCCCGCATCTCAAGCATCTTCTATGACTTTTGATGTCACTTGGCTCTACACTTGATCGACGCAATTCCTCGTGTCTTCGAATGCTATATGCCAATTTAGTCATTGCTCGCCCGCCAGCGCCTCGATCACGTTAATTGAGTGGATAAACTGCTGCCTTTCTGGAGAACCAAAGTGTTGCACTCCATCCATCACCTAATGCCTGAGGTTTCATACCTCTACTCGAGTTCTCAGAAACAGAATTAAATGCAATTTGCGAATCTTTTTCCTTTGTTTGTGAGACATGCCTCTTAAAGCTGGGTTCGACTTCTTTAATGTTAGTTTCAACTTCTTGCCGGATTTTGGACTCGAACTCTTCAACTCGGTCATCCAATCGGGTTTCAACTTCTTGTATTTTCGTCACAAGAGAGTTAATCATATCTTTCAGTTCTTTTATTTCATACTCTTGGACCCGTATACGTTGATCCAGTTTCTCGATCTGCGCGTTATGTTTTGCTGTACAAGAATCACTGGCGAACTCCATGGGTCTCATTAAGGGTAAATACATAGGCCAATTCGTCCAGTGCTGGTTCATTTGGTGGTCGATGACATTGTCTCGAATTACAGTTGGCAATATAATTGACTCCCTCAGCTGCATTCATGACCACTCCATTTTTGGTTAAATTTGTTGATGAACTCACGTTCTTGCACACATAACTCGTTCTTTTTGACATTCGCTTTCTACACAATTCCCTAAAGTAGCTTACTTTTTCGCACATCGGTGAAATCTAGACCCTACCTTAGACTACTTATTTAAAGGGGTACCCCCACATTGCGCCATTTTAGCACCTAATAATTCAAATTCACGACCATCTGGTATTTCTTCATAACATCCAGTTCGATGATACATTCATCAGTTATTCCAGCTGTGATAAATCGATATTTGAACCGCATTCCGCCGAACGTTAATGGAAGGGTATACACTCTTCTTTGATTATCGCAGATTCACCTGTTGCTGTTAGCAAGTTATAACGGATAGTTGCATCTGTCAGTTTTGGGCTTACCATATCAGGACGTACCACCGATTTCGAGGCTCCTGTATTTACTGTGAAGGTGCATTTCACTCTGTGCCAATAAACCAATAACAGCGAAACTTTTGTAATCCGCCATCTAGGGGAATTTTCTCCCTTCCACCACCGTACGACCCTCAAAACTGGAATAACTTAGTTTTTTATTCAAAAACTCCATTGTTGTTTGAGGTTATGTTTTGCAGAATAATTGTATTCCTATCCTTTTATTTATATTCAATATACAAATATATGAAAATGTATGTATTCACTTTAAATATTGGTAATTTATTTATGTTTTAATAAAATTCAATGTTAACACAAAAATCGAACCGCACAAACCAAACCAAAAAAAAAAAAATGACAGGAAAATATTACAATCGAGACCTTTTGTTTTCGTTTTAGAACCTGTACTAAAAACTATTTCTCGCAAAGAGAATAAGAATGCAAAATTGTGGAATGGAAATTGAAATATTATGATGCGAGAAAACGATGAGATAAATAAGAATTCCATTCCATGCAGGGTATCCCGCAAAACCGGAATTGATGTAGGGGAGGGTGGGGAAGATGACAGTAGTAGGCCATTTTACCCTTTTTTCTTTCTATGTGTCCGCTCTGATACCTTGGTTTGTTAATATTTGTATTCGTTGTAGTTGTACTTTCCACTACACATTTGCTAGGTATCACAACTTTAACAGTTTACAAGTTTTTTAAACTGTTTTGTCTTGATATCAAATTCGCCATCTTGTCCTCATAGGAGGGTAAGTTGACTTATCAGGTGTGTAAGGTGATGATTAATAAGAAATAAAAAAAATAACCAAAAGAATAAAAATAAAATAATATATTTCAAAGTAACAATTTCACAAATAACTTAAGTTATAAAATTATCATACTTAACAGAAGTCATCCTTATTCCGCTTGGTGAATTCGTCAACTTAGCCGACCGCCATTTTTTAAAGTGTAAACCTCAAAATATATTTAATGGAAATATCTTCCAAGTTTAGTTATTAATTTATATATTACATTTACAATAACCCACAATTTTAAAAAAAAATCTAAATTAAAATGATAGCAGTTACCCGATTTAAATTATTTTATATTTTATTTTTTTTTTTATGTTTCACAACCAACTTGCACATAAACACAAAGAATGATTTATCACAACTGAAAAATGTCTGTTATTGGAAATTTTTATTTTATAACGTACGGAACGCATGCGCAATATTATGTAAAACATGGAAACAGGGCTATCTGTGAGAAATTTCATGAAATTAATGATTCGTCATCTTACCCGATTCGTTATCTTGCCCCTCCTTTCCCTACAGACTCAAAAAGTGCGTGAGAATGAGAACAGACTGCTGTTTTTGCATTTGGTATTCTTAAAAAGATCCACTTCTCAGCTCCCGTAACAATTCGACACAGGAAGCTCTTTCGGATAGCAAAATTTCGCAAGTGGCTCTTCGATTTTCCATCTGTCTCTCAGCCAAATCATGCGGCACCCCTCATTTTGAATTTTTTCCATAGCATGTAAACGTTTGTAAATATCTTAGCGAGTCGTGTTTAATGCCTCTGCTTCACATACGACATTCAATTACATATATTTTTGACAGAAAAATACTTCAGACAATCACCTAGCAGACAAATTTATCGCAACTGCCTTCAACTACTCATAATAAAATGGTAGAGCAGTTGTGAGTAGTTAATTTAGCAAAGTGCGGTTGTCGATTGGAAAGCAACTATTTTAATATTACGGCTCTTGAAAACCGTAGAGGGCTCTGGTATGATGCTTTTTTCCGATGTCATGTACGCAGCATATACACCTTTTTTACCCAAGATAATAGCTGTGTTACTTTTGCAAATCCCGCTTAGCTTAGCGTTTGAATCTGAAAACAACAACTTTTGGCTTTAATTTTTTTAATGTGATTTAGATTCTTCGGTTTATTTTACCAAATAGAACAAATTAAATTCGGTATTTTTCTATCAAAACAAAGACAAAATGTCTTTTTTTACAACAAGATGACAAAAAAAATAGTATAAATAACCGCCTTGTAGGAAACACCATAACCATAAAATGGTTTAATTTCCCCTAAACTAAAAATTGTTTGGCTTCCGTCAATTCGGCTTTATACAATGCAATTGTTGTTGTAATTATGCGAAACAAACACAAGGGAACAAAATAACATTAAACGTCACAACGAAATTTTAACTATATTATCCTTAATAACTCAAAAAATACAATGTCTAGAAACGTATATTCTTGCATATACACCAAAGCCATCTAGAAACACACATAGCCCTAAAAATCATATTGATAAGTAGTCGGAGTCGGGAGTTATTTGATATTCAAATCAAGATACGGTTAGATATAAAACAAATCAAATGTTTGAAAAGAACATTACAATCAAGCATGTCTTGCGGTGGAGGGAGAAGCACTGCCATTTTAATTTTCGCTGTTTGTATTGGACTCTGTATTTTCTTAAACGATTATACCAATACCAGTATGTTGGATGGAAATGGGTTTCTTAAATGATCTTCGGAAGAAGTTCTGGAATATGGCCACCTGGGACGATTATGAACTTGGTGATTTATAAACCGATTATGATGGGATTGGGTATGTTGGATTGAAATGGGATTCTTAAATGATTTTGGGAATAAATTCTGAAGGCCACCTGGGACGGAACTCGATCAATTCTTAACCAATCATAATGGGATTGAATATGTAGGATGGAAATGGGATTCTTAAATGATTTTTGGAAGAAGTTCTCTAATATGGTCACCTGGGGCGGAAGTTGGTAATTTCTCAACCGATTATGATGGTATTGGATATGTTTGATAGAAATGGGATTCTTAAATGATTTTTGGAAGAAGTTCTGGAATATCGCTATCTGGGGCAGAACCCTGTAATTTGTTAACTGATTATGATGGGATTGTATATGTTGGATGAAAATGGGATTCTTAAATGATTTTTGTTAAAAGTTCTGGAATATAGCTATCTGGGCCGGAACTCGATAATGGCTTAACCGATTATGGTGGAATTGGGTATGTTGGATTGAAATGGGATTCTTAAATTATTTTTGGAAAAAATTCTGGAATATGGCCACAAAATATAAACTTTCGAGACCATTTCCTTCCCGAAACATTGCACATATGTGCGTCACACGTCATATGCCCGTACAAGTGATACAGACACCCACTTTTATTTAGGCCTAGTTAAAGAGGGACGTTCTAGTTTTACCATTTGTTTCTTTACTTTGAGTTAATTTTTTATCTTTGAAAAAACGTATGAGGAAATCTTAAGGATCGGTAACGAGTACATGAAATAATATAAATGAAATATTAAACAACAACAAACTGAAGTTGGTTAACTAATTTAGATTTTCTATAGGCCGTCGTATTTATTGTACTCGTCCGTTTTCTTAATTGTGTAATGATGTAATGATCAAGTAAAATATTAGGAATGCACACCAAGTTAAAAGCTGTTTTTCGTTATGTGGAGCATTGTCTTTTAGATGTTTTCAAATAAGACACTTGAAACATTTGGCATTTTTATTTGAAAATAGAGCAATTAAAAAGGTTTTTGCAGTAATCCACAAACCTTCGTGTTCTAGGATATTGTACCCCTTTACCTCTTCTTCTATAATATAAACAGGTACATTATTTATTCCCTATTTTAAACATAAAATTACAAATAATAAATTGATATATCAACGGTAACAGTCCATTTTTATAAGTTCACAAATTTACATTCTAAATTGAAATAATTGTATTTATGTACAGTATCGCACGCAGTTACTCAAAGCAGTTATTAATAATATCCAAACGAACGCCTTTTACACATTCAAATAAAGTCATTACACGATGAATTGTTGGTGATACTTTACGACATAAATTTATCTTGCCACTTTACATTTTATCTTGAAAAAAATTAGAGAATGCGAATTTACTAAAACATCACGATATCCAATATAAATTTAGACTTCTAACGATAATTTTTTCCGTGTGTAAAAGTTATCACTTTTAAACATTGCAATTTATCTTGGTTTTTAGAGAATTAGGGCACTGAAACTAAATTACTTTATTAAAATATAAATGAAAACTAAATTAAAGCAACGTGGCTAAATGCGGTATTACAAACAAGTCCCACATTTTAGAGATTACTTTATGCGCAATTATGCGCTAAACTGTATTAAGGATGAAACACACCAAGAGCAGCGCAACATATTCCAAGCAATCCACACTATCGGCTGCTTATGGGCGTGCACACCAAGCAGCGCAGCAGATTGTTTTGTTTTAGTAGTAAAATTGAATTGTGCAAATTTTATCGAGGTTATGAGTAGCAGCAAAAAGCAGCAAATTGAAGCTGCTGGGTGTGGAACCTATTGATGCCGCGACAGATGCAACTTCATTCAATACAATTTCTTTAAATTTAAATTTTTCAATTATATTTACAAAATACTTAATGTCCTTTAATGGAAATACCTATATTTATACGCAAACTATGATTTTGGATCATTAAATTAGCGAATAAGCCAAAATTTAAATTTGCTGCTCGCTGCTGCTGCTTGGTGTGTTTCATCCTTTAAGCAAGCGATTAACTAACCGGGTGCTCTATCAAAACTCGATAACGATCTTACGTGATTATGAAATCGCGTAAATAAAACAAAGACAAGTATTTTTTAATAAATTGGTGAGTGTAGCCTGTCGAACCACACCTTTTATTCAATTAATATGCAATCACTGTTGTCATAATTATTGTTTGCAAGCTGATTCACATTCTGCTTGAGTTTCAAAATTATTTAGTGTACCACCGCATCCACCATAAGTGAAAGTAACACACTTATTGCTATTCGAAATGTACGTGTATCGTAGTATGGATCCAAAACAATTTATCCCATCGGAGCGGACGGTACCATCGACTGCATCACATCTAGAATCAGCACTGCGTTCTTTACAGGAACAAAATAGAAAAAATATTGATGCATTTACATTTTAATTATTATTCAGAAGACTTACTAAATATAATAGTTCCAAGTGTGCTGCAAATAAGGGCAGCCAATAAAATTAAGACACAAGCAAATTTCATCATTGTTATACTGTTCAATGTATTTTATGGTTGATATTCAAATTCAAGCTAATGATTCACCACCCAACTGTTAACACAGAATATTTTCAATTAAAATAAACATCTCGTTAGAAACAGACCTATATATATATCATTTTATTTAACAGAATAATTACGTAAAATCTATTTTATTTGTTTATAGCAGTTTGCTCAACTTATACTGATAATTTTGTACACACCTGAAAGTTTTTATTAAGTTTAGTTTAACTAGACATCCAGAGATGTCACTTTTTTGATTAATTAGCTAAATTTATTGTCGGTTAAAGTCAGTTCTTGAAAATATAAGTAAAAAAAATATTGTAAGGAAGCGAGATATCATCAAGATAGCATTTGGTAAGAAATACCAATAAATCAATAACAAGATATAAATCTATCAAATTTTTAGAGAGATTTTCCAGCGAACATACCATAATACAAAAAGTTTTAAGCGTTTGGTTTAAAATTTGTCACAAAAAACATAGTAAAATTGCAAAAATGTATGAAATTTGCCATTTACTTTTTAAAGACTATTTTTCATGTAAATGTTGGCCACGGTTTCGTTTTAAGTGTTCCATGTGAGATGTCTAGATGTCGGGTTTTGTCGTTCGTTCTGTTTAGTTAAAACTAATTTAATAATAATTAAATTTGTATTTTATATTACCCTAAAAGACTAACTTTTATTTTTTAGACTGCAATTAGTGTTCTTGTGATAGAACACTAATTGCAGTCTTTCGAATTCGAAAACAAGAATTATTTAGACATGCAGAAATAAAATGACGCCAGGAAATAATGTTTACTGTCTCATTCAAATAATCTACGTGTTATATATTTATGATCGCCCTCAATTACCGCATGTAATATAATCAACTTTTGGGCTAATTCTATTGACGTCAAGGGAACAAAATAACATTAAACGTCAAAACGAAATTTTAACTATATTATATCCTTAATAACTCAAAAAATACAATGTCTAGAAACGTATATTCTTGCATATATATCAAAGCCATCTAGAAACACACATAGCCCCAAAAATCATACTGATAAGTAGTCGGAGTCTGGAGTTATTTGATATTCAAATCAAGATACGGTCAGATATAAAACAAATCAAATGTTTGAAAAGAACATTACAATCAAGCATGTCTTGCGGTGGAGAGGGAAGCACCGCCATTTTAATTTTCGCCGTTTGTATTGGACTCTGTATTTTCTTAAACGATTATACCAATACCAGTATGTTGGATGGAAATGGGTTTCTTAAATGATCTTTGGAAGAAGTTCTGGAATATGGCCACCTGGGACGATTATGAACTTGGTAATTTATAAACCGATTATGATGGGATTGGGTATGTTGGATTGAAATGGGATTCTTAAATGATTTTGGGAATAAATTCTGGAGGCCACCTTTGACGGAACTCGATCAATTCTTAACCAATTATAATGGAATTGAATATGTAGGATGGAAATGGGATTCTTAAATGATTTTTGGAAGAAGTTCTCTAATATGGTCACCTGGGGCGGAAGTTGGTAATTTCTCTACCGATTAAGATGGTATTGGATATGTTGGATAGAAATAGGATTCTTAAATAGTTTTTGGAAGAATTTCTGGGAAATGGCAATCTGGGGCGAAACTCGGTAATTTGTTAACTGATTATGATGGGATTGTATATGTTTGATGGAAATGGGATTCTTAAATGATTTTTGGTAAAAGTTCTGGAATATAGCCATCTGGGCCGGAACTCGTTAATGGCTTAACCGATTATGATGGAATTGGGTATGTTGGATTGACATGGGATTCTTAAATGATTTTTGGAAAAAGTTCTGGAATATGGCCACAAAATATAAACTTTCGAGACCATTTCCTCTCGAAACATTGCACGTATAACGTCATATGCCCGTACAAGTGATACGGACACCCTCTTTTATTTAGGCCTAGTTAAAGAGGGACGTTCTAGTTTTACCATTTGTTTCTTTACTTTGAGTTAATTTTTTATCTTTGAAAAAACGTATGAGGAAATCTTAAGGATCGGTAACGAGTACATGAAATAATATAAATGAAATATTAAACAACAACAAACTGAAGTTGGTTAACTAATTTAGATTGTCTATAGGCCGTCATTTTTATTGTACTCTTCGGTTTTCTGCAATGTAATGATCAAGTAAAATATTAGGAGTGAACACCAAGTTAAAAGCTTTTCTCGTTATGTGGAGAATTTTCTATTAGATGTTTTCAAATAAGACACTTGAAACATTTGACATTTATATTTGAAAATTCAGCAACTATAAAGGCTTTTGCAGTAATCCACAGACGTTCTAGAATATTCTACCTCTTTTCTTCTTCTTCTATAATATGGACAGGCACATTATTTATTCCCTATTTTAAACATAAAAATATAAATAATAAATTTATATCTTTTACTGTTTTTGTGGAAAGACTGGAGATTACACTAAGCGAAAGCATATGTAACGGTGAAGACGATCGAGTAAAATATTCGTAGGTTTGACTTTACTGAAAGAATATTTTAATTCCAACGATAAAGTCCATTTTTAAAAGTTCACAAATTTATACTCTAAATTGAAATAATTTTATTTTACACATTCAAGTAAAGTCATTCAACGATAAATTGTTGGTGATACTTTTCGACATAAACTTATCTTGCCAATTTACATTTTATCTAGAAAAAAAATTAGGAATGCGAATTTACTAAAACATCACGATATCTTTATATATGTTACATAATTGCGGTCTTACTTTGAGAAATTTACAACAACAATCTCGTATATGTAATTCAAAATTGGAAATGTTTTAAACCAACTTTTTTGCTGGTATAGAATAATTCTATTCTACCGGTTGTAAATTAGTTACGATTTGTAATAATATTCAATACTATTCGGTCATATTACTATTTACATAATTAGATATATTTAGTTGTGTTTTCACGTTTTGTTTATTACCGTAGAAACAAATATGGGCGAGGCTTTCATCGGTTTTCTATTGATTCCTCTTGGGCGCTCTAAAACAAACATTAGTTGAGCTGCAACTGTTTAGCAGATAACATATATGAAAGAAATAGTGCGATTTATAAAAAACGATTTGACCGAAAATGTTGGTTGCAAGTGCAGCTAATTATATAAAAAGTGGAAAAAAATTTTGCCAGATAGAGGCAAAATCCGAACCACTACAAAAAAGGAGGATGAGGGCTTCATACAGTTATTTGATGAAAATTCTTCGCTTGGCAATCGCTTAGCTGCGGCAAGAATACTCTTTTACCAACAATAACCATACGAAAGAACATGGCTACGTATATGGAAATACTTTGTTCAAACCACTGGCAACACAAAAATACATAGAAAAGCAACTATAGTTGGCGAATGAACACAAAAACAAAGATTTTACGAATATTGTGTTTACCGATGAGTCATCCTTTTGGGTTTTTAATATTAAAAGGAGTGTTTGGCGAACTAAGCAAAAGAAAAGGATTGTCCGAACTATGGAGCACCCGCCTTAGCTCCATATATGGTAATGCTTCACTAAGCAAGGTTTTGGTAAATTAATCGTTTCCACACGGAACCTAAACGCACTTTTCATGAATAACATTTATTCACGAGGTTTGTTAAGATCTATATCCTGAAATGGTTTGGAGCGGGAAACTCTAATTGGATCTTGCAAGAAGACAACGCTCCAAAAAACCATAGCCTACTCTATTCGGCATCACAACATTGGATTCGCCGTCTCAGGCATAATTCCAATTCGATTAAAATTAATGGGCACTCATGAAGATTAAGCTGAAAATGTACCACATACAAAATTTAAGCGCTATAGCTCGAGTGGTCCGAAAGATATGGATAAAAGTAACACCACAGTGTCCAGAAAAATTGGTTGATTGCATGGACAAAAGGAGCAGGCAATTATTAACTGTAATGGTGATTTTACTATGTTTTAGTTGATAGCGCCCTAGAAAATACAACAAACTTTCACAACAAAAACAAAAAAAGGCCGTAGTTTTATTTTTACTTAGGTTTTTGCCGTACACGCTCTTGTTGCACGTACTGTATATAATTCTTCTGTACGTGTGTCTGTGACTGAAATCCTCCTAAACGGCTGAACCGATTTTAATGAAATTTTGTGTGTGCATTTGAGTGAGTCTCTGGATGGTTAAGATTCACAATTGGACCCAGTAGGTGGCACTGCAATCGGGTTCTAGGATTTTTTTTGTTTTTTGACGAAATATTTTTTTTTATTTTTTTATTTGTTTTCTTTTTTCACATATCAGAACATATAACCGCAAAATTTCACCACCCTCACGATCCCCCAATCTTTATATATGATTCTGCTGTACGTGAGTTTGTGACTGAACTCCTTCTACATGGCTGGATCAATTATAATGAATTTTTGATTGCATTTGAGTGGGTTCCTAGATGGTTTAGATTCACAATTGAACCCGGTAGGTGGCACTGTGATCGGGATCTAAGATTTTTTTTTTTGTCTTTTGACGAAATTTTTTGTTTTATTTTTTTTTTAGATTTTTTGCATACCAGAACATCATGTAATGAACCTCCTAAGCGGCTGGATTTTAATGAAGAATGGATTTCTGGATGGGGGTAAATTCACAATTGGGATCTAAGAAATTTTTTTTGTCTTTTAACGATTTTTTTTTTTGGTTTAGATTTTTTGCATATCAGAACATATAACCCCAAAATTTCACCACCACCAATCTTTATATAGAATTCTTCTGTACGTGAGTTTGTGACTGAACTCCTTCTAAACGGCTAGATCGATTATAATGAATTTTTATGTGTGCGTTTGGGTGGGTGTCTAGATGGTTAAGATTCACTAAGGTGGGATCTAAGAATTTCTTTATTTTATGACTAATTTTTTTTATTTTATTTTTTTTAGATCTTCTGCATATCAGAACATATAACCCCAAAATTTCACCACCCCGCTGCACCCAAAAATTTTCTGTGCGTGTGTATCTGACTGAACTCCTCCTAACTCCTAAATGGCTGGATCGATTTAATGAAATTTTGTGTGTGTATTTGAGTGGGTCCCAAGATGGTTTAGATTCACAATTGGACCAGGTAGGTGGCATTGCAATCAGGTTCTAGGAATTTGTTTTTGGTTTTTGGCTTTTTTGTAGCTTGGCGTTGTTTTGCGATTTCATTTTCGGTTCGTTGTGTTTCGATATTCCATGTATCATATTTGCGTGCATATTGAATGTATTATTCATCGCGAAACATATTGAACTAACGTTTTAGATCATAAATGAAGTGTACTGAAACACTTACAATGAAAAAAATGTGTAAAGGGCAATACTGAAGTGAACACCGTGAAAATGCAGAAATACAAAATTATTGTCTGGGTTGAATGCACTATCACTCGCAAGCATTCACTTGAATCTCTCGATAAACCGATGAAAATCTCAACGATAATAGCAGACTTTCGGTGGCGCTCTACTATTGCTGCCCTGTCCGGTGGTTTCACACAGATATTGACGGTCATTCTACGCGTTGACGAAATTAACGCATGTTTAAAACAACCATACCTATGGTGAAATGAAAATACGCATTACACCTTAACAATAACATAAATATGCATGTCCAACTGCAATACAATCCATCGGCACTGTTCAGTTTCTTCTTTGTTTGCTATTATGTTTTAAAAATGTAAATCGTCCAAATTTGTACATATGCGAACATATGGGTCAGTGGATCCACAGCGTAGAAGCGTCAATTTTCATGAGTCATGTCAGTCGGGTCCGCTACTCCAATTTAAAATTAGACTTCTATCGATGATTTTTTCCGTGTGTAAAAGTTATCACTTTTACACATTTAGAGTACTATAAGGCACTGTATTCGTGTAAAATTAAATATTTATAAAACTAAATTGCTGTGTTAAAATATTAATGAAAAATAAACTATAGCAACGTGGCTAAATGCGGTAGTACAAACAAGTCCCAGATTTTAGATATCACTTTATGAGATCACTTTATGAGAGCGCTGGTTACGCGGAAATTCTGCGCTAAACTGTAAGCAACTGTAAGCAAGCGATTGTTGAACTAAGCGGGTGCTCTATCAAAACTCGATAACGATCTTACGTGATTATGAAATCGCGTAAATAAAACAAAGACAAGTATTTTTTAATAAATTGGTGAGTGTAGCCTGTCGAACCACACCTTTTATTCAATTAATATGCAATCACTGTCGTCATAATTATTGTTTGCAAGCTGATTCACATTCTGCTTGAGTTTTAAAATTATTTAGTGTAACACCGCATCCCTTTAAAGCGAAAGGAACACACGTATTGATAATCTTAATATACGTGTATCGTAGTATGGATCCCAAACAACTTATCACATCGGAGCGGACGGTGCCATCGATTGCATGACATCTAGGATCATAACTGCGTTCTTTACAGAAACGAAATAGGAAAAAAATTGATGCATTTACATTTTAATTATTATTTAGAAGACTTACTAAATATAATAGTTCCAAGTGTGCTGCAAATAAGGGCAGCCAATAAAATTAAGACACAAGCAAATTTCTTCATTATTATACTGTTCAATGTATTTTATGGTTGATATTCAAATTCAAACTAATGATTCACCACCCAACTGTTAACACAGAATATTTTCAATTAAAATAAACATCTCAATTAAAATAAACAGAAACAGACCTATATATATATATCATTTTATTTAACAGAATAATTACGTAAAATCTATTTTATTTGTTTATAGCAGTTTGCTCAACTTATACTGATAATTTTGTACACACCTGAAAGTTTTTATTAAATTTAGTTTAACTAGACATCCAGAGATGTCACTTTTTTGATTAATTAGCTAAATTTATTGTCGGTTAAAATCAGTTCTTGAAAAAATATATAAAAAAAATATTGTAAGGAAGCGAGATATCATCAAGATAGCATTTGGTAAGAAATACCAATAAATCAATAACAAGATATAAATCTATCAAATTTTTAGAGAGATTTTCTAGCGAACATACCATAATACAAAAAGTTTTAAGCGTTTGGTTTAAAATTTTCACAAAAAACATAGTAAAATTGCAAAAATGTATGAAATTTGCCATTTACTTTTTAAAGACTATTTTTCATGTAAATGTTGGCCACGGTTACGTTTTAAGTGTTCCATGTGAGATGTCTAGTTTTTACCCCCCTCCTGATGATTACATCGGCCCATAAACCGCACCATACAGTGTTTTTTTCTGAGTGCATTGACAGCTCTTGCATTGCCTGGGACTGCTCATCACACACAAAATGTGGCAATTTTGCTTATTAACGTACCCATATTTAACCAAAAATGTGCTTGGTCGCTGAACCCAATTTTAACTGAAACAAATTTTTCATTGAACACAAATATTGCTAATAAAATCCAATATTTTGTAAACGTTGTTCGGGTGTAATTCTTTCCATGTTGAAATGGCAATGCTAACTAAGTCAAAAACATATACATATACGAAAAACCAAAACGGAAAAAGTCACTCTTCATATACAATTTGATAAATCAACAATTTATTTCGTTTAAATGTAATTTTTGTTGTTTTCAAAATCCCCACTTTTATCGAGTACGATATGATATTAAGTGCCTATACATGTGCCCATCATTAAGCAGAATAAAATAAAGAATTGGTCAATGAAACCCACTATTTTCCCAAAATGAGCAAAAAGGTTGGGTTCCACAAATTGGGTCAGAAAATGTAGCACTTGTAGAGAGAATAAATATAATAGCAACAATTATATTCACCAAATGATTCAAACTATTTGGGGTATAAGCTCAACATAACGAACCTTCTGGACTGAAAACAATCCGGTTATAAAAGCCATAGATGAACTGACCAAACTTGCTTTATGCAAACCGTACAAGTCAATTTTTTCTTCACTTTACAGATTTCTTTTCATAAATCGATCGTGAAACTGTCATCTTTTAAAATCGATCGCCATGAGCAGATATCAACGAAACGTAGCATATGTCTCAACCAGTCAGACTTAAGAGCTTAAGTTACACGCCGATTGCACCACTTCGGTTAGTGCTACAATCACCAAAATTTTATAGGGCTCTCGTCACAAATAAACAACTGACCTCTAAAATTTTCTAAAACAAATGTTTAATGCCTCCGCTTCACATACGACATTCAATTACATATATTTTTAACAGAAAAATACTACACACCATCACATAGCGGACAAATTTATCGTAACTGCTTTCAACTACTCATAATAAAATGGTAGAGCAGTTGTGAGTAGTTAATTTAGCAAAGACAAAAACCATACGTGCTTATATGAGTACTTGCGGTAGTCGATTGGAAAGCAACTATTTTAATATTACGGCTCTTGAAAATCATAGAGGGCTCTGGTATGATGCTTTTTTCCGATGTCATGTACGCAGCATAAACACCTTTTTTACCCAAGATAATAGCTGTGTTACTTTTGCAAATCCCGCTTAGCTTAGCGTTTGAATCTGAAAACAACAACTTTTGGCTTTAATTTTTTTATTGTGATTTAGATTCTTCGGTTTATTTTACGAAATAGAACAAATTAAATTCGGTATTTTTCTATCAAAACAAAACAGGCAAAATATCTTTTTTTTTACAACAAGATGACAAAAAAAAATAGTATAAATAACCGCCTTGTGGTAAACACCATAACCATAAAATGGTTTTATTCCCCCTAAACCTAACATTTGTTTGGCTTCCATTAAAGCCAATTCGGCTTTATACAATGCAATTGTTGTTGTAATTATGCGAAAGCAACACAGCTAATTCTATTGACGTCAAGGGAACAAAATAACATTAAACGTCACAACGAAATTTTAACTATATTATCCTTAATAACTCAAAAAATACAATGTCTAGAAACGTATATTCTTGCATATACACCAAAGCCATCTAGAAACACACATAGCCTCAAAAATCATATTGATAAGTAGTCGGAGTCGGGAGTTATTTGATATTCAAATCAAGATACGGTTAGATATAAAACAAATCAAATGTTTGAAAAGAACATTACAATCAAGCATGTCTTGCGGTGGAGGGAGAAGCACTGCCATTTTAAATTTCGCTGTTTGTATTGGACTCTGTATTTTCTTAAACGATTATACCAATACCAGTATGTTGGATGGAAATGGGTTTCTTAAATGATCTTCGGAAGAAGTTCTGGAATATGGCCACCTGGGACGATTATGAACTTGGTGATTTATAAACCGATTATGATGGGATTGGGTATGTTGGATTGAAATGGGATTCTTAAATGATTTTGGGAATAAATTCTGAAGGCCACCTGGGACGGAACTCGATCAATTCTTAACCAATCATAATGGGATTGAATATGTAGGATGGAAATGTGATTCTTAAATGATTTTTGGAAGAAGTTCTGGGAAATGGCCTGCTGGGGCGGAACTTGGTAATTTGTTAACCGATTATGATGAGAGTGAGCATGTTTGATGGAAATGGGATTCTTAAATGATTTTTGGAAGAAGTTCTGGAATGTGGCTATCTGGGGCAGAACCCTGTAATTTGTTAACTGATTATGATGGGATTGTATATGTTGGATGGAAATGGGATTCTTAAATGATTTTTGGAAAAAGTTCTGGAATATGGCCACAAAATATAAACTTTCGAGACCATTTCCTCCCGAAACATTGCACGTATAACGTCATATGCCCGTACATGTGGTACAGACACCCACTTTTGTTTAGACCTAGTTAAAGAGGGACATTTTAGTTTTACCATTTGTTTTTTTTACTTTAAGTTACATTTTTATCTTTGTAAAACGTTTAAAGAAATCTTAAGGATCGGTAACGAGTACATGAAATAATATAAATGAAATATTAAACAACAACAAACTGAAGTTGGTTAACTAATTTAGATTTTCTATAGGCCGTCATATTTATTGTACTCGTCGGTTTTCTTAATTGTGTAATGATGTAATGATCAAGCAAAATATTAGGAGTGCACACGAAGTTAAAAGCTGTTTTTCGTTATGTGGAGCATTGTCTTTTAGATGTTTTCAAATAAGACACTTGAAACATTTGGCATTTTTATTTGAAAATAGAGCAACTAGAAAGGTTTTTGCAGTAATCCACAAACCTTCGTGTTCTAGGATATTGTACCCCTTTACCTCTTCTTCTATAATATAAACAGGTACATTATTTATTCCCTATTTTAAACATAAAATTACAAATAATAAATTGATATATCAACGGTAACAGTCCATTTTTATAAGTTCACAAATTTACATTCTAAATTGAAATAATTGTATTTATGTACAGTATCGCACGCAGTTACTTAAAGCAGTTATTAATAATATCCAAACGAACGCCTTTTACACATTCAAATAAAGTCATTAAATGATGAATTGTTGGTGATACTTTACGACATAAATTTATCTTGCCACTTTACATTTTATCTTGAAAAAAATTAGAGAATGCGAATTTACTAAACCATCACGATATCCAATATAAATTTAGACTTCTAACGATAATTTTTTCCGTGTGTAAAAGTTATCACTTTTAAACATTGCAATTTATCTTGGTTTTTAGAGAATTAGGGCACTGAAACTAAATTACTTTATTAAAATATAAATGAAAACTAAATTAAAGCAACGTGGCTAAATGCGGTATTACAAACAAGTCCCACATTTTAGAGATCACTTTATGCGCAATTATGCGCTAAACTGTATTAAGCAAGCGATTAACTAACCGGGTGCTCTATCAAAACTCGATAACGATCTTACGTGATTATGAAATCGCGTAAATAAAACAAAGACAACTATTTTTTAATAAATTGGTGAGTGTAGCCTGTCGAACCACACCTTTTATTCAATTAATATGCAATCACTGTTGTCATAATTATTGTTTGCAAGCTGATTCACATTCTGCTTGACTTTCAAAAGTATTTAGTGTAACACCGCATCCATTTAAAACGAAAGGAACACACGTATTGATAATCTTAATATACGTGTATCCTTGAAAGTATACAGCACAAGCTATCCCATCGGAGCGGACGGTGCCATCGATTGCATCACATCTAGGATCAGCACTGCGTTCTTTACAGGAACGAAATAGGAAAAAAATTGATGCATTTACATTTTAATTATTATTCAGAAGACTTACTAAATATAATAGTTCCAAGTGTGCTGCAAATAAGGGCAGCCAATAAAATTAAGACACAAGCAAATTTCTTCATTGTTATACTGTTCAATGTATTTTATGGTTGATATTCAAATTCAAACTAATGATTCACCACCCAACTGTTAACACAGAATATTTTCAATTAAAATAAAGATCTCGTTAGAAACAGACCTATATATATATCATTTTATTTAACAGAATAATTACGTAAAATCTATTTTATTTGTTTATAGCAGTTTGCTCAACTTATACTGATAATTTTGTACACACCTGAAAGTTTTTATTAAGTTTAGTTTATCCATAGATGTCACTTTTTTGATTAATTAGCTAAATTTATTGTCGGTTAAAGTCAGTTCTTGAAAAAATATATATAAAAAAAATATTGTAAGGAAGCGAGATATCATCAAGATAGCATTTGGTAAGAAATACCAATAAATCAATAACAAGATATAAATCTATCAAATTTTTAGAGAGATTTTCCAGCGAACATACCATAATACAAAAAGATTTAAGCGTTTGGTTTACAATTTTCACAAAAAAACACAGTAAAATTGCAAAAATGTATGAAATTGGTCATTTACTTTTTAAAGACTATTTTTCATGTAAATGTTGGCCACGGTTACGTTTTAAGTGTTCCATGTTAGATGTCTAGTTTTTCGAATAAAACAAAAATTTGATCATTGAAAACCCTTATTTTCCAACAATGAGCAAAAAGGTTGGGTTCCACAAATTGTTTTGTCGTTCGTTCTATTTAATTAAAACTAATTTAATTAAAACAAATTTATTTATTACAATAACACTTGCAGTCTTTTGAATTTGAAAACAAAAATTATTTAGACATGCAGAAATAAAAAGACGCCAGAAAAAAATGTGTACTGTCTCATTCTAATAATCTACGTGTTACATATTTATGATTCCCCTCAACTACAGTACTAGTAGCGACATCTTAAATTTGATGTAGAATACCACAATTGTTCTACCTTCTACTATACTACTATGTATACTATGGTTTAAATAATAGGATTCGAGCTGCACCAGTGTGTGTGATCACTGCAAATTAAAATATTTGATTGTTGATAGTAATGTATAAAATTATTTATCATTTTTTGACAGTCTCTCTGAGTTTAAATGTTCTCTGTCATCAAGCGGGAATCGCGATGGCTGAGTTTTATACCAATACCATTTTTTAAGCTAATAAAACCCATATGAGTAATTTATCAGCTCACCGGAATTTAGCTACAGGTCCCAGTTCGACTGGAAAGATGCAATCACTAAAATTCATATGAGCTTAGCGAGTTAAATTTGAGTTTTACCCCGGCCGGTCAACTGTGACAAAGCCTGTTTTGTTTTCAAATTGTTTGACTTAAGCATTTAAAGGTGGTCATACTGTTGAAGAAAAGTTTACTGATTATAGTAAAGTGTGTGATGTCCTTCCTTTAAAGTGGATCTTGTCATATTTGACGAACCGAACACAAAAAATTAGTTAGGCTTTTGGACCTCTTTTATTTATTGCATTCATAGCTGATATAAGACGGTGCTTCGAACATTGCGAGTTTTTAATTTATGCTGATGATGTTAAAATCTTTTGTTTTGTCTGTTTAATCCACAACAGGAAGTAAATATTTTTTGTGAATGGTGTACCTGGTATACTTTGAATAAGTCTTTCGAAAAATGCTTTTGGAGTAACAATGTAACATGGGGTTATTGTGTTTTGGATTCTATTTCAGTATTGTTGATGAACAAATTTAGAAAACTGTTTTCAAAACAGATCTTCATAAAATAAAATCATCGTTATTTTATAAAGTTTTTCGCAATTACAAAACCAATCAAAAGTTGTCGCTAAGTTTAAATTTAGAAAACATCACAGCGACAAAAAATTGAATATTTTAAAACCTAAATGTTTGTTTAGAAAGTTTAACAATTTATTATATATTCGCGATTTTCAACCAAGTAACTGACATCGATGATTCACATCATAGTTTGCTAAGAAGCAAAGGGGTTAAAACTGTCATAATATTGGATTTGACAATTCTCGTCCCCTTGTAGACGTAGAAACCCACACTATCTACATTCGATGAAAATCGCAAATACTGCTTGGTTCAATAGATTATCCTGGAACTGAGAATAACGCAATCAGAACGAATTATATTGAAAAATATCAAATTTGTAAAAATTGTGACATTTTAAATAAAACCGCATTATAAATAAAAATTATAATCGTTTTAAGTTTTATTAATTACGTTAAATTCAAGTAAAGTTATTATAGAGACATCTGTAAACGGATTTTGAAATTACTGAAAGCTCGATTTTGCAATCGCATAAAATTGAAGTTTTCTTTTTTTTTTTTTGTAATAATATTTAATTAAGAAAATCAACGATGTCAGCGATGTGTATACATTTCCAGTAAATAAATTTTGATGAAAAAATTATTGGTTCTATTTACATGCTGATTCATAAAATCTCGTTTCAGCTCCCGTTTTCTCTTTAATTTTCTTAAAAATGTGATCGTTTAGATTGCTATTAAATCCATCGTTCAACTCGATAATTCTGATGTGCATGGGACCAGTATTTACTAAAGAAGTTAAATTTTTATAAAACTAAATTTTAAATTGGATGTAAGAGAAATCTGCGGCAGCACCCTTTATTAACTTATCTTTACTAACCTACATCGATTCCTAAACGGAATGCTCATTTTTACAGAAAATTAAAAAACTTATGCTACGCTTTAGTTTAATTTTAATAATTAAATACTACTCGATGATGTCTCATTTTCAAATATGTATTTGTTAAATATTTTATTAAAAATATAAAGTTAAAGTATAGATGATTTGTTTAATTTTTTATTCATAAATGTGAGTTCAAAAATTTTCCAATTACCACGGTTTCTTATAGTATAACTCAATAAAAGATTCCCCTCTCTTTAAAGCTCTTATTTTAATAGTACGGCTCTTTAAAATCATAGATGGCTCTGCCATTGTCCGTCCGTAGACATTATAATCAGCCGAATTGATTGTTAGTTGTATTAAATACGTGCTTCTTTGCAATCACTCACATACCGAGGCTTCGAGATCGTTCTGCACTTCCATGGCTTGAACTTTGGTATGTCAGACCCGATTTTTAATTCAAGTCGTGTGTAGTAATGTTTCTGTCGTGCTCGATTTTAATTGGGCTAGAGACGAGTTATAAAAGATTTTATTATACAAATTCGAATTATATAAAAGTGAATTGATTAAACATTCTTTGGTTAACCGTTACAAAAGCATGTTATTTTGTTATTTGTTTTATTTTGACAACAACTGCAGATGACAGTCAACGAAATCTCTCGATTATGCGTACTTAAACTAGAGAAATATTTCGAGTTACGTTTAACAGACTTACTAATATTGTGGGGTGATATGGGTCTAGTTGAAAAGGTCATTCGGTCAACAAGGAAGCTTCAAAAAGTTTGGTCAAACCCGTCCGGTTCGTTTGTATATAACTGAGTGGGCTTAAGCACGAAATTTTGTTCCATTCCAAACAAAAAAAAATCGTAAGCATAACCACCTTGGTATACAGACACCTGATTTAGTTCCTTTGCATAGTTGGTTATCGTAATTTCAGAAATTCTAACAATTCATCATCAGCGCATCAGTATTTTTATTTGAATAACAAACATACATTGAGTACCTTCACAAAATCATCTTTATCAAATTGTTTAGCTGATAGTTGAACATATAAATCGCATGAAGGTTGTTATAGTACCTTGGGACCTTTAGATACTCATTTCTTCAGTACCATACCACAACTGCAATGTAGACAAGAAACTGTAATAAATCATCAAGTCATCTACACAAACATATCCGTTTTCTGTTGTTTAACCGCATTTGGATATTTAACTTTATCTTCCAAGTTACATAAATATCTCCAAATAATTCTCTAAAATTGTGCGTCTTTGTCCACCACCAAACTTTATCGATACATCTTCTGAATATCTTTCGAAATTCAAATCGATAAACACGGTATCTCAAAAGGATGGTATATATAATGAACAGTGGAGCCTACTAATATTACATCATTCAGTGAATTTTGTTATGTGATATCAGGACAACGCTGCACACGTACATTAGGGCTAGCTCAAATAAGAGCTACCACGATTTCTATCAGAGAATGCTCTGATCTGCAAAAGCCTTACATACTATACCTATTTCCAATGTGCGTGAAGGGTGTGATGAAAAAACAATTCACACAACTATTGGAAGATACTTATAAGACCATCAAAATCCCGTTATAGTTACTCAGTCGAGATAGTGTTTAAATAAAAGATACGTTGACCAAATTGACAATTATTGACCAAATACCCCCCAAAATGACTAACATATTGGCAAATCAAGGTAAAAAAAAACTACCGTCGGATACGTTTCACTCAGACAATGGTACAGGACATCCCTAACGCAGGTGAACAAAACGATATGATATTAACTATCACATAAAAACTGAAAATAAAAAACGAATAATGTGCCTAAATGTTCTGAACTGAACTGAACTCTATGAGTTTGAGTTCGAATTTGGTTTTAAATTTGATCTAGTGTGGTTTCAGCGGTATTCATATGCGTCCTTCGTTTGAAGGACGCATTTATAAATATTTATAAATACGGCTGAAAGCTAAAATATAGAAACCGATTTGACATTTACTAAGCCATTTTCAAACTATCTGAAAGGGGGACGAGAATTGTAAAATTCATTGTTATGACAGTTTTATTCCTCCTTGCCTCATAGCAAAATATGATTTACATTTTGTTCACCAGATGTCAGTTACTTTGTTGAAAATAGCGAATAGCAACAACGCGGCGTACTTCATTTAGAGATCACTTTATGAAAGCGGCGTTTACGCGAAGAAATACTGCGTTAAGTGGGAACCAGTCAGGAATAAAAACTTAACTTAATCAAAAAAATAAGAATGCGATAAATGGCATGTCAGTGTTATTACCCAGTCAAACTTAATTTTTTACTTAAGAAACCCAACGAAACCTTCGTTAAATTTAAGCTGTCACTTAAGAAAAAATTAATGCGCGCTGTTTCTCGCCCGAAAATTAGAAATACTTAAAAATACGATTTGTAGTTGCTTTTATGTAAAGACACATTTTTAATGAGGTAGGAAGCCATTTTTATTTTTCTTAAATTTTTTCCGTTTACTACTTTACTTATTAATTAAAACCATTTTAATATATTTCCAGATTCTGTAATGTTTAAATTATTTATGATAATGCAAAACTAGTGTCTTACTGTATTTTGTTAAAAATTAATTTTACTAATGGTGTGGTATTATAGTGGTGGTGTAAACGTTATTTTTATACTATAATACTTTAATTTTGTTTAGTTTATTTCCTTTTTTCAGTAGCACGTAAAATAATTTCGTGTATGTGGTATATAATATTGTCAAATTACTGAAAATAAATATGGAATTCCTCTAAAAGACATTTCACAATAAAAAAACAACTGTTTGTAAACGAAAAGCTGTCACCTAAGAATTATTATTTTTGCATGGCTGGAATGTCAAAAAAAGAAAAACAATTGATTTCGTTAAAATTCTTATTTTTTTTTAAGTTTTTAATCTTGACTGGTTGAGGCTTTAAACTGTTTAAGCAACCATTAGCTAACCGGGTGTGCTCTATATCAAAATTCTAGTAATATTGGCCTTTTGAACTACTACACCAAAATGTATTAAACGATCTTAAGAGTGAAACACACCAAGAGCAGCGCAACATGTCCCAAACAATCCACACTAACGGCTGCGTTTGGGCGTGCACATCAAGCAGCGCAGCAGTTTGTTTTGTTTTAGTAGTAAAATCGACTTGTGTCAATTTTATCGAGGTTATGACTAGCAGCAAAGAACACAGTAAAATGGAGCTGCTGGGTGTGAAACCTATTGATGCCGCGACAGATTCAACTTCATTCAATATAATTTCTTTAAATTTAAATTTTTCTATTAAAATTATAAAATATTAGATTTCTTTATTTATAAAGCTGTTGTGGCTTGGTGTGTTTCATCTTTTACGCGTCATTATGAAATCGCGTAAATAAAATAAAGGCAAGTAATTTTTACTAAATTAGTGAGCGTAGCCTGTCAAACCACACCTTTTATTCAATTAATATGCAATCACTGTTGTCATAATTGTTGTTTGCAAGCTGATTCACATTCTGCTTGAGTTTCGAAATTATTTGGTGTACCACCGCATCCACCATAAGTGAAGGTAACACACGAATTTCTACTCGTAATATACGTGTATCGTTGAAAGAATACAAAACAACCTATCCCATCGGAGCGGACGGTGCCATCGATTGCATCACATCTAGGATCAGCACTGCGTTCTTTACAGGAACGAAATAGGAAAAAAAATTGATGCATTTACTTTTTAATAATTATTCAGAATACTTCCTCAAAATAACATGGCCAAGTGTGCTGCAAATAAGGGCAGCTAAAACAATTACGACACAAACAAATTTCATTGTTATACTGTTCAAAGTATTTACTGGTTGATGTTCAAATTCAAACTAAAAATTCACAACACAATTAAAATAAACATCAAGATAGAAACAGATCTAGAAATATTTATATAGATATCAGAATAATTACGTAAAATCTATTTTATTTGCTCAATTTATACAAATAATTTTGTACACACATGAAAGTTCTTATTAAGGTTACCCCCCGATTCTGACGTACAGTCGCAGACGTGTTTTCTGGTTTAGCGAAAACTTTTGTCTTAAAGAAAACTGTAGACTTACAATTCGTATTCTGCACGTGGTCTATCTATCAACACTCAACATAGTCTTTTAAAATTGTCTTCGATAGCATCGGCGAAATAGGTAGTCTTACGAAGTATTATTTTGAAATTTCGCTTACAAAGTGACGTTCTACAGAGATAATTTTATTTGATATATGTATGTAAATACAAAAACGGAAATTAGAATATGTTGATGTATTAAATTTAGACTTCTAACGATAATTTTTTCCGTGTGTAAAAGTTATCACTTTTAAACATTGCAATTTATCTTGGTTTTTAGAGAATTAGGGCACTGAAACTAAATTACTTTATTAAAATATAAATGAAAACTAAATTAAAGCAACGTGGCTAAATGCGGTATTACAAACAAGTCCCACATTTTAGAGATCACTTTATGCGCAATTATGCGCTAAACTGTATTAAGCAAGCGATTAACTAACCGGGTGCTCTATCAAAACTCGATAACGATCTTACGTGATTATGAAATCGCGTAAATAAAACAAAGACAACTATTTTTTAATAAATTGGTGAGTGTAGCCTGTCGAACCACACCTTTTATTCAATTAATATGCAATCACTGTTGTCATAATTATTGTTTGCAAGCTGATTCACATTCTGCTTGAGTTTTAAAAGTATTTAGTGTAACACCGCATCCATTTAAAACGAAAGGAACACACGTATTGATAATCTTAATATACGTGTATCCTTGAAAGTATACAGCACAAGCTATCCCATCGGAGCGGACGGTGCCATCGATTGCATCACATCTAGGATCAGCACTGCGTTCTTTACAGGAACGAAATAGGAAAAAAATTGATGCATTTACATTTTAATTATTATTCAGAAGACTTACTAAATATAATAGTTCCAAGTGTGCTGCAAATAAGGGCAGCCAATAAAATTAAGACATAAGCAAATTTCTTCATTATTATACTGTTCAATGTATTTTATGGTTGATATTCAAATTCAAACTAATGATTCACCACCCAACTGTTAACACAGAATATTTTCAATTAAAATAAACATCTCGTTAGAAACAGACCTATATATATACCATTTTATTTAACAGAATAATTACGTAAAATCTATTTTATTTGTTTATAGCAGTTTGCTCAACTTATACTGATAATTTTGTACACACCTGAAAGTTTTTATTAAGTTTAGTTTAACTAGACATCCATAGATGTCACTTTTTTGATTAATTAGCTAAATTTATTGTCGGTTAAAGCCAGTTCTTGAAAAAATATATAAAAAAAATATTGTAAGGAAGCGAGATATCATCAAGATAGCATTTGGTAAGAAATACCAATAAATCAATAACAAGATATAAATCTATCAAATTTTTAGAGAGATTTTCCAGCGAACATACCATAATACAAAAAGATTTAAGCGTTTGGTTTACAATTTTCACAAAAAAACACAGTAAAATTGCAAAAATGTATGAAATTGGTCATTTACTTTTTAAAGACTATTTTTCATGTAAATGTTGGCCACGGTTACGTTTTAAGTGTTCCATGTGAGATGTCTAGTTTTTCGAATAAAACAAAAATTTGATCATTGAAAACCCTTATTTTCCAAAAATGAGCAAAAAGGTTGGGTTCCACAAATTGTTTTGTCGTTCGTTCTATTTAATTAAAACTAATTTAATAATAATTAAATTTATATTTTATATTACCGTAACTTTTATTTATTTATTACAATAACACTTGCAGTCTTTTGAATTTGAAAACAAAAATTATTTAGACATGCAGAAATAAAAAGACGCCAGAAAAAAATGTGTACTGTCTCATTCTAATAATCTACGTGTTACATATTTATGATTGCCCTCAACTACAGTACTAGTAGCGACATCTTAAATTTGATGTAGAAAACCACAATTGTTCTACCTTCTACTATACTACTATGTATACTATGGTTTAAAAAATAGGATTCGAGCTGCACCAGTGTGATCACTGCAAATTAAAATATTTGATTGTTGATAGTAATGTATAAAATTATTTATCATTTTTTGACAGTCTCTCTGAGTTTAAATGTTCTCTGTCATCAAGCGGGAATCGCGATGGCTGAGTTTTATACCAATACCATTTTTTAGGCTAATAAAACCCATATGAGTAATTTATCAGCTAACCGGAATTGAGCTGCAGGTCCCAGTTCTACGGGAAGGATGCAATCACTGAATTCATATGAGTTTAGCGAGTTCAATTTGAGTTTTATCGGCTATTCCTAAGTTAATAGAATCGATGGTCAAGGGTCGTATCTTTTTCTCAATTGAAAACTCTCTCTCTGTAAATCTTGTTTTGTTTTCAAATTGTTTGACTTTAGCATTTGAAGGTGGTCATACTGTTGAAGAAAAGTCTACTGATTATAGTAAAGTGTGTGATGTCCTTCCTTTAAAGTTGATCTTGTCATATTTGACGAACCGAACTCATAAACATTTTTTAAATAACATTTTATCTGGTTTGGTCTGGCATCCCTCAAGGTAGGATTTTGGACCTCTTTTATTTATTGCATTCATAGCTGATACAAAACGGTGCTTCGAACATTGCGAGTTTTTAATTTATGCTGCTGATGTTAAAATCTTTTCTTTTGTATGTTTAATCCACAACATGTAATCCACAACATATAATAAAATTTAACAATTTATTATATATTCGCAATTTTCGACCAAGTAACTGACATCGATGATTCACATCATAGTTTGCTAAGAAGCAACAATATCTAAGAAGCAACAATATTGGATTTGACAATGCTCGTCCCCTTGTAGAAGTAGAAACCCACACTATCTACATTCGATGAAAATCGCCAATACTGCTTGGTTCAATCGATTATCCTGGAACTGAGAATAACGCAACCCGAACGAATTTTCCAATTACCACGGTTTCTTATAGTAACTCAATTATTTTAATATTACGGCTCTTATTTTAATATTACGGCTCTTGTGCGACATTATAATGAGCCGAATTTATTGTTCACAAATACTGTCCTTGTATTAAATACGTGCTTCTATGCAATCACTCACATACCGAGGCTTCGGGATCGCTCTGCACCTCCATGGGTTGAACTTTGGAGTGTCAGACCCGATTTTTAATTCAAGTCGTGTATTTAGTAATGCAGTAAGTCTAAAAATTCATCATCAGCGCATCAGTATTTTTATTTGAATTACATAAATATACGGACCGGTAATCAAAAAGAAGCAAAACACAAGATTTCATGATTTAGGTTAATTTGAAAATGAAATTTGTCATCTTTCGGATCCCTTCTTACATCGAGTACCTTTACAAAATCATCTTTATCAAATTATCTAACTGATAGTTGAACATATAAATTGCATGAAGTTTGTTATAGTACCTCGGGACCTTTAGATACTCATTTCTTCAGTACCATACCACAACTGCAATTTAGACCAGAAGCTGTCATAAATCATCAAGTCATCTACAAAAACATAGCCGTTTTCTGTTTTTTAACCGCATTCGTATATTTAACTTTATTTTCCATTTCCAGTTGTTTTATAGAAAGTGTGGTCAAATACGGTACTGCTGAAGGCCCATATACATATAACCCCAAGAAGTTTAAATTGAGGAATAGGCTCAGTTTCATTAAAGCTCCATACAATTCTTTAAAATTGTTCGTCTCATTTGTCCACCACCAAACTTTATCGATACATCTGTTGAGTATCGTAAATTCTAATCGATAAACACGGAATCTCAAGAGGATGGTATATAATTATGACTGAACAGTGGAGCCAACTAATAATAAATCAATCAGTGACTTTTGTTATGTCATATCAGGACAACGCTGTACACGTTCTTCAGCGAGCTCAAATAAGAGCTACCACGATTCCTATCCGAGAACGCTCTGATCTGCAAAAGCCTTATATACTATATCCATACCCAATGTGCCTGAAGGATGTGACAATTCAGACAACTATTGGAAGATACTTATAAATAAGTACTCAGTCCGGATAATGTTTAAAAAAATAGATACGTTGAGGTTAAAGAAATATAGAATGATCATCGACTACTGCAAACTAAACGCTGTGACAATTATTGACCAAATACCCCCCCAAAATGAATAACATATTGGCAAAGGTGAAAATAAACTACCGTCGGATACGATTCACTCAGACAATGGTGCAGGACATCCCTAACGCAGGTGAACAAAACGATATGATATTAACTATCACATAAAAACTGAAAATAAAAAACGAATAATGTGTGATCAAAGTGATCAAGCATTCCGTGCCTCTAGATTTTCTGAACTGAACTGAACTCTATGAGTTTGAGTTCGAATTTGGTTTTAAATTTGATCTAATGTGGTTTCAGCGGTATTCATATGCGTCCTTCGTTTGAAGGACGCATTTATAAATATTTATAAATACGGCTGAAAGCTAAAATATAGAAACCGATTTGACATTTACTAAGCCATTTTCAAACTATCTGAAAGGGGGACGAGAATTGTAAAATTCATTGTTATGACAGTTTTATTTCTCCTTGCCTCATAGCAAAATATGATTTACATTTTGTTCACCAGATGTCAGTTACTTTATTGAAAATAGCGAATAGGAACAACGCGGCGTACTTCATTTAGAGATCACTTTATGAAAGCGGTGTTTACGAGAAGAAATTCCGCGTTAAGTGGGAACCTGTCAGGAATAAAAACTTAACTTAATAAAAAATGAGAATGTGATAAATAGCATGTCAGTGTTATTACCCAGTCAAACTTAATTTTTTACTTAAGAAACCCAACGAAACCTTCGTTAAATTTAAGCTGTCACTTAAGAAAAAATTAATGCGTGCTCTATTACCGCTCCAATTAATGCGCGCTCTCTACTATTTTCGCTCGAAAATAAGAAAAACTTAAAAACGCGATTTGTTGTTGTTTTTATGTACAGCAGACGGAGATACGGAACAGCTTTAGTATCTCAGTCAAATTTTTTAGAGTCTGAGCGGCGATGGCGCCACTTTGTTCAAACCCGGATTTTTTTATAACTGAAAAAATGTCTTTGCTTAGCATTTTCAGTATCTTTATCTATCGGAATAAAACTGAACTAAAATTTAAAAATTTTACGTTAAGCAGTGGTATAATAATTTTTAATAAAAAAATATTAAATTTCATTTAAAAATAAATGAAATTTAATATTTTTTTATGAATATATAAAATTAAGAGTGGGAAGGGAAAGAAATAATTAAAATTAAAAGTTTCAAAATTGATTTAGGTGAAGGCAAATCTCTGCTTGACAATATTGAAATTACCGTATATTTGATTTGAATTTGTTTATGATTCGTCAACCTTGCAGACACAGATAAAGAGAAAGTATCGCTCGTATCGCTTCTGCTGATAGATGTACAACTAATGTTAGCTTAATTCTTTGTGTAAGTCCCATTATTATTTTGCACCAACAAATTCCGTGAAGTGAAGAGTGAACCGTCTCAAAAATAACGAATTCAAATGACGAATATTTAAATAATAATCGCATGTGACTTAATAAAATTTTTATTTTATTTATAAACCATATATTTACATTTTTTATTTTATTTTATTAAATTAATCATTTAAAATTTTTTATTTTACTAAACATTTAAAAATAGTTCATATGTTATAAATTCAAATTTATTTTATTTATAAAAATATATCTAAGATGGCAGTCAACTAAATTAACAATTTTTTAGGTATAATTGTAACCACCTAAAAAAATTGTAGAAAAATTTAATCCAAAAGCAGAAAAAATTATAAATATATAAAAATTGAAATACATCCAAGATGGCGTCTGATAATGTTTACATTTTTAGTTAAAACTACTACGAAGATACATTTTTCATGCGGTAGGAAGCCATATTTATTTTTTGCTTAAATTTTTTTTTGTTTACTACTATACCTTGTAATTAAAATCATTTTAATATATTTCCAGATTTTGTAATGTTTTAATCATTTATGATAAGCAAAAATAGTGCTTTAGTGTATTTTGTTAAAAATTAATTTTGCTAATGGTGTCGTATTATAGTGGTGGTGTAAACGCTATTTTTATACTATAATACTTTAATTTTGTTTAGTTTATTTCCTTTTTCCAGTAGCATGTAAAATAATTTCGTGTATGTTTTATTTTAAACTGACTGTTTTATTTTATTTGGATTTGTTTAATAATGTTGTCAAATTACTGAAAATAAATATGGAATTCCTCTAAAAGACATTTCACAATAAAAAAACAACTGTTTGTAAACTAAAAGCTGTCACTTAAGAATTATTATTTTTGCGTGGCTGGAATGTCAAAAAAAAGAAAAACAATTGATTTCGTTAAAATTCTAATTTTTTTAAGTTTTTTTTCTTGACCGGGTGCTCTATATCAAAATTCTAGAAATAATGGCTTTTTGTACTACTACACCAAAATGTATAAAACGATCTTACGCGTGATTATGGAATCGCGTAAATAAAAAAAAGGCAAGTAATTTTTAATAAATTGGTGAGCGTTGCCTGTCAAACCAAACTGTTTATTCAATTAATATGCAATCACTGTTGTCATAATTGTTGTTTGCAAGCTGATTCACATTCTGCTTGAGTTTCGAAATTATTTGGTGTACCACCGCATCCACCATAAGTGAAGGTAACACACGAATTTCTACTCGTAATATACGTGTATCGTTGAAAGAATACAAAACAACCTATCCCATCGGAGCGGACGGTGCCATCGATTGCAACACATCTAGGATCAGCACTGCGTTCTTTACAGGAACGAAATAGGAAAAAAAATTGATGCATTTACTTTTTAATAATTATTCAGAATACTTACTCAAAATAACATGACCAAGTGTGCTGCAAATAAAGGCAGCTAAAACAATTACGACACAAACAAATTTCATTGTTATACTGTTCAAAGTATTTACTGGTTGATGTTCAAATTCAAACTAAAAATTCACAACACAACTGTTAATACAGAATATTCTCAATTAAAATAAACATCACGATAGAAACAGATCTAGAAATATTTATATAGATATCAGAATAATTACGTAAAATTTATTTTATTTGCTCAATTTATACAAATAATTTTGTACACACATGAAAGTTCTTATTAAGGTTACCCCTCGATGAAAGTTCTTATTAAGGTTACCCCCCGATTACCGGACAAGTGGTGCACAAGTGGTGCAGTGGTTAAAGCTTCGGCACTTGGACCGGGAGGTACTGGTTTCGAATCCCATCAGAGGCTAGATGCAAATCGAATTTTCATCATCGATTACAATCGGTGATGTTAATAAACACAACTATGACCCTTTGATGGAGTGCAGAATTCACCGCCGACCCACCGCCCATGTCAATGTACAGGTTGACATGGGGCTTGCAATGTGCACGTGCGGTATACTGTAGTTGTGTGAGTAGGTGAATAGGTGAATGGGTTAATGATGTAGCATGAATGCGTGGTATCACAATGGGCCAAAAATGGTCTAAGTGTCAACCACTGAAACCTACCCCCCGATTCTGACGTACAGTCGCAGACGTGTTTTCGGGTTTAGCGAAAACTTTTGTCTTAAAGAAAACTGTAGACTTACAATTCGTATTCTGCACGTGGTCTATCTATCAACACTCAGCATAGTCTTATAAAATTGTCTTCGATAGCATCGGCGAAATAGGTAGTCTTACGAAGTATTATTTTGAAATTTCGCTTACAAAGTGACGTTCTACAGAGATAATTTTATTTGATATATGTATGTAAATACAAAAACGGAAATATGAATATGTTGATGTATTTACTAGATTAAAGAAATTGATGAGTGCATAACAATACTTTTAGTACACATTACATAACATCTTTTGCGGCGATTTAAATTGATTGACTTCCATCTGAAATTGAAATACATACATATTATACAACTACAAATTACGGGTATTCACTATTAAAACATGCATGTGAAGTTTATACTAAATTTATCCTAAAATAAAAAAATAAAAAGTTAGGATTAACTTAGGAAAAACTTCATACGTCTATAAAGAGACAGGAAGTTTATTGATTGATTGATTAGAATGTACGGCCAACACTAAGCAGGGATCCCGGATACGCCGGGCCTACCGTACACCCCTTTTACATATAATAAGATGGAGGGATAGGAAAGGTTGTTAGATATGATAGACTTGACCCGGTTACAGACACCTAAGTAGTCAATAGTTAGTAAATTGTTAGGCTAGGCACAAGACAGCACAATTATTTCTGGTTTTATGGTATAAAAGACCAGCAATCAGCATCCTGAAAAAATTTAATAATTATTTAAGTACCCATATATGGTAGATTCCCTGCAATAAAACTATATTATTATGAGTTGAACTTCGATAAACTAAATAGAGCAATTATCCATAAACAAAATTAAACTTGTTCCCCAAAAACATATAAAATCATGTAAAATTAATCCAATCCAGAAATCACCTAGCTATAGGCAATAAAGAATAAAATATATTAATATTCATTTAGTAAGTTTTATTAAAATAACCACTTGTAATCAGAATATGTTATTTATACTTAAATTTCACTCAAGCAATAATCATAATATTTACACAAATAAAATTAGATTACAATTATTACAAGCAGGAAGTGAATCCATCCATTGTTACAGTCATGTATTCTAGTTTTAATTTAAATACAAAATGCATTTACTTGATAGCTAAACTCAAATGGATCAATAGTTCACGGAATATACTGCACTTTACTCATACATTAAAAATTATAAAAACAGATCATTAGATGCAGGAAGTGAATATTAATATTAATTTTGTAAATTTTTTTAAAATAACCACATGTAATCAGAATATATAACATACTTAAATTACACTGAAGCAATAATAATAATATTTACACAAATAAAATTAGATTACAATTATTACAAGCAGAAAGTGAATCCATCCATTGTTACAGTCATATATGTTTCTAGTTTTAATTTAAATTAAAAAATTAATTTATTTGATAGATAAACTAAAATGGATCAATAGTTCACGGAATATACTGCACTTTAGTCACACATTGCAAATTATAAAAACAAATTATTACATGCAGGAAGTGAATATTAATATTAATTTACTAAATTTTATTAAAGCTACCGCATGTAATCAGAATATATTAATACTTAAATTTCACTGAAGCAATAATAATAATATTTACACAAATAAAATTAGATCGTAATTTTTACATGCAGGAAGTGAATCCTTCCATTGTTACAGTCATAAATGTTTTCTAGTTTTAATTTAAATACAAAATGCATTTATTTGATAGCTAAACTCAAATGGATCAATAGTTCACGGAATATACTGCACTTTAGTCACACATTGCAAATTATAAAAACAAATTACTACATGCAGAAAGTGAATATTAATATTAATTTACTAATTTTTATTAAAACTACCACATGTAATCAGAATATATTAATACTTTAATTTCACTCAAGCAGTAATAATAATATTTACACAAATAAAATTAAATTACAATTTTTACAAGCAGGAAGTGAATCCATCCATGGTTACAGACATATATGTTTTCTAGTTTTAATTTAAATACAAAATGCATTTATTTGATAGCTAAACTCAAATGGATCAATAGTTCACGGAATATTCTGCACTGTCTATAAAGAGACAGGAAGTTTATACTAATTTATTCCTAAAATAACAAAACAATAAAATATTTGAGCATGTGATAGTGAATTGCAATTATATAGGTGTTTTTGGTATTCAAGTTAGCAAAAACCATTAATAATGAAGTTAGTTCTGTTTCTTTTAGCGAATATTTTTTTTTTTTGAGGAACAGAATTGGGATATCGGAGCCCGAAGTAGTGGGTAAGCCTATCAGCCCATCACGTGGGCAGCCCTGACCGTGGTTGTTTTTTGTAAAAATGTCTAGTCAGACGTTTTTACCCTAACCTAATTAAAACTATTTGGCCCATGGGCCCTAATTGGGGAAAAGTGTTAGTAAATGGGCTTGATAGTGGTACGCTACCTAGGTCTGTGAAAAGAAAAGCTTAGCGCCAACAATTTCTTTCACAGGCTGTCGGTGACAACCCGCTATCGTTATTTAATTTGTTAATAACGCCTTCCATCTTTCTTTCTTACCAAATCACTCTCGTAACCACCAAATTAAATTATAAAAGCCCAATAAAACAAACACAATCAAAATTAATTTCACTTGCACTACTTTATTCTTGATCCAAACTAAAAATCTAATTTTAACAAAAAAAAAACAACTTATAAAAAAACAAAAACACAAATTTACTCAACACAAAAAAAAAAACAAAACTTTAACACACGAATTATAATTCCAAAAAATGATCACTCGTTGCTCTAACTAAAAACTGACTGCCCCGATTCTTCCAAAAAATACTCCACACGCGGTTAATTTTTTTTTAATTATATTAAAAGTTGATTAGCGATTGAAGATTGGGAAAAAAATATTTTTTGTAATTAAATTGAAAGTCTCAACCAATTCATAAAATCAAATTACCGCGTGCGTAAAAAATATTTGCATTGTCGGTAGATTAGGCACAACACCAAATGCAATTTTTCAATTATTGCATCGGTTATTGTCATTTACCTATTCACAAGTATATCCGAAAAGATTTACATTTCAATATGTGCATAAACGACGTAATCAAATTACGTTTATGAACATATTTGAGTTCATTTAACCCGAGGTACATAAAATATTCTAATATGAATGAATTATGTTACCTTTAATTAAATGAACCCTAAGAAAATGTAAAAATGGAAACATGACCGTCACATTATTTTCGAAACTATAGTATTATTGGGATAGGTTGATAACAGAACTAGATAAAATTCCGTTACAGTTATTAAACAACTTTAATCCCCGATAAAAAAAAACTATTTTAAGATGCCTTATAAAAATATTGTGGTAAACGAAAATGAATAGCAGATCTATTATCGCGTTCGGTTATATCATAATTAGTAATTAAAACACTATTACTTCTAATCATTTTATATTTGAGTTTATAAACCAACAGAATGAATTCATATATGTACTACCATCTGTGATATTGGTAACAGTCGATTAGAATAGGGGAAAACCGTTGGTGTTCTTATGTCAATATTCTTGAGTGATGCTTTTAAAGATGGTTCTGATAGAATTGTAACTCTTTAGCTTTAGTACTACCTGCAGATCCCCAAATTTGAATCAAATAAAGTGCGGGAATGAACAAATAAATAGTAGCAGTTTAATGAAACATGGTTTGGAACATATTTCACAATACGTCGTTAGACATCTATGTACGGCGCAACTTTTTGCTTTACAGAGTGTATGTGAGTCGTCCAGTTTAAAATATAGCAAAGATCAGTCCTAGGTAACAAATATTATCTACTCAATAGATTTTTCCCGAATCTTGAAAAATCTCAATGAAATCTTCAAACATTTTTTTCTTTAGAAAGAAAATTATGAATTTAGTTTTGGATTTATTAAGAAGTTTATTAGCAAGAAATAAAATATTTAAGATATTTAAGCCGGTTTCCATCTTTAGTTAGAGATCTTCTCTACTCAAAACACCATACGTAATTACCGCATCATTCGCAAATAGCTGAAGTTTACCAAATAAGTTGAATTAGAAAATATCATTGATGTAAGTTGTAAATAATAAAGGGCCTAAGATTGAGCCTTGAGGTACTCCACATTTTAGAAAAAGTTCTTCGGACTTGTAATTTCCCAATTGAACATAATGTTTTTGATTGAGTAAGTAATCTTGAAGAAGTGAAAAAGCTCCACCGCAAACACCAACTTTACTTAATTTTTTTAATAAAATTGCATGATCTATACAATCAAAAGCTTTGGCTAGGTCAATGAAAATACAGAACATAAATTGTTTGGCTTCAAAATTATTGTAAATATTTTCTAATATGTTTAAAGATGCAGAAAGCGTACTGCTATTTCTCTGAAATCCAAACTGATTAGAATTAATCAATTGATTATCATCCAAGTATAATTGGACCCTTTTATGGATAATCCTTTCAAAAGGTTTTGCAAAATTTGGAAGAACGGATATTGGTCTGAAATTATTAATATCATGCTTAGACCCTGGTTTAAATAGCGGAGTAATACGAGCAATTTTCAACTCATCGGGCAGCTTAATGGTTAGGATTGTTTCGTTTATACCAGTCCATAAAATAGGTTTTATTTTAGCATTAAATTTATTGACAAGTTTTTCTGATATAAAGTCCCAACCCATTGAGCTAGAAGAATGTAAGCCAGATATGATTAAACTAACTTCTTCATATGTTATAAGTTCAAATTTATCCAGTATACTATTTACCAGGGCATGTTTGATTTAAATCATTTGATTTTAATCATTGATTAAAATCAGATTAAAATCAATTGATTTTTTTTTAAAAAATCATTGATTTAAATCATATTGGTAAAAAGTTATAGAATTCATTCAAAAAACAAAGCACTCTAAAACTTAACGAAGAAACTTAATTTCGTAAATATGGTAACACTAAAAAACTTCAAAACTTCGATGGAAATGAAAATTTGATTTCCTATTTTTTGGTGAATCACATAGTTATTAAAATATGTACAAAGTTGAAGGAAAATAATAACCCCATTGACGGGACCAATTATGCAAGAAGAAGTCATAACAAATATCACGTCCTTTGAATGGTGGAAATCGACATTTGCTTTACACCAAGGATTTGATAGCGACGTTAGACCAACATAAAATCCAATAAATAGAAACAGCTACTGCTTCATCAGCTGGAGTCGAACGAGTTTCTTCGACCTTTGGGTTAGTTCGTTCAAAATTAAGAAATAGCTTAGAGAAAGATAATGCCTCAACCAGTCAGCCTTAAGTTCTTAAGTTGTGCTCCATTTTGGACCACTTAGGAGAGCGGTACGACCACCAAAATTTTAGAGGTGAGTTGTTTATTTGTGACGAGAAGCCTATACAATTTTGGTGATTGTAGCACTAACCGAAGTGGTGCAATCAGCGTGTAACTTAAGCTCTTAAGTCTGACTGGTTGAGGCATAAAAGCGGCAAAATTAACTTTTTTTGGTAAATCAGCTGAATAAATAAAACAGTTTTTCTTTTTATTCTGTCATATGATTATAAAATACATACTTGGTTTTAATTTTTAAATACTTTATAATTTTGTAATTTTCTTAAATTTTTTTTAATCAACACTGAAGCATAAAACAATCATTAAAATTTACTAAATATCATAATTCCTCGAGTTTAAATTATTTAATTTAGTTTATATTTAAATGAACCTTGTTTCCGTACATTATATTGTTTTCCTTTCCTTAAAGATATTTAATTGTTCTCGGGAATTTATTACAATTTAAGTTCAACATTACAATTTTATATTCAATAAAATCTGATTTAAATCAAAAAAATCCGATTTAAATCAAAAAAATCCGATTTTTTGATTTTTTTCAAAAAAATCAACAAAATTACATGCCCTGCTATTTACGTTATGATCCACTAAAATATTAGGGCCCGTATTATAGGGAAACAGACCAATATCATTGAAGTATTTATTAAATTTATTTGCAAATTCCTTTTGATTTGTGATCAATGTATTATCCACAACTAAGCGATTTGGCAAAACTTCGCTTATTAAAGACCACATTTTTTTAGGAGATCGTATACTATCCTCTAATACTTGAGTATAATAATCCCTTTTTAATTTTATTACCATATCGTAAGATTGCTTTTTAAAATACATACTTGAACTTGGGTCTAAAGTGTACGTTATCGGGATATTTATTTTTTAGTTTTTGGAATTTTATTCGAGATTTATATTTATTTATATCGCATTTTGAAATATCGCGTTTTGTACCATATCGCGTTTTGTACCGTATCGCGTTTTGAAATATCGCGTATTGAAATATCGCGTTTATATATCGCGTTTTGAAATATCGCGTATTGATAATTCGCGTTTTGAAATATCGCGTTTCAAATGGGACTCAAATTTAGTATAAACTACACATCGGTTATTAAAACTGTATAAATACATTTCAAATATATTTTACTCACATCATTTATATAAAAAAACACTTTTATATTTTTATATAATATAATAATTTCTTATACATTTTATTATATAAGTTAAAACTATAAATCAATACCGAAATGGGAAACATTATGGGCCAAATTGAATTTTGACAGCTCTACAAAAGTTTTTGAAGAGTTTCTAATATAGACTACTGCCTTTAGAATATCAATGGAGACTTTAGGCTGTTTTCCAAACGGATACTTATTTCAGACTTATTGGCTTATTTGACGCCATCTTGAATAAGTAAGTGAATCCATTCCAATTGAGTTTGCATACTTATTTTGACAGCGACATGAAAATATTGATTGTTTTCATCGCAAAATTCTTCGAGGCCTAATATTTTCGTTTACATTAATTTAATTATTTATTTTAATAAATTAACAATTATATTTGTACAATTAACAGGACTGGCGACAATTTAAAAAAGAAAATTAGAAACAATGTTTAAATCTACAAAAATGTTTATATGATTTTTAGGTACGATTCGGCTGGATTTTTAGATTTCAATTTTCGTTTAGACAACCAAAGAAGTTCGAATGGGCCCCAGTTAAAAGGAAATATGTATGTATTTATTTTATGTAAATATATGTTTTATGTCTGTCTAATCAGTATTTGTTAATTGTTTCGTAAATAGAATATATCAATTTGCTGTGTGGTCTTGCTAGTTCTGCAGCTAATCTCAATTCATTTGTGTAAGACATGCATACATTACGTAATTAGGATGCTATATCTTTATAATAATCGTTTTTTTATCCTAATGTTGATTTAAATCCACAATGATCCATTCGCTATCTAGAAATAGTTATTAACCAAATTCTAAAAGTCATAAATTGATATAAATGACAACCAAAAATTGACAACCAATTTAGAATTTACGGCTAGAAAAGGACAGAAAATAAGTCACCTCGCTAGCTTACTTATTTGAATAAGTTAGATTCCACAAATAAGTATTCGTTTGGAAAACAGCCTTAGGCCCTTTCCCAATTACCGACTTATTTGTGGACACCGACTTATTCAAATAAGTCACCTCGCGAGGAGACTGATTTGAATAAGTATATCTACACAGAAATGTCTCCAAAATGTGTCTTGACTAAATGTAATCATAAAGCAAAATATATATAAGAGGGCTCATGTAGACTTTCCGAGGTTAATCTATCTTACTTTTGGCAACCTGTATAAGCCTAACAAGAACAATAAACTATAAAATAACTATGCCGATATGTTTTTTCGATCGATACGTATATATGGATTAAATATAGAAAAAAATTAAATTTGTGTATATAATTATATTAAAACTATAAAATAAGATTAACCTCGGAAAAACCTGCTTATAAAATTTGCACTACTTGATTTCTCTTATATATTTATTGCTCGATGATGTAATACATGCAGGTTTTTTTTTCAAATCTATGTAGTAGCAACGACCAATATGTCAAGAAAATGTTTTCTTCCATATAATAGAAATTGCGTTTTGTTTTTTTGTTATTACGTCACAAATAAGTCGCTACCATGAATTGGAACAAATTGACTGGCTTATTCAAGATGGCGTCAAATAAGCCAATAAGTCTGAAATAAGTCGGTAATTGGAAAAGGGCCTTAGTCTTAAAAAAAAGTCGTCACAAGAAAGTCTTAGCTAAGATGGTCTCATGCTGTGCGTCTCAGGTTTATTTTTTCTACTAAATTATGAACCAAACATTTTAAGGTGATCTTACGCTATTCGCCGTCAGGTTACAAACGAAAAGTCGCCTCGCGTTGTAACTTTCCAGTTGTCAAATGTCATTTTTGTATTTAATACAAATGTGTTATTGTGTACAAAATTTTACATGACACTATTATTTTTAAACATTACGTAGTTTATAATAACATTTGCAAATAATGCAACTTCCATATTATCTTCCATTATTTTAATTTAATTTAATATTTCTTTTATCTACGAAAAGTCGACAATTTCGCATTTCGAATAGTCAGGTACAGCTTTTTTTGTTTTTTGTTGCTGTTACTGCCACCTATAAATGTTTATTGTGAATTACTGAGCAATTTAGTATGTATGTATGTGAAGATAGCCCAAATTTCATCCCCAAAAAATTCGTTGGCAACACTAATTATTGCTATACCCAATATGCAATGCCGACGGAATTCCATTTACATTCGTGTTCTAAAACCACACTGCTTCTATGGAACGAACCATGTGTATCACGCGGAAATTCGTACTCCCAGCCAAAGAAAAGTGTCACAAAAATTCCGGTGTCGGTGTGAATCCCAACTAAAAAGAGAAAAAAATCCCAGAAACAAAAGACACGTGTTTGTATATATTTTCCAATTGGAATAAGTAATAATTCTTATCCGAAATAAAACAAAATTTTCCATTTATAATAAAATGAATATTAATATTTTATTCACATTCTTTTTATTTGTGTACAAAAAACATAGAAAATTTATTTACATATTTAAATTTCATAAATTGAGTTTTGTATTGCATCCGCCACGTTGTATTGAATCCGCCACGTTGTGTTGCATCCGCCAGCATATTGAGATCTTGAAAAAAAAATCATTGAAAATTTACTACAAATGCATTTCGCGACGACGCCATTGTGAGACAGATCTCTATTACCTTTTTAGTCCAAATTTGCACATCGCGATCACTAAATAAGTTAATAATTATTATTATATATTTAAATTTAAAATTATTTACTTTAACAAATCGAAAAACATTATAATGAAACACAACACTTTAAAGTAAAAAAAAACTAATTATGTAGTGCAACCGTGCACGTCAGAAGAAACTGAAAAATGAAAATAAAAGATACAATCGAAACTTATAAAACGAAAATAATATTACCGCGAAATAGAAAGAAAAAAACAATTATTTTTCTCCAAAATCAATATTTTTGTGTCTTTGATATTTTGTAGGTAAACCCCCGTTATACGGACGCCCGCTTTACGGAATTTCGATTTTACGGACAAAATTTATTTGGACTCAAAATTCGCTATACGAACCAAAAATTCGCATTTACGGAAATAAATTTTTTCTCTCTTTCTTTTTCCGTTATTAAATCCTTTTTATCTACGAATTCTCTTAGTTTCTACATAATTCGGGGAACTCACAAATTACAATATTACAACAAATTACATGTTATTGTTACTCAAATCCATTTTAGTCGAGTTTGTTATGCGGTTAAGCTTAGTAATGTTTTGATTTCGTTCTATAAATTTTGCTTTTATATATTTGATAAATAGTACATACATACATAGTGTGTTAGTTTTCTTACCCAGTACCTGACATATCGTCAGGAAAGCGTTCGGGAAGTGTTGATGAAAAGTGTGTAAAAAAAAATCGAAAGTCTTTAACACTAGAAATTAGATTAGATGTGTTAAGACGATTTGATGCCGGAGAAAAAAACAATGAAATTGCTAAATCTTTAGACCTCGCCACTTCAACCGTGGGTACCATTAAAGATAATAAAGAAAAAATATTGATCAGTGCGAAACGCGTAACACCGTTAACAGCAAAACGTGTTTCACGGCAAAGAAGTCAGGTAATGGAAGAAATGGAACGTTTGCTGAGTGTTTGGATAGACCACCAATCCCAGATAAATGTGCCGATTTCCACATTAATTATCCAAGAAAAAGCTAAGAGCCTGCACGAAGATTTAGTGGCCAAATACGGTGAATCTTCACAGTCTGAACCATTTTTAGCTAGCAAAGGCTGGTTTGACCGGTTTAAAAACAACATTCTCTTCACAATTTAAAAACAACAGGGGAAGCAGCAAGTGCAGATACTCAAGCGGCTAAATTGTTTCAAGAGGATTTTAAAAAATAGTCGATGCTGGTGGTTACACCCCATAGCAGGTATATAATGTTGACGAAACGGGTCTTCTTTGGAAAAAGATGCCTTCTAGAACATTCATTTCCAAAGAAGAGAAAACAGCTTCAGGATTTAAAGCAGCTAAGGATCGCATTACGCTTTTAGTCGGAGGGAATGCTGCTGGTGATCATAAGTTAAAACCGTTACTTATTTATCACGCAGAGAACCCACGGGCATTCAAAGGCATTAACAAATCAACACTTGATGTTATTTGGCGCCCAAACAAACGAGGATGGATGACAACAAGCGTTTTTGAGGACTGGTTAAATAACCATTTTTCAACTTCTGTGACAAAATTTAACGCTGAGCAGAATATTGCTAACAAAGCATTGCTTTTTGTTGATTTGCGCCCAGTCATAATTTCGGCAAGGTACCTGAACACATCAAAATTATATTTCTACCACCAAACACGACGCCTTTATTACAACCTATGGACCAGGGTGTTATTGCTAATTTTAAGGCTTACTATTTACGTCGAGTGTTTAGAAGTCTAATTGAATCTATTGATGGTCCAAATCAAGAAACCATTAAAGAATTTTGGAAGAAATTCAATATAATGAATGCCATTAATAACATCATAAAATCGTGGGATGAAGTTACTGAATCAGCAATGAATGGAGTGTGGATGAAATTATGGCCAGAATGCGTTCAAGATCATACATCAGCCAGCTCCCAACTTTCAAATGTGGATGTACAAAACCAGATTGTCGCAATTGCACATGAAGCAGGTATGAATGAGGTAGATTTAGAAGATATAGTAGAGCTCCTTCAATGTAATGATGAAGATCTTACTAAGAAGAACTATTGATGGTGCTTGAAGAAACATGTGATTTAGAAAAATCAGAAACTCCAGGCGAGAGCCCACAAATTACACAAACAGAAAAGTTGTCAAGGGCAATTTCTTTGATTGAGGAAGGCCTGGATATATTTAAAGAAATTGATCCATTAGATGAAAGAAGCCGACAAGTAACCAGACTTGTTCAGAATGATATTCTTTGCTACAGAGAAATTTACAAAGAAAAAGTTAAATCAAAGCAAACATCTCTAGATTCATATTTAACTAACTCGACATTTGAAGCCCAAATTAAAAAGACAGACGAAGGTCCTCTTAAGCCACTAATAGTCAACAACGTTAACAAAGAACCGAGAAAGAAAATGGAGCCAGAAAAACCGACGCCGCTGTTGCGATATTTTTCTAAAACAGCAGTTCTAGTTCCCAATGCACATGTTGATTTAACTTTTGATGGCACTTCCGCCGAACGATCCCGTTTGACCCAATTTTTTAATAATTTAAAATGAAAATTTTAAACTTTAATAAGAGGAATTTATGATTTTTTTATTTTTGTTGTTTTTTATTTGAATTGTTTTTTGAAATAAATAAAGTACTTTTTTACTTTTTACTTTTAATCCTTTTTATAATTAAGGTGCTGTATTTCATTAATTTTGATGATAATAATTTTTCGACCGTATGGTTCGCACAACGGAATATTTAAATACGCATCTTTGAATTTTTAATACAGTTCTATACTAAACATGATTTCGTTTTACGGATATCTTGATTTGGTAGCACGCTTCTATACAACTTTCACACATTAGTGGCTTCATTTTACGGATTTTCGGTTTACGGCTAGATGACGTAGAACGCATCGTGTCCGTAAAGCGGGGGCTTACTACGGAGTTTTGTACGACATTTGAGCAGTTTTTTCCACACAGTGGAATAATTGCATACTAGGTAATGACATTTTTTACTCTCAGCCCAAAAAAATCTCCACATTTTTACTCTCAGCCCCGAAAATATTTACTGTCATGACAGCTAAAACTATCATGACATTTTTCAATATGACATCAGAAAAATTTTCGTGGCCGGGACAAATAAATGATATTAATTATTTACCCAACCCCGATTATTTGTATTAAAAATTTTACGTGATATATTTTAAAGTGTCGGCTTTTGTCTGGTGAAGGAGGATTATTTACACGTTTTATCAGAACTTTTTATTGTTTTTATTAAACTCATAACATTTTGATTTATGTTATTCGGAAATATTTATACCCGAATTTAGATTTATTGCTATTTCGCGATTTTTGGGGATAGAAATTTGGGTTATCTTCACAAACGTCAATTTAGTTTAGTTCATAATTTAGTCGAAAAAATCGACCTGAGAGCACACAGCATTAGTAGTTTTATCGTCAGAATTGGGGGGTTAGTTTAACTAGTCATCAAGAGAGGTTACTTTTTTGAACAATTAACGCTCATAATGTAATTAGTTATTATATTTAAATGACGATATCAAAGAATATAAAAATCACAATTTTCTTGGCGGTTCCAGTTCTAGAAAAAATTTGTAAAAATAAAAAAAAACTATTATAAGAAAGCGAGATATCAACAAGATAGCATCTAGCAAGAAATAAAAAAACACGATTGATAAAGTTTTCATAAATTTATTTGAGATTGCAAAAACAAGCTACACATCTATCAAATTTGTAAAAAGAAAGTAAAATGTAGAATTTTTATGAATTATCAAGCTATATTGACCTTTCGTGCTCAACTTTTCCAGTGAACATTACAGAATAGAAAAAGAAATGGGTGATCTATAAGCATTTTTTTAGAATTTTCAAAAAACAGTGAAATTGCAAAATGTATGAAATTTGCCATTTACTTTTTAAAGACTATTTCATGTAAATGTTGGCTACGGTTACCTTTTAAGTGGTCCATGCGAGATGTCCAATGTTTCACCACTTTTTCGAGCATTTCGGCTGGTATCTCGCTAATGACACGTTTAATATTATCTTTCAATTCTGCAATTGTTGTTGGTTTATTGGCATAGACAAGAGACTTCACGTAGCCCCATAAAAAATAGTCAATGCTGTGTTCCATACAGATACCGAGCGCCGTTGATGGTAACTTTGAGAAAATACGGATCGATGATTCCACTGGCCCATAAATCGCACCAAACAGTGTTAAATGTGCCCATCATAAAGTTCGAGAAAAGTTAAAGAAAACTTCTATTTTCCAAGAATGAGCAAACAAATTGGGTTCCTAATTAGAAAATGTAGCACTTGTAGAGAGAATAAATATAGTAGTAACACTTATATTCACCAAATCATTCAAACTATATACGGGGTATACCCAACATAACGAACCTTCTGGACTGAAAACAATCTGGTTATAAAAACCATAGATGAATGACCAAACTCGCTTTATGCTCACCCGAGTTTGTGATGCTAAGCTTCAAAAAACGCCCGCAGTCACCAGAATTTTATAAATCACACTTTCTACTATATTTTTTAAACAAAATTGAAATTGAAGAACTGTTTACCTATATGAAAATAATCCCCAAAACTTTTCGGTAACGAAATTTTTACTCATATATACGATTCTTTTCATTTATTTATCATAAATCGTTTACGCGAAGAAATTCTGCGTTAAACTGTTTAAGCAAACATTAACTAACCGGGTGCTCTATCTTACGTGCGATTATAAAATCACATAAATAAAACAAAGACAAATAATTTTTAATAAATTTGTGAGTGCACCCGGTCAAACCACACTTTTTATTCAATTAATTGAAATTTATTGTTTGCAAGCTGACTCACATTCTGCTTGAGTTTCGAAAACATTTATTGTACCACCGCATCCACCATATATGAAATCAACACACGCATTGCTAATCGTAACGTACGTGTAGCGTTTCAAGGCTGCAGTACACCTTATCCTATCGTCGCGAATGGTACCATCGACTGCATCACATCTAGAATCAGCACTGCGTTCTTTCCAGGAACAAAGCAGAAAAAAAAATTATTTGAATTTACTTTATTATTAGTTAGTCAGAATACTTACTTAAAACAACATGGCCAAGTGTGCTGCAAATAAGGGCAGCTAACAAAATTACGACACAAACAAATTTCATTGTTACTATATTTAAGGTACCTACTGGTTGATATTCAAATTCGCAAAGATTCACAACCCAACCATAAATAATGTCGGTATTGCGAAACTCCGTGTTTAAAATTGATAACCCTAATATATTACCTTTCTTGCGTATATTTTTCAACTATTGTTTAATTTTTAAACCATGACAACACTTTTTAGAAAGATTTGCTTGAAATTTTGACAGCTCGCCAGTGTGATATTTCGTGTCACGAAACAATCATGTTTTCGCTTGATTAAAAACCTATTTTCAAAGTCAGTGTTGTGTAGCCGAAACCGTGCGAATTTTGAAAAGAAATATGAATGAAATTGGTAAAGAAAGTTCGTGAGAAAGGCTTGCTATTGGATGAGAAACGGTCCCCAAGCTCGGAAAGTGCGCATGCCAGAGAATATCGTAGCTGTGGTCCATATATATAGCAGCAACTGGCCATCAGTTGCACCAGCCTGAATATAATACTGCACAAAGAACTCAAATTATTCGCCTACAAGGTCCAGATAACTCAGATTCGATTTTAGTCGAAAATCATTTTTTCAGACGAAGCGAATTCCATTTCGGGGGCTATGTAAACAAGCAGAACTGCCGAATTTTTTTCGTCCACCAAGAGTGACTGTTATGGTGTGCATTTTGCAGTGGTGGCATAATTGGCCCATTTTCCTTCGAAAACGCCGCTACCGTCAATGGCGACCATTACAGAGCCATGTTGGCCAACTTTTTGTAGCCTCACATCGACGCTATGACAACCTTTGGTAACAACAAGATGGCGCCACATGCCATACAAACTCACCGAAAATCGATCTCTAGCGCGCCAAAGTTGACAACCGAATAATCAACCGTTTTGTAGATGTCAATTGGTTACTCGCAAAAATCATCGAAAAAGTTCTTAAAAACTGGACTCACAGGATGGCTTACTGTAAAGCCTGAAGAGCGAGCCATATGAACGAAATTGTTTTTCTTTCTTAAATCTGTTGAAAACAAACTTTTAAATGGCCGACGCATTACAAATTCATGAATCAACAATTTGTATTTTTATCGTTTACAAGCACTTTCACATTCTTCGTAGTGATCGAAATCGATTTTCGTTACACCCACATCCACCATATATAAAACTATAACATGAATTTGTTTCCTTATTGTACGTAAAGCTTGGGAAATATGCATATAGCAACGACCATATACTTCCGGCTTCTTATTGCATATTGCGTCCGCCGCCCATTCTTTATATAAAAATAATTCAAAAATCAACAAGCCGCACTCAACATAATATAATCGCGACTAGCAATATTACAAATAGTACAAACATCAAAATGATGAGAATTGAAGGAGAATATTCTGATGATTGATCAACGTCTTTTCTGTTTACTAACTGAAATCTTCAACGATGCTGAACACTGAGGTTGTCGCTTCAATATATTTTGTTTTGTGTATGTTTTCTGATAACCTTGGTTAATCTTAGGGTCTTCCGATTATTTGACTTGCACTTACCAAAATTAGTATTAGTCTTCGTATCTGTGCTGTAAATATTGTGTTGCTTATCAAAGTTGTAGTTATGAAAAATATTAGGTGTGAGCAAGTAGAAACTCCGTTTTTGTTTTACTCAAATTTAACTTTATTGAAAATATAATTGTTAAAAAGATCAATTATCGATATACTCGCCATTACTATCTATGGTCTTTTGCCATTTATCAGATAGACGATGAATGAATTCGCGATAGAAACTTGGTGGTTTCGAAGCAAAATATTCATCGAGCCATATTTGCACATCTTCAACTTTCGTGAATAGGTGGTCTTTCAAATATGGCGACAGTGATCTGAATAGGTGATAATGAGAGAGGGCTAATTCAGGAGAATACGCCACAAGTTGTAAAAATACCATGTGTCTAAGGAGAAGATAAGCGCCTATACGTTGATTTTGTTGTACGGCTTTTTTCCTCCAGAGCATCACTTAATTTGATCAATTAGGCCTAGTAACGATCAGCAGTTTGAACAGGTTCCACAAGCTCATAGTAACACTTTCTTGGTATGAATACTCATTTTTACAACTGATGTTGATGGCTGGCCTCGATCAACCCATAATTTTCTGCGTTTAGAAATATCGTATAAGATCGATCATCAGTTTTGATCGATCAATTTAAGTGGATTCCTGTATTTTTCCCATTTCATGCAATCGAAGTGATATTTCTTTGACACGGATTTTCATCCAGTTAAACTTTAAGTTCTTCGTCTTCGAATTGTTTTACTGCACATGGACGTGGATCGTCCTCAAGACTAAAATTTCCATCACGAAATCTTTCAAACTACTTTTTACTGCTGAATGACTCACAGAATGTGCACTCAACGTCGATTTAATCAATTCCTTAGCAAGAGCACCATTTTTTCATTTGGAAACAGAATTAAATGCAATAACGTAAATGTTGCTTAACCACATCTTGAACAAACAGCGGAAAATGAAAATTAGAAAAGTAAAGAAAATTAAAACGAAAAAAAACCCACGATTAATTGACCGCAATTTGTTGATGAAAACTTGAGGAAAGGAAAAAATAAAAGATAATAATAAACCGAACTGAATTCGAACTCCTAACATACCAAACCGAAAAAATGTAGTAATTCATTTTAATTATCAGAAAATCGAAAAAGGACTGATCACACGCGTAAGAAAGAAAATGAATCCAAATAAAAAAAGATCGCAGTTCTGTTATTTCTGGCTACACAAACAAAAGATATTTTATCGCCAAAGTAGGAAAAGAAACACAACCACCAAACAGTGAGAGGCCTCACCTCTAAACACAATACGTCGCACAGCCCGTCTTTACAAGAAAATTACAACTACAAAAATTAACTACCGCATAAATTTAATGAATTTAGTTTCAGAAAAGAAATGGAAAAAAACTTACGTACCTGCGCCGGACCATGTTTTGGTCATCCTTGGGGTTGTAACGTCCTTGTACCGTCATAGTGGCGATCGCGCCGTTGTAATTTGGGCTGACCACGTTTATGGTTACTCGTCCTGTGTGCCGTTCGTTGCGGCGATCTCGCCGTTAGATGCAGAGTTCTTTGTTGGCTACCCCGTCACCGGTTACTGCTAGTTAGTTATTATAGATGAGCCACATCAGGCCACCCATAAGTTTTGCGGTATCATTCCACCGATAAATGAAACCAAGTATAGTGGCGTGTCGGCCACACGTAATCGTTGCGGTATTTTCCTACCGAAATAGAAAATTTGTGAATGGCCACGAGTCGGCCAATGTAAAAGCCTCCAGTGGCACTATTCTGGTAATTCCCTGGGAATAGGGAATTGGGGAAAGATTTTATATGTAATTGCTATTTTAAAATTTCTGGCATACTGAGGTAAAAATGTAGTGGTAATTTTTTTGAAAACAAAATAAAATTGGGAATAATTTTCCCTGCCAATTTAGATATGGAAAAACTATTCCCAATTTATAAATATTTGCATCAAACTTTTCTTCTTAGTAGGCCGAAAAAAAAAATATTTGAACTGAAATTACATATAAAATCTTTCCCCAATTCCCTATTCCCGGGAAATTACCAGAATAGTGCCACAGTTCACTATTATTTATAGTACTTGACCACAGAAATGAAGTTTTGTTGGGTAGTTTCAAAGCGAAAATAAAATACATTTTTCTCAATTTTCACCATACAAAATGAGACTTGTTATTTATAAATTTTTGCCTTCCTAAATAGCATTCAATTTATAATAGTTTTGTATCATACTCGACTAATTAATCACATAATTCATTAATTACTTTGATAGATCGAAATACAAAATACACTTTCATAATTAATCACACATTTATTAAAGCAAACCACATACTAAATCTAAAATTTATTTGTTTTTCTTATTTAATAAAATTTTAGCAAAACTTCTAATTTTATTTTGCAACAAACATGAATTCCACATTTATTATTTTTCCCTCACACCAAATAAAGATTTGAATCAAAAAATAAACAAGGCATTGTACCAAATATAGAACTCGATTCCATCATTTAAAAATCAGGGGATACATGTTATAACTTGAACACCATTCTACTAACTATCTAGAAAACAACCCCTTTAATAGGATGTCTAAATCGTTCAACTTAATTGACGACCTATTTGACTTTAATTTATCGAAGAACAATTTTAAAAATATCTTGAGGAACTATTTTTTAAATTTTTAATTGTCAAACTAAAATTTGGTTTATATTTTCTTTTTTTTTTTTTCGTTATATATTTTTAGTTTTTTGTTTGAAATTACTGTTTTAACTATTGTAAAAAATCTGAAATCATACATGTAAATTACAAACTAGACTTATTTAAATAAATAAATAACATCACGTTTTCGATACTTTGTCGAAATTTATGTCTCTTTAAACTAAACTGAAATTGGCGACTGTTTCGTTTATAAATTATTTTTTTTCTGTTGCTATCACAATCTGCTTTACATGCGACCAACATTTTTCTTCTGCAAAATGAAAAACATATAACATTGGGCGCTTTCAGGTACCCTATCATCATTAGTGAAATCATCGCCAATTCGCTTTGAAAATTTCATAGTGCTAAACATTTTCATGACGTTGGCTGCGATTTTACCCAACATGTTCCCAACTGTTGGATGTCCTGAAAGCGCCCATTTACATGTAGGAACTTGTTTTCTTCTACAAATTTTTGCAGGTAAATAAGAAGGACCCGCTATATAAAAATATTCAATATGCCAGAAAGAAATAAACATATCGCGTCGTCTGTTTTTATTATGAATCCTCAACATTCATAAATGCGAAATAGTTTATTATAATTTGTTAATTTTAAAAATGTTGCCATAAAAATACTCGGATCGAATATATTTTATGGCAACATTTATTTTTATGGCAACATTTTATAGTGGTTTTGGCGGTGTAGTGGCTTAAAAATCTTCTGCAAAATTTTGTTGGGATATATTTCTTTTCTTGTCTCTCATGTGCGAAAAGTCAATGGGCGCTTTCAGGAGACCTACTAGTTGGGAACATGTTGGGTAAAATCGCAGCCAACGTCATGAAAATGTTTAACACTTGGCGTGTTCAGTCCGACCAAAATGATAAAGATGATCATGATATTTTTTGTGACCCTAACTTCACTCCGTATAATTTTATGTCAAAACCGAGTGAACAACCAAATCGAAAAAATAATTATAAATTGATTCTGCACGTCAAAACATTGTTGACGCTGTCATAACAACAATTTACTATTTACTAATGCCTAAGTATTTCACAATAGTTTAATACTTCACATCTTAACGCTAATAAAACAAACCCGGGGAATATACATCATAGTAATTCACTCATTTAAACATTCATTCAATTATAATTTACGACAGAGATTTGCAGATAAGATAACTGATTGCTCTAAAAACTTTCACAAATTGTTTTTAGATGGCATGTGTAAAAGAAATCACATTCTCGCCCAATTCGTTCGTGACTACACGAATAATTTTAACCACACAACGTCGCACCTAATAAATCATTCAAGGCGGCCGCATGAAATGTCTCTCGACTCTCGAGCCAAGCCAAGAAAGTTAAAACTTAAAAACGTGTGATCTCAAAAAGGCGGTACACAACATTTGCAATACAACACCAATAATTTACAACAACAATTTGCATTATTATGTCGAGACACATTTCATGCGGCCGCCATCAGAGGAAATGAAATGGACATTGAAGATTGAACAAAAACACAGAAAAGAAACTACACACACAAATCATACACAAACAATATTTGTTGTTGAGTTTATTAAAGACGCTGATTTCAACTGCATTGTTCTTAATGTATTATTGTTTAATACAAAAATATAACATTAAAGTTGAACAAAATGTTGTTCCTGCCAACATTAGAAATAAAATGTACATAAATTTTGACAGCCAGAATCGACAATTTTTTTGGTTTTTGTTGTGATAAATGATTGCGTTTTATGGCAAAAACTGATAAAAAATATCATGATAATTTTTATCATTTTGGTCGGACTGAACACTAGGACTATGAAATTTTCAAATCAAATTGGCGATGATTTCACTAAGCATGATAGGGTACCTGAAAGTGCCCAATTCCGTTCAAGTATCGTAAACAAATTATTTGGTGATAGAAATGAAGTACAGGAAACCCTCCAAGAACACGATTAATTCGTTCCTTGTTCTTTAAAAGCGTGTTGTTCGGAACTACAAAAAATAAAATAAAAAAAGGTTACGTTTAATTTTTTATTTTTTGTTATGATATACAAAAAACAAAATAAAAGAGAATAACGAAAATCGTGTTGCTTGAAACCGTGTAAGTTGAGGAAATGGGTGTCTGTGTTCTTCGAAACCATGTTCTTCGAATACCGTAGGGTTACCTCTAGTTATATCATAATTGTTTAATATAGCAGGCTTAAAAATGATATAAAATATGAAATATTCACGTCGATCAATGAATTCTTCTATTCTTCTTGAAAAACCTTCTTCACTCAAACAGAAGAAATCAAAAATAAAAGAATTCTCTAATTTGCTATTCAGTGGAGCAGTGGGATTCTAATTTTCTATTTTTAAAATCGAAAGTTCGAAATCAAGTTTTTTTTTTCTATTTATTCTTGCTGTAATGTCAAAAATGTATTTATTAAACAAAAACAAAACTGACCATACGTAACTTGTGATAAATTTTTATTTTAAATAAAAATTAACATGTAATTTTTTTTAATGGTATTGAGTTGAACCGTGATTTTGCTGCTAAATCGGCTACCAGTGTCACAACATGTTCCTTTGGTAATCGAAAGTACTAGTGGAATACACTATCAGGGAGCTGAAAGGGATTCTCGTTTATTCTTATATCCTTCAGTCTCATTTTTAGTTTTTGTCTAACAAAAATTATTTAATTAATTTTTATTAAATAATTAATAAATTTCACCTCGCATTAAACAAAAATTCATTTTTAAATTAAGAGCCAAATCGACAATAATAAAAGTATTTTAATCACGGATACATTGTTCTCGCAGCATTCTGCTTAATTTTTGTTAATTTAATTTTTTCATCAATTCCTTGTAACTATTTTTGTTTTAGTCTATTTTCAAGGGATCTTAGTTTACGGTTTCTTGCCCTCGGAAAAATTACTGTAGAACTTTCAACATCTGTAGTTGTAGTGGTTGCTATTGCTTGGCATGTGTTGGTTTTTGTGAAGTGGTTGGGTTTTGTAATGTGGTTGAGTTTTCTAGTGTGGTTCGATCTGATAATGAGGTAGACTTTAGTGATGTGACAGGATTGTGTGAGACGTTGAGTGCAGTGTCAATGGAAAGCGCTGTTGCATTTTCATCGGTCAAATATTCCACTTCATATTCACATTCAGACCTCAAAGTTTCCTTGATAAGTTATTTAAATAATTACGATTAACGTATTTTCATTGGTGGCGATTGTCGTGGGATAGGATTGTAGGAGGTATCAGGTCATACAGCATCCCGTTGGTTTCATTTAGAGGTGCTCATGCTGCACCACCACCTGTACCTTAGGTATAATGTTTCTTGTTTGCAATATGCCGCCTCCAGTTGTTGGGTTGTTTTTTCTCCAGATTTGATCTGCGCATTAAACTCCCTGAATACAGTGTCCCAACACTCATTTTTCTCACGATTTGGGATCGAACCAGTTTTTTTTATTTTCTAACACATTTTTATATTTTGTTATAATCTTTAATAGATTATTTTTATCGTCCTCGATGAGTCTGCTCATTTTTCACATAAATAAAATGTCGTACTTTCAAAATATTAAATGATTGTAGTTTTTTATTGACATGAACGATTTTTTAATGAACAAATTATGTTTGTAATTTTCAAATTTGTCAGATTTTTTTTTATGTTGATAGTTTGTTTTCGAATTAAACTTTTATTGTTGTTTAAAAATATCAAAAAAATCTTATAATAAAACCACCACGAGCGTACTCCAGCACTACGTTCCGGTGGGTCCCACTGCAGTAAACGTGTTAACTTAATTATTTTTACACTATTTGCCCCAGGCACTTGGCGAAACACACTTACACTTAATAAACACATTTTATTAAACACTTGTTTTTTTCTAAAAAGTTTAAAAGTTCTTACGAAATTCGACCATATTCCTTAACCAAAATATCTTTAACGAACGAACAGAGAGAAATCCGTTTCTCACTAACTTCGAATCCTGTCCTGTTCTATTCTCACGTTCGTAATAATATGACTAGTACGTCGGGTATTTAAATGTACTACAATATATTTTGTTAGTCAGCCGATGACTATTCGCTTACCTGCTATACTCCTCCTCCTTTTTTATTATTATTTTTTCCGTATAAACAACAGTTGGCTGGGACGATCAATAGATTAGCTTTTATTGCCTATTTTTTGTCTCTCCTTCTTTTATTTCTTTTTTGTCTTTTTTCTACTATATATAAAAAAAATTACTTTTACAAATCGGTATACTCCTGATGATGACCTAACAAGTCGAAATCGATCGAGTGATTTTTTAAACTTTTTCAACAAAATTTTTTAATTTAAATATTCAATAATCTAATTTTTGCGAAATAGAAAAACAAGTGTTTATTAATTATTTTATTTTTAAAAATACAATCGTAAAAATATTATCGTCGGTTTGGTGCAACAGTGCCAAAAAAGCTTATTTTTAAGGAAATCATTTGAAATTTTTTTGGTAGTAGTTTTTTTTTTATTACTAAAAAATTAAACAATAAATATAATTGTTTTGTTATGTAAATTTTCTTTTATTTATGGACGATTTAATTGCAGTATCTAATTTTTCAGAGCTGCATTTAAATGGCCCTAATAAAATTAGGGCTCCAACAACCCTATTTCGAGTTGTGACATTATTCCTAAAGAATAATATAATATTATGAAAATATGAGTAATTTTGAAGTGATACTATACCAGATAAAAGATTGTTAGATTTAAAGGATTTTTGTTCGAATATCTCAAAATTGATCATTTTTGACTTGTGTCACTATAGTACCAAACCGAAGATATGTTTAACCAATCATCCATTTTGACATAATCAACCACCCAACAACGCTACACACGACCTGATTTGATCAGGCGGAAGGATGGTTGGATGTACCACTACATCGTGCTTCTACACTTGGCCGGTTGTTGCCCTTTACATTTTATACATGCATATTCGTTTCGGCTAAATGGGCAATATTTTATTCACCTAATATCCTGCGTGCCATATTTTTAGGTGTAGTTTACTTTCTTTAGTAGCCTTTGTAGCTGAAGCTCTGTATGCATCAACATATATTTTATATTGGTCTTGCAAACATGATTGTTTAATGTCACTACTGTATAGTCGTTTTGGGAATACCGATTCAACAAAACTTGAATATTCGTAAACACTGTAATGTCAATCACATTACTTAGCGGTGGTGCCTTTATCTTTATTGCAGCCTTGTTTTTTTTGCTTGTTTTGTTGAGGCACATTCAGTGGCTTTGCATTAGCTTATGCTTGTGAATGTTCCTTAACTTCGGGTTAGCTAAGTAGTGAAATTGATAGTGGGTCAGTGGAGAGATCAGAGCCGAAGCCTCGTTGTTGGATTAGCAAGGAAAATCACGTATAAGGTTGATATTTGTTGTAGTACCTATACCATTAAGGCAAACTGACGATTAAACCGATGTGATATCGGAACCTACCACAACTCCTTAAAATCAAGAAACCCTCTGATCTGTCAAAAGCGTTACATCTTCGTCTAAAATTAGAGAACGTTGACTTTAGAACACAATGAGCAAATAGTAGTAATCAGAATACTTAAAGCAGACAACGAATTCGACAGCTTACCCTCATTATAAGAAACAATGATTTGACACATAATGCGGGGCAACCAAACCGATTCCCACCTCCATTACATTAAATGAATTAAACTAACAAGCTTCATTCAAATTCGCCATCAAAATAAATTTCAACGAATTTACTACCATGAACAACTCTGTGAAAACCAAGAATTAGAGCATTAACAAGATCAGATGACACAGCGCGATCAAACTCTGATAGAATAGACATATTTACAAAGTATCCTAGAATAAACTGAGAACCCCAAATTCCTCGAACATCGTGATGAGCGGGTAAAAATGGAATCCTACCTAGACCATTTCAAGCGAAAATATCTGTCTAGCCTGTAAAATAATCAACTTTTGGGCGAATTTAAACAAATCTCAAACGATATCATTTCGGATCAGTACTAGTAGCGGCATCTTAAATCTGATGAAGAAAACCACAATTGTTCTACTATAAAAATTGTATACTATAATTTAAATAATAGGTTTCGAGCTGCACCAGTGTGCTGGTAGTAATGTATTTCATTTACATAAGCTCTCTGCACACTTTGTGATAGGAATATTAGTATTGGGTTCGTTTCATATGATAATAATTTAGTTAATTATCTTCCAACTCAAAAATGTAAAAAATTTGATCACTCTACAAAAAAAATTGTTTCTTTATTTAATGTACACAAGTACGTTTGCACTCGTCAAGCGTCCAAAATAAATTCGAGGTTGTACCACATCCTCCATATTCAAATGCATCACAAGTATTGGCCGGTTTATTATACGTATAAGGGAACATTAAGCCACGGCAACGGACTCCATTTGGATTTTGATATCCGGATGGAACATTACAAACATTATCAACAGCAACGGCTGCATTGCATTCTGTATGATTTTAGAGACCACTTTATGAAAGTGGTGTTTACGAAAAGAAATTCTGCGTTAAACTGTTTAAGCAAACATTAACTAACCGGGTGCTCTATATCAAAATTCTAGTATGCTAATTCAAATAATGGCCTTTTGAACTCAAAACTCTTATCAAAATGTATTAAACGGTCTAACGTGATTATAAAATCACATAAATAAAACAAAGACAAATAGTTTTTAACAAATTTGTGAGTAGAGCCACACTTTTTATTCAATTAATATGCAATCACTGTTGTCATAATTATTGTTTGCAAGCTGATTCACATTCTGCTTGAGTTTCGAAATTATTTGGTGTACCTCCGCATCCACCATAAATGAATTGAACACACGCATTGCTACTCGTATCGTACGTGTAGCGTTCGAAGTATCCAGAACAAGTAGGCGAATCGGAGCGGACGGTGCCAGCTACTGCATCACATCTAGAATCAGCACTGCGTTCTTTACAGGAACAAAATTGAAAAAAAAAATATTGATGCATTTATACTTTTTATTAATTATTTAAAATACTTACTCAAAACAACATGGCCAAGTGTGCTGCAAATAAGGGCAGCTAATAAAATTACGACACAAACGAATTTCATGGTTACTATATTTAAGGTATTTACTGGTTGATGTTCAAATTCAAACTAAAGATTCAAAACCCAACCAAATTTTAAATGATTTCGGAGTTGCGAAACTCTGTGCTTAAGATTGATAACCCTAATACATTGACCTTTCGTGCGTAACTTTTCCAGCTAGCATTACATAATACAAAAAAATATACAATTTGACGAATCAACACTTTATTTCGTTTAATTCCAATTTTTAGGGTTTACAAGCACTTTCGCATTCTTCTAGTGATCGAAATCGATTTTTGTTATGAATTTGTTTTCGTATTGTATGGAAAGCTTGGGAAATATGCATATAACAACGACCTCCTACTTCCGGCTCGTCATTAAATCTTGCGTCCGCCACGCGTTCTATTTATAAAAATAGTTCAAAAATTATCGTTTGATTAAAGATTGTTGTTGGTTATATAGTTACCATTCAATAGTGAAACTTATTTTTTAAAATCCACTGGACAGCTCATCGTAAGTTTAAATGCATTGAAATTCCGGATTTCAAAATTCCTTGAATCACCGTACATAAGAGATAGACTTGAAATTCAGGATTGATTTGTTGGTAAAATTTTGCAATATACCTACATGGAACATGCTAAATAGAATTCGGCCAAATCTCAATAAATTCCAGGTTTTATGTTGATTTAAATTGTTCTGTTCTCACCAGAATGGACCTTTTCTAAATGAAACTCGTCCATTTCTAAAACCGGTTTTGCTACAAATTTGGGGTAATCATAATTTTTTTGTGTACTATGTACATGAAAGAGAATTCTAAATTGATGAGTTTTCGATTGTTGTGGAATATGGCCAACAGGGTCATACTAAATAGGACTCGGCTATTTGTGTTTGGAGTTTAATTTGGTATTTTTGTTAAAATCGCTCTATTGTAACTAGAACTCGTCGATTATGTAAGCTATTTGTGTACTAGAATTTGTTTCTGTTCACTTCTTGCTGGCCAGGATCTATTTCTATAATGGTTTTAAAGTGATGCACAAGTTTGTCCGCTAAAATTGGATTATGTTGGAATTCACGTCTATAAGCCAACGCAGCCACACAGCTAAAAGTAAATACAGAAAAAGTATTGCCAGAAACACATATTGTATACAAAGGAGTACGTCATTGCCATACATAAAAACTTGGGTTTACTATAAATTTTTCAAATGTGAGCTAGAAATGAAGCTCAATGGAGCCGAAATGGTTCCATTAACAAAAATCATAGAATTATGTTGAACGTTGAAACCAAAAATCATGTAAATCAATTTCATCCAATTTTCGCCACAAAAATCTAGCTAACATGCCGCTTACTATCCACTGTTGCTGCATCTTCATATGCTTTACCACCTGCCTAGTATCAAATCCACTAGTGTATACAAGGAAAACACGGATTCCACAGAATTGGCTGCTGAGTGTGCGAACCACGTTCACTAAACCTCGTTTTGTCTGAATGGATTTATTTGCAGGTTGAAATATTTATTTGTATTATTGCACGCCTACAAAGTTGTCTTATATATTTCCGCTCTAATAACATTGCCGATAGATATGAATGAAAATATGATACAAAGATCCATTGTTGATACGATAACTGAGCTGCCCGATTATTTTCAAAAGTTATCCCGGTTGTAGTGTTTAGAGAAACGATATGTTTGTAGTCTTTGTAATTTTTTATCTCTCCGCGAGAGTTCTTCATAGAGTTTCTTCAGAATAGGGCCAATGAAGTTGGAGTTGTTACTAACAATGGTTGATAATGCTGTAATTGTTTTTACAGTAATGTAATTTTTATTGTAAATGGATTACAACACAACAATGAATTCAACCCTATTCTAAAAATCTTAATACAAACTTTTGATGTCGTACTGATGTTGTGTATACGCATTACAGCCTATATACCATGAGTTCTTTACAACCAATAAATCCACAAATCCACAATATCCCAGTATTACTGAACACACTGTACTTAACATACACGAAAATCGACAAAAAACACTTAGCATTCAAGCTGAAATTACCAAATTAAAGTAAACTATTGACAATATATGAGCCACAAGTTTTAACATCAGCCAACGTAAGCTGGGTGCAGTTACTGGTTTTAAAACTCACTCCAGGCGAAGGTGACCAACCGTATCCATTTTTACGGCCATAAAGCTCATCTTCAGAATCTGCTACATATCATTGTGAAATTCAGAATGAATATCCACAGAATACGCATGAGCCGAGTTAAGGATAACAATCTGACAATCTACTTATAAAATGTAAACAGGAAGTCTTCAAAAGTACCACAATTTCAAAATTTTGTGCTAAACATTTTGTTTCCGGTTTTTCATACTATGTGGGACGTCCTTGAATAAAGAGATCCAGAGCTCTGAATCCTTTCGCACACGCAACTGGCAAGCAACACAATCTTATTATTTATATCTGTGGCGATTTAACATAATCACTTAAGTCGAGATTAATGGTTATGTTGAATTATATTCTAATTAATAGTATATCCCGTTTTTTTTTCTTTCCCTTCAATTTTTCATCGAAATCCGACTATTTTTGATCGAGAGATAAGCAAAAAACAAAACCACTTATGTTCGTTGTAGGTGTTTGGTATTTATTAAAAACCACTTAATTGATAATTTTTGATATTGTAGCGAGAAATAAGTGATATTTAAAAAAATATTTTTATTTGTAAAATCAGAAATAAATTTAGAATAAACACTTATCTTGAAATAAGTTTTTATTTTGAATTTAATTTTGCATTTGGTATTTGCTTAAATCGATATGTGATTTTTTCTAAATTCTAATTAAAAATTATGGAAAGTGGGCGGTTCCGGTGATCCGACAGCATGTAACAAATGATTGAAGGTGTCAGTAAACGCAGTTTAAAATCCCTGATACCGATTTTTCCACAAAAGTAGCTAAAAATAGATAAGTGGTTTTGTTGAATTGTCACAGATATATTTTGCATATATTCCACCTGGCTCCATAAACATCTTATACTGCTTGCTGCGACACCATCGTAGAAATAAACAACGAAGCCGACATTATTCTATTAATGGGTGATTTTAATTTGCCATCGATTAATTGGTCATATGATAATCCAAAGTCATTCTAAGTATTTTCTAATACATGAACTTCTGTGACACTGGTTGGCCTTAGATTGGCCCATTTAAAAATCACATTATTAAATCTCATGAAACCCCTGTCAGACCTATTGGAAGATCATATAATTTACTAGGAACACTCGTTTGGATTTAAACAGTCTTCCAATGTGATATATCAAACATGCTCGTCAAATTGTTTCAATCAGTGTACGAGTATAATCCAGAAAACTTCGACAAATATATAAAACCAAGTGATAGCACTAACAATATATGCATACAAATTGCAGCGGAAGACACTTCAAAAATTTAGTAATTCCTCTGTACCTTCTTTACAATCGCGCCTTCACTGAAACAAAAAAAGAGTAACACCAATATTCCAAATTGGAACACAGAATGGTGTTTCATAATATAGATAGAGGTATCAATTTCAGCAAATCCAAAATTATTAGAGCTAGTAATATGCAATTTATACAGGACCTCTCGTAAATACATAATCGCCAGTACTTACCGCCAAGTATTTAATGCAGTGCTGTGCGTATACCTCCAATGCGAGGTTGTTATGCACTACACAGGCATCGGTGTAATCTACTTCGTGTAATCCTTCATCAAGTAATTGGAAAAATAAGAGAATTTTAGTCAGAATCAAGTTACTTCAACGAGACCAAACAAAATGTTGTTATGTACGAGTAATGTCCGTTCATAGGCTTCATCAATAAATCATAATGCTAATTATACGAGATTTCATAGGACATGTACATTTTAATTCTTGATCAGCTACTGAATATTTATTTTGAAAATCTTGAAATCTTAGAAACATACACTGAAATTTACTCACAAATACTTCAATTTTGCAATGCGTCTATTCAAGTGAACCGATAAAATACGTTTGCCGTTTGATATAAACTATATTCCAAAAAAAAAAAACAAAGAAAAGTGCAGTTGGATTGCTATGTTTAAATTTTTATTCATTACTGTTTTACTGAGTATTAATTTCACTCTCTTCTCTATAAAATTATATTCTTGTTTTCGCGAGAAATTACAGTAAAATCGCAAGTGCGTCTGTGACTGAGAGAAAAAACGAAGTTTAAAATTAAATATATCTATCTAATAAAAAAATAAATGTATTAGAAACGCTTTAGTTTCAAATTATATCGCATTCAAACTAACAGTATTTTAAAATTATATATAATTCATTTTGGTTAATTTTTTGCAATATTTGTCAACATGGATAGAAACAGCTGTTTGTTCAAAAATGTACAAAACAACATTACACAAATTTTAAACTTCTTAGGCCGGTGATATAATTCGCCAAATCGATATGTTCTTGTGTTATACTGTAGCACTGTAGGTATAAAGCAAAATTTGAGTTTTTGCAGCATGGTCGTTGCATCCTGATGCATAGACCAACTTTATATCAGTACGAAACCAAACAGCTAACAAAAAACATGAGGAGGTTCTCATTTTTTACGGGTTGTGTATTTTTACACAATAACCCTGGGGTTCAAAATATCAAAATGGGTGGGGGAGGGGGAGAATTGATTTTCTACATTTTGTGGTAGATATATTATGAGTACATAACCTCTTTGTTTTTTGATGACTTGAGAAACTCTTGTATTGAACATACATATTTGAATTAAAATTTTCTTATTTTAGATTCTTATGCGGTCAACTTATTCATATCATTAATGTTGCATTTTAAATTTAAAAAAAAATATATACACTATTAAAGTTAAACTTTTAAATTAAAAACCTCAACAATACCGAATTAAAATTAACCGAATTAAAATAAAAATTAATATCTCTAATTTAAAGTTGATTTGTTATTTAAAAAACACAAATACGATTTTAAAATGATCATTTTCAAATCAAAATACTTCGTTGTTGCTTGGAAAATATATACGATTTTTTTTAAAACGAAAAGTTTTTTTTATTTTTAACCCTTGTGTACACACCCGGCTACCCGGGTAGCCAATTCAATTTTAAATATTTGTGGCGGCTACAATTTTGAAGTTAGACGTTTCTTGCTCCTTGACATCCAAGAATTGACTATTATTTTTAGATTTTTCTATAGAAATTGAATAATAATTAATAATAATGATAATAATAATTTTCTTTACCCTTCTAACGCACATCCGGTCGGAAAATATCATAAAATATTAAAATACAAAACAAACAAGCAATAACAAAAAAAAAATTTATAAAAATAAATCAAACGGTTTTGGTAAATTCATTACTAAACCTATCATCTAATTACACCCAGAGCACTTTATCACAGAAATGGCGTGTTCAACGCATACCGGTTTTCTACAAACACTGCATGTTTTTCGTGAAACCCGACGTCGCATGTGCTTCTCTTTGTTGTGTAGTGTGAGACAACTTTATCTATATTGTAAACGCCACTTTTATTTCTATTTTGTAATAGTGAATAATTACGGGTTTTCTTTATTCTCTAATTACTCTTTCACTACAGTGTTGTGTGGACAGAAGTAATACATTTTTTTTTTGGTACGTACGAGCATATTTTAATGTTATCATCGCGAAACCCGAATAGTGAATAGTGAAGAGTATATGCCTCAGGGTTTTGCTGGTAACATTTCTTTTGGAATATAAGGTTTATTTTTTTCAAAGTTCCGACAGTTGATAAATTCCATGTATCAACAAACGAGAAAGCGGCATTGTAGTAAAAAAATTGTCCATGACAATATTTCTTCCGGATTCTTTGAAGCGCATAAAAAGATCTTTTACAACCCGCTCCCCTTGATTGGTTTCTCTTTCTGTTCGTGTAAATTTGACCGGTAATGAGTTAGACGAGTCGCAAACCCACCAAATATTGATTCCATATTTGGCTGATTTCGATATCTAGTATTGTGTGAACTTCGTTCGTCTTATGGAATAACAAAAAAATATTTACTTATAAATAAATTCAAACAATATCAGACAGTACATACTACGAAATAGGAATATTTGCTCATCAACAACGATACATTCAAATGCCGTGTAATAATTTCGTTTAGCATTTCACATTGTCGTTTAGCATTTCAAATATTTCGCTTATGACAGCAGCTTTATCACTCTCTAAGCGAAATGCTCTCGTATTCTTATTGTCAAATTTTATGAATCTCGATATTTCACGAAACGGATTCAATCCCATGTATGCTCGATACAAGAGATTGGCGGTAGTTGCACATAACACTGTCGCACGCTCGTTGTTTGATCAGCGATCGAACAATGTCAGCGTTTATTAATATTGCTAAGTAAGCCTTCTATACTTCATCATAATAATTTCCATATTGTTCCAAGTGTGTAGGCGCTTCAATTATATGCTTTGTACGTCTCTTTAGCTTTCCTATTCGTTTCTTTGATTACAATTTGACACGTTATACCAGAAAAAATACAACTAAATGTTTCCTTAATGGACAACATATTCGTCGATCGTAATGGACCACTTTTATGGTTTCGCAAAATATTATGATATTATTCCATCTTTAGCTCTAAAATAATCGGAAGAAGCATTTTCTTGATCATTTTGAGTATCATCGATTTTATTTAATTCTTCATTATTGTTATAATTTTCTTGCTGTGCTGTTGGAAGCCACTCGTCATCTGTGCCCTCGTATCCGAAATAATGCAAGTACTCACGTTATGGGTTTTCCCACATCTTTTACGTAAAATACGGAACTAAAATTGTAACAATTGCGAGGCGTTCTACATCGAACAAACTGGTCAGACTTTTATTACACGATTTAAAGTACACGTAAAAGATGTGGATAAAATCAATAGCACAGTCAGTACAAATGCGCAGAGCATCTGACTCATCAACAGCAGTAAGTGTGCACAACACATAAAGAAAAAGATATTCTCATTGGGCGTTGTGAATAAAAAAAGTAAATACTTTTTTCAAGTAAATACTGCCGAGTTAGTGAATAAAACTTACTAGCAAAGTTTAAAGCAAGTAGTTACTAGTTTCATCAAAAATTTCCCAGCATTTACTTAAAATTATGTGAATAAAGACTACCTTTTACTTGTTCATGACATTTCAACACTTGAAAAATACAAGTAAAGGAGAAAGCAACTTTTAATTGTAAAAAATGAGTAATTTTTTAAGAGTTAGAATCAATTTACCGAAAAAAAAATTTTATCGTCTGCGTAAACATAATTGTTTAGGTTTAGGCAATTATAAAAGTATTTATCGGTTTACAAATGAAAATACAAATGAAAATAAAAAACAAAAAATGGAAATATTTTTACGCTGCTTGAGTAATCCGGGTTTTCAAGAAGGAGTAGGAGACGTGGAGGGGGTGCATAGAACTACAGTTTGTAGAATATTTTCCGAAGTGCTTGATAAAGTGATTGCAAAATCACATGAATTTATAGTATTCCCCAAAACTGATAGAGAAATGATTACTGCAAACGATCTTTGGTTGAAAAAGTTTAAGATACCAAACGTTATTGGGGCACTCGATTGCACGCACGTTGAGATTTTGAAGCCAGATGCGTTTGCTGATGAATATGTAAACAGGAAAGGTTTTGCTAGTATCAACGTACAAGATACCTGCGATGTGACGGAAAAATTTACAAGCGTGGATGTTCGTTGGCCTGGCTCGGTGCATGATAGTAGAATTTGGAGACTGTCAGAAGTTTATAGTTTTATGAAAACAAAAACCAACTACATGCTACTAGCAGATAAAGGATACGGGATATCACCATGGCTGCTAACACCATATAAAGCTCCTGATGCCGGAATAAATGAGAATTTTAATAAACTTCATTCTAAAGGACGAATTGTAATAGAAAGATGTTTTGGACAATTAAAACGAAGATTTCCAATTTTAGGGTACAAAGTTCGTACAGCCCACCACAAACGCCCCGCTGTAATTGTGGCATGTGCAGTATTGCATAATTTAGGCAAAATATTGAACGATTCAAATGATTGGTTCACTGATACCAATTATCCAGATCACGACAACAATTTATGTATAATACAGAAACTGATGATTCGACTATTCTTTTGAGGGGGAAACAGAACAGAGAAACATAAAAAAAAAAATGAGTGAGTCCATTAGTACTCTCAAGGAGATGTGTAAACATGGGTACAGTTTACTTTGAAGGAAGAAGGAATGCAATTTTACTAACCAGAGTTTTTCATTTGTTTATTATCGTTAAATTGGTCTATTACTCTTTCGGTATAATCGACGCAATTGGATTTTGGTAGCTAAAATAAGATATATTATGTACTGTCGACTCTAACTTTAAAAATTGTCATTGAAAAACTGCACAATATGGTCGTCCCATATCTAGTAGTAAATATATTTCGATCTGAGTTCATGTGCAAATCGAATTCGTCTCGCAGGAAGTTTATAAGTGGTTCAGCTTGAGGAACAGCAACATTAATATTGAAATCCCCGCTCATAATCACCGGCAAAAGATGATAGTCTCCTTGGAGAATTTTTGAAATCCTTTAGGATATGGGGCAAGGACGAAATATATGAACTTCATTATGTCTTCGAAAGATTTATTCGGCGAGGTTAATACAACTACAGAAAGCATCTTATTCCCATTGAGAAGCTGAAGTTCAGCCGTATATATATCATCAATGAGTTGTGTTGTTACGCTCATACCAGTTGTTTGTCCAACGATGATTTCTTTATGCGAGGTGACTGTATGGTATGAGTATTCTATTTGAATTTTTATATATTGTTACTTCGGCAGCTCACTCACCGTCTCTCTTGAACTGAACGCAGATCTGGAAAAGCAAGAAAATTGAGCATCCTTGCATGACTGTGTCAGTTAGGTCGAGGTGATGTGTATGACCTAAGACTCTGACAGTTCAATGTTAAAAACCAGACGTCATTATTATCTAGTACAAAATTCGCCATTACAACGGATAAAGCGGATTTGTGGTGAGGCGCGATAGCTAATTTTGAAGAAGACCCATTGAGGTCCCATTTTTACGTCCATGGTAGACGACATGATCATCGATAGCCGACGTGATGAACAGTCCTTCGAGACTCGTTACTCGTGCTAAAGCAATATACACAATTTGTTAACTGTGTCTTTTATCGTAAGAGTATATATTGACTATCTCGTTGTAGGTACCACCGTGTGATGCATGAATTGTGGTGGCACATGAAGGTACGACGCTTTACATTAATTGTTGTTTATGCTTAACATTAATTGTTGTTTCGATTAATAGTTGAGCTTTTTCTAGAAATGGGCACCAAACATCGGTCGATATTCGTTTTCTGCGCCCATCCAGCTTCAAGCCACCTGACCTTCTTGCCAACTTATGAATTTGAACTGAAGTCCATCCAGAGTCGTTTGACATTTTTTACTGTCGATGTTTTCATCGTTCTCGTTGTCCTGGTTAGGATGCCTATGCATTCGATATACTTTAGACAGCCCATAGTTCCATTCGCCAGTCCGTTTGTTACGTCAATATTGGTTTTGAAAAAGTACGGCAAATTATTTGTGTCCACTATGCTCATTTTATGGATCTTTTGACGGAATTGCTACTCCGGCAGCCCACTGACCATCTCTATTGAACTGAAAACAGCATTCAAACGTAGGAATATTAACAAGTTCGTCATTGCGCAGCCAGGTCTCGAAAACCAAATGAATTGAGCATACCTGCGTGACTGTGACCTGAGACAGTTCAATGTTAAAAACGAGATGTCATTATAACCCCATTCAGTAGAAGACATGATCATTGATAGCCGACGTGATGAACAGCGCCTAGAGACTCGTCACTCGTGATAAAGCAATATACAGCAGTTGTTGACTGTGTTTTTAATCGTATGAGTATGCAATTTCGTAATCGTAATTCGTATTTCGTATCGTAATTTTTTTTTTGATTTTTCTGGTCGATGGAAATGTCGATGGTTTCTATTTCATTCAATAAATTAATTTTTTCATTTTCCCTACTATTATACATATACATAAAAGCATGCCATGTATAGTAAAAATTGTTTTTGTTGAGTTTCTTGCTTTTTTTCAAACGAAGTAGGTATACGTCATTTCCGTTCGTTTCATTTACAAGTTTACTCTAATACAAAAAATTTTGGTAGGCGCGCGTAAAGATGTTTACACATCAAAAATTTAGTAGGTAACAATATCATAAACATATATTTCATTTTATAATTAAAGTTTTTCATAACTTAAAAAATAAAAATTTTAATTCACAAAATATCACAATTTCATACTCAGTCCAAAGATTACTAAACCAAAGATTAAAAGCAACATATAAATCAATTATTCCCATTATCGATTCCTTCAGTTATATCATTTCCTTCTACATATTCGTAAAGAAATACGGGGCTCTTTGGGCGTTCATTTGGCATTTTTAAGTGCTCGATTTTTAATTTATATTTTTCATGCTGAAGCTTTAACACCTGTAATTGTTTCAAAAGCACTAACCTTGGCAATTTCTCGTCCGTTAGATTTATGGTTTCATCAGTCTCATCTGGCAAATCATTCGAAATTTTGTTTCGGTTAACCTTCTTGGCAGGGGTCAAATTTTCATCCATTTGGTTTCCGTTTGATAATTCATTTTGATTATCGAATGTTAGTTGTTGTTGATGTTGAGACATTCCTATTGAAAGAGCACCTGAAATATAAAATAAAATTATTATACATCAGCTTTTACGGGCACACAACATTAATAGATATGTAGTTATTACACTTATAACCACACATCACAACCAACCTTCCATTTGTTTGTACGTCGGATTTGAATCATAATGTAACAACTCCAAGAACTCCGATTCCCATTTTTTCAGAATAATTTTTCTGTTTCCCGTTTAATTTATGCCCGCTTTTTTTTATATCAGTTTTAAGATTGTTTAACTTTTTTTCAGTTGGTTCTATAAAAATCATCGATCATTTTCCCCATTGCCTGTTTCTTTTCCTTTTTTATGTTTGGAAGTTGTGATTTGCTTAGCAAAATTTGATAATTTTTTAATATGGCTACAAACTCCACCTGCGGCACTATTCTGGTAATTCCCTGGGAATAGGGAATTGGGGAAAGATTTTATATGTAATTTCTAATTTAAATTTTTTTTTCTGGCATACTGAGGCAAAAATCTAGTGGTAATTTTTTTGAAAACAAAATAAAATTGGGAATAATTTTCCCTGCCAATTTAGATATGGAAAAATTATTCCCAATTTATAAATATTTACATCAAACTTTTCTCCTTAGTAGGCCGGAAAAAAAATATTTGAACTGAAATTGCATATAAAATCTTTCCCCAATTCCCTATTCCCAGAGAATTACCAGAATAGTGCCACTGGACGCATTTCTCTTCCACAATTTTCCCTTCGTCAGTATCCATGTTTATACATAAGCAATTATTATCAATTTATTTATAATATTTATAAATAAATTAAATTAAATTTATTTTTGTACGTCACTTCAATTACACAATATTCTTGATATTGAATTTTTCAAAGAATACTAGAATATTTTTAAGTATTAAATTGTCAAAAAAGTAAATACTTTGAACATTTTCCAGTTCATAATTAAAGTAAAAGTAAAATGTTATTCACAGAAATCTGATCATTTACTTTTACTTAAAAGTAGAAACTTTGAAGTAAAAACTTTTTTTATTCACTTGGCCCATTGTTTATTTAAATTTAAAATTAAATATCGTAATAAAAGTACACAAAAATAATAGAAAATAATAATCACAACCTATTAGTATCACAAACGCATATTCAAAACTTTATGCTCATTTGTTTTTTCATTTCTAGTTTTCCACTGCATTATTGGGGAATTCACTTTTTATATATATTTTTTTTCTTTTTTTTATACATCGAAAAAAAAATTTATAAAATAAATGCAATAACATAAAGCGACCGGCAGAAATCTGTTTTAAAGCAAAAAAAAACACCTAAAATTAGACTTGGCTACCCGGGTGTGTACTAACGTATAATTTTTTGGGGTATACACACAAGTGTTAAGTTGTTTTCTCTCTGAGTAATAAGCAAGTGAACCACAGTGTATGTAAGAGGAATGATTTTGTCTGAGCTACAGTCTTTTTTTCGATAGTTTGGCCGTATGAAAAGTACTTCGATAGTATTTGGATCACTCGTAATTGGCTTATGAGACAGACACCCACCTTTGGTAGAAGAAAAAATAACAATAGGTCAATCTATTGGGTGTAATCTAGAAATTAAATAGAGGATATAGAATAGAAAGAAAAAGCTCTAGTTCAAAGCAAGTAATAAAGCTTAATGCTGTCAGAGAAGTGTAAATATTTTTAGAGGACCCATGCAAAATGCTACTCTACATGCTGCTTCTCGATATTCCATTGCAAGGGGATATTCCATGCTGATGTATGATTTGTCGATAAAATAAGCACTCCAACGTGAACCATTTAGGTTAAACCAATATGGTTTTGCATTTAATTTTAAGACTAACATTTACGTAAAATTGATCGTACTTACAGTGGAATTGAGTATTCAAAGCGATCCATAATTACTTAGGCCACCTTTTAGCTAGCCTCCATAAACAAGCAATTCAAGTCAGAGACAGCAAACGCATGTAACTAAATGATTGCAGTGGTAGGTGAGGACTATAGGAAACCGAATAATGCAAGTAAAATCGATGGTAAAACTCTCGCTGCTTTCCAAACAAAAATTGATTGGTCATTAAATAGGTGGTTTACTTTAAAATAAACCCGCAGAGAAGATCTTTTTGACATCAACATGGTCAAGATTATCATTATTAACTTAACTTACTTTTGCCTAAGTTCAGCTATACAGGAATTCATTATATGAAATTTCAGCTTTGCTCCTGAAAAATTCTATGTTGGTATTAGTTCAATCAGACTTAATTCAATTCGCCTTGAACTTTGCTTGTAAACCATATATTATGTATATCATCTCTGAATCATTCGAGATCGACTACATATTTTCGACAATCTCCACATTTTCGACGCCATTTTACTAATTCTCTACATACATTGTCTACACGGCACTAGAATTCATGTATTAAGGACACCTTTAACTTATTGACTCATAACTGAGTTTCGAAAGAATATGTTTACTGACAAAAGAAACGAACATAATTACCACAGTTTACAGTCGAAGTAAGGAATAATTAAGCCTCCAATTCTTTTATCATATTGGTTTTCTCATTTCAAATTCTGGGTATCACAGAAATAAAAATCTAAATAAACGATTTGGCTTCCCCTCTATAACATAGGTTAGTGAATTAGGCCGCATATTGTTAAACGCAAATTTAAATATGAATTTGAAATAACAACAATCCCACGAAATTATAAAAGTAAATTAGAAATAAATTTCAAATCTTTCGAAACTCACAGCAAAAAAAAATTGTTAATTCAACAACTGTATCCTTTATTTTGTTGTAATAAAATTAAAGAATAAAATTTAGGCGTGGTGTCTGCTACACATTATACTCATCTATACACATTTGCATTCAGCAATCAAGAGTTTTAGATTAAAATTAGAAAATACTTAAGGAATCCAATCCATCACGTAATAATTTTTTTTCTTTTTTATAAAAAATCCAATTTCAAAATATCCTTTCTTCACATATATACGCATATTGGAAAAAAGATGAATGATTAATGACATTTTTGAAATTTAGAAAAAAAAAATCTAATTTGGTACAGAAAAGTTATGCTCTGCTTACAAACAAGGTTAGATCTAGAAATAGAAATATATGCAAATGTGTGTTTGCTGTGGAATGAAGCAAATCAAGCTTATTTTGTTTATTAATGCAAATATTTTATCATTCTAGGATTTGCGTATATAAATACACGGATACGAAGATGGGTTCAAAGTGGCATAAAGCATACGCACTCAAAAAAAATAAAAAAACCAGCCGTAAACCATAAACATATAAAACAAAAGAAAGTATGGAAAAAAGGTAGGTAAATGACTTTTATGGATTTCCTCTCGATATATTTTCCTTTTTATGTATATACAAGTTTCTTTTAAAGCATATTATTTCTAGGGCAAAATAATTGTATACGGGATCGAAAATACTTTACACGCAGTCTTTCTACAAATATACTCGTATCAAAGCACAGTACAAAGCTGGTTGACTTCGGGTCAAATCGTAAAATATTTGAATAGAAAAAAAATTTTACAATATCAAGTATTTGGTCCCCTTCAACCAGCTGTGTAACTGGGTTTACTAATCAACTTTAAGCTAAACAGCAACAACAACAAGAACAACAACAACAACCAACAAGAGCAAAATTTAATTTATTTTTGCCTTCCAGGTTAAATTAATAAAAACAAAATGATATTAAATTATAAACAATAGATAAGTTAAATAAATATTTTTTATCATTTTTAACAAATTTAATTTATTTATTTTTCAGGTTTATCTCTCGCTTGCTCGCTCTATGCGATATTTTTGTTTTTTTGTTGTGTTTGTGAACGAACCCCAGTTTAAGACCCACTTTTTTGGTTATGTAGCTGGGAAAATATGTATATATGGGGAAGGTAGGAAATGCGCAGTTACAGTTTTTCCTTTTTTTCTGTTACGATTTTTCTTTTTTCCTCAGAAAACATTTTGTTATACTTACATCTACTTGAGGAATAACATTGTGTTGCTGTTATTTTTTATTGCTCCTTTTTGGGTAAGTATTACATAGAGACTTTAGAGAGATACGGAACGCGTCGTTATATACATATTCACCATATATTTATGTAGCTGCTACATGTATAAGAATTTCTTTTCATTTTTTGTTCGTCTTCTGGTGAGAAATTAAAATTAAACAGCGATAAATTAAGATGTAGTATTATTATTTACGTGACATTTTATATCAAGGGATATACGAGTACGAGTACGAATACGATATATTTATATGGTGGTATATTTGTTTATTTGTAGCAACAGCAGCAACAGCGGCAGCAGCAACGAACACAAATCATGAAATTGTTGATTAAGAATAATTTATGGATAAATATTACAATATGAAATCGTTGAAAAATAATAAGAAGCTGTAGACTTTTGTATAAAAAATAATTGTATATTTATCGTAGGCGAGGAATGTACAAACAAATTGCTCTTGATGTTTCGCATCGAGATGGGAGGATTAATAAATTTTGGGTGGTCTGCATAAATATACCTTTGTTTATTGCGTAGATCATAAATAACAATAATATATTTGGTTGGATGCTTCTCTACATGTCATTTTCTATACAATTTTTCCTGAGGTTTTTTACGACTATTACTTGGTATAGTAAAAATAATAATTCTGCAATGCCAAACGTAGTTTTAATTAAATTGTTTCTATGACCGGGATGATTCTGGGCTTTTTCTAGGCGTTACAAATAATGTTTACTAGTATATTAATCAACTAGTATTAATGATGGCTGTTATTTACAAGGATAAGTTTACGAATCATCCGAGGGAATAACAGCCATATTATATGCAAATAAAATGCTATACTTTGTCCACGAGTATTTTACGTTCGAAACTAAATAACCTGTTCGTCTCTTACTCGTAATATTTTTTGTTTTGCTTTCGGAGCTCTTGATCATTTCACTTCGCAAGAAAATTTTGGGAAAATTAACCGGAGAAGTCAGAAAATCGAAAAATGATGTTGTTCAGTTGAGAACGGCTGAACCAATTTGGCTCAATCATTTTTTGTTGTATTCGCAATTGCCAGGAGATGGTTCTTACGAAAGAAAATTTTGGGAAAACCCACCGGAAAAGTAGGAAAATTTGAAATATCCAAAAATGATGTTCTCCAGATGAGAACGGCTGAACCCAATTTGGCTCAATCTTTTTTTGTTGTGTTTTCAATTGCCAGGAGATGGTTTGTACGAAAGAAAATTTTGGAAAAACCACCGGAAAAGTCGGAAATCGAACAATGAGGTTTTCAGATGAAAACGGCTGAATCCGATATGGCTCAATCTTATTTTGTTGTATTTGCGATTGCCAGGAGATGGTTCTTACGAAAGAAAATTTCGGTAAAACCCACCGGAAAAGTTGGAAAATCGAAAAATGATGTTTTCGGTTGAGAACACGGCTGAACCTGATTTGGTTCAATCTTTTTTTGTTGTATTCTCAATTGCCAGGGGATAGTTCTTAGGAAAGAAAATTTTGGTAAAATCTACCGGAAAAGTCGAAAAATTTGGAAAATCGAAAAATTATGGTTTTCAGATGACAACGGCTGATCCCGATTTGGCTCAATCTTTTTTGTTGTGTTTGCATTTGCCAGAAGATGGTTTGTACGAAAGAAAATTTTGGGAAAATTAACCGGAAAAGTCGGAAAATTTGGAAAATCGTAAAATTATGATTTTCAGATGGGAACGGCTGAACCCGATTTGGCTCAATCTTTTTTTGTTGTGTTTGCAGTTGCCAGGAGGTGGTTTGTACGAAAGAAAATTTTGGTAAAATTAACCGGAAAAGTCGAAAAATCGGAAAATAATGTTTTCAGTTGAGAACACGGCTGAACCGATTTGGCTCATTTTTTTTATTGTATTTGCAATTGCCAGGGAATGATTCTCACGAAAGAAAATTTTGGGAAAGCCCACCGGAAAAGTCGGAAAGTTGGAAAATCGAAAAATTATGGTTTTCAGATGAGAACGGTTGAACCTGATTTGGCTCTATCTTTTTTTGTTGTATTTGCAAATGCCAGGTGATGGTTCTTACGAAAGAAAATTTTGGGAAAATTAACCGGAAAAGTAGGAAAATTTGGAAAATCGAAAAATTATGATTTTCAGATGAGAACGGCTGATCCCGATTTGGCTCAATCTTTTTTGTTGTGTTTGCAGTTGCCAGGAGATGGTTTGTACGAAAGAAAATTTTGGGGAAATTAACCGGAAAATTTGGAAAATCCAAAAATAATGTTTTCAGTTGAGAACGGCTGAACCCGATTTGGCTTAATCTTATTTTGTTGTATTTGCAATTGCCAGGATATAGTTTTTGCGAAAGAAAATTTTGGGAAAGTCTACCGGAAAAGTCGGAAAATCATGTTTTTCAGTTGAGAACGGCTGAACCCGATTTGGCTCAATCTTTTTTTGTTGTATTTGCAATTGCCAGGAGATGGTTTGTACGAGAGAAAATTTTGGTAAAATCTACCGGAAAAGTCGAAAAATTTGGAAAATCGAAAAATTATGATTTTCAGATGAGAACGGCTGATCCTGATTTGGCTCAATCTTTTTTTGTTGTATTTACAATTGCCAGGAGATGGTTTGTACGAAAGAAAATTTTGGGAAAATTAAATCTTTTCTTTTTTTGTTGTATTCGCAAATGCCAGGAGATGGTTTGTTCGAAAGAAAACTTCAGTAAAATTCACCGGAAAAGTCGGAAAATTTGAAAAATTATGATATTCAGATGAGATCGGCTGAGCCCGATTTAAGTCAATGTTTTGTTGTATTTTCAATTGCGAGGAGATGGTTCTTAAGAAAGAAAATTTTGGGAAAGTTAATCGGAAAAGTCGGAAAATCGAAAAATGATGCTTTCAGTTGAGAACGGCTGAGCCGATTTGGCTCAATCTTTTTTGGTGTATTTGCAATGGCCAGGAGATGGTTTGTACGAAAGAAAACTTCGGTAAAATTCACCGGAAAAGTCGGAAATTTTGAGAAATCGAAAAATTATGATTTTCAGATGAGAACGGCTGAACCCGATTTAAGTCAATTGTTTTTTTGTTGTATTTGCAATTGCGAGGAGATCGTTTTTACGAAAGAAAATTTTTGTAAAATCTACCGGAAAAGCCGGAAAATTTGGAAAATCGAAAAATTTTGATTTTCAGATGAGAACAGCTGAACCCGATTTGGCTCAATCTTTTTTTGTTGTATTTGCAATTGCCAGGAGATCGTTTTTACGAAAGAAAATTTTGGGAAAAATAATCGCTGGATCGTATTGCAAACTTCTTTCGAAAACATTCGCAACACACTGCAATGTTGAGTACTGTAACTCCATTAAGTCCATTAATTATGTCTGCAAATACGTGAACAAATGCAGCGACCTGGCAGTGTTCGGTATTGCTGCTCCGGATACAAATGGCGAAGTGTCAAGGTTCCAATTGGACCGTTATGTCAGTTGCAATGAGGCGATTTGCCGTATTTTCTCATTTGCAATACACGAACGTCATTCCACTGTTCAACATTTGTCGGTGCACTTGGAGAATGGACATCGACTCCATTCGGAAGCTAATGCATCATAACGAGCAGAACGACCATCAGCTACAACATTCAAGAATTTCTTCAAAATTTGCCAAAGCGATCCGTTCGCACGAACTTTGCTTTAATGGGAAATGTTACGCTATTATACTTGGAACCATTCAACGAAAAAGTTTCAACGACGAAAGAAAAGTCAACCTGTTGCAGGATACGTAGATGTGTATTTGACAGATGCGCTTGGCCGTATGTAAACCGTTCATCCACGACAAGACGAATGCTTCTATCTTCGTTTGCTTTTGTTCCATGTTCGTGGTGCTAGTTGTGTTGTGCGCCACTTATCGACAGGCTTGACATCGTCTGAATTTACTGGAAAACGACTCACATTGGGACTCAATACTTGTGGATGTCACTGTTGCTGCGCCGGCAAATCAAATTCGTACATTGTTTGTCATCATTATAGCGATGTTCATCCATCGAATGCATTGGAATGATATGGAAAAATAGAAGGACGAGATGACTGATGACATTTTGCATCGAGTTCGCACTGCAACATCGAATTATGAAATGAACGACAAGCTATGCAACGAAGCTTTGATCTTGGGAATGCCAGCACCAATTCTTTCGATGCACGATGCATTTAATCGTGAATTGCAACTAGAGCAAGTGTACGATTGATATTTAATGAGCCAAATAGTACGAACGAATGTCCCGCTTTTGAATGTACAGTAAAATTATCGTTTACGACGCATTGATGACGAACATGTGAGTCATGTTACAGAACGACTCATCAACTGCTGATTTTTCCAAACAATTGTTTGCGCTTGGTAATAGTCAAATTATTGTTGATGTTTTGACAGGATTGAGTTCGTTTCCCTCGAATTTTTTCATGTTCACGGCGTCGAAAGAAGAGCTTTCACGAGAGTGTTTCCAGACACCTGCCGAAATTATATGAATCACGATTGGCACAGCGAACGTGAGATTTTGGCAAAGAAGAACAAGGATGTAGACAGTCTGGATTACTTGATTCAAAACCAAATGGCTGAGGAAATGCATTGTTACAAATGCGTTAACTTCATGGCCAATCAAGACGAGGCAACCAGCTGTCAGACCGACTTTTTGAATGCGCTTGATTTGCCGGGAATATCACCGCATAACTTGATGCTCAAGGTTAGATCATATATGTGATAGATAATCATGCTGCGCAACCTGAACCATCCGAAATTGTATAACGGAACGTGATTGGCTGTGAAGAAACTGATGAAAACGTTGTTCAAACGATCATCAAGGACAAATTCAAAGGAGTCCGAGAATTCCTCTGATCGGTTCGATTTCTAGCGCATTCACTTCCAATTCGTTTCACGTTCGCTATGACGATTAACAAATCTCAAGGTCAAACGTCGGAAGTGTGCGGAATAATTCCGAAATTTCCGTGTTTTTCTCATGGTCAATTGTACATCGCGTGTTCGAGAGTTGGCAAACCATCATCAACTCCAATTCATTTCCACACTGTGAGAAAAAAATCAAAAAACCACTTAATTTTCGATAGATACGTGAGTTTGAATCAAAATTTCGTTCACTTTTCAACAAATTAGTGTTGAATTCGATGAAAAAGTGAATGGAATGTCCACTCATCTCAATCATCTATTGAGAATCGAGTTGAGTTTTTTGATTTTTTCTCTCATCAAACTCAAATTTCGTGAAGGACAAAAGTATTTTCTCGGAACAAAGTATAATTTGGGGCGGAACGAGGTTCGCCGGGTCAGCTAGTATAGTACATTTGCTTTATTAACATAGAATTGGTAACATGTTTCCGGGGCCTATTTGCTGCTACCCGGAGGATTGAAAATATGTTGTGTAGTGATGAGGCATGCATGTGTACTTCGGTAGTTGGTGCCGTGAGATTTCTGTGATGATTTTAAATTGACTCTTTAATGGCTCCGATATCTAAGTTGAATTGTGAGCTTCGATTTGCTCTGGAGGTGGGATCTAACATCGTATGATCACTCAAAATAAATTGTGGCATGATTGAGAATTTCAATTTACTGCTAAATACTCTGATTACTCGTTGATCTCGAATATCATTGTTGCCTCAAATTTTATGGTTTTGACGGTGACTAAGTTTGGAATGTTTATGTATGACAGTATGTCGTCTACATAAAAAAAAAAATCTTCAGTAACTATTCTTTTTGCTGCTGGGTATTTGTCGCCCTCATCTTGCGTTAGTTGTCGTAGCACTCTTGTGACTAGATATGTAGCCGAAGCTGTTCCGTCCGTGACCGTTTTCAGCTTGTTCGTGCTGATTGCGCCTTTGTCGTTTCTCCATAGTATCAAATGGTATAGCTTTGATCTGGGCGACGGATTTTTATTTGTCTGAACATCTTTTCGATGTCAGCTTTAAACACATACTTATGTTTCCTACAATGTAACAATATCTCTACGAGTGGTTGCTGTATTGTTCGGCCGGTATGGAGTAGGTCATTTAACGATATTTCATTTGACGTTTTTGTTGAAGCGTCAAAGACTACTCTGAGCTGGTTGTTGAGGTATGAACTTTGATTACTGCATGGTGTGGTAGGAAATAGTTTTTACCAGCACCATCATCGCGTTGGTTTATTTCTACCATATGATCCAATTTGATGTATTCATTAATCAAGATTCTATATTCATTCTTCATTTGGAGGTTTTTATTTAGTTGTTTTTCTACTTGAAGAAGGCGTGCTGTAGCTTTTACTCGTGATTCGCATAATATGAAATTGTCGCTTTTAAAGGGTAATGTGACCTGATAACAACCATTTTCTAATCTTTTGTAGCTCTTTTGAAAGTACTCTTCTCAACATGGCTCAAGCAACATGCATATGGACCCCGGTCTGTTATAATTTGGATCTGCATGCTCTTCGTTGTTTAGGTGTTCACAGCTTTTGGTTTGTATCCGTTATTCTTATAGCAAAGTTGTGAGTTTTTGGAGAGTTGGATTTTGAGGTTCACTACTTTGTTCACCACACTAATTTTGCGACTACCGACTCCAGCTATTTTTGCATATACGAGTACTATACTTTCTGTTCTTTATGCTTCAATATTTGAACTTCTTCCTCGGTAAGGAAAGTTGCATGATATCCAGTTTAAAAAAATTTATTTCACCTGTTCTCGTAGATTGTACTTTCAGTTTTGCTCTATGTAAAATAGTATATGGTGTATCACATTTCAGATCGAGCATTTTGTCTCTCGACCGCAATGGTACGATTAATGCGCTGAAGATAGGCATCTTCTACATAGCTGGTGTAGTAACACTATTTGATTTTGACAGCTGCCTAAATCGTGAACATTGGTCTAGTGTAAGGTCATCTTTGGTTATTGCGATTGATTTTTAGGGCTATATGATGCTTCCAAGAACTTGAAGCGTTGTTCAAGAAACTTCAGAAATTCTTCGGTTTTCTAAACTTCAGTTGGGGCCTGGAGCGAAATTTCATAAATTCACCGTGTTTCATTTCCCAACTTCGTCGATATGCCCAGCATGCAGCGTACAGAGATGTCTCTGTTTAACTCTACACATTTTTCACTGCGTTTTTATCTGCACGTACGCTAAATTTTTGACGTTTCATAATTATTTGTATTTGTTGTTACGCCGTATGTATGTCAAATGTTTTTAAATATGGCGAATGAAAATTTTGTTAATTTCGAATATTTCGAATGTGCGTTAAAATTTTACGAAATTCTACAAACTAATTTTTCATGGCGCTAAAATATATTTTACATACAAATTTGACGTAAAATTTAGCTAGCGATATAACAAAAAATATTTAGCTCACTATTTCGCAGATGCGGTACACAGCTCATTCACATATAGACTGCGCTACTGAAAACTTTAAAAACGTTTTCGCAGCAATTTATCTCCCTAGAACAATAAAATTTAGAAAAATTTTGACATGTAAAATTTTTTTTATTTTAAATGGATGAACAAAATAATTTTCTAGACTATGAAAATAGTTTCGAACTATATTTTTGTTTGTTAAAGGACAAATAAAACAAAAGTCACAATTTATGTCTAACAACATAAACTTTTTAGCTTACTAATTTATCTGTAATTTAGTGAAGACTTGTGGAGACCGTATTAAAATTTATCTTAGCGCGAGCTGGATACTTAGCTTATATAAAGTGAAAATGGCTGTGCCTGCGGGCCCTTAGTCGGGTAAAAATCCGATTTAGAACAGGTTTTTCGATTAGTTTGCCATAAAATTTTTGAAAAATAAATGAATTTACCGAAAAATTTACTTAAAACTGACTTTTACCCGACTATTGGCCAGCAGCTTTAGAAATGAATTCCAGGATTCGTCATTTATACATTTATACACTCATTAGTTGTGTCGTGCACCAATTGCGGCAGATGATACTGTACTAATTGACGGTTACTTAAATGACGCATTTAGGTAAGCCGATATAATTAAGCGTTTCTTGTTGTAACTATTGCTTAAGGTATACTCCAGGCCTTTTTATCCAATTATCAGATGTTGATTTCAAGTGGAATATTAGTTTAGATGCTGCTCCGCTAAGATGGTTTTTCATATAGTTTAGAAAAATTACTCTGTAGTCTCCATAAAACGTGGGTATTTCAATCGATTTCAGCTTTATTTCTGATGTTATGCCACTGGTAGCTGATATTTCTTCACAATGGTCATTTCAATTGTCATCTTTGTGTAATTTTCTTCTAATGCCTCATAATCCCCTTTAATGTCTGAGGCCATATGGCACAAAGCTCTTCATGCTTATCAATTATTTGATTCATATATAGCACGCTACATGTACTGTATGGCGAATTGCATAGCTTGCTGGACGAGATATTTTGCCCTTTGTTATTTAATTCCCTTATTTTAAAATCCTGTCTTCGTAGATTTGGTTGAGCGTGCTTGTTGGTGCTTTGATTTTGAGCTTGACTTCCCATTATAATAAGCTTAATGTATACTGATCTCTGATTTCCTTTATGTCAGTGTTCCTCTGAACAAAATTGTTGTAATTAGCGGTTGAGAACAAGTTAGATTTGGATTTGATCAGATATTGCGGATATGGCTGCCCTTAACTACCACTGATGCAATCATCATTATTGTTCAGGCATATTCTGCCATTTTTAATACTTCTATAATATATATGTACAGCAGTGTGACTTTATTTATTGAAATTTTTGGTGTGATGAATCTAAACGCTTCGTCTGGTAGTGGCATTTTAATACCATGGTCCACTAGAATGTTTTTGATGGATATAATTTTCTTTAAAGAAAATATCTTGTTGCTACTTGCTAGGCAGTGCTACTTTTCTCTCCAAGTATTGAATTAATTGTCTCAATGTTTATTTCTATTGTGAATAATTCTAGTTCGGTCAATAAAATTCGAATGGCGATTAAGGACTGGTTGCTACTTTATTTATGGTATGACTGTTAATAACTGGATTCTCTTGTAAACTTGGTCGTTCATGGTGATTTTTTTCATTTGATGGTCCTAAGCATCTGGAATGAGTGCATTTTTGACCGTCGACGGGAACAGTCGAAAAACAAAATGCAGCAGAATGAAATAAATAAAAATATGTAAAATTATTAAATTTTTATTTGCTTTATTTATTTCATTTTGTGGCACATTGTGGTGTGATAGTGAATATAGTGATGTAGTTAATCAAATCTGTTATTTATTGAATACATAGTTACACAAACAGAGAAGTTCTTTTTTATTTAAATTATATATTTGCAAGAAATTTATTTATTTATTATAAGAGTATCGAAATTTGTCGTTAGTAGCAGTTGTATATCGTCGGTAACGGTGCAATGGCATATAACTGCAAAAATCTTCAGTCATTTTATTACATTATCCTTAAGACGTTATCCGTCGACTTATTCCCTAGATTCAGTTTCACCACAAACAGGTTTGAAACTTATCAAATCTAAAATTTTTAATTTCATTTCCATATAAGCTAGGTAGAGTAAAATCAAAAAGTTTTTTTCCCTTTATGGTAAAAAAATTAAAAATTGTTTATGCGTTCGATTTCCTTTCCTTGTTCCTTCTTCTCGTACTATGCATGTTGTAGAAAAAAATTGTATATAAAGAGAGTATGCTTTTTCTTATGCTCGCATGTATTTTGTTTTATTTATTTTTTGGATTTTGCTTTGTTTTCGCAAGGCAAGGCTGTTGAGCCAAGCTACACACGATTTCGGATTTTGGTTTCAAACTAGGTCACAATGAGTCGGGCTACACACGACTTTGGCTTCTAATTTCGAACTGGGTCGTGATGGTTTTTTATTGTTGATTTGAGCTCTTGTTTTGTATTAGAGCACCAATTTTTTTGTATTGTTTTATACTGTTCTCTCGAAAATGGGATTCGAACGGGAATCTACATCTCAAATGTGGCCTTAAATTTTTTTATAGGGGGATTTGGGGCCATTTTTTAGATGTGAATTTTTGTTTGAATTTTGTTTTCGAGAGAGCGGAATGGAACAGTACAGGTGGTTTGGTGTAAAATAGTTGTTTGGATTAGCAATGAAGGTCTATTGCGACTTGGTTTGAGGCCGGAGGCTGAGATGGTGTGTTATGGCTCAATAGGATTTATTGTTGGTTTGGATCCCTGTTTTGTATTAGAACGCCAAATTTTTTTGTGTTGTTTTGTTCTGTTCTCTCGGAAATGAAATTTGAACGGGGATCTACATCTCGGAAATTGGTGTAAATTTTTTTATTTTCATTTCTATTTTTTCATTTCGGATGCGGGGACTGAAATTTTATGCCGCAGGCGCAGCTACGACATTGAATTGTTGTCCTTGCATCCGGGGTGGGGGGATGGAGGTAAGGGTAGGGAAGTTTTGGTACATTTTTGGGATGTGGATATTTGTTTGAATTTTGTTTTCGAGAGGGCAGAGTAGAGCAGTGCAGGGGGTTTTCGTTTTTGTATGGAATAGGGGTTTAGATTAACAATGGAATTCTGCTGCGACTTGGTTTGGGGTTGGAGGCTGAAGTCGTGTGTAGCTTTGCTCAATGCGAGCACCATTAAACAGCCCAGGATTATAGCAAATGGACTTGTTTATTTATTTTTATTTTACGTGATGTAAATGCGCGCGCATAAATGATCATTTATATTTTGGTAGAACCGATAACAATTTCATTGCGTATATGTATGCGGCTAAGTTGAAGGCAAATATAAAAAATACGGTTTGTGTTTGCGCGGGCCCGGGTAGCGTAGGCGCGATGAAACATTTTCATACAAATGCTATGGAGATTGTTTTTTGTTAATATTTTTTTACTTTATTTATTTGTATGTCGTACAGGTGATGAAGGAATAGATTTTAAGTCGCCTGAGCATGAACTTTGTTTATTTACCTTTAATTGTGATAAATTGTCTATTTTCGTCTTCGGGCTAGTTTTTGTTCGGAGTTTTACCGTTTTCCGGTGTGAGGTCTTTAATTTGATGATCGCCGTATGATGTGTGGAGAAAATTTGTGTGTATGCATGTATATATGAATATGTTTATTTATATGTATATATTGTAAATGTATGTATGTATATTTGTATGAATTTCTATTATAAATTAATAACCAAAATTATAACCTAAAAATTTGGATTATCTTTTCGTAATTTTTAATGAGGCAATGTGAAATTGACTTGTTCATGCGTTAGACAAACAAGACTACGATGAGGTATGAATGTCAAGAGGCTGTGTAGAAAGTCCCACAGGCCTGGGCAGGTAGAGTTTGTGTCTAGTCACGCTGAGTGTGGGTTGCGAGTGCGGATGGATTGTGTCATGGGTGTGAAATGTTGTAGTATTGGTTACGACGATTCGATCATTTTAGTAAAATTGAGTCGAACATCTGATGTTTTCTGACAATAATTTTGACTACGAAGTTTAGGTTTTATCATATTTTGATGCATTTTAGTGTTTCGGTAGATTTACTTTGGTTTTCTTTAGATTTATTGTGATTTTGTTAATAATGGACAGAAAATCCTGTGAGAAGTTTGTTCGCGTTCGCGGAACGCGTTCAGTGTGACTAGACCTGTGTAGTTTTCGAAAGTGGGAAGTGATGACAGGAGAAAGATATAACATAAAAAGCTGGCCCTCCTCATCTTTAAGGTGATTGGAAGGATGGATAAAACCAACAAAACATCTTATGTCTTCTTCATCTTCATGGTGATAAAAAGAGACCAAACAAGAAAGTTATTCATCCTTACTAACAAACTAATTACTTTTCCCACACACCATGAATGGTCAAAATACTAACGGGGATTAGAAAAATGGTAATTGGTAATTATAGAAGAAAAAACCTGAACTGGGGTACGTTGTATAACGGCAGTTTGCTCTTGTAGTTCTTCTATTATTAGAACCTATAACATATCCTTAACCTGTAGAATTAGAGAACCTCGTAGGATCAGGATACCTAGTCAGTTCGGTCACTGAATCTTGTCTCAATTTGATACATTTCGTGGATGATTAAGTGATAATCGAATGCAGTAGTAGTAGATTGCACGTGCTCAAGTCATTCAGTTACTGCGTCATCAAAGGAATGTATGAACTATGGACTTGGACATACTAAATTGCATGTAGTAGGTTATATGATACCAGCTTAACCGCTGCCCTGCGTTGTAAAATATCATATCATATCATATCATTGATGGTCCTAAGCATCTGGAGTGGCTGCTATCCATTTTCAAGCTGTGCCCATAGTATCCACTTTTGTCGGGTGTGTTTCGGCGATTTTAGTTGATAAAACAGTTGTCGAATAGTTTTTTACAGATTTGTTAAAAATGATTTTATTAGGAGTAAATCCGGTTGTTGAATGTGTGGAGTCCTTATATAAAGTGCTACTCCAAGTTCTACAATGGTTTGAGTGTTACTTTGGAATTTTATGTTTATTTGTGTTATAAATTTCGAATATGGTGAAATGTTTTAAATTTTTTATATCGATATTGTATCATTTGTAAATGAATTTTTTTAAAATGAGTCTATTACGGACAAGAAATTAGCTTTATTGATTATGAATATATCGTCATGAATTCTTTCTATAGGGAGGTTTTTTCGTACTTGATATTGGGAACAATTTGATATTGTATGGTTCCATATGTGTAAATATTGCAGATATTATCACTAATAATGCAATTCTAGGCTTTGTCGCCATATTTGGAAAATAATAGGATTGTTTAAATTCCATTCGAATCCCAAACGAAAATAATCTTGGGTGAAGCCTGGTGAAGCTGGTCCGTCGCAACCAAAGCGAGATATTTATGGAAATAAGGGTATGCTCTGTATCTGGTGGGATCAAAAAGGTGTGTTATATTATGAACTGTTAAAATCAGGTGAAAGTATATCAAAGGCGATGCCTATCGATGACAATTAATACATTTGAAGCGAGCATATATAGAGAAAAAAAACGACCACCAGAATGGTTGGACTGGGAAGTTCTACCCCATCGCCGTGTTCACCATACACAGTTCCTTCAGATTACTTCTTATTCCGGTCGATGCGGTCGTCTCTTTCTGAACAGCAGTTCAGTTTTCGCACCGAGATCGAATTTGGCTTATTGATTGGAACACCTCCAAAGACCAGGGTTTCTTCAGAAGGGATCCATAAATTGCCTGAAAGATGAAGGGGGAAGTTGTAGCTGCAGATGGAGCATAATTTTAATAAATGATTGTTTCATTTTCTAAACGAGTAAACGTGTTTTATTTTAATAAAAAAGGGTAGAAATAAATTCACACTCCCAATACGAAAAATTGAACAGTTGCAATGCCTGACTTCAGGCCAAAAAAATAAATAAAACCTGTCATTTTGAGTTGTGTGAAAGTATGAGGTGAGTACAAGAAACATAAACTATACGACATTTGTTGTTTGAAGTGACTACGATTAGTTGTACGCAAGTTAAATGTTTTGAAATCTCTTTTGAAATTCAACACAAATTTGATTAAACATTATTTTATTCCATGGACTAAAAATGTCCACGGCAGGGGTGTCACAAAAAAAATGGTATCAAGCAACCAGTATAAGTCATAAATTAAAAGTCGAGTGCTTACACTTAATAAACACATTTTATTTTAATTAAAAAATTTGTTCAAAAAGTTTAAAAAAAACTTGTTACTCAGCCGATGACTAGTCGCCTACCTGGTACCATCCTTCCCCATTTTAAACAATTTTTCCGGATGACTAACAATTGGTTGGGCGATCAATAGATTAATTTTTATTGCCTATTTTTGCCCCTCCGTCTTTTATTACTTTTTTGCTTTTTTCTACTACATATAACAAAATTTTTACTGTTACAAATCCGTAGATACTGCTGATGATGACCTGACAAGTCAAAATCGATCGAGTGATTTTTAAACTTTTTGAACAAATTTTTTAATCAAATTATTTAACTAAATGTGTTTATTAAGTGTAAGTATGATTCGCCAAGTGCCTACGGCAAATAGTGTAAAAGGTCTAGTGCTTGATAATAATTGCTTCCATTAAATTACTGACTAAATTATAAACTTAGTTTTAATCAAAACTGCTGTAGGAATATTAAAGTGACATCCATGAAACCTGCGAGTACCCGATTATATTTTTACTAATTACTCTTATTACGCTAGTAGATCAAGTTTACTGCTAAATGCTTGTTCGGGGATTTACTGTAGCTTCAAATTTTATACATAGTTTTATGTCATAGCAGTGGCCCTATTTTTACTCGACGCATTATATTATTTACGGAGGTGGATTTACCATAAAATTTATATCTAAAAAAAAAATCTAAAATCTTGTGTTGTATATAATCAGAATCTTTATTCATAAATCATATATAGCTTATAAGAAGGACAAAGGACTTCGTCATGTACCTAATTACTTATATAACATACAACAACACATGAATCGCCCACTGATTATGCTCATATAGATTGGATCAATATAGATGGGTTCCGTACTCGTCTTCTAATGTATGAATGACAAAATTATGCAAAAAACCGACCTTTTTTGTTAATTACAGTACAGATAGATTACCTTGAATGAAGAATATTTAATTCGTCCACCCATATCCAAAAATAACCTTAATGATGTTTTTATAATTTTTATTTCTTATTTCTTAAATGTCTAAAATTCAATTTTTATCTCTCGATTAATAGTAAAAATATAAAATAATTTCCCTAACAAAAAATAAAATAATTAATTAATTAAATTTAATCAATACATTTAAAATATATATTATCTATAACAATTAATCGCTTATTTGTATATAAATTGAACAAATTTAAATATATATATTATTTATAAATAATAATAATAATTATATAATAACTAAATAATTTTGTTGCTTTTTAATTAATTTTTAATTAAAATGTATTTATTTATTTTTCTTTTTTGCTTAATATTATCCAAAAATATTACTGACTATATTATTAAAACCAGATGAAATGGACGATAGTATTCCTTGATCCCGGTCCGATGATGAGGTCGTATACGGTGGCGGTGTATTTAATGGACGGTAGTATGCACCTTCATTCCTCTAGGACGAATAGAAACGTACTGTAAATCAATTATGATTTTTTTTCCGATTTTATGTTCTTACCTTTCCAGGTTGCATTGTTATATTCAACAGGGTTGGATGCTGCTCGACCACCACAAAATCAATTTCGCGCGGCAAATATCCATCGGCCAGCACATCGAGACGATATTGGCCCGGTAGTAAAATACGCCAAAATTCACCGAATCGTGTCGTCTGGAAACCAATGTCACGCCCTTTCACTTTTAGTGATGCCCGTTCAATTGGATTACCGTTTATATCGAGCACAAATCCATGAATTCCGCGATGGGCTTCCGCAAGGAATTTTATTAGGGACTGCAGAAATGTTATACACATTACCGTTTATATTGAAAATTATTTTGAAGTGTAAACCACCATAAAATACTTACGAGCTGATTATCTTCCCAATATTTTCGTAATTCATGTGCTGGTGGATATTTACAGCATGACACCTCTAACGTAATTTCCATACATCCATTCCAGATGTAATTGAAATCCTGAAACGGGAAAAATAAAAATAAATTTGATTATCATTTTGCATTTTGTATTAAAAACATAATATGGTTATCATGAATAATTCATGTGGTAGAATATTAGTTTTTAGAACTTTTATTTTTTTACCAACTTATTCAAAACTATGTGTGTGGTTTGAAACAGGTGGGATTAAAACATGTATAGATGTGCAAAAGTTTTTTTTTATAAAATTTAATAATAAAATATAATAAAATAGTTTTTTGTACCTGCATTCCTCCGGTCAATGGATACCAAGCTGCACCATTTGTGATCCCATTCTCAAACGATGGTGTGGTCGATTTACACGCCACATTTCTAGACATTTTTGCATGATTATTGGCATAGACTAGCGATAAATGTTTAAACACATCGTCGTCAGGTGTTAACGAGGGCGATGAACTAAAGCTGTGAAACACTTTGTAGAAGAAAAAATCAGGACGTTAAACAATATAAAAATTAAACAAAACGCGGACACATTTTTTTCGTACAATCTGTTAAAAACAAAATGTTTTATTCAAAAATTAATAAAGTTCCATCTATGTTTTAATAGCATAACTAACTAAAAATTTATATGGGTATTTTTATCAATGTGACGAAAAGAATGCGCCTGAAGTAATCAACTTACTGGAACAAGTAACTGACGATCTACATATCTCTTACAAAATATTATAGATTTTTGTTTTGTTATATACAGGTGTTAGTTTGGGAGAAGCAAGAAAATAAAGGAATAAAACTTAATTATAGAAATCGGAATAGTTTTTAGTATCAAAGACAAATTTATTACCAAAAGCGAGAAGGCACTATTCAAATACTTAACACTTACTAGTATGTGGTGTATTATCATACGGGTAACTAGCTACCAATGCACCACCATGTAACGACCCACTTAATACGAATTGAATTTTTGAGATCCACTCCTTAATAGCATCCGTCTCGGGCTGCCCCCTTTTATTATTTTGTTTGAAATGATCGGGAAAATTACGATTTAAATCATAGCCCCGCGAATTATAACGACCTTTACCACCATCACATGAACCCTCTTGCGAAATTGCATATCCATCCGGATTTAACGACGGTAATATATGAATTCGTGTATTATCCAGAAGCCATTTAATATACGGATCCGTTGTGTAACTGGTGATTAGGTATTGTATAAGATGTAACATTAATTCGCGTCCAACCGGTTCGTTGCCATGTATATTCGCAATGTATTTAACATCCGGTTTACCAATCATATGTTCGTACGGCGAGGCGGACACTACCATCACCCATAAATCACGTCCTTGTATCGATTTACCGATCGAGTACAAGGCTGTTAAATTTGGATATTTTGCACTTGTCGACCTGTAAACACCGTATATAAATTAATTTAATCCAAAAACTATTTAACAATGAGTAGTTTACATTACTACCTACCGTAATAACCTACCGTAGAAATTTTGTAAGCTCCTCGTGATTGTGATAGATAAAATCTAAAAATTGTGTATCCGGTACATAGGCGCGACCCTTAAACTCAACATCATCATAATTTGTGTAATCGGTGACATTAGCTGCTGGATAACCACCAACGCCTCCGCCAAAATTTACAGCATTCGATACGGTCGAGGATATTAATGCCACACACGAAAACCATCCGTATATCCAATAACGCATCTTGATTTAAACTAAAATAAAAAATTAAATTAAATTATTGTAATTAATTTATGTTGTGTATATGTATCCAGGCCACAGGGTGAATCACAAAATTATATGGTTTAGTAAACATCCATACATATTATAGTTTGTTTGCCATTAAATCTGTTCCATTTCCCCGTACAATTATTTTCCAACAAAATATTTATTTTAATAAAAGTTAACTACACATAAGAGAATAATTAATTCAATGTAATCATTTTATAGCAAAACAAATTTTTTTTTTTGTTTAATTTTACAATTAATTTTAAAGCGGGAGCTTAACACATTTCAACTATAATGTACGTATCTCCTCTGCACCTTCCCCAAGAATGCCTTCGCCTATTTTATTTTTTTTTTTTGTAGTCACTGTGCAATAATTAGCAATATAATAATTCTTGTAACTTTGTGTTATCATATTTATATGCAAGTAGTTTTTAGAAATATGTAGCTAGGGAGTACCATATATTATAATAAATAGCAGATGAATAATTACTTTTATGTACTACACAAAGTCAATTCTTTACGGTACGTGATTATGTAATTTTTTATAATGTTCGTGGAAAATGTAATTTTGTTGTAAATTGCAGTAGATGTCATTATCGCATCGTATACGAAATTACATTATAGTTTATCATCTTGGGCCATAAAAATGAGTTTTACACAATGTTAGCTTCGTAGCAAGTGGGGTGGGGGATTATTTAGTAAAAACTATTTTGAGAAAAACTGAGTGTGAAACACTAATTAACGCCTTAAACATACCCTCCCAGTAAAATAACGGTTTTTCAGTCTCTAGCCCAGAATTTCATCGCAGAAAAATAAAAAAATTCATTGGGTAACACTAAAACTGAAATGAAATTCCAGCCCAGAATTTATTATACTAATTTCGTTCAATCTCGAAATATTATTCTAGCGCAGAACCTTTTTCAGATTTTAAATATTAAAATCATAATTAAAAATTATAAGTCTGGGATTTTAAAAAATAACGAGGAGCTATTTGTTGTGCTATAAAAACATGATCAATAAAAGGCCATTGACTGAATGTATTCTGTGCGACACTCAATCGTATAGATTAACCCCAGTATAGAAAGAGAATCAAAAAGGTTTGTCTGAACTGTCTAGATATATCGGTGGCTAGTAACGGAAAGCATTATACTCTAAACAAGGTTACACAGTTAGTTCTTAGTTCTAGTTTTAATTTCAAACCGATTTGCATATTGTGAAGTTTCCGACAAACTAAAAATGGCAAAAAACTTTACAACAGCCCAAAAAGTGTAAATCTACACTTTCAAACAAAATTTGTTTTGTAAAACGAAATGAACTGTTAAAAAAAATTAGTTTACAATGGCAAGTTAATTTAGCCGCAAACATGAGCCATAATCTTTCAATATGTTTTCTAAAAGCTAACATATAAACGCGGTGGGGCAGTCATAGATTTTTTTTTACTTTTAAAATTTTGCTATTGTAAAATGTGTAGTGGCAGTTCGATGGTCAATGACAAGGTATCGTAACCCCAGCTCGATATATTTAGTGCAATTTGACTTCAACTTAGTTTTTAGAAATTGTTTCCAATTTCTATTACTAAGGTTGCGCTTCCTTGAAAAGATGATGTTTTGGCGAGGGTTTGATATATTCAAAATTTTCTGAGTAATAACAACCAGTACAAATTTCAATGTCATTATTTTTATTCAATGAAATCAATGTTAGCCAATAGATTATTGATATTTTCGAAATCAGCACTCCCTTGTTCATAACAAATGAAAATTCAGAAGGGGGGGGGGTGGTATTGATGATTTATGGAGGATAAGACTAGATTAGCTTCTATAACGACAATGTTAACGGCGTTCAAGGAAAATTCCTTATAGTTTTATAGTTATTTTGAATAAAGCCGATCTGAAATAATTCTGAATTCAACTTACTATCCGTGACTAAACCTTTCTTTACAGTGTATGCGTTCATAGTATGTAATGGTTGGTTCGAGCACGACCACATAAGATAAAATAAGATAAAATTCCATCTTCCTTGCGAAAAAAGGCCATCCTTTCAATAATGTTAAACACAAGTAGATCAATAGCCCGCATTATATGCTAATAGGTGCCAACGAATGTAGGGTCAGAGAACAAAATGATTTCTCTTTTTAGTGTTAATACTCACAAAAAGCAGCTTAATGTTATCGATGTTAGAAATAGGAGCTGAACAGTCAAAGTCCACATATACAATCAGATCTACTCTTGCGCTTAAGCCTGCAAAGTGATGCGAAGGTATTGCATTGTAGGTATTTTTGTTGACTATGGACGGAATTATATGAGGTGACGATGTTGCTTTGATTGTTTGATTTGCTGGGAACTGTTTCGCGAAAAATTTCCTGATCAAGAGTGCATGTATTAGATGGATCTGCACTGATAGACACTTAATAAATAAATGCGTTTGAATTAGACTTAACTTAATCCTAAACCAACAAAAACAAACGAAAATTTGTATATATTGGTTAAAAAGTAAAACAAGAATGTCATTTAGGCGAACCATTGAATTGTGAGAACTATTGTAATTCCAATTTCAATTTATAATAAATAATTTGAAGTTCAACACTTATCAGGATGATATATAAGAATTTACGATTTTCTTAAGAAATTGAATATGTCGAAATGTTGCAAAAAATTGATTTGACCACGCAAAAATTATTATCTTTTCAAATGGCTTGGAATATAGATAAATCTAATCTAGACCAATCAGAAAAACATAATAACATTCTTGATAAACATATTAGGTCTCGAGATATTCAATATCTTAAAAAAATCTTACATTAAATAGCTTTTACTTAAAATGTCAATTGTTAATTCGCCTAAATGTCATTTACCAATCCATTTACACTTTTTGTAATATTTGTTCATTTAGAATTAATTTAGTTCTAACTTTAAACGCGTGTAGAAGCGTGTGAAAATTGTGCTAAACTAGTCCTAAAGTTAGTTCTTTAGGCCTAATTTCACATGCATAATAAATAATCACTGGGTTCTGTTATTTAGGCCGTAAGGGTAGTAAAAATCAAGCACTTTGCTTGAAATTTGTTTGTTTTACAGTTTGACTAATTAAATTAACTTAAATAATTAAGCTTGACTATAATTACATCCTTTAATATAATTAAATTTAATTAAATTTGGAAGTTATTATAACAAAATAATTTGAAGTATATTTCATATTTTAAAAGAATTAAAATATGTTGCCCCTGAATGTTCAAACCAATAGCAATAAGAATAAACGAAATTTCGTAAGATTTATGTAGTATAAAGTTCAATCGTTTGGATTAATAGATTCTAATTTTAATAGACGCAAGCATAGACATCTCTAGACATCTCGAATACATTCAGTCAATGGCCTTTTATTGATCATGTTTTTATAGCACAACAATTGATCATTTTTTTATAGCACAACAAATAGCTCTTCGTTATTTTATAAAATCCCAGACTTATAATTTTTACTTAAATTTTAATTATGATTTTAAAATTTAAAATTTGAAAAAAATTCAGGGCTAGAATAAAATTTCGAGTTTGAACGAAATTACTATATTAAATTCTGGGCTGGAATATCATTGCAGTTTTAGTGTTACCCGATACATCGCCGACCGGAAGTTAATAAAGTTCATTACTCTTTTATATTGCAAAACATTTGTAGCATGCGTTCTAGTTTTGACACAGGTTTACCTAAACGTACTATTTTTTATCTTTGGATATTCATGAAATTCCATGTCTCTAGGCAGCGATACATTTTGGTGAAGGAAAATTTTGTCATGCGCCGCCTGAGACATTCGGTCCTATGTCAAACTTCTGATAATAGTTATATTGTACAAAAAATAACAAATAATTAAATTAAAATAAAAAAAATCGGCCCTTCGACCCATTCGGCCCTTCGACACATTTGGCCCTTCGACATTCGGTTCGACACATACGGCCCTTCGACATTCGGCCCTTTGATATCATACCGTTAATATTACCACATATTATAAAGGATTATTTTTTATTACTTATGTGTCTAATTATAAATTCAAATATGCTGAACATTAGGTTTCTTAAAAGGAAACAAAGCGAGGCGATCACGCTAGAGTACCCACTCAGTCCTAGGTCTAATATAATCTGATAGTTGTTTTTCTAAGTTTTTTATAGCGAATCTGCTCAAGAGGTGTTTACCTCTAAAAGGTTCTTAAAAATGAGTGTTGAGCAACCATATTAAGATATTTTGAACTATGGAATTATTTTACTTTTCGGCAGCTGAAATTCATAAAAATAGTTTTGATTTGGTCAATCCCTTCAAAGTCTGTAAGATAATAATACTCAATACACGAGTGTAATTCGTGTTGCGGCGCTGTTTCTTCTGTACTTTAATAAAATTCGAAGTTTTTTCAAAAAAGTGTGAAAAATTCCCTGCCTTTCGTTTAGAAAGGGCCATTTAATTAAACAAGCATAGAAGGCCAATGAAGCAAGAACTATAAATCCACAGAAAAGTTCTAAAATTCCAATTGGAACACTTCAGTGTTATATCCCATTTCCTGCCCGGGAACACAATTGTATGGGTACGGTAAAAGTACCAGTTTTGAACCAACTTTCACATTTGTGTTTTCCTTTCAGACTTATTTCGTCCGAAAAAAACACTATAACTATACTAAATTGTGTTGGTTGTACTTCAAATCAAGCGAAATATTTTATCAAAAACGCCATTACATACTATGATTTTTTACTCACACATTTGTGTGGTTTGGACTTAAATTGAGCCTTTTTTTGGTTGAAAAAGGGATATATTTTACAAGCACATGATTCATTCTACATTATAATTTCGGTTTTAAAATACATTTAAATTACAGAACTTCTAATCAGAATTATTTTTTTTCTATTACAATTTGGTTTGACAATGTAATACGAGAGTATTACACAAACAAGACATCTTTGAAATGTCTAGAATAAATCACATCCGTATATAAACTGCACATGAAAAAAAAATCGGGAAATCGATTGAATCCAGTAGCAACATATACAAGGAAATCTGGAGAAATTGAGGACTCCGGAACTTCAACCCAGTAACCTGTCTCAAAAGAGCAAGACATATTAGCTCAATTTTTCACCTATGTCAACCATCAATTCTCGTTGATCGTCAACAAAATAAAGACGGAAGAATATTTAACTTTTCTCATAGAAATATATCGGAACCGAGCACTTATTCACATTTAACATCTAGACCAAAACTTAAATTTTTGAAACTTTGCGATATATAAAAAGAATGTTAACAATACAGTAACAGATCCAATAGATAAGATAGCTTTGGACAACTGAACATGGCCCATACAATGTTCTCGACTTTTAGACAATACATTTAAAAATAACTTCTTAATGGCCCATAATATTTATCACCTGAATACCAAAGTGCCATCCAGGCCAACGAATCCCAAACCACCAGAACAAATAGAAATTGATACATCACTGAGGAGACAAATCAATTAAATAAATCGGCCAATCCGACAAATTCAACAAGGTTTTTAATCATTCAAGAGAAGGAGTTCTTATCACAATGAACTACGGAAACAGCAGGAAGCTTACCAAATATAGAAACTCAGGAACAGGAGGATAAATACACACAGTTGTTGAACGAAGATACAGATATCGAAACACATGAAGACGAATGGTAAGTATGAATGTTTTCCTTTGGAGAGAACATGTACTAAACACCGAGAAAATGTTCACTAAAATTGAACAAGCCAACCTATGAGTGAACCTGGATAAGACGGAAAACTGTGAAACGGAAACCGTATTCCTAGGTTATATCATCACGAACCAAGGCATTAGGTCCGATCCAAAAAATATGGTTGCTATTTTTGACAAACCTTACAACAGGTGAAAATGTTCAAATTATAGCGAGTCAGTCAATGGTAGTAAGCCGTCACTACCAGAAATATTAATATTTCCTGATTTCAATAAACCCTACATATGCGGCAAAAGGTGCGGTACTATCGCAAAGAATTATCGGCAAAGATAAACCTATTACGTACATCTCCAAGTCTTTAAACAAAACGGAGGAGAAATATGCAGTCAATTTATATACGGAGTGAATAAAATTAAAATACTTATACCAACCACCAACCCCTCACGATTGCTCTTAGCAACAGGAATAGTTATGCTAAACTAAAGAGATTGAAGGCGCACTTTTGAGAATACAACTACGAACTACGAAAGACAATTAATCTCTTCGCAGAAGTTAATCCAAAATGACCTGCGAGTGGATCTTAAAATTTTTTTTATAATCCATTTCAGATGCTAAAAAATTATCCCAATCAACTTAATCTTCAAGTTTGCCAATCTTTTTTCTTAATTTTAGAGCCTCCTCGCAATATTTCTAAGTTATTTAAGTTCAGCATGCCAAAAGGTTTGTTCTGACTCTATTGTTTGGTAATAAGAGGGCATGATTTTTCGAAAGCTAATGTTATTTCTAGACCCAAAGCAAAACCCTAGTTTAATATTAGAGATAATCTCCAACAAGCATTTTTATATGAGTAGTCGTTGGTGCATTTACAAATAATGATACTGCCAAACAGATAACATCCCAGAACAATTGCGATAAAGATCCAACCGGTAGACTTCAAATTTGGCCTCATCCAGCATGATTCGGATTATTTTCGCGTATCGCTGTTTTTCTCACTGTAGACTCAGCCATGACATGCACAAAGTACGCGGATTTTTGGCTTCCATGCCGGCGATCCGTTTGCCCTTATGTGTAGCACCGCATATCTGAGGTACCCCGTAGATGACCTCAGCATCCGAGATAAGCAAGTCCCTTCAAAATCCGACGTCACATCATAATTGAAATCAACGAAATTTACAGTGTCGATGTTCCCAAATTCAAAGTTTAACTTACATGGGTAAGGTTTAACTTACATGGGTTAAAATTTAACCACCTGTGGAGAAAGTTGTAAGCTACATATGAAAATAAAAATCTCTAATGTAAACAAGAAATTACTTATTATAAAATGGTACTCAAACCAATGTGAACTTATGGAATACAATTGTATCATTACTGTGAAGGAAGGTAAACGCACATTGGTACATACGTAATACAAACATGCACCGTGATCTCAACATCGAAACAGTATAAGAGCAGTAAGAGCCGTGCAAAATTCCTTACTAAGTTAGAAGAACATCCCAACGCCCCAATCTGGAAAAAATTATGGTGGCTTAGATATCGGCACTTTAAAATAAATAATCCTTTGGATCTGTATAGGAACCATGCGCAGATTTTAGCGAAAAAAAAACTAGATATAATATTTTTTCGATTAAATAAAAATAAATGATTGCAACCAAACGGCTATACAAATTTTGTGCATCCCGTAAAATTACAATATATGATGCGATATATTTCAATATTCGTGGCACTCGAAACGGACAACACTAATTTTGTTGATTAAATTAAAATATATTAGTTTATAAAATACACATACATTTATAGGAGTTCATGTCTAATAAAATTTTCTTATAACTTATATACTTTTTTAATTATCAAGCAGCTACAGGAAATTATATCGAATATTTTTTTTTTCGCTAAAATCTGCGCATGGTTCCTATACTGGTCAACTAATTAATATAAAAAAAAAACCAGATAGTGGATAAAAAAAAATATTAAAAACTGAAATAGGTTCAGTTTGGCATCCATCTTGGCACGATTCAAAAATATAGCCAGTACAGTACAAAAAAAATCTGGATTCTGTACCAGTGTATCGGGTCATGTAGTTGTGTGCTTACGTAGCACTAAGCCTAGTTATAGCTTAGTTTTTCGGTAGTTCTAGTCCTTGTCACAAGACCACAATGTCCCAACAACAACTCCATATATACTACTCACATTTCCTGTACGTAACAGAAAAATTTGTGTATTACCCCGTAATGTCATTATGCTCTTTTCATTACTTATACCACTTCAATTCTTTCAAGGTTCAAGTGGCCGTAATGGTTCAGTCCTGCTACGTAATTATTCCTCACTATACTGTTACTACATTGTGTATTGCATTAAAACTATTTATGTCTTAATAAAAATTCTAAATACTGTTTATGTGCACTACACACCACAAAAATATAATTACCTCTCGACTAATTACCTAATTATAATCAGTCACCTAATAAAATAATTAATAATGAAACTATGGTATGACACAACACCCGTAGACCGAATAATTTTATTTTCTAATTAATATTTCCATATAAAAGTAAATTTAACCCAAATTGTTAGAAAACAAAAAATCCAATTTGATTAAACATAAATGAAATATTATGATGATCTCGAGATACGGATGACCAACAAAACATTCATACGTACATACGAGTTAATGTTGCACTAATCTAACCAAACTATCATAATATACCGAATACATAAATGTGTCAAGTTATATCTCTCCCAAAAAATACAAATTTTATATTTCAACTTTAATTTATTTCATGACTGGATATAATTAGAGAAGTGGTTTGGTCCACATAGATTTTATATGCTACTATGTATATATGTAATGTGGTTCATTCTTTTCTAATTTTCAAAACAGTGATGATTTGTTATGCTCCAGTTTGGATAAAATATAAAATGCTGAGGAGGATCAATTTTTAAACAGCCGTAAAATAGATTTTGCGATACAACTACCTAGGTATGTAAATAAAATTACCATGCATAATTACTTTATGTTTTATGTAAAATTAACAATGTAAAGGTTAATGTTGTTTAAGTTGCATTATAGCGAATTTTATGGTATTAAACATACAAATTGTTTGTGATTTATGTTCCGTACTATGGTTACGCACGTTGCATATCGAAAGCGCGTTTAAATTAAGATAAATTTCGTTCACTCCGTTTTTTGTAAGTGATTCAGGCGGAATAATTTACTATTTGATCTTTAATCGCGTCAAGGCGTGTCCATTTGTTTTTCAAGAGTTTGTGTTTAAAATTAATTGGTGTGGAAAATTATTATGTAAAGCTGAGTTTCATCTTTAAGCTTAGAGCGGCATATAGTGTAAAGTAAACAATGTGTAGCCGAAAATAAATTTAAAAAAATGGAGTTGTGGCCGGCCAACACCCGACTTTCTTGTAATAAAAATATAAGTCCAAGATTTTTGAATATACACCACACTTAATCTCTAAAGCGAAAAATTATACTTATCGGGCTTTTGGTAAAATTGTTTTGTATAATCAAACAACATTATCCCCGCTTAAATTTCGGAAAACGATCAAGGTCAACTTTTGTTGGTTGAAAATTTATTTAAATCCTTTAATTCTTTCCTGTTTTTAGTAAATACTAAACTTTTCAACACAAGCTGCTCCTTCCGGTACACAGATTTCCACATAATTTCGCAAGGGTCTCCCAATTAATGGAAAAAGTTCAATTATGGAATTTTATTCCGAATAGTCAAACTGACATGGCCTGGTCTGCAGAGATACCGAATTTTTATGAAACAAAGTTTTTTTCTGTCAAAATTTTTCATTTCCGGTAAAATTTAAAAAATAATCTGAACTAATTTTGTTTGAAATTTAGTTTACAATCTTTTTGTTTTAACTCTTTTATACCTGTTGTGCATGAGTATGTATGTACAAACTTTCCAAAGAGACGTAATATTCACGAAATTCATATTTTCTCCTCTATTGCGTGTTTACTTCAGTTTTCTATCTCTTTTTCATCATTTTATTACAATCAATTTCCCTCAAACTACAAAAATGAGATCAGTATTCAATTAGAGTTGGTTTCTACGTCTACAAAGGGGACGATAATTGTCAAATCTATTGTTTTGACAGTTTTGATCCCCCTTGCTTCATAGCAAACTGTGATTCGCATTTTCTTCGCCAGATGTTAGCTACTTTGTTGGAAATCGCGAGAAAAACGTCAAGGTACAATCACTTGTTTTTAGTAGTGGGAATCCTTTATTTTTACCCTAATTTTAGTGCAAATAAAGAAAAAATCCTGGTAAACCAAATAATGCTTTTTATACATTTAAATATCCAATAATGTATGTATATTCTAAAAACAAATTGTTGTTTAAGTCATATTCTAATATTATTTTTCTCAATTTAATGTGATGTACATGAAGATGTACAAATATTTATAACCAACGGTCATGTACATAATCATGTACATTGTATATAGAAACGATTTTTTTCGTTTGCTTTTATTTAATGGTTATCAGCTAGAGTCCGGATTTTTAGGTAAAAAATATATTTTTTTACAACTGCAAAATCAAAATTGGTAGTATATCTGTGAGTTTCGGAACGAATGAAAGCGGATGAGCCCTATTTGTTTCCACATATTTTTGCATATTCTGATATAAATACATATTTTCGGTTTTGTACATATTTATTCATATTTTTTATTTTTTCTACAATTTATTCGAAAAAAACACTTTTATTTCGAAATTTATTCGAAAAACCGCTCTTCCATACTAAAAAAATGTTAGGTACTAGTTCTATTTTTCGGTGTTAGTTTTGTTTTTCATTTTCTCTCTCTATAAATTCAATTTAGTTAATTAAAACCGGCATCGTTGTTGATGCAAGATCAGCTATCAGATCTTTAATTTTCGATTTTTAATTTTCAGTATTTATTAAACAATATTTTAACTACAAATTGATAAATCGTTAAAGCGTTAAATTACATGTGATAGTGAATGAATATAAGGATGTGTTTAAAACCGATGGATCGGTATTATTTTGCAAATAATGTGAAAAAGCAATCATTGTGCAACAAAAATCGCAATTGTATCAACATTTAAACAGTGCGAAACACCGCGAACTAGAAAAGAGTCGTGCGGATAAAATCTCCCAATCACTACATCCACATTCTTTGGCAATCCTGATGATGCTGAGGAGGGACAAGATGAACCAATCTGTTTTTGGGATTACGATAATATTCCGGAACTTTATTACAATACAAGTACCAATAATTGACGTCGAACAAGAATCGAAGTAGAACAGACGGTTGGTGAAGATGACGAAAACGCTTCTTTAAATATATGGGCTCCAAAATGCCCAAACATTTAAATTGAAAATTTCCTCTAATCAGAATGTACTGGAGCAATCTTATAGGAATCGAACATGCGAACTATAACCAGGGACCGATTTTTTTCAATTGCGAACTAATTTTCATGTCACCAACAGTTTGGACAGTTTTTTTATAAGGTTCGTTCCATACTCAATTCTGTTAGACAAAAATGTTTAGAAATACCCTTGGAGAAGAACCTTTGTATCGATGAACAAATGATTCTATTTGAAGGGACATTATCCGCGAAACAATATAGGAAAAGTAAACCATCACCTTGGCACTGGAAATTGTTTGTTCTTAGCGGAAAATCATTGCAAGCTTTTGATTTTATTATTTATCAAGACTCAAGAACTGAAATTTCTAATTTCCATCAACAAAAATATGGGGTTTGGTGCAGCAATCGCCCTCCATTTAATTCAAAAAATTGAAGTGCCGAAACGACTTTTACGACTTACAATTTATTGTAAATATTATAAAATAGACGGATTAATGAAATTGGGACCGCTCTAATTAACCGATTTCACAAGCCAGATTTTTCGGAAGACCGCCAATTTAAAAAAAGGACCGAGGTTATGCAGAGTATCAATGTATCAGCAAAGATGACAAAATTATTGTGGTCAAATGGCTTGACAACAAAAATGTTTATCCAATGTTCATCCATATTTCATGGGAAAGGGTGATATAAACACAATAAAGAGATGGAGCGCATCCATAGAAACCGAAACAACCGGATATTATAAATTTATATAATAGCGGTATGGGAGGAGTTGATCTTTTAGATCAACTAATCCAATATTATATTACGTTTGTCAGATCAAAAGGAATGGCCATTGCGAGTAATGACGCGTTTTTTAGATTTTCCGATCAGCGCAAGTTGGATTGAGTATATATAAAATACGTATGCAAAAACAAAACATAACCAGCCACATATGTCACTCTTTCTGATGAATTCTTTCTCACCAAGACGCGAAAACGAGTGCGCTCTCCAGCGGATCTTATCAACATCGGATTTTCATCTTATTCAAAAAGAACACAGAGCGAAATTAGTTCAATCTCGGATATTCGGTAGGTATGATTGTATTGATCATTTTCCTGAATTTAGTCTATACATCTTTGTCTACTAAAAGAAAAGAAATATTTTTTAAAATTCCAACAAAAATGAACATGCGGATACGAAACGTGAAAAACTATGAGACTGAAATATTTAAATTTTAATTTATTTGACGATACTTTGCAATTTACGAGTGTGTATATTTAATTATTTTTGCAATTTAAATACACATTTTTAAGTTTGAATTTGAAATAATAAGTTTATAAACTTTTTCTTAATACAAAAATAGTTACTCGCGGCTCGATTTGTACATGTGCGTGTACATTAGGTAAAACCTACCCTAACTTATCTTTTAAATTTTTTTTCTTACTTATACTTAAAATGTTACCCAAGCAACCCAAAACATGTCACAAGAAAAATCTATTTGGCCCAGTTTTACATCAGGACTGAAAGGGTTAATTCGTTTTTTTTTTCCTAAATGGTATTCGCTTTTTAACGCTTTTTCTCATATAAACAAATATCACCTTTAGTTCACATTGGAACTGGCTCTAACTAGGCGACGTTTAAAAGGCCAATATACTTTCAAAATATTTGCAAAAAACGAAAAAGCTCATATGGAAGTTGTCGCTTATACAAGCAAGCAAGCCTAGCCGGCGTGCGTATTTGTTTGTTTGTACGAAAATAGACATAATTAATTTTCTGCTTTAAATTTAATAAACATAAACTCTGAGGCTTTTCCTGCCTTTTCCCTGAATTGTGGTTTGAAGAATTTTAGTAATAGAAAAGTATCATTCCTTCGTTGTGTTGAGGCTGTATATCTGCCTTTGGAGGAAAAACCTAGTTTTTTAAATTAAATATTTTTGCATATAGATAAGTATTTTATTAAAATACGCCACGATTCACGATGTCTACCGCGAGCTTTTCTTTATCCTCAGTTTTATTAAAATCCAAGCTTCGGACTAGGTCCAACTGGGGGCATACTATTAATTTTTTCGATAGTGTTTTTTCTCGATAATATCGTTAATTTATATACGACTGCATTCGTGACGAAGATCGTGTTTCATAGAATCAAATAAAAAGTGGATAAATATAAGTTCAGGAATTGTGAGTAACAATTAAAATTTAATTTAAACAATATTATTAATAAATTCGTATTATCAAATTAATTATTTGTTTATTTTGTAATTTTCCTATTAGGACAGTGCGCTTAAATTCTGATTAAGCAGGTCCTTCAGCGAAATCCGTGGATGGGTGGAAAAAAGTGAGGTTATATTAAAAAATTTGTAATTTTAATTTATTAACTATCCAACTATCACGTAGCCGTTTTCATATAATGTAAGCTGGCGTTACTTCTTCTGAATCATTATCATTTTTAGTTATAAAAATTCCGATGCTCGATTCCATTATTATAACAAAATTATAAATAAATTTCATTTAATAACATCGAACAAAAAAATTTGACGGATTTTCTTTGACAGCTAACAAAACTACATCATAAATAATATGACTCGATCTTATCGAAAAAAAAACACTATCGAAAAAATCATAATAGGCCCCATAATAGGTTTAGTGTAGTTTGTTTAAACGTTCAGGGTCTGATTTTAAATATTGATGAACTTCGTCATGCTGGGGTCCCAGTATATATCATCTATTTCTCGGAAACAGGTAATTATGATTAAATGCAATGTCGTATCGGTTCTCAATTTGAGTTTCTTTTTGTAAATGTCTTCTTAAATAAGCGAAAATTTCTGCTGGGTGTTTAGTCCACCAAAAACGAACAAGAGCTCGTATGCTAAAAAATTCTTTTTCGACATTGAATATCTTTCTAGTTATTTTTCCTGCTGGTATGATGAGGTTTTCACATCAAGTGATTTCAATTTTGATATTTCTCAGGAGACCTTTTTTTTCTTGTATAGCTATTGAAACATTTTAAATTGCATTAACCTATCGGTCTACAATACTGTCGCGCCCACTTACTCTTACTCAACCATAAGTGGTGGTTCGTAAATTGATGACTCTTACCTTTCATTAATTTGTGGCTCTATTCGTTGGAACAATATTTTTTCACTTTAGATCTTCTATTGGCCAAATCCATAATGACGCAAAAGATTTTGAATGTTATTTCGTTTCGTTTTTCCAAATGTCGTCATTGATTGAAAATGAACCCTAATTCTTGGTCTCATCTAGTTTATAAGAAATCTCGAAATAGAGTGGTAGGTTTACTTCGCATCGCTAAACAAAATTTTTTCAAGATTTTAGATCATTCCCTTCCCTCTACGATATTTTGGCGTAATCTACGCAACTTGGGCCTTGATAGTTGCAAATGTGCTGCTTCTATAGATTTCTGAATGTTTGTGATGATATTCGTCGTAGTATGAGTAAAAAACGAGAAATGACTCGTCTTAATCTCTCGTCGTCCTCTTAGCTGTCTCTTCTGGCGTTCCTCAGGGGTCGCTTAGATGATTATTCCATTAACTCTAATATTTTTCTTATTAATGATTTGCTAAGAATTTATAATTGGTCATTATCTAACCGACTCGCTATTAATGCTATTGTAGTAAATCATAATACATTATAATTTAAAAAAAAAATTATATATACTTCCTCTTTTCTTGGAATTTTTCTCGGTGATTCGTTAATTCCATTCTCTAATACTGATAGAAGTTTCGGGTTAATTCTCAATAAAACCTTACTTGGGATGACCATTTGATTAGGGTAAGCAAAACGGTTTTTGGAATGCTAAGTTGTTTGTATAAAGTTGCAAGGTTCACCGATAGTAATTTTAAAAAGCACATGTACCTCTCACACCTGTTGTAGTTTAGTTTACTTTTATCACCTACGTGTATGTCTTTTTATTTTTAAGCTTCTCAGAACGCTTTTAGATATTAAGATATTAGCATTGCTTAAATCATTCAAAAATCTGAGGTTTTTAATGCATTTATAATGCCATATGCGCTTTTCCTCTACCAAAATTGTTTCCGGTAGGCCGATATAAAACTTTTTTAACTAAACAACAACTGGGACTTCCCAATTTCTGGTAAAAGCTTAAGTCTGAAGTTTTATCCCGATCAATCAATCCTTCTAAACTGTATAGGGGTGAAAAAAAATTTAAGAGGAATTTTTGGGAAACTTATATTGATATTAATGCAAATTTATTGCCCGATTCTGAAAATTTAAAAATTCTATAGCTGCAATTTTATAAAAATTGCTTATAGATAAAAAGATACAGTGTTCTAAAAAATGTATTCACAAACTGTAGACTTTTAGCCGCTGTAAATCAATACATTATAAATTCGGCGCTGTTAACATTCTATCAAATTCGATTATGGCACTCGAATATTGACAAAAATCGCGTTATAAATAAAATTTGCTATGTTTGTATTTCATAAAAATATTGAGTTTTATGTAAATTAATTAAGAGATAAATAAAAAAAATAATGTATTGTATACAGTGTTATCAAACAAGATATAAGTACAGTTGACGATATTCGTTCGTATACAATAAAATTTCTGTGTATATCACGGACAAACTATTTCTTTCAACTGTATGTACATATATGTATTTCATTGTCAACATTTAGGCGTATATAAGAAAATCAAAAAATCTAAAACAATACATTTTATCTAAAAGCCCAAAAACTACAATTGGCATTAATTATAGCTTCAACTTTTGTTGTTATAGAGATGCTATTGGCAACAGCATATGTATGTGAAAGCCGTGAACCGAAATCTTGATATGTAACTTTACGTCATCAAATTTGTTGCCCAAAGTTACAGAACAAATCTTTCGATTATAGAGCAGGGTTACATTTTATGAATAACATTTTAGTACATATATTTAACAGTTACACAGCCTACATACCCTTTGTGAAGTAGACCATAAATGTACAAATACAAATATATTTTATTAGGACACACACGTCTGCAATACTTGAATGGTCTAATTGATTATACAAAAAATTGGCCAAATCACAGTTAACTTAAGAAGTGATCTTTCAAATAAAATTGGCCATTTTTAAAAAATACAGTAAATTCCTTTTTGTTATTGAGGTTAGTAGTTTTCCGATTCTGGTGGTTTACTGTAATAAAAATTGGCCAGATCACAGAGGCTTTCCTTGATCATACTACGCATATCAAAAGTTAGTTTAAGACGTACCTTTTCAAATAAAATGAAACATTTTAAAAAAATACTGTTAAGAATTCTGGTTGAGTGGTTCATAGACCACAACTGCTGTGAACCCAAAGTTCGCGAGTTCGAACTCGAACCTAGTCAGAGTCCATAATTGTATTTTGGTGATTATTATTCTTAGCACGGATCGGGGTGGTCAGATCAAGTACTGCTCCAATACTGATTGAGAATTGGATTTTAGAATGGCATTCCGAGTGGATGGGAATGTGAAGATAATCATCATCAAGATAGGGGAGTTCCTGACGTGGAATGTTCGCGAACACAACTTCATGAAAATAATTTATAATTACAGACATCGCCACATTGCAGACATCGCCAGATGCAATAAAAGGGAAATTCTCGAACAGCAATAGATAAAAATTGAAGTATATAAGCACGAGTAATTTAGGACACAGTGCAAGTCGAAAAGTAAAAGTGCAAAATAGTGAACAGTAAAAGTGAACAGTGAAAGTAGTGAACAGCTAAAGATAATTAGTGAACAAGTTAACGAGTGAAATTTGTGAATTGCGGATGAAATTAATTTGTTGGGAAATAAAGTTTGTAGCTTTAAATCGCTGAGTTTTATTTTCAATGTCCAGTACGAATCCGTATCAAGCCCCCGAAATTCGTCACAATCCGTTAAATTCCCTTTTGGTTATTGATTTTCGATTGGTCAGATATATGCGACGACCCGTGAAAAATTCTGATGTCTGGCCAATTTTTAATAGTGTAAACCACTAGAATCAAAAAACTGCATAAAGAATTTACGTTTGAACCTCTCTGAACCGGCATATTGTACCGCTCCATTGCGGCAACATGATGACTTTTTTTAATCTCTTACCTCTTCGCCTATATAAACAAAATTGTAAAGTGGGGTTTTTTGCAGCCATACCTTTATGTGCGGCTCGTATTGCACACTCACTAACACAAACGGAAGTTAAAAAAAAATGGGGTCAGATTTGTTTTCTATTTTTAGGTGATTAGTATGAAAAATAATTTTGGCAAAAAATATACGCCTGAGTAAATGTGGGGAATTTCTAATTGTGCTTCAATACCAAGAAGATTTTTTAAATTTTATTTTTGGTTTCGCTCAAGCATCCAATACAAATTGAAAATAATTTTACATATCCATAGACACGTGTGGCACTTAAGTTTTACGTGGAGAGGCACGTGGAGACTGCTTGGGTTTTATTTGAAAATGCAGTGTGTGAAAAGCTAGACATCCACCAGGTAGGTTTTGGAAAGCACACATGATAAAAGAATTTAGTTTTGATAAGATTTTTCACCAAAACAAAACGTTCATATAATTCATATTTCGAAATTGTATTATTTAATTAATCCGCACAGATTGTAATTTATCACAAAATGCCCACGTTATGTTTCAACTTCAAACTTTTTATACAAATTGTGGAAATGGGAGCTAAAGTTTGTACAGAATTTTACCCCAAAAACTTTTTTCTCGACACTTGCGAAGCTCTTAAACTTTCGTGATATAAAACAAACTGTTGCGATTAGATTGTTAGAGCTTTGTATAGCTTAGGACCAGAACTAATCGCAAAAACACAATAGAATCTCGGACTAATGCGAAAACCAAGAAGTTACAACAAAATTGATGTGAATATTTATTGAGGTAAACCTGGACCGTATTATGATCATGAGAACCTTGTTAGAATCCATACCAAAACCAAAAAGTTACAGAGAAAAATTTTGTGAATATTTTTTGAGGTTAAACGTGGCCATATATGGCCGCTAGAGCCTTGTTAGAATCGCGTGCTCCAGTGAACTGATATAGATTAGAACCAGACCTGATTGAAAAACAGAATGGCTTTGCGTGCCAATATCAAACCCAATAAGTTACAGAGAAAAAATTGATGAATATTTATAGACCAAACCTTACAAGTTACAAAAATTTGCTAAGTGTCTATAATTGCTATAACTGCGCCATATATGGCCAAGGAGGCCATGTTAGAATAACATGCACCGGAGCTCTGGCATTTATTAGAATCAGAACTAGTCGAAAAATAGAATGGCATCGTTTGTCAATTCTTAAACGTTTAAAGTCTTTAAATTATTGTATGAGTTTGTCTTTAATTTTAATTTGGATTACTACTAAACAGTTTTTAATAACTTTTTGGACTTAAAGTATGGGTCTATGATATCAAAATTAATTTATCGTTTAATTTTAGTTTTAATTTTTGTTTTTTAGAGACAGAAACAACAAATCCCTTTGGGCATACTTTCTTCGAGAGAGAAATAGTCAAGTGGCGAAATGCAAAACATGTTCGAAAGTTATTAAATGCACGAGTGGATCGACTAATGCACTGCATTCGCATTTGCAAATAGCACACAAAATTACTGTTATGAAAAGAGGATTTGAAGATTGTCGTGGAAGCGGTGGAACGTTTAGATTTGTCTACGCCATTTGTCACGATTTCTCTACGCCATCAACCGAAATCTCTTCTATAAAAATAAAATTACGGGATATTTTCTTAATAAAAGTGACAATTCTTTGATAGCGGTTATTAACTGCGAAAGATATGAGATTAGAAGACTAATTGAATCTGAACAACTTGTTTTGCAAATTCGTTTTCAGATGATGAATTAGAACTTCTATCAGAAATTATTGCTGTTGTTTTAGCCATAAAATTGGGAGTTGAGTGACCTTGCCCGCGAGATGCAATCCTTCTGTCTGCCGATGCGACCATCAACTTTATACTCTCACATTTGAAGAAACGTCTAGCATACTTCAGTATCTCCATCACAAATAAGGTGGCGTATGGCGAAAATAATTCACATGATTCTTAAACTTTTTGTTAAAATCCTAGGAAGAATGTCTAGCAACTCACTTCGATATTATCGAACTGGAAGATAAACCATCCCAAACCTTCGGATTTTATTTTTAAATTATTAAAACTATATTTTTGTTTCGTTTTGTTTTGTTTTTTGACTGAATTATTTATTATTACATTTTCAATAAACGTGAAAAAGTTCAACACATTTTGTTTGAATTATTGTTTTCTGAGTTGTGATAAAAATTTAGTACAAAATTAATATATTTTACTTTTAAAAAAAACGGTTTTAAAATTTCCGGTTTTTTGGGAAAATTAAAATCGAAAAACCGGGTCTAGAATTTTACCCTAAATTTGCAATTAATAGCCGTGATAATGAATTTGCAATTAATAACCATGAAATGGAATGCCTGGAAACTTGGAAACATTAGTTGTTTGGGACCGAGGGGACCTAAATCATCGAGAAATGTAAATACATGATACAAATTTGTTTCATCAAACCTAAGTACTGAACATCGAATAGTAAAAATTGGGTTTTTTATTAAATAAAGCGTTTATCAATGTCATCGAGGTGAAGTTATCAAGACGTTATTGTATTTAACGCATACATGCGATTTCCGTATGAAATTTTTGGGTTATTCTGGGTGATAATCAGATATAACTTTAATTCAATGTTTCATTAGGTCGAAAACCAATACAAATTTGGTTGGTTGATAATTTAAACAGTGCGATATTGTACACTTTTTCCTATTTCATACTGAATAACCTTTTGGTCAAGCATTTTGTCGGAGTAATTAATTTTGATGTCTCTAGGCAATATGCTAATCTAACCTCTTTTGGACCGCTGATGTGAATCTGAAATATATGGTATTTCAAAATTGTTATTGTTGCCGTATAGCTATTAAAATCAAAAGCCTCAAGTCTGCGGTGTACATGAAAAATAATAACTTTCTAGTAGTAACATCAAACATATTCTTGGAATTTCAAAAGAAACTTAATTAGAACAGCTATATCATATATATGTATGTTTAAACAACTATGCAAGCATAAACATCACATAGCAATAAATTTGTCATAAAAACTACCAGTCATTAATATGCACAACCGGCATAATAAAGTCTACCATATAGAGAAATGAATAAACAAGATAATACACTCCACTAAAACAGCCAATGACCCGAATGAAAGCATCAACACACAAGGTGAATATGATATATAAAATAAACAACCAAATCAATAAATTATCGATTAAAGATATTCACAGTATTAAATTACAAAATTAATTAAACATTTATTCTGTTGACTCATATAAAATTCAACAAAGTATTTTACCATTCCACAGTTTACACAAAAGTCCTTAAAAACCCATAAGCAAATTTATTCAATCCAAAATACATGTTGTGCTTTAGCGCAGCACGACACTCTCCATAGTCCATAATAAAAAATTGGTCAACAAACACATTTTCTAATGACCATACTAATAAAAAAAAAAAAAAATTATTGTATTAATTACCACCAACAATTTTTCTTCAGTCCTTCCTTTTGATCTTCACACGTAATGTAGGTCAAGACTACATACAGTGGAATCGCGTTATCAAAAAACCAGTTTGTTATAAAAAAAAAATTTATAAATCGTAAAGGTATTTCGTCAACGTTAAGGTGTAAATTATGATTTGGCTTATATGGGTCACACACCATAAAATTTAACAACAACAACAAAAAACACTTTCCAACACGATAATTAACTACATATAATAATATTATGTATTACCGTTAGTAAATACACCTACAAAATACCAATAAAATTCCACAAAGGCACAAAAATAAAACCAATTCACCACCACTAAATTTCAGTTAAACTCACTTAAATTATTTGTGATAATATTTTCTACTTTCTTTACACATGTGACCAGCACAAGAACCAAAAACTGACTAAAAATTTGTTTTATTAATCATCATAATCACATATGAAACTTGTTGATACCGTTAATCCATGGCAAAAGAAACACAAACAATATATAAACGTATTTGTGTGACTTGGATGATGTCTTTCCATGCATATCTCTTTGTACTGTAATACGATTATTTAAGTTATTGTGGTGATTAAATAATGTACACGATCAACAGTGATGGGTGTCTCTGATCCCCTCCACGATCGTTCAATTTTTGTTTTTATTAAAACGTACAGATTACGCTACTGGTAATTTATCAAATTTGATCGTTCAATAAACTAAGCGTATTTACAATGCTGCTGGGCGAAGACACACAAAAAAAACAGAGTGATGGTGAAATTACTTAAGCAAATAAACAGTTAATGTGACATCAAAAATTTAATGTCAACTGTGTGAAATGTGTAATTTATAAATTCTTTTTGTTTCAATTAACATTTAACATTCATATACATTGTATTAAAGGAGTACGAAAGCCACGAGTTTTTCCATTCCAAATATGAAAATCTTGGCGATCCATAAAAATATAAATAATCTCATTTCCATTTATAAACGAGTGTACTCGTATAATTATAACACTTGCCCTTCACTTAGCAATTTTAAAAGATTTATTTCTTTTCCTACTAAAACTGCGTCATTAATTAAAAAGTATTCATCGATTATTGATTAGTTTGTTTAAAAACTGAAAAGTCAGAAGTCGGAACTACGAGTCTTCCGGTCGCAAATTCATTATTTGCGAGCAGAAATACGGTTACTAGATTAATTTTGCCATGCCAATTCAGACATTTTTTTGAAATTTAATTTTGTTTTGCGATTGTAAAGTAGAAATACATAAAAAGACTGCGACCTCGGAAAATGCGTAGCAGTCTTTTCGTGTATTTCTACTTTACAATCGCAAAACAAATTTAAATTTAAAATAAATGTGTCAATTGGCATGGCAAAATAAATCTAGCAACCATATTTTGCCTCGCAATTAAATAATTTGCGACCGAATAGAGGATATACCCGTTAAACTAATCTTTCACATCAGTTTCACACTACGGCTCTTTCTTAATCAACCTTTTTAGTGCACAGTACAAGGTGCTTTTTATGTTCCAAGTCGATTTTGTTTGGCCGCCATTTTGTTTTGGATGATATTTGTCAGTTCGCATTTGGCAGTCATAGAGAATGGTCGATAACAATGTATTATGGTGCATCTAACGCCGCAATGTGTTGAATCATGTACCGAGCAAGTCAACCATCCAGCGTGCAATGAATAATTTTGAAAATGTACATACACTGGGAGATAAAGTAAAGACTGACCGATAATTAAGCCAATGCACACCAGAAAAGATTGATGCAGTAAGGCAGAGTGTTACTGAATGACTAGGCACCTCTTATCGACGTCTCCATAATGTTTGAATGAAAATTTGTATCTCAAAGAAGATTTGTATTTTCACCCATATAAAATTTAATTGACACAAGAGCTGCAGGGAAGTGACAGAATAGCCACTACTGGTGCACTGAAAACCTTTAATTGATTCCAAAGACCACTACACCCTCATAGAGTAACTGTATGCGATGCGCGATTAGGCTCGACGGCATCATTTAGCTATGTTTCTTTGAGGATGCTAGAAGCAAGGCTGTAACAGTTCTGGTAAGCGCTATCGGGACATGTTGGAAAACTTTTTTGTGCCCGAATTGAATCAGGCCTACAGAACATGTGGTTCCAACAAAACGATCCTAACACACAAAACATGTCCTACGGTGTAAATTTTGTGAGAAATGTTTCCCAACTTCGATGCTTAAGGGCAATATTAGAAACGAAATTATTGAAATAAAACCAGGAATCTGCGAAAATCTTATGAAAAATGTGTCGCCTCTCCGCCACGGCCAAAGATGATCACTTGATATAATCAATCAATAAAATATCAATTACAAAATTTTATTTCATTTTGAAGTTATTAAAAAACATCAACCTGTGGCACTATTCTGGCTTTCCCCGGGAACTGTTGGAATTTGTTGGGTGTAAATATTTTTGAATCAAAGATATATTGGCAATTATTTTTCCCTATAAATATTTTTGGGAACAAAACAACAACTTTCTTTCGAAAATATTTACACTAAACTAACTCCATCAGTAGGCCAGAAAAATTTAATTTGGGCAAAAATGCTATGAAAATATTTTTCCCAATTCCCAATTCCCAGGGAAAACAAAAATAGTGCAACTGGAACATAAAAAGCAAACTCTACATTATATGTCCCAAAAGTTGGCAGAACCAATCCAGCAGAACTATACAAAATACTAAGGAAATATAACTGATGTTGTACAAGATAGCAGAAAATTTCCAGTAGAAAAATGGGTTTTTGCTATTCACCGCTAGAGACATCACTATCACAAAAATGATTTTTTTTCTGTTAATATTTTTTGAAACCAGCGGAAAATTTTTGAAATTACAGGGACTCAAAATATACTAAAATTATCATAATCATCATAGTGCAGATACAGGGCAACACAAAAAAAATCGCATACGTTGATAGCACCCCATAAATGTTTTCAGTTTTTTTAACTAAAGTGTTAGAAAAACCCCCCTGTAACTATCATAGGTATTCGTCTACGGAGTGCTACTGACGCCAGTTATGATTCTTATGTTGCTCATGTATATAGAGGGTTTTTCAAACACTTTTGATAAAAATCTGAAAACATTTCACATTAAAATGACTTAAGAAATGTATGGAGTGCTATCAACGTAGGCGATTTGTGATAGTGATGCCTCTAGCGGTGACTAGCATAGCAAAAACACATTTTTCTACTGGAAATTTCTGCTATCTTATAAGCATATACAACTGTCACTCAACGTCAATTTGATAAAACACACCTCAAATTGGCATTGGTTAGTGAGCAATCAACAATCCAGAGGAAATTAAAGACGAATGACCCAGGATCGCAGGGTTTGGTTCCACGCTGTCTCAGGTAATCACAATTTTAACTTGGTAAAATCAACATACAATTCTCTCGGTATAAAAAACTTTTCGGTGCACTAAACGACCACTCTGAACAAAAAAATATTATTCTAGAAAAGTTGTGTGATTTCAAACAAATTCAGATCCATAGATTGTTGCAGGGTCTGAAAACTAATGGCGGGGTTAATGTAGATGATGAATTAATCAAAATGGTTTGGTTAAAACGATTGCTAGTTCGTGCTCAAGAGATATTAGATCCAACCATAGATTCATTAAACATAACTAACTTCGTGAAATTAGCAGATCGTTTACTAGAAACCAAGTCACAATCCCACGTTGTGCCGCGGTATTAACCAACCAACACGATAATCAAATTGAATCTACTATGTGGTGGCAAATTAATGAAACAAATCGTCGTATTGACGAGATGACAACCGGTAGATCACAAAATATTCCTCATCGCAAGTTTTGGTCTCAAAATATATCTACCAGCAGATGTTTTGATTCAGCAAAAGGATCAGATTCATTGGCATGTTATTTCCATCGTCGATTTAATGATGAAGTGTATTTAAATCAAGAAACTAAATAAACCTTTACAAACAGCGACTTGCCAAGGAAAAATATCGAGTTGTGACCTCAAAACTTTTGACCCTACATCAAAACTAATTTCACTTTCTTTTAGGTAGAAAGGTAGGTTACCGCGAGTTTTTTGAAGATTCACCATTCTCTATATCGCGAAAGTCAAAAATATTAGTTTTTAAAAAACTGTGTGTAAAGTCTTATCTGACTTAATGCAGCGAGATCTACAAGTTGTAGTACCTTGAGAAAGGTTTGCCCGTCAATCCAACTATAAGCCCGCAGTTTACTGGTCTTTACTAGATGAAAGCAGATTGGTGAAATGTCTGGCCTTTCTGTTTTTGGAGAAACAATCACCAGGTCAGATACCGAAAAACATCTTGGTGTTATCTTAGACACTAAATTCACCTTGAAAGTAAACTTCAAAACGCCACTGTAAAATCAAATCCCGCTTTAGCGAAACTTAATAGTCTACAGGATATGGCATGCAGGGCTATTACCGGTGATATGTCCTCTGAACTTCACTTTGCACACTATTTTCTTCCTACTCTCGCTGGACTCTTTCGTTTTGGGTATGGCATATTTCGCCGCGCTCGGACTAAGGTGCGTTTGGACGTGGATCAACCTAGGTTTGGTTGTAGGGCATAGAAAAATTTTCAACCTCTTCAAATCATCAGAAATCATTATATAGTTCATTATGCTTAATGGGCAGACTTTTACCAGAATTCGGTTTCAATTATTCCTTCTCAGAAAGCGCTTGATGTATCTATAGCCTCGCTGTTTCAAATGAAAATATTATTTGGTTTTCAAGCTGTGCTCCATGCATTGTGGAACCTTGTGACCACTTCCAACTTCGTTAAGGGCTGTAAAAATTTTATTAGCCGCTTGTGTTCCAACAATAGTGTCAAGAAAGGTCATGTGGGTGCTGGCTTGTTGTGGTATTGAAGGAAATGTATTGACTGATTATTTGGCTAGGATGAGTTCGCGAGTGGATTTCATCGGATCCAAGCCTGTAGCTCCACTAAGCTTTAATAATGGCAAGAAAGCTATTAAGAACTACATTCGCGACGAAGCTAAGCACAATTGGCTTACTTCTTCTATCTGCCGGAAGGCGAAATTCTTTATTTGTGAACCTAATTTGAGGTTAAGTATAAGTATATCCTGTCTCTGAAGACTGACCAGCTACGAGTTTTGGTCACTATTCTTACGTGTCATGGCAGTTTTAAGCTTCATTTACATAGAATGGGGCTTGTTCGTGGATCTTTTTATGATAACTGTCTTGAATATGTCAACGGCAAGATTCAGTTTGTTTGCTGTTAACAAGCCCTCGAGTTAGCTATGTTCCGGTTTCTTAGTCACAGATCTTTGAATGTTGATCAGCTTTCATCACTGAATAGGTTCAAGCTCTTGCAGTTTGTCTAAGCAGTGGAACACAGTTGCGATTTGGGATAGAATCCACGGTTTTCACCATAGGCCCGTTGTGGCATTGAGTGCGGGGCCTTCTTGGGTTCCAGCCAACTTTAATAATAATAAAATGTCTATGCCCAGACGGATTAACTGATCAAAATGGAACTTCAAACTTAAATTTTCTCCATAAATTGGGAGATACCAGTGATTTTCGACCTAAATCGGTCCACCGCCAGTGGCAGATTTCATAAAAGCTCTTTCGTTTTTTTCTTGCAAATATTTTGAAAAGTTTATCAAATTTCCGAAAAACGATTAAACACAAAAAAAAAATGTAAATTTTAAAATAAAAAATGTAATTGAAATAAAAATTAAAAATTAAAATTTTATAATTATATTTCAAACAAAATTAGTTCAGAGCATTTTTTAAATTTTGCAGGAAATGACGAGTTTTGATAAAAAAAATTTATTTCATCTAAATTCGGCATCTCTACAGTCCGGAATAAAATTTCATACTTAAATTTTTTCATTAATTGGAAAATCCTTGCGAAATTTGGTGGAAATCTGTGTACTGGAAGTAGCAGTTCCACTGGAAGCTTTTTCAATTTAGAAACATGTCTAAGCTTCACTAAAATCGGTCCAGTAGCTCAGATAGATATAAAATCTGCAAATGCGTGACTTTGATTATAGACGTAAAAATTTTATTTAAGCAAACACTTATTCCTAAATTACGGACAGTCGCTGTATTATGTAAGCACATGAACGACATACCTAAATTTGATGTGTATGCCTAAAACCCTCATAAGATTTATATAAATGACACTAATGACATATACCTAATTGTCTCTGAATTATGCTAATATGTTATGCTTAATTATGCTTACTTTGCGAATCCCATTTTCATATCATATCACACTGCCCTTTATGGGGAAAGTATCGACCTAGGAATCAGATAGGTTAAAATATTCTTGTTACTCTATATTGAGATCACTGTATCAAACGGAAAATTATGTATGTATCTATATCGAGATACATACTTAACAGTAAAATTGGATTTCAATCTCGTTGTATTGCGATGATGCTCTGTGCAAATCCAACTCAGTTTGGAAAAATATAAGTTGATTTTCAAGTTTAATTTCTTTCTTTTTGTTTCTTGCTTTCAGTTAAATAAAGAAACACAAACATCTTAAATTCCATCAATTTCTTTATGTATCATCAACATCATCTTATTGGTATCTCTATACAAAAAGCACATGAAGACAATAAAGTTCTTGCACAAAAAAATATTTTAAATTAAAAACTAAACAAAATAAAAATAATCAAAGATTGATATTCTTGGAGACAAAATGTAAAATGAATCGTCTTGTCCAATCTTTCGATAATAATAATAATAATACGTACTTGGAAAATAAATTTGTGTAGTTTGATTGCAATTTCTGTTATATACAAAAGGGATTTAAATTTGTTGTTGTGCACAAAATTAACTTATCAAAAGCTTCCAAAGTTTTACTACTTACATTGTAATGTACTGGGACTATTCGGGAATATTTAGATTGCAATCTGAAACGTAATCCGTAGTTATTTTTACGAGAACACAACACATAATAAGCAGACTGTTCAACACTCAGTTCGATATACATGCAATACGTGGGAACATCAACAGTCCGATAGCAGTACCAAATAATTACGAGTCGGATCGGTTTCATATAAAAATAAAGTTACAATGTCTAAAAAGTAGTGTTGTCAATATTTACAAAAGATTTACAAAAAAAACGAATAAGCTCCTATGGAGGCTGGCACTTCGGTGGATCGATTTCAGCCAAAATCATTGAGATCTTCCAATTTATGAGAAAAGTTTAAGTATAAAGTCGCATCCCAATCAGTCAATCCATCTGGGCTAGAGATAATGAAATATCTTAATAAATCTTACTGCCATGTAACTACATATTGTATTATTTTGTATAATTTTGTTAAGTTGGTGATATTGAATTATGTATTCTGTCGGCACACGGACGGTGGATCGGCGCTGTGCTCCGCATACCAACAGAGGATCATAGGTGTGTTATTAACAACACTGATCGTAATCGATGGCAAAAAATGACTTTTGCATCCTGCCTCTGGTGAAATTAGAAACCAGAACCAAGTTCCAAAGATTTTACCACTGCACCACTTGTGCGGTAAAGCGACCTTGAGGAATGTTTAGAAAATACATTTTTTGAGAATGTAAAAATAAATGATACGAGTTTGATCGTGCAAACTTTTATTAACTACAGTAATGATTACGATATTAGATACAGTCGGTAGCTGGGAATTAGAAGCACGGAAATCATTAGTCATATACGTTCAAACTATTAATGAGCCAAAGATCGCGACAATACGTTATCTAGTAATTAATAATAATTGGGTTGAGTTGATTAACGATGAATATTTTGAGGATAATTTACCTACACAAGTGCAGGTCGATTCTGGATTTCCTATAGGAAAAAGGTTTTAGGAAAAAAAATTTTACATACAATTTTTGCCAAAAATATTGTTTTCTGGCCTACTGAGAAATCATATTTGAGCTAAATTTTTATAATTTAGGAAATATTGTTTTTCTCCGATCGTAGGAAAAAATATATCTTTCCATTGTTTTTTCGAAACGAAAAGCTCATGATTCCAGTATGTTGTATTTGTTGCTAAGCAACAAGTTATAATAGTACGAGAATATTTTTTCTGGCCTAGGCCGGGAATATATTTCATTATACTTTTGAAATAAAAAAAAAATGTATTTATGTCTTATGATGTCTGATGTATGAACTAAGCAATAATTTTATGTTATTTTCAATTTTTTACTTTGTTTTGATTTCTTAATATGATAATTACTTGATATTTTCGCTGCATTACAGTTAGTTTGAATCGTGTTTGCTTTTTTTGCAATAAATTTTTGTTTTGGTGTAAAAAAAATAATAAAAGCCACAAAATTTAAAATACCAAAGCTGTTTTATTGCAAAAAAAAAAGCAAACACGATTCATTATGATATTTAATGAATAATACTAAAAATTATTTTGGGTTTATATTCGTTTTTATGTCAGATCGGAGAAAAAATAGTACATATGTACAATTCGGAGGAAAAGTGCATTCCCGGACTCCCGTGGTTGCCGGACTCGGCTATCGCCTCGTCCAATTTCCACTATCGTCTGGGAATGCAGTACTTTTCCTCCTAATTACACAATATACTATTCCGTATCGAAATTGGATAGGAAAAATATTCCCAATATAATTTTGTTTTTAAAAAAAATTACAACAACTGTTTACCATAGTAAGCCAGAAAAACATTTTTGCGACACATTATGTTTTTTTTAATATAAAAAGCTAACAGTGGAACAACCTTTATTATCTCAGAAAATATTCAAGATCAAAATACCCCGATTATAAAATTGGAAACGGTCGATTATTTAGCCCATCGAATGTTACATTGCTTTTTGTGGTTCCCAAAGATCATGCGTAGACTATTTGGGTCATAAAACGAATAGTGATTCTAATAAAATAGAATTACATCCCATAGATAAGGTACCTATTCCATACATGGTATTTAGATCATCTGAGCCTTTTCGTAAAGAGCGCGAGACCAACTGTTATATATTGGCCAACATTTGCATCATCATATCCATTTACCGCAGATCAGGATTTACAGCAAATCATTTCTCCGAGTTTTTCAAACAATATAAAATCGAGTTGGAAAATTGGTACTTAAACCCGAGAAACAAACCATATAATCAACATCTATGACACTATTGTGGATTTCCCTGGGAACAGGGAATTGGGAAAAATATTTTCATAGTATGTATTTTTATCTGATTGGTTTTTTTCTGGCCTACTAAGAAAATAAGTTTGGTGTAAATATTTTTGAAACAAACATGCGAAATTACTTTTCCAAATTACACCGCATCCCCAATACAAAATTTATGACTTTTACCTTACATGAAAAATAGTAGGAAACCATCATTAATCTGACGAACAAAATTTATTTGAGAAAAATAAATTTTGTTCGTCAGATTAATGATGGTTTCCTACTGAAAAAAGTTATCAAACTTTTAACTTTTTCCTTATGAGAAATACAATGAAGTCAACCGCGTTTTGCATTTATTACCAATTATTTATTATTATGATTCAAACGGAACGAATCCAAATTCCTCTTGATACGTATCAAAATATTAAATTCTGACTAACAACATCTTTTTGTGAAGGTTAAAAATTGATATGTCAAAATTTTTTAACAAATAAATAATAATGAAGTATGGTTCAGTTCGAATTTTATTCTTTCTATTGGGTATGCTCTTCATAAGGCAAAAGTAAAAGGCAAAAGTCTTATCATAAGGAAAAGTTTGTTTCATTTGCGAATGTAGGGTAAAAAGTTTTAAGCAAAAACAGTTCCCAGTTATTTACACCAAACTTATTTGCTTAGTAGGCTAGAAAAAACAAATCAGATAAAAATACTATGAAAATATTTTTCCCAATTCTTTAGTCGGAGGGAACGCCCGAATAGTTTCACTGATGTCGATTATGTGGTTTGTTTCTCGGGTTTAAGTGTCAATTTTCCACCTCGATTAGTTGACGCTTTTATTAACATTTTTTCCAATCCTCTATTCCAAGGGACAGTCAGAATAGTGCCACATATGTAGATTATGTGGTTTGTTTCTCGGGTTGAAGTGTGAAAATTTCAGCAAGCGAAGTTTTTTCTCTTTTTCAATTCAATCTATCGAAGGTGAATTGTGCTTAAAGAACATTTTTATAATGAAATAAAATAAAAAATATTTGTTAAGTCAAAAAAACAGACCGAATTAACGGCACAGTGGTTAAATCTTTGGCGTTTGGATAGGCAGGTACCGGGTTTGAATCCCGATAGGGTCAGAATGTAAAAAAGGAATTTTAATCATCAGATTACGATCTGTGGTGAAAAGGAATACAACAATGACCCCTGTCGGAGTACATAACTCATGGGCCGACCCATCTTCCATGTCAGTACTATAGCTCTGCAATATGCAGATGCAAAAATCGGATCTATAGCCGTACGTCCTCGAATTGGCTGGTAACGACGTAAAAGTAAGGACGGGAAAAGCGAACCGCGAAAGAGTTGGGACAGCCTTCGCCCTGGGACAGATTGCAAAGATTATAAAAAATAACAGTTCAACAAGAGTGATTCCCCGCAGTCACAAGTTGAGAGAAAATTATCAGTTCAAAACAAATATTTAAAAAGAAAAGAAAAAAGTAAATGAATTAAAAATGACAAAGATCACCGCTAAAGTAGCCTTAAATTCGACGAGAATTGAAATTATTAACTTCTACAGAGCAAACCTGGATGCAGAAATTATTTAATTTAATCTCTACTGGCAATTTCAATTCACAAAAGGAAATAGAATCGCTTATTATGACAATAACGAAAGCATCGATTAACCAAAGAGCCATTATACAGGACCTCACAAATATATTATGCTGTATATACTACTGCATTTGCTTATAAACATGAATTATAGGACATTACACTTAGGGAAATTCACGGACAAATTTTGGCAATGCACTCACTTTAAAATCGTTAATATTGATTATGGATCATTTCAGTTTGTTGCAGGTGCTCAAACAATGGGCAGAAATATATTTTAGTACACAACGGTGTTATAATAATTTCATACAGTATTGCGTACAGGTGCTCCATATCAAATGTAAATGTTTGTTGGAACCATTAGCGTCACACTATTATAACTAAAGCAATTGGAAGAGGGTTCACATAAAAAAATTCCTAAATTCAAATCAAATAAAAAAATGCCTAAAAACTGAAGGAAGTTGGGACTGGTGGCTTTTTATCTGCGGGCATTTGTGTTTTTTTTTGCAGATGGCGGTTGACATACGGACAATTCCAAAAATAAACCTTAAATAAAATATTCTAACTAAACTAAACTTTAAGAAAAGTTCGAATATTTTTTCGAAATTATTATACGTGCGCAGAGGAAGGATCAAATAGTAACAGCTGTGGAAGAAATTTAATTTCTCTGTTAAGAAAAAGAAGCTACCTAAATATGTTAGGATATCTTGAATTGTTTTAAATAACCTCCACGTTATAAAACAATCAATTGGAATACAACAACAAAAAAATAATGATCTCCATTATTTACGAATTATCTACATACTCTATCAACTGTTGAACTCGACCACGTAAAACTCAATTGTCCGAAATAAGTAAACACTGACTGGGACACTAGCACCTCGGTTCTGATCAAAATTTTTGTGACATTATACTAAAAATTCTGGTGCAATTTTGTGAAAATTCGCCGTTGTGCAATTTGTGAGTACTAAATCGCGATTCGTATGGAGTGACTTTTCCGAAATGTCACCAAGTGTTTTTATTATCGTGACTTATAAGTTTCCATACAAAATATGTGTGAGTATTTATAATTTTAAAAACCTTATAATATATCTGATATAACTTAAAAATGCAGCTGCTGTAAATGTCATAAACCATTTTACCCGAATCGTAAATTTTCAATGACTTCAATTTGTATCAATAAGCAAATGTCACGACAAATCATCATTTTGTCGAAATCTACCCCCAGCACCTAGATTTTGATCAAGTGACAAATTGAAAAAAGACATTTTTTTTGTGATTTTGTACTAAAATTTTAACTGCTATAAAATGACAATTTAGTTGTGAGTTTCGGCGGAATCAAATGGCGTGTTGTAATCTCCTGTATAATACCACATTGACTGACATTTAAAATCAGTTATCTTATCAGATATTAACCTGAACAAATCTCTATCTAGTTTCATTCGTTGTTTTGTAAAAGTCGTGGCTACTACTCCAAAAAAGCCATGCAAGTTGTTGTTGTATTGCAAAAAGGGCGGAATCAATGAGAAGTCGCTCGCCAGGTCGACAGGTACCTTCAATCGGAGACCACATGCCAGCCGGCATCGATTTTCGCAGTGTTTTTTTTTTGCTGAAACAGTCTTTTGTTTTCGTACCTGGTGGAGGCCGTATAGTAGGTCTGACTGCTGAAATATATATCGAGGACATTGTCTTGGATCATGTAGTGCCCTAAACAGCATATTGGTGCATGACAATACCCGGTGTCACACAGCTCGAACCATTCTGCGGTTCCTGAATGAGTTTGGGCTCGAGACGATGAAGTGGCCAGCCCTCAATCCAGACATGAACCCAATTGAACATTTATGTGACCTCAATATTTCGTTGGATCAGAAGTGGGGTGCGATCCCCAAGTTTTTGTCAAAACCTTAATAGGGTCAATGGGGAACCGCATGCAAACCGTTGTAGACGCAAGGAGGACAATACTAAGTATTAATAAAATTGTTTTTGTTTTGCTTGAACATTTTGTTGTAATTTAAATTTAAATATCCCCAAAATTTTTTTCATTATAACCATCATTTTTGGAATGCGTTTTCATTCAAAATTCATTATAAGAAAAGTACTGAACCAATTTTCATGGAAATAGTGGCATTTTAAAGTATAAATATCAGGCTTTCAAAAAAATAATGTCTTGTGAAAATCGGTTAAGCCATTTTAAAAAAAATCGACTTTCTGTGCGAGCGCCGACTGTTTGAGTCGATTTAGTTGGTCGCGAGTGTAGTACAAAACGTCACCTATTTAATTTTCCGTGATTAAATTTTCTAATAAAATTAGGGCGAATACAATTTATAAAAAATTAGATTATTACAAATTTGCTGTTTTTTAACAAATTTTCAAGTAAAGTAGTTATGTGTTTGACGAATTATGTGTGAAGGTGAGAACAGTTTAGCAATACAACTGTAACTATTACCAACTGCTGTAAGTGTCATAAGTCATTTCATATACGAATCGGAAATTGTCTGTGACAATATTTTGTTCTCATAAAGAGTCATGAAAATTTTCCATTTTATCAGAATCTACCCCCAGGTAAAGATTATAAAAAAACTAAATCTAAGACTTTTGCCCTTTAGAATCTCTCCAACCACATATTGGAATTTCCCGGTTCTAACGGGGTTAAGTTGAGTATATGCAAAAGTGTTGTACTAGTATGTAACCATTATTTTGATGTTAATATAATTTTACCTCTACATGAATAAATTATGTTGTCTAGCTCGCGCTTCAACAAAAACACGATAATTTAAGCGCGATTTAATGTATTCAACCGCAGCCGTTTAACCTACTTCAGGTTTAAAAAATTAGTCATCCGTAAATTTACATCAACGCTGTTTTTATTTGTTTGTTATATTTCCGGATAATTACTTTCATTTTGCAAAATGTGCTTAATACAAAAAATTGAACAATGAATGTCTTTATAAGTTACGCGTATACTGACAATATGGCCATATAACGATCGGAATCCCGGAGCAATATTTTTATTTTCATATAGCCAATATTCAAGGTCGACCGTAATAAGGGTGAGAATCGTAATGGGGAGAGTTTCACAAAATAAAGTGAAATTTATTTACCACATATACAAGACAAGAACGAGTAAAATCGATTTAGTTTTGATTAACGTATCACTTACAAACGCTAGCAGCACACAAACAACTTTCAAATGTAGACATAATTTTTTTTTAAATGTGATAATTGCCATAATAACGAAACAATTGAACTACATTTTATTAAAACGGTAACAAATTTTACAGATTTCCAGTGAAAATTCGAAATGAAAGTATTTTCATCCAATACTTTCCGACTACACCACTTTTGTGTATACGACGAGTTGAGCATTATAAAAGTAGAGAGAAAATTTTGTTTTTCTTTTATTTTATGCACATCTCATAACAGTGTCAAGGTCATTGTCAACAACAATTTTCCTTTGTTTGTCGGAAAAATTTATCTGCATTAGTATTTTACGTTTATTATATAGATTTTGGCATATTAAAACTTTTTTTTTATATTATGAATTAGGTACACAAAATGATTTTTATCTCTAATTTAATTAACACTCTTGGTGTTGAATGTAAACATTTAGAAAATTTTCACTTTTCATACAACAGAAAAAAATTGTACATACCCGATTTTCCTTTTTCTTTTACGTGAATATTTTTATTTTATTAAACCAACATATTTTAATCAAGTATTATATTTTAAGAACTAGGCAAAGTTATTTAATTTAATTTACGAAGTAATTCACTTTAAGAGTTTGACTTCTTGTATCCAACTCTTAGAAGAAGGTAAACAAAACCTATTTAATTGTGTACACACCACACAACTCGGATATACTCGAACACATACAAAACCATAAACTTATATACACAAATAAGCGCTATGTTACTGGTTCTGTGATGATAAAAGAGCGAAATGTGTTTTAAAAGAACACCGTAAAAAATTCGTAATACATAAACTTGCGCATGTCATAGTTATGACGTCAATCTTCGACTGTAAACAGTCTAAAGTATGTATGTAAATCCAATGCCATATCAAAAAATTGATCTGTTCTCCTTGGGAGTGTGGTGTGTCTGTATACTGAGCTGACCAAATACCAAACAAAAAGAGGAAATTTTGTTTGCCTGCTGCTGCTGCCGCTAATTTATCTAAAATAAATTACATCTGTGAATGATTATATGATAATGATGTTGTTGTTACTTCTTGTTTATATTACGGGTCATGTATCTGGTTTTTACAATCGCGGATTATGTTTGATATATTATCATTTGAGATTCAGAGCACGGTAATGATATCCATTATTATGCCAGTTGGAAAAATCTAAAAATTACAATTTGAATAAAAAATTGCTAATTTTTATTTTATCATAATTGGGAAGAGATTTTGGTATAATGGCAAAAAAGAAATTGTAACCAAATTGGATGATCTTTGCGTAAATTTGGATAATCTGACATTTGAATATTTTTTGAAGGGCATGGAATATACGGATGGTTAGGTAGTTCACGGTAAAGATTAATACGTATACTTAATAGGAAAACAATCTATAGGGTTCATACCCGCAATTTGATTTATTCCCACTTTAACTGGAAAATTTCTGATACGTAAATTTTTGTTCATGGTCCAATTGTAACGGCATCGAAGTACTAATAAGGAAAACACAATCCTGAGGCAAATGTATGTCTTGCTTTCCTTACTGAGCTGAGTGCCTGATATTCAATCTTGTGCATTACAATCTTCCACCCGAAACTCTGGAGTCTCTTGCTCATGCCCCACATCTGTGCCTTCGATTTAAGATTTTTACTTCTTTTCATCTCTAGTTTTAGTGCTTTTTATGTTGTCCATCGAGTTCCAGCTCAACTGCGTACCTGTTTTTGTGGAATGGATACAAAGGGCCGAATATCGAAGGGCCGAATGGGTCGAAGGCCCGATTTTTTTTTGGGGTTTAGAAATATAAATTTTTAAATTTGTTGTTTTATAGAATATTTTGTAAATTTTATTTTATTAAACATAAATGAATTTATGTATTTTACTATTTTTCATCATGTTGGATACGTCAGCGATACATTTTGTGAATGAAAATTTTGTCATGCACCACCAATAGGTATATCTCTTTTCCTGACCGGTAACACAATTGTGTGGGAACTGTAAAAGGACCATGTCAAAAATATATTTTTGTATGTGTTTAGACCCAATTTACACATTTGTGCATTCCTTTTAATCGATTTTCGTCCGAAAAAAAACACTATAACTATACACACAATTGGGTTGGTATAGTACTTCAAATCAAGCGAAATTTTTTATCAAAAACACCATTACACACTATGATTTTAAACTCACACATTTGTGTGGTTTGGACTTAAATTGAGCCAATTTTTTTTTGTTGAAAAAGGGATATGTACAAAAAATAAAAAAATAATTAAATTAAATAAAAAAATATATTTCTAAAAACAAAAAAAAAATAAATAAAAAATTCGGTCCTTCGACCCATTCGGCCCTTTAACATTCGGCCCTTCGACATTCGGCCCTCCGACACATTCGGCTCTTCGACACATTCGGCCCTTCGATATTCGGCCCTTTGATATCATACCGTTTTATTTTGTTACTCTAGTAATCAAGCGTTTCAGGCGTATGCAACGTTTACATGGTTTGCTATTATTTTAAATGATCATTAGTTCTCTGGGGCATTTTCCCTTGGACCACCTGTTTCAGGCATTTGTGCTTATGCCGCCTTACCATAGTTATCGCGTTTAAACTGTTTCCGGGAGATTCATTTTCCTGCGCATACAGAATGTTTGACTGGTTTGCTGCTGTCACCTGTGTGTTGTTGCAATCCTCTCCGTACGGTTTAAGTGATATATTAGCTGAAGCTAATACGCCATGACGAGTGGCAAATGCCAGCATTATGTTTGGAATCGTTTCAGGGTGTACCGGTTTTCTAAATGTAGGTATTACACCCTCGCTCATCATCGTAAATCCCACTGTTTCTGCAATTTCAACGATAGATCATCCTCTTGTCTCCGTTATATCCGTGTTCAACTCTAATTCTCGTTCTCTGTTTTCGAGCAGCTCATCAAAGTATTAGTTTGGATTTTTATCTACATGAATCCACTTCTTTGGGGCCATGGATCTCGTTTAAATCGGATATAAGGTCAAAATTGCGGTCTATCTAACCTTAGCTTATTTAGCAGTACACCCACTGAACAATACTATACTTTGTAGGTTATCTTAAAGAACCATCATCTTCCAACCTAATTACTTGCGTCGACAATAACTTAGTTGAATTGCCTAAATGTTTAGCAACTATTGTCTGACAGGAGGGACGTGCTTAGTGTTGCCGCAAACAGTGAGCAGACGAATTACTCCTCTGGTTATGACTATATAACAAATAATGTTGGAAGGTATATACTGACTCATACGACAATTAAATGCACATGAAATCTCGTTCTTACGATTTTGATTGTATAGAGATCACCTCTATTATGATTCGCCAAGTACCTCAGAATGGTGGCCTTACCCTTACGCGGTTCATTTTACCTTCGTTTTCTCCGATAATATGTAGCTCGACTTTGAGTAGATATACTGCAGATACTGAGATGTTGCGATCGTTTTGACAATATTATATTTTGTACATATTTATGGTTCTCACTTCCTTTTGAAGTAAATTAATGTGGTGATATTTTTCAAGTGGGTTTACAACAATATTCACACACTCTCTGTTTGCTGAGCGCCTATATTTGATCAAAGAGGCAGCATCCTTTGCAGGATGCTAAAGGGACTTTCTTACCTTTCATTTCCCAGGGAATATTTCTTCTAATAGTATTTAAGAACGCTGGTTTCAGCATAGCTGGGCTCATTAGAAACTGCTTCTGAGGTTTATATTTGTTATCTCCCCCTAAATCCGTGGCTGGAAAATCGGTGTAAACTGGCTGGGGAATCGGTGTAAGATTAAGAATGTATGTTCCCTTCGCAATGCTAGTTTTTGTTCATGGTATTTAATTTCTCTGTCACTTCTGAAGGTCATTCTATCAACTGTCATATCTGAAGGTCATTCTCAGATGCACAATCTAGAAAAGTACTCCACGGGAACTATGTAGTAATCCTAATACGGAATTAACAAAGTGATAACAATGATAAGAGTGATAAGAATGGTAAGGATGATGAGGATGATAAGAATGCTAAGAATGATAAGAATGACAATTCATCGAAATACAAAAATTATAATTTACATAGAACAATAATTCATTGAAGCAAGGAAGAATGAGTTGTACGAGTCCCAAAAAAGTTTTTGCCGTTTTAACCAAAACTAGATGAAAAGAGATTTCCTTGTGCCAAGAAGAGGAATAAGTCCTAATTTCGACGAAATTCGTTTAGAAGGTATGCCGCTGAGATCAGTTGTTAGAGAAAATAAATAAATGGGTCAATTATAAAGAACGAATGGTTGGCTAAATTCAGTGATTCAGATAATTTTTCATAAGCTCATCCATTAGGCTAGAACTACATGTTGTCTTATGTTTGTTTGTACCTCTACCAGCGATTGTGGATGGAGTTGGTACAAATATTTTTTAGTAATGTTTTTGCGCCGTACAATTCGTGGAAGCTACATGGGATTGTGCATCGGAATGTCTGGTTCCGAATCTCTCGTGTAGCCAACATATTGGTGCCAACGGTAGTGTAAGTGGAGGAGTTGGTGGTTGTGGTGTTATTATAACTACGCTCGGCATAGGTTGGTTTGGTTGAATAAACCTGCATGATACGAGTGAAAATCGTAATAGTTCCGGCTGCATTTTATGGCGGATCGGCAGGTCGTGTTAAATATCTGCCAGCGTCCTTATAATGTTATTTTAGTTGGACAAGTGATGTACGTGTTAATCGATAATGCAAACCGTTTTCTTCATCCTAAATCCCGAAATTTTATCGGGTGAACTGAGAATACCATATAGGCTGGTTTCAGTCTATCGCTGAAGGCAGGTTGTTGCTTGTCTTTGATTCGTTAGCACAAAGTGCTAACTGGTGTGAGGCCAGTACGTACTTTGTCTACTCGCACGAAATTTTCAAGTGACTAGGGTTCGAATACGTCGTTTTCCTCCTGGTTTGAAGCGTGTCCGTATGGGATGAGTTTGTTTATCATTGATCGTATACAAACTATATATAGTTGATCAATCAACGTTCTTCTTTGACTAGTGTCAGATTTTCAATAAAACGATTGAGATCTCGGGCTCTAGCTCGATGCGAACCTATAAAAGTTCAATTACCTCAGTGAATAACTTGGATTCGAACTGTGTGTCTTAGTCGGATGTTATGTTGAACGGTATGTCGTATTTAGAAATGTAGTTTTCGTTAATTACTTCCCCGATTTTTGCTGCGGAAATGTCTTTCTGTATAGTGGAAGAGGTCCGACAAAATCTAACTGGATTTATGTACAAATCTACCTGGTGGTATTAGAAAATTAGAATGAGGTGATTTCGTGTGACGTAGCACTTTGCATTTTTGATAAGATAACAAATTTTTGCTCGCTGGGTTATACGTCTTGGTTCATACTGAGCCAAAAGTATCTTGAAGTGACGAGTTTTCGAGTAGCTCGAACACTTGGATGTGAAATATTATGTAGACTGTACTCTGGAATGTACGGAAAATTGTTGTAACCAGAGAGTAAAACAATTCTAGAGGTTCCCACGTTTCCTTGTGTAACCTTGACCTGAAAGAATGAGTATTAGTATTCGTTTTCGGTTTCTTAAGCAGAGTTGCTAATTGCGTATGAATTGGAGAAAGTATCTCTGCGAGTTTTGGAATAAATAAATGGCAGCAGTTTACCATTACAACAAGTTGCTAAATTTCCTTAATGCTTCGCAGTGACAGAATACCATTATCTTCTGACTAAGAAAGTCGAGAGGTACCTACTAGGACCAAGCACGCATTTGGTGGTGTTAATAATTGACCCCAAACTCCGATAATCTTTGCAAAACTTTCTCCAAGTGGACTTGGTTTTGCTCCTCGTTTGTTGATGCTATGAGAAAGTCGTCCATCTTATTGAAAATGAAACATTTTTCGAGCAATTCGTGTACGGGTTGTGTGTACGTCCACAAACATCATGTACGAAAGAAAATCATGTCAAAAATTTCTATTGATTTTGGACCAACATAACATTTGTGCACACCGCTTAAATACATAGTTTTCGTCCGAAAAATAACACTATATATAATAATAATAATAATAATAAAATAATTAATATGTTATCAAAAACAAATATTTAATATGTTATATAATTTATGTTATCAAATTATATTTCAAAAGGAATTCCGATTTAACTAATATCAGTTAAAATCCGGTAGACATTACTACCTTTCAGGTTTGAAATACACATTTGGGTCCAGTGGAGTTAAATTAAAGAAATTTTTTTTTCAATATAAGTCCACCATGAACAAATGTGTATGTAAAAAATGACAGGTTGTAATGTCTTCCGGATTTTAACGGATCTTAACGGAAATCGGGATTCTTTTTGAAAAAAACATTATAATTTGATAACATATAAATTACATATATAACATATTAATTATTTGTTTTTGATAACACATTCATTATTTTATTATTATTATTATAGGTTTACGCGGCTTTTACATCAAGTAAACTTTTTGTTTGATAAACATTTTTTTTATCTAAAAACAATATTTGTAGTTGTTTTTAATATGAATAAAGATTATTTTTAAAAACTTTGATCGTATTTAAGCTTTTAAAAATAAAAAAAAAAATTAAAGCCATCCGATTTATGAACTTTTTAGCGAATTTAATATTCTATAAAAACTTCGATAAAGAATTAACTTATCGAACTCAAAAGCGCTAAATCAGTAAAAAGAATGTGAGTGTTGAAGAAACTAAAGTTATTACAGCAGGAAATTTCACTTATAATACGAGCGCATCGGGTAATTCGAGTTTTCAATCATGTCAAAATATTCAAATAATTGTGACAGATAAATAATAACATGCACATATTTGTTCAATTTTATTATTTTATGAGAATATATTTGCCAATATATAGAATATCATTAGATTTATGCAATTACGGACTTAACGAACAACAATGTTTAGCGATAATTAGCAGCTTTGTATAATACGTCAACCTTTTCATGCGATAAAATTTCTATTCGAAGTTAAAAGGGCCATAATTTTTTAATTTAGAGATTATTGTAAAATGCATGATACTCGTAACTTTTATTAGGTTTGACATCGTCAGACAGACGTGTTTCGATTTTTCGTTCAGACATTATAATAAATTTATTATTTCTATTCAAAGTTAATAAATAGAACTTTTAGTAGACATAACTGTATTGCAATGCTTTAATGATTTTATTTTCAATTCAAAATTCTGACATTTAGAGTATTCACAATGCCTACTAGATGTCGTAAGAATCATAAAAAGTTTATCAAATATATTTAATGCATGTTCGTTTGATGTAAAACCCGCGTTAGAGTTATTTTTCGGTGGAAAACATTTTAAGTAGTATGTTGGTCCAAAATACATACAAAAATAAATTTTTGGCATGGTTCTCTTTGGGTGACGAAAGAGAATCATGCCAAAAATTTATTTTTGTATGTATTTTGGACCAACATACTACTTAAAATGTTTTCCCCCGAAAAATAACTCTAAACCTAATAATAAAATGAATGTGTTATCAAAAACAAACAATTGTGATGTCAGGCCGGAAAAGGGATATGATGCATATTTCGAATTAATTACATATATTATTAAACTCGCACACGCTAATATTAACGAAAGAATGTCGCATTTATTCAAAATTTAACGAAGCTTTCATTGGCGCACACTTCACTATGTATAAATACCATTGCACCCCTGTTCGATACCGAAACGTCATATTTTGTCAAAGAATAATATTGGAAATTGGGCAATATTGTTTATAAAAAAAATATTATACAATTTATGTCGAGAATACGAATTGAAATAAATTAATATTTAATAATTTAATATTAAATTTGTTACGTTTATAATTTAAGTGATTTATTCGATACGAAATAGTACATTTTTGTGATGTTTTCATATATACGCCTAGCAACTTCCAGAAGAACACTGTGCCATTTTAATAATGGTAAGTAAATTAGATTATAGATTCATTAAATATAATTATTTGTGAATTGTTGTGCAATTACAGAAATTTGCTAATGCCCAGCTTTATTGAATTTGCATAACACAACAAATAATATAATTTATGTAAACTATCGAAAACCACAAGTCATTCATTTGTCAATGGCTTCTGATAAGATTTATATCTTAACACTTATCAAGGAATCAATAAATTTAAAGGTCATTGTTTATTTGGTAGTTTTCTAAATAATCGTTTGAATATTGCCTATTTCTCTTCATGTATAATTTGTTTATTCCTGTTTCATTTGAGTCAAGTGGGAACCGGTGTCCCAAAATGCTGTGTCAAATATGTGTGCACTTTAGTATGCGCTTATATTGATAAGTAGCGTTTAATTGACTGGACTGAAGATTGATCAAATTAATACAAATGTCAGATATCCGTTGAGGACAGTAGTTTTTATCCTATTTAAAATATGTAACTGTTTTGTAACATAATTATTTAGAAATACTTTCATTAAGATGATCCTTTGCGTTGGCTTTTTAGTATCTCCGGCTATGATAAGTTGGGTGGAAAGGGCGGGACCTCTCTATTGGTTAAGTGCGTATTTTTTTGTTATAAAATACGAATATCCTAGCAATGAATAGTCTTGAAACTGCTTGTTATAAGTCGTTCGTTTTTCCTTCCTATTTGTTCACTGACGTCTGATAAAGCACAAACCACTGGTATTACTTGTAGCATGCAAATTAGAAATAATCTGTAGTGCTCGGGGTGTTAAACGGAAATCAAATATTTATTCTGCTGCGTTTGGTTACATTTTAAAATTTAAAGTTAATTGCATTTATAAAATGTTTCTAAATGCCCAAGTTGGATGCTTTAGTTCCGCTTTTGGTAAAGCAACAGTTCCAGATGTTGGGGATGAGATGCCAGCCACTTTGTGTTAAAAGGCGAATAACAACGGTTCATTATTGCCACCATTGTTCAATACCATATTGTTCAATTAAACCACCGAAGAATTTTGTGAAAAATTCAGAGCTAGATATGGCTCAAGAGTGGACGGAATGGACCGAATTATTTACCCATCACCACATTACGCTCGGTCAAATGGATTCGCTGAACGTAATGTTCAGACAGCAAAAAATCTACTCCGCAAATGTTGGACAAAAAAATTTCATCTTACCCAAATTTTTACTACACATACTATGATTTTTTACCCACACATTTGTGTGGTTTGGACTTAAATAGTGCCATTTTTTTTTGTTTGAAAAAGGGATATGTAAAAAAAAAGAAATAAATTAAATAAAAAAAATATTTCTAAAAATAAAATAAAAATCGGCCCTTCGACCCATTCGGCCCTTTGACACATTCGGCCCCTCGACACATTCGGCCTTTCGACATTCGGCCCTTCGACACATTCGGCCCTTCGACATTCAGCCCTTTGACATTCGGCCCTTTGATATCATACCTTTAGAAGTACTTGATTTGACTTACTCCGACCTTTTCACTGGTAACGACTTATCCCGGAAAGCAGTGAGTGTTGGATATTCGCCATCGTAGTTGAAAAATTGCTTTACTCGTAAACGTCAAACTGTAATGGAAATTTGGCAGCGACTTAATTGTTCACGTGTACAGCTTATAGTAAAAAATCAATTTAGGTATTTTTTTATTTTAGTTAGTTTTAACTTCGCCTTTATAAGCTAGACTAGCAATCTGAATTATTTTTAATATTTTGTAACTGTTTTGGGCACTTCGGTAGGTCGTCACTCGATTTTTACATTAAACAATTTCTTTGTGAAAATTTGAATTGCCTTCGCTTGCCATAACACGCCTCTGGTTCTTCCATATGTATTATATTCCCATATGTATGTGCCATATGTATTATACTCTGTATCTTGCAATAAGCGCCAAAGTCTGCAAACTTAATGAATATTATAGATTTATTTATTTATTCATTTCAGGTTCTTTTATTCTGTTCAACAGCTACTTACCTAAACATGAATTCCACATTAGCCCCAAGTCAATCCCCGTCACACCACAAACAACCAGCAAGGGATTCGTTACGTTATCAAAAACCGCCTTATTAAATACAAACATATTGAATTTAAACTCTAAACGTATGTATTCCCAAGATGCTAAAAAATTAACCGAACTAGACGAATCGGTTAAAAAGGATGCAACGATTCTGGTAGAATCCAAACTATCGTCAAAAGATAAACTAAAAAAGGCTGTTAAAGAATACGGATCGACCGTTATAATATTTCATGTATGCATATCACTTATTTCGCTCGGTTGCTGCTACCTTTTGGTTTCCAAGTAAATTACAAATTTAATAATCCAAAAACGGATCGATTGTATACTCCCATAATAATAGAGTTTTATGTTTTGTCTCCTTATTTTAGTGAACTAGATGTTAAACCAATTCTGGAGTATTTCGGATGGACAGACAATAAATTCATATCGAATACAGCCGCAACGGGTACAAGCACGTTCGTTGTGGCGTATGCGCTTCATAAAATATTTGCACCGGCCCGGATCAGTATAACAATTGGTTGTACACCATTCATTGTACGATACTTGCGAACCAGGGGAATTTTAAAGAAATAGACCGTACCACTTTTCCCACCCACAGAAGACTAGGTAACATTTTGTTTTTTTTATACATATCTAGGGTAAAATTTAAACAAATAAATTTATATATCTTAAAATTAACATTTTTGTTTTATTAATTTTTGATCAAATCATCACGTATGTGTCTAAATAATAATAATAATAATATATAAATAAAATTAATAGAAAATGATATATTAAAAATATAATATAATGCAAATTAAATATTAAAATAAATGAAATGCTGTCGACTAGAGGCTACTATTATCCTTTGCGCTCTCCTCATGGAATCTAGTTGCGGCTTGCAGTACTTTGGCTGTATCTTGATTAAATTTGATTAAGAATTGAAGGTCTAATAAAGTTTGTTCCGTCTAAATTTGAGAGAGTACAAACAGAAGAAATTTGTTGGTTTTTAATTTATGTTTGTGTTTTTTTTTGTGATGGCGTATAACAATCAAATAAGCATATATTTTTAGGTATTATGAATGAGGTACATAATTTGATTTTAATATATATAACGTAATTAGGAGGAAGACTGAATTTTACTACATATTATATATAAAATTTGATATCAAAGCAAATTTACAACATGCTTGAGATTTCAAATTTTTTTGTAACATTTATTTTATAAACAACACACATAAAATACCATCTAATAAATGGAAATTGGGTTAAAAACATTTTTTTTACAAAACACAAGGGATTTTTGTTATTCACTAGCCAAATTTTATTGTTGTTTGTGTCCAATAAAAAAAGCAATTTGCACAAAATGTTATAGAAACATGAAGCAATTATTTATCTATTATTTATATAATGTTATACACAATTAGTCATTAATATCATGAAATTCTATTTAAAATAAAAACAAAACTAATTTTGCTACCAGTTTTTCTTCTGTATTGCCATTTCATTTTATAGTAAATATATATTGTATTCGACAACACAACCCAAAATAAAAATCAATTTTATAAATAATAAAAAAAAAAAAAACATAAAACACATACATCATAAAATAAAAATTAGAGACGAGAACAAAAGACAGAAATAAATTAATTAAAATAAATTATAATACAAATTTTAATTAATTATTTTATAATTAATAAATTTAGAAATATTATTATGAGATTTTTTGCTTATAATTCATCTTTTATGTTACTATGCATAGACAAATCATTTATATGAGATGATGAGACAACAGGAGGCTGATCAGGTGCAACATTTTCACATATATGGCTCACCTTTCTAAGTAAATCGATTGCCGTTCTTAATACATTTTGCCATTTAACCATTTCGGTGGTGTGCAGTTCTTCCTGCTTTTGTAGTATATGGATCCATTCGTCGTGTGTTTTCGGCGGATCTCTAAAAATAAATGAATTAAATTGTTATGAAATTATAAAGATTTCGCAATACAATCTCAAATTAAGGAGCTTTCAGCATATAACATTTTTGACAAAATGTTATTTTTAAAAATCGGTGGAAGTTAATGCGACCCGCACTAAATGAGACGTAGGGCTCATGGTGGCAATTTTAATATTGGTTTGGGGGTCATGTTTAAACACAAGAAATATAATGGCCATTTTACACCATTTCTTGCAACGAAGTAAATTTAATAAACTAATTTTGCTAAAATTTTATAAAATTAACAGTTTTGTATTATAAATCATAAATTTTTTACTAAATGAACAGTTAGTAAGTAATTAAACTACTATAATATTTGAAATTTTGGGTTATTCTGGATAATAGCCAGATAGTGTTTTTAATCAAGGTGAAGTTACCAAGACTTTAGGGAGGTTTGGTTTCGAACTAATGAAACATTGGATTTTTTGTATTTAAAAAATTCGGTCGTCTCATCAGACTGCAGTGACCAAACTACAAAAAATTTGAAAATACTTTGAACTAATCAAAGTATAATCACAAACCTCCCCAAAGTCTTTGTAACCTCACCTTGATTAAATACTCTAATATTCTTTTACATTATTCCGATATTAGCCCTCACCAGTGGTCAGCTCGGAACAAAGCAAAAATAATTTTCTAGTTCCATCTGAGGATGAACTAACTGGCCCCTCTACAAAATGTCAGAAAAAAATTGACGTTTTAAAACTTAGACGAAATCAGTTAATAAGTTGTAAGCTATTTGTAACGCTTGAAGGAAAACCCGAAAATTCAATTTCGAATCAATCGGTAAAGTACTAAAATTCGCTCCATACAGTGTTGCCAACTTAGCCCCTTCAACAGAAGGGGAAATAATTGAAAACTAATTACTTGGCCTCAGAAGAGATACTATACCTCATTCTGTATTAAATGTAATAAAAAAAACCATTACATATTTATAAACAATACTTTTTTGACATTAAAATTTTTTTAAACACATTTCTTGATATTTTACAAATGAAAAAATTATTTTTGCTATAAATTATAGTAATATAATAATAATTTCCAATTCGATAGAATGAAATAAATTGGCCGCTAATGGCTGCCTTGGGACACTCCAGGGGGTTTTATTATAAAACATTATTCGCTTCCGAAAATTTCTATATCTAAAAATTCGATACGCTTCGAGAATATTACTATGTATTATGAAATGTCAAATATATTATTAAAATACATACGATATTTGTAGTAAATTATTTTACAACTTTTACATCGTGGTAAATATATCGACTGATATTTAAAAACAATATTTATAATTGCCTTAATTAAAAAATATAAAAATACACGACCCAATTTACTTACATGATAAAATAAATTATTATTTTAAAACAACATTGACACAATACGACATTCACCACCTAAGGACTAGTCGGATTTTGTCGTCACATTTTCGTTTAATTCGAAATGACGAAGTTGTCGTTTTCTAATTATTCGATAGAACAAAAAAATCATAATACCAAAATACGCTGCGAATCGAATTTTCCAAAATCGAACAAGTTTCATAATAGACCCCCAAATGTTGCTGAGAAATGAGCTGATACTCATCACCTGAACAGCACGATATATACGGTCTTTTAAATAAGAGCCCATGCACCCGAAAATTTGGGTGAAGAGCCCTAAATGCCCTATGCTTAAACAAAACAACTTCATGAGAAATCTTGACAAACGCCTTACTAAAATCGATGAAGGTAACACCAACCTCATTCCCTTTTACGGTTTACGGCCACAAACCTTACAGAATTCACTTCACAAACATTAATATGATCGAGGATATTAATGTTTGTGAAGTGAATTCTGTAAGGTTTGAGGAAACCATGCTGATTTTAAGAAAACAACGGTTTACAATAAAACTAAAGTGAATCATTCACACTTTCAAACGGCTTAGGGAATACAAGACAATTTTACAATCGGTCTGTAATTACAGATGTCCGGTTTACAGTCGCTCTTATGGATCGGAACAATAAAGGAACTTTCCCAAATAGATGAAAAAATTCCAAGCGAGAACGTCTTTTGGAAAAGCGCCACCACCGACTAAACAAGAATATTACTGCAGTTTTTAAAGACGATGGATGGTAGACCGTCAGGACTGGGTGAAAAATTATCTTTAAGTTTGGAAACCTTTTGTGGTTGGTCGATTAGAAAGTAACTCCTGATTTCATAATCAATTTTGGAGGATATGTGTGACTGTCTCAACACATCGGTCTCACTTGCAGTTATCTGCCAACTCGGAGCCACCAATCTTTAAATCAACATTTACCACGTTTGTTATAATACTCAAAAATGCACACTTGTTGTTGTCAGAAATGATTCGATTTATTTCTCTTGAATACAAAAAAGTGGGCGATATTATCCAAGAAGTTCAATATTCACCACTCCCTCCATCCCATATTAATTTATGCTATCATTGAAAAAATCATAAACCAAACAATTAAATTGGTTGTTCGGTGAATTGCCGTTTTAGCTTTATAGGTGGTTTATTTTTCTGTAAAATTATTTTCTGAAATTGACTAGGATTGTACACAGATTAAGTTTAAAGACGAATTTAAGAACAATTTTATCTTAACAACGCGCTATTTAACATCTATATAACATATATTGAAAAAACAGTTGATTTGAAAGGGATCATCAACGATAAGCATCAAGTGAAAGAAGTAATAAAATGCTCAAATCGATTCTTGAAACCCGAACAGAAAAATCATTTGTTCCAAAATAATTCTACGAACAAATAAAAAATATTTCGAAATATGATCAATGATTTTGAGCTACTTAGTTTGGTCGACGGCGCGTTGAATCCTCAGGCTTATTACAAAATAAGTTTTAAAATCAATTAAAATTTTTGTTAGAATACCAGTTCAATGCCAAATGAAATTGTTCGGATAACAAATATTTGAGTTCCAATCAGCTTAGGACTTTATGTAAAACTTATATTAGAATACCAATCCCATCATCCTAATAACTAAATTCGACCATAATCGGCGTTAAGAAATGATCAAGATCAATCAGCAATTCAATTCACAGAACTCCGTACATAATTCATATAAAATCCCAAACCCACCTGAAATAACATCCTGCAAACCGACCAAAATAGACTAAAAAACTGTTAAGTGCTATTTGCAAGCATATTTAAGAAACCCATCTAAAATTCATGTTATAATCCCAATTATGACAATACACACAGATTACTCGACTAGAATCGGTTAAAAAATTATAAAGTTCAACTCTGCAACTTCAACTTCCAGCATTTCCTAGAAAATTTGGTTCCTCGATATTGAGATCCGATCCTGGATTTCGAGGATTTCGGTCGTTATAGAAAATCCCAAACGAATTAAAAACAACCCTAATCTACCCAACCTGAATAGGTTAGGGTTTTGAAGACCACTCCAATTGAGGTCAATCAATTTATGGGGTATGTAAAATTTTTGGTATGATATCAAAGGGCCGAAAGTCGAAGGGCCGAATTTCAAAGGGCCGAATGTGTCGAAGGGCCGAATGGGTCGAAGGGCCGATTTTTTTTTGTTTTCAGAAATATATTTTTTTAATTTTTTTATTTAATTTAAATATTTTTTTGATTTTTTGTACATATTGATGGCGCATGATAAAATTTTCCTTCACCAAAATGTATCGCTGACTGGATACGTGATGAAAAATAGTAAAATACATAAAATTCATAAGAAATTCATTTATGTTAAGTAAAAATTTTCAAAATATTCAATAAAACAACAAATTAAAAAAATTATATATCTAAAACCAAAAATAAAAATTCGGCCCTACGACCCATTCGGCCCTTCGACACATTCGGCCCTTCGACACATTCGGCCCTTCGACACATTCGGCCCTTCGACACATTCGGCCCTTCGACATTCGGCCCTTCGACCCATTCGGCCCTTCGACATTCGGCCCTTCGACATTCGGCCCTTTGACATTCGGCCCTTTGTACCCATTCCAAATTTTTGTAAATACATAGTAAATGAACATTGATCGGCAGAAAATATTTGCGAAAATATTTTTCCAATTGGCGTCTTTCTAATCTGGTTCTTGGGCGCCAGATCGGCCTAGAACATTGCCATGGTCTGCGAAAGTGTACAGTAAAACCGGAGGCAGTGTACAATTCCTCGCCGTGTACAAGAACTCGGCCTTTCAGACTTCAACTTGGCGAATTTCGCGACGGGACTTGGGCCCGACACCCGTACAAGATCCAACTGACCCAAGAGCTCAAAGTTAATGACCATAGACAACGCCGTTTGTTCGCTGACTGTGCTTTGGAGCGTTTGGAAGGGGACACCAATTTTGGCCGAAAAATCATCTTTAGCGACAAGGCGCATTTTGGGATCAACAGCCATGTTAACAAGCAAAATTGCTGTATCTGGGACCCCGCCAACCCACACGATGTTTACCACGTGGCAATCCATTCAAAAAAAAGTTACTGTTTGGTGTGGATTTTGGGCCGGGTGCGTCATTGGTCCGTACTTTGAAAATGTCATCAACGACGAGCGCTACAGAACGATGCTAACCGTTTTCTTTTTACCCAAAATTGAACGATATGGAGTAGACGACATGTGTTTCCAGCAGGACGGGGCTACATGCCACACAACAGACGCAACGATGGACAATCGACATGAACCATTTGAGGGTCAACCTCTCGCAGAGATGACTTGAATTGGCCACCAAGATCGTGCGATTTGACGCTGCTAGATTTTTTCTTGTGGTGTTTCCTCAAGTCGAAGGTCTATGCCAATAAGGCACAACCGACCGATTGTGCACCCTGAAAGCCAACATAACCAATATCATCGCTCAAATTCAGCAGGATCTATGCGGCAGAGTCATTGAAAATTGGACCACTCGGATCCGTGCCACTGTGAGAAACCACGGCGGACCTTTGAACGAAAGTTATATTCCATAAATAATGGCATACATGGGCCTTTCAAATAAAAAAGAATTTCGTTAATACCTCACACACTTGTGCTTGTTTTATGCCACTTCAACATCGACCCGGCCAAATTGCGGGTATAAACTGAGAAAAAATCTTTAAAATTTATAAACAAAAATACCTCCTATTTGAAACTTATTTATTCAAGAAAAAGCTGAACATGACTGGGAAAACTACTTCGAGTCAATATTACAACCTCTAAATCCACTAGTTTGGTAATTGCCAAGATGATTACAATTATTTTCGCCAAAAATTTATTATAATAAATACAGTAAATATAAAAGGTAAATTCTTAATACTAATGCTTAAAATAAACGTAAACAGAATATTCTAACAATATTTAACTTAGACGACAATAACAAATAATAATAAATTGTATTACGCCAATGATTTATACTTACTTCAATGTATACATAAGCAACGCCTTCTCTCGCTGAACTGTTTGCTCTTCCAGCGTTGTTAATTTCAAATACAATATCACATTCACAATGACAAGGCCAAGGAGCAGAGTAACCACGAACCATGCAATCGACTCGTATTTAGATTTCGATGCGGTCGCAGGAACATTAGGTTTCTTTATCTCTGCGTGTGGAATGGTCAGTGCTTTCTTCGCAATCGGAATATCTTCGATCGGTTTTAATTGTGAACTTACACCACGTCTTGGACGGCGTGCTTTTGATTTGGCCGGTGGTATGCAATATTCACTTTGTAGCGCCCTTACTAGTGCCGTATAAAAATCTTCTAGTCCAGACCATGTATTTTTTTCGATAAAACCTTTTACCACGCCCCATACCGATTTTTTATATTTAACCTGTGCGTGCACGGAGAAAACGGTATGATCATCAACCGTGCGCGACATACAATAGTGTTGCATCACATAAAAACTATCTGCATACGGTATACCACCGTTTACAGCGATCACATCAATTGAATATAATTCACCGGGTTTACTGCAATCACGTAGTTCCATTGTTTCCGTCACCTGGGCACATTTTGGCCCAACAGGCTGCGTTAGCGATATCGTGATGTTTACTATTCTAGTTTTTTTACCATCCTCATCAGTCTGCCAGTCGGGAAAATTCATATCATATGATTTGCGTTGAGTATGAAAATCTAGTAGAAACTTTGATTTTCGAAATAGCAGCGAAAATAAGTTATCCACAGTGATTGGAAGAATTGTATGCACTAATTGTCGGCCCTCGTGCATCGAGGTGCATACTGCTTGATTTATAAAACTAATACGATTTTGCTCCGAATCACTTGAATCTGACATATCGGTGGGTAATTGATCACACTGAGATAATATAGAATCGTCACGTGATATATATTTATTATTTAGTTTGGTGGTTGAGAGCTTGCCGTCACCGGAAGAATGATGATGCGATTCTCGTAAATTGTCTAAATTTCCTTTGCCTAAATTTTTATCCGTTGTACTACTTACTATTTTCTCACATTCAGATTTATTTTCTATGGCATTTTTCTCCTGCAAAAAAAATACAAATGATGTTAATTAAATCAAATACATTTTATTCTAAAGGTCGACTTAATAAAAATCATATTGAATAAATTGAAAATTATTAGTATTCAATTTATTTGCACTGGTTAAAAAATTAGCAAAAATCAAACTGACCAAATTAATATAGTGTTATATGAAAACTAATATTTACAGAGATCGGATGTTTTCTTTATATCAAGAAAAATTAGCATCAAAACGATATATCGTTACAAAACTAAGCGTAACGTTGAACATAATGTAAAAACAAAGACCAGTGACTAATTATTTAAAAATTCGCAACCTTCGTAAATACCGGCAATTTTTTTTTTATTCGGTTTTATTGAACCAGTTAAAATTAATTAGGGGGCACTTACACCACAGAAGTTTATCGAACCCTATGTTAATGTGCTACTTTATAACAAAATAAAGAAAACTGAGATGAGATTAACTAAGCACAGCTATGGCCTGACTGACACCTTATCAAGAATTCCGACGAAGCGATGGATTATCACAATACGATTTATCTGAATGTTGCGTAAAAACGCCGACAAGCATGTCGACATAAAATACGAAATTAAAATTACATTACAAAACACTAACTTAAAAATAATTATCACAGAATCACGACACTAAAGTAACAACGTACACATTTAGTGAATCAGACATTTTTTGATAACCACATTTCTATTTTTATTTACAAAAAAAAAATACAATTTCAACAACATAAAACAATAAAATGGGTGAACGTTGATTTTAGAACGAATTTTCGCGGCAAACTAAATATTTTGTGAAATCACACACATTACAATCACTATTTCAATATAAACTAGTACTTCTCGCTCGACATCATATGACGACCGAGCTATCAAATCAATAACCATTTACGTACAAAACGATTAGCAGTTCACTTTTATTTTTCATTCATTTATAGTTTTTATTTATTACTATTATGGTGATAACGATATTTTAAATGTATGTTATGTCCAACAACAAATACAAAACTATATTTTAAATCGAAATAGCTACGGACAAGGTGTTGAATATCCAAATATTGATTGATATTACTGCTCGTATATTAGTTTTCTACTTTTACTTAATTGCAACGTTATGATTTTTATTTTAGTGAGATAAATAAACAGTATCGCACGTCCGTCAATAATTGATTGAACCGCGCACTATATAATTCGATTCGCCTAATGATCGGCAATTAACAAAATATCCCCTTACCTAAACTTAGATAACATATTACTCAAACGGCTTATTGTTAAAGACGCAAACTAAAATGTATTTGATGTGCATGTGTATTATTTGCTTATTGATAACCAATATTGAAACCGATATTATAAAGGTATCGTGCTAAGGTTAGAATGAATAATACAAAATATTCATACGCGAATCATTAGATCAAGCTACGCGCTTATCTATGCTTACGTAAAATAAATAACGCAGCAGTATGACTCAATTTTATTTAAGGCCCACTTATAGTGATAAAGTTTTTCAAACGAACGAATGACAATTTGATTGCATATGATACAATGGGAGTCAGGTGGAAGTTGCGATGTCAGTAAAAATATTAAAGAATGCCACTAGTAAATATGTACTTTATAAAACGTGTACGGCGAGAAGCCAAATACATGTTTTATTTCACGTGAGTAGTATTACATCCATTGAGAGAAAAGTGAAATATTAATATTAATTGATAAGGTCTCACATAAATTTACTCGCATTTGCAATTCACGTTTGGTGTGAATACTGCCTTAAGGAAAATAGCAGGTTTGCTATGGTTTAACAAGCGACTCAATAAAATCAAATTGTTCGGAACTCTGAAAAGAGAGTCTCGGGTTTTTTTTCAACAATTAACAGAAACAAACCGAATATTTTCGCGCAAGACAAAGTAGAAACGACTACACTTCCCAATCAATACACATTAAGAGATTTCTTTTAAAATAAGCTATGAGCAGCAAAAAACAAATAAAAAAAATCCTGTGGCATTGTAATTTAAATGGGTTATAAAAAAACACTTTCACAACATTTTGCATAGTTTTATAAAAATAATTGTAGTTGTGTAAGTGTGTTGTATGACCTATTTAAATTGCAAAACTCACGAGTTTTTTCTTCTGTTTCGCTACTCTACCTAACAGTATACCCGTCATTTCCGGTAAAATTTAAAAAATAATTTTGTTTGAAATTTAATTTACAATCTTTTTGTGTCCAATCGTTTTTTCTGTAAATGCTATTGTACTTTTCAAAATATATGCAAAAACCGAAAAAACTCCTATGGTAGCTCCCACTTCTGGTGGACCGATGTCGGCTAAAAATCATTGATATCTCCCAATTTATGGAAAAACCTTAAGTATGAAGTTTTATCCCGATCAATCAATCCGTCTGGTCTGTACAGGGGTCGAAATTTCGTTGAAATATTTTTTTAACCAAAAACCGTCACTTCGCTTAAATTTTGGAAAACTGATCTAGACTGGCATTATTGCAAAATTAATTTAGAATCGTTTAGTTCTTAATCGCTTTTCTCGTAAACTTTTTAAAATATTTGCAAGAAATGAAAACGTTGGGATCTACAACTGGGATCTACCAAATTTTTGAGAAAAGCGTATGAGGTTTTATCCCGATCAGCCAATCCGCCTGGGTTGTAAAGAGGACACAGCTATTTAGTCAGAATGGAACTGGAACTTTTTTTGATTTCGACGATATAGCGAATGGTAAATCTGCAAAAATCTCGAGCAAAGTTTTTCATGATTACTACACGTCATTTAAAATTCGGAGGTAAGTTTGTCATAAATATAGATTCGTGTGTAACATGTTTAAATCCAAACCATAATGTTTCCAATCATTCGTATCAGCGATCAAAAATAAAAACTTCAATAAATTGAAAATAATTGATCAGAACACTCAAAACTAAAATAACATACCCTTAGTGGAAAATTACCAGATTTTCCTCTACGTAAGCGAATATTCGATGTTGGAAGAACAAGTGAAGCTATATTTTTTACTAACTTCGGCCGTATAAGCTTCGAGGTAATACCATAGTAATCGTTTATGGTCATCATGATCGTTTAGCTAAGTAGGTTTCGAAATCATCCCGGCGACAACTAAGGACTCAGCTACCTAGCAGATACCCAAAATCGCCAACAATCGACAACTCCGGTAATCAACTGCAAACAAGAACTTTATAGAAACTCTAGTGCGTCCCAATTAACCTATCGAAGTGAGGACATAATCAATTGCAGAATACCACTACCAAAATAACCGGTTTGGCGTTGTGTCATTGGTTGTACCAATACTCCGTGTCACCAATCTGTTTCGATGGCATCATTTCCGCGATTCATAATTCTTGAATGACCGACTAAATAATTATAATGATTTAGATTTCCTTGTCCAGCCGTTGTACATTTTAGTTTAGAGTAGAAGAACAGGTCTGCTAAAACTAAGATCTGTTGTCTTGCAACTTATTTTGAACATTCTCTGTGTAAACCTGAAGATATGCGGACTGAGGCTCAAATTCTTCAGCTCGAATCCCCGTATATCGTGAAAAGCCGTTAGTATTTCTTTTAGATGAATGGTGAGTAAAGGACGATATAATGTTAAGAACTTGATGTCAACTCATTGTTTTTATCGTCAATTCTTGTTGTGATGTTACGAGCCTTTCGAAGAGAACGGTAACGAAGAATATCGTTGCGATATATATGAGATGACGAAGTTAGCGGAAATTTCAAAATATTTTAATCCGCAGCGACTCTCACTATGGTGATCTGGGATTTTTTTGGTGTTGATAACTAAAAGGATTTATAACATTTAAAATTGGTAAGCAACACGAGTTTGTGTAAGTTTTGCAAAGTTATCTAGGCTCGAAATGTGAATATACGGCCTTGCTTGTAACCCTAATTAACGAGCTATAATCTTAAGAATGTGATCTCTGGGTGAGATTTTAAATTTTCTTTTTGGTGAGAATCATGGAAAACGGTGTTAGTAAATCTAGAATCTAGGAATTGCCAATCCATATTATCGGGCTAACCTAGCTTGTGAAGCTCACATAAACATAAACAACGAGCGTAAGGGATTCCAGTCCAGCCTCCAAATGCTGTTCGTCCCATTGTATAGTTCGCATAAAGTAGCCAACTACAATAAGCCCAAAAACGCTCACTTAAAAATCTATAAAGCAACCAAGTTGTGCAAACAAAAAAATCTAAAATTTTCATTTTGACAAAAACCGTTTTGAGCCAATTACCCCAAAAAAATACAAAATGAAATCCAGTCGTAAAATGATAACCCGAAATTCAAAGCGAAAAGCAATCTCTCGAGCAAAACAAAACCACATTATGGGCCCAATAACCTTAGCACACCAGGTCGAATTATCTAATGTGAGACGATCGAAACGAATCGCTGATCGTAAATATCCACATGAATCCGATTCGGTTATATTTGTAGGAACAGTGCCACCAATTAGTTCAACATTTTCGCTATCACCGTCCGAATCATCTGTCGCCGGATTAAGCGAATATACACGCGAGTTGCGAGACAATCATGATGAAGAAGAACTGGCAGAAAATTATGTCATATTTAACCCGGATGAAAATATTCAGGAGCAATTGATGCAGCTCGAAATTGTTTTCGAGATGCAAAACAATGAACCGTCGCATTTGTCGCATATAGAGAATTCCGTTGCTGGTGCTGGTGATAATTTGATGAATACTATAACGCCAGTTAGACAGGATATTGAAGATACAGAACATAATGAGCCTGAAGGTACATTATTCCAAGATTTGGCAGCTTATATTTTTAGTGTGTTTGGAGATGATAACACAAGCACACCAAATGCCGATCGATGATTATAAATTTTTGATCACAACAATATTAATCATATTTTTAAGATTTTATTTTTGAAATAAATTATATATTTACAATTTATTCCGAATATTTATTTTTATCGAAGCCACCAAAACACAAAAAGAATGGTACGGATTTAGATAAGCGATAAAAAAAGATAAAGTTTGCTTGTACTTACATCTGAATACGTTTCGGCTGATTTTGTGCTCAACTGTGCTTTAGGAATGTTGTACAAAACTTCAACTTTTTCAGGTTTTCCTTCGTATGGGTCTATATAATCTTCATCATCACTGGTTAATCCCAATTCATCACCATAACAATTATGAACCTGAAACCAAGTAAAATATTGTGTAAGTCTAATTAAAAATTAAGTTATATCTAAAAACTAAGCGGTATAAAAATATAATCGTTATGTACCCATTGCCACATTTCTTGCGGTTGCATTTGTTTTCCCATAAGAGCATTTTGCCATACACGGAATAACATCAGATATGCTTTATCACGTGTCGTAAATGATGTTAAAAAATATTTTTCATTTTGCGTACACACCAAAATCGCATTCGGAATAACCCGGGCGGTTTTCTCTTTTGTCACCGATGTCACATCACGCCACTTTACACACAAGCACGTCTCCCACCGGAATATATTTGCATAGAAACATAAATAATTCTGGGAAACATATAACCGACCATGTACCAAAATATCACGTTGTATAGCACAAGAGTAATCTATAAAAGAGATAGAAACGAATATATATTTTAGACATAACTACCTTAAATATTTTATGTGTATGTTATAGAATATGGTTGTGGCACAAACAAATATAAACTTATAACTGATAACAGAAGGAAATTTGATAATTTCGCAGAGAAAATGACAGTTAACTAGACAAAAAATATAAAATTGGAATTGATAAAAAATTCAGAAATTGTAAGTCAATATTAATCCGATTTAGCATCGAGCTGCAGGGTTCGGCCCCCCTAAATTGATAAAACTGAACATGTTTTAGTATGTGGTGGGGTTATTATCGCCTTAAGTTTTTTTTTTCTAATCTCATGAAATTTAATCAATGAAACAAAAATTCGTGTAATTTAATCCACATCAATTGATACGGTTGGTTAGTTTAGTTAGAGTTAGTCTTTAGTGAAAGGAAAGTCGATATGGTGAGTAGGTAATATTATTAGTAATACGTACCAACTATAAGCCTCTCGTCATCCGGTACGTCTTTAAAAAGTTTTTTAAAATCTTCAGAACGTGATTTGTACGATGGATACAGAACATTATACCAAGCCTTCTTTTTGGCCCGTTCCGATATCTTCGAAACGCTTTTAGGCCGTTCCACATCGGATGACTGTTGATCTTGTTGCTGTACCTGGTTTTGATGTTGTGATTGCTGTTCTTTCTGTTGTTTCGATGTTGGGTTTTGTGTGGGTGGTTTAATCTCAACCGAAACCGATTTAGATTTTGCGCTATCCGTTATTTTACTTGATTTTATATCCTGTGTGTGATTCGATGAGTTAGGGATCAAATTTTATTGCATAATTTTAAAATGTGTACTTACATCAAGACTATCAATTTTATCCAAATTATATGGAACATTTAGAAGGGTATCACTTTTTGACTGTTCACGTCGATCGCTAGATGAAGTTTTTGCCTTGTGCGGGCTAGCACTAGGACTAGGACATCGTCGAAATGGTTGTGCTAATTTATTGCTAGAGTTTGTCTTACTCAATTCGTGACCAGTGCCATTAGTGGTGCTGTTGTTATTGTTCGCTTCATTCGATGATGGTGTTGTAGTAGTTGTGGATTCGCCCGATCCCGATAACAAATCTTCTGCCGAATTTCGCCTACAAAATAAAAACACGTCCTCGTTAGGCACATTGTCCATTTTTCATATTAGTTATCACTTGTGTTGCACAAACTATACATTTTATCAATTTTCTGGTCCATTAGCGTAACAAAATAAAGTATAAATAAACTTAAAAATTCACAATATTCACGGTCGAATTTCCACTTACATTTAGAGGTGGTCTCAAAATATGGAAAATGAAATGAAAATTTTACTACCTTTTTAAAATTTAATTAAACATATCGTTTTATTATGTTTGTGTATGTATAAATTAAAACTAGGGATTTATTTAATTATTTTGTTAAATGAAGAAATTGGTTTAGTCATTAATAATAAATTATATTTTCGAACTCAATAATTTTTCTTTTCTTTTTATAATTTGACAGTAAGGTGATTTTGGAATTTTTTGTTTTGTTTTTTAGCGTTTACATGATGTTTACACTAAACTGGCCAGGATACTCTCACGATATAATCTTATTAATTGAAAATACCGATCTAGGCACATTGTAATTGATTATTCATTTACCGGCCTGCGATCACAATTGTGTACATTAAAAAGAGAAACATGAAAAAAACCAAGACCATTTACAAACTATGGTTATTTATATACACATTTGTGTACGCTGCCTTAAATTTAAGGAAAAAAAATTGGCCGGTGAAGGGTTATACATAATTTTATTTTCAATTATTATGATTAAGTTTGATTATAAATAGAAAACCGAATCCAAAAATAGAACTGAAAATGTTTAGTTTAAAAATCAAATTCTGTCGCGACACAGAAAACAAGGTGGGTGTCAAACGTCAAAATGTGGATAAATTAATAATATCCACCATTGAAAATTTATGTGCACCAAATATTTAAATTGCAAAAATTTACTTGCTGTGAAAGCCAAATGATGATTAGGCTTCAATTATTTACGTAGAGATTTAAATAAAAAACTCCAACTTAATTAAATAAGAAATAAAAACCGTTACATTCTAGTTATATTTTTCATATCTTCTTGTAAACGTTAAGTAGAGTTATCTTCTTGTAAACGTTACAAATTATATATATTTAAATACCTACACTCAACTCTTGCTTAGTTTCGCTTGTCATTTTCCGTACAAAATTGGAATTTAGTTTGAAATTTTCTTCATAAACTGGAATTTATTATGGATACTATAAAATTTTTGAAAATAAATTTATGATTTTTTTGAATGATATTTCTTTAAATTAAAATGCAACTTTCAGTTTCAATTCAGAAAATGGGTGTAAAACACGAATTAAAAAGGTGTAAAATTTTTCAAAGAAATATCATTTAAAGAAATGTAATTATTTTTCTTTAAATCCGGAGGCAAACTCTATGAAATTTCATAAAAAAAATCGATTACCAGTATATATCGGTGAAACAGGAGAGGAAGATATAATCATCAATTAATTGTTAAGATATCAATTAATTACATACCTCAAAATGGTAAAAACACCAATAAATGGTGCACAAAACAATTACTATTTTACGATATAACATGAACCGAACAGAATAACAAAAATCTATGCATGTGATTTTTGGGTTCTTGCGTTCATGTAATGTGTAGTTATATCGTACCAAAAAGTAAATCAAGTTTTGCCAGTTGCCAAAGAAAGTAACCAATTTTTGTGTTGTTTTTGTTGTTAGGGTTCGGTAATAACAAGTGCAAGATCTAGTTTTTACAATTCTCAAAACACGTGAAGAAATATATTTTGTTTAAATGCATTTGTGTTGGTAATTAATAACGTGTTTGTTGAAAAAAAGTATGACATAAACAAGTCTAATAAATAATACTAAATATGGTTATTAATTTGTTTAATATATTAATTTACACAAAACACATTGAACACATCAAAATAAAACATAAATAACAAATTATAAAAATGGCACACTTTTGGGTTTTGTTACTTGTCATTAATTGACAATAATGTTTGGTAGAGGTAGTGTAGGTAGATCAAATCGAAAAATAATAAAATCTTTCAAAAACAAAAAAATTGATTTAAATCAAATCTATCTGTCACTTTTGTGTCACATATCCCTTTTGCTGCGCGCGCGGTAACACAATTGTGTGGGTACGGCAAAAGTGCCATGTCCAAAATTTATTTTTGGTGCATTCCTTTATAACATATTTTCGTCCAAAAAAAACACTTTTACAATACGCACAATTGTGTTGATTGTACTTCAAATGAACCGAAATTTTTTGTCACAAACGCCATTACATAGTATGACTTTTTACTTACACATTTGTGTGGTTGGGACTTAAATAAAGTCTTTTTTATTGGTTGAAAAAGGGATATAACGTAGTAAATTGATTTGGATCAAATATTTTTGATTTACATCGAATTTTTGTACGATAAAGAACTTCATGTAACAATAAATTTATTTCGTTCCGTTGCATGTAACCACAAAATAAAAAAATATGTTTTACGTTTTATGTTGGTAGCGCCGATCAAAACAAAATAAAATTTTAGACCATTTAAAATTTAAAACCCAGCATCAAACATAAAACCGTCATTGCTCTCAAATCAGTCGAACTAAAAAATCTTGAAAAGTGTGAAAAATAATTAACAATTATCAAATAAAATTTACTCGAATAAAAACTATAAATGTGACTATCACCAGTAAAAGATTGTTAAAATTCAATTGTTTGTCATTGCATTTCAAAATGTCGCAATTCAATTATCTGAACGAAATCAACAACATGATCGTTTTAGACGGTGATCTAACACGAGGACCTGTGCCAAGATGGCAGAAGAAAATGGTTGATTTATCATCCAGCAATCTTAATACATCTAAACTATCGGTTTCGTATAATAATTCGACGGCATTATCTTCGATAAACAACAGTAGTAAAACTCCAAATAAAAAGACCAGCAATGAGAATAAAAAGACACCTACTGGAAAATCTCCAGGTAAGACATTTTGTTTGTTTTTGTAGCGTCTTTGTTCGACGCGATTGATTGATTTACCTTTGCTATTTAGGGCGTAAAACACCGACACCGAATAAGGGCAGTAAAACACCGACCGGAGATCGTTTTATACCGTGTCGTGCGGCTACAAATTTCGAAATGGGACACTATATGATTAAGCAAGAAATGCAAAGTAACGCGACCGATGGCAAAACCGAAGCAAATATATCACCCAAACAGGCTACACGGCAGAAACATCTAAGCGAAACACTACAAGGTGGCGATATAACTCAACATCGTGTTCTCGCTTACCAAAATAAAGCACCAGCCGCACCGGATTCCCATCAAAACCCGTTACGGGTTGTATACTCCTTAAAGACGCCACTTTCGACTAAAAGTGGTTCACGCTACATTCCGCAAAGCCCAGAGCGTATTCTTGATGCACCTGATATAATAAACGATTATTATTTAAATCTAATGGATTGGAGTTCATCCAATGTTGTGACGGTGGCACTAGGAAATTGTGTTTATTTGTGGAACGCAGAAACGGGCAGCAATAAAGAATTGTTGGAGTTTGAAGATGGTGAACACGCCTGTTCTCTATCGTGGATTCAAGACGGGCATGTATTAGCGATCGGCACGAATAGTGGCAGCGTTGAATTATGGGACTGTGCCAACATGAAACGTTTACGCGTAATGGACGGGCATACCGATCGTGTAGGCTCACTTGCATGGAATTCGTACGTAGTGAGCAGCGGTAGTCGTGATGGTATTATTGTGCATCACGATGTTCGACAACGCGAACACATTGTAGGAACGCTACAAGGACATAACCAAGAAGTATGTGGTTTAAAATGGTCAACCGATTTTAAATATCTCGCTAGTGGAGGAAATGACAATCTAGTAAATATTTGGACATCTGCCTCTGGCCAACCGTACACAACCAATGACGTATTATATTCATTTAATCAACATCAAGCTGCGGTTCGTGCCTTAGCCTGGTGTCCTTGGCAACCAAACATTCTTGCTACAGGTGGTGGTACCGCAGATCGTTGTATTAAATTCTGGAATGCAAGTAATGGGCAAATTGTTAATTCAGTTGATACAAAATCGCAAGTTTGCGCTCTGCTATGGTCAAAAACTTATAAAGAATTGATCTCGGCTCATGGTTACGCAAATAACCAATTGACAATATGGAAATATCCATCGATGCAGAAACAAGCTGAGCTTATTGGGCACACATCAAGAGTCTTACAAATTGCCATGTCGCCCGATGGCAGCACCGTTATGAGCGCGGGCGCCGATGAAACTTTACGTCTATGGAATTGCTTTGCCCCCGATCCGAATCTCAAGAAGAAGGAAAGCACAACGATCCGTGAAAAACAAAGTGTGTTGAAGCAGAGTATACGGTAGTCTATCTTTTTTTATTTAGTTTGATTTATTTTCTGTTTTCTATGTATGTAATTAATTTATTTTAATTTCGCAAATCTTATTTTTTTTATTGAGTCGCATGTAATTTGAATTATACAATTTTGATTCGAAACGAGATTTATGATTTATTAGAGGACGTGTTCAAATTGTGTTCAAGGACGTGTTGCAATTGCATTTGAGTTTTTGTACGAAGTAACGACTTAATTTTGTGCATTTAAAATTATTATGTAATTAAAATAATAAAAACATTATAAAATAGTAAGTGGGTTATGTCTATACCTATATACGCTACTAAGTGGACCAAAAAAAAATTTGACTATCCTTATTTACTACGTGTACATATATGTATTAAGAATTCAATCCAGCTGGGGGCGGTATGTTGTACCATCACTTCGAATCGAAATTCGAAAAAAGTCGAATGGCGGTATGTTGTACCATTTTCGAAAAGCAAAAATGATACAACTTTCACTTTTTCGATTCGACTTTTTTCGATTTCGATTCGAAATGATGGTACAACATACCGCCCCAGGGGCCGACCGTCACTTCGAATCGAAAATGTCGAATCGAAAAAGTGAAAGTTGTACCTTTATACAACATACCGCCATTCGACTTTTTTCGAATCTCGATTCGAAGTGATGGTACAACATACCGCCCCAGATTGAACTTCAATATCCCTTTATCAACCACAAAAAAAAAGTTGGCGTAATTTAAGTCCAAACCACACAAACGTGTGAGTAAAACATCATAGTATGTGCGTTTTTGAAAAAAACTTTCACTTGATTTGAAGTACAACCAACACAATTGTGTGTATAGTTAGTGTTTTTTTTGGACAAAATAAGTGAAAGAAAAACACAAATGTGTAAGTTGGTTCAAAACACATACAAAAATAAATTTTTGACATGGTACTGTTGCCATACCCACACAATTGTTACCGGGCAGGAAAAGGGCTATATGCGTAATCGAGTCGACAACAATAAATTTTTAGAAAAATAATAAAACAATTTTTATTCGTCTTTTACGATTATTTGCGAATATGTATGTATATATTTTGTTTTTAAATATTTTAATTTTTGTTTGAATTTAAATAAATTTAGAAATATGTATTTAGAATAATTTTTTTGACGTTATCTCAACTCGGCTTCGATTCGAACCCTACATAAAGGATGAAACACACCAAGCAGCGAGCAGCAAATTTAAATATTTGCTTATTCGCTTATGTAATGAATATGATACAAAATCATAGTTTGAGTGTATAAATATACGTATTTCCAATAAAATAAATAAAATATTTTGTAATTTTAATAGAACAATTTGAAAGATGAATGAAGTTTCATCTAAGGATCTATTAAAATTACAAAATATTTGATTTCTTTTATTGGAGATACGTATATTTGCACTCAAACTATGATTTTGTATCATTACATTAGCGAATAAGCCAATAGTTAAATTTGCTGCTCGCTGCTACTGCTTGGTGTGTTTCATCCTTAAGTCGCCAATTATGCGGTTTACATTGCGAGCCGAGTCAACTTGTAGTTATCTTCAGGTTAACCTTGAAGTTAACTTCTAGTGTTTATATTGGCAGTAGGTTACCTTTGGATCGAGTCCAAAAAATTTTAAAAATTTCTAGATGATTTCAATTAATTTTAGCGAAAACTTAATAAATTAAAATCGGAAAAAATTACAAAAAATATGCTTTCGTATTTAAATACCACTGCTCACACAAAAAAATTAAAATTAATATTTTTTTTGTTTTCTGGGGCGGTGTGTTGTACCATCACTTCGAATCGAAATTCGAAAAAAGTCGAATGGCGGTATGTTGTATCATTTTCGAAAAGCAAAAATGATACAACTTTCACTTTTTCGATTCGACTGCTTTCGATCGAAGTGATGGTACAACATACCGCCCCTGTTGTTTTAATTTTATTGTTGTTGTTGTTTTTCGACTGGACCTAAGATTTTTTTTTTGATTGAGTCGAGTTAACTCCAAGTTAACTTTTGGTGTTTATATTGAAGGTACAATCCAGGTTGAACCTAGGTTAAATGGTTGAAATCAATTATCTTGGGTGAGCAAGATGTAATAAGAAGAAGTGCAATTGTTAGCTCGATACATTTTGAAAAGCAGTATTTCCTGCCACAAACAAAAGAGAATCAAAAGAGATATTTAAAAAAATTGGCCATTTTTACCTTGTTCATTTTTACCTTGTTCAAAACATGGTTGGATGCTCCGAACACCCTAATTCTAAATTTGTTTCCCAAGACGTTTATCGAACTTCTATAAATGATGCTCACGATAATATTGGGGCTAATTTTGAAGTTTCTTCTCATGTTGAAGAAGATCCAATCTATTCGTTGAACTTATAAATGATGTGGCAATCAAGTCGTTGCATTTAATTAAAAATAATAAAGACCATGACTATACACCCTTCATCCTGGTAGAAAACCAGGATTATTTACCACCAATTGACGAAGTACTTGAACTGCTGGTATCCGGAACTAATTAATATAGATTTGTATAATCGTGAAGAGATGGAAAATTTGAATGGCGATAATACGAGTACATATATCCGATTTAAACAAAAGTCCTTCGAAATTGCAAACCATTACAAAAATCACAACTAGTTCACTTCTTGGTGGTAATGATACTAGCGATCGTAGTGGTACTAGTTCTCCTTTTGCCAATTAAAGTATAAAACCTTCTTATACATACAAACAATTTAATAAAACAACGTTACAGCGAGCTATGGCCTCATCAGGTGCTGATCTTTCTACGAGTTCAAGGAAAGAACTATAAAAACTACGATTTTTAAGGATTAAATACAACAAATTTGAAAATATAGGAACCTACGACAAACAAATATGAGACAAAGAGAAAAAATTATTAATTTGGACCACCTGATGGACGAACTTGAAGAGAAAAATTTAATTAGTTCTTGTCTGAAGGATACATTTTAAACCATTCTAACCCAAATTCAAGAAGAAAAATTAGAAAAATTTTATGACATCCGGTTAAATTATTTTTGTAACCAAAGGTCATATAAATTAACAAAAAGAAACAAGTTTGTTTCTTAATTACATTTTAAAGGAATGTGAAATAAATAAGCGTAATTGTTTTATAATTACTATTTTTATATGCATAATATTATTTATATTTATTAAAAAATGTACTTATATTAAAAGAATAAAAATGTGATTCAATTTAAATAATTGTTCAACCTACTTCATAACTTCATTGCATTCGGCCGAAAAAAAATGCTATATATGGCCCTGGGCGTGTATTCTTGAAATCGATGGAAATTTCCGCATGCGGAATATAATTTAAAGCAAATTCAATTATTTGATTTTTTCGCCGGCTAATTCAATCGTTTTTTCAAATTTGTTTGCAGTTTTCTATTATTTATTTCCCCACTAGGAAAAATTCTTACTGCGTAAATCGATGCGAAATTATCGCCTTAAGGATGAAACACACCAAGCAGCGAACAGCCAATTTAAATATTGCCTTATTCGCTTATTTAATGTAACAAGATCATAGCTCGTATGGAAATATACGTATTTCCAATAAAATAAATCAAATATTTTGTAATTTTAATAGAAAAATTTAAATTTAAAAAAATTATATTGAATGAAGTTGCATCTGTCGCGGGATCAATAGGTTCCACACCCAGCAGCTTCAATAGACTGCTCTTTGATGCTACTCATAACCTCAATAAAATTGAGACAAGTGCATTTTACTACTAAAAATAAACTGCTGCGCTGCTTGATATGCACACCCATTCGCAGCCGCTAGTGTGGATTGTTTGGAATATGTTGCGCTGCTCTTAGTGTGTTTCATGCTTTAGTAGGGAAATAAACAGTAGAAAACTTGCATACAAATTTGAAAAAAACGATTAAAGTAGTCGAAAAATTCGAATAATATAAAGAATTTTAAAGCAAATTATATTCCACATGTAGAAACTTCCACCAATTTCAAGAAAATGAAATATGCTGATATAGATGATTTATATGCTTTCTCTTTTACCCTCCGAATTTGACTCACTTGACAACTGCTTACATTCATTATAATCTGTTTCTATGTTCTGGTAAGAACTAGTTAAATTTTTCTATTCAAGTTCGTCCATCAGCAATGGTGCCATTCTGGCTTTCCCTGGGAATTGGGAAAAATATTTTCATAGCAATTTTGTCCAAATTGTATTTTTCTGACCTACTGAAGGAATAAGTTGAGTGCAAAAATTTTCAAAGCAAAGTTAATTTGGAAACTTTTGTTCCACACAATTTTTATAGGGAAAAATATTTTCCCATTTAACTTTGTTTCGAAAATATTTACACCAAAATTATTTCCTCGGTAGGCTAGAAAAATACAATTTAGACAAAAATATTATGAAAATACTTTTCCCAATTCCCTATTCCCAGGGAAAACCAGAATAGTGCCACAGGTGGCCCAAATTAATTTTTCTTCTTTGTCTCATAATTGTTTGTCGTAGGTTTCTATTTTTTCAAATTTGCTTTATTTATTCGTTAAAAATCGTAGTTTTTGTTTTTGTAATTCGATTCTTAAACTCGTATATAAATAAGAAGGTTTTATATACTTTTATTAACAAAAGAAGAACTAGTACCACTACGATTGCTATTGTTAGTATCACTACCACCAAGAGGTGAACTTTTTGTAATGGTTTACAATTTCGAAGGACTTTTGTTTAAAAACAAATCTATATTAACTAGTTCCGGATACCATCAGTTCAGGTACTTCGTCAATTGGTGGTAAATAATCTTGATTATCTACATCAGAAATGAAGGGGTCTTTATTATGTTTAATTAAATGCAACGGCTTGATTGCCACATCACTTAATAAGTTCAACGCATAGATTGAGTCTTCTTCAATTTATTTTTATTAGTTTGTAACAATTACATTTTGAATTTGAAAACAACGTACAAATGCAACTAAATATATTCAATTAAATAGTATTGTGCTAAAACATTATTGAATATTATCACAAATTGGAACTAGAACATGTTGTCTTGTTTACAAAAATGCGATGTCAAAATAGCAAAAATCATTTTTATATTTCTGTTGCAAACAATTAAAAATAAAAGTATTTACTAAAACTGCTCTGGCGGTGAACATTAAAACTACAGGTAAACAGGCTACGTTAAAGCTACAGAATATAATTTTTGTATACCAGCAGGAAAGGAAAAGTTGGTTTAAAACTATTCCAATTTGAAATTACATATATGGGATTGTTGTTGCAAATTTCTCAAAGAAAGACCACAATAGTGTTTAAAATAAAAATAAAATATGAAAAGCAAAGCACGTAGCACATGAAATAAACGTCGTTTTATTAAACTAAAATAAAAAATACGGCCCTGGTATTAAATCTTACTACAACAAAGTAACCACCCCACGATACCAATCATAATTTTTTTTTTGATTTATAACTTAAAATAAAGATAACTAAAATATAGAACACTTTCTTCTTAACATAATTTACATTTTATTTTATATAAACACTTCATAAACTTACCGATGGTAAAATATTACTTTCTGTAATTTTTTAGACGTATTTTGGAAGCTTTTCACCAGACACTTCATTTTTATTAAAAATTTCTAATTTTTATTACAAAATGAAGCACTAACATAATCCACTAACTATTTTATAATATTTTTATTATTTTAAATCATAATTTTAAAAGCACAAAATTAAGTCGTCACTTCGTACAAAAACTGGTTTGGCAGGCCTTTACTTTGAGATATTTTATTTGACATGTGACACATGAAACAGCTAATTTTATATGGGTAAAATCTTTACACCCATTCTATAGTATATAATTCTATGTGCCAGTAGGATACATTTTTAAACCATTCAGACACAAATTCAATTAAAAAATTATTTTGGTATCCGGTTGAATTATTTTTGTAACCATCATATAAATTAACAAAAGGAAACAAGTTTGTTTCTTTATTACATTTTAAAGGAATGTGAAATAAATAAGCGTAGTTGTTTTATAATTACTATTTTTTATATACATAAAAATAATTAATGTGCATTTATTAAAGGAATAGAAATGTAATTCAATTTAAATAATTTTTTAATTTTAACTTCCTAACTTCATTACATTCGGTAGAAAAAATGCTAAATACGGCCCTATTCATTTATATACTTCCACTTTTACCCTCTGAATTTAATTCACTTGACAGCTGCTTACATTCATTCTATATAATTTATTTCTATGGTTTGTTTTGTGTAATTTCGCCATTCAACACTTTCATACTTTCGTTGTGATTTTTTCCTGTGGCGGTATGTTGTACCATCACTTCGAAACGAAATTCGAGAAAAGTCGAATGGCGGTATGTTGTATCATTTTCGAAAAGCAAAAATGATACAACTTTCACTTTTTTGATTCGACTTTTTTCGAATTTCGATTCGGAGTGATGGTACAACATACCGCCCTGGTCTCTTTCTCCTTTATCTACAAACTAACAACAGTTTGTTGGTGAATGGGAAGGAAACGAGGAAAGAATTACGACGAAAGAATCAAAATGTGGAACGGCGAATTATGTTGCAGATTTTAATTTCCACAGTTTTTAAATATGTACGAATAAACGGATAGAAATGTTTTGCCTGGGAGGGGGTGACGTTTTTGATACAATCTGTCGTTGACTGAAGTCGTTTTTGCTGATTTATTAACTTTATAAACATATCTGTGAATTCCTCTTATTTCATCCAAGGGGCAAGGGTTAGGCATAAAACAAACATCAAAAATATAGCGGATCTAATTCACTACAGTGCCTTTTAAAATTCATGACGAACATGCTTGGAACATAAGACCTTCGAGATACTCGATGCAGCCTGTACGGTTTTCACTGTAGTTGAAAAAGAAACTGTACAGAATAATTTAATATTATGTACTTTATTAAGCAATGCAGACAGCACTCGGTCACGAAGAATAGTGTCCAATATAATCAGCCAACACATTCTCCTATAATTGTAATTGGGCCATTTGTTTCCTCTGAAATGAGTGAAGAATACGTCCTATTGCACCAACACAAACCGGGCGAACACTTCAACAGTGAAGGGATGAATGTCCAAACCCGACTAACACGAATGTATACATATATCTCGAATACACAACGCTTGAATTCTAAAGCGAGAAATTAGAGATGTTGAGTTTTGGTGATACAAGAATTTTGTTTTATCTAAACTCGTTTCCGTAAAATTTAAAAAAATGATCTGAACTAATTTTGTTTTAGAATTAATTTTCTAATCATTTTGATTTTAATCGTTTTTTCGTAAATGTACTTTTCAAAATTTGCGAAACAGCTCCCTAGGGAAGTATTCACTTCCCGTGAACCGATTACGGCCAATAATCACTGGCATCTCCCAATTTATGGAAATAGCTTAAGTATGATTTATCGATCAGTTATTTCGTCTGGGCTGTAGATAGGATGCAGCCATTTAGTCTGCACAGCACTACACACAGACATACACAGATAACTTTTTAAAAACTACTTTTTTCGCACTGGCGATATGGCGAATGGTAAATCTGCAAAAATCTCGAATTTACAGAAATCTCTAATACTTTATTTAACCTCGTAAAAGAAAGTAAAATGTAAAGTGCCAGAGCTAACCAACATCGAGGTCAAGGTTATACAAATATCTGGGCCAATCACTGGACCTAGTATTAGAGTATTCTAGCTTTCTGCACGCATATTTGGATAAATTAATTGTCCCATGATGAAAATGGGCGATGCCAGAGACCACACCGATCGCAAAGCACACAGGCTAATCATACTGCTCCCAGTATTAAGCAAACTACTTGAAAAATTTGGCAAACTGATGAACGTATTGCAAGCTAGCAGAAGATAGACAAAAAGAGAGAGTGAACTGTCCTTCTACAATTCGCAGACGACAATTTTTTCGAGAAAATGTAATCGACTAACATTTTGATGATCTAAAAAAAAACTTGGAATTTATCTTTAAGGCTAGGGTATTGTTATTGTGGTACTGTTATAGTACCCGATAAGATGTATCTACAAAGCAGCACCAATTTTATTTCATTTTATTATGTTGTTTCTATAAACCTTACAAATTAGTTTTTTTATGTTTTTTAATCTATGCAATTTGTTCCGGGGCCGAAGCACTCCCAACTCTTTCGCGGTTTGCTTTTCACGACCTACTTTACGCATTGCTTGCCAAATCGAGGACGTACGGCTATACGTCCGATTTTATCACCCATCTGCACATTGCATAGCTCCATGCCAGCCTATCCTGGCATGGAAGATGGGTCGGCCCATGAGTTTTGCACTCCGACAGGGGGTCATAGTTGTGTTCCCTTTCATCACATATCGTAATCTGTTGATGAAAATTCCCTTTTGCATCCTGCTCCTATCGGTATTCGAACCCGGTACCTCCCGATTAATTTATACTCACCGGGGTAATATTTCGTTTTTCAATTATAAACCCAATATTTCGTTTTTCAATTATGAACGTCACTCCGGTAGTCTCAAGCTATCGGAGTGTGAATTATGGGAGATTACCTAGAGGTAACAGACATTGTACTTGTCGCTCGGCGGGATCCGGTCGTTCCTGGGTGGGCGCACCCAGTTATTATTAAATTTATTACGTTCCTCAAGTTTCGTTCGACGGATTCTGGCGTTCTTTAATTTAATTTCAGTTTTTAGTTTTCTTTTCTTTTATTCTGTTCCACGGTGTAGGCCAGGAGCACGCAAGCCTCAACTTCCCCCAGACCCAAAACCCTGAGATTTAGTCGGCAAAATCACCGTTAGAGAGGCCTCTGCGTGCTTAGGTAAATCTGCGGGTTAGCTTCATGCTCCCCGTAACAATGTGTAAAATCATTAAAAAACCTTCTCAAGGACGTCGGAACGGTCCAGATATATTGCGATTTTGCGAATAGAGTAGCATGGTTACTGCAATCTTCGTCCAACCACTTATTTTTAGTACTAATTGTTGATGATGCTTTCAAAAATGTTTATAATACACGAAAATTATGATACGTTTTGTAGATATTTTTAAATTTTTTATTATTAAATTAATTTTCATTATACATATCATACAATTTTTTGTTTGTTTTAAATTCTTAAATTAACTTTTATATAATTTTCTCATTTTATTTAATTTATTAAAGTACAATTAATTAAATTTATGATTACATTTATTATTATAGACTGAATGCTATGCCTCAAATATTTTAATAATATACATTTATGATATATTGTTTTGTTTTTTTTTGTATAAAATACACTAATATTAAAATGGTCCCCAAAAAATTAATTTTTGACCACCAGAAAATATCACTTAAAAAATTTAAATAATCACTGGGAATTGGGAGTATATGCTCTGGTCCTAAATTTTAATGATTTAGAAAATTATGCTTGATATTTAAATTTTTTGGTGAACAAAAATTAATTCGCCAGAGATCGATTAAATACAAGCCTTTAAAAATAAAATTTGCAAAAATTATTTGTCCATTTTTAGATAGCTAACATTTTATGTAAATAGGCGTGGTGCATAGTAATTACCTCCTGACGCTTAATTTTTTTAATTGAGTATTTGTTGCGTTTGGCTAAATCAGTCATGTTACTTGATTCATTCGAATTCTAGCGGGATATTTTTTAATTTAGACTTACAATAAATATTTTTATTTATATAAATTTTTAAAATTAACATTAAAAAAATAAAATTTATTTTTTGGTATTATATTTTAATCGGAATTTCGGTGGACATTTTATACGGCATTTAAGACACAAGTAAATTTGTAGTAACTGACAGTTGTACGGGGGAGCTAAACACTAGATGGCAGACTTTAATTATGATTTTTTCGGATTCTGTTCAATATGACAATTAAAGCTTTACATTTATTTAACTTAATTGAATAATTTGATGAAATTTTTACTCATTTGCTCTTTTCGTATATTTATCCTTATGATCTCGCACATTGAGAGGGGTTGCTTCAGCACCATCACCGTTTTCGACTGTTCGTCTCGATCCTTTGTTCCAAGGCTGTTCTTCGCCCGAACCAAATATTGTGTAGGCAAGAATTTCAATGATGTATAAAGCGATGGTGACAAAGAATATGAGACGCCATGCATCGATTGTTTGCTGTGAATGTTTATTAAAATATAGTATCGAGCACTTTTCATTAACAAAAACTTGTGTAAACTTACGTTTCCGTGTGTAACTTGCCCGACGAATACAGGCACAATAATACCAGGTATTGTTGCAGCTGTATTTGTGATCGCCATTAATGTACCAGCATAGTTTGGAGCAATATCAATGTGATTAGCCAAGAAACCGCAAAACATTCCACCAATTGATGTAATACCAATACCCATTAAGCCGACAGCCAAGCCACGTTGGCACCCAATGTAGCAAAGCGCTAACAGACATAGCATAGGTACGAGTGATGCGAATAGGGTTGCAATTTTACGGGCCACAGTTGTTGTAATTTTTCCTTTTGTGCGTAATGTGTCCAATGTCTTTGATAAGAACATCGAGAAGAACCACATCGTTAAGAATGGAACGGCTGTTACGACGGCATTCTCTTTGATATTAAACTTAAGCACTTGTTTCATGTAGAATGGTAATTCGATCAACAACATGTACCAACCCCAGTTTGAGCAAGTGTGGGCAACCAATATAGCCAAGAATGCGGTTGATGTGAAAATTTTTCCCCATGGTACTGGTGGTTTTTTCTCACCAGCACCGTGTCCACCACCACCGGCACTCAACGATGTTACGATCATATTGCGTTCCTCTGCACTCATAAGAGCCTGTTTATTAGGAGTGTCTTGCACTAACCAAACCCAAAGTACCATCCAGAGACAACTTAAGCCGCCCATTACATAGAATACAGATTCCCATCCAAGTGATCCGGCCAACACACCAGCCAATAACATAGAAATAACTGTTCCTAAAGATGTACCGGCATATCTATGTGTTAAGGGATAAACATATAGTTTATTTTATTTAAAATTCTAGAGGTTTGAATAAATACTTACACAATAGCTGACATGACACTGCGCTCTTCTGGTGGCGCCCACGAAGATAACATAACATGCATAGACGGGAATGTTACACCACCACCAATACCTTCACCAATACGCATCGCAATCATTGCACCATAATGTAAATACGCCATGGGCGGTGTCAACAATGTGCAGACAACATTGATGGCAACTGAGAAGAACATTACCCATTTGGCCGAAAATAATTCAGCAACGCGTGCACCGGGAATTTGCGATATAAAATATCCCCAGAAATAACAACTCAAAATTGTTCCTTGTAAAGGTTCATTCCAATCGAATGGCCCGTTCTAAAAATAAAGAATGAAATAAAAATAAGTGAGAAAATTTGTAAAATTATTGTGTTTTTTATAATAAATATAAAAAAAAATATTGTTTGCAATAAACAATTTTCCAAAAATAAACTGCAATTTGCCAAACGTTGATTCTCATTGTGGTCATGCAAATAAAATTTATTCGACGCTCTGTAAATAAAAACTTGATTGCTGCTTTTAACATTTTAAAGGTCATCGACTGTATCAGAGCATCCCGAGGTGTATAAGTTATGAAGGGAGTAGAGTACATGTCTGTAAAAGGAATTAAGAGTTTGTGACTGTAAAGTGGGTGAACTAAGCGAATGCCGTGACATCAGTACATAAATTTTGAGTGCGGACATAATTCAATGCTAACTAATCGAATTTTGAGTAAGGTTTGGTACAAATAAATTTTAGGAATTATTACGTGGGAGTTAAGTTAATTTGACGAGATCAACCAGCGACCAGAGTATTAGTGAGAATAAAGATATTTTGACAGTGATGAAGGTGAAGTGTAATACTGTGAGGGCATAACAGAAACTTGAGTCAAAATAAGAATATGTTGAAGAAATCTATAAGGTGTACATAGCCGATGGTGATGGACTAGTTTTTCTTGGATGTTTTACGTCTGATAAGTTAAAGATAATATACCGTTCTGTCTAAATAAATAAAACACGAAGAATTAATTAATTAATTACCAAAATTTCTATAAGAGTATTTTATTTTTCAAGGATCTTTTGCTCCCAGCTAAAAAGACGTGCAGAGTTTCTTAGAACCAGTAAATTAGACATTACAAATAGCCCAATTGAAGGAAATAGGGTTAAGACAGATCAGGTAGCCAACTGAAGCGAATTCCTAGAGTATTTACCGCCAGTAAATTCGTAATAATTGTACGAAAATTTTTAACGAATTGAATATTATTTTCGAACTTACTCGATTATAACTCGTAATATTTCCTTATGAGGGGTAATGAGTAAATGTTACTTCGATTATTTTACTTTCTTTTAATTAGTAAAATAAAGTATAGATATCATGAAAAATTTTGACATTGTGATTTTCGGAGATATTCGCTATATCACAAAGAAGTCAAAAAAGTATGTAATTTTTAAAAAAATTCTGAGTGCGTGGTTCCATGCATTCTAAATGTCTGTCCTCTCTACAGCCCAGATGGATTGACTGATGGGGGTGAAATTTCACACTAAAGCTTTTTACCATAAATTCGGAGATCTCAGTGATTTCTGGCTGACATCAGAGAGGTGGCAGCTTCCATATACCTATATCGTTTTTTCGTTTCGCAAATATTTTGAAAAGTAATCTATCGCTCGTTAACTTTCGAGGCTGACACTTAGATGGCGCATCTATTGGAAACTCATATGATTTTTATGAAGTGAAAGTAGATTCAAACGGTTTGAATCAAAATTTTTTGAAAATTCGGCAATTACTTTACAAGTTACAGTTTTTATAGTAACGTTACTTTTGTTATTTTCAAAACAATGGGAAAAAAATTTCTTGTGGATACCGCTCTGGCTCACATTGGATAGAAAACAGCAACGCTTCGATGATTCAGAGCGCTGTTTCGAGCTGTTTAACCGTATTAAACAGGATTTTTTACGTCATTAAGTGCTATTGGATGAAACATGGATCCATCACTGCACTCAGGAATCAAATCGTTAACCAGGTGAGTGGACAGCACCCGATGAAATGTATTCGAAGTGACCACAAACGCAAATGTCAGCCGGTAAGGGTTTGGCCGCAAGGTATTTTATTCGTCGACTATCATGAGGAAAGAAAGCCGGGAAGAAGTTGGAAAAAATGGTCACAAATGCAAAATATAAAAGTTCTTTTTCACTAAGAGAATGCACCGTGCTACTACAAGTCATTTATTACGATTGCAAATTTGAGCGAAATGAAATTAGAATTGTCCCTGTTCACCGTATTCTCCGGATCTGACTCCCAGCGGTTATTACAAGGTTGACCTTGTCTGTTTTCTGAAATTTAAAACACTAGTATCCGAGTTACTAACATCAATTAAACATGCATCATGACTATAACCATGGGTCAAATAGACCCATATTTGCCGAACCATAGTTTGAATTCATTAATTAATTTACAAAATTAGAATATAATGAAACTCTAAAATCTCTTAAAGTGAAAGGTCTATAGCCAAAAGCTAAAAGCTAACTCTCACTACCAATTTTTCAGCTCAACAAATATAAGCCGTCTTACTTTGATAATCGTACAACAACAAATCCATATAGTTTCAGTTTGTTCACCCAAAAGTAGGTTTAGGAATAATTCAATTGTTCGTGTAGTTCAAATGTTCCCCTCCAGACTAAATATATATGTAAAAAAAATCTTACTTTGCGGGCACAAAATTTCATTCCATTCTTGAAGGATTGAAATGTACCTAAGACGTCTGATTGAGCTTGCATTACGTAAAATGTGGAATCAATAGCAATAAGTTTTCAATCAATTTCCATTATATTGGGCCAATTTGACGCATTTAGTAACACAGGGTGAGAAACAACGATTTTTGATTATACAAGACAGTTTTACCAAAAGTGAGTTTAATTTTTCGCTTTAGAAATCAATCTATGTCTAGATTCATGGTAAAAGGAATTCGGGTGATGCCTACAACATTTATTCACCTAGCCATATTTTTGATAGTAATGAGTGGTTATTAGAAAATTTTTCCAAACCTGAATATAATAGGTTTTCGTACAAAAATAATCGAACTTCGCCATTAATCTTTCGATTATTTGTGTTTTCTTACAAAATATTAAAGCCAACCTTTCCCATTTTGTGAAATATTTGTTTGGATTTCTTGATCCTGTGCCTTTCCTAAAAGTTTCCGGTGAACATATATGCTGCTAGGGGACAAAGCTGAAAATAATAGAATAGGTTGATACAAAGCATAGAGCAGTAGTATTAAATGGAAGAATTGGAGGCAAGTTTTTTTTGGAAAGAAAGCTGCTCAAATAGTAGGAAACTAAACAAGGAATATTTACTTTAATAATTTTAGCTAACTTCAATTCAATATTTTGGAGATCAGCTGTAAACAGCTCTTACAAAATTGAAATAAAATTATTGAAATTTAAAGGTACCCATAGTTTAAAGTATGTAATGGTATTTCGGAAAAACATGCACATTTTAATATTAAACTTAAGACATCTAGCGGTGTCCGTGTTAACGATTTTGTACAATCCATGGTATATCTTTATTTTGTAATTTTTTTTAACCTACTTACGCAAACAACTTTGAAATAAACATGAAAATGCTTGTCTGCTAAAAATTTACCTCTTATGTCCAGCAGGAAAGTCGTGCGTAGAACTTTATATCAAATTTTATCAGAAAGTGGGACTAATGTTTATGCGACACATATCTGATAATTATTGTATGACAGTTCATAGGCGAATCGTGTACGACAAGTCAAAAACGATTACTAATCTGTGGCTTGTTATCAGTGACGGTGGTAGGCCATTACGAATTTGCCCTGTCAGATCTGTTTCGTATCACTGACAATTCACGTGATTTTCACACTTCTGGAGTCGTAATATTTACGAAATGTTTAGGCCACTACTGGAATATTCCTGAAATATTTCGACAATAATTTTGCCACTCTTATTTTATTAACACTAAATCACAACAAATAATTTCCACAATTATTCATTTATTCACTTAACCAGTTACAATTTTTAATTACACCGGTATTTTCACCTAACATCGCTTATTATTTTCCCGGTATTCACTTTCGTTTTTAATCCTTTGTTTACCGGACCTCCCAAATGTCACACCTAGGCTGATTGTGTTTGTTGCACTCGTATTTACCCCTTATCCGGTCAGAAAATTTTTTTTTGCTTTATATTTACGTCCACTATGCAAAAATGTGCATGTAAATAACCATAGTTTGTAATGGTTTTTCTTTTTTTCATGATTCTCTTTCGTACACGATTTTTACAATTGTGATCACGGGCCGCAAAAGGGTTATACATCGATCGAATATTTTAGATTCGTCTAGATTTATTCTAGAGGTTATGTTCTAGACTACTATAATCCGCTATACAGCGATTCTGTTATAAAACCATCTTTGGTGCCACTACTCAACCCCAGATGTCACCAATCTCACAAATAAAAATGTTAATGTTCTAAACCTTAAATGAGCAGTTTTTATTGAATAAATATCTCGCAAATGCTGAATTAATTGTCCACAACCCAACGCGATCGTAATAATATTTTTAAGGGATAAAACCTGATGCCTGAATAACTCTGTAGCGAAAATATTTCATTTCATGTTCCGAGAAGGAGATAATACGTAATCACCGACTGTTGGGCCTTGAACACAACTTCATTAACTATGGAGATAACAACCCAATGAATAGATTGGCTAAATCTTTTAACATTACAGAGCATTAAATTAATTTTAACTTATCAAAGGACAGCTAAATTAAAATTAAAATATTTTTTTTTCTTTGTGACTGTTTGAATTATTGATTGCGCGGATCAATAGTCGGGCAAAAGTCAATTTTATCTTTCAAAAACTCTATGGCAAACTGATCATAAATCTGTTCTAAATTCGATTTTTACCATAGTAAACGATATACTCGACCATTGGCCCGCAGCCTGAATTACTAATTCTAATGCATATTTTAGACTGTGTGCCAAACTTATGATAAGTCATTTACTACGTCATGAACCGGTTTTAAGACAGATTTTTCGATCAGTTTGCCATAGAGCTTTTGAAATGAATTTACCGAAAAATTTACTTAAAATTGACTTTTACCCGACTATTGGTACGCACCCTATGTATATTTTTGTGTTTTCGTTCATTTGTAAATTATAATAAAAATTGTACATTTTTATTTTACTTGTATTTTTAAACGTTTTACTTTTATATTTTGAAATCTTAACTGTAATTTTGCTAAGGCTGTGTGCCAAACTTAAGATAAATCGATTACTACGGTAAAATACGGTTTTAGGAGAGATTTTTCAATCAGTATGCGCCATAGAGTTTTTGAAAAATAATTGAATTTACCGAAAAATTTACCAAAAGTTGAGTTTTACCGCCCCGGTGGCAAAGTGGTCAACATGCTTGCTCCAGCGACCGGAGGTCCCGGGTTCGATTCCCGGTGGTGACAAGGAAAACATTTCACGGCTGGTTTAGGATCAATGAATTAATCACTCATTATCCGAAATGAAAATATGATTATGAAACCTCATTTGAGGCGGCCAAATCCCTTGATGGGATATAGTGCCAGAGAGAGAGAGAGAGAGAGTTTTACCTTAAGTTTGGCACACAGCCGAAACGTTTCACTTCCAGTGGCACTATTCTGGTAATTCCCCGGGAATAGGAAACTGGAGAAAGAATTTATATGTAATTTCTGTTCAAATATTTTTTTCCGGCCTACTGAGGAGAAAAGTTTGATGTAAATATTTATAAATTGGGAATAATTTTTCCATATCTAATTTGAAAGCAGGGAAAACTATTCCCGATTTAATTTTGTTTTCAAAAATTTTTACACTAGGTTTTTACCTCAGTATGTCGGAAAAATAATATTTGACCAAAAATTACATATAAATTCCTTCCCCAGTTCCCTATTCCCGGAGAATTACCAGAATAGTGCCACAGCAGAGACGTTTCACTTCCAGATATAAAGGTAACAGGATTACAAATCAATTAAACCATGCCCGTCCTAACCTAGCCACTACTGGTTGTATCATTCGCTGGTACCTGAAATCAAACAGACAAACTAATGCCCTAACAACATCATATATTACAAAATCTGAAATACTGATAGCAGCATTCCGAGCGAGGCAGGTATTTGCTTTTTTCATCATTTTTCAGAAAAAAATGAATCGTTTACTTGTCACAAGTTTTGACGAGACGATGCAATGCTTGTAACCATCGGGGAAATAGGGGGAATGTGTAGAAATCTATAATTGACTTATAGAGCGGTTTGCATACCCTAGATATCAATTCACAGAGTATATAATTTGCGGTCAATATACGATACGACATAATGAAATCGTAAAATAAACCTCACAATGAAAAATGTCTTACAAATCAACATGTGGTTACAAATTACTATAAACATGTATCACATTATAACTTATTTAAAACACATAAAAGCACATGACGTTGTTTATCGACATTTCTATAAATGCACATACTTTCTTTAAGACAAAAAATAATAAAATTACTTGATTGAGGGAAGAATTAATAAAAAAACTGCAATGTGGACCACATTCACTGTAATTGTTTAGCGAGACAACCGCTTTACAAAGGACAGCTTCCCAGTAACATTAGACTCGATTTTCCTTAAAAATGAAAACAGGTAAGTGATCATATTAAACTGTGCAACTTCGACCTGTTTCACTATACACTGTTAAGTGTTTATTAATTTGTCAATATTCAATTCATCGCCCTTTCGCAAAATCATGCCATTACAAAACACATATTTGAAGTAAAATTTAAATTTATTTAATCAAATAAACGAATATTGATATTTCGGAACATAAAATTCAATGTCACATCAATAACACTTTATACATGCTTCTGGGTGTGGAGTATTCTAATCAAAATTTGATTTGTACACCACCAATAAACCAAATTGAATCAAAACTTGCAAAGTTCAATCAATATCTCCAGGACTGAGTTTTTAATACTGGTTGGCGCGTGTTTTTACACGTTTTACTTGGCATTGAAATATGAGTATGTGATAACAGACAGAGATATTGGTTTTCAGTTAAAACTTTGAACTTGACATTTGGCTATATGCCAAATAATTATAATGCAATTTAACACAGATTAGATAATGTAGAAAGTCAAATAAAATTAAATGGTTGGAAAAACTTCTTGAGCGGTATGGCGCGAAGTCAACGAACGAATTCTGTTTACATTTTTATCAAATTACCCAATCAATGTTCTTCTTGCCATAAACTTATTTCCTAATTGTTTTGCCCTGACATTGTACGCGTGCAAAAACTCAGTCAAATTGGAGTAATTGACACGTGCCCAGCTTACGTAATTAAATCGCGTGGTTAATAAATTTTAGCATTTCGTATAATAATATATCGATTGATTATTCTGTCTTCGTGATTTTTATACGGTAGCGTGATGCTCGTATAGATTATCAAAAATATAGAAATAATATTTTTTTCATATTATAATTTTATTTCTTGGCACTTAAGAGGAAGTGTTATCCTGTTTAACATTACTTAGTTTTTTCAAACTCAAGACAATGAACGAATTCAAACTCTATTCCATACGTAACGGTACAACTATGCAGTTTAACTGACAACCTATCGCCGCTTTAGTTTTATCGGTCAGATTGAAAAGTGTATTGCTATCATTCGGGATACTCAACGCAATTGGGCTGACCACCAACAATAAGTACCAATAAAATGAAAATGTTAAAAACGTCTCGCTATTAATTTATTTAAAAAAAATGGTTTAGGCTGTATGCCAAACTTATATTGCCAAACAAATATTTCCTTGCGACTGTTATCACTTCAAATGACAATTTTTATCACTTCAAATTTTGACGTGATAAATAAATAAAAAAAAAATCAAACTAATGCAGCCGCAACTAAGATTTAAAAAAATTTTATTGAGAGTTTTGCACAAAACTATTTAGTAAATTTTTATTTTAAAATCTAGTAACCAGGAAGATCCACAGTCACGTCGCATGAAGTAATACGTCTAAGGGAATTGAATGTTAATTCTAGCAAATAATCTCAATCTTTTTAATTTTGTTTTAATCTCATTCGGAGAGAAACGACGTAGTCCACCAAATTCTAGGATTGTACCTAATCCCGTTCTATCGAATATCCTCATAATCAGTGAAATTTCGTTGAGTTGCATTCAACAAATAAAATTCAATCTTACAAATTAAGTTTGTTGGGCATTGCGGGTGTCAGACAACAGATGGTGCACCAATCGTTTGTGCTATACAACTTTAACACCGCGCTATTTTGTTGTGTCTTCAACAAGTGTCAGACGCGCACGAGTGATACATTGGAAAAGTGTGTGCATAGTGTTGTATTGTTGTGTTCAATATGTCGAAATTTATACCGAACAAAGAGCATTCGCTGACAGCATTAATTTATTGTTTTTCTTTGAAGAAAACTGCTGCTGAATCATACCGGTTACTTCGAGAAGCTTATGGTGAATATGCTCCATCGCAAGATACGTGTGAACGATGGTTTCGACTTTTCAAAGGTGGTGACTTCGATTGTACAGACAAGGAACGTGGAAAACCTGGAAAACGTGGATTTGAGCAAAAAGAAAAGCATCTTCGTGCTTGGTGCAGGACCAGAGGAGCGTGGTCTATTATGGGTTTTAACACCTGGGGAAACGGTTAATAGTAAACGCTACCAACAATAATTGATCGGTTTGAATCGTTCGCCGCTTGGAAAAGAATATCAAAGAGAATAGCTTAGCAGCGCTCTGGTTCGTACGAAGATGTGTAAAAATGGCTCCATGAATCGTTCGCAGCAAAAGGGGAAGTTTTTTACTGGCGAGTATACTTTGAATAAAGCTTTACACGAAGTTCTATTTCGTGCAGTCAAATCCCAAAATTTCTCTTAAAATTCTTTTTATATAGTCCCAATCTTATTCTAGACAATTTAATTATAATCAGACAAGGAATCGTCAAGCATGACCAAGAAGTTTAGAAGTTCGTTTTTGGCAGTTTAGGCAATAAAGGTAACTATATTTTTTTAATGATGTTATAATAAATCAAAAGCTCGTTAGAATGTTAATTGGATGTAAAATTCACGCGAATTACTTCTTTTTAATATCGCATCCATCGGATAAAATTGATTAATTTAAACAGAAATCCCGAAAATATAATCCAGTAAAATTTACGAAATAACGAAAAAAATATTTAACGCAGCTGTTTTCAACTGGCACTGGAGCACTGAAAATCTTCATCTAATACACAAACGACTATAACATCGTTACCAAAGGAGCAATATGATGCGCCATTTGAACCGATGGTTTCAGTAAGCCATTTTTTCATTCATACGGGTTGGTATTGGCATCCTGAAGATTCTTAAACTGAGAAAAGAATATCGAAAATTTGAAATCCTCTTATTAAAACTACTTGATAACAAAATCCTTAAAAAATTCGAAAAATCGTTGAAACTAAATAGGAGTTCGTGTACAATTGTAGGAGAATTTTGAGTTTCGGGCTTTCGATGGAATCCCAATTAAAAATATTTTAAGTAGAGATTCTTTTTAGTAGAAAATAGTGTTATGTTTGAATGGTTGGCCCTGTTTATGGTTGGCCCTACATTTAGGACATAAACTTCCAACTACATAAACTTCCTCAGTTTGGTACCCTTAACTGTGTTACATAGAGTTTGATATTCATGCCATAGAGGATGATGGGTAAATTATAGTTATAAATTCTGAAGACGTTAATTTTTCGTGGTGGAATGTTCTATAGTGAACTAAGTCTTACCGTCTGTCTGACTATTGCTTGTGTGGCAAGTGTGGCATTTTTACCGAGAGTTTGGCATCTTAACTTGATACAGCGCAAATGAGATTGGATTGAGATGAACCGTAGCAGAAAGTGATAATAATAAGCAACGTCAAGCAACCATTGCTTCAAATCAGTCCAACATCCAGCTAGCTGATGGATGTCAAGGTACTCCAATATTGCGGAGAATAAATGCTGATGAAATTGCTCGGTCGGTACGTGTAAACTAATGTTTTATGAGAAATCTACGACGAGATCAACGAATAATAGTGAAACAGTGCCGCAATATACCAAAAATTAGATCTGTTAAGATTTACAAAGTGGTATCCCTTGTTTTGCGCATCAGCTTTAAAAAAGAATGTGAAATACACATAGTATGGTTAAGGCCAAGTACGTGTCTATGCAAGTCCTTTCAATATCTCCTAATCCACCTTAACCTAACTAACATTATAAAAAAATGTCGTGGTGCACTGTTACAGAAACTTTTATAAGATATTGCTTCTCAATCGTGAATAGTGCGCTAGGAACTGCTTGTTTGACCAGAGTTTGCTCACTTTTGTGCTTTGAGTTCTACGAAGACTTTATAAATTGACGTTGCGCTGTCTGTAGTGAATTCCATTTATTGTTAATGAATTTGAGGAAGTCTTTTGGTAACAAAATGTCTTAAATTTGTAAAGAATTATATTCAATCATATCAGTATAGTTCATAGTTGAGTGATGCTTCTGTCTATACCTAAACATAAATTTTTCAAACCCATCTATTTTCTTGTCAAGTTAAGTACGCGTAATAAGTTTCAATTGAATTTCTTAACAACAAATAATTGTTTCAACAACAAACAAAGAACTAATAAGAAACACGCTTTGTCTTTCATAAATAATTGACGCTAATTGCGTAACAAATCTATTTCTTTATCAAAATGTTTGAATACACAACGGTTTGCCTTAATTACTGTCGCGGAACATTCTTTGTACAATTTTTATATTAAAGTATTTAAGTATTAAACGTTTTCAAGAAGGATTTGGTATATACTTACTTGTAAATCCTCACCACCGGATGATGATGCCGCACAATTATCCGCATCGGCTGGTGTTGCTGTCGTTGTCGTCGTCGTAAAATTACTTGTATTAAATGATATTGGAGTTTCAACCACAGAATGGTGGCTAGCTAGCGCACTGTGATTCAACATGGCAACCATGGCTACGCTAAGATTTACTTTTAAACCATAAATGATTGCCATCCCAATTGAACCGAGCACAGCGAGAATGTAACGTGCGGGTAGTAGTGCTGAAATTGAATAAAATTGACATATTTATGATTAAAGACATGACATTAATGACAGAAGAATTTGTTGTGGGTCATAAATTTCTCGTTTAGTTTGTGTTGGTGCCCGCTGTGTATACGCGAGATAATCGTCAAAACATACAAATTCTTTAGTAGATACATTAATCTTGAAGCCAAATTAATGTTATTATAATTATAGAATATTTTTTATATTGCAAGTAGAAAGTGAGATTAAAAATAAAATCTTAGACAAGTAAATATGCCAAAAATGATAACAACTCCCGGCTTTTTTGCTCGTTCGTGCAAATTTACGCGTTTAATTAAAATAACAATGCGATCAAGGTTAATAAACAATATTGATGAATATTAATCATTCGCCTTAATTTGTCGCGTAAATATTTGGTCACCACACGGCTAGGTATAACATATCTCTGTACAGAGAGTGCATTTAATAAATTAACTGATAAAATGTTCGATTGCACATTATATTACTTAATTTATTGATAAACAATAAAAGATTTATAACTGCTTACGTAGAAAGTAATTATCGATTTAAAATTAATTGTTATCTTTATGAACACCTTGACCCCTGGCCTTCCATATTTGAAATTTAACACACTGAATGCGATTTACTCTTAAACCACTCACATCTGTCTGTACTTAACCATTAATTAACTAGTACACAAATTTCATGGTTAATTAAATCGTTTATTTAAATATCATTCACGTTTTCATATAGCGAGAAATATAAAAACGAGCTATACACATATGGTGTTTATGTTTGCGTTAGCTGGGCTGTGTTATGACACAGGCTATAAAATTTGATTGTAAACATATTATACAAGAATGGCGGGATAAATATTTTGTTTAAAATTATATTTGAGTAACTGAACTGTGATATTTGAGTAGAAAATTGTTCGTTTACAGTGATCGGCAATAAAGTTTACCATTTTAAAATAAGCCTTCCGAAATACATTTGAAACTATCGATTGAAGTTCTATAGTGGTTGGCACTCGCATTAGAGTAAGGCCGCGCCCATAAATTTTGAGGAGTCAACTATCAAACCAGAGAGAGGCCTGTAAAGCTCTGTAAATTATTTGTGCCCCAGAGCGAAATCAAATATGATTGAGATCATTTCCGAATTAGCAGCCGAATATGGAAGGCATATTTGCAAGTGGAAGTAGAAATAGCGACAGCCATGACAGGTTCGTAAAAGGTTAGCGACATGTAAGGGTCTTACACGGTTAAGGACATATAAGGTTCTTGCTTTTTCCCATGAGATTTTTCCATGAATATTCAGCTTGATTGTCGATGTTGAAACATGGCTAGGTGGTCCCCATGATTTCTTCGTTTTTAGGTTATATTAGTGGATCCATTTTTCATCACCAGTGACTATGCGATGCAAAAACCCCATTCGTTAATGCTGGCAAGCAGCATTTTACATAAAAAAAAATCGGCGTTCATAATCTCTCGGCTTCGGTTTTTATGGAACCCAATTTAATTGCTTTTAAATCATTCCCAATGTTTTTAAACGATGTGAAATTGCTTATTGAGTAGCTCCTAGTGTAAGTGCATGTTCTTCTTGCATTTGGTACGAATCTTCATCCAATAATGCTTTCAATTCCACGCCTTCACTGTTTGACCTTCCGCTACGTCCTTTGTCTTCAGTATTAAATTATATTCCCCGTTCGTAAAACTTCTTCTCGACAACTTCCCTCAGGTTTTTTCAAATTAAAGAAGTAATCAAAAGTTCCCTAAATGACGCTTATTTGGCTCAAAACTCGACATTTTCACAAGAAAAAAATATGATGGGAGGGAGGGGGGTTAAGAGTTAAGGTAGGATATGAGGTTTTACATCGGGCCATTTAAACCATAATTTACTGGTGTCAGTATCTTTTGTCGAACGGCGGAGACTTATTTGTAGATAACTACATTTGAATCCAACATAACACTAACAAGGATTAACTAACAATAAAAAATAAATAACAAGGAAATGGAATTGAGGAGAACATGCGATTTTAAAGTCAACTGAATGACTGAGACTAAGGGAAAGAAGAAGTTTATTACATGCCTAAGTAGTACTGGTAGTACGCAGCTGAAATGTAATGAAATTTTATATACAAAAATCCGACAAGCAAAAACGCAAGGGAAAATTCTACCGCCGAATTTCATTTTGTATACGCACTTTAACTAGTAAAATCTGTATTTTCCGTATTAGAATATAGATGTCTCTGCTTAACTCTACGCATTCTCCACTGCATTTTACTGCAGGTACGATAAAAGTAAGGTAAATTTTGATATTTCATCAAAAAATTATATTTGTTGTTGTGTTGTGTTTCGAATATTATATTCAAGAGTTTTCGCATGTTCCTTGACATGAAGCTATAAAAAAAATAACAATTCAACGTGAAGTTTTTTTTATGAAGAAAATTCGCGTTACATCCTACCTCTGGTGAGATTTGAACCCAGTACCTCCCAGTCCAATTGCCGAAGCTTTAACCACTGCGCCACTTGTACGGTATAGTTATCTGCGTTAAAATATTATGAAAATCGACAGCGAAAATTTAGTTTCCCTTTAACTGGTGTTAAGGTTAGTACGCAGCTAATGGGAAGTGAAATTTTCGCTGGTCTCAAAAATTAACCAGATAAATTATTCCGTTAAAAATTAGTTTATCGATGATGAATTATTATTTTTTTATAACTTCATGTCAAAATATTGTTAATGTGAGTTTGTTTCGTTTAGACAAAATTTTTTTCGAAATTTTCGTCCGCCATATTTTAATTCATCCAATATATAAAATAAAGTACCTCATACACAGACGCATAACTGTTGAAGAACCAAAGAAAAGGTCCGTACCAACACACTGTTTAAACTGCCAAGAATATGTCCACTCAAGGACTTATTGCAAATTGATATCACTGTGTCGCTTATGCAGTGAACTACGTCAAATCAAAAGGTGCCCAATACGTCAAATGACTCTCGCTCGTTCAGAACATCAACAAACATATGCAAGCATTCTCCAATGTGAATCCTCAAATGCTGAATCTACCCTGAATAACTGCATGCAATTGATAATGCAAATAAGCAACACAAACTCGAATTACAACATTTCCTAGCAAAACACGAAATTTATCTTAAGCTAGTTTCTGAAACCCATTTAAACAATAAATACAATTTCAGAATAAATGTTTACAAAATCTATAACACGAAACATCCCTTGAGCAAAAGTCGAGCAACATCTGTGTGTGTTGGCCTCGATAAAGAAAATTTAGTCATCGCTTCAATATTTTTCCCTCCAAATAATAACGTTTCGGCAGATATCGACAAAAAGCTTTTTGCTACTCTGGGTCAATATTTTATGGTCACCGGTGACTTTAATGCCAAACATATCCACTGTGGTTCAAGATTGACTACTCCAAGAGGACGCCAATCAATGAATGTTTTTCTAGAAAACCACTACGATCAATGTTGCATCGTGTGGCCATCCAAATTATACTACTGATCGTTGGAAATATACTGACGTCCATGATTTTGGAGCCACAGGTAAAATAAACCGGGCAGTCACAGATAAAACATTAGATATAATCCAGGCTAAACCACTTTTAGAATTATCTTCTGATCACTTCCCGGTCTTACTACATTACTAGTAGCTACAGAAATAGGGTTTTCATAAGAAGAGACAAAATACTGCTCCGCCGTCTTCTTGGACGTTGCCCATAAGCATTCGATAAAATTTGGGACGAGGGTCCGCTTCTTAAAAATCTACAAACGGCGTCAGAAACTCTGCAACAACATATCTATGACATTAAAATCTAGCTAAAGAAATTTAAGATAAGGTCAATGAAGAAAAATCGACCCATGTAACATTCAAATTAAATAAACATACAAATCCCTCAAGCAATTTGAGCAAAATACTTAGGCGCCCATCTAGACCGACGGTTAACTTGGCGAAAATACATTAAAATGAAACAAGACCATATCAAATTAAAAGTGCGGATAAACTGGACTGGTTGATGGAGAAATATTCAACCATTGACCTACAAGCTTCTCCTCGGCTTCTTCTCAGCTATGATTAAACCAATTTGGTCATATGTGAATGTCAATTATGGTAATCAACCTCAAATTCGAATATTGACATTGTCCAACGTACACAGTCAAAAATTTTCAGAATGGTTACAGAAGCACCCTGGTTTATAAAAATAAATATATATATATATATATATATATATATATATATATATATATATATATATATATATATATATATATATATATATATATATATATATATATATATATATATATATATATATATATATATATTATATATATATATATATATATATATGTATATATATATATATATATATATATATATATATATATATATATATATATATATATATATATATATAATATATATATATATATATATATATATATATATATATATATATATATATATATATATATATATATATATATATATATATATATATATATAAGGAAGCACCTTAGCATCCTAACTGTCAAAGACGGGTTCCAACAGATGCGGATCAGCTATGCAGGGAAACTATCATCTCATTCGATTTTGCTGGCGAAACAAATCTATGTTTTCATGATTAAAGCTAAGTATCCAGCTCGTGCTAAGATAAATTTAAACGCGGTCTCCACAAGTCTCCACTAAATTACAGATAAATTAGTAAGCTAAAAAGTTTATGCAGAGATAAATTTTGACGTCTGTTTTATTTGTTCTACAACAAACAAAAATATAGTTCGAAACTATTTTCATAGTCCAGAAAAATATTTTGTGCATCCATTTAAAAATAAATAAATTTTCACTTTTTGCTGTCAAAATTTTTCTAAATATTATTGTTCTAGGCAGATAAATTGCTGCGAAAACGTTTGTAGAGTTTTCAATAGCGCAGTCTATATGTAAATAAGATAACTGCAAATTTCTCACGTCAGCTGCGTACTGCATTTGGGAAATCGTAGGAAATCGTAAGCTAAATAAATTTTATTTTATACGCAGTTTAGCTAGTGAAATTGGTATGTTTCATATTAAAATGTAGATGTCTCTGTTTAACTCTACAAATTTTTCACTGTCAAATTTTTGACGTTTCATAATTATTTGTATTTGTTGTTGCGCTGTGTATCAAGTGTTTTTAAATATAGCGATTTAAAATTTTGTTAATTAGTAAACAAATTTTTGATGGAATATTTATCTACTTAGTTCTGCGCTGGAAGCCAGCGAAAATTTCATTTCATATCAGCTGCATACGTTCTGCAAAATAAAATTCAGCAGTGAAATTTTCGTTTTGTACTAGGTAATACTAAGTAGACTATTTATTAACAAAAAAATAAATAGAAAAACTATTTAGAAAATGCGAAAATTTGAGTGGAACCGAAAAGGCTTCCGATTGAAGAATAGATTTACATTTAAAAGTGTTCCTCCGCCTAGAGTAGTCAGAGAGCTTCGGCTGTATCTGTGCAGTCACCAAATCCACACTTCTCGGAGATTGGCCAAATGGATTAAGGGATGGGCCAATGAGCCATTCTACACTGGTTGTCAAAGAAGCAGGTCCATCTTCGTTTCTTTCCCCGTTTACCTATGATACCGGTTTTAATTGCGGCTCATTCAACCATAATTAAAATATTTAAAAAATCTAATTTTGCGAAAAAACAAGTGTTTGATAAAATGTGTTTATTAAGTATTGGTGTGTTTCGCCAAGTGCCTACGGAAAATAGCGTAAAAAGTACAATCAGTTACAGAACAACAACCAGCTAAACCAAAAGAGAACGCTTGAGGTGCGTCTATAAAATAATGGGGTCTGGAAAATTAATGTCGCAGAATCTCAAACCTATAGCGCTTTGGTTACTAACCTTAATTTTGAAGGGCCTGCTTGATAGCTTGAGCCGGGACGGCAATATTTATTAATAGTAATATTAAACACCACGAAGAATTAAAAATAGTGAAGGAAGCTGTGCAAGTAACTACTGCATCTATTTAAACCAAAAATAACAAGAGCTATAGTAAATCAGTAATATACTGCCCTGTCCATCCAGCCAACGAAAAACCCCATAAAAGAAGACTACATCAAACTTCTTACATCTCTTGGCAAATTTAAGAACTACCCCCAGCAGAACAGAGATATTTAAAGCAGGTAGCACATTAAAATGTGAGTTTCACTCAAGTAGAAAGCCAATCTACTGGCCTACGGACCCTAATAAAATTCTTGATCTTCTGGTTTTTTGTATATCAAGAGGTATCTCCGAAAATTACTTAGCAGTCGAAAATGAAGAACGGTTTTCATCAGACCATTCTCCAGTTTTAATGACACTAAGTGCCAGGATAATAAGGAAAGCCAGCCCCCCAAAGACTAACAAATAACAAAATGAACTAGGAATACTTTCGGCAACTAGTCGAAGAAAGTGTCAATCTACAGGTACAGATATCGAACGATTACATGATAGAAGAAAAACTGGAAAGCCTCACTCCCGGAAATATGGAAGTAAACACAAGCGAGAACTATATCGCATCGAAATGAAAGGACGATACCAGAAGGTCGGAGAAGCTGTTTAAAAGTACGCAACGGAGAACGAGGAAGCGTTTAGCGTACTCAAATATGTTCACCGATTATATGGAGGAGTCCAAGATTGATGCTTTTATCGATGGTATTCGAGATCCAGAGACGCGCAGAGTGGTGGTTGTGTCACCGAACTTTCGCTGAAACCATTGCGACCCGACCGAGCGTAATATCGAGCGGGTGACACGCAGATTCCGTGACAGTATATTACATGTTGGACATGTGACAATGTGGGCACATCTCTCGGGACTGCTGGAAAACTCAACGAAAGCGAGGTAGGTCACAAGGGAAGCATTGGCAAAAGGACGAGAACCCAAGTAAAGGATCGTTAAACTCCAACAACCCAGCTTAAACGTACAGAAAGTAGCTCCTACGACTGATTGCCCCATAACCTCCTCTATTTCTAGATTAGCATGAAGTGGTGGCAGCTTAACAATAGGAGGTGGTATTGATGGGAAAAATTGTTTTCAACAACAGGACGATGGATCATGAGCCACGGTAATATCGAGATGCAACTTCGACTCTGTGGTTCAAATGTAACAACCACCAGACGAGTAATATTTAACCACCAATTATTTGGGGAAGACTGGTGGGAAGTTCTGGATCACCCAAGTTGTGGGTTGTAGAAGCTAATGAACCGGAACAAAGAATTAAAGAAATAAAGATCGGGAAAGCATTAGTAATACCAAATACCGACGATAGAGTTCCAAATAGAACTCTAAATCTCGAACAAGTCAAAAACAATCCAAGAAACAGACAACCATCGGAAAATGCGAAAAAGTATCATAGTGAAATGTGAACATAAAAATACGGTGAGAAAAGTCAACACAGCAGGACAAAATGAAATAATAGGACAAATAATGCAGAACCGGACAGAATATTCACCGCCCCGGTGGCAAAGTGCTTAGCATGCTTGCTCCAGCGACCGGAGGTCCTGGGTTCGATTCCCGGTGGTGACAAGGAAAAATTTCACGGCTGGTTTAGGATCAATGAATCAATCACTCATTATCCGAAATGAAAAATATGATTATGAAACCTCATTTGAGGCGGCCAAATCCCTTGATGGGATATAGTGCCAGAGAGAGAGAGAGAGAGAGGACAGAATATTTCACTAAGGAGCAGAAAAATGAAGCGGAGCGATTACTAGAACGATACATGTCTCTTTTCTGTAGTACACCAGAAAATAATTGAAGGGCTACTAAAAAAAACATGGTTAGTAAAACACAGAATTGACACCGGAACAGAGATGCCGATTCGCCAAGCAACTAAAAGTATGCCTTTGGCAAAACAAAAAGAAGTGTTATCGAGTGATCGAACAGTCATTGGAGCTAACAGGGGGTGTTGGCCGAAAAAAACGACGGCATCATTAGATTTTGTGTAGTTTATCGAAAAATTAATGATGTGACAAGAAAGGTAGTTTCCATTATCACGAATCGATGACACATTAGATATATTATCCGGTGCTAGATTCTTCTCTTCTGCACATTAGATTTTCAAAATAGCTATTGGCAGTTAGAAATTCAAAAGGAATATTTAGTGTAGCCAACGGGTTATTGCAATTTAATGTAATGACATTTGGATTATGTAATGCCTCAGCGACTTTTGAACGATTATTGGAGCGATCATGTAAGGATTGGTTGAAGTTTCGTTGAATAGAATATTGAAATGTAGTCTGGTGGATGTACCGGCCAAGGCGAGTGAGAATTGCAGATGGTCCACCAGCTGTTTCTTTTTGCAACAAGGGTTATTGGAAGCGGTGATTGACGATTGGTAAAATTCACAGGAAGGCTGTCCAGCGTGCGTGTGTCTTTTTAATGGCCCATGGATAAAATGGAGATTCATTGATGTCTCCTAAAGTGGTTGTAGGATAAGGTGGGAAGTAAGGGCGTGCAAGAGCCATATGGAAGACGATCGGCGTGATCAAAAAACAGTGTATGGAAGAGATGAAGAAATAGCTTGGAATTATGAGGTGCGATAGCTATATTGACTATTTCCGAGGAAACCACAATGGATTAATGGATGAACAGGTGGTGCCGGTTAGAGAAGAAACGTGTCGCGTATCAATGATGGGGTCGAGATACAGTGGATCATAAAGGGTAACGGCACGGTTAGATGGCAACGGGAGACAAAGACGAAGGTGAAGTTAACCCTTTCGCGGACATGTCGGTATATACCGACGCTTCAATTGACCTACAGTGGGGCACGTTGGTAATAACCGACGTTGTTTTCATATAATTAATATTGAATGTGGTTTTCTGTGTCCCAAAGGAAGCGTTTCTGTTTTCATTGTGTCCTGTAACAAACATCCTTAAATAATTGTGTATACGCGAAAGGGTTAATTCCGTTGGTGTTACACGGTCTCTACAGAGGCGGTTGTTTGGATTCTATTCGGGACGAATAGGCTTAGATCGGGGGTAATGTAATGATCTCGCATACAGTACAGAGTTGATAACCAATTAATTCGGCATTGCGAGACATTTATTCATTTAAGCATAAAACTTTACTAACATTGATGACATCTGGGGTTTAGTAGTAGCACTAAAAGAGTTTTATATCGGTTTGTTGTGTAGTAGATTATAGTAGTCTAGAATATAATCTCTAGAATACATCTAGGCGAATCTATAATATTCGATCAACGTATAAATACGAGCGCAATAAACATGTTGAGTCAGTTTTTGTGTGACATTTGGGAGATTCGGTACACGGAAAGATTAAAAGCGAAAGTCATTTGCGGGAAAATAATGAGTGTTTTTAAGTGAAAATAGTGGTGTAATAAAAAATTAAAATTGTGTAATAAGTGAATTAATAAATAATTGTGGAAATTATTTGTTGTTGTGATTTAGTGTTTGTGAAATAAAGCCGGGGGCTAGCCTTTAGTATCGCATCGCAAATTGACTGTCGCGACATTTTTGTGAAAATGGTCGTAATTTTAACTAAAAATGTAAACATTACAGACGCCATCTTAGATATATTTCAATTTTTTATATATTATTTATAATTTTTTCCGCTTTTGTTAGATAAATTTCAATTTTTTATATATTATTTATAATTTTTTCCGCTTTTGGATAAAATTTTTCTACAATTTTTTTTAGGTGGATATAATTTTAACTAAAAAATTGTTAATTTGATTGACTGCCATCTTAGAGATGTTTTTATAAATAAAATAAATTTGAATTTTATACATATGAACTATTTTAACTAAAGTGTAGATGACGTATACATCGCGAAAATCGGATAAGATGAAAACTTTTTAAAAATTTTTTTTGTAGATTGTGTATAATTCCGGAAAAATTATCACATTTTCCGGGAAAATTATGACATTTTTATTTATTTTTTTTTGTGACAAGTTATACATAGATATCATCTAGATATCATCTTGGAAAACATATCAATTCACGTGCCATGCCGAACATTTCGAAACCATGGATTTTTAGCACTACAACACCATTCTACTAACTATGGAGAAAACAACCCCATTAATAGGATGTCTAAATCGTTCAACTTAATTGACGACCTATTTGATTTTAATTTATCAAATTTTAAAAATATCTTGAAGAACCATTTTTAAAATTTTTAATTGTCAAACTAAAATTTGGTTTATATTTTCTTTTTTTTAAGTTTTTTGTTTGAAATGTTTTAACTATTGTAAAAAATCTGAAATCATACATGTTACAAAATAGATTTCTTTAAATAAATAAATAAAAAAACAAAATTTAATATTTAATATTTTAATATTTTTTTTAGTGTAGGTGTCATTAATAGATTCTATATAATCCGCTCCTACGTGCGGCACGCAGTGCGACATGTTTGAAGATCCCGGCTCCTACGCCCCCGAAATTAAAATAAAAAGAGCCCCGCAGGGCTACGGGAAGGAGCGTAGGTGTCATTAATAGATTCTATATAATCCGCTCCTACGTGCGGCACGCAGTGCGACATGTTTGAAGATCCCGGCTCCTACGCCCCCCGAAATTAAAATAAAAAGAGCCCCGCAGGGCTACGGGGAGGAGCGCAGGTGTCATTAATAGATTCTATATAATCCGCTCCTACGTGCGGCACACAGTGCGACATGTTTGAAGATCCCGGCTCCTACGCCCCCCGAAATTAAAATAAAAAGAGCCCCGCAGGGCTACGGGCTACGAATTATATTTTTTTTAATTGAAATATTTTTTTTTTTACAGGTGATGTGAATTGAACCAACCTTATATGATTTCTTTTTCAGAGTTTATTTATTGATCAAATGATTTTCATGATTTTTAGCATCCATGTATCCAATTGTACCATTATTTCCTTCCCTTCCCACTGTTATTGGCATATATTCGTAAAAAAAATATTGAATTTGATTTATTTGTAAGTCAAATTTTGTATTTTTTGATTAAAAATTAGTATAAAATTTTAAACTTTAGTTCATTTATATTGCAATAGATGGCACTAGTGTCGCATTGTAAAATACATATTTAGCGGAGACACGTTTTAGTTTCAAAAATATCCGCTTTTGATCAAACTGGCGCTACCATCGTTTTACTGTCAAATAAATTGCGATGCGATACTAAAGCTGTTCCAAGCCGGGAAAACTATTGTAGGAATTCCCGAAATATTCCAGTAGTGGCGTAATATTTAGTAAATACTTGAAAATTATTCACCGGGGATTTCCCGGAAATCTTGGGGAGATTATCTTCAGAAGCGAATGTGCTGGTGAGAAGTGTGTGAATTAGGAGAACTGTTGATGTAACCATCAAACTCTAGAACGATATTCACAATCCAGTGATACGAAACGGATTTGACAGGTCAAATTCGTAAGGGAACAGCTTTAGTATCGCACCGCAAATATTTTGACAGTAAAATGATTGTGGCGCCACTTTGATCAAAAGCGCATATTTTAGAACCGAAACAAAAGTGACTCTGCTAATCATTTTCGGAATGTCAAACTAGTGCCATCTATTGAAATATAAATGAAGTAAAATTTAAAATTTTATTCGTTAATCGGTGATAAAATAATTTTTATTCAAAAAATATTAAATTTGATGTAAAAATAAATCAAATTTAATATTGTTTTATGAATATATCAAACTAAGAGTGGGAAGGGAAGGAAATAGTGGTACAAATGGATATCCGCAAGATTTGGTACTTGCAACATTTTGTAATTGCCACATTTAAAAAGAAGCATTATTTTACAATGCAACATTTTGAAATGATATAATTGTAGAGGCTAACGGCTGCGCTCTCCCTCACTTAGCCCTCCGGGGGTCTTTAGATTTCTATGTCGGGGGGGGGGGGCGTAGGAGGCGGGATAAGCAAACATGTTGCACGGCGTGCCGCACGTAGGAGCGGATTATATAGAATCTATTAATGACACCTACTAAAAAGAAAAATAATGTGTTGCTTCGTCAACCTTGCAGACACAGATGAAATGGATAGTATCGCTCGTATTCTTTTAATAGTTGGACCGCAAATACCAAACGCATGTAACTTATTAAAATTTATTTATGTATAAACGAAATTTACAAACATTTTTTATTTTGTTTTAAATTAAGCATTTTAATTTATTTATGTTTCGCTAAATATTTTTATTTATAAAAATATCCCTAAGATGGCATTCTTTATCAAATCAACAATTTTTTAGTTCAAATTATAACCACCTTAACCAAAATTATAATCAATTTTAATCCAAAAGCGGAAAAATTGTAAATAATTGTAAAAAATTGAAATATCTATAAGATGGCCGCTCATAATGTTTACGTTTTTAGTTAGTGTTATGTCCATTTTCACAAAAATGTCGCGGCAGTCAATTTGCGACGCGATACTAAAGGCTAGCCTTCGTAAGAATGTTATATAGATTGTTCTTGTTAGTGCTGTTGTTTATGTTAAAGTTTTTGGTCGTTTTAGGCATTAATTGTTAATTGATGTTGGGCTAACAACTTCGTCGTTTTTTGGCCGTGAGACCTTGCGAATAAATCGCCTTACTAAAACACCCTTTGGCCAGAAAGTTGAAGATAAAAAAATTTGACTAAAAATTTTTCTGTCCACAGTAACCTTAAACGAGATAAACGATAATGTAGTCGTATCTCTCTCTTTAGGAAGCATTGTACGACAATCAACTGCACCAAGCTCATCCAGCTTTGAATTAAGGTAAAGGTGGTCTACTGTTTTTGGATTATTGTTTAAAATGTTAATGCCTAAGATACATATGGTGAGTCACACCAGAAAGACGTTACATTTCTACGTATTATTGAAGAGACGACAAAGATTCGCAGTTTGCTTTAAAAAAATATTCTCTAAGTTATAATTTAGGATAATTTGGAAGCAATGCACAAAACATTGAAAATCTGCACCTGAATCGCATACTAATAATGTTATATCAACTTTCGGTTTCTGTATTTTGATGCTAATTATGTTCTACGTGACCAAATGAAAATTGGTTTTTGCACAGCATAAAGTTCTCTAAATATACAAAAATCATCGAATAATTTAACCCCTTTATTTCTGCAAGGTCAACAGGTTATATCTTAAACGTTTTAAGGAAAGGGGACATTTTCGTAATATGCAAATTAACTGTGTCATGAATAGCGTGTGAAAATGGGTCGTAGTAAATAGTTTTCGTTTATCATTCGCAGTAATCACGCTATATAGTACAACGAATTTGCATTTGGTCATTGAACGATAATTATTTTGTAGTATTTGGATTAGATAACAACCACAACCCTTTACTCATCTGTTTAGGTAGGAGTATATTAAAAATGTTATCCATGCGCAATTGAAAAAATTGTAGCGGACAGTCAAGATATTTTGGTGGAGTTTTGTAATGTGATTTATAATAATATTCTGTGTAATATTCACCTCATGTTGAACGTATATTTTCCAATTGAGTTACTACTTCATTTTTCATGGAAAATGAGGAATAGTAAAATATTAAAACTACGACTAAACACAAATACGCAAATTTATATTTAGAATTTAAATGGAAAAATGCATTACTTCGTTAGTATTAAATGACAAGAGATGTGTACGAGATCATAACAATTACTTTAAAATATTTTTCAAGGTGGCATACCGCACAAAACAGCTGGCGGTATTAAATTCTCTAAATTGTATCTTATCTGATATTAACAATATTGTTATCGAGTCAAATCTATTATTTATTGCCACCGACGTGTTTTTTGTGTATTTAAAATTTAACCATCCCAAATTATCACCGCACTAACGAATCACGCAACTCTACTGAACTGTTGCATTATAACTAACAAGAAACTCAATATAATTTCGATTGCATTATAAAATAAATTAGTAGAGGAATTACCTATGTACATTGACACAAGGTCAAGTTCAATGACCTGTCTGTTGCTGAAAATTTAGTTATAACGCACACTATTCGAAAAATTCTCCTTCACGCAATATCATGGAAAGTTGTGCTTTTCACCTTCAAACACCCTTGACAAATATAAAATAAAATTCTCATTTTCATTTTTTAAAACACGCACACACATACTCATATCAAATTCAGAAATAGAACTTTTCCAATTTTACTTTCACTATATGCTTTATGCCACTTTGATCGTAAAGCATAGTTGTATATAGCTTTTCCCATATTTTGTCCGCCAAAAACTCACAAATAATCTCACACACTTCACTTAAAATGATTGTAACATGGAAAATTCGAATGGCAGTATAAATAGAAACCAAACATTTTTAGATAAAAAATTGTTGTTATCACTTTACAGCGGTTGGCCGCGCGCACTATAAACAATATTAAATACTTACACCCAAGCACATTTCCTTTCGTCGGTACTGCTTTATCCATTTTTGCACACTTTAAAATCGGTTTTATACAACTTTGGTATATAAGTAGATTTTCTTTTTATACACAGACACACAATACCACAATTTTCATACACACGTATTGCAAATGTGCAATAAACAAAAATTTTCCAAAATAATTTTCACTTAAAAATATTTTTATTTAACAAAACACTTTTATTACAAATACTATTTTTAGTTTTAAAACTATATCGGCGCTTTAAATTTTCGAATTCATGACTTTGCGGCACCGCGTCCAGTGTAGCAATGAACTAAACAAAAAAAAAATTTATACGTTTTTACTCCAATCCACAGTAGCGATCAGTACGACGAATCGTAATCAAAACATAAAATTTTTTATATTTTTTATATTCGGATATGAATATTTCTGCGTGTGTGTGTATTTATAAATTATGAGTGCGCGTGTAAAATGAGACGGTTTGAGAGTGGCTGGGGTCAGGGGTATGTTGGCACGCGCGTGCGGGAAATTCCGAGAGAGAAATAAAATGTATAAAACTATTGTTGTGCCGTATATTGTGCCAGATTTTTTACTCAGTTTCAAAATTTATAAAACTAGACTGAGAAATTTTATGTACCGATCATCAGGTGGTTTACCAGTAAAAATTTATTAATTTCTTCGTGGGGGTTGTGCTCGCGCAAAAACTCTTAATTAAGTTTAATCAATATGCATATACAGTTTCAATTGGTTGTAAATCGATCTGTAAATGAAATTTTAATTGGCTTTACCATGAGGCGCAAGCACAAGTATTCTCTTATTTAAATTGAAATGGGAACGATGAACCAAGAATAATTTTTATTGTTTCGTGTTCATGAAGTTCCCGCATGATATAGTATTGATTGATTTTATGTTTTGTGCTTCATCGTATCTGACGCACCTTCATAATGAAAGCAAATTGGTAATGGGTAAGTGAGTGCGGCGGTGAAGTTGAGAGAAGAAGTTAAAATTCTATATGTCCTCGTTTGCAGAAGTGGAGGCCGGAAAATGAGCAACACACACAAAGAAGGTTAGACAAGGTTAGAAGCCTAATTGGTAGCCTAGCCTGTTGTTTTAGCTGGTAGTAGTACCAATTTAACTATAGGTCGTTTAATAGTGTTGTTTGCTGTTTTTAGTGTCATTACTGTAACAATCCCATCTTTACCGGGATGTAATTGCACTACTCGCCAGAGTAGCCATCGCTTCGGTGGCAAATTGTCATCTTTAACTTGTACAACATCGTCCATATTGATAAGAACTATTCCCGTTTTCCATTTAGTGCGTTGTTGAAGCGTATTTAAATAATCCTTTGACTACGATTTCCAAAAGGATTGAATTCGTATAGCTGAATATTTTGCCATCGGGATAATTTGCGTACCGGCGTATTTTCTAGTAATGGTTCGGGAACAGCGAAAACCGATGAGAATTGAATTACATACGGATTTTTCAGGTTCATTGATCAAGGCGTTCAGCATTCCTTGTTTCATTACTTGCCGCTGATTCTCGGACACTAAGAGCCAATTTCTCAATTTTCTTAAACGTTTTCTTAATAATACAGCCGAATATTGTCTAATTTGTGGACCACTAGAAGATACGATTTAAATGCTTCTGAAGATCTTGTGTTGCCTTTGTTATAACATCATTATCAGCAACAAGTAAATTTTTTATTAATTGTTCCATTTTTTCGTCGTGTACATAAAAAATTTTCGTTCCTGAGATTGCGTTCCACTTTAAATAAACGTTTTTTTTTTTAATTAAACTTTATTATATAATCTATTTTATATGCGAGGCAACTATTCTCGCTACTTTAATTTATTTAAATTTAGATTTTTGGACAACAAAAAAAAAATCTAACGATGGTTTTAATCCTTGTGTTTCGAATTTACTACAGAAACAGAAAGCAGTATCGAAAAAAGGACTGCCTAAAACTTCGAGTTTTGGTCTTCATAAAAGACCGAGAATTGAATTATGGGATATTCTTTTAGAAACTGACAGAGTCGTTGCAACTTGCACTAGTTTACCGCAAGATGAACAACTACACCATTCAACAATGTTGGGGCTCAGCGCAATAAGATAGAGTAGACTGGGCGTTATGAGAAAGTTCTTAATGAAGTTTCAGTCGTCGCTATTCAAGATTCGGTTTAGTAATATCACGGTCATCCAATGTTGAGCCCCAACAGAATCAAAAAAAAAAAAAAAAATCCCGACTTTTAAAATCCCAAAAGTCGCCATTTTTAAAAATATATTTTTAGTAAGAACTCGGTCTTTCCCTGGTTGATTTTGGTTAAGTTTAGGTTATTGGATATTATTTGCATTTTATAATTTTTGGATATTGCTCAATTGAACTTGGCCATTCCTCAACCAATAATTGTAAAATTTAATTTACAAAATTGGATTTATGTTCTTTTAATAAAATATATTTTTGATCGTCCTGGAAAAGATCGTTTAAGTTTTTGATGAAATATTTAATGATAAAATAAATAAATTTACGCACTATTAATGTAACTTTATAGCATGAGCAATATTTTTTAAATAATTAACTTTATCATTATTGTTTCGATTTACAACAACATTGAAAATTTTGCTGATTCTTTCCACATTTTTTTTAGTGGGACGCGTTCATCAGCTTTCCATTTCTCAATGCGTGTTTTGCATATCATCATCTTCTTTGCCAATTCTTCGATTCGAGTTTTGTGTTCTAGGGGAATTATCTACATATAGTTCTGGAATATAGTCCAGGACTCTGGACACCTTATATAATTTGTTTGGAACTATTTGGCAATTCGCTTGGCGTCTAGATCAAATTCCTTTTTGATCATGTCAAAATTCTCGGAAACCTCTTCAGAAAGTACGAATGCTAAGCTTTTCAACGTGTAAATTTGCGCGTTAAAAGATTCATCGTTTCCCAATTTAACCTGAAGGTGTTCAGATTGTACTTTTCAGTTATAACAATTATACTAACTATACTTTTAAATAAAACGTACTCATTATACCTTTTGTAAATGTCATAAATTGGCATTTCTTTAATACTGTACTTGTCATAAAAAATGTCTTGACAATACTTCATTTGGTTCGTTACCTAACTGAACTTATTGATCGAAAACTACTTTTTCTTTTGAACTTGGAGTTTCATGAATCACTCCTTTAGTTGTATTATCTAAATTCCGTGATACATTCGTTGCTAAAGGTTGATTGCCTGAAATCTCATCACTATTCTCAGTATAACAAGGCTTGATTCTATCAATTGAAACATTAACTTTCTTATCCTTAATTTCCAGCTGAAAAAATTTTTCATCCCTCTTCAAAATATTAAAAGGACCTGTATACGGGGGCTGAAGTGACTTTTTAACTGCATCCGTTCGAATAAATACGTGAGAATAATTTTCTAAATTTTTACTAATGAAGGTTCTCTCTTTCGAATGCATTAACAGGTTTTTATTCCTCGAAATGTTTTTTCAAATTATTTACAAATTCCGATTGTGGAATTAAAGTATTTGATGATTCAATGAATTGTCCTGGAATTCTGAAGGTATACTTCCATATACCAACTCTGCAGGAGTCGTATTTAACTCCTCACTAAAAGAGGTACGTAAACCTAATAATACTAGTGATAATATTTCTGTCCAATCCGGTCTATTATGTCACATTTGCTGCCTTTAACGTCCGATGCCAACGTTCTACCATTCCGTCACATTTAGGATTTGTATATGCTGTAGTATGTCTTCTTTCAAATCCAACCAGATGTAATAATTCCGTGAAAATATTTGACTCGAATTGTGATCGTTGATCTGTTACTATAAAATGTGGCATGCCGAATCTCGCTATCCAATTTGTATAAAAAGCATTTGCAACTGTAGTTGCGTTAATGTTGAAGCCTCCATCCAACGAGTATACCTATCAATCATTGTTAGACAATATTTTTGATTATTTGATACAGGTAACAGTCCAATTAAATCAATATGAATTTCCATAAAACGTTCCCTTGTAAACTTAAAATTACCTATTGGTGCTTGAGTGTGTCTTGTAACTTGAGATTTTTGGCACGCCAAACATTCCTGTGCCAATTTTCTAACATCTTTCCTAATTGAAGGCCACACTACATCATTTGACAATAATCTAATTGAAGATTTTACTCCAGGATGTGACAGGTTGTGTAGTGACTCAAATACTTTCTTCCTATTGGGACAAAAGGTCTTGTTTGTCCACTAAATTCAGTCCAGAGTTCTTGTCATGTAGTATGTTTTTCAGTTCCGGGTCCTGTAACTGATCTTTGGCTAATTCGTTATAGTCAATAGTCTCGTGTATGTTAATCGGTTCTACTGTGGATAATGCCATTTACATGTTGTAAGTCCGTTGTAAATTGTCCAATAAAGTCTAGCTGACGTTTCTGTCTTGGTGATGCTTTGTCCAAATTTTGTCGAAAGACGTAAATGAGTTGTTTATGGTCCGTAATGAGAATGAAATTTCGTCCCTCGAGATAAAAGCGAAAGTACTTAACACCTAAATAAGCCGCTAACAACTCACGGATGTATAGGTACTGTACCTCATCTGCGTCTCAGTTAACCTAACGGAGTAAAAATCCAACGGTTGCCAAACCTAATTTACCCACTGCTGCATAACCGCACCTACCGCCGTGTCTGAAGCATCAACCATTACCGATAATTTTGCTGACGTGCTTGGATGAGCTAAAAGTGTAGCTTCACTCAATTTTAACTTACATTTTTCAAATGCTAACATTGACTCTTCTGCCTAAACGATTGGTGTTTTACTATTTTTCTTATATCCCTTTAAAACATCATTTAGTATAGCTTGGTCATGTGCCGCGGATGGAATGAATCTTCTATAAGAATTGGTCATCCCTAAAAATCGTTTTAATTGTTGAACATTAACAGGTTGAGGGTAACTTCGAATAATTTCTACTCTTGCTGGGGATGGTAAAATTCCATTTTCATTTACCAAATGACCCAGACACGAGATTTCTTGTTGTGCAAATACACATTTATCAAGCTTAATAATTAAACCATTTTCGGCTAAGCGATTGAAAACTTATTCGATCTGCGATAAATGTTTGTCTAACGAAGTGGGTGCAATCAGGATATCATCGAGATAAACAAAACAGAACGACAATCCTCTCAGACCCGAATGCATTCCTAAGACTAAGTCATTCTGTTGAACTCGAAAAGTCCAAATGGTGTTACAATGGCTGTTTTAGGTATATCTCTTGGCTCTATTGGAATTTGATGATATGCTCTTACTAAATCCAATGTTGTAAATACAGTACATCCTGCTAATTGAAACGAAAAATCCTGCAGATGTGGTACAGGGTAGTTGTCAGAAGTGGTTACATTGTTCAATGTCAATCTACACAAGGTCTCCACTCACCATTTTTTTGGGTATCAAATGTATAGCGGACTGGCCCATTCACTTTTACTAGGACTGCAGATGCCTTGAGCCATGATACTCTCAAAATGCTCCTTTGCAATTTTTAATTTATCAGGAGATAATCGCCTCGTCTTGCACATAACAGGTTGTCCTCGAGTCTCTAAGCAGTGCGTCACATTATGCTTAAGAGTGTTCATATTAACGGGTTCCCGTGTAATTACTTCGAATTTGCTTAACAATTTACTAATATCTGGATTAATTTTGATTTTATCAACCAATGCTAAAGAAAGACTTTGATCATACGCGATGGATCCCACTGTAAACAAATTTGTTAACGGATCTATCACTCTGTTTTTTTTAATATCTACAATTAATCCAGTGGACTTCAAAAAATTTGCACCGATCATTGGCATTGATACGTCGGCAACAATAAATGCCCATTAAAAAACCCTACGTAACCCAATATTTAATGAAATGGTATGCGTTCCGTAGGCCTTAATTTTAGAACCATTTGCCGCATATAAATAAAATTCCGGCTCAATGACTTTTTTGCTACAGAAATTCCCGGATAAAACTGACACGTCTGCACCTGTGTCTACCATAAATGTACGTTTTGAATTTTGATCTAAAATAAACAGACTATATGTATGAATCTCGTCAACAAACGTCACAGGATGCTGACTTGAATTTAGTTTTTTGAACACGAATTTTGGGATTGACTAACGATAAAACTGTTGGGATAACGACAACCATAAACACATTTTGTTGCTTTATCCTTAAAACGACGGTGATAAAAGCACTCGCTTTTATCGGACATTCGCTCTTTAGATCTTGACTGGATTCTAGAAGAATTATGCGGACTATGTGATCTTCTTGCCTGGCTATGTAATGCAGAAACTTCCATTAACATATCCTTACTAAACTCAGCTAACATCTCTCGAAAATCATTAACTGATACAGCTGAGGTTTCCTTTTGCTTGACTAATTTCGATGTATCACTGACTTAATGAATTTGCTGCTGCGACTTTCCTAAAGTCACATCGTTTTCAAATGGAACTAAAACTAATTGTATTTGTTGTGGTAATCTTTGTAACCATACACGTCTTATAGCACCTTCCTCAAAATGTTCGCAAGCATTCATATTGATCTGCTCAAGCAACTACGAAGGATTTTGATCGTCCAGCCTTAAACCACGTAACAATTTATTTAATTTCGATCTTTCCGACTCACCTAGCACTTTAATCACTTCCTGTTTAAAAAAGGTATAAGGATGTTTGACTTTATTTTTCATAATTAAACTGGCAAACTGGTTATGTAACCTCGCATCTAATGCACCTACCGCATGTGAATACCGAGTGGACTCTGCAACAATATTTGCTACTTGGAACTGTTTTTCCAAAATAGCAAACCAGACTTCGGGATTTTGAGAGTACAAAGGTTGACACAGATTTACCACTAGAAGACGATTCAACAGAGCAAGAACCATTTGATTGTGCTGCCAAAATGATACGGACTTGATGATGCACTAATGAATGTAATTGTTCGTGAGTTGACAGTGATCGTTTCGTTACTAATTAAAATATTTCGCCGATCAGAGGAGTGTAAATTGGGTGCATTCGATTCCTCATCATCAGTATTAATACCACGCACCACGAAACGAGAAATGAAACTTAAAATTAAAAAAAACTTGAACAAACAAAAAGTACGCACGAAAAAATGAACATAATGTTTTTTATTATTTTGCCTTTTTTTTTAAATGAAAAAAATCGGCGGAAATCGAGTACGTTCTACTAAAAATATAATTAGTACTTACAATTTTAACTATTTTAAATGGCTAGCTGCTTCCGCAAATTCCGATTGTATAACTCCCGGCTGCTCCCAGAACGCTCCCTATTGAAGTTGGCTGAAATTAACTGGCTGTTAAAATGCTCCCTTCTTGTGGCAAGTTGCAATATTGATCGTTGCTGGTGTAAATGTGTTACATATTATTTAAAGTTGACTGCTGCCCGTGATATAACTTTTAACGGGGTCACCACTTTAGGAGTTGTACATGAATATATTGTACGTAGAATATATATTTTGATAGCTTTATATATATTTATATATTAATATGTTTGATCTATCCTCAGTCATCCTATAACTGAAGATAGAATGGCAGCATGTTCTATACAAATAATTTCAGTAAACATTTACTTTATTTATATACATAATTTATTTTATTTATTTTTTTAATTAACTGATTTTTTTAATAAATAAAAATTATAACTTTTATACAAATGTGTCTTATGCTACAGACACATTACCAGTTTCGTAACCATGATTTCGGGATTATGATTTCCTAAATGAGAACAGAAGGCACACTACAATTTCATTTGTCTTCTCATTTGGGTTTAAATAGTAATTGAGTAGGCTTTGATAAAAACGTCAAGATTGACAATTAATTGACTTTTAAATTGTCAAAAATGACTTTTATATTGACAGAACAGAAAAAAATTGTTCCCGCCAACTAAATATCTCAATAACAAATAGAAAAATCAAAGGAAACTAGATTTGCTTGGTAAACTATTAGGGCCCGGCATCTCCATTTTGATGTAATCGGCGTTGGGAGCTCAACAATGCCTCGGGGATGAGAAAAAATATCTCATTCCGATACTATGTATAAACCTTGTTGTAAATCATGGTTACTTATTAGGCATGACACATTACAACGAAATTATGGTTAAATCGAAAGTATAGTTATGAAACCAGTAGTCTGTCTATGGCATTAGCTTTTTTAAAATAACGATTCATGAAAAGCTCAATATTAACTCTTTAAAATTAAAATTAAAAACAAAACCTTATATACATTTTTACTGGTATACAATCTGGCTAAGGTCTCTATGATTCAATGTTCTAGCTAAGGCCAGACTGTATAACAATTATACTAACTATACTTTTAAATAAAACGTACTCATTATACCTTTTGTAAATGTCATAAATTGACATTTTTTTAATACTAAACTTGTCATAACAATTCAACAACAACAAAAATTAAGGTAAGATATTTATTTACAAAAGATAAAATAATAACTAATAATAAAATTTAATATATTTATTCTATAGATTCATTAACATAAATAATACACCACAGATGTTCCAATCACAAGCAATTTTACAAAGCTCATAGAACATCTCCGAGTAAGCTTCTGTTGATTATGAGCTCATTATACAAAATAATAATGGCATGATCTGGTCACCAATTTAACCATGGATCGGGAATAACTGTTTCATTATAGATGGTAAAACCTTGAATGTACAGTCCATGAGCCAGCAATCAACCTCTGCTAGCAACATCAAAGATGTTTTTGTCCGTAATATAATAATTTTATTCTCTCCTAAATCTTTCTCCGACAATACAAACAGCTCTTCGTCAATAAACTTTAACGTTTTCGGAACGGAAATTTAATTTAAACTTTCCGGCTCTTTTAGTGTTGTGGCCCTCACTCGAGCAATTTTTTGTGTTTGTGCTCCGTTTGAAGGCAAATATAATATACAATCGAGGTCACATTTAACTTCTTCCAATCGTTTCACAGTTTCATTTGCCTTAAAAACAAGTTTTTCGGAAGCCACTGGAGCGTGATTATGATCTGATGGTTCCTTTTTTAATCATGTTTCCCTTCTTATATAGTGTTGTGGTTGCTTTTGCTTTACACAATAGATTTTTTTTCGTTAATCGCAACACCATCGATAAGTTTGGCCGATTATTTCGAGATGGTAAGCGTAACCATCAATAATCAGCTTGCCTTTATTTTTGTTCGTTTTGATCAATATTCATTTTGCTCCTTTTATTATTATTTTTTTTTATTTGTTTTTATTTTTTTGCTTTATTTTTATTTTTAATGGGCCTCTTTTTCAATATTGTTTTATAATTTTAAAAATTAAAATATTTCACACACATTTTTTTACCAAACAAGACTTTCTTTCATGATTTAATGGCGTCAGGATTTTTTTTAAAAATATTAAATATTAAATTTTGTTTTTTTATCTGTTCCTACGTCCCCCGAAGTTCAAATCTAAAGCCCCTTGGAATAAGTAATCGAAGCCGTCAGCCTCTACAATTATTGCATTTCAAAATGCCGGCCCGCGGGCACTCGAATTCATTTTTTTTTTAAATCGGGCTTTTGTAAATCGGGCTTTTGAAAGTCGGGCAAATTTATTTTATCACAGGTCCGAATTTATTTTATCACAATTGGAACTCCATTATAGACTGTATCAATAATAAGGTTTACAAAATACTAATGTCAGAAAACTAAAATTCCTCCATTTTTATAAAAAGACTAAAATCCCGAATTTAAAAAACAAAATTATTCGGTCTTTTGAAAGTCGGGATTTTAAAAGTTGCAATTTTTATTTCGGGATTTTGCAATTCGGGCAAACGACCACAACCGGCTTATAACGGTCAAATATCAATTTATTCCAGTAATCAAGTAAGTACAGAAGACATTACACCACTAGGAGTGCAGTATACCACTAAATTGACGGCTTTCTGAATATCGAACAATACGTTACTGGACATCAGAACCCAGACTTCGTCCAGCGATATTTACAGAGATCATCATCTGTCTATCAACAACAGAAAGGAATACAAACGTATGTCATTATAAAACTGAAATATTCAGCCATGATATAAAAAGTACCTCCCTTCTTATCGGATCTGAGCTGGAGTGTCCACCTATAGGTCCGACTGTAGAAATATGCAGAAAAACAGACACTGCTCTCCCTTCGGAAGGAGTTTTGCGAAGACACAGCGGCCGACACACTCTAAATGAACCACTGACATTGTTGCGTGTTCAAATAGCATGCCTCACTTTACCACGAATAGTGCCATCGGGACGATCTCAAAGAAAGATGATCTTAGCCTTTATAGAAATTAGTACTCCTTAACACAATACAAAATGCGCCGGCGTTCATAAATTTGGTTAGTATTTCGTACGCAATGCCATTTTTATTACGAATAATGGACAGGCAAGATTTAGACCCAATTGATCATGTGTTGATTATATAGAAACCATGAGAATAACACCATCTGTGTTTCGAGTTCGAAAGAATTGTCAATATCATCACAACATTAACCATTTAGCAGTCGCTGCAGAATTGCGGAATTATTGTTTCGACAGATTTTTTGAGATGTCACGTGAATGTTTGAAAGAAGGGTAAAGAAAACGCCAAAATTTACCATCAGGTTTGTCAGTAAGTTTTGTCGTTCGATAAGAGATAGCGCTATTAGGTTCGCCATTTTTTTTCTAAAAATGGTACTACTTTTGTATGAACACGTGTGAAGTTTCATGTAGATCTGTCAACTAATTCGTATGTTAACAGCTGTTCAAAGTTGAAGTGTCACAGTATTTTTCTAAAATGGAAATAATTGAATATCGTCTTATTTTTCGAAGGTAGTGCCAAATCAAATTCATGAACGATTGCTAAAAGTGTATAAGGACGCTTCACCTTCAATTAGAACAGTAGAAAAATGGGTTGCTAAATTTAAACGTGATCGTACACGTCTTGAAGATGATCCATTTGAAGGACGTCCAAGTGCTAATTTTTACAAAGGCTAAGGTCACCTTTCGTTGAAATCGTCCCGATGGCACTATTCGTGGAAAAGTGAGGCATACTATTTGAACACGCAACAATGTCAGTGGAGATTATATTGAATAATAAAATGTATTACAAACCATAAAATCGTGTTTTTCTTATCGAACGACAAAACTTACTGAGCAACTTAGTATTAATAAGGTTCGCCTTGTTACAATTTCTGGCATCAGAAGTAAACACACGAATATCGATGCTCCGACTGACTGAAATTTGCTGTTTCAAATTGCTCTAAATAGTAACTCAAATCGCTCATCTCATGACAGTAACTCATCTCATGACATCTCATCTCATGACAACCTCAATTAACTAGTTTTCCTATTCTGGTAAGAATGCGGCTTGTGACCTTGGATAGATAAGTGCTCGTAACAGGTTAAAATTTCCATGAATATTGTTCACCAGAACTGTTGTGTAGTGGCAGTAATTGAGTCGCCCTCGTTCTTCTGTTGTAATAGGTTTTACAGAATTTCAAAAATTGGCTGGTACTTTGAATTTTTTTTGGGTTAACTAGAAAGTATTGTGTAAGTGTCGTAATACATATCAAAATGACAAAAGGATTCCGCAAAAAGTTGTGCATTGTTGATCTTCTACAACATGTCCAATGACCATCACATACAAACTTGATCTTTATTTGACGTATCAAGGAACCATGATAATAGAGCAGCTCTAACATTTATTGGGCCCAGTTCAAGGTTGCAATGGTGGAACCCGTATGTTTAAAAATAATTTTAGAGTTATGTTTGAGAAAAGTCACGTCAGGAATATGAATTCGATGAATTGTCGTTTTCGGTGAACTGTCATTTTCGGCGAACTATGGATATACCCCTCCTCCAGTCAAGATAATTAGAATTAATCAGTAATTCCGAAAGTATAGGGTGCGGCATCTTTTGCTTCGTTGTTCAACTAACGGTATTTCGCCGCTCATAACATTAAGGTCTTCTGTCAAGTGACAGGAATTCAGAAATTCATTATATTCCTGGATTTGGGACACAGAAAATCTACAAGTGGTAATTGAGAAACCAATACATCCAAAATGAGAGATTGTTTTGTGTGGAATATGGTCCGAAGTCATCATAGGGCTCTTTTTCAACAGTCAATGGCGACCGTTATCGTGTCATATTAACCTTTTTATTCCCTACGAGAGGACGGCGCCACTGCTCATACAGCTAACGATACAATCGTATTCGAAAATCGATCTAAATGTAGCCACACCCTGTAATTCTCGAAATCCTGCAATTTGAGTGGAATTGAGCCATTTCTCAACTGATCATGATATAAAGGTCAAATGTGTGATTCTAAAATAATTTTTGGAAGGTGTTCTGGAATATGGCTAGCTGGGACAAACCTCGGTCATTTCTTAACCGATCGTAATGAAATTTGGTATAGGCAGGGTGGAAATGGAATTGGGCTTTATTTAGCTGAATCAAGTTGATTTGACTCACGGGTATTACTTGTTCAATCGAAATAGTTTGCTGTTTGCCACAAGAACCATCTTTGAGCATGCTACTTAGAAAGCTAACCGTGCTAACCAGAAACTCTGCCCGAAACTCTTTTCAACGTCCTCAAAATGCCATGAACAATTTATAAACTCACCTGCTTGTTTAAGCAGATACAATCTTAGTGATTCGGTGAGAACAACCAAGAGGAGAATACTTGAGCTATTAACAGACCATTTCAGCTTCAATAATTTAAAACTCATTTTAGCAAAACATTTTACAGTGAACAATTTTATCACTGTCAAACATAAGTAAAGGTCTGCGGGTACATATCAGTGAAACGTCACTACACTATTCTTCGGTAATCACCAGGCTTACAACAATGGCAGTTTGGAGTTTAATAGATATTCGATGGACCTTTATTTCAACATTCAAATGTTATAATAAGTCGAAACGTGTGCCGATCGTTGGCGAGCCAGTTTAATTTCAACCAGGAGGATAATAGGCCCTGCTAATCTACCATACGGCAAGAAGATGCTAATCTGCCTCTGGGTTGGTATTGCTTCTGAAACCACAGTGGTATAACAACAAACAAAATGCGAAACAGAAAGTTAAGATGGCAGAAGGCGTCGAATGCAAAGTTTCCCTGTGCATTTCAAAGAAGTTGAATCGATCGAAATTAGTACAAGAGCTTTCTACTGTTGTTGTAATCAGCCCTATTGATTGCCCTAATTTGTGTTAGTGGGGTCCAGAAAATTCGTCATATAGTTTAAGACGTTTCACTTCCAATCCAGTTTGAATTGAAAATTTCAACTATTACACAAACTGCATAAAACCTTTACCGCATGCTTTTTGCACAACCATTTGGTTTTCAGCAGTAATCAGTGGAAATGAAGATCTGACTCATCACGAGGATATAAAGTTTGGTAAACTATGCTCCTTTGGTACGTTATCTAGTAACATTGCACTTATTTCTAGAGTAAAAGCCGGCGCATAACAATTTTAAATGCCACTCCAGGTGTGAAGGTCACCGCATTTAAGATTCAAATATAGAAGAAAATTAAACATTTCCAACATATTTTGAACACCCAAAATATAAATTATTTTTGATTTATTAACAATATCAAATAATACATACAAGATTGTTTATGGTACCCAACTATTTACATATAAGGCACTTAAAATTCAAAACCAGTCGACTCAATTATTCATAAAATCATAACTTTATTTGTACGTAATTTGAATAGAAATGAACTCCTTATCCAAATCATAAAAGAAGATGCGTATGACGTATTAAAAACTAAAAAAATGTAATTAAACCAAAAATTATGTTTATCAGTTTTTGGTGTCCTATATTGAGTTCAAAATAAACACTGTGAGGTTATTCTCTATTTGACTTTCAACGCTATCGTTCGTCACATATACACACACGCCTCAATCACTTTGTGTAAGAAATTTTCAAAATATGCCCGTTGTACTCTACTCGAGTACTACGAGAAAACAAAATTCAGACGACAGCCAATTTTTTTTTTTTTTATAACCGCCGGCTGCAATTTGTATAACAAAGCGATTAAGCGATTCTCCTACGACAAAATCGCTTCCAAGGTGATCTCAAAGACAAAAATTCATAATATTAAAATACAAAAATTGTTCGCGAAAATTATTCAACAAAAAGAAAAATTTCGTTAATGCAATTCTTGCGTTGGATTACACTTACGATTGCGCGAGTCACGAAATTTATTAAAATGGAATACGTGATGATGTTGTTGTAACAATTTAAATCATGACGTAATATTACAGTATTTTGTGTATGAATGAATCGCGATTTGCATTACTCATAATTGGAACGACGTCAGGTAATCGACTATATAAGATTTATGAGCAACAAATACGAAATGATGCAAAATTTGTTGAGAGCAAGTAATACGCATGCTGTTACTATGGCTTGTAAACCCTCCAGCAAATTGTTGGAATTTTCTATAGCGGTTGTGTTGTGGGTGGCGATGGTATTTCATTGATTTCTTATTTTTCTTTAGAAAACGCCCGAGTGTTTGTTTACTTTTCGATTATTATAATATGTAAATGTATATTGACTAACACAAATACGATACCAGCACATGTTATAGTTACTATGGTAACATCGAATTTCACGTGTGTATTGTTTACATTATTTATTTTTGTTGGTTTCACATGCGTTGGCATGGTTGTGTTAGGATTTGCATAGGGTGCTTCCAAGAATTTTAAATAATGTAATTTTGTGTAACTAAATTTTCTTAGTGGTATTTAGCAATCTGCATAAAAGTGGAGGACGTGTGGCAGCCGACAACAACTTTAACATCATCAGAATCAGATTAACATAATCATTAAAGCGAACAAATATGCTGAGGCGATAGAGTGTTGAATTCCAAACTCCAAGGTACACTCACTGATATTATGGAAAGCGACAAAGGTATTATAACACAGTACCTAGACACCAATTAAGCAAGGGGAGATTAACTGGTAAAGATATCTTAACAAGGCGATAATGTGGTTGAAAGCTCAATGACAAATCATAATCAACACGAATGTTACTATCGCCGGAAGTTCGTCAAAATCTAAATGCACATAACTTATTGATGGGTAGCATTGGTGTGAATAATTCCAGTCGCCATCGAATTTATGAACGTAAAAGCTGTCTGCCCACTTCCATTGGATGTTAAAGAAAAACGGCAATATCACAATTCCTAACCGATATCCAATTCCATATTTACAGGAATTTTCAAGTCAACTAGCGTAGTAGGGTTAAGAAAGAAACCATTTATTAAAAAAACATTCCAACAATTTATGCGTGCGGTGTTATTCAAATTCGAATTTTGTTCCGTTTATTTAGACGACATTTTGTCGGAGAATATTTAGATTTTATTCTTATGATTTTGCCATGTCAAAACCTGTTCATATCACTGGATTGCGAATATCACTATGAATTTAACGATTTACAACAACAAATATCTTACTTTACACAACTATCTGATTATTCCCGAAAATACCGGAAATAATTTCCTGTTTGGAAATTATAGTGGTATTATATTTTTACCACTAATTTCTCATTAAACGCCACTAACAGCTCTTCACTTTCGCTGTTAAGCTATCGCGTACCACCATGCCTTAACTAAGACTCTCCCGATTGCGTACATCGTGTTGCACTATTTATATACATTTTCGAACAGAACATTTTAGATCTTTCACACAGGTTCTCTTCTAGAATATGCTGTTATATGTAAAACAAAATAAATCTGTTACAAAACAACTTCTGAGACATAAACCTAGATGTCACTAATTCCACAAATGTAACTGTTTTTATAATCCTTAATTGACCAATTTAAGGTGAAACGTGCAACCCAAGGAACCAATTCACGATGAATTGGCGTCCCCAGGCCAGTAGGCGAGATCGTAACAATAACAACCCTACCTAAATGGTTGATCTTGATCGGAGATTTGTAACGCATTTACGTCAAACTATTTTAACTGATTTTTTTAAAAACCTATAAAAAGAATTCTTATGTCGCAATCGATTGGTCACAAAAATCTATTGTAGCTGTTGAGAACTACAAGTTCAAAATGTCGTGCAACAATTTTCGCTCATCCGATAGTGTGTATTGACTAAAGAACGTAAACAATTGTATATGGAAAGTGCGGCAACAATGAGGTTTGCTTGTCGCAAATAACATGAATCCAATCAAACAAACTTTGATTGAAAGTTTAGACGTTTAAGATACATAGAGAAGTCAAATTCTTTATTTCACTGCGGTCCTACATCCGACTTAACCCAACCGCTCTCGTCCACCAGTTTCGATATCCTATTGAACGTATTACGTAAGTCTTATTCGACGTCGTCATGCAAGCGCAGTTGGGTCTTCCTCTACGAATTTTCCAACTCTTATTTTACCAACACTTAAATCACAACAACAAATAATTTACACAAATATTTATTAATTCACTTAACACACCATTTACAATTTGTAATTACTCCACTATTTTCAGTTAACACCATTTATTATTTTCCCGCTCCTCACTTTCGCTTTTAATATTTCGCGTATCGGATCTGCAAAATGACCCCCCAAGACTGACTCATTGTGTTCGTTGCACTCGTATTTATATATCGATCGAATATTCTAGACTCGTCTGGATCCCGCAGAAGTAATACTCTCGGTTCTGTGACTATATATAATCCGATATACAAAACAAAACTGTTATGAAACTATCAAACTACTAATAATGCTACTACTTTAACCTAGATGTCACTCATCTTACAAAAAAATGTTAGTTGGGTTCTAAACCTTAAATTTGCAATTTTTGGTGATAATGTCCCAAGCTGAATTAATTTCCCATCAAACCAATAGGCGAGATATACCATAAAATAAATGTTCCTTTTTCTATGGATATACCTTTAGGATCTCGGCATTGGTGAGACATTTATTGAACAAAATTTGCTGATTTAAGGTTTAGAACATTAATAAGATTTTGGCGATTAGTGACATTTGGGGTTGAGTAGTAGCACTAAAGGTAGTTTTATAACAGTTTTGTTGTATAGCGGATTATAGTAGTCATAAAAAAGGAACTATTAACTATTAACTAATTTCTTTTTTCGATGTAGTAGTCTAGAACATAACCCCTAGAATAAATCCAGACGAATCTAGAATATTTCATCGATGTACACGGTGGGCCATCTATTAGTTTGTTTTCAAATCAAAGCCTATCTGTGGCAACTGCTTTTTGAACGATTTGGTTGTAATTTGACAGCTCGTCAATCTGATATTCCGTGTCACATGAAAGACGGGCACGTGAAAGGACGCCTAGCAGAACCGCCGTAGTGAAATTGGCGAAGGAATTTCGTGAGAAAAGCTTGCAATTGGATGACAGAAGTGCTCCTCGAGCTTTCAAATGTCGGGATTTTAAAAGTCGGGATTTTGAAAATCGGTCTTTTGATTTCGGGCTTTTGAAAGTAGCAATTTTGAAATACTGGCAAGCGGCCCCAACCCCTGTTCTTGTAATTTACACATTCCCAGAATATTCGAAAAATTACCGGACAAACATTTATGCCACTACTGGGATATTCCCGAAATATTCCTACAATAATTTTCCCACTTTTATTTTATCAACACTAAATCACAACAACAAATAATTTCCACAATTATTTATTAATCACTTAATACACCATTTAATTTTTTTTAATTACATCACTATTTTCACTTAACACCACTTATTAATATTTAGCACTGTTTACTTTCGTGTTTAATATTTCGCCTACCGAATCTCCCAAATGGCTAACTAATGCCTCAACCAGTCACGACTTAAGAGCTTAAGTTACACGCCGGTTGCACCACTTCGGTTAGTGCTACAATCACCAAAATTTTATAGGCTTCGTACCGCTAACCTAAGTGGTCCAAACGGAACACAACTTTAGCTCTTAAGTTTTAACTGGTTAAGGATTAAAACTGCTCCATTGCGTTCGTTGCACAGTATTAACACAGATCGAATACTTTAGACTCGCCTGGATTTATTCTAGAATGTCCTAGTCTACTACAACCCGCTGTACAAAAAAACTGTTATAAAACTACCTTTAATGCCACTACTCAACCTCAGACTCACTAATTTCACAAACAGTGTATGTAATGTTCTAAACCTTAAATGAGCAATTTTTTTTTAATAAATGTCTCACTATTGCCCAATTAGTTACCCATCAGCCCAACAAGCGAGATCGTAACAATATTGTTACGAATTAGCCTTGTCAAAACCGGTTGATATCAGTGGATTGTTCATATCATTAGAGTGTGCTTTTGATCTTTCGCGTACCAAATATCCCAATTGTCACAACAAGACTCATTGTGTTTGTTGCACTCGTATTCATACACCAACAGCATATTGTACATTCGCCTAGATTTATTATAGATTCGCCTAAATGTTGTCTAGGTTATGTTCAAGACTATTATAATCTGCTACACAAAAATCTGTTATAAAACTCTTTTAGTGCTACTTCTAAACAACAGATGTCACGAATCCCACAAGAAATTAAATTAAATAATCTCAAATGCACAATTTTGTTGAATAAACATGCTCACCATCACCGAATTACCTGCCCATTAACCCCAATATGCGAGTTCGTGGCAATATTCGCCAAATCATACCTCACAACGACGTCACTGTTTAAATATAGCCATTAAAAAAAATTACCGACTCATATAAAATCGATAAATCCAAAACTCGAACCACGCCGATAGTGCAGTTTTATAAAATTTAATACTTTTATACAACAACAAAATCGCGAAGAATCATGCCTACCTTCACGCAAATTACACAAATGTCAGTGGTCATTTTCATTTATTTTGGTGTTGAAGCAACGAAATTTTTCTCGCCAATATTTTTTTTTTTTATTTTCAACCTTTTAAGATACAAATCTTAAAACGCGAAACGATAACATAAAATGTCTTATCGAAAAGCGTGTCTCGCGTAAAAAATTTCACATCGTTTTATTTTAACTAAAATTATTATGCAAAAAAAAATAGTTTCAGTATAAAATCGTGTTTAGTAATCAAATTGTTTTTTTTTTAATTCTGTGTTGTTGTTTTGATGTTTTCTCGTCTTGTGTTTGTGTTGTGTACCACCAAAAATTAGAAATTCTACATTGGTGGCGTTTAAATATCTCATTAAATAAATTTTAAAATTTTTATTATACTTCTACTAATTACAGTTTTACATACAATACGCAATTAAAATAATACAGTTGCTGTGTGTGTAACTAAAAAAAGAAGTAAATTTCCAAAAATAAAAAAAATTCGTAACAAATTTTACAAAATGAAGTTTGTCCTACATTAAAACGTAAAATAAAATACAAAAAAACATGTATTTATTTATTTTGTGTAAATATAAATATTCACATTGTTGTTGTGTTCATAAAAATTACATCAATTAAATTCATAGTGCGGGTTTTCTGTGTGTGTAGTGCATAATACAAAAAATAGTGTGAAAATAGTGCATCAAACGCCAACTCAAGAGAATGATGAATAATTCAAGGTCACACTTGCAATCCTACCTAAATCATTCACTTGCTATTCGGCAAGAGATTCAACGCTTCGAAAGTGTTCATCCATCGATTTATGTCATATACGATTTGATTAAATCGATCCCGGATCCGCAAATAGCACAAAAAATTCGGGAACATGTTGTATGCATTGAAGGTAAGCCCCCCAGTAACATTTAAGAATTTGTTTGGTTTCGAAATCATTGCGATTGGTTTATGTGTATGTATGGTAAATTGTATGAATGAAGCGGAATACCAGCGGTGTTTGCTTTTTATCGTTGTTGGTTTCTTACCAATTAAGACGTTGATGCGATAGTGAAAATTAACTAGCTATGATTTTATAGAAAGTAGAAACACTGAAGTAAATAATTATAATTTTATTTTTTATGTTCTTTTTATTGTTACTTTTACCGATTTTTGCAAAAAATATTAGATAAAAATTTGATTGCTCTGGCAGATTTAAATTGGGAACATGTTGCACATTTGATTAGAGGCGATATGGATAATGTTTGTGTATAAGTATAACCTAGAATAATAAATTGTTTGTAGGAATGTAATTAGTATACCTCCTCTGCAAAAATCGTGTAGCACCTATCCTAAAGATATGCCGGCGTGGGTGGACGAAGGAATTGTGAAACAAATCAATAATGTCATGTGAGTAACTGCAGCATGGAACTTTCGAATTTCAAAATGATCTTTGCATACACCCCATACAGTCAAATTTGTACTAATTAGAACTCACTGGAAAATATTAGTGCTTGCCCAGAAGCTGAGAAAACAGGAAATTAAAATTTCAAATTTCGCCAACCTACTTTAACATTTTCGATAACTAAACTGAAATGAAATTTAGACGAACACTACGATCAACTAGGGGTCAATAACAAATGGGTTTACTTTGTCATATTAAAATAGGAATTATTTTTATTTGTTCTACCTGCCGTGCAAATGAAGTCTACATGTATGCACTTTGTTCATTGGAAATCGATATGAGCAAGCCAATCCTCGGATACAGTAAACGTCTAAATTTCATTTATCAGAAAAATCATTTGTTAAGTTTGATATTTTTTAAATTTGCACTTGTCTACTTATATATGAATTTTTTTATTATTTTAACAAATGGTTGTGTGTACATTTTTGATTGGTTAATTTTTTATTTTTGCCAGAATCTTCACATTCGTTAATACTATTCGTTTTTAGAATCCGTTGAGTTTTATAAAGAATTTTTTATTTGCAATCGCCCTATTCAACATCGTTTATAAGTCAGTACCGGATACTTAACACGCATCTTCCAAAACAAATTAAAAACAAAAGTGTACGATGGTCCTCCTACACGAAGACAAGAACAACAAAGCTGTAGCGGCCCAATTCAATGTACATACGTTGCCTTAACCCATATTACCCCAAATTAATTTTCTTTGTAAAAAAGATAAACTACTTAAGTAGTAAATATTTCGAATGGTGAAGTTGGAATACCAAAAATTGTTGGTAAAATAAAAAACGACAGTTAAGTAACTGCTACGAAAAATGCAAAAAATTACCAACTTAACCTTCAAAGTCCTTGAAATTGTGTAACAAAACATAATTGTAAATGTGTTCTGTAAAATTATGGTATTTGAATAATTCACCTGTGCACCGCTGCGATTGCAAAACCATACTAAATCTTTTTTCGAAAGGATTTTTAAGCCCTTATTCCACAATGAAACATATTTTTTCAGTAAAAAATACTGAGAAACCGAAAAGAGGAGAGTATACATATTAAAATTACGTTAGAGTGACAAAGACAACAAATGTTGCCATAAAAAGTATTGAGTTTCATACTTTTTATGGCAACATTTTCCCCAGTAAATTTTACTGAGATTTTTTTTTGTTTCGTTTTGGTACATACGTGGCGAAATTATATTTTTATCTCGCTATTTTTTTACTGAAAAAATAAGTATGTTTCACTGTGGAATAAAGGCTTTATTTAAACAGAACATTGCAGTAAAAATATTCCATTACAATTTCTCCAATTCTCTTATTAAGAGATTTTTTGTATTGATCTATAAATAGATCGCTGGGCTAATATGGGTTAACTGCCGGACATGAGTTTTCATAGAAAGTAATACAATCCTACCACTCATCACTCTTTACAAAGCTAAATTTTCAAAACGGCAGTTAAGATCAAAAGTTTCATACAAAAATTTCTCTATACAGATAGGATTAAAAAACTTGGAACAGACAATGAGGGGAATAAAATAAAATGTAGTATTTATCGGATCTACTCGAACTATAATTATGGTAATCTGGTAGCAGCTAGGGAAATTTTATATGTGTATTTAAAAAAGTGGTTTCACCAAAACGCAGTAGCGACAACCGGTTTTTATTGAGCCTATCTGATAGACATTTTTTCGTATCATGATCAAAAGTATAAGGTGTTTGTTTATAAAGTGATAAGAGGACATTTGATTAAATTCTCTATACGATATCACAACGGGATTTTGACATAATTTCATGGTGTATGTCTGGATTATAGTCACCTGGGCTACTTACATTACTTATTTTCTTTTTACTTTCTTCCTATAACAAAGCATAACAAAATCAATGATGGTTGAAACAAAAAATAAAATCTTGTGCATTTAATTTTTATTCAATGCTCTCTAGACAAAAGTCTATAGTGGATCAAATAAATCTACTAAACAAAATAATTAATGCAAGAGGGTAACTTGTTAAATCGCAAGCCCCTATATGCCGAAAATACATAACTGTTTATTTCGACAATGAATACAAATAAAAGGAGCACCAAATCAGCCAGTAACCAAATTTGAATATTGATTAGGTAACTTTTAAACCAACCATGATTGCTCTGCCACTCAGTCGTTAAAATGCACCTTTGGGCAAACCCCCATGATAGACTTAACCTGAAAACGTTTTGTTCTTCTGATGAATTTCAAAATTTTCGGTATTTTAATGACATTAATTGATCCTCAAACGAGAAACGTGAGCAGAAAGCAGAGTGATCTAAAAGAGGTTAGGAAGACAAATACATAAGAAATGTTCAACCATCTCGTCCTCCATTCCTCCACATTGCTCTCAATTTGCCGAACTCGCATTCTAAACAAATGCTTGTTTAGAGTACAGCGTTCCTTGAGAATACCCACTAAAGTTCCCAAGGCGGTGATCATAGCTTAAAAGCACCGAATTTTTGTACAAAACAATGGGAGAAATTTATTTGAGGTAGCATGCGAGTCAATCATTTATGCTTTTAAATTTGGTATTACCGTGATTTTACCGATTTCCTTCCCAAAATATAGTCAATTAATTATGTGTTTTTGGATGTTCCAGCAAACTTTACGCTTGTTACGTCAGAATTGACGACTCTACACAGTACTACACAACCAATTTAGCTAGCTAGTAAGATATTTGGTAAACGGCTAAGCTTTCTTGCAAATTAAAATTTTTAGAAAAAGTAGTTTTCTTTTTTTTTTAATCTTTTTCAATCTGTTCTGGGGCTTTCCGTCCCTACCCTACGCAGTCGCCTGCCATATCGAAGACGTACGGCTATAAGTCCCATTTTCATTACCATCTGCACATTGCATAGCTCCATGCCAGCCTATCCCCTTTTCAACCAAAAAAAATGGCTCAATTGAAGTCCAAACCACACAAATGTGTTAGTATAAAATTATAGTACATATTTAATGGCGTTTTTGATAAAAAATTTCACCTGTTTTGAAACACAACCAACACAATTGTGTGTATATAGTTATAGTGTTATTTTTTGGATGAAATAAGTTTGAAAGGGAAACACAAATGTGTAAGTTGGTTCAAAACACTAAAAAAATAAATTTTTGACATGGTACTTTTGCCCTACTCGCACAATTGTGTTAGTAAAACACAAAAGGGCTATACTAACATGGAAGGTGGGTCGGCCCATGAGTTTTGCACTTCGACAGGGGGTCATAGTTGTGTCCCTTTTTATCCCAGATCGTAATCTGAAGATGAAAATTCCCTATTGTGTCCTGCCCTTATCGGGATTGGAACCCGGTAGGTACCAATCCAAACGCCAAAGCTTTAACTACTCTGCAATTTGGTCGGTAAAAAAGAAAAGTTGAGACAGCGAAATCGCTTCATGAGATGCAGCGCCAGCAGGAAGTAAGAAGAAATGAAATCATTCACGGTAAGTATTAACCATTTTTCAAAATGAATTTGAGTTTCGCTTTTAACGAATCTGTTAAAATGAGTTTTTTACTGAACATTTACTGAATGTAGTAACGACAAGCAGCGATTACATTGTTCATAAACATAATTACTGGTTTCTCATGGTAGGTCCTCAGCTAATTGATTGTAATCAATATGGGTTATATGAGAACAATTGCTAGGAGTAATCAGGTAGTGGTCAGAAGAAAGATGTAACGAAAAAATTTCAACATCTTTACGAATTTCACCTATTCGTTCGTTTTCCTGGCTACATCTTTGACTTTGATGTTACCCCGACCATTCAGCCTATATTAGAGTTGCCACACTGCTAACTCGAATTTGGCCCTAAGTTGGGTTATATGTATATTATGTTCTGCATTGGAGTTTGTCTGTTTCCCTGCTATATTACAACTTAGTTATCCTGTATCAGTGGATCAGTTGCTCCTGGTTGTTGCTGTGCAATTTTGAGTTTAAGCAGACTTCGCCCGTGGAATCCCCTTAGTATTTATTAACGCATCTCTAAAATCAAAAAACACTAATAAGACTATTACGATATTGGAAATTATCTTTTTAATATCTCGGTAGATGCTCGGTATAGATCTAATCATTCTGAATTTAATTGCCGGGGGTAATGTTTTTAGTTATATTTCCGGCTATTCCTGAATTCCAAACTAGTAGATAATCCTATTTGGTAACTCTGATTTTTCAACAGTGTTTGATTCTTTATCAAACATGAGCTTGTTGTGGAAAAATGGGAAGTTATTGGGGGTGGGGGATGTGGGGAAAATTGTTGTGAATTTATTACCCTCGGTGGGCCTATTTTCGTAATTTCCAAGAGAATTGGGGACTGGGGAAAGAATTCACATATAATTTCTGTTAAAATTTATTTTTGCTTGACTACTGAGGAAAAGTTTGTTGTAATTTTTTATAAATTGGGAAGGAAATAGCAAAACTACCTAGGAAAATTACCCCTAACTTTTTACCTTAGTATGCCAGAAAAAATTAATTTAATCATAAATTATTATGTAAATTCCTTCCCTATTACCAAAAATTAGAACGCGAGCTGGCGAGGTCAACAATTATTTTGTGTACACATACACTGTATAATATACAATCGTCAATTTTGCAAAGACAAGTAGCAATATAAAAAGTTCCGGTTGAACCGGTTGAATATGACAATGATGATGACGTTATACCTCACCTCTTCTATTCGCTTGCTTTTGACCAGTGGAACTGATTGTTTGCAATGTGATTTGATTTTTCATTTTCAAATATTTGAACAACATACGAAACCGCATTTGACACATCAATTAAAAAAAAATATGTAAACAAAATGACGCGCATGCGCTCAAGCAAACCAATATTAATAAAATAACCACTACTATGTTTTTTCGGTTTGCTCACCTCGCGCTGTCATTTTTGGTACAAAATCGACACTCAGAATAGGGCCTCTCGTGGCTTATGTTATTTCAGCTATATAACGCTGTAAGTATTCACTTAGAAAATAAAGTGTTATTGCTATGGCCGCCTTCGAAACGTTTGAAATGGCTATCAAGAAACTCGATCTGGTGTTTTGTTCAGAGGTCAATAACTGCGTCGTTTTAGAAACCAGTCTACTTCTTTCTACCATTGATCTATACGACCTGCTTTAATTTTCGCAAATCTGTTTTTGGGAAACTTAATGTAACTCACAACTCAAACTGAAAATTTTTACTCTGCAATTTTTTAATGTATTCAGCAATCTAGATCTTATGTTCGGCATAAAAACAGTTAGTCATCACCTAAACACTAAAGAGTTGTGCACGTTTCGCAATTTAAGAAATAAACTTTGGAATTTTTTTTTAAATCCAAGTCCGAATTAGATTATTTTAATTATTTGAATAACTGCATTTTACTCATGTAATCGGATATTATTGCCAACCCTAAGCGTTTTTAGCAATTCATCAATTAAAAAAAAACTGCCGATATCCTTCTGCCCTGAAGTGTGACGACCACTCTTCCAATCATCCCCAAGTCATAGCTAACCGCTAAGTTTGGCGTATTTTTCAGTCAATCTCTCTCGAATAGCGACTTTGAACTCGACAAGGACTACTTTTAGTATATCAAAAATGATTTTCAAACATCTTTGCTTTCTAACACACCCTAATCAATAAAATCGTAAAACTGAAGGGCGATTTATGTGTGACTACACTTTCTCAACCATTTCAGTATACGCTGACGAATCAAAATTTATAAAAAAAATTTGAACCATCAATGACGTTCATATATGTCTTACAGGGCGACCTGAAAAACCTTCCTATATGGTGTGGTAAGAATAATCTCGAGTTTGTCGTTAGCAAAGGTCCGTTCATAATATATTCTCGCAAGCTATCACATTCTTTTTTTTCGTGATTATTACATTAAACTCGTGATTTGGGTATTATATGTGATAGGAAATTAAACTTCCGAGTTAAAAACCATCAACAGAGCAAACTCTATGCTCGGTTTCGTCGAACGCTGGTTCAAGAAATTTCTTGATCCGTTTCTTTTTAAGTCGTTCATAAAAAAATCGAGGCAGTGCAGCAACGATTTCTTCATTTTGCTCTGTGGGGATTATCGTGGGTGGACAATTACAGCTACCTCCTTACCTGGATCGTTTAACGTGTATTAATATGCAACCACTAAGTAAACGTCAAGCTGATTGTGATTAAAACAAATTTGTTGCTAGGGTACTATGGGAATGCCATGTCAATTTCAATTTATTTGACTACAATAGCTGTGTTTCTTGATGCTTGATCTGATCCGGTTCAGTTCATGTTTCAAGAAAAAATACAACGGCGCTTTTTAGATTTCAATTCAAAATTTGTGATCTAAAACAAAATTTAGATCAAGTTTTCCATATACAATTTGTGCTGATCCGGATCAATGGGTGGTGTCATGAAACATGGCAAAAATATTAGTAAGTTTTGTTTAACCCTTTCAGTCATGAATTTGAACCCACGAGTAAATTCAATTAAAATAATGTTTAATTCACTACATTAGAGTCAGAAAATAGAAAAATGAACCAAAAAAAATTTCCTTTTAGGGTTTCCACTCACCAGGATGTTCCGAATTCGGAACAAATGCTCACAAGGGGTAATAAAAAAGCGTACGCAATTTTGTTATCAAAAATAACGAAAAAATAAATGTAACATATTTCAAAATAAAAAGTAGAACTACTTACTTACTTACATAAGTACAAATTTCATAAAATGATCACATTCAGCGTCTAAGGAACTAAATTAGTAAAAAATATTTTTAAATATTATTGCAATTCAATCACATCAATTATAATTCAGCCTTGTAAGTATTTGTTCTGAAGGTCGCAAATACATAATATGTTTTTATTGCGTATTTCGATAAAAACCAAAAAAACAATTTCGATCACGATTTAAGCATAAATGTACGTTACATTTGTCGCAATAAAAGTGAGATTTATATTTGCAATCTTGAGCTTTGCATCGAGTTCCCTCCGGTTTCTTATCATGGGCATATGATTGACAAGATCATATTTTAACTCGTCTATTGGTTGAATTTCAGAACGACCCCGTTTTATTGACTGAGATAACTCAGGTTCAGTTGGTTTTCTCCCGCGCCGCATCACTGGAACGGTGCTTGTTTCGATTAGACTTCGAGCCAAAAAATATTCGAAAATTTAATAGGTCCATTATTTTGTTTGCATGGATGTTGTTTAATTTGCAGTGCTTTTTATATTCAATCTAACTCGAGACTACAGCCAAATCAACAACACAGAATATAACTCGTAATGTCCATTTTTGCGATTTTATAAATATCCGATAATTATGATCGATCAAGTCTACTCCTCCCATATTATTATTGTGGAGTGCTACTATTTCGGATTGATCAATCGACATGAATGATTTAGATGTCTTGTCCCATCTTGTAATGTACCGGTTCCAATGAAATTGAATGTTAAATAAACGAATTTGTTATCATACCATCGACTTTTGACGTCTTCACAGTGGCCTCTAGATTTATTTTTGATTACTTTGGTACCGATAAATGGGGGATTAGCGAACCGATTTACTCCGGCTGTTACGATAGCATTTATTTGCTTTTGTAGAAGTATTTCGAATAAAGCTTAAGTATGTTGAAAAATAATTATCGAAAAAGAAACTGTGTCCAGTGCTAGAAACGCGATTACAGCAATGTAATACAATGGAAGCACCATATCCATACCGTCTAATATTATCTTCTGAAAGACTGGATCGTAAGGCAGTCCACTTTTGCCACAAAGCATATAAATTCTTATACCCTAAGGGCAGGGTTTTCCTTTTATATAGTTATTGTTTAATCGCCAGCTTACCTTTAAACGGCACGATTTGCTCATCAATAGAGATATGTTCTTCGACTTCATGTTTATCAATTTATAAAATTTATCCGCAGATGTACTAGCACTGTTCAGTTCAAGACGTCCATGAAATTGTAATACTTACGTTTCTTAATTGAGAGAATCTTGCATAACTCATGGCTTTTAATACCAAATCTAAACCAATATGCGAGTTCCAATACCCATTAATATATGCAATTCAAATAATTTTTTTAATTCATCCACTCGTGTATGTTTTTAGCCACGAATGGATTGCTGTTCTGCATACAAATTAGTGTAAAATGCAGTATTTGTAAAAAAATCATCCTGATAGTATTTACGAAAGTAAGATAAAGGTGTATCTACTTTAGGAACACCTACTAGATCCGAACAGGCAATTTTCCTTGTTTGGAAATCATTATTGCCGTGACGCCATCGTATATCGGATTTTTTTGGTAAATTCAAATTCACCCAGTTGGTCAATAAACTCTCTCATCGGTGTGAAGTTTTTGGACACTTTTAAATTTTTGAACACTTTTATAATTTGAACAGAAATTTACGCGAGTGTCCAAAAATAATTTTTTTAGACATAATTTCGATTTTAGACGGATATTTCAGCACATGTTTATTTCTAAAAAATTTAAATACAACAAAAATTGTTTTATAAAAAAAATCAATTTTTTGTACTTCATATACCTACTTATATATATTGAACTTTTGAAAACTTAATTTAATCATCAGGAATATGCGGAATATGCGGAATATGCATTTTTTATATGCAAGGGTGTCGTTGTAGGTTATGGTAAATTACACAAATCTTGGAGATTGGCTCTCCTACGATACGTTTGAAAGAGGATACTTTATGGAATTTAAATCACCTAATGCCATTTCGAAATTAGCCGTAGGGCTCTCTCTACAACGAGATCCTTTCATATAAAAATCGCGGATAGTGTGAATGTTCAAAAATTATATACGAGAGCCCTACGGCTAATTTCGAAATGACATTAGGTGATTTAAATTCCATAAAGTATCCTCTTTCAAACGTATCGTAGGAGAGCCAATCTCCGAGATTTGTGTAATTTACCATAACCTACAACGACACCCTTGCATATAAAAAATGCATATTCCGCATATTCCTGATGATTAAATTAAGTTCTCAAAAGTTCAATATATATAAGTAGGTATATGAAGTACAAAAAATTGATATTTGTTATAAACACAATTTTTGTTGTATTTAAATTTTTTAGAAATGAACATGTGCTGAAATATCCGTCTAAAATCGAAATTATGTCTAAAAAAATTATTTTTGGACACTCGCGTAAATTTCTGTCCAAATTATAAAAATGTCCAAAAATTTAAAAGTGTCCAAAAACTTCACACCGGTAACTCTCTCTCGATATTTGCATTTTCGGATACAGCCATCATTTGGTATTTTCGGATTTGGCCTTGCTCTATATCAGTGCCAATTTCTTCCGTCCGATTCGGAGTGTACAAATCCGTCTTCTGGAAGTTAGGAAAATGAACAGAAATATAATTTTTTTAATTATTGTATAAATTTGGCCAACTCAGCAACCAAACCTTCTGCTGTGGTAAGTTCTATTGTAGGAAACTGAACATCATTTAAATCGTTATGTAAATCTTCCGTTTCAATATCCTCGTCGCTTGAGAAATCGAATTCCGACTCGGGTCCATTTAAAATATCGGCTATAAGTTCCTCAATATTCTTCTTGTTCTTCAAATATCGTTTCCCATCACTTTTGTTCATTTTTTATAAATTTATCTGAAATTTGTATATTTCCTTTTATGTTAAAAAAATAAAAAATAACGATTAAGTTATTATGTTCCGAAATCGGAACATTTCTGTTTTGTACAGTTGTCCCGATTTAGGAACACGTATTTTGCAATGCAATTTTAGTAATTTTTTGTAATGTAATAGTCTTTTATGTTATTTAAATTCAAACTATGTAATTATATTTACCATTAAAAACTGAAATCGAAGCAAGAAATATCACAAAAATAGCATCGTACAATCCGCCCTATTAAAATTTGACTTCAAGCCTTGTGCATGAATGTCAATAAAATGCAAAGGCCCTGTTCGATTTCTGTAATAATAAAATAATTTTAAAATAAGTGAAATAATTTGCTCTTCCATATTTTTTAGTAAGTTCAATTGCTGTCCGAATACTATAATAATTTTGACATAATAAATTTGACATTTCAAAATTTGTAAACTGTATAAATAGACATACGATTAATTTAAAATTGTGTTAAGTGCCTGAAAGTTATTAACTAAATAACAAAACTAAAATGATTGAAGTGGAATTTGATCCAAACCTAGTAATGTTTTGCCTTATAACTTGGTACAGGCATCTAATGAGATGTCGTCGGAGTCAGGCGCGAGTTTTGTTACAACACAGGTAGTTAACTCTGTTTGAGGAATGGAATGTATTGTTATTTGTTAATGGTATGATTTTTATTGATTCCAGCGACCAACAATGTATACTGTTCCATCCAACAACAATATTACATATTCCATCCTAACATACGATGATGCTGTAACGCGAATGCATCTTAGGATTTCATCAAAAACATTTATTGAAATCAGCAAATTTTTGCCCAATAAAAATCATGGTTGGGGGTCAGAAATGGAATTATTGGTATTTTTGCTGTGGTTGGCAAATGGAACTAGTTACTGAGTAGAAGGGGCAGCTACCGATATAGCAAGATCTACTATTTGTAACATTGTTCATAAATTATTAGATTTTACAATTGATAATATAATGCCCCGAGTGATAACTTTGCCTACGCAAGATGAATTACCAAATATTGCTCGCAGATTTAATCGAAGAGCACGAACATCAATTTTTCAGAAGGCAGTTGGTGCTATCGATGGAATTCATATTGAAATTGTATGACCAGTGCGACTACACGACCAATATATTAACAGAAAATTAAAATATTCCATCCAGTGTTAAGCCATCTGTGATGCAAGCTATAAGTTTCTGGATGTCTTCATAGGGTATCCGGGTTCTGTGCACGATTCTCGGGTCCTATATTGCAGTCCAGTATTCAAGGAGAAATTGTATCCACCGCCAGGTTATTTTTTATTGGGCGATAGTTGTTACCCATGCAGAGTAGAACCAATTTCTCTCATAGCTCCATTTAAAGGGCGCAGCTTAAACAATGATAAAGTATTTAGCGCTGCTCGTATTGTTGTTGAGTGTGCATTTGGACAAATGAAAGTCCGCTGGAGATCGATTTTCGGACGTGCTTTACAACTCAAAGTCGAAAATATTGTTAAAACAATTGCGGCATGTTGTACGTTCCATAATATCTGTTTATTGACGAATGATAGTACCGTATTATCATTAAATGAAGAGCTTGAAGCGTTCAATGAACCTATACCGATGATGAAATTCTCGATAGATTAAATAGCGACCAGCAAACCGGAATTCAATTACGCGAGGAATTATTTGAAAGCTTTTTAAACATCCGATAAAGAAAAGAAAAATAATTTTTGTAAATAATTTTTAATTCAATTTTATTAAAAAATACTTAAACATAAAAATATTTCAGACTTTTGTTTACATTTATCACAAAAAATAATTCAATAAAAAATGTAATTCAATATTATAACAATTCATTTAACATATTAATTATTATCACTTATTCGGCAGGTAAATAAATTATTCGGAATCCAATTTCTCGGAATCTGATGACGGGCGCTCAAAAGGTATTCCAGTAAAATTTGCAAAGCCCTCCAAAAATTTAAAAAAACATTTTGACTCTTTTTTATGGCTTTTGCATTCTTTTTTATATTTTTTCAATATCTCCTAGTTAACATTTCTTTTCCTGGAAGCGTGACGTGCTGGAGTTACGTCACCCTCCTTCACATAGTTACGGGCTAGCTGTCGGCTTGTCCCCGGCTCTGTGTGACGTTCAGCTTCAATTGACAAGGATGCGGACTCGCTTGAAACAGTTGGGCAAATCAACTCCGACAACGCCTCCACCTCGTCTGCCCCAGTAAAACTATTGTTTGGATTTTGTTGGTATCTACCAACGGTGGGTGAATTGCATGGCGACTGGACCCATATGTGTGCATCAACTCAAAAAAATCCCAAGTGGCAGCGGTTACTTCCCCATCCTCTGTTTGTACCCCTGTAGGAGGATTTACTAGTTCCTATAAAAAAAAGGAAAGAAATTAATATCCCTTGACTCCCATTGAGTATATCTATAACAAAATCATAATACATACCTTATATTGTTTAAACAGGTTGTTCCACTTGGCCCGTAACTGCTCAATCGAATATTCCAATAATTTGGCGGTATCCCTAATAATTCTGAAATATTTACAATATTAAATACTGGATAATATTTAAATAAAGAAATTGTGTAACTTACGTCCAGTTTTCATTCCTTCTATAAAATTTTTTGCTGAATAGATTTTCGTGAGCCTCGCCTTTATAAGTCGGATTATTTCTTCTTCCGACACTGTAACAAATAATTATATTAATGCGTATATATATATAGAAAAAGTAAATATATGAAATATTTTTATATGTTCAAATAGTTTTAATTACTTACTTCGTCTGTATCGTATTTGTTCTTCTGCCATTTTACAAATTTGGAGATGAAAAAACAAAAATTTATTTGATAGCTATACATATGTTTACTAGCAAACCAAAATTATTACAGAAATATCAAAATTATTACACATAGCTACTGTAATAATTTGGTTGCAAACAATTTTCTGTCAAAATTATTACAAGAAAAATAATGTTTACAAAAATCGAACAGGGCCAAAGACGAAATTATTTTGTAAATGAATAGGACTTTAAATGGAAGAGAAACTTAATAAACACATTTTTATTAATCACTTGTTTTTGTTTCGCAGAATATTTTCCAAAAAGTTTAAAAAATCACTCGATCGATTTCGACTTGTTAGGTCATCATCAGGAGTATCTACTGAATTGTATTAGTAAAAATTTTTTGTTATATAGTAGAAAAAAGCAAAATATAAATAAAAATAAAAGAAGGAGGGGAAAAAATAAGCAATAAAAATTAATCTACGGATCGCGCAGGTAGGCGATGAGTCATAGGTTGAGTAACAAAATTCAAGGTATATTATTGCGTACGTGAGAATAGAAAAGGGCGGGGTCTGTAATTGGTGAGAACCGGATTTCTCTGTTCATTACGGATATTTTGGTTAAGAAATATTGATTTTCGAATTTCGTAAGATTCTAAGGTATCTAAACGTCTGCCTTTGGGTTGTATATGTAATATGTCTAAATTGTTCAAGCTAGCTGTATGATTTTCTGAAGTTAAATGGTTTTGGAAAGTTGATTGATTGCAACCAGATAAATGTTCTTTAGCTCTAACTCCAAAATTGCGCCCAGTCTGACCAATATAGGAGAAACTACAATCATTGCAATTAATCCTATAAACGCCAGATTTGGAAAGGCGATCAACTCTAGGTTTATTGTTAAAAATCATTTTCTTTATTGTGTTATTATTATAAAAAGCAAAACTAATATTGGTATAATTGGACACGATGTTGCTAATCCGTTGGCTCGTTTTTCCTATATACTCTAAGCGACGCCAATTTTCCCGCGTTAGACTGTCCGGTGGATAAATACCCGTTAGAGTTTTACGCTTTAGCTTTTTATTCAATAACTTTAATATAGTCCTAGTTGCATATCCGTTATTTGTTGCTATTTGAAGAATTATGTTAAGCTCAGTGTTATAATTTGAATTCGACAGAGGGATGTTTATTAGTCTATCTATGAGTGAGTGGAAAGCTGACATTTTAATATTATGGGGATGGTTTGAAGAACTAGGGATAACAGCGTCTGTATACGTGGGTTTCCGATAAATTTTGAAGTCTAAAGTAGAATTAATCCTGGTTATTGTTATATCTAGAAAATTAATGCATTTATTTTCTTCTTTTTCTAACGTAAAATCAATGGTGGGATATTGAGAATTTAACCAAGTAAGGAAAGGGTCTAACAGTCTATCAGTTCCATTCCATAGACATAATATGTCATCAACATATCTATACCAAAAGATTATATGACGAAAATAGGGATTGTTATTTGATATGATCATTTGTTCGAAGAAATTCATGAAAATTTCAGCCAACAAAGGTGACAGAGGGGAGCCCATGGGTAGACCATCAGCGAATTTGAAATATTTATTATCAAAACAGAAATAATTTTGTTTAATACAAGTCTCAAAAACTAACTTCAGTTCACGACGTAAGCTCTCATCTACAACATCCCTATCTAAGTAATTACAAACTATTTGGGACAAAGTATTAATTGGAATAGAAGTGAAAAGACTGGCAACGTCAAATGAAACTAGTTTTGAATGTAACGGAATGTCGACGTCTTGAATTTTGTTAATCAATTCTACCGAGTTCTTAACCGAGTAACCCGAAAAGAAATTAGTATGACAATTGAAAAAATTTATGAAACCCTTACATAGCTTGTAGGCACGAGCATTGCAATACGCTACTATTGGTCTAATCGGAATGCGTTCCTTATGGATTTTTGGTAAACCATAAAGGATCGGGGCAGATGGATTCATGACAGAGTACTTCCAACCAGTTCCATCAAATAACTTCTGGCATTGGTTGATACACTTACTAACCGAAATCTTAAAAGACTTAGTTGGATCTCTGCCAAGCTCTATTGCTTTACTTTCTGTAATAAAATCAGAAATTTTATTGCAGTAATCGACTTTTGTGAGCACGGTAATTGTATTGCCTTTATCCGCTTTACACGCTATAAGGTCATGGTCACGTAGTTTTTTCTTTATCGCACCAATCACTTTGAAGTTAGTATTATTAGAAGCAGCAGAAGAAGAGAATGGTGGAATAGAAGAGAGAAATCCGGTTCTCACCAATTACAGACCCTGCCCTTTTCTATTCTCACGTACGCAATAATATACCTTGAATTTTGTTACTCAACCTATGACTCATCGCCTACCTGCGCGATCCGTAGATTAATTTTTATTGCTTATTTTTTTCCCCTCCTTCTTTTATTTTTATTTATATTTTGCTTTTTTCTACTATATAACAAAAAATTTTTACTAATACAATTCAGTAGATACTCCTGATGATGACCTAACAAGTCGAAATCGATCGAGTGATTTTTTAAACTTTTTGGAAAATATTCTGCGAAACAAAAACAAGTGATTAATAAAAATGTGTTTATTAAGTATAAGTGTGTTTCGCCAAGTGCCTACGGCAAATAGCGTAAAAAGTGGAAGAGAAACAATTAAACTATAACAAAAATGTGGAATGGAGAAAAAATGGGCTAAAATTTAATATGGAAAAAATTGTCAAAATGTATTTTCCGAAATCGGAACACCATGACTCAAAGGGGTTTAAAGAAACTTCCATATGCCCCTTAACCATTTGTTAAATATACATTGTAAGTATAACTTTTACTATTTTAATACCTTTTTTTGTAATTCTGATTTTTGCACATAAGTACTCTTTATGTTTTCCGATATTTTTGAAATTTAAATCTGTTTGCGCGAAGCAGCCCCAGCTAGCGGAAAAAGAAAACATACGGAAAATAATTTCGGGACGCCCGTTGTCTACAACCACAAATAGTCAGCTCCATGTGCCGTTTATCCGAATCGTATTATGTTTTTACAATGGCGATGTTTGCTCTTGTTTGATCAGCGTACTGGCCAAGCAGATCTTGTCTCATTTCCTTATGATTAAGATTTGGCTGTAGCAAAATTATATTTACTAAACATACCTGACGAATCTTACAACTTTCGAGCATCTCACACTTCTGCCGCTGTTGTTACTTCATCTATATCTGTCCTTGATTTCGAATCGAGCCCATGAGTAAAATACCTTCTATTATCTGGTATTCTTTAACCATTTTCTGATGACCAATATTTTGCAGCTCTAATAAAAGATCTACCATTGTCGTTTTGTAGATGTGTTAACTTTTTATTTAAGATCAAGGGCCTGGTTAACTTTACGCAAGATCTCATATCATTTCTTGCCTTTTTAAGTAGTATATTCTTTGGATTCAACTTTGTTCTACTCTCGTATTTGGTTGTCTGCCTCGATTTTATACTCCTCGTTACATTTTCTGTTCATCGCATCTGCGGGGTACCTGCAAATAAAATTGGCAAGTAACCTTAGTACGAGTGGAGTTGCATAAGTTCGAAAAATTTATATGAAATATAATTATATGAACAAGTGTTTTGACAATTTAAGAAATAAAAAATATTTAACATCGTCCTATTTCAAAGGTAAACCGGACATTTCGGTTCCATATTACTGTCAAGTTTTACAAAAACCACTTGACACTAATTTCGAAACTCAAGATCTTTCAAATTAAAATCACAGAACGATGTTCAATTTCCAATTTTTAAAATAAGTGTTCCTTAATAATGTCAAGGCGGATTCAGTGTTGCGTTCTTTCGTTCCTTCCTGCCTTCTGAATTTTTTTTAAACCAATTTCATTGGTTCACAAGAAAAAAAACGTTATTTTTGACCAATGAAATTGGTTTAATTTCAGAAGAAAGGAAGGAAAGAAAGAACGTAACACTGAATCACAGAAATTAAATGAAACAATTTAGAGGAATAATAAATAGATTTAGAGGAATAAATAGAGGAATATACATAATAAAATAAAACATTTCTGAACCCGTAATTTCATATAGATTTACCAAACTGTTGAATCTCCTCGAACTTCTCTTCTTCCTTCGCGAGCATTCTTTCCTATTGGGTAATGTATACATTGTTGAATTTCTGAATGTATTTTTCTTACAATTTTTTTCGATACGGCTTGGCCGATGTAAACTGAATCATATAGTGTGCAAATGACAACCATACACTTTGTTCCTTGACTTAACAACCCCGACAAACCCTTGAATTTCAATTGTAGTTCTGCTTGTTCACTGCCAAGCAGCGTAGCAAAATACTTCTTTATTTAATTTATTGTGGATTTTTGGGGTACTGTCCTTTACATTTCATAATTCCTAAATAACAAGTACTTATACCACCGCCCCTATTAGGGGACTGCTGCTGAACTTTACCCGAGTATATGATGACACAGTATTTTCAATCAAATAAGCTTTGCAAGATTTAATATTACAGATTATTTTTTATCGGCATCGTTTTCTCTGTTTTCTAAAGCTGAAGGGAAAAATCATATTTTTCTCAAAAATCATAAAATATTTTAATTCAATCACCTCTTCCGGCTAGTCATATAAAAGTCTGTCCCTAAAAGCATCTTTTCGCTATTCCTAAAAGTATCTCATTGAGTGATGTATTCGTGATTTACGACATTCTTGGTGAAAGAAAATCAGATCCCTAAATTATTTATTTGAAAAGTCATGGAAATTCGTAGAAATATTTCGTTACTTCTGAGTAAAACAGAATAATAAATTCAAACCCAAAACTCTTTTTGGTTGGCATTACAGCAAGACATGGTATATTCGATCTAATCTAATGAGATTTTATTAAATTGGTAAATTTCATCAAAAGGGTTAAAAATCAAAACATAAATAATCTCTTCTTAAGTCTTTACGAGAAATTCTTAAGAATAAGGAATTTAAGACTACCCACATATGATATACATACCACATTATTTATTGTGGGAGCAGTTAAGGCTAAACATTTTATAAGTATGAGAATTAATTTCATGGACGGTAATTTTTTAGTTTAGCTCATAATCGTAATCATTGTCTAGCAATAAATTGATATTTATTCTAACGCTCTATAGTCTAATATACACATGTCTAATGTATTTTCTAAACAAAATACATAATTAGATCAAGTGTGAATAAAATCTTCTATTATGGCAACCACATTGAAAACGAAATCAAATTTTAAAAGGGGCATCAATTTCTTATGTTTTATGATTTGTAGACAAGCTTAGTTTATATAATCGGAGATTGCGTTTGTAAATGATTCATCTAATTAAAACATATTAAGTTGCCGCCTTTTACTTACATGCGAGAATATAAATTAGTACATAAATTCAAGATCGAGCAAACGTTTATCGGATGAAGAAATAAATAAAATATCGATTAATCGAAAATATAAGATATTGCACCTACGAAATTTATCAACCTACACCGCTTACTTACTTATATATGAGCGTACACATAAAATTGCTTAAATTATGTGCTAGTTCGGTGACATTGACGCGGAATATTGTAATGTGTGCACAGAATTTATAGTTCATCGTTTGAAACCATCAATCACTTTGACGCGATGTATGCAAAATATTTACGTATACTTTTACATAACCCCCGTATTTTTATGTGTATATTTATAATTAAAAACTAGAACCCTGGCCGTATTTAAGATAACGCGTGTTGTGCACTTTGCGATAAGAAACTCGAAATAGAAAAATTGTTTATATATTTACCGCATTGCTTAGTCACACCGAAACACATTAACCGTTGTTCTTTTGTAATAAACTTACCAACCGTAATCCATTTTATTAATTATCGCTTCGATAATTTTCAAGTATGGTAGTCGATAAATCGTACAGATAATTTTGGGAATTGACATAATTTCTACATAAGGGCTTCAATTAACTTTGAGTATAAAATGATATCATTCAACTCGTAAAATCTACAATACCATAGCGTATAGTTTGCAAGTTTTGTAATAAACAAAATTAAAATGTAAGACGATTCGACTACGACGGTGACGTGTTCTTAACATAAAATCAATGTCTCTTTAAGTTTTTCTATATGGTGAACGTGTATAGTGGAATTACACGTGGACCGCGAGTAACGCTTTGGGTATAAATTTGTTTTTATCGTTTAATACTTTAAATTGTGTAGTAAACCTGTCTTAGCAACTTGCAATGTCGAAATTTCGAAAATTTGAGGTGCCAAAGAAATCTTGAATCTTTCTCGGTTTTAAAATCACAATAAACTTGAATAATTCTTTAAATACTTAATACAACAAACCAACCACTTATGAACAAAACCATTATTGTGTTTTCCAAAATTATAAATATGGGGTTAGTTCTGAACAGCTGTTGTGCTTTAAATCGCGCAAACACATTGTTGTAGCTTAATGCTAAACCAGTGAGTCCTAACATCATATAAATTGCACTTTACTTGGTAGGTTAGGATAGACCAACAAAAGTTGCAACTCTTTACCACTGCGTTCACCGATTAACGCCAATTCCCAAAAAGTCCGTCCGTGGATAATACCAGTTCCCAACACTTTCAAGCCATTTTTATTACAACTTAATAATTCACACGTCAATTGCTCCTTCGATCACCCGATATGGAACAAAAAAATCCGGTAAAACGATGGTTATATAGTTATGGGTCGCACTGTATATGTATGGAATATTACATTTGTCAATGATCCTTCTTCTCTTTCGGACATATTTTGTCTCATTCTAGCGAATTTGTCATATCCGATCCCAAACTATCTGAAATAAAAGTGTTAATTTCAACTTGGCTGTTCAACTTTAGTTGTAACTATTGGTGGTTTGTTGTCTTACATCAAATCCTTCCAATATCCGCAGAAGAAAACACCTCAAGCCAAAAAGTTAGGCATAAGGCTGAATGAAAATTATTTCTTATAATAAATCGTATTGCGCAGATATTGTTGTGTTTCAGCATTCAATTATTTTATGGAAAATCTGTTTTTCCAAAAGTGTTACTTCCATAACTAAATAACCACAGTAGCCTTTGATTATATTTTTTTCGCCAAGCCTAATAAATGAATACATATTTTAGTTTTATTCGGCCACGTGGAAGATTCTTATCGGACGAAGAAAAATGCAAAATTGAAGCCCTTTTCGAATAAGGTTTTTTTTCTGAAAATAGGCAGAAGATTAGGCCGCCATCGTGTAATGGTTGCAAATTATTTAAAAAAAACCTACTACTTACGGGGCAAGAAAAACCAGAGGAGCCAAAAAAAGGATGACTTGCCGACAAATACGAAGGTTTGTTAAAGCCGTCAACCACGAACACTATTAATCGCCAAAACACGATCCGTCAGGCTTTATTAGGCCATCAGATTTACAAAAAAATTAAACAAGTACCAAAATTATTACCACGGTGCAAAGCTGCGCGACGTGAATTTGTTAAGGAAAATATGAGACAGGACTGGTCAAAAGTACTTTTAGTTCTATATTTATTATAACTAACCATTATTAATCTATATGTGATATTTCCGGTGAAAAACTTTTAGTCTGGATGGGCCGGATGATATTCAGCACTATTGGAGGGATCTGAGAAAGGAACCAATGTAACTCTCAAAGCGAAAATTTGGTGGTGGAAGTGTAATGATATGGGAGGCTTTCTCTTCTGCGGGTATGCTCACCGTAGTCTTTCCCAAGACCACCTCTTATCTTTTCTGTACATTTATCAAGAGGAAACCTGGGCCCCTATTTCTGAATACGAATACGAACAAAAACTGTTCAAAAATGTTTGAATACGAATTCGTACCTACTTGATACGTTCATAAATTTCCCTTATCTGGCAAAACGAATTCGAACGATTTTTATACGTTCATGAACGGAATTTTTTTCGATGTATGTTTAGTTAACGACTCCATAAAAAAACCAAAGCTTAAATTTATTTCTAAATAAGTTACACATATATTATATTTTTAAATTACATTTATTAAGACGATATAAAATAATTTTAAAGAAATTCTTAATAATATTTTCTTTTTCCGTAAAATTTATTAAATTACCAAATGGTATTTAATGTGTTCTACACCACCACCTTCCGAAAGATGGTAAAGATCACTGTTAAAATCCCGACGGAACATTATTATTATTATTTTTTTTTTTTTTTTTTTTTATTTAATAAATTTATTTATTTATTTATACAATATTACAACTGATTCAGAGATCATCTAGTAATTTATCTTTCTTAAATTAAGTTCTCGGGTTAAGATGAGTAACCTATTGGTTACTCATTTTATAATACTTTCTTCTAAAACAAACTGCCCAGCTCCAGAGGTTTCTGCCTTTGGAGTCTCCTCACGCCGTTAGTGGTGTCCAACATACGACGGATATCTGCATTTTCGTGTAGAGATAAGCGCTGTACGTGTTTCCTTGCATGATTCTTTATTTCATCGGTGACGTATTCCATCTTCAAGTCTCTATGGATGTTGTCATTCCTAATGTACCATGGGGCGTTCACAATCCCTCGTAGCACTTTATTTTGGAAGCATTGTATCATTTGTACATTGGTTTTCTTGGCACAACCCCAAAGCTGGATACCATAGGTCCATACTGGTTTTAGCATTTGCCTGTATAGAAGCAATTTGTTGTGTATTGAGAGCTCAGAGTTTCTACTCATGAGCCAGTACATTTTTCTATATTTGATGTTTAACTCTTCTTTTTTCTTCTTGATGTGTTCTTTCCATCTTAGCTTAGCATCGAGGGTCATGCCAAGGTATTTAGCTGTATTTTCATATGGAATTTGGTTTGAGTTGAGAACCACGGGAATACAGTTTACATTTTGATTTGTAAAGTTGACGTATACTGATTTGGCTTCATTTAATGAGATGCGCCATTTTTAGTCCAGTTGCTCACCGTGTTAACTGCACTTTGAAGTTTGCTTGTTGCTTCCGAAATATCTTTTCCAACTGCTAGAATAGCTGTATCGTCTGCAAATGTTGCTACTGTGGTACCTTCAATATTCGGTAAGTCTCTCGTATAAAGAATAAACAGAATAGGTCCAAGTACGCTACCTTGTGGTATACCTGCTGATATTCTTTTTATTTCAGAGTACTCATTTTCAAATTTGACTCTAAAGTGTCGATCAGCTATGTACGATTTAAGAATTTGATAAAATTGCTGAGGCAGGTCTCGATGCAGTTTAAATTCAAGCCCTTGGTGCCAAACTTTGTCGAAAGCTTGAGCTACATCTAAGAAAATACTGGAGCATATTTTCTTATTCTCGAGTGCATCCTCAACGACAACCGTTATTCTGTGAACTTGTTCAACTGTAGAGTGATTTTCTCTAAACCCAAATATGTTTGAGTCTTTTCAGCAACAGTTTTTCAAATATTTGTGATATGATTGGAAGTAGTGATATCGGTCTATATGATTTTTTATCGTTTCCTGGTTTGCCTGGTTTAGGAATCATTATTACTTCGGCCATCTTCCATTGTCGTGGAACATATTTCAATCTGAAACCTGCATTAATTATTTGATTTAATTTACGGAAACCTTTCTCGGGAATGGCTTTCACAATTTGCCCAGTTATTAAATCATAACCTGGAGCTTTTATGATACTATTGTTTAAAGTTACTATTGATTTCAGTTTTAAGCTCCATTAAAGTCACATGCCTTATGTCAAGATCATCTGCTTTGTTTACGACTGTTGTATTTTCATTTGCTGTTTGCCTCGGCAATGGTTGAAAAGTCTCTTCTAAATAAGCAGCAAATAGAGAGACTTTCTGTTTGTCACTTTTAGCTCATGAACCGTCATCGCATTTGATAGGCGGCACATGCATTTTGGATCTTTTTAGTTCCTTCGTTGCTTTCCAAAGCGAGTAATCGTCATCCTTTAATTCAGAAAGACCTCGTAGTCGCTTAGTTATACTTTCGTTCTTTATTTCTTTTATTAGTTGTTTTAATTTGTTGCACAAAAAATTTAGAATAGTTTTGTGTTGCCGTGCACGAGAGTGCTGCCAGATTTTGCGAGCTTTCCGTTTCTCCCTAAGTAGCTCTCTGACTTCAAGAGGATAGTTATGTTTCATTATAGCGTTAGTATGAGAAATCGGTGAACTTTCCCAAGCCGCTTGTTGGATGTTGTTATTAAATATTTCTAGTTCATCTTCCAACTGCACCTTCGTTCTAATTGGTTCGCCGAGATTTGTTCGATCTTCTACTAATTTCTTGAATAGATCCCAATTGGTTTTATTGTTTGTTAACTTAGGTGAATTATCTTTTTTTATTATCATTGTACTCAGTGTCATGATCACAGGTGAGTGGTCAGATGATAGTCCTTCACTATTTTCAATGCATGTGTAGTCCTCTAAAACTCCTTTTGTTACAAAGAAGTCAAGAAGATCTGGAATTTTATGTATGTCAGCAGGCCAATATGTTGATTTATCGCCAGAGAGGAATTCACAGTTGTTCTCGCGAGCTGCATTAAATAACTCTTTCCCTTTAGAGGTTGTAAGTCTAGATCCCCAATAGGTGTTCTTTGCATTAAAATCACCGCCTATGATAAAATTTGATCCTAGTGATTTAAAAAGTCGACTGTAGTCTTCTTTTTTTAATTGATGGCGTGGGGGACAGTAAATAGAGGAGATACTGAGTTCCCTATTATATATTGATCCAACTATTATGGTTTTAACCTGCATAATTTCTTCCTCAGTGCCGGGCACTTCATAATGTTTAATATTATTTTTAACAATTACGGTAGACCCGCCTCTAGCGTTTCCTCCTGGATGAATAGCATGGTAGCATTGATAGTTACGTATTTTAATAAATGAAGTTTCTGTTAAATGAGTTTCCGAGACAAGACATATATCTATTTTTTCTAAGTTTAGAAAAATTTCTAGTTCTGGAACATGCTGTGGTAATCCATTCGCGTTCCAAATAACAATTCTAAATGATCTATTCATTTGATTAGTATAGCATTGATGTAAGCTCATTGGTAGCTTCTTGTCTATCTAGCCGCTTATATATAGCTTCTAGACCACGTTCTTGTTTTGCTAGGCGTGCATTTATCGTTTCTATACTTCGAAATATCCTTTCTAGTGGATTTTCTTCAATAGTATTCTGTTGTGTTATCTGAGAGTAGGATCTCCTCTCTGGCCCTATGGGCTCTGGTTGTGTCGGCGCTCTAGTTGTGGTTGGAATTCTTTCTCTTCTAGCATTACTGTTTTGAGTCGATTGGCGTGTTTTATTTCTTAACCTTTGTAGTTGTACCGCTACTTCGCATCCTCTATAGTTGGCTGGGTGTTGTCCTTTACAGTTTATACACCTTGCAGGTTCGGTTCGACTAAGAGGACAGTCTTTCGCGTTGTGTCTGCCGGCACATTTTACACACCTAACATCTCTCCCGCAATATCTTTGGGTGTGGTTATAAGCTTGACATTTCTTGCATTGAGGTATTAATCTCGTGTTCTTTTTCAGTGGTTCTATTTTAACCCTCATATTAAGTATTGCTTTGATATTAAATATATTTTCAATTTTTTCGCTTTTGTTGAATGTGAGCATGAATAGCGGGAGCCCTCTTTTAACGATCTTGGTTCCTTGACTATTTTCAACTTTCTCTCGTTTAAGGATATTGACTGCGTCTTCAATTTGCAGTTCTTTCATTTTGAGATCTTCTATTATATCCTCCTTCCTGCAGGTGGGATGTAGACCTCTGGCCATAACCTTGATGTTTCGGTTATTTTTGTCTTCATATGTATACCACTCTTTACCTTCTTCAGTGAGCTTTGTGGCTAAAGCTCTGTATGCATCGGGATCTCTTGTGTTTATCTTCCAAACATTATTGTTTAGTGCAACTACTCTATAGTCGTTTGTGGACACTGATTTCATTAGAGCTTGGATATTCGCAAACTCAGTAATGCCATCACATTAATTGGCGGTGGTGCTTTGGTCTTCATTGCAACCTTTCGTTGTTCTTGTCGCTGGTGATGTTGGGGTACAGGCACTGGATTGACAGTTTCATTAACTTTTGCTTGCGAGAGCTCCTCAACTTCTGGCGAGAATTCTGCTCTTCGTTTTTTCCTTGGTCTTTTCTTTTGTTTGTGTATCCAATCAGTTTCTCTTGCAAGTTCCTCCTCATCTGTGTGGAACTCAGCGTCAGTACGGGCAAGGGTACTGGTTTCGTTATAACAAGTAAGAGGAGTTTCCACAACCTCTATCAGATTGGGCTTCTTTAGCTCCTCGTTTTCTTTCTTTAACTTAGCGATTTCATTGCTAAGTTGCGATGCGACTTTTTCTATTTCACTCAGTCTTCTGCGTAGTTCAGCATTTTCGATTTCCTGCTGAGTTGCGAACTCTATTTGTCTAGGTGGTGACCTAGCTAATTTTGAACTTCGATCGAATGGGAATAGCAATGCTTGGCTCACCCCAGAATCCTTTGAGCCGGCCTCGTTAGAGGGTGGATTAGCCAACTGAGCAGTTGGTGTACCACCTGGGGTAAAAATTCCTTTTTGTTGAAAACTCATTGCATTATAATGACTGGTTATTGAAGCAGCTACCAATCTAACCAGTGAAATTGGCAGTGGGTCAGTGGAGAGAACATCATTTACTAGGTTCTCGGTGTTCGGTTATCCCGCCGTTACTCGGTCGCCAGAGCCTCGTTGGTTAATTAGCAGGGAGCACCACGTGCAGGTGAGGTTGACATTTGGGCTGGTGTATTGACCTTCTAGACCGATGCCCCTTACCCGCAGACGGAACATTATAAAAATTTCTCTGGGATAAACCTCAACCAGTCAAACTTAAGAGCTTAAGTTGTGCTGCGTTTTGGACCACTTAGGAGAGCGGTACGATCACCAAAATTTTAGAGGTCAGTTGTTTATTTGTGACGAGAAGCCTATAAAATTTTGGTGATTGTAGCACTAACCGAAGTGGTACAATCGGTGTGTAACTTAAGCTCTTAAGTCTGACTGGATGAGGCAATACTCGTAATTGACAGAATAAATTTCTAAGCACAAATTTACCAAACACTATGATACCAATTTATATGTAAGAGGTTGGAGTTGCAAACATTTGTGATGTGCCACTCACAAGACAATTTCACTACACAAGAAATTATTCGTTAGTTCACTAATTTTATGTTCGTTTATAACAAAAATGTTTGTACGGCACACAAAAAATACACAGCATTGCATTTAAAGAAAATTTTATTATTTTATGTAATGAGATATATAATATTGCCTAAGATAAAAAAAAACTAGAATATTAATAATAATAATAATAATCATAAAAAAGTCATCCATTTCTATGTCATATACATTTTCGTATCGTATTCAGAAATAGGAGCCCTGGATTTTCCAGCATGATAACGCTCCAATCCATAAGAGTTAAAATACGAAATCCTAGTTTGTGGAGCATACCAATTTTAGATTGGCTCGCTTTCTCCAGACTTAAATCTCATAGAAAATCTTTGCGGATTATTAGATAGAAGCTTTACGAGGGTAACAGACAATTCCAGACGACCAATGAGTTAAATTGGCAATTGAAAATTCCTAGAGCGAATTATCGCCCGAAATCATGGATTCATTGATTGAAAGTATGTCTAGCAGAGCAGGATTCTATCGTTGGCTGAGAACAAGACTGGGCCAATGTCATATTCATTTTTTTTTATTTTATTGAAGTTTGAGCGTCTAATAAAAAGTGGTTATATAGTTATGCAGGACAAATCGAAGTGAATGTTTTCTTATTATTTATGTGCATTTCATGCCTCGTCCAGAAAAACGAGGGTTAATAGTTATGGGTCGCACTGTATATGTATGGAATATTACATGTGTCAAATGATCCTTTCTCTCTTTCGGACATATTTTGTCTCATTCTAGCGAATTTGTCATATCCGATTCCAAACTTACTGAAATAAAAGTGTTAATTTCAACTTGGCTGTTCAACTTTAGTTGTAACTATTGCTGGTTTGTTGTCTTACATCAAATCCTTCAAATATCCGCAGAAGAAAAAACCTCTCAAGCGAAAAAGTTAGACATAAGGTTGAATGAAAATTATTTCTTATGATAAGTAGTATTGCGCAGATATTGTTGTGGATCTTTCTTGTGCCAGCCAGTTGAATAATGATAACTTTTAAAATTTACTTTATTATCCGTAGTAGTGATGTACTTTAGACATTTATTTGGGTAGTATGCTTACAAGTAGAGATCTACCTATCATGCTCACAACTGAGGCTTGCTACGAAATTTTTGTTCAGTTAAAATAAAGGAGTGTATAGAAGAATATTGCCAAAATGGATCTTGCTTTCCGTAGTTATCCCCTACAAATTTCCACGAAATTCTTTATAACTTGTAAAAAATATTAAAACCAAAAAAATCACTTTATAATTGTTTACATACACGTGATCATCGTTGAAGCACACTAACAGCGGTACATACTCTTTAGATAGTTGGTTGGGACTTTTAAAATTAAAAAAAAAAAATTAAGTTTTGATACGGTTTGCTCTTTCATGTACTCGATTTAAAATAAATTTAATGATTGTAAGAAAATCTGATATTTGGTGGTTTCGTCTATTAATTTTATTATTTGGTATGGACAATTTTAATCCATACCAACAATAAATAAATAATATTAATGAAAACGAAATGTTAAGGCACTATTTAGGTAGTTTTGAATTTCAACGGTAGGAAAAGGACCCATCGAACTGCTCAAATAAAGTTTGTGGAACAATAAGTATACTAAAGGATTTGCCCCTGGGCGGTAAGCTAGACATTAAACCACTGCTAACAAAGACTAAACTAGTTGGTCCTACTAGTTCAATCCCTACCATCCAACCCCCTTATTGATGACTGGAAAGATTGAAAATTCAATCTATGCCTTTGGAATATAACAGATAACTTTCTTCAAAACACTAAATATCAGATTTCCTAATCTCGTATTTTCGACCTTGGGTGGCCCATAGATCTCGGTGGTCCTCCATCCTGGTCCATACCAGCGATGCCGGAATCTTCCGTTGGAATATTTTGTTAATCATTCGAGGTTAAATTAATTCTTTGTATTTGATTCTGAAGGTGGCCCAAACATCTAAATCGGATATTTTATGAATCCAATGATATTGTTGTCTCCGAGTCTCATAGCAGGAGGAAATTTCATTCTCTAAACAACAGAAGCTCAGGTATGGTTTAACGACATTTGTAAGTAAATGAGTTTGATAATTCGTTTTTGTGCTATAAAGACATCTTCGATGGTAGCAAAATAAATACTACTGCAGCTTGATATGCCGCACATAAGATTGGACTTACCTAGTGCCAGCTTGAAAATCTTGTGCGCTGTCAAATGGCACTTTCTATTGGTGCAGAGGTGAGAATTCCAATTTTACTGAGAGTCTAGTCTTAAATTCAAATATTGCAAGAACCCTTGACGGCAATAGTTTAACATAGATTGAGACTAGATTTTTCACTAACGATCAGCAAAGGGTAATAAAATCAATTACTGACCGATCACTACTGCGGCTTAATTCCATTAGGAGTAACATATTAACATCTAACCATCTAACCATTGATGCATTTTGATCTAAGATCAAAGTTTTATTTGGAAAAAACTTGGATTTATTTATTTTAACGCAACTTGTTGTCGGTTTTGAAGAAAATTTTTCAAAACCATTGAAAATGTGTTCCGCTGACACCATAACACAATTTTGTTAATATATTGGCCAACTGCGTCAAAGACCTTTCAGATGTCGAAAAATAAAGCAATGGGTTTTATTGATTTGTTTAACGTGGAATACACATAGTGTTCTGCATCTTACTGACCGTTCCGGTACATCACATCTTTGGATCAAGTTTTCCATAAATAATTGGAGCTGATCCGGATCAATTGGTGTCATGAAATGCAGCGATTATTATCTATATTCATTTGAAAGCTTATAAAACTACCCTTCCAGTCTATGACTGGAGATGTTTCTAAATAGAAATTAAGTGTGGGAGAGCTATATCATCTCACAATCTTGGCATTGTGATTAAAACATTTTCTAAAATGAATAAAAGTGTCAACGGGAAATTTGACTTTTGGACGGGAGTTCATCACTTACCTGCTACCGCCCTCCTTTTTTATTAGTAATTTTTCCGTATAAACAACAGATGGAAGGGACAATCATAGATTAATTTTTATAGACGATTTTTTGTCTCTCGTTCTTTTATTTATGTTTGCCTTTTTTTGAAATTTGTGTTTTTACAAATCAGTAGAAACTCCTGATGATGACCTAACAAGTCAAAATCGATCGAGTGATTTTTTAAACTTTTTGAACAAATTTTTTAATGAAAATATTCAAAAATCTAATTTTTTTGCGAAATAGAAAAACAAGTATTTAATAAAATCTGTTTATTAAGCTTAAATGTTATGCTTACGCTTTTACTCATTTTAAAAGTATGATATCAAAGGGCCGAATGTCGAAGGGCCGAATGGGTCGAAGGGCCGAATTTTTTTTTAAATTTTTTTTTGTTTTTTGAAATATATTTTTTTTATTTTTATATTTAATTTAATTATTTTTTTATGTTTTTTACATATTCCCTTTTTTAAATAAATGGCACTATTTAAGTCCGAACCACACAAATGTGTGAGTAAAATCATATAGTATGTAATGGCGGTTTTGATAAGAAATTTGGGTAAGATGGAATTTTTTAAAAAAAAAATTTCTTTGTAGGATTGTGCATCTATCGCTCATGACAGTGTAATTTTTAGCATTAAAATAAAGATTTGATAAATAAAAACGTCAGATTTTTAATTTTTGGATGAAAAAAATCAAAAAAATATTTTTGGAAAAACTGAAAATTTTCCAGGAAAATGTGGTGATTTTTCCGACATTTTTGGATTGCACCTCCTAAAAATCATAGGTATACAATCCTATAAAGAATATTTTTTTTTAATTTTCATCTTACCCGATTTCGGCGATGTATACGTCATCTACACTTACGCCAAAAATTTCGCTTGTGTGTAAGTACAACCAACACAATTGTGTATATAGGTATAAAGTGTTTTTTTCGGACGAAAATATTTTTAAAAGGAATGCACAAATGCGTAAGTTGGGTCAAAACACATACAAAAATAAATTTTTGACATGGTACTTTTACAGTACCGACACAATTGTGTTAACGGACAGGAAAAGGGATATTCCTATTGGTGGCGTATGACAAAATTTTCCTTCACCAAAATGTACCTCTGACTGGGTACGTAATGAAAAATAGTAAAATACATAAATTCATAAGAAATTCATTTATGTTTAACAAAAAAAAAAAAAATTACAAAATATTCATAAAACAACAAATTTAAAAAATTCGGCCCTTCGACATTCGGCCCTTCGACACTCGGCTCTTCGACATTCGGCCATTCGACCCATTCGGCCCTTCGACATTCGGCCCTTTGACATTCAGCCCTTTGACATTCGGCCGTTTGTACCCATTCCATTTTAAACAATCGTAACCGCGGTAATTTTTATTTTTATTGCCACAGAAAAGTTGCAAAACGAAAAATTTTTGTTGAAAAAATTTTAAATTTCTAATTTCTTACTAAGATGCAGATGTCAATAATTTAAAATACTTTATTTGTTGGACGCTGAAGGGTAATTATATAAGCTTTCAATTGGACATATTATTATACAATTCTAATCATTGATTTAAGAGGTATAGCAGATTCTTTAACACACAGTACTTAAAAAGGTCTTCCCCTAAAACGCTTATAACTTGGCAGAGGCAGGTGCGAAGTGATACAAGTAAAAAAACTTACGACAATCAGTTGCGGGATACTCTACTGTGAGCTTCCTCCGTTGATTTCCCCGCCCACAGCAAAAAACTAAAGTAGACGAAATATTTACAAACAAATAAATTCGTCGGCGATTGATTGCTTTTGGTAAGATGTTTCCGTTATGAAGTAGTTGTGAATTCATCCAAGGTTGTTCTTTAATTTTTTTTTATAATTTATTGCATAATTTGATGCTTCTATGTGAGACTTTAAAATACTAAAAAACTTATCGAATGACATATTGCAATTTTTTTATTATAATTGTGCGGCTTCCCTGTTCTCGTATAGCAGCGTCGTGATTTACCGCCATTAATTGTTTTTGTGTCGTTCTTGGATACGTCTTGATTTCGATTAGATAATGACTCATACAATAGTGGAATCAATAATGTTCTGAACATTTAAAGTAAGAAGAAAAGATCTTCGTTTTCATGAGCGATCAGAATTCTTCTAGGGCTCCGTCGAGGATGGATGTCTTACTGCTTCCCCAATTTTTGATTCTATAATATTATTGATACTTCCTCTGCTGTGGAATATTCGACAAAGACCACCGGAGCAATTGCCACTTTGTCATTCTGGGGCCTTACTATTGAATTTGACGTTGATTTTCGACGTAGAAACAAAAGGGAAAATAATAGTAAAAATTTCATACATACAAATGCTTTGCATTTGTTTCTTTTGTCTACTACAGGAAAACGATAGCCTTTGAAAATGAATGTCGAATTTAATAGTTAGGCCCCTGATTTAGTAAATTTTCGAAGTTGCTTTGCCATACAGAAAGTCTGTGATCTAGAAGGTTACATATATTACATATTCGTATCGTTGGCCGTCTGTTATCCTAAACCAATTTTTACGTTAACCATGAATAAAAGAAACAATAACATTTTGGAATGCTCGTTTACTTGAGCATTCCAAAATATTATTGTTTCTCTTACTTTCTCGCTAGGCCCGCCTCGCTTTGCCTTGCAATTGTTATACAATACAATATTGTGAATATTATACAACGTCAACTGTGTTTGATGAGTTTCAAGCATTTTCCGAGTATTTTTCAATTAGCAACCTTGAGCAAACGAATCGACAATAGTTATTCAAAATCGAAAACACAAATTTCACCCTATCGGAAAATGTTAATTGATTTTCAATCACACAAAATTAGAAGATCAATCTATAAATCTTAATGCTGGCTATCACCTAGGTAGTTACGGGGTCGAGTGGCAAAATTCGTCAACAACTAGATAATTGTGTAACTTATACGAGCACGAATTGTCTAGAAAACTAATTGCTCGTAGGACATTTAATCAGAATCACCTTTACATCACTTGTGTGATGTGCGCCACTAAGACGTTTTCCAAAACATCGATGCTTAATTTTGCGATATACTGCTGAAGTAAAACACATTGTTTTTTTTTTGTAATCCGATACACGGTTTTCGGATTATTTCCGGACCTTTTCTAAAACGTATAAAACTTGATTCCAGATCATCATCAAACGATTAATAACTTTTATCAAATAAATAACGATTAATCAATAATGACTCCAGCGGACTGACCACATTTTCGCACTCGCTTTTGAAAATTGACGCTGATGGTCGCGTATTTTTCAGCTGTTATATCGTCCCAGACACCGATCCATGCTACTTTTAGCTAACTACTCAGTATCGTAGCGCGTTCCTGAGATATTGTGGTTCTAGATTGACCGCACCAGTCAATCAGGTGAGTTTAATGGTCAAGCGTCCCTGTCCCGACATAGTGGAAGTGCTGCGTTGCCCATGGTTTTTTCTGTACGTTCCGGAAAACTCGCTGCTCATAGTAGGCGCTTATTTTGACGTTCCTGTCGATGAAATCCAATTGCGTTTCAACATAAAAGTGGAAGGGAAAATATGTTGTGGCCAACACCAGACTTTCTTTTACCACGAATGTATACATAACTCTTGAATACACCACACTTTTTTTGTGATGCGAAAAATTAAACTTATCTAACTTTTGGTAAAACTGTCTATATAGTCTGTACAATACGACAGATGCACGCACGCACTCATACAGTTTATTTAAAAACCACTTTTTTGACTTCGGCAATATAGCGAAAGGTATTTTATTTTAATTCGTCTATGTATAGAGACATCCAGCACCGCGTGTACGCGTTTTTGTTTTTGATTTTGTCGTGAATTTGGGTTCGCGTTATCCTTTAAAATATTTTTAGCCCCCTAAAACTGGGTAAACTAAATTTGTAAAGCTTGATTAGATTTTGGATATTAATACTAAGCGCATCACGTCGTTTTTTGTCTAAATTTCCTATTTACTAACTAACTAATTTGAAGATTAGTTCATACCAATCGTTCATAGATGGCACCAAACAACTCGTATCTGATTCTTAATTAAAATTTGCAAAATTTTAGAAATCTGAACTAAGTTTGTAGTTTAGAAATATCTAGCTTATCGTGGTTTATATGAACATTAGAAACGTCTACCATTTCCTAGTATGAACTAACGATTAATTTAGTTAGTTGAAAATTCAGGCAACCAGCGTCAGGCATACAGCATCGATTATATTAGAAAGTTCAATAAGACAATAACTATTGCTCGTTTCAGTAGGCATAGCAACGAAAGGGATCTTCCTTTGCTTACTGTAGCACGATTCTGGTTTTTCCTATAGGAAAAGGAATTAGGAAAAATATTTTCATAGTATTTTGGTCACAAATTTTTTTTTTCTGACATACTATGGTAAACATTTGGTATACATTTTTTCAAAAACAAAATTAAATTGAGAATATTTTTCCTATCCAATTTCGATACGGAAAAAATAATTCCTAAATTATAAAAATTTAGATCAAACATGATTTCTCAGTAGGCCAGAAAATGATATTTTTGACAAAAATACTATGAAAATATTTTTCCTAATTCCTTTTCCTATAGGAAAAACTAGAATCGACCTGCTGGAGTGGAAAATAACAAATCTACCTATACATATATCCAAGTCGTTATGTATATAAATATGACGTTTTATAGAGTAATAAAAAATCCGAGTTTCCAACAAAATGTAAAAAAATACACTTTTTTGGTTTTCACTGAAAATGTCATAAAGATTATATATGTGAAGCTGGCACGAAAAACCAGCCCGAAAACACCTTTTCGATTTTGGTGCGTTTCTTTGCCAAATTAAATACTATCCCGAAATATTTATTGAAAATGCAAGAAAATCGAGAATTTTATCCCGAAATATTTTTGAATTTGTATTAAATAAATTGTAATTAATATCGGTGAAAAGGAATCAATATCACGGGTTTGTTTGCTCTATTTAGACTACACTTTAAGGTAAAGTATGTGACAACAAACAACCTTACCTGGTAAAGTATGTGACAAAAAAATTTAAGTGAGTGCTGTTGTACAACAAAATGAGTATTCTTATTATTTAACTACAGAAGACACGAAACATGTAATCATGATATCCATACACTGTGTCGAGATTGCCCACAAAGACTTAACATTTTTAAAATACTTAAGAAAAAGCAAGTCGAGCAATTTGTCCTTATGGTTTCAATGTACATTTGGATTGATATGAAAAATCGATTAAATAATTAAATGATTTGTGGAAATCCTAGAGATAACCCCATCGGAAAATTAAGTTTAAAAGTTAGATCCATCTATCAACTAAGTCATACCAAAAGCTCACGATATGATTTTTCATATCAAACATGAAGAATATCAAAACCATAAAAACAATTCAGGATTTTATAGTCGTGATTCCAATATGAGCTTTTGGCATGGTTTAGGTGATAGATGGACCTAACTTTTAAACTTAATTTCCCGATGGGGTTATCTCTAGGATTTCCACAAAAAATTAATAAAATCAATCGATTTTTCATATCAAACATGAAGAACATCAAAACCATAAAGACAAATTGCTTAAGATCAGGATCTTATAGTCGTGATTCCAAGATGGGCTTTTGGCATAGATTAGGTGATACATAGACTTAGTTTTTAAATTTAATTTCCCGATGGGGTTATCTCAAGGATTTTCACAATTAATTAATTTAATCGATTTTTCCTATCAAACCAAAGGCATATTGAAACCTTAAGGACAAATTGCTTGATTTGCTTTTTCTTAAGTATTTTAAAATTTTTAAATCTTTGTGGGCAATCTCGACACAGTGTATGGATATGATGATTACATGTTTCGTGTCTTCTGTAGTTAAATAATAAGAATACTCATTTTGTTGTACAACAGCACTCACTTAAATTTTTTTGTCACATACTTTACCAGGTAAGGTGGTTTGTTGTCACATACTTTACCTTAAAGTGTAGTCTAAATAGAGCAAATAAAACCGTAATATTTATTCGTTTTCACCGATATTAATTACAATTTATTTAATACAACTTCAAAAATATTTCGGGATAAAATTCTCGTTTTTCTTGCATTTTCAATAAATATTTCGGGATAGTATTTACTTTAGCAAAGAAACGCACCAACATCGAAAAGGTGTTTTCGGACTGGTTTTTCGTACCAGCTTCACATACATATAAAGAGTTGTGATTTCAGATAACACATGCGAAACGATGAATGCGGGGTTCTTTACACTAAACTAATAAACATTTTTGAAATACATATTTCATTTTGTATGTAATTTTACAGTGGGTCACGTTATACACGGTGAACCTGTGTATAAAAACGTAAATGACATGAAAATTTAACGCAAAGATAAAACAATAAGCAAATTATAGAAAATCCTCGTAACTATAATAAAATTATTATGTCATTTTTTCATTTCATTGTAATAAATAATAATACAAAACTATATGCTGAAACCATCTAAGCTTAGCTAAATGGCATACCATAAATAATATGGTTTGGGGAAGGAAGCGCGTTTCTGATTTCTTTTATTTTTTTTTTTGCTGTTTTCAAGTTGGGTCGATTCTTTAGTCTACATAAGCTATATGTTCACGTATAGCGCAACATAGAAATAACATACGAGTTTGAGATTTAAATATACATTTATAGATGAAAATTACATATATGAATACAAAACTATAACGACAAACTATAAAAGTTAAGTATTTTTAGGTTTTGTTATCAATTTTTAGCGGTGGAGAGAAGTCATATAAAGATTATTCTGTAATTAATTATTTATGAGGTACTTATAAACTTTTTTTTTTGTTCAGCTGATGTAGTCGTTTGTTGATTGTGCTGAGAAGTTTTCATGGGTGACGTGTTGTTTGTTTGTTCGCCGAGAATACTAAAATTTTTTGAGTAAACAGACCATAAAGAATTATTAGTTCAGAAGATGGTTTAAAGATTTTATTGTGTCTACTAGAGATAGGTTATTAAAGTAATATAGTTTCGTGTTTTGATCAACGAGATTGTTATCCGAGCACGTGATGCCATTTTTATGTGCGACTATGCAAGGCAAAATTTATTTACTTAGTATAGAATAAGAAAAATTTATGAATATTAAACGCGACTTGAATTTTAATCGAATTTATACAAGTTTAAGAGTTTTACTACGTTGTGTCGTTTAAAATTTATGTATGTATGTCATACAAACCTATAAAAATAGACTAGTTTTAGTTGAACTTGAACTACACTTTATATAATTAACTAACCTATTTTGCTAATAAATTAAATATAAGTTTTAATATGTATTGCTCGTTTATTGCCTAATGTGGAATAATAATTCAGATATTTGCTATTTGCTTACCGCGTTCAAGTTTTTCTTAAGAGGGCTAGACAAATTTTCCGTTCTAAGTCCAAATCAGAAAGCATGCGTGCAGTTTCGCTATGGGAATTTATTTGCTTGGTATAAATTAAGAAATATGGTATTTCTTGAACTTCTCTTAAGATAATCGTCCTTAATACTGACTGATTAATAAACATTAATGATTGATATTTGTCATTATTAAACTTTATGGCAACGTATTTAACAAAATCATTGATCAATTTTGAAAATTAGTCCAATTTTGACTGAAATTATGAAATATGTGACGTTGTGTCTCTAGAGCAAATGGTATTCATTGATATTTTCGAATTGTGAAATGTAGTTTTGCTTTCGAATTTATTTTGTTGTTTTACAGAACAAAAAATAAATGGAAAAAAAATCACAATTTATTCAAACCGCGATACGAAAATAGATACGTTTATTGTGATTTGCCGAAAGAAGCGAAACCAAGGGCATATCGATGAAACAGTTCATCCGTTCGCTTTTAATTAGTTTCTTCTATAGAGGGTATCCATAAAGGTTATGACCATATGCGTATCACGTGAAAGCTTGTCGAAAATAAACTCAATTTTAGTCTTATCACTTTTCATTTGAACTTTATATTCTAAAAACCAACAATGTTACCTTTAGATTTATATCACACTAGCAAAACGACACTCCATCGTGTTAGTAATCGGCGTTTTGTGCCTCGTTATCGGCATTAACCAACCTTTTCTAAAAATGATTTAAGAATCTCATTTCCATTCACCATACCTTATTTCATCATAATTTGTTAAGAAATGTCTTAGTTCCGTCAAAGTTGGCCATATTCCAGAACTTCTAAAAAACTCTTCTATAAATTTTAAAATCACATTTCTATCTAGCATAAAAAATTTTGTCATAATTTGTTCAGACATAACCTAGTTCCATCCCAATAGCCCAACTTTTAGAACTTTTGTCAAACTTTTAGAATCTCATTTCCATTTTTAACATTAAATTTTTTCATTCTCACTTAGGAATTCTCATTTTAGAAATTCCATTTTTATCTAGCATAAACAATTTCACCATAATCTGTTTAGAAATACCTAGTTACGTCCTAGTTGGCTACCTTCAAGAATTCCTTCCAAAACCAATTGAATCCGAGTTCCATCCAGCATACACCATTTCATCATGATCAATTAAGAAATAGCTTCATAGTTCCATCCCAGTGAATAAATGGGGCGGAACAACTTCTACTAAAAATCAATTTAGAATCCCATTGTTATAAAAAACTTCTTCACAATTTCCTCAGAAATAATCTAGTTCTGTCTCATATTCCAGAATTTTTTGTAAACGTTAGTTTAGAATTGCATATCCATTCACCATACTAAATTTCGGGGATCCGTTCATAACTGCATATTTTAAAATTGCATTTCTCAAAACGCCATATTTAAAAACTGCATAAGGTACAAAATTGCATTTTTCAAAACTGCATATTTCTAAACTGCATAAGGTACGAAAGGACATAGGTACAAAACTGCATTTTTCAAAACTGCACAAGACAGAATGAAATATTTTAATCGATTATGAATCTAGAATTATCTTTTCATTAATTTCTGGAATATGACCAACAAGTACGGTTATTTATTACACGATGAAATTTGAGATGAATGAAATTTTTGAACATTTGTGAACGATTCTTGGATTAAATTCTAGGATAAAGTCAAATGAAAAGGAACTTGACTATTTCTTAGTCGAGTAAGATTTAATTTCACATGTTTAGGTTTAGTATAGGTATGTTATAAGAAAGGACCTTCATGGAAATTAGAAATTATTTGAAGATTTAGTATGCATATAATATTCTCCTTCACCTAAATTTTTCTACCTATGTCGTTTCGAAAAATGAAATTTTGAAAAATGCCGTTTTGAAAAATGTCTTTTTAAAAAATGTCGTTTTAAGAAATGCCGTTTTGAAAAATGCCGTTTTGTACCTATATATGTCGTTTTGAAACATACAATTTTGAAAAATGCCGTTTTAAAAAATGCCATTTTGTAAAATGTCTTTTTAAAAAATGCAGTTTAGAAAAATGCCGTTTTGAAAAGTGCAGTTTTGAAAAATGCCGTTTTGTACCTATGTCCTTTCGTACCTTATGCAGTTTAGAAATATGCAGTTTTGAAAAATGCAATTTTGTACCTTATGCCGTTTTGTACCTTATGCCATTTTGTACCTTATGCCGTTTTGAAATATGCAGTTTTGAAAAATGCAATTTTGTACCTTATGCCGTTTTGTACCTTATGCAGTTTTGAAATATGCAGTTTTGAGAAATGTCGTTTTAAAAAATGTCATTTTAAAATATGCAATTTCGACCTGGACCCTAAATTTCGACATGATCAGTTAAGAAAAGATTTAGTTCCGTTCCAATTGGTCATAATCTAGAAATTATTCTCAAAATTATTATAGAATCCAATTTTCACCCACTATACGAAATTGCATCACAATCTGTTCATTATCTAGTTCCGTCCCAGATGTCATTAGAATTTTTCCAAAAACTGATTTAAGCATCCCATTTTCATTCATCCTATCTGGATTTCATGATAATTGGTAACAAAATAGCTTAATTTCTTCCAAGTTGATCACATACCAGAACTTCTTCCAAAAATCATTTTAGAATCCTGTTTCCATCAAACATAAAAACTTTGTCATAATCTATCCAGAAATAACCTGTTCTTTCCATTTTATCATATTTACAATGTCTACTAATTATTATTATTTCTGTCAACGTTAAAAAATGGTTTAGTTCCGTCCCAGTTGGTGATATTCCACGACGATTACCCGATATCATGACTGATTAAGAAATGACTTAGCTCCGCCTCAGTTTGCCACGTTCCTGAACCTCTTCTAAAACCTTTAACATTCCATCACCATTCACCATACCAAATTTCGCCATAAAACCATTGATATTCTATCAAGTGTTTATAGATGTCAATATGCACATCTTTTTGTGCCTGCTCCATTTCAATTTGTTTATCGTGCCTTGGACTGATCGATGAAGAACCCTTCGCAAATATGAAATAGAACATTAAGTTCCCAGTCATACCTTTCATTATAGTCTTACTAAATAATTTCTCGAAATAGTGCATTGTGGCCATCGAGTCAGCGGCTTTTCGAACCGTTGGAAGTTTGCCTATTCTCTCCAGATTTGCTGGAGCCTAATAGTACTATCTATAAGAGACGGCGGACGAGTATTTATAAATGTGCAGCTCGGGAGATCCAAATCAATTTCGAAGGCAGTAGTGGGTGTGGTATGCATAGCCCCCACAATTTCCAAGCAAACCATTCTCTGCAACTTTAACAGTGTTTTCTCCAAGTCTCAGTTGCCACTCTACTCCACCATACCATAACGTCAAAGGAGACAAAGGGCCAGAGTACCGCGACGAACGTAGCCGGCCAGTACACGTATTTTTGTTAACACCCCCAAGTGTTATAAACAAATGCGTTTCTAGGCTATATTTTAAAAAGACGGGAAAGGTTCGGAGCCGAACTCTTTAAGCATTTTTGTAGCCTATAAAGAACTTCTATACCGTGTGATTGGCGTATTTTAAATATTACGACCACCCACTCCCATACCCACCTAACCCCATCTACACCCAGCCTAACCACATACCACCACAATCAACCACATACCACCACATCTAAACATTATTACCATCCCCCACCCACTATCCAATTAAAACCCCAAAACCCATCTCACCCGCACCACCCTATACCGTACCACTCATATTATCACCCTTTATCACCTCCATACCCATTTCCACGCACACACACACAACCCAAACAAACCCTCATCCACCAAATCCCAAATTTTCACACCAAACCCAAAACGCCTCATCCCACCCCCTCCACCTCCCATACCACCACTCCTACCACCCCCATAACTACACCACCCACACAAACCCACATCTAGACGAGTTATATTCTTATTCCACATTCACATGCTCGATGAGATCAAAATAGAATAGAAAAAAATTAAAAAAAATCTATCAATTTTGAGGAGGGGGGTTAACAAAACCCTACATATCTCCGAACACCCTAAACCCAAAAATGTCCAAATCAATAGGGATCATTCCCAAAAATTGCTTGAACTTTTAGTGAAGAAATTAAGTTGATATCTTCATTCGTTCTCAAGTTATCGTGCACACAGACGGACAGACGGCAAACCGAAACCATATAGCATTTTTTTAACAAAAATGCTTAAAAATGAATTAAAATCAGAGTTGAAAAGGAAATAAAAAAGTTCAAAAAAATGAATTTGAAAAGGTATTTCTTAATTCATTTTTAAAATGAATTAATATAAATGTTTACAAAATGAAATAATACTTATAAGCCTTTTTTATTTCGTTTTATAAACAAAATAAAACTTAAAAATGTACTATCAAAATTAGTTTTGTGTGCACATTAGAAGTAAAATGACTAACTTTACAGGACAGGTGGTGCAGTGGTTAAAGCTGCGGCACTTGGACCGGGAGGTACTGGGTTCGAATCCCAGCAGAGGCAGAATGCAAAGCGAATTTTCGTCATCAATTACGATCGATGATTTTAATAAATACAACTAAGACCTGTTGGAGTGCAGAATTCAGTGCCGACCCACCGTTCTTGCCAGTGAACACGTTGGCATGGGGCTTGCTATGCGCAGGTACTTGCTATGCGCAGGTATATTGTAATTGTGTGAATGGGTTGTGTGTACGTGAATGAAAAGGGGGGTATTAATTGACCTTCAAGGACATTAAATCCACTGGACAATTAATACTTTCTTTTACAAAAAAAACTTTTAAATTTAAACTCTTTAGGAATTACGAAATACGAAATAATTTTATTTACTGAATCCTTCCGATCCTTACATTTAAATTTTATGAATTATTAATAATTTCTAAGGCAATAAGTAATCCATGCAACTATTATTTTCATTAATGAAAATTTTTTGGGATTTAAATTTAAATTTGGCACGTAAAAATTTGGATAATTTTGGAATTGTATTTTCATTAATGTAAAAGCGAATAAAACTGCATTTTTAATAGATTTTTATGTATGTATTTGCAATGTATTTTTTTCTATTTAAGCGAAAAAGAACGAAACAAATCTTGCAAGAGAATTTAGTACATTTTCGTGAAAACATGAAATGCACATTTCTGAATATATGTTAAAACTCAAATTAAGATTTTTTAATTTATAAAATGAAATAAAATGTGCCTTTTTTAATTCATTTTGAAAATGAATTAAAGTAGGTGTTTTAAAAATGAAATAGTATAAGCCTTTGTTAATTCATTTTTGAGTTTTCTCATTTTTCTAAATCGCTTTTTTTAATTCATAATTTTAAGTTAAAAATATGAATTAAAATAAGTCGCAGATGTTCATACAAGAATCAACTGTTTTAACCCTTATGTGAGTGAAGAAAAAATATTTTAATTTGAGTGATTAACTTATTTTTTCCACGTTCGTCCAAGTTATAACATTTTTCATTTTTAAGTATGATCGTAATCTATACCAATTGAACTAGAAGTTCTCATAAAATTTAAAGTTTTTATTGGAAGTAAAACATACAAAAATAGACGTCTAAAAAGGCAAAAGGTATCCGGGTACCCACGTCACTCACATTAGGGTTAATTCAGTACTCCGTGTTTCTACATTTCCAGTAAATATTGATAGCAATTCTTCATCATTTTGTTAGGTTAAAATTTCCTAAAACCCTTCATCTTGTGAAAGTATCATCTCAGTTTTGTTAGAATAATTGATAACCGATAAATCATTTTCGTGATGTTTATGCTGAACAACATTTGCATATTATCAATAGGACATCCATATTTTTACCAATAAGTATTATGATGATGTCTTGGTATATCCCTGACAGTAGAATCGGTTGACCTTTAACTGGGCTAACAATGAGTTGACGAAGAGGGCACCACAGGCAGGACTCCTCCCTGTGAAACCAAGAGACAGAATAAGCAGACACAGTAGTCGAATCAAGTTAGCGGTTATTTTCCTGAACCTAAGTGTGGCATCACACCACTTTATAATAGTGGGTTTCAATTCAACATATAGAAGGAAGTATGTATTAACAGTAATGAATTTTTTACCTCGGATTTTAACGTCTTCCGGAAAGATGGTTCTTATTGTCCAGACACGAGTTTAACCGGTAGAGGGGTTCTTATTGGAGTGCACATCAATTTTGATAGTCAAATTGTTATCATTCCCAACACTGATAATATCGAACTAGTGTGTGTCAAAATTAAAAATAATATTTTTATTTTATGTTACTATATTCGCCCACTAAGTCAGATTCTAAGCTATCAGCTTCATACTAATGCTGTTGACTTTGTCATTGACCTGATCAATACTCAAGATGACATCTTTGTTGTGGGTGATTTCAATCTCCCCGGGCTTAAGTGGAATTATTCAGACGATAACACTCATTATGTTGCTTCGAATGCACTAACCGCCAAAGAAACTTTATTCACTGACAATATGTTGAACTCTGGACTATTTCAGATTAGTAACGTTAAGAATAGTCTGAACAGGCAGCTCGATTTGGTGTTTTCCTCTGTTATCGACAATAGCGTCGCTTCTGAATCCAATATAATCCTCTGTGCCATAGATGTATACCACCCTCCCATTTTGATCACCTTTGGTCTGGAACAAGACAATCTCAATGTCAACTCTATAACTCCACTACGTTTAAATTTTCGTAAGGCCGAATTTGTGAAGCTTAAACATTTATTGGCTGACGTTAACTTTAGCACAATTTTAAATGATCATAACGATATTGAAACACAAACTGTCAATTTTTACTCTGCAGTTTTTGAATGTTTTAAACATTCCATTCCGTATACCCGCCAAAAAACCGTATCGCCATCACCTCCGTGGTATAATAATGAACTACGAACGTTACGTAACCTTAGGAACAATCGTTGGCAAAGATTCCTGAAAAATAAATCTGACTCTGATTACTCTATCTATTTAAATAGTTATAATGATTTCAGTAGTTTGTCTGACGAACTTTATGGGAATTATATCAGTCTCATGCAATCCAATCTAATCGCTGAGCCTAAGTGTTTCTGGCGCTTTATCAATATGAAGAAAAAGTCCGACGGATACCCTTCCACTTTCAAATATAATGATCATTCCTCTAATGATCCTAAAGTCATAGCAAATCGTTTTGCTAAGTTCTTCAGTCTGGCTTTCACAAATAGCGGTTTTGAGCCCGATGAAGGTTACTTTACACATATGAATAACGGTACTCAAACAACCTTAACTTCTATTCAAATCGATTATGAATTCCTGGTACATATAAGATTTCCAAACTTAAAGATGATTTTTCATCCGGTTCCGACGGACTACCATCCATCGTCCTAAAAAACTAGTGATATTCTTGCTCAGCCACTGACTACACTTTTCCAAAAGTCGCTTTCACTTGGCATTTTTCCATCTATTTGGAAAAGTTCTTTTATAGTTCCTATTCATAAGAACGGCTGCAAGTCAGACATTTGTAATTACAGACCGATTGCGAAATTATCTAGTATGCCTAAGCTGTTTGAAAGTATTGTGTATGACTCACTGTACTTTCATTGTAAACCGTTGTTTTCCGACAATCAGCATGGCTTTCTCAAAGCACGGTCCACGACAACAAACCTTATTGAATTCACATCACAAACTTTAGATACGATGGAGGCAGGGAATGAGGTTGATGTCATCTTCACGGATTTTAGCAAGGCGTTCGACAGGATTTCTCATGAAGTCATCTTGTTCAAGCTTAAGGCCCTTGGTTTTCCTCCCCAAATTCTCCGTTGGGTCGGCTCTTATCTAAAAGAGCGTATATACCATGTACTATTCAGGTCATCAGTATCAGCTCGTATCTCAGCAACATCTGGAGTACCCCAAGGCAGACATCTGGGTCCAATTTTTTTCATTCTGTCAATTAACGACGTTGAATGTTTGATTAAAAATTCATCCATATCTATATACGCCGATGACATGAAGATTTACAAACTGATTTCAAACACAACGGATAAGAGCCTATTACAATGCGACCTCAACAACTTCTCCACTTGATGTGCAAAGAACAACCTCGATTTGAACGTGGGTAAATGCAAAACAATCACCTACTCTCGAAAACGTGCACAGTCTATCTGTCGCGACTATTACATTACTCTATTCAACATTCGTTCGTCCCCTGCTCGAATATGCCAGGTGTGGTCGCCTTATCATGAGGTTCACATTAGGAGGATTGAAGCAGTCCAGCGTAGATTTCTTCGCTTTGCTTTACGCGGACTACCGTGGGTGGACATGTTCAACCTGCCTCCATATCAAGATCGTCTGCAGCTAATTAATTTACAATCACTTAGTAAGCGCGGAGATGTTACGGACGTGGCTTTCATCCATCAAATACTAACTGGGGGTATCGATTCTCCTATTCTGTTAGGTAAAATCAATCTAAATATAAATTCTCGGGATTTAAGGTCAGTAGCCCGTCTCTAGAATGTTGTACGAAGCTAATCAGCACTGCCATCTTATCGATTACAATATGACAAAACGCACATTGAAAAAACATCGGGCACTCAAATCGTGAGATCGGGGTTCGAATCCCATCTTAGCCAGAATGTAAAATAGGGGTTTCTCAGCTGATTACGATTCGCGATTGGATTGGAACAAACACAACTATGAGTCTTTGGTAGAGTGCAGATCTTAGCGCCGACCCATCTTCCATACAGTCTACATGCTAACAGCTTATAATGTGTAGATTGTATTACGTAATGGTGTAGCCGGATGAAATGGAAAACTACAATAAGTCTGAGCGGATCCTTTTCGGATCCTTCTTTTAGCTAAGGGGATCCACTTCTCAGTTTTTTTAGGTTTTGATCGTCCAGCCCCTTGAAAATCTCTAGGTGTTATAGAATTGGGCCCAAAAATCTTAACAGGCATGGGTAGACCACTGAATTGGATAGCGCCCAGACGGATGCAAGGTAAGCACTGTTTGGGTAACATATTTAAGAGTTTTGTCTTTAGCGAGTTGCATTCTTAGCATTTTTTGTAAACTCTTAAACGTCAATGGTTTCCCTGTGCATTGTATACTTATCACTTCTCTAGTAATCAGCTCGAAAGTGACGAAAGAGCCCGCCATCGAGATTACAGCTTTAGCCGTTGACTTTTTGCAAAATATATCTGTCGCTCAGCAGAACCTCTTTTGCTTCTTGGTTGGGTTTCTGGTTCTTTTCGCAACACCATCTATTTTGTTCGAAACTGAGAGATTTGACATATTTTATTGTAGGGATTATTTTTCTTTGAACACCAACTGGCCTCCTTTTTATTTTCTAGGACGGTGTGACAGTGTTCCCTCAAGGTTTCGCTCTTCTAATCAAACTAATATGTTCCAGAGATGACGACAGTGTCTCCAAATGTCCCAACTCAATAGCAAAATCGAAATATTCCGTCAAACAAATGGTTCATTTCAATGGATCTACTTAGTCCAGGAGATGAGGTATCTGGAGCTCATTATGTGACCGTTTTTATGAACCGAACAACCATCAATCTCTCAACACGATAGATTACTCCTTAGATTCAGATTTTTTGTCCGTTATTACTTCCGTAATTCCATTATATTCAATAAATTCATTATACTCAAATAAGTAACACTACACCTTAATTGAAGTGACTCTGTTTTTATAACAGAGCACCACGTAATATGGGCTTCCACCGGTACAAGCTAGCTGACTTGCGAATACCCGATAGGTGGAATCGGATCCTCTATTAAATTCTTCTAGTAGAATTTCTTCGATTTTCTTAACCTCTGCTTGCAGTTACGCAATATTTCAAAATATAAATTCAGTACGGTAAAAAAACTGAAAGCAAGTTTACCTTATAGCGAAGAAATGGTGCAGTTTTTAAAGATTCGGCACTTAGTCGGGAGGTGCTGGTTTGAATCCCACCAGAGGCAACATGTAAATCTCGAGTAGAGTGCAAATCTCGGCACTAACCCATCATTAAAGTGATTTTCGAGTGATTAGATGATTTCTAACCCAACGGACCAGTATAAGTCCAAAAGTGCCGCGAGCAGCACCATTAGCATTTACTCTTTTTTCAAGTTTACTAATTCTGGAACTATGCCATCATGGTTAGAAGAAAAGGAATAATTGATAAGGGTTTAGTTAATAACGGTGATGTTACTGCTATTATTTTTTTCTTTCTAGAATTGCGTGATCAACTTTGTACTGTGAGCTAGTACATTTTAGGCGAGTTATCAGGGGGGTTATTATGAAATTTTTTTTCGATTTCGTAAAATACAAAATCGTAAATTCAATCCGCCGCGAATTTTCCTATTATGAAACTTTTTTTGGTCGTAAAATTTAAGACCATGAAGTGTGGTATGTTGTGTTGGTTTTAGTTAAATAATAAAAAACTCAAATTAATTGTAATAAATTAAACTAGAAAATTTTTATAAAATAATTGATTAACTTACATTTTAAAAAGTAATTAAAGTATTTTATTTAATAAAAAAATATTAAGTATACATTATTGTTTCCGTAAATACGGTATTCGTCATCTATACAGTCAGTTACAAAAGTCTACATACGCCACTAAAATTTGCAAAATGGAGATAAATGAAACGAACTAAATATTGTAATATTTATATACTTATTTATTGTAATAAAAAAAAAATATTATTGGACAAAAAAAATAATCAAAAAATTTAAAAAATTCATAAAATTTACATCACAAAAGTCTACATCCAGTAAATAAAACCAAAAAGATCTTGTTCAGACACATTTAAGAACTAAAATTAATATTTAGTTGGGTCACCATTAGACTCAATAACAGAGCTTAGTCGCCTAACCATTGATAAAACCAGGTAACCGCTGACGAAATTTCGGCCCATGCACTCGAAAGAGAACTTTTTAATGAATAATCATATATTTTCCTGCAGTCAGTACGAAAATGATCATACACACTGCTTTTTATGAAAGTTACAAAATATAAGGATTATATCATAAGCCAGCAAGACAACAATCCGAACATGCACATTGTGAAAGGATGGATTCTAAATAACGTCCCAAACCAGTTACATTCGCCACCCAAGCGCCTGACCTAACCCCAATGAACATTTATGGGATCACCTAGAACGCCAAATTCTAAAATACAGCATTACAAGTAAAAAAACGTTGCAAGAAACAATAATGAAAGCATGAACTAAAATTTCACCGGAAGTTACCAAGAAATTAGTAGAATCAATGCCTAGAAGACTGAAAGAGGTTATAAAAAATAAAGAGGACCAACTCGATATTAAAATAATTATGAAACCTAATTTATGTAAATGATTTATAAAAAAATCTAGGATCATAAATACAATTATTCAATAAGTGTACGATTATTTTCGTTGCAAACAATTCTTGATTTTTTATAGACGATAAATGAATTTCTATATTGTATTTTTAGATTTGTTAATTTAATAAAAAACTGCAAAATAAATGATATAATCCTTATAATTTGTTAAAGAAATTCAAAACTCAGTGTGTATGATCATTTTCGTTAATGCCTGTATATTAATCCTATATTTGTACCCTTTGTTCCAATTCATACTAGATATGCTCTACAGCATTAAGATCTGGTGACGGGATGCAGGTACATTATACCGGGTGTTTCTTTTAAACTGAGACGATCAAATATTTCGAAAAATAGCCACTCTACGGAAAAAATGTCCATAATCAAAATTTAATCATAACGCGGGGGAAATACAAAAAAATAGTCCACCACCCCCGCTTTGTAGGTGGGGCGGGGGTAACTTTTAAACTAAGATAGGAAGCCATATTTTTTATTGCAGATACGGATTCTACGACTAAAAGTACGTATGATTTGAATGAAATATTTTGTTCGGTTCATGATAGATGGCGTTGTAATCGACGAAATTAAATTTTTTTCAATTTCTTCTTCTTAGAACACACGCATTCGATTCTGCAATACGTTTGAAATAAAAAACATCACGTTTTCATTGGAAATACTCGAAATTCGTCATCAAAACAATTTATTAATGTAAATGGCATGTGAATAAAATAATTTTAGCTTAAAATAAGTGTTCAAAATGATGGCCGGCGACTTCAATGCACTTATTAATACGCATTTCCAATGATTGTACACAACTGAGAAGTGTGTTTGGTTGAATTTCAGCACACGCATTTCTGATTCGCTCAATCATGTTCTCACGTGTTGTTGTTTCTTGTTTGTAAACTTTGTCTTTGAGATAGCCCCACAAAAAGAAATCTGGCGGGGGAAGTAAAATCTGGTGATCTGTCGGGCCAATTTATCGGACCAGCTCTACCGATCCAGCGACCATTGAAATCATGATCAAGTATTTCACGTGCCACCACCGAATAGTGTGTAGGACAACCATCATGTTGAAACCACATGTTCCGTCTCACTTCTAACTTCAAATTTTTAAGTAATATTGGCAGTTCATTTTCCAAAAAGTTTCGGTACATTTGACCATCCAAGTTGCCTTCAATAATGTGGGGGCCTATGAGTTTGTTGCCAATTATTCCACACCACACGTTGACAGTCCAAGGACGCTGATGTTCAACTTGACGAAGCCAGTGCGGATTTGTAACACTCCAATAATGCATGTTGTGTCGATTAACCTTTCCATGTTTTGTAAAAGACGATTCGTCAGAGAACATTACGCAACGAAAAAAATTGGGGTTTTGTTGTATTTGTTCACGTGCCCATTGACAAAAAGTTACCCGATTTTGGAAATCAGCGCCATGAAGATCTTGGTGTAAAGACACATGATATGAATGATACTTGTGCCGTTTTAAAATTCTCCAAACACTAGTGAGGACAATCCGGAATCGCGAACTATTTATTGTGTACTAACATGAGGATTATGAGCCACTGCTGCCAATACAGCAATTTCATTATTTTCACCAGTGACTGTTGCTCTACGGGTCCTCTTTTTCGGTTGAACATTTCCATCAGTAACAAATTGTTTGATAGTACGGCCAAATGCAGCACGTGAACGAGTCCTATTCGGAAAACGTTGAGCGTAAATAGCAACAGCATTTTCAAGATTTCTGCCAACTTCTCCATAAACCAGAACCATTTCAATTTTCTCTGGCACAGTTAAACGGTCCATTCTAAAGTATTTTATCGTTTATTTTGGAATTACGAAAAACATGAAGATAAGAAATAACACAAACGTTAAATGTGATTTACAAAACTGAATAAATTGTTTTGATGACGAATTTCGAGTATTTCCAATGAAAACGTGATGTTTTTTATTTCAAACGTATTGCAGAATCGAATGCGTGTGTTCTAAGAAGAAGAAATTGAAAAAATTGAATTTCGTCGATTACAACGCCATCTATCATGAACCGAACAAAATATTTCATTCAAATCATACGTACTTTTAGTCGTAGAATCCGTATCTGCAATAAAAAATATGGCTTCCTATCTTAGTTTAAAAGTTACCCTCGCCCCACCTACAAAGCGGGGGGTGGGGGACTATTTTTTTGCACTAATGTATTTCCCCCGCGGTATGATTAAATTTTGATTATGGAAATTTTTTCCGTAGAGTGGCTATTTTTCGAGATATTTGATCGTCTCAGTTTAAAAGAAACACCAGGTATAGAAGCCATTGTCTTACTGCCATCGCCGTATGTTTTGGATCATTATCTTGATATAAAATCCACTGGTTGCCTAGTCTTAAGCATTCGAAGGACGGTCGTAAATTGCTACGCAATATGTTCAAATACATTCGGTGATCCATATTACCTTCTACAAATATCAATTTTCCGACATCAGCTGCATCTATAGATGCCCAAACCATTACATTGCCACCGCAAAATTCAGTGCCTTCATTAACGTATTTTTGTTAGTTGTTAAGTTTTTTAGAACGCCCAGATCGTTGTTTATTTTCGACTTTTACTTTTATTAGATTTCGTATTTCGATTGACACCCGTTCGACGCACCATTTTTTAATGCCAAAGACGAAAAATATTTCTCACGCAAGACGAATGCAAAAAAGATAACGGTACTTTGCAATAATTCGAGAATAAATAGAAATGTGCAACTGTATGTAGACTTTTGTGATATAAATTTTATACATTTTTAAAAATTTTTGAAAACTATTATTTTTTTTTCATTTTTTTTGTCCAATAATAATTTTATTTGTTTAAATATATTATTTAATTAATATTACAAAATTTAATTCGTTTCATTTATCTCGATTTTGCAAATTTTAGTGGTGTATGTAGACTTTTGTAATTACTGTAGAGCAGTCAAATTTTGACATTTGATTTTCGTAAAATTCGATTTCTAGCATCGATTCGAATTCGATCGTTGACAAAGATGTTTTATGAAAATTTTTTATCAATATTTTTGACATTTGCTTATTCAAAATGGCGACCAAATACAGTTGGACGGCAAAAACCACAAAAATTTTAATTCAAGAATAAGAGGCGAATGAATTTTGGTAGAAAGCGAAGTGTGGCCATTAGTCTGTCCTCCACACTTATTGAATTTCGTAAGTGTGTTTCCTGTCGTTTAATTAACGGCGAAATTTTGTGAACAATAAAATTAAACGAATTTTTATCCATCCTTAAACATTTTATGTAGCAGGTCATGTCTTAGGGTCAGCAGCTCCTTTAATAATTATTACAGGTCGGATTTTGCAATTTTCAAATTTTACGAAAAAAAATCATAATACGTATTTTCGCGGAGGATCGAATTTTACGAAATCGAGAAAGTATCATAATAGGCCCCAGCAATTATCTCGTTCGCTAAAATACAAATTATTTAAAAAACATCTTAGGTCCTTCGGTTGTATACAAACAATTCCTGTAATCAGAAAAACTTCTGAGAAATAAACCAAAATGTAGCATCAATAATGCACGAATATACTGCGCCCTAATTAAGCACAGATCTTTCAACTTTTCGGCTATTTTACTTCAATGTAAAGCAGATAACTAAAGTACGTTTATCTTGCTTTACGAAATCAGCTTATAACATCTGAGACGGGTCCATTTGATTTTGTAAACTAATCTATTAATCCAACGTAAACTACTAGAAGATTTTATTTTTCAACATTGTACTTGGTAGTAACGCCGCAGAAAGTCAATCTGAGTGTTTTAGCTAACATTCTTGTTTCTAAAATTCCAATTTGTAATTCTAAAATGTGTTTTATTATGCAAACTAATTGCAAAATGTAATTAATGAACCTAACTGGCCGAAAATTATTACCTCAGGGAATTTTTTTATCTCAACGATTTCTTAATGGCATATGACCATGAAATACATTTCAAACGTACATCAAACCAATTAATCCGGTACTTTAACATGATTAAGACATTTACATAACGCACAAAACCTTTTTCATAAAATTCTAATCATAAATCAATCAACCTATAGATTCTATTTGAAATATATGAACGTATATAAATCTCGATTATCGTAATGATCACTTGAATCATTTTGTCTTGAAGCACTCTCATCTTTTCTTGTACTCGTATTCGAATATTTTTGGTAAATTTTTATTTCTATAATTAAATTTTCGAAAATTTCTATTTTAGAGTAATTTGAATTTTATAGTTTTTTACATTCGTGTGAATCTCATAAAACTAAAAATACGTTTTCAACAGGTAGTTAAAATTGGTTAAGCTAGGTTAGGTTTGTTGGTAGTTTTGTTACTAATTTATTTTTTTTTTGACATGAAAACATATTTTTTGTAGTTTTGTTGCATGCTATTATGGTTAGAATTTTTTTTTACCGAGAAAACCATAAGTACACATGTACAGTACACACACACGCACACATAATAAAGCGGTACACGTATGAATATGTAATATGTAGAGGAATGAATGATTTTTGTTATTGTTTTTGGGAAATTTTTATATGTGCTTTATAAATTATTTAAGGCCGTAGCTGCACTATAAATATAAATTGTAATATGATGATGATGATGGAAAACTGGGAAAATTTTCCTTGGGAGAATTACGTCAGAATGGAATGAAATTTAATGAGTATTTTTTTTTGTTTTGCTAAATATGAAATTGTATGGGCGTTAGAAACGTGATTCTTCCGCGAAATTGATGTGCTTCTCAAAAAAGGAATGTTTAACTGCTTATTGTTTGATTTATCCATGACTCAAACTCTCATTCCTAATTGGAATTAGTACACGTAGTACCTTATTTGATTTAGGGGTACACATGCTTGTACACTAGATGTCATGATGTAAGCTAATTTGATTTTTTTTTTTCGTATATGCTATTTAAATATTTTATTTGGGGTGATCAGTCACTAGGTCAAATACACATTATACAAGTTTAATTTCAATATGAAATGATTTGTTCTTATTAGCTGAACTTTTTGAACTGTTTTATGTATCATATTATTTACAATTACAAATATTTTTTATAGACTAATACAGTTTATATAAATCGACATTTTTATCGATCAAAAATCTTTACAGCTTATAGATATAGAAATATCATTGTAACCTTGTTATTTCGCTAATTAACTATACTATTTGATTTGCTCTAAATATAAAGTTCAAAATAATTATGTATGCCAATTTCAATTCAGTTAGTCGATGTGTGCGCGGTCGGAGTTAGTTGTTATATTAATATTTAAATGTTTCTAGTGCGTTGACTTGACAATGTACTACCGTGATACATTTGTGCAAGCATTGTGTGAAAGTGTATACATATAATTATTTTTAGTAGACACTGTCGTCTGCCTTCTAATAAACATCCGATTGCTATAAATTTCAAAATCGTGCGCTCCCACTCGACATTCTAACGACATTAGCAACATCTTTCGTTAATTATCTATCAGTTTTTTTTATGTTTGAAATTAGCGAATGATTCCACAAAATAATTTTGTCTGCCAAAATATTTTGGTTGTGTCAAACCACCAAACCGTATTATTACACATATACTTGAATTTTCTTTCATTAAAATCTACATTGAACTTGAAAATTTTGTGTTGCCTCTTTTTTTTATTATTAATTGGTTTCGTGGCTTGGTGAATAAATTAAATGTGAAAAGAAATGATTCAAGCCAGTTTTTCTACAGGTGCACTTCGTTTAATGTCGATATATTTTAATTGATTTATTAGAACTTTAAGAAATGATAAGAAAAAAAAGTATGTAACTACACATTTGGCTGATAGATTTGAATTTGAGAAAATGAGGCTGTTAAATCCACTGCACACTTGACCTATGATTTTAAGCGATATGAGCAAAGCAAAGAAACAGCTTCTTATTCTAATTCAAAAAGCAAATTGAGTTATTTTTTGAGATCACAACTTCTCGTTTGCAAAGCCAAAGTAAATTAAATTGGTGTACAGTTTATCTCAATCAGCTCGTATGTTCAAAATTTATTGTTTAAACCTGTGGGTTAGAAATATATCTAACATCGTTTTTATTCTGAGTGCCAGTTTACCCAGAGATATACACGTCAGTTCACTTGAATAAAAACGTCCGTGTTTTTTTTTTGGAATATTTTAGAATTCGATTTATTTTTATTAATTAATTGGATTTACATAGAATACGGTGGCCATGGCAAAAGCTCTACGTTTTGCTTCGATATCCATGATTTGACTAAATTAGCTGTATGCGAATAGGGGCATTATCTTGCTGATATATCCTTGGTAATAGTCCAAAAGTCTCATTGAAATGAGGAAATGCTTTTTCAAGAATGCATTTGTAAGTTGATGCAGTCATTTTTCCGGTTGGAAATGACAAATCTCCCTATAATACAGCTCCCCACACCATAACTCCCTCGTTCGTGGCTATGGTGTTTTGCTAAAACTTTTCCTCTTTTCGAAGGTTGTGAAAATAATAGTTAAAATTCATCGGGGCCATCGAGGTTAAATTTCTTTTCATCAGAAAAACGACATCGTTTCCATTTTTTAGCCCATGACATATGTAGCCTCGAAAAATGTAATCTTTTCTTCTTCCTCTCCTGATTTAGAGGCTCTTTCTTTTGAAGCTTTCTTCGAATCAGGTGATCTGACTTTTTGATGACTCTCCACATTGTTATTCAGCTCGCCTCCACACCAGCTCTCGCTTCTACTTTTGCACAAGATAGTGTGCAATTGGATGCTGTCGTTAGTATGGCTTAAATTTAATTTAAGTTTAAATTTGCTTACACTTCCAGTTTATTGATAACTATAGTCGTTTCTTTTCAAGCGAAACAAACAAAAAATATAATTTTTAAGAAAAAATAAAACAAAATTCTTCTGACCTACTACATTATTTTTATTTAAATTTTTGTCATTTTGAACAAGTGCTCATCCTGTAACAAAAATCTTGGAAAAGTTAGACCGATTTTAAAATCTTCCAAAAAAACGGTTGTTCCTATTCAAGTGAACTGCAGCGCCCTTCCCGTTTTGAAGCTGTGAAATGGAAACATAGCTCGTATCAATCGGAAAACTTAACTAAAGTTATTATTTATTTAAAGAAATCCATTCTGTGATTTACAGCTATGATTTCAGATTATTTAGTTTAAAACAAAAATTATGTTTTCTGTAAAATGAAAGGTGAATCAATGTGACCAAGCAAAACGTTTCCAATAAAAGCCGCGCCTAAGAGAACTCGTCTATTTTCAAGCGAGCATATTTTGTAATCCGTGCATCTTGTTGAGTATGGAGGTAACCGAGCCTCATTTTCATGGAATGGTAAATTGTGTTCATAATCCCAGTCACTTAACAATAAAATCAGAAACTTATTTTGAATGCTTTCAATTCTTTTAATGTGCGAGAAATGTTTTGAGAAATTATGATATATTTCATAATATTTCACTCATTTTTAAATTCCTTTTCCATGGTCGCTGGACTTAAGGCCACAGTTAACATGTCAGTTTTAATGGATCAATATTAAAAAAAAGTTTAGTCACATTTTATCTCATTCCATTTATTTCCTCCTTCGATAAAGTTTACTTAACACTAGCAAGTTTTGAATCAATTAGGAGATAGATTTTATACTCTCGAGTTGAATATGTTAATTTTTGTTCGTCTTGGTATCATTCGGCAGTCCCATATTTTGTTTTGTTTATAATACGGAAACTCGACTTTATTAATGCGTGATATTATATCGCGGCTTCAGTGCCGCTATTTTTGGTTCACACTTCGTATATGTATAGCAAAACCACAGTACTTGGGTTTTACTCATATTCACCTTTGGTACCTCTATGCCTTGACAGGGCATTGGAACCAACGTTTAAAAACTGGCTCCGGCTCCAAGCTCCTGCTCCATTAAAATTGCCGTCTCCGGCTCCAGAGCGGCTCCGAATAAAACAAATCATTGTGATCAATGTGCCATTTTTGCAACACTAAACGCATCGACAGGTTTTCTCCGGTTTATATAAATATGTACATTTTTACCATATAAGTATGTCTTACAGTTATTCGAAAGGAATAAAATGAACGATCCTTTTTGTATTGTGTTTTATTCTTAGATCGGTTAATACGAAACTATTGAAAAAAAAAATATTGGTCACAAATGGGTTAAATTAAAGAGCAATCACTTTCTTAGTAGAATAGAAGATATCCAACGGATCTGGAGCCAAATATTTAAGCAAACATTTCGGCTCCAGTTTCGGCTCCGCTCCAAGTGAAAACACTAGCTCCGGCTCCTGTCCGGCCGACGCCGGCTCCAAAGTCCTGTGCCTTGCTTCAATTTCATGTCAGTTAGAGAAATTCAATCAGATGGATGCCATCAGCAGAGTTAAGGTGGTTCAGCTTCTGAAATGAGCGCCGTAGAATTCTTTTCAATGCATCGTTGAAGACAATCAAAAAGTGATGGATATAGAACATACTTTTGTACAAAGCATGTAATTTTGTTGAAAAATCGGGTTTTTTTGATTTAAATCAGATTTTCTTGAATACAAAATTGTAATGTTGAACTTAAATTGTCATAAATTCCCGAGAACAATTAAATACTTTTTAAGGAAAGTAAGATAATATAATGTACAGAAATAAGATTCATTTAAATATAAATTAAATCAAAGAATTTTAATATCGAGGAATTATGATATTAAGTAAATTTTATTGCTTGTTTTATGCTTGCTAAAAAATAAATTACAAAATTAAAAAGTAGGTAATTTAAAAATTAAAACCAAGTATTTCATAATCATATGACAGAATAAAAAAACTGTTTTATTTATTCAGCTGATTTGCCAAAACAGTTAATTTTGCCGCGTTATCTATCTCTAGGCTATTTCTTAATTTTGAACGAACTAACCCAAAGGTCGAAAAAACTCGTTCGATTCCACCTGATGAAGCAGTAGCTGTTGTTATTTGTTGGATTTTATGTTCGTCTAACGTCGCTATCAAATCCTTGGTGTAAAGCAAGTGTCGATTTTCACCATTCAAAGAACGTCATATTTATTATGACTTCTTCTTGCATAATTGGTCCCGCCAATGGGGGTTATTATTTTCCTTCAACTTTGTTTAGGTTTTTAAAACGTGAAAAATAAAATAATTGACAATTTGACAGGTTGTATTTTAATTCCAGGTTGTATGTGATTCCTCAAATAATATGGAATCAAGTTTTCATTTCTATCGAAGTTTTGAGATTTTTTAGTGTAACCATATTTACGAAATTAAGTTTAGTTAAGTTTTAGAGTGCGTTGTTTTTTGAATAAATTCTTATACTTTTTACCAATATGATTTAAATCAATGTTTTTTATAAGAAAATCAATTTATTTCAATCTGATTCAATCAATGATTTAAATCAAACATGCCCTGCTTTTCTAGTACTTCTTTGTTGGTTCTGTCTTTTCTATTGTATCAAACACGGCAAGTTTCATTTCTGTAATTCTCTTGGATCAGTTTAGTGGTTTTCATAATATTGAGAAGTGCTTCTTGAAATGTAAAAATAGTACAGGGTTACACAAAAGCAATCGCTCGAATTCTTTTACGCTTTTGATGTAAATCAAATTTCCGATAGTTAAAAAGAATACGAAAAAAATTTGATGTGTTTTTATCGTAGTGTGCCTAAACTCGAACGGGATGCCGAAAACAATAACAAACCATTTTGAAAAATTTCCAAACGACACGTTTGACGTATTTGACAATATTTACGATTGACGTATTATATGTATATAAATGTGTGTATGTGGTAGTTAAAATGCAAGTAAAAAATTTACATTTACATTTTTTGATGTACATCAAATTTTTTTGCTATTTTTTCCGCTAAAAGAACGCGAAAATGTGATTTACATCAAAAAAATTTGATGTACTTCGAAATTTTTTCCCATTTTTTTGTAAAAAGAAAACGCCATAAATTATAAATAAAAATAATTGATTCTGTTTCTTGGTTTTGTTTATTTAAACCACGGCCGGAGTTGATGCACATTCAGTGCAAAATCGCTCCTGATACTTGCTTACCCAATATGTTCTCTAAACCCAATTCGTCAATTGGAGTATTATACCTTTCCCGCGTAAACGTTATCCGAAACAGTGACTTTAAGAGAATAAATAAAAAGAATAGGCAATTTTGCTTTTCCCTTATACCTTCTATCGGTAGCAATTTGCATCGACGCTTAATGATTTTCCATAAAAAATTTACGCATACGACGCACTGTTTGCAGTTTGTATTTGAACATATTTTAGTCTTTCATCAAAATTCGCTTGAAAGATTATCTATTGATGTCGAATTTTTGATTCATTTTTTCTGATTCATGTCTGCTCTCTACTATTGGCCGGTTTTGGGACAGTTGCGCCAATACAATTGACACACCTATTTAAAAAAATTGTTTGTCTTTTGATGCGATTAATTCGTCGAGCCATTTTTTGATTTCTTCGTTGTTTTTGAAGGTCTTGAAGATCACTTTGCATTGATCGGAACAAATAGTAATCTGATGGGACACAATCTTGTGAATAGGGAGCATGCGGTAGAATTTCCCATTTATGTGCTTCCAGTGGCACTATTCTGGTTTTCCCTGGGAATAGGGAATTGGAAAAAATATTTTCATAGTATTTTTGTCTAAATTGTGTTTTTCTGGCCTACTGAGAAAATAAGTTTGGTGCAAAAAATTTCAAAACAAAGTGTATTGGGAAACTTTTGTTCCACAAAATTTTTATAGGGAAAAATATTTTCCCATTCAACTTTGTTTCGAAAATATTTACACCAAACTTATTTCCTCAGTAGGCCAGAAAAACACAATTTAGACAAAAATACTATGAAAATATTTTTCCCAATTCCCTATTCCCAGGGAAAACCAGAATAGTGCCACAGAAGTATTTTTTTACATGTTTTGCGACATGTGGTCGAGGATTGTGGCCTAGCAAAATCACTTTACGCTGTTTATTGGCTGGAATCGGACGGTTTTCTTTCAATGGATAGTTCAAATCTATCAATTGTTGTTGTAACGTTCACAAGTAATATTTCAGATTCACCAAATGCACAACATAACCTTACTTCCATGAATGTTTCATTTTACTGTTGATATGGATGGTTCGCCTGGATGAACCCATGATATTTTGCGTTTAGGGTTATTGCAGTAAATCCATTTTTCATCGCCAGTCACAATTTGAGACAAAAAAAATGCCATCTCCGGTGTCTTGTAAGCGAAGAATTGCAAACCATTAAGTAAACGATTTCATGACATATAAACATTTGGTTATGGCTGCTTGAGTGGCATTTAACTGTTCTGCAAGTTCTTTTTCTATTTGAGCCGAGTTTTCATTCAATAATGCTTTCAATTCTTCACCTTCGATTTGTTTTGGTTGACCAGAATTTTCTTTGTCACTGACAACAAAATCACCACTTTTGAATTGTTTAAACCAGTTTTCGCAAATCTGTTGAGTTGGTGTATGTTCACCATACGTTTCTTAAAGCAAACGAAAAGTTTCAGAAGTTTTTTTCCTTTTGGTTAAACCAAAAAAGTAATGCTTCCCGCAAATGCAGTTTTGTTGGTACGAAATTCGTCACGAATAATGACAAAATAAATTTTAATGTGAAATGTCAACAATTTAAAGCGGTCATTACACAATCAGTATTAATGTCATTAGTTGTAATGACAATACTACATCATCACTTCATCATTAATTTTCATATTTACACGATCAGTTTTATTGACAGTATTTGTGACATTTTGCGCACTTCAAAAAATATTTTGTGTTTTTATTTTTGTTTTTGAATAGTCGTTTGGTATTACATATTTCATTTCATAATGAATAAAAAGAGAAGCATGTATTACTATTATTTTAGTTTATGGGTTGGATAAAAGACTGGCTCCAAAAACGGGACAATTACTCCCATGTCGTCTTATTAAAAGACATAAGAAATAAAGATGCAACTGATTTTCAAAATTATTTTAGAACGGGGGATGAAAAATATAACTATCCCAGTAAGTACTAGTGGAACCGTATTTAATAAGACAGAGTTTTAATAAAGGATTGTGGCATTATTATTTTATAACATAATCGGGATGTGTGGGATTTCACAATTCTGGGGTTGAAAAGTATGTTCGATGAATTCTCGAAGGACTTCTTGATCTTCTGAGAATTATCCTTTTTCTTCAGCATAAATTTGAATATTTTATTTTACGTTGTCTAAACTTTAATACTTAGTAAAAATTAATACTTTGAAATTAATTTTTGTTTTTGTAATAATGATACCATAGTAATACCTTCAGTAATAATGTCAGTATTTCCAACAAACAGTAATGATCAGAAAATCTGGATTCATGTCATTACAGTCCATTATTTTTAATTTCATCAACGTACACTATCAGTATTAATGTAATTACCAAAAAGTAATGACATTAATACTGATTGTGTATTGGCCGCTTAAAACGCCTTAGGTGTCATTGTAAAAGATTGTTTAGTTCTAAAGTTCCGCCATCTCTTAGAAAATCCAAAAACTAAGTTATGTACTCAATATAACAGATTGATGGTTTGTCTACGTGTATTTTGCTTTTGTTTTCTTCACAAATATTAAAATTGCGATGACATGAGGCGCCATTTGCAAAATTTAGAGGAAATTCCGATAGAGTGTTAAGTTTTTCACTACCTTATAGAAAGGGGTAGTGATCTTGATCTGATTATGTGATGGTCGCACGTGCGGAGAGATTATAGGAAAATTTAAAGGGTCCTGCTGTAAAAAAAGATAAAGTGGTAAATCGGCTGGCCCTGGAAATGTTGCGGTTGAGAACAATTCTGAGGCGTTTTGTTCTCAAAAATTATCTTCAGAGAGAAAGCTGTTGTTGCTCAGTCGCTATGATGTTTCAATCGTAATATTTATGGGTAGAAGGTTTGTAAATGTCTATACTCATAGTGTGTGCTTATAGTTTACACTCAATTTAATTTGTACGCAGTGCTTTTTGTATTTTCTTATGATTTTTCTGATTCTGCGTTATGTGAGATTGTATTCTTTTTTAACAATCAGCTCCGATTTGTAAGCCCTATTGAGATTGATGTCTTGAAGAATGGCTCAAATTTAATAGAAACACCTAATTCAAAACTACCTCGTGATCAAAATTACCGATGTGGCACTGAAGGCAGTTTTATTCGATATAATCATGTGGCATATCGTTCGAAACGTTTAGTTTGAACCAAGTAACGAGTCTGTTATTAAGGCTTAGTTCTCAAATTCATCGGTTTCAGGACTATAGGTAAATTATTTATTTATTATAAAGTAAACCGTGCCGCATGTCAGTTAATGTGGTTGAAAAATGTCCAAAGTTTGGCTGAAACGGCTTTTAGTACTTAAAACTGCCGCTATGACGCTGGGGCAAATACTTTTGTTAAATTCAGATATAAACATGTGGCACTATTTTTGGAAGGCCTTTAGTCAAGGAACAATTTGTTTTCAGTACTTTAGTTCACAAATTCACAGTTTTCGCTCTGGTGGCAAATTATTTGGTTAATATGGAATATGTATGTGCCATATCATGGTTAATCAGCACAAAACTCATCGCACTTCCTTTATACATAAATTGGCTTTAATTCCAAAAGCCACTTGTCTATGGACCATATGGATGGTGACAGTAATAAAATTAAAATGGTTTATACGTATTCCTGAAATTTGCTTAAAGAGATGAAGTAAAATATTCTAAGAATATTTCGAATTTTCTGGTGTTGGAGTGTACTGTTGGTTAATCATGATATTCCTGGACTAAGCCTTGAACCGCGTGGATTGGTTTCAGTTTACAATAGGGTTGAACGCCATTGAAACATTTTCTCAATCTCTGGAGTACTAAAAATTATACGCTTGTGTAATCGATATTATTGACTAAGTGTGGAAGTCGTCTTGCTCTTTCCGCCTTCCGCACAGATTGTATTATGTATTGTTTTTATTTGTAGGTTGAAAATGCAACCCGCATTTATTTCTTGGTTGAGCACGGTACCAGTCACTACTTTATGTGCCACTTCAAAGACAACACATAATTTCAGTATAGGTTGTATAGGCTGGCATGGAGCTTGCAATGTGCAGATGATTCTAAATCGGCCATATAGCCGATATAGATTTGGCAGGTGATGCGTAAAGTAAGACGGAAAAAATAAATCGCGAAAGAGCAGGGAGTGCTTCGGCCCCAAAACAGATGGCATAGATAAAAACAAAAAAAAACAAAACAAAAAAAAAAGACAACACATAATTTTTCTTTGCCTTGGTACCTTGAATTACACCATCGCGAGGGAGGTAACAGATCTTGTGGTCGTTAATCAAACGTAATCTAAATGAAGAGATTGAAGTTACACTTACGTAAAATTGATGTACTCTTGACACTTAATCCGCTTAATCGTTGATTGAATTGATTTTTTAAACAGCATCATTTTACTCTGCCGCAATCTGCAAGACGGTGCGGTGATGTGCCCTCATTAAATAGTAGAAAACGAAAACATCTTCTTTCTTTCTTTAGTATGACAATCCGTTGATCTGATGTTTTTTACGGCATTTCCGCGTACGCTAGTTCTCTTAATGAAATAACCTCTTTGATTTTCCAAAATGATTGAGGGATCACTTCCATTCTGCTGCGAGTATTGATTGTTACAGGCCCATTACATCAGGGCCAAGACAAATATCGATACGATTTTGGCGATGATGTTTTGGAACGGTGAGATTTATTTGTGCGAGGCGAGACCTCCTCGAAGCTGTCTCAAGTCATGATTTTAATATTTAAACAATCATGGGCATGGTTAGAAACGCAACTATGTCTGAATATCCAGTCTAAACACCAGTGGCCTCGACAGGAATAATTAATAATAACTCTTTCTGATGTTTATATTCGAATTTGTTGAAATATGAGTCGACCATAAAAATACTCGTACGTTATGAATTCGCACACCAAAGCGATAGTTGTAATCGACACTCGTGTTTCAGGCGTGGCAGTAAACGAATGAGCTATCTGAAGGCTGTAACGAGGAAAAGGGATGTGCTGGAGGATATAACTTCGATGATTTTTTGTTTGCTCATTGAAATTATTTCGAAAGATTGTCATATCGACTAGAGATTAATGTTGAATCGCCTCTTGTTGTTAGAACTGATTGTGGCACGCATTCCTAATTCCCTCTTAGAACTTCGTCTATTGTTAATCTAGATGTGAGATTTTTATCTTTTGTTCTACCTCAGAGTAGCCTCCTTTAAGCTCTTTACCCATTTTGAGTATTCCCTCTATGCTTTTCTGTATTGATCCTTACTTAATGCGAAATGCCTTGTCACACTGTACACGCACGATCGCAGTTTTTCCAGACTCCGGTCATACGCACACTAATCACTATAACAACACAGAATTATGTGAGTTATTTGAATTAACAGCATAATGTCCTCTGAAAGTTATGTTTCACTGATTTTACACCTGCTTTTTACCTGTAAAATATGGGGATCATTCCATAAGAGTTCTCGCAACCATAATTCCTAGAACCAGTTTTTTGCGACGGTTGAACTTGCTAATCACTCGAGTGGGTCGTATATTTTTGACGAATTCGATATAATGGATCGCACTGACGTAATTCAGCTCCATTAACGCCACTTGTTCATGATAAAGATGACACTTGATTTTTACGCCATGGTGGGGAATTTATCAGATTTTGCCTTGTGGTTCTGTATTGCGGTCTCTCCAGATTTGTTAAGCGATGACGTGTCCCTACTAAATGGTAGAAACAAGGTTTTCTTCCTTCTTCTTCTTAACCTATAGTTAAAATTTATGGAAAATCATTCAACCAAAAGCTGTACCATACTGGTATCGAACATATTAGCAAAATTTCATCATAATTTGCTGCTTCATTATAAAATGGCACGATAATTGAACACAATCCAACCGCATAGAACTAAGTAAATATTATCACACACATAAGTGGTATATTTTAAAGCTGTCCAAGTGTTAATTCTTCAAATCCGTTGGGCCACACATCGTCCAATAAAACCTCTAATTAGATTAAATTACATTCAAAAGTTAATTTAATTTACTTTTCTTCTTCTTGTGTACGTCTTATTTGATTAAAGTAAATCTGTTTCTGACATAATATTTACGCGCCTTTCAATAGTTTAGAGAACGTAAAAAAAGCAAAAATAAATAAAAAAATGTGTGTGGAACTTTTGTTGTTTTACTATACGAGTACGTGTACGTTAATGTTTACATTGTATGCTAATTTATATTTTTATACGTATACGACTATATTCACATATAATTATCATCCGTTCACATACCGTACCGTAACATATACACAGAAGTTAGTAAAAACAATTTTTCATGCCAAAAAATATTAATTTTCGTATTGTTTCGTAAGAATTTAAAATATTCTTATTTTATTTGTTTAGTTTAATTTTAGGAATTAGAAGAACATTTAATAATTTTACTAACTAAAAAGTTATTGAGGCCACATATTTTTGAATGTACTGTGTGTCGAATATCGATTTTTGTCCAACTATTTTTTATTAAGGCAAATTTGTATAATTTTGAAAGAGCAACCATCAAACTAATCATGATAATTAAATTTTATGTATCTTAGTCCAAATTTAGTGGTTACTTAAACAAGCCTATACATTATGTATATACGTCATAATGCAACACAGTGACAAATACCCGAAAACCATTTTGTAATTTGGCTCCACTCGTCAAAATACATTTCGAACTTGAACTAGAAAAGCGATTAAAACACAAGCTATAAATTTTCCCTTTTTATGATGATGAGAACATGTTGATGATGATGAAATGTAAATTTATTAATAGTCTCAAAGATCTACTCCACGTATTTTACATTCACGAGTGATGAACCATATGTTAAAATAAACAATGTTTTATTTTGGCTGCGGCAAACCAAATTAATGGAGGCAATCTGTCATCTCGCTGATAATCTGTTTGTTTATTGATGATATAAATAATTGAAATATTTTTTATTTTTTTTCTAAATTTTACGTCGCAGATTTGTTGGGAAATCTTGCTTAGATGTTTTCTAAACACAGGTAAGCCGAATTTAACACCGTACACTCATTTACTTGTATGAAAATATCTTTTCACGGGTGTCAACAGTCTTATAGTATAAATGTAAGGCCCTTCCCACACATTGCTTGTTTTGGAAATTGTGCGGAGAAATGAGCTAATTTCTTTTTTCTTAATGTTTAAAGAAAAAAAATTGAAAATTGGCTGGACCACAAGTGGTCTGTCGGCCGCGACAAATTAAATATTCGAATTTTTGTTAATAAAATTAAAATAAATGAAGCAATAGTCAAGAATGCCGATTTAGCACATTTGAAGCAGCAACGGAACAAAAAATCGTGAAGAACAGGAATGTGAAAGTGGTCAAAAATTTGAAGGAGCTTATACCGACGTTGAAACAAACTTTTTGATCAATCAATGCAATAATATTAGCAAAGGCGTAAAGGAACCACCCATTACAGTACCAACATTTGATGGTAAATTCGAGGTTATCATTTCCAGAAGTATATTTTGAGGAGGTATGTGAGATCATGTGACTAAACGCACGGTTGAGAGTTCAGCTGCACTTGAATTCTTTGAAAGCTCTTGAAGTTAATATTTCTGATTGGAATCTGTTTCTGGCGTCTTATTTATCGGATATATTAGGTATCGGAACACGCATTGAAGCGTAGATGAATTGTTGGAAGTTGATGAATTTTTAGAAATTCTATGCAAACGAATACGCATCTTAGAGGCAACTTCCCAGGCCAACCAAGAACAAAATAAATCGGTGACAAATCGTGATATTCTAGTAACATAGTAACATATAGTGGCATTAACTACTTCGTCGACCAGGCATGCTCGTATACTATGCAAGCAACAAAATCACTCAATTGTGAGATGTCCTACATTTCTGGAGTTGGATCCAAATAAGCGATATGATAATGGTCACAGAGTTCGCGAATGTCACGGTGGTTCGTGGCGTATATGTAATTTAACTCGTAACACGTTGTTACACCGTTTCGGTCAAAAGTTTTATCAAAAGGTGTCAGCTGATTATAAATTTTCATCGGCCGCGGATATAAAATCAATTACTAATCCAGTTCCAAACAAAAATTGGTAACACAATCACTCAACCAGATTCATTCACAACTTTTCAGCCACAATTTTTTATACTTCATTGGCAATTTTTACTAAATCAACCTCAATTTTTTGCAAAGCAAGTTCGTGTTTTTCCAAAGTAACTTCAATTAAATGTTTTTCAATTCAAATATTGGTAGTACAAATTATTTCGGTCCGTTTTTTTAATTTTAAAAATGCATTTTTATTTGAAAATAAAATGAATGAACAGATTAATTAAAATATTGTCCATCGCTACTTACGACTTTTTCTCACCTCTCAGGCAATTTGAAATCGACGTAAATTCGTTCCCAAGGCCTCTGAGCAAAAGTTGTTTGACCTAAGGGAGGTCTTATAACGGTATTGGATCTTTTAGAAGTTTTGCAAATTGTACAGTTAGACACATGGAGGGCGAAGTCCGTGATTCATACCTCCTCGCGGTGCTCTCTGGGTAACTCTAAATGAATCAGGCGGTGTAGTGGAGACGAGCAGCTAAATCCTGTTTATAGTCATGGACACTACAAGTCAGGGCGAGCCATTGGCGCCTCAAAACCAATGCCAAACCAGCGTCTGTTTTCCAGGTTAGGAGCGGCTGAAGCGGGCGTCTGTCTTGTATCAAGCGGCTCGCTATATAAATGTGTTCAAGGTAAGACTGGATGCCTCAAGATTCTCACCAGTACGTGACCCACACACGTAACAAGCGGGTTGAGCGGAAGGCCAACAACCTCCCCTCATAAAAACTCACCAAGTTATGAACCCTAAACAAAGGCCTCGGATAACCATATCGGATTCATTACAAACTCGACCCCGGAAATTGTACACGGACAACGCTTTAAAAATGGGAACATGGAACGTGCTTAGCCTCTTAAGACCTGGAGATCTCCAGAACCTATCGAACCAAGCAAAGAGTTACACATTAGACGTACTTGCACTACAAGAGCTTAGATGGTCTGGGAGTGGGATCCATGACACCACCAATGGTTACACTCTTCATTACAGCGGCCATCAGAACGGAGGAGAATTTGGAGTTGGCTTCCTCATCCATCGGCGCGTGAAGCATCATATCATCGATTTCCGCCCTATCAACATGCGGATATGCACTGTCAGACTTCGCACTAGGAAATTTAACATCACGATCGTCAATGTGCATGCACCCACCGAAGATAAATCAGATGACATCAAAGATCTTTTCTTTGTCGAACTGGAGGAAGTCATCAATAACATACCGCACCACGACATTAAAATCATCGTGGGCGACTTTAATGCAAAAATCGGTAGGAGTGCAGAAAATACATCGCACATCGGTCCTAACAGCCTGCACCTAACTAGTAATAACAACGGCCAACGAGTCACCGACCTGGCAATAACGTACAACTTAGTTGTATCAAGTACGTTTTTCCCACATAAGAGAATCCACAAAGTAACGTGGAGATCGAATGATGGGAGAACGGAAAATCAAATCGATCACGTCATGGTGTCTAAGAGGCACTCCACCAGCATATCTGACGTTAGATCTTACAGAGGTGCAGACATGGACAGCGATCATATGCTTGTCATATTTAAATATAAGTGCAAACTGTCATCTACGTTTAACAGACAAGCACAAAAGACCGTTCGATGGAATATCAATGCTCTAAAAGACCAAGCGTCATTGCAGAGTTACCAATCAGCTGTCACTAACTATTTAGAGCGGCCCAGCAACAACGAAGAAGCTCCCTCTAACATCGAGGAGGAGTGGCACGCTATACAGTCAGCCATAACCACCGCGGCGCAAAATACCATCGGAAGAAGACCTCCGAGGCCCCGCAATGATTGGTTCGATGACCAATGCCGTAGGGTCGTCGAAAATAAACGAACGCTTCGTGAAAAATGGTTGGCTCGCAACACTAGAAGCACTCTAGCAGAATATCTCCGCGCTAGGAAAGCCACGACTAAATACCTTCGACAAAAAAAGCGCGAACATATGAGATTATGCATCGAAAACATCAGCTTCCAAGCGGAACTGGGAAACTCAAGGGACTGTTTTGCCAACGCCAGGAATCTCACTAAAGACTTCCACCCAAGAAGTACAGCCATCAAAGACGGGAATGGAGAGTTGAGAACAAACGTGGCTGATGTTCTCTCAGTATGGCAAACCTACTTTCAAAATCTGCTAAATCGGAATGACGACGTGACCCCCATTAGAGCAATAGCTCCTCCAGGTGACGAGGTCTTTGTCGAATATCCCACAGTGGAGGAAGTAGACGCAGCTATTAGTCGATTGAAAAACGGAAAGGCACCCGGTCTCGATGGAATCCCCGCAGAATTGATTAAACTCGGAGGCGCTACTCTTGCAACAAGTCTATACGATCTCGTCGTCTGTATTTGGGACCAAAAAGAGCTGCCTGAGAATTGGAAGACCGCGCTCATATGTCCGCTGCATAAAAAAGGCGACCGTCTTAAATGTGAAAACTATCGTGGCATAGCCCTATTGAACGCTGCTTACAAAGTGTTGGCTAATGTTGTACTTGCCAGACTCATCCCTTTCGCCGAAAACATCATTGGCGACTATCAATGTGGTTTTCGACCCAACCGATCAACCACGGACCAGTGTTTTACCATGAGGATGATCTTGGAAAAATGTTGGGATTACAACATAACCATACATCAACTATATATAGACTTCCGGCAGGCATATGACAGTATAAACCGCGACAACTTATGGGCCGCGCTCATATGCCTAGGTATCCCAGAGAAACTCGTTTCGCTGTGTAAATTAACAACGTATGGGTCTGTATGTAGAATCGTAATTGAAGGAACTGTGTCAGACTCCTTTGAAATAACATCTGGCGTTCGACAAGGTGATGCACTCGCGCCTTTGCTGTTCAATTTGGCGCTTGAGTACGTAGTGAGAAAAAGCAACATCGAAACTTCGAGCTGTATATTTAATAAATCCGGCCAAATTCTTGGATATGCAGATGATATCGTGCTTCTTGGCCGAAGACCTAGCGATATCAAAGACAGTTTCATACCGCTCGATCGCTGCGCAAGAAGACTTGGTTTGGAGGTGAACAGCAGTAAAACCAAATATCTAACAACACCCAGGAACATCTCTAGTGAAAATCTCGGAATTGGCGACCACAATTTTGATGGTGTCGAAAACTTTAAATACCTCGGGTCAGTTATAACATCACTGAATGAAATGCAGGCAGAAATAAAAGCCCGAATCGCTGCCAGACAACGAGTTTTCTACGCCCAATCAAGATTATTGCGTTCGAAACATCTATCGCAGTCGTGCAAGCTCGCACTTTATAAAGCACTAATAAGACCTGTGCTGACTTTCGGAAGCGAGAGCTGGACCATGACCTCTAATGATTGTAGATTGTTATCTACATTCGAAAGGAAGGTCATCCGTTCAATTTTTGGTCCAATTAAAGTTGCGAACAACGAATATCGGATTCGTATGAATCACGAAATAAAGCAACTCCTCGGAGGCAGCGATATCATCGGATTCATTAAATCCAATCGAGTGAGATGGCTCGGCCACGTTACAAGGTCCCAACAACAACGGATGATATATAAAGTGTTTCACCAACAACCAGCCGGAGTACGTCGTAGAGGAAGACCCCGACTACGCTGGCGTGACGACATTGAACAAGATCTGCAAGCATTAGGATGTCGAAACTGGAGGACGAGAGCAATGGATCGGGATGGATGGAGGGCCATTGTGCAGGCGGCGAAATCCCTTCATGGGATGTGAAAGCCAGAGAGAGAGAGAGACAGTTAGACACATAATTGTAAACTTGCTTACGCATGCTTGGCCAATAATACAGATCTCTCAAACGCGCAATTGTTTTGGCGATACCTCCATGTGCTGCTAGTGGTACATCATGAAATTGTTTAATTAAATCGTCCGTCATAATCTGAGGTACCCATAATTTGTATAGAGGAATGTGGGTTAGAGTAGGATCGTTAGTAATTCCAACTTTTAGATAAATTCTATCATCTTTTATCCGAAAAGCAGGATAACCGTGAGATGTCGTCAGTATTTTGTTTCGAAAATTTACGTAGTCCACATCGTTAAAAGCTACGGAGTTAAAATCGTTTTCGGCGATTTGGGCTAGAGGTGATTCATCATACAATCTAGAAAGCGCATCGGGGATGACGTTATGCGAACCACGCTGGTGTTGAATGTCAAAGTCGTACGATTGCAATTTAAAATTCCATTGCGCGAGCTTACCATTCAGATCTGCCTGTGACATCAACCACTTCAGGCTAGAGTGGTCGTTATAATTGTAAAATAGTATCCTATGTAGGAACGATTTTTTTTTACCGAAAGAACAGCAGCTAGGCACTCTAGTTCCGTGGTTGAGTAGTTCGACTAGGCTTTGTTAAGGTTCTTTGACTGCATACATGTGCTTCGTTGGTTCATACGAATTTAGCGTTTTTTTCAAAAGATTTGTAATAGAACTGGTAATTTCCGCGTACCTTGGAATGAAGCACTGGTACCAGCCGGTCATACCCAATATTCGTCGTGTCTAGCTTCTACTTTATCAGGATCCGTTTTAAGTCCTCCGTTTCCTACCACAAAACCCAAATATTTCACCTGCTTCATGAAAAATTTACTTTTGGAGACGTTTATCGTTAACTCAGCAAGTTTTATCGTTCTCCTATAAGTTTCAACAAGGAGAGGTGTTCCAGGATTGACGAAGACGTTACAAGCAGGTCATCGAGATATACAAAAATCTTAGAATGAAGTTGATGCGGCACCACCTTATCCGATTGATGGATCTAGAGACATCTAGAGAGTCGATCATGAACGGAGTGAGATTAAACGCCGGCCAAAAATCTATTCCGAGGTATAATTGACCCTGTAACGTGGGAACCAGGAAAAACTGAACTGTATTGGCTTTGTTGTTATATTTTACAGGCACGTTGACGTATCCAATTATCTGGTTTTTTGTTCCGTTCTGCCATTCTTACTTCGGAGGTTATTTTTTGTAAGCGATGCCCAATTCCGTTAAATGTTTGAGAGAATCGCATCCAAGGGTGCTTATCGACGCTCCACTATCTAACAGACCTCGAATATAGGAGCCAGCTATGCTGATGATAATATAAGAGCAAGGGTCATCCAAAGCAGATAGTATCGTTTCTGCACAAGCGCGTTTTACCGTCCTTCGAAATTTAAAGTTTTGAACGATTCGCTGTATTCGTTTGCTCTTGTAAGGTTTAGATCTTGGAATTGATTCATTGACGGTTGCATGAAAAGTTGATTCAGTAGAAATAGTTATTGAATCTGGCTTTAATTGTCTAGTAGTTTGCGTCATTTCCGAATCGGACGCGTCCTTAGCTAGAGGATCGGTCTGAATTATTTTCGAGTGGAAAATTCGGTATTCGTTGCCGAATTTACTGTTTGCTACATTAATGGTTTGTCTGATGGTGATATTCGGGACATAATTTGTACCGGACGCGTTGGTCCCGTATTGCTCACGCCCGTAACTTGGTTTTCCGACATAAACTGTTGACAATTCGGACACTGAGGCTTAATTATGCCACTTTTACCACAACCGTAGCAAAACACACATTGAGATGGCAAGTGACAACCTTGGCATCGGTGCCCCAAGTCGCGACAGTTCCAACAAACGAGACTGTTTGATGTTATAGCCACAGCTCCTGAAGCTTTGCTGTAATTGGCCGCAAGATACATCTCGTTTGAAATATCTTGATCTAACAGTTCCCGAGATGAGGAATCATTTACGTGTTGGTGGGTTAAAAGTTCTGAGTTAGCCGAATCTGTCTCTAGTTCACTAACATTGACATATCTTGGATAAAGTGTAGGTGTTATCGATTTATTTTTCTTAAGATCCCATAGTTTCGCAAAACGCTCGCAAACACGCAGCTCATCTGCTGTGAAATGTATAGTAGCCAATGTAACCTCTCGATATTGTACCCCATATTATCTCTGATAATCTCTATTAATTCTTCATCATTAAATGGTCTTATTAATCTGCCGTTGAAGCTCTCCATTTCTAAAATATAGTTAGCAACTTAGGCATAAGTGCTTCCAAACGATTTAGAGTAACATTTTCCTTACTAGCTAGAGACTCAATTCGAAAAATAAAATCGTGTACGTCCAATCCATCGCGCAGCCCCGAAAACGACAATTTCCACTTCGGATCATTCATTTTAATATAGGGTGTAAAAGTTCTAACCGTTTCGTTATTTCCGGTAGTGTGTTCACTATTATGAATGGATTGGCGACTAACTGGTATACTCGCACTTTGTGAAGTCTTTGGTAGGATTCCGGTATAAGTTTGACTCGAAAGAACATACGGTATGTCGGATGATACCGTTAAGTAATCTGCGGGTGGTGGAGAAAACCTTCTAAAAGAAGGTACAATGTCCAAGGATGATGTAGATAATTGAGGATGGGTTATTGCGGTAGTATAGATATTCCGTGGTTGTTGAGAAATTGGAATATAATCTGAAACAAAAGGTTGTCCTAGTGCAGTACTGGGGTAAGTCGGAGGGACTGTCGTGGATATGGTGGACATTTTTATTTTCCCATGTGCATCGCTCAATTTTCCTGATGTCAAATCTGCTAAGAATAGTTGATCTTCGATAATCGCAATCACGGGTTTGACTATTTCAGCTTGAGCCAAATCATCTCTTATTTACCACGAGAAGCTAAATTTAGAGGTCGATCGCGGTAAAACCGTAATAATTCGTTTTCTCACAAATTTATCAAGAAATTAATTAAACTTTTTCAATTAACATAAAGAAGTATTTATTTGCGATAAAACGGAACTCGAATTTCACCGAAATATCAACAGATTACTAAAATAATTTAAGATTAGTCTTAAGACGCGTGTCGTTGTTTGAATTAATGGTGGACCTCTCGAATTTCAGGTCCCCGCTTTGGTGCCATTTTGTAACCAGTAGCGTTGCCTAAGTCAACACTTGGCGATGCTGCGTCATTTCCGGGTAGCATCTTCCGATTTTGGGGGTTCAATTATACCACGCTAATCGACTACTGTACAAACAAACAAAAATATCGCAACTTTGGAACACACATTCAAGAGATACACTCACACCACTAACAATCTCGACTGATTACCGCTTTTCCAAAATAAAAAAAAAAAAAAAATTTTACTTTCTTTTTTAAATTTGTTGTCTTTGTATAGTTATCGATTATCGATAAGCAAAGGGTGTCACAAAGATAGATCGTTACAAATTACAGAAGCAGTAGGAAATAGTTTGCTAAAACTGTTGCGAAAATATCATCCAACTTTACCGAAAAGCATAAGAACGTTAAAAAAACACTGGACGAATCAAACTCACTAATTGTACCCATCTGTTGAAAAATTTCTAAGAAATAACAAATATGAACATGATATAATACGTATTGACATATGGATTGATGGTGTGCCATTGGCAAAAGGTTCAACTCACCAATTATTAAATTAAATAAATCATGGAAATAAATATAAATAAAACCAACGATTTTTATTTAATTATTTACAATTACTTTTAAAATTATTATTTTGAACGAAGTACCTACGTAATAAAAAGCAGTTCGCTATAGTGATACGTTTTCATATCACCTGCATTTCATTTCTGATTCCAAAACAATATAATGGGAAATGCAAACTACTAATACATATAAATCCGTTCGCTTTCATTTAAATTTTCATACGCTAAACGAAATACTAACGAATTGCTTTTGCTTCGCTAAGGTGATACGTTTGCGAAGTGTTGCATATATAAATTTCTTCGCTTTTCCGATTCGTTTTCGATTCGCAAAGTTTATAGAGGATTATACATTGAATTTTGGTTTTTTTATATTTATACGTTGATAAGCAAACCAACTTGGTTAATATAATAAATAATTAATTACTGTAATTCTGTTTAATGTAAAATGTATGTGAATTTCTGTAATCTCTGAATGTGTTGTGTGCATCCCTCAGGCCGAATGTTGTACAAGTTAATTCGAAAAGTATGAAAGGAGTTATCAAGTATCACAGTTTTTGCAAGTCCACTTTTCCAATCATTACTTGATAGTATTCGAACATACTGTGCGGACTGATACGGTATGGACTATTCGTCTAGTTGTCCGATTCTTTCTTGCGATTCGTTCTGGATAATTGCGAAATTTTCTTGTCTAAATTATGTGTGATTTTGTTTTGTTGATGAGTTACGGTTAATTTTGCAGCATGTATAATTTGACTTAGGTTTGCGACATTGATTCTAAAACTCGGTTAATTATAATTTGACTAATTCTGTAAAGGATCGCACAAATATGTGAAATCGCAGAGTCGTTTCAACATGGTATTTTATAAAACGAATGGGGTGTTAGTTTTTGAACTTACAGTTGTCACTCTACGTCGCTTATCGAGGCCGACGGAATGCTCAAAATGTAAGATGTCGATACCCCATTAGCGTAACTTAAAATTGCACGTGAAATTTGTAACTCATTTTATATTTGAGTTATTTAACCGCCGCAAACCCGTAATTTTAAAAATAATGTAATTTTAAAATCAAATTATATTTTTTAAAGAAAAGAATATTTTTTTATAAAATCTCTGATTATATTGCCGCTAATAATTGGATCATGCGGCCTTTTGTCCTTCCATACTATTACTGTACATTACCTTAGCACCTCTGCGTGATTTTTTTCCTCAGCTCACGGAATCTTTAAAACATTCCAAATTAAACCTAAAACACTACTGATATTTAAAAGTATAAATTTGGACTAATAATATTTTTCTATTTTCAGGTAAGATGACGATATAAACATCTATTCTAAAGAGGATAAGGATTCCATATACTCAAGTTTGTATAGCACAACAAATACGAATGTATACTGTCAATCAGGAAGTTTATTCCCCCTATTTATGTGATGAAAAGACTATATACTTGCACTATCGTTACGATGGACAAAGATAAATATTTTTCTTTTAGCCATCAGTTTTGAAGTAAAGTACCGCCATCGGATCAATCAAACTTACAATCTATACACTCAAGACATATACAAGTACATAGACTTTAGTCATTCAATTTATAAATTTAACAAAAACATCTTATCTTTTTTATGTGTTCTCTTCACATATGTAATCTAACTAAAGGGCAATCAATCAAAAAAAAAAAAAAAATCAAGACTGTCGATAAAAGTTTACACAAAACGTAAATATCGGATAATTCTGTAAAGTTTAATGACGATTTTTCTATATCGAATAGCGTGCACACGAACTATATATTATTTACCCTCGCATTTTTTCGTATACCATCTAAGTAACTTGGGAATCAACGCTATCATTAAATTTCATTACTTGCCATTTTCACCAAAAAGTAAAACCATTCAACTGTGTGCAAATCGGTATCTACTTCTGTTTATTGTTTTTGTTGTTGTTGCTGTAACATAAGATTTTTATTTTATAATTGTTCCAAAGCTTGAGATTTTATTTATTTACTGCAAAACATGGTGGAAATTAGTATTCATCAACTTCGGGAGGGGCGATACGAGTAGAGGGATAAAAATTTAACCCTTTAGTTAGATATTCAATCAACTTCAACGAGTTAATGATATTGCATCCTTTTCGGTATGTATGATTTGTTTTGTAGAGGTGTTGTCAAAACTAATTAGCTGGATTAGCTGGGAGAAGATGTTTGTGTACATGCAAATATAGTTCCTGGTTAAGGGTTATAACAATGGTATTCTGTTCTATAATAAAGGACGATGAGAATAAAAATTGTCTAAAGTTATGTAGTTTAATCTTTCTGCTCAAAGTATTTTATATAAAGGGCTGGAAAAGATAAACTTTTGTCTGGGTAAATAACGTTATATCTGAAAAAAAAAATGTTAATTAGAATTGGTGGTCTTAACGAGCTGGGTATTTATATTATTTCCACGTGATTGCAAGTGTAAATACAGAGGTTCTGTATACACTATGGGATAGATGGCAATTAGGATAACGTGTTAAAGTTAGAATAAACAATTGGATTTTTTCCTTATCGGCATTGCAGAGATTATCCGGTGTGTTGAAGCGGAAAATCGAAATTTTGTGCACGTTATAAAATGGGAATAACGTTTTTGAAATGTTGGGAATTTACCATTTGGTATAATTTATCAAGCAAATCAAATTTTAGAATTTTGCTAAATATGAAACGGCTAGTTTTAAAATTTTTCAAGTATGGCGCGCACAACAAATCACAAATCTGTTATGGCTAGGTGCCTTTTTTTTAATACTAATACATGAGGTATTTAGAGATTATAGGATGTGGCAGCTAATAAGGCCATTAAATATTCAATTTCAAACAGAAAAATGAATGAACATAGTCCCAATCATCAAACCTTGTAATTCGTACTATTAGTCAAATTTTCACAATTGCTTTAAGTTTGACAATTATTTATTTATTTAAAAAAAAATAGCGAATATTTTATGTCGAGAATTAGCGGAAGCAAACTCGCATAATACGTACAAAATTCAACATAATCCTAATATTTACAAAATTTAATGTTTAAAATGAGAATATTAAATGCTAGCGGATACTCGGCGTGGGCTGCATCGCAGTTGAATTAAATGATTTTGTTTTTACCATTTGGTTTTGCCATTTGGTGCGTACATAAATAAGTTGGCGGGTTTCCCGACGCGTGAACAGACCACGTTGTGAGAAGCACGAATTTTGTAGATTCAATCCACAAACTTGAAGCGACTGTCCTTGTGCTTTATTAATGGTTATTGCAAATGCAAGTCGCACTGGAAATTGCAATATTTTAAATTCGAATGGCATATCGGTCGGTATCATTGGCCAAAGAACAGAAAATTTGAGACATGCGTTTAGTTCATCGGCTGGTGTGGAACGTGGAAAACTTGTAGAGTCTGACGAAAATCACCAGCCAGCAAAAAGAGTGTACTTCCGAATGGCGTTGTATTACCTCTTAAATTTTTGTGGACCATTGTGCATTCATCCCATACTATTAGTCTACATGTTTGCAAAACTTTTCCCATTCCTGAATTCTTTTTTGTGTTACATGTGGGTGTCTCAGTAAATTGCATGTTCAATGGCAGTTTGAATGCAGAGTGTGCTGTTCTACCTCCATCCAAAAGAGTTGCTGCAATGCAAGAAGTTGTGACAGCCAATGCAATGCTATTTTGTGAGCGAATGGTCGCCAAAATCAATGATAACAGAAATGTTTTGCCTGTTCCGACGGGTACATCGAGGAAAAACGCATTCATAATGAGGTTATATGCATTGTGTTGTTGTATCGTCAGTTTTGGCAGATTTATTTGAATTAACGTTTGCAGCTCATTGACATTAAATTGCTGCTCTCTGTGCAAATCTCGATCGTATACATCGTCTGCTAATCGATTCGATGAAACCATTCCAAATTGAATGAGCATTCTGTTGACGATTGATAAACACTTGTACTCAATCCTGATTAGCGCTTCGTTATACACTTCCGATGAGAAAGACATGCTTTCGTTGTTGCTGACTGTGCGCTCTCGATGTAAAATATCTTCACTCATTTTATCTTTATGTCTTTCCTTTCTATATCATTTTCCAGTAATTTTAATTTGCGGCATGCTTCACGATAAGTTTGACATAATTGGGCACCAACTGTTGAAACGATGCGGGTCCACGTACATTAACTAACAATAATCGCAAGTAAACGGATTCTGCATTATTGTGATGAACGGTGTACAGTCTAATCAATGCTTCGCTTGAAAATAAATTATTGTATCCTTCTACAGCTTTTCCATATTTGCGTCTTTGAAATTTTTGATGTTGGTTCCATGTGAAGTACTTTGGCACCTCCGCCTATAGCAAGGTCATAGCGGATTCATCATTTTGGTTAAATGTGAAGAATGCTGTCAATGTTGTGGCTGGTGGTGTATCTGCTCGATGTCGTGCATTCTCTGCAGTGAAATACACACGCTGTCCATTTTCCAGATGAACAACTGTTGGATGGCGTTCATGTATTCGAAATGCCAAAACTCATTAGCGACCCATTTAGTATCTCGTAAATTCAACGTTTCTGTTGGTCAATGCAAAGACCGCCATGTCCGATCGTTTGTTGATATATTTACAGATATATTTGATCGATTTGACCGAATTGCAATATTTCACATTAATATGGGCTTTGTATGTTTTGGAGAACAATGGCGAATAAGGTATATGAATGTCCGTACATATGTCATTGCGTCGTGCGCTCTGTCGGGTGGTATGACATCATTATAGTCATCTGATCGCAGTTTAGCTTGATTCAATCGAATAAATAAAAGTCGTTCCGATTCAATTTTTGCGCACATATCCATGACGAATTGATGATATAACTGCAGAAACATCAAAATGTAGTTTGCATTCACTTTTTTATTTGTTGGCTCATCTGTGAAATGGAAACAATATTCTCGATTATTATTTTATTGTGATTGTTATTTATGGTTGCCGAATTACCTGTTGTTAGATTTCTTTGTTTAATATTCACATTAATAAGCATCTTGTTCATCCCAGTAGATAATTGGGTATTGTAATGCATCATAGGAGGGATGCATTTCTGAAATTCGTTGAAGTTGATCAGTGCGGCGATGGAGGATGATGTCACGTAAGTTAAGTTCCTCACCAACAATCATAATTGCCACTTCATCGATGGTTGGTGCATTGAATCGTCTTTGATGTTGTCCGACTGGTATTCTCTACTTTAAACAACCGAATTAACTCGTTTGTATTATGGAAGAATGTTTGTAGGGATACGATAATGTCACGTCTCGCGCCGTTATTGAATGAAATGCGTTGATCTGCTTGTTGTGCATCGTCTGATTGCTGTCCCATAAAGTAGATTTGTAAATATATATTTGTGCTCTTCATCTGGAACAGGCAATAGGGATCCAACGCGATGGTAAACCTGCCTTTGCACTTTATACGTTGTTACGTAATTGTTTCTGATGACATTGGTAGCACCAAAAGATGTCATTTGGAAACACGCATTGTATTTGGGAGTGTTTATCAAGAAATGTCTTGAACATTGCGGAACAATGCGTTCAAACGAAACGATTTGTTATTCTCTGTTTTGAACAACTCGTGCACGATTACTTGCAGGTCGTTGTTGCCGGTGTTCGATTGTTTCTCTGGATCGTGATTGTGCAATTTGTACTCGAATAGTTTGCCGATATCTTCACGTTTCTCATCTCGTTTGATGACTCGTAACGTTTGAAGGCGTATGCCATTGGCACTTAAACGTAATTCACGCTCTTCATCCGTTTACAGTGCTCTTGTTCGCACTACGTTTATTGTATTTGATTAAGCTTCTTTTTGAGTCCATCAATTTATTTCGACGGGTTGATTCAATTGATTGATAACGCAGTTCGTTCCGTACAATATTTCAAGGTCAATAGTATGCTCTTCTGTTCATTGAGGCGATTCCATTCCCAATTGCTGATTAATTTTCAATGCAATTTTTGAGGTTTTGTTTAAATATTTGTATGGAGTACCAGACCCAGGAAGCCAATCCCTTCAAAAAAATTATGAAACCCCGCTCATTAGTATACAATCCCTATCCAATGTTTGTAACCGATTGGATGAATGTTCTGGCAACTTATAAGGAGAGCCCCCTTGACCTAGAAAACAGACCCCTCGGATTAAAGCATGTGACTAATTTCATATAAGCTTTTTTCTTAACTCATTCCAGTCAAAGAATTAAAAAAAAATAAGTTTAAATAAATTTGTACCGAGGCCCTTAGACCCGAGGGTTCAATCCTTCAAAAATATCGTAAGGTTGGTCCTGGACAGGCAACTTATACACGATCAAAATTTCAAGATGATCTGTTGAGCGGTTTGCGATATTTGGTAGTGTTTTAGAAAAATTTGTACCTGGGTCCCTAGACCTAAGGGTTCAACCCCTTCAAAAGCATTGTAAGGTTGGTTATGGGCATGCAACTTATACACGGTCAACATTTCAAAACGATCGGTTGAGCGGTGTGATATTTGGTAGTGCGACTCGTGCGACACCTATGGTAAAAAAATCGCACTATGCCTATGACAGAAAGATTTTGAGATTTTCGCGAACAAACATACAAACATCTTTTGACTTTTATAGATATAGATGATAAAAAGATAACAATACTATGACTAAGATATTAATACTACTATTACCATTACCATTACTACTGCTTATAATAATAAATATAATAAAAATAATAACAATAATATTTAAATTTCAAATTTAAATTTCAACTTCAAAACATCATAACCCTGATTAAAAAGGTGATATCAACAGTTTGTAGCACATTAAAAAGGTTGGTGCAGCGACAAGACTAAGGCGACGGAAGTGGTCGTTGAAAAATCTTGGGATGTTACACATAAATTGATGGTTACCGCGAAAATTGTAACAAAAATTGCTTCTCATTATATCTTGACCACTTCGATTAAAAAAAAAAACTCTATACCTGATAACATACAAATGTTTTAACGGCAAGATATTCGTTGTAACGAATAAATTCCAAGATGGTTCAGTTCTTGGTTTCTTTAGAAATATTCTCAAAATCATTTTTTGTTGAACATATAAAGGATACAAAGTAGCAGCATAACAACCACCCCAGCACGCCAATCCATATTGCAATTTAGCTATAACGTACATGGTAAGCAATTTTAGCACCGAAGTAGGACAATAGTGACGAAGGAGATAGAAAAGTCTAGCAGTTGATGACAGATACTGGTTGACATGCGTTTTCCTGTTAAAACAAGTGTCCAACAAAAAAGCTGTGTTTCTTATTTAAATCCGTGGATCGAGCAGATTTTGAAATTTGAAATTAGATCGATCTAGTCGATCTGAAATAAGAAACACGTTTCAGATTTGGTAGATCAAAAAAATTATCAACACGAAGGGAATATTACGAACGAACGAATACGAACACGAAGGGATATTAACGTGCTAAATTACTGAGGAAATTGTACCGCGAATGTGAAATTGTACATATTCTTGCAAATTTGAATTTGGATTACGTGAAGCTAGCTAGCTAAACTAAAAGTAATCTGAGAAATTGGAATATTTTTACAAATCAAAAAAAAAAAAAATCGATCTAATCAATCTGAGGAAAAATAAGAAACAATAAGAAAATTGGTAGACTTATTGTAGACATGTAGGTCTTATTCCAAAGAGTTAATTTAAGAGGAATCTTCCCAAGTAATTAACAAAAAATTAATTAATTTATTTTAATTTTAATTTAATCTTCTTAACCCTCGTGTGAGTGAAGAAAAAATATCTTTATTTGAGTGATTAGCATGTAGGTAGCACTTTGTATGAAAACTTATTTTTTCCACGTTCGTCCAACTTGTAACATTTCTCATTTTTAAGTATGATCGTAATCTTCCAACTGAAGTTCTAATCAAATTTAAAGTTTTTTTTGGGAGCAAAACATACAAAATAGACATCTGAAAGTGCAAAAGGTACCCGGGTACCCACGTCACTCACATTAGGGTTAATTTAAAAAATTCTATGATACGTCTATCCCAGAGAAAACTTATTGTAGACTTTCAAATACGTCAGTCTCCAAACCATAAGTCAAAAATTGGACCGTGCAGCCATTCAATGTAATCTGCATTTATACAAAAACAAATTAATTCGCACATCTGAATATTAGATAAATCACGCAAATATACCGGAGTTATGTTAAGCAAACAGAACGAACACGTAATAATGACACTCGATGTGTTCAAAATATTCTCGTTCACTTTCAAGTCCTTTGTGCAGTGGTTGGGCGGTACAAAACGGATCGCACTTATTAAATACGCGATGCAATGTTTCAATATTGTTGTTGTTGTCCTTATTACGTAGCGTTGGAGCACCAGTTTTTAAAAGTGCCGGAATGAGTACATTTTCCTGTGGGACGCCAGGTATTATTTCAAACTTCTGTGGCCCTATTCTGGCTTTCCTGGGGAATTGGGAAAATATTTTGCTGTAATTACAAATTGCTCTAATTCCAAAATATTTATTTCTCGTTCCCAAATGTATTGACAGGGAATAATTTTTTGGGAATTTTTTTTATGTAGATATTTATGAACTAAAACACGTATTGCGACTTATTACAAAATTAATTTAATATTTAAATAAATGTTATATTTATAAATTAAATAATATTAAATTTAAATTTAAATAATATTTAAAAATTCAAAATTGTACGAATGGCAATACCCCAAAAAAAATTATGCGGAAAAATTAACGTCAAACTGCTATAAAATGAAATAATTTGTATCCAAGAAAAAATTCCCAAACGCCAGAATACACTTTGGGGAATAAAAAATTCCAAGTGCTAGAAAAACGCCACTAATTCCCAGTTCCCTACTCTTGGGGAAAACCAGAATAGGGCCACAGGTCTTTATACCACATTTTGCCAAAATCAGCCTCGTAGTAAAACAATGAACAGACGTTAGACATCTAGAACGAAGAACACCATATTTTCGGATTTTGGAACGAGTTTGGCAAGGATAACACTAGACTTAAACTTGTTAAGTGGTCTTCAACTTGGTTAAGGTAATTTACACATTTTCGACAATTGATTTTTTGTGTCGTAGAGGTTTGATGCAAGATTAGTTCCTGCATGTTCAAAATTCTGCTAGGAATTTACTATGGCAACATTACTCCCTCATATTTTGGAACATGAGATAACACTTACCCATATAGTGGAAAAATTGCTCGAATAGGACCTCTTCCACTTGCTGAGATAATATTACCTATATTTTGTTTTGGATCTGCGTTCTCTCCTTTGAAGGCTCTATATCTTTTTAATGAGAGTAATGTCGTTGTCAGATGAGTCCGTCGAGTTTCCATTCCTCTTGGAAGCTGATGTTTACGACGTATTGTCGTAAATAGCCAATTTATATGAGAATGAATATTCATCACGTACTTAAAGCAAAGTTCATTGCCAAAAATGAAATAACGCTGACAGTTTACGTTTTAACTGGTTCGGTATACAGTGAGTACCAAAATTAGTGGAACATTCGAATATAACAGTGAATTTTAAAATGTGTGTTACACCAATATAAACTAAGTGGATAAACGGCACGCGCACGTACACCAGAAAATTTATACATTAAATATTGCACAATATAATTTAAATATGCCAACTCGAGTATGCTCGTGAATGTTGAATTGATACATTAAATTTCGGAAATTAAATGGCTTCCATCAGCCGTATCTTTTACAACATATGATATTCTTTATCAACGTTTGTTTGTTATTTTTTTTTCTTATTATTTTTAGTACAAGAGTTATTTCGACAAAGTAAATTATTTCCAATACTTGTTCTAAAATTATTGTTCTCTGGTTAATGTTTTATTATACTGTCGTTAGTTGAATAACATAAAATTCATTGGGAAGCATTTATTTTCTACCGCATTTTATTTATATTTATTAGATAATTAGTATTTATAACATTAACTAATATTATCTAACCCCGGAAAACATTACTCAAATTTGTTTTCTTTTTCACATTTTAAATTATTATATTAAATAAAACCATGCCTGTTATTAACTATTCAGAACTTAAAATTTCTATTTTTGTAGCAGCTTGTCCCCGACATTTTCCCCAATTCCTCGTTTTCCTAAAGTTAATTCTGTTTAATTTGTTTAATTTATTTGATTTATTTAATTTATTTAATTTATTTAATTTATTTAATTTATTTAATTTATTTAATTTATTTAATTTATTTAATTTATTTAATTTATTTAACTTATTTAATTTATTAAATATATTTAATTTATTTAATTTATGTAATTTATTTAATTATTCGCGTTCGATAACCGATAATAAAAGAAGAAAACGAAAATCTAAAAATATTATAATTTAATGCATTTAATTGATTTTTGTTGATATTTTATTCAAATTTTACTTAAAAAATAAATTTTGTTTTTTAAAGTGGAAAATTGGATATTGATATTTCCAATTGATATTACCAGTTGTCAGTGTAAATTTTTAGCTGTAAGTAAATACAATAAATTTCCGTTAAATTCTTTTCCCAGTTAATTCTTTCCTAAAACAACTATGGAATAATAAACGTCGAAACTGCGATAATAGGGAATAATTTTTTCCCAAAAGCCAGAATACATTTTGGGGGCAAAGGAAATAAAACTGCTACAAAATTTAAAATTTGCATTCCCCGGGAATTACCAGAAAAGGGTCACAAGATGGAGTAAATTAACTGGAATTTAGGATGTAACTGTGACATGATGGGTGAGTTCTTGAATGTTAGGTTTGGTTGGCTGTGCTCGTGGTGTATAGATCCTAATTATTTCCGTTATCAAAGTAAAAATCCATCTGATGGCAATTCAAGATTAATGTATGCTTCAACTAAAAAAGTCCCACCCCAATCTGCTGAACCATAGCCGGGCCTAACTAGTTCACCAATGAAGCCTCTGCATGAATAATATTCTTTTGATTTCGATCTGGGCAGATTTGATAAGTTTCGAAATAGAATTCTCTAACGTTTGTAGCCGCATGGCCGTCGAGTAAATCGTTACTAGGTTCGATTGGTAAAGAAAAATGTATAAATAGATGACATTTAATTTTTATGTTAGGCACAAACAACGCTCTTAACATGACAAATGAATTAAAAGATAAAACTTTGCTTGATTAAAACATTCGAGGGAATTTAGGTTTGATTTTTATCTATACTACTACTTTACTTGCTTGTTTTCAACATTCTAAAACGCAAGGAGATAATTGAAATTTTTTTTAATTTGGAAGTCTGAGAAATATATTCGGTGATAATTACATACGATAACTTGCTAAACTGTTTGGTTTCAAAAAGGAACCGGTTATTATTTACTATTACAAATTACTTCTCAGGTATTGGATTTAATTTAATTTTCAATTTGCAAGAAATGAAAATCCGTTCAAGCGAACATAGATTGCTTATTAAATTAGCAACGATAAAATATAAAAAAAAAACTTCAACAAAACCATTTTATTGCTGAACGAATTAAGTAGCAGATCTTTTTTTTTAAATTTTTTATTTATATCTTTTATGTCGTTGCCTTTATATACTTAAATAATGAAATCAATTATGTTGTATGTAAGGTTCAGATAAATTGTAAATGATAAAAAAAAAAATTCAAAATGAACAATCATGGCAAATGTTTTGTATAATTTGATAAATTTTATAAAAATCTTACTTAAATTGTCTTAACCCTTTTCTTTAAATTAATATGTATTATTAACTACTTGAGATCTAAGATTACGTTAAATCTGTACAATGGTGATAAAATAAAAAATTATTATTAATTGACGATTAATTAAATAACACTTATATAAAAACAAGTAACGCAATTTGTATGTGTAATGTAATTAACCAACGAAAGTGTTTACGAGATAAGATAACGTCGCTAAATTAAGTATGGATTTAGGTTAGACTGTTTTTAAAGTGTTGGCGTTGCGGGTGCGAGTGAACAAATCGAGATTAATTTGGTGGCCTAAGATTACAAATTTCAAAATGTGGATCGAACAAATTTATTTTTCTGTTATATTTCGATAAATGACATAACCGGCATGGAATTTATGCTGATATCATTTGCTAGACATTTTGTATTTAACTGGCGAATACCAAAAGACAATTAATATAAATTTTCTAGTTCAATTAATTTTAAATCCATTAATCCAAATAATTTTTAATGATGATCATTATCACGTTGTGGATATAATAATATAAATTTTAGAAATTTCTTTGGTGACTTCAGAGGGTTGTTGTTATGTTCAATTTATTTTTGAAACATGAATAATAAATGCCGCATGTACATGACATAAAAATATAATGGTTTTGTAAGTAATTAGTATAGGACAAAATAATGTGAGACTCTTGTGTCACAAAAAAATTAAATATTTCTTAATGGTTTAATCGATAAATGTTTCAATTAAATATGACAAACGAAACACTCTTAGTCAGTATTTGATTTAGAGTTGCTTTTAATTGCTGTAACCACATAGGATCTGAATAGCACTTTTGTGGCATGAAAAAAGTCTTTGTCAAGACTCTTAACCGATTTTTTTTTAATATACGCATATATTTGTGTAGTAATTTTTTGAAATGTCATGGTTCCGACAACAATTCTGGCATTATCTCTTTAGTTCATAAATCCACCGTTTACACGCTGGTAGCTAATTATTCATTGTTAAGGTTTTTGAAAGGGCAACAATTTTAATTATTAATTTATTATATATTTAAGTCTCACATATTGAAAATGTAAAGGATTTACCGAATTGAACAAATTTACCTAACATTTTAATACTAAAAACTACCGCTATGGCGCTGAAAGCAGATATATTTCTTCTCAAACCGAATATAATAATCAATGTGGCATGACGTTTAAAATGTTTTGGTACAAGCAAAAATTTTGTTATTAGCAATTTAATTCCCAAATTTACTATTTTGGCGCTGGTACCAAACTATTGTTGTATATTATAGAATATATTCGTGTAGCTATCGAAGAATGCCTCATATTTAGCTGAATCACGTGACTGGAAGCAGTTACAGTTTTTCTTAAGAAAGAAGAAGATTATTTTACAAAGAATGTCACAATGTTAGCTGAAGCACGTCAATACGCAAAATTATCATTTCCTATATCCTTTACACGGTTCTGGACAAAGATTTTGTTATAAACACTTTAATTCAAAAATCCACCGTTTTAGCGGTGGTGAAAATTATGAGTTTATTATAGAATATATTTAATATTTATACGTGTCCCATATCATTGAAAATAAGGTAGTGAAGAATGCCAGAAATTTAATTGTAACACCTTGCTATTCAAACCTGCCGTTGTGGTGCACGCAAACACATTTTTATCTCTCATATAATCTTGTGGCATCGTTATCGGTTGAAAAATCAAAAAGCACCGAACCGATTTTGTTATCACGATTTAGTTCACAAATTCACCGTTTTTGTACTGATGGAAAATTATTAGTTTACTTTAGAGTATATAGACGTGTTGCATATTATTGAAAAGTTCTTGAATAAAAATGCTGCAAATTTAGGTCAAGCATCTTAAAACTCAAAACTACGTACTGTTATGGCCCTGGAGGCAGTTAAATTTCTATACAATGATGTGACATATCATTTGAAAGGTTTTAGACCAAGCAACAATTTTGTTGGTGAGAGCTCCCTGAATGATTTTCGCCACGGTAATACGATGGCAGAGCCCTTTCATTGAAAATTAAAACACTGAAGGCAAGTGGTTTACAATATTTAAAACATGCCTCACGTTTGTTGCCGGTCTCAATTTATTTGTCGGATTCCTCTAATACATATAATGTATTTTAACAAACCGGCCACGAAAATAAAACGACACAAACAAAATATTTTTATCAATAAATAAGATCACGGAAAACTACAAAAAACCTGACCAATTACAATAAATTTATTTAATTAAAAAAAATGTATTGTTAATTCTGTCCTATCGATTCTTCAGAAATCCATTGGTTTGTTTCTTAAAGTGAACATTTTTGAGAAAATAAATCTTCTCCGTAGGTCATTCAGGTCCGTAGGTCATTCCTGTAAATCAAAAACAGCGTAGAGGCTATGGACGATCGTAGTAACACACCTGCATTTACCTCATGCGAACTATCCATTCAATATAAAAAAGCAAGTAAATTCAACGAATGAAGTTTACTTATATTAAATGTTCATGCCAAACTCTATCAAGTGCTTTCGAATTATCCAAAGATGCAACCCCATATTCCCTAAAATACTCGTAAGGCTTGTAAGTCATGAGTTCACCGGAATAGTGGTTTTTCCAAAATCCGTATTGAGAATCGGTAACACGAGCGTGCGTCGTTAGATGGCCTGTAAGATAAAAGTTGACAATAGACACCGACAATACCGACAACATAGCTATCGGCAGGTAGTTTGGAGGGGATGATGGATCACTTTTTTCGGAACTATTTTGAATATTCGCCGTTTTTCAAATTAAAGGACATCAGTCTTCATTTCCAGGTAAAATAGCTTACTAAGTAGCCTATAGCGAAGGAATTGTAGCAATGTTGTATGAGCATAATGGCTGGAATACCGTTTGTGTTAAGTTTTTTTTAGAGTTTTTGTCACTAGATTTAGGAAGAATAGAATATTATCAGCAAAGGTCAAAAGAATCGATTATTTGAACCAGAGTGCAAAATTCTGCTCATGTGGACACGTGCCTTACAGCCATATTCTAGTTTGGCCTTGGTAATGTGGTAAAAAAAAATTTCTGAAGGACCGCCGATGTAGATTAAATGGGTTGCCTTTTTGATGGAAACTTTTCAGTAACATTATCCGTTAAACTATTTTTTGTACGAGTTTTTCACTTCTTATATGAGGATAGAATGAGATTATTGATTTTAACAATTAAATTATTACAATTTAATACAATTATTGAAGTATCAAGTTGAGATGCTTCAACTACTTCGTTCTTGAAGCAGGTCGACTAGTCAAATGAATCGAAGAATTCATTCCTAAGATTCCAGCTGGCATTTAATATGCCAGCTAAGCCTTACTAGAGTGGGTTCTAAGGATTTTGAGGAAATTGGGAATCTATAGCTGATATCAAAGTATGATCAGGAAGGCACAAAGGAGGACCCACGACAACGGAGTATTTGTTGGGAATCTTAATCTAAAAGGCAAGGAGACTGCCCTGTCGTATCGACACTATATCTAGAGAGTCGGTTGTTAACTAGTTTTTCAACCAGTGGCACTATTCTGGTAATTCCACGGAAATAGGGAATTGGAAAAATAATTTAAGTACATGTAATTTTTATTTAAACATTTTTCTTCTGGCTTACTAAGGTAAAAAGTTAGTGTTAATTTTTTTGAAAACAAAATTAATTGGGGAATAATTTTCCTACCAATTTAGATATGAAAAAATTATTCCCAATTTGTATATATTTACACCAAACTTTTCTCCTCAGTAGGCCGGAAAAAATATTTGAACAGAAATTACATATAAATTCTTTCCCCAGTTTCCTATTCCCGGCGAATTACCAGAATAATGCCGCACGTCTTATTGTGGACATTAAAATCACGCAGGACAGCAATCTTAGCGGTGAGAGAGAGCTAACTATTCTTTCTATGAAGTCCATAATATATATCGAGCTCATGAATTGTGACGACATCTGACAAATTTGAAATACAATGACTCCTAAATGTGGAACGAGACAGTCAATGCGCGAGTAACTCCCATCAATTAAAGTCGTTGGGGCAATCTAGAAAGAGACCTGAGTCTCCACCGAGCCTAGAATCGACGGTTTATTGACCTCAAACTAGAAAAGTACCGCTGTAAAATTCGATTCAAACCCACTTTTAATAGATTTAAATTTTTTATTAGATTTAAAACCGATTTTCTAATGTCTTGAAAATGTTTTGCAAAATCCCGCATAAACTTATCGAACGTCATTCATCCTTAAATTGGCCTTAAATCTAAAAAGCACAACTTTTGACACTTGGTGATAAAAATATTAAAACTAGTCTGATTTTTCTTAAAATTGTTTATATATATGAAAAAATATTCTATTATTTCCTTTTTACACCAACCTGGGAACACTGTGAAAATGTAGGACATCGCTACCCACTGCGATGATTAAAGCAACTACCACCACCGGACAGTTCATTACTTTAAGGGCCTTGATAAATTCAAGGTCTTTCTGTCCCTGCAACAGAAAGTTTTTGATGTGTTTTATGTGATGCGCATGTGAAAATTGTAAAATTAGTCGACTTTACTTTAAAAAATCTTTGGCTAAAGTGTATTACGTATACATCGCGGAAATTGAGTAAGATGAAAATTTAAAAAAAAAATTTCTTTGTAGGATTGTGTATCTATCGTTTTTAAGAGGTGCAAGTCAAACATTTCAGTAAAATTATTACATTTTCCGAGAAATTGTTGACATTTTCATTTTTATTTTGATGACAAGTTAAAAAATAGTATACAGGGTGTCCCAAAATTCGCGTATCAAACGAAGCAGCAGGGTGATAGGAAAGCTCATCTCCAACCAAAACAGCCAAGTAAAGTTTTTTCGAATTGTTGATGGTGCAAAAGTTATTCCACTTTTTGTGTTTTTTAGTAAAATCACATGAGCGCCCACCAAAACATTAATTTAAAAGAAACCAAGAGTTATTTTGTTTAACTTTCTCTTTTAATGCGATCTAGAAGAGTGTGCCTTTCCAAAAAAATCATTTTTATAAGCTGCATTATCTTCTGTAAAATAAAAACTTTGGTTTTGTAAACTTTTTTTTGTTCCTCAAAATTTTTTGTTGATGTTTAAGTGACACCAGCGGGAAAAGAATGTACTACAGAGAGTTGACCCACTATGAGAAAATTTTTTAACACTAATGCAGATTTTAAAATGGTATCACACACCGGGCTATTCATAATAGAATGTTTTTTATCAATCTTTTTTCACAAAGTAAGTCGTGTTTATCAAAAGACGCACTTAATAAAATTTCGAGTTCTAAAATAGACGCTTTGTCAGAAATAAAACAAAGTGAATAAAATAATTTTTGTTCGTTAATTTTAAATATTATTATACGGATTTTCTTCGAATTTCTACAAGATTTCCAGGATTTCCCGATTTTCTTCCGGATTTCCCCAAATTTTCCTGATTTCCGCCAGATTTTCCCCGGATTTCCCAAATTCCCCCGAATTTCCCAGGATTTCCCGGTTTTATTTCTTATTTCCCGGATTCCGGGGGAAACCCAGTGGTAATCCAGTGGAAATCCAGAGGAATTGCAAATCCGGGGGAACAGAGAGATATCCGGGAAATTCGAAGAAAATCCAAATAATAATATTTAAAATTAATAAAAAAAATTATTTTATTCATTTTGTTTTATTTCTGACAAAGCGTCTATTTTAGAACTCGAAATTTTGTTAAGTGCGTTTTTTAATAAACACGACTTACTTTGTGAAAAAAATTGATAAAAAACATTCTATTGTGAATAGCCCGGTGTGATACCGTTTTAAAATCTGCATTAGTGTCGCATATTTTTCTCACAGTTTGTCAACTTTCTGTAGTACATTCTTTTCCCGCTGGTTGTTGTTACTTAAACATCAACAAAAGTTTTGAGAAATCAAAAAAGTTTACAAAACCAAAGTTTTTATTTTACAGAAGATAATGCAGCTTATAAAGATGATTTTATTGGAAAGGCACACTGTTCTAGATCACATTAAAAGAGAAAGTTAAACAAAAGAACTCTTGGTTTCTTTTAAATTAATGTTTTGGTGGGCGATTTTATTAAAAAACACAAAATGTGGAATAACTTTTGCACCATCAACAATTCGAAAAAACTTTACTTGGCTGTTTTTATCGGAAATGAGCTCCCCTATCACCCTGCTTCGTTTGATACGCGAATTTTGGGACACCCTTTATAATGATAGATGTTGATGTTGGGATTGTAAATTTATGAAAAAATTTCAAAATTTCCAGCAAAAATTTAGAAATTTTCCATAATATTTCTAAATATTTTCAAATGTGTAACTTTTGGCATTCGGCAATGATTTGGAAAATTTCAGACCTACGGGTTATCCTTGCGCGGAGGAGATGCATGCTAAGCAGCTTTGGGGAGTTCCCAATTTTAGTATATCATACACACCTACATAAAAACACACATTTTTGAAAAAAATGTACAATCTTAGTATTTGTGCCGTTTTAATATAAAAGCAGTTGAGTTTTAATTTTTTCTAGAGAAACGGGGGTTTGTTATTTTTATCTCATGATATGGTAATCCAAATTTTTATAATTAAAATTAAAATTTGATAAATAAAAACCGCAGATTTTTAATTTTTGAAAGAAAACAACCAAATAATTTTTTGGAAAAACCGAAAATGTGGGGATTTGTCCGAAATTTTTGGCTTGGCGAAAAATTGTTTAAAAAATGTTCGTCTTATCCGATTTCGGCGATGTATACGTCATCTACACTTATGCCAATTTTTTTTTATTGTTGTAATTAGTTAGTGGTTGCTAATTATGATTATATGACCCAAACAGAAGGTATAAACCGTAGACCAAATATTGAAGGTGGATAGTTAATTTGTTTTTATTTAAAATAATCTGTCAAACAAACATTACATTTTAGAGAACCATGTACCTGTGGATTACACGAATATGGACGGGCTGGGTGATACAGCTTTCTTATTGCGGCATATATGACTCCAAAAGAATTTAACTCTATACGTACGATTTTTAAATAATGAACTTCTAACCCCTTTAAATTCTTTCTTAACTCTTCGTATTTCCTGATGGAGCTTGATGCGAATCTGTGTGTTTACTTTATTTTTTCATTGCATATAATCCTAGGGGTTGGTGTTCTGCGAGACAGTTTTCATGATTCATTTCACAGCAAAGAGCATCCCATTGACACCCGTTGAAGCCCTTCGCTTAAATAACACCAAGTTAACTCAAGAAAGCAGGTGAACTACTTCTAACTGTTCTTTTTGAATCATTGCTTCTGATCCTGTTACCACCGAAAAATCAATACTTTTGCTAGTACGGTTGATTGTACTTTGGTGGAAAGGCACGTAAGAAGTTCATTGTATGCTCGCAAAGTAGGATTTCGCTTTTATTCCTAAAGCTGTCATGTCGGGTTGTCGCCTCTTAAATTTTTCCTCGTCGTTTAAAAAGAATCGCTGATATATTTTTTAAACGCTATTTTTGTCTAATTATTCTCCTCTTAGTAAAAAGCAACATGCTTACAGAGTCGGTAGATCCTGTGAAACGGCGCATTCATTGATTTTTGGTTGTCTTCATGGATTTTGCAGAACTGTATGATACAACCTCTTTTACTACAATTACAAATTCTGTATTAGATCGGGTATCCACAATACCATTATTAATTTAGTTAAATCGACGCTTAAATCGAGAATTACCATATTTACGGTGTCGCAGTTGCCCCCGGATTGTTATTTACGACATTCCTGTGTTTCTTGGTTATCGTGAACTTTTAGTTCAACTTTAAGCTACGAGTTATGCTGCCTAATTATAACTCTCTCAGGTAAACATCTATTTCTAAATTATCTTGAAATATCTTACTGGTTTTTCATCATTGAGGGGTCATTTACAATAAACCACAATTTGTCAATTTTGGGACCGTTTTCCAGCCTAAATGATAGCGTTCTCGAAATACAGCAGTAGGTTTAATTCGAACAGTTAAATTTATTTTTTGAGGGATAATTAGTGGGCGAATTTATTGTAAACTGCTGAATCTTTAAAATCCTTTTGCTGTTGCAAATATTTCACATTTAGATCTTACCCAAATTCCATCCTATATTGAAAAGCTTATAAATAACAATCAGGATAAAGAAAGTTACACTAACGAATTAACGCCGCATTACTCAATGATTGCAAAGAGATTTTCATCATGAGTAAAATTCTCAAATTTTTCCTTAACTTTAAGTTTCCTCTCCCCAAAAATTAATTAACCTTCGACTATATTTCGATTTATCCTTTCCACGCAATCTTTTAGCATTTTTTTTTAGTTCTTAACTCTCTATTCTCGTGTTTCTTATAGGGAGGGTTCGGTTCTTGGTAATTTTGAGATTTAAGAAGGATATTGGTGATATAGGTTTTACGAATTACTACAAAAAGTTATTGCAACCTTGGATTTGGTAATAGAAATCATAATAATTTTCTTTTGATCAGAATCAAAAACCTTAAATTTATTTCTACTAAATTTTACAAATTTGGTCACTAGCATATGTTTTTGTTTGTGATACAGATTATTTCAAATTAATTGAAAATTTTTGGATCTCTCGAAGAGGATTTCACGAGTACCAAACCTACCATTTAAATCATACAAACATACAACATTCATTATATTTTCTTCTAATGAGAGATGCTGTCCAATTCATGTCAAACTTTAGAATTAGAATACAAATATTTTTTCGGACATGACATGACATATCAAATATCCGTCCGAAAAGTGATTAATTTCATTTCCTTAAAAAAACTAAAAAAAATTTTTGCAAATCTTTTGTTCAAATTTGGGTTATTCTACATACATTTAAGCAATCTATCTACCCAAGTGAAATGAAGCGAAATTAATTGGTTAAAAAATCGAATATATCACGCTATTTCTCATCACATGTAATAAATAGGCAACAACATCTCAAAAACAAACCCGATCTCGTCCTATTAAACTCGGTATGTTTATGTAAGATTTATAGCCAAACAAATTTTAGGGCGTTTAAACAATTCAACTTTCTAATAACACTAATAAAATATTTTGTGTGTGGTATCGAAGATAGATCTCCTATAAAATTCTGTATATTTATACGTGTGTACAGGGTTCTGGAAAACCAGGTGCGGCTTATTTTCGCATACGTAACGTATATGCAACAAAAAATATGTCAATATATTTTCTACATAAAAATTCAAAATAAGTAAAAATTACAATTATTTTGTTAAGAATTAAATAAATGTAATGTAATTTTTCAACTTCAATTCATCTGGTTAAATCTGGGGTATTTTTCTTATATTCTATCGTCTTCTACCGATACTTTGTATACATATATATTTAGTTTACCTATACATATATACAAAGATGTCAAAGATTAATTTAAGTTTTTTTTACCGCAAATTTTTAGAAATCCAAAATTAATATTGATTGGAACAAATTTATAATGGTATTTGGATTTTGTTTGTTCAATATTTAACAGATTACGGTCTGGTGTTTTTATTTTGCGGGGCCTAACAGTTTATCTGGATTTATATAATAATATTAATGGCATTTCTGATGGTTTGTTTATTTAAATTTCCAGAAATCGATACCTAGATGATATTTTGTAATGTGCCATGGTCTACTGGAAAATTCTTGATTTTATGGAATATTATATTTACGATATATTGGTAAACTACATTCGATTTGTTAACGAACGTGAATTGAATAATTTCAATTTATGCTAATTGAACCGTGTCTACATCGGGCTGCGTGACAATAATTTTGTCATTGGAAATTTATTATTTTTGCCAGACATTCTCATTTATGAGTTCAACTCATATTACGTTTACAAACATCAACCAGTTTAGTTTTAAATTTGATCACGTTTCTTCAGAGTATAGTAGAAGTTAATTTATTTGCTCCTAAGTTACTATACAAAATAAATTGTTGATGATTAATTTAATCCAATAATAATTGTATTTTGTAATCTAATTTTAGTTGGGTGTTGTGAAAAACAAAAAAAATGTTTATTTAAATTCGTTTTTGGATACCAGACGTTTACATTCGATAATTGTATATACATTGTCTGCTCTGCGGAGAATTGTGCTAGACGATATATGATCATAACATTCCAAAAATTCGATGACCGGCGTTTAACGAAATGCATAGCCACAACATAAATTGAGATCAGTGATCGGCATTGAGGAGCGACTGCAAAACTTAAAATTTAGACTTTGCTTTGAACAATGAAAGATTTTGGTTTTGCTCTGGTGAACCAATTTTTAGAATTTTTTTTGAAAAAATTTGGAGAACGACTAAAGGGATCGGCATGATTTTTTGGCCACATGACACAGCTTACTCAAATAAAAAAAATTTAAAATTCAAATTTGAAGAAGTTTGAATCTTTTGCTCAATTTGTAAAATTTGATTTAAATCTCGGAAAGGGAAGGAGGAATACAATTTGTTTTAAAGCTGAAATACAATTTGTTGTGATAAAGCCAAATTTAGTGGTTTATCTTCCAGCTCTAGTCAGTCCGGAATTTTTTCTTTTGAAGAAACTCTATAGGAAGAATAATAAATTCGTCTACAGCTATTTCGTTATTAGACTTTAAGAATTTTTAAAATTTATAAAGTTTAAATATATTTGAAATTTTCAAAGAATTACGACTATCAATTTTCTTTACCGACTACCCTTATTTGCTCCTGATGGTCACAAATTCTAAGGTAACATCTTTGTATTAAATTTCATCTGACGAACCAAATTTGTTGAATTTATTTACCCGAACCATAATCTACAAACCAAAGTTGTTTATTGTTTTGAATCGAACTGCTCTGAATCTTCTTGTTCAAAATATTTAATAAACAAATTGATTAATTTTCGTAATTTTATATTTTTAACCTTTAAGTACTTGTACATTTATGACTAAACAGTTGGTAAATACTATATTCAAGGTTGGACGGATGTAGGCCCTCTTTTAAGGGTCTTATAAAAAATATAAAAACAGCCACATACGAGTACAAAAATATGAGAAACCTTTAAAATTTTAATGATCCAGTGTACTGAAAATTGTCCAGTTCACAGAGTTTTCCTCGAGTGTTTTTAGATTTGCTCTTCCTCTTCAGAGAAACCACAGCCATTCTTCTCCCCTCCGCGAGGAGTCACCTTTTGATTCTTACCTGATCCGCCCACAGTCATTGTGTCACGCATCACCCACTCTCCACCAGCATGCAAGTTGTAATAATAAATAGCCAACTCAAGCTCCAGTTCTTTTGTCCTGCTCATTTATCGTTCGTTCATCTATTCACCCTTAGTAATGTTTTGTTCTTCACATTACAACATTTAGCTACTTAAATGAAATAGTTACTTCGAATGCGTTTCGTTTTAGAATGCGTGCGTTGTAGGCTTCAGACATAGGTCGAATACTGTCCCAATTTCATAATGTCAATACCACAAATTTGAAGTGAGTGCAATTTGAAATTTTTTTGCCGTGCAGTGTCGAAGCGAGCACTGAGAGATATTCATTCGACCTATATGTTTCCAAAACGTCCGAGAATCAATTCAGGATTAATGTTTTGACGATTTTGTTTTGGAAGGTTTTACACAACGTTTCACCATTTTCTAAACACACAAAAGTATTATTTGCGGTGGTCTTGTGAATAATAATAAATGCTAAATTCTCAAAAAGCACAAGCGCCCAAAATTAAAATGGTTTTTGTTTTTTGGGTGATTCGACACGTCGCTCGTTGGCATAGAATGATGACCGCGTTCTTGTCATCTGCATGAAGATAAAATTTGAGACATATCGAATACCCCAATAGATTACGGGGATTGCATAGTATTTCAATAAATCGTTCATATAGGGAGAAAATCTGTGGAAAGAAAGCTAACTAAACTGTTTTATAGATTAGGGTAGAAATGTCCATCCAGTAACAATCTTAGAACAAATTTATTACTATTAATTGTTATTGTCCCTAAACGACTATATCCAGTCAGAATCGCAACGGAAGTTATTAGATTTTCTTCTTTTAGGGTAAAAGAAAATTTAGCCGAACAAAGATTATTGGTTCAGTAATAAAATCCTCTTTGGTGGAAGTTTTATGATATGAAGGAGCTTTAATCCATCGCTGCTTTAATATAATATGTTAATTATAAATAAATTTTTAATATCAACTTAGTTGTTATCGATTGATGAAAGAGAAGTTAAATTATGTAATGTTTACACTTTCTAGCAGACTGGTGATATTGGGGTAGATACTCGATCGGCTAGCAAGCAAGCAATTTGCTAGCCAAAATCCAGGCTACTCAATTAATTTTACCAAGAAAATTTCAAATTACATTTCTTATAAAATTTTTGTTTTTTTTGCGATTGCAGAGTAAATTTTGCGACTTCAAAAAATAAACAGCAAATTTTTGTATTGTTTTACTGTGCAATTGCAAAAAAAAAAACAAAAATTTTATAAGAAATAATAATTTGAAATTCAAATTTTCTTGGTAAAATTAATCGAGTAGCCTGGTTTTTGGCTAGCAAATTGCTTGCTTGCTTGCTAACCGATCGAGTATCTACCCCATTAACAGAGATCAATCTTCGCGACAGCCCAAAAATATTTTGTTATTTTAAATTTTAAACGAAAAGCCTAATTTAAACTATGGTGCATCAGCACTCAAGGGGAACTATCACGCGTGACAAAGTACTGTGTCACTGTACACAAAATATTCACTTTTGCGTAAGTCTATTAAGTGCAATAAAACCTTTTTTGGTTTTCCTTATGGGTACGAATTAATTTGAACTTATGGGTACGATTTGTTTTTGAGTAACACCACAAATGACAAGTTATAGCTGAGAGTATTAAGTTGTATACTAGCCATACAGATGTGCCTCCTAAGGCTTCCATATAGACTTGTTCGGTACGATTTTTGAGAAAAATTTCCATCTCTCAATTATGGAAAATTTTGACAGTTGCAGATGCTGTATCGCTATTCGCTATGCCGCCGAAGTCCGAAAACGTGATTTTGAAAAAGGTTTTATGAGTGTGTGTGTCTGCGTGTAGTGCAGTGCAGACTACATGTATATGTCCCCTCTCCGGCCAAAGCCATTTTTACTATTGGCCTGTGGCAACATTCATTTTTTGTTAATGAGGTCACTTTATGTCGATGATTTCTGTTGTACTTCTACTTCGATCGACTAAGAGAGACTAACAGCTGTCGACATAACGTTACACCATCGTTTTATCTTATAGGTCAGAAGTAAATATGGCTTTGCTGCAGCCCAGAAATATGTTCATCGGCAGTGGCAGTTTTCATAGGACCTTTTTCGGTTTTTGAAAATATTTTAAAAGTATAGAGAAAACCGATTATGATCTAAAAGTTTTTTTTATTAAATTAACAACAATATCAGTCTACGTTAGTTTTCCAAAAACTGTTTTTTAAAAAAAACGGCCTCTGTACGGCAGATTGATTAATCGGGATGAAACTCTATACATAAGCTTTCCTCTCATAAATTTGGGGGTTCTAGTAATTTTTGGCCGAAATTGGCCCACCGGAAGTGGAAGCTTCCATAGAAGTTTTTTCGTTGTTTGCAAATAGTTTGAAAAGTATATCATTTATGACATTTTGAGAAAAATACTATGAACTAAACTATTCTTAATTTGCAACAATATCGGTCCAAATCAGTTTTCCAAAAATTAAGTGGAAGTTTCGAGTTTGTATAAAAACCTGTTTTTTAACAAAAATTCGGCCTCTGTACAGTCCAGACGAATAGACTAATTGGAATAAAATTTCACACTTCAGCTTTTTCCACATATTTCGACGTCCCAGTGATGTTTGGCCGTAATTGGTTCACCGGAAGTGGCAGCTTTTTCGCTGTTTGCAATTATTTTGAAAAGCTGGTTAGAACTTAGCAGAACTTAATTCAGAACTTTTTTAAATTTTACCGGAAATGACGAGTTTTGATAAAAAAATTATTTCACCAAAATCAGGAGCTCTACAGTCCAATCTGCTTAGACTGTAGAGCTGCGGAATTTTTTATTATTTGGGATAAAATTTCATACTAAAGTCTTTTCCATAAATTGGGTCATCTTTGGTGGAATGTGGTGGAAATCTGTGTACCGAAAGTGGAAGCTTCCTTTTCCAATTTTGGCAATGATTTTGAAAATACTGGATTTAGTATAGCATCCTTGTTGGTTTTCTGAAATTTTAGCGGGAATAAAGATTTTTAATAATACAAGACAGCTTTTATTTAATTTGTGGTAGGGTTATTTTTAACCCTAGGTCTGTCCTATAAACGGCGTGTGTTCTCATTATGTTCATATGGACTAGCCCACTACAATTTTTTGAGAAAAATCCTCATTACCCCTCTTTTTTCATTGAATCTCATTCAGGCCAATAGCAATGGATCACAGATTGCACCAAAATTCCAGCATGGGTGATATATCCTATGGGTCTGAACTAGTTTTTGAAACTATATATCTTTTTTTAGCACAGTCTGGAATTGGGATGCTTTACTCTTATTTTATTCAAAAATAAGATCAATAATTTGGCTCACTTCTTGGCATTTCGTATTTGCATGTGAATTTGCTTTGGTTTGTTAACTCTGTTTGCCATAACACGTACTCTCTCTCTCTCTCCCTATCTTCCTCTTCACATTCCATGAAAGGTTTTTGCTGGCTGCACTGTGGTCCACGTGTTTCAATACATGGTTTGTTTTCTCCAGTTTCAAAATCCTGTTATTTCAAGTTTTTAAACATCGTCACGCGAGGCATTTTCTAAATCTTCTTCTGCAACATACGTGGCATTATTCTGATTTTTTTTTCTGGGAATAGGGAATTGGGAAAAATATTTTCATAGCATTTTTGTTTAAATTTGCATTTTTCTGGCTTACTGTTGGATTTGGTTTGGTGTAAATAGATTTGAAATTTAGTTAAACGGAGACATTTTTTCGGGGAAGCCAAAACATTTGTAAATTGGGTATAATCTTTCCATAGCGGCATTCAATTTAGACAGCAGTGAATTTTACATGAGAAACAACAATTTTATCGGTTGTTCTCCATTGTTTCATTCATTCTTCAACTTTGTTGAGACTAGGAAAAGTATAGAAAACGCCACCAGCGACAAAAAATGCAGCTCGCTTGAGATACATCGAAGTCACTTTTTTATTTTAAAATTAAAAATTTTAGTAATAATTGTAATAAATTAATAGTGTTTATATTTTATTGCAATATAAAAATGATATTGAACTTTCCAAATTCTTGGAAAAACTTAGCTAAACTCTTTTTCGTAGTAATAAATTTTTCCGCGAGAGCACGGGGTACAAGTCGCGATAGCAATCGAACGAATTTGTAATTTGTTTTGAAACAACAGAATAAAACCGGCTGATTGTTGATTCTTTTCCATATAAAAACTGAATACCTACTGAATACCGTATCAATAATTTAGACGATTGCGAAAGGTATTTTGATCACAACAACATTGAATTGAATGGACGTTTTGACAGATCAAACATTACATTTATGTGGTATAGATTAGTGTAACTTCTTGGCCTGAATCGGAAACATTTAAATTCAAAAGCTGCCTATAATTTAAAAAATCGTACTGAAAAAATCCATATTGGAAAGCATCATGATTTTTTGGCGGTCACACCCTTTGTAGTACCTCGATAAAAGGGTATTTTGGTGGTGTCTTGTTATTGGTTATAATGGGTTCCACTCAAAAATCAGGAGGAGCTAATAAAAACGAATATTGCCCGATGAAATGATATCGAAACAGTACACTCGCCATTTGATAGATCTGTGGCACTATTCTGGCTTTTCCTGGGAATTGGGAAAATGTTTTCATAGCATTTGTGTCTAAATTATATTTTTCTGGCCTACTGTTGGAATTAGTTCGGTTTAAATAATTTTAAAATAAAAATATACATATTGGGAATTATTTTTCCTTATAAAAATTTTGTGGAACAAAAGATTCCAAATCAACTTTGTTTCGAAAATATTTATACCAATCCAATTCCAACAGTAGGCCAGAAAAACATAATTTAGAAAAAAAATTCTATGCAAATATTTTTCCCACTGGGGTGTTGTTGGCGAATAGTAAATCTGCAAATACTAAAGTGTATAGTTACATGAAAAATTTTGGCATCAATATTTTTTGCAGCTTTATACCACTTCTGCTATAAGTAGAAAAGTGAGTTTTAAATATCTCTATGCGTGTGAATGTGGTCCCGTACAGACTAAATGTTCTCTGGCCTTCTACAGTCCAGATGGATTGACTAATCGGGGTTGAAACTTCATACTTAAGCTTTTTTCACAAATTGGGAGATCCCAGTGATTTTTTTGTTTCCAGTGAAATCGGTTTACTGGAAGTGGCATCTCCCATAGGAGCTTTATACTTTTTCGTAAAAACATATTTTGAAAAGTAGCATGTACGAAAAACAACTAAAACAAAAATTTATAGATTAAGTTTTAAACAAAATTTGTGTAGATTATTTTTTACATTTTACCGGAATACGAGTTTTGATCAAAAAAACTCTTCAAAAACCAACAAATCAATTTCATCAAAATTCGGCATCTCTACAGTCTAGGCGAATTTGTTAGATAGAATCAAACTTTATACTAAATTTTTTTCTATAAATTGCGAGATCCATGCGTAATGTGATCGACATCTGCGTACAGGAAGTGGCTTCCGGTACCCAGATGTCCATCACCGCTTGCGTAGGGGTTTTTCATTTTTTGTAGTGAAGATTAAATTTTCAACAAGGGTTGACCTTGTTGGTTTTCCGAAATTTAAGCAGGAATAATTATTTTTTTATTATAATGGGGTTTTTCAATTCAAGGTATAGAACTATGAATTTAAATAACACACAGACATACTTTTTACACTATTTGCCGTAGGCACTTTGTGAAACACACTTATACTTAATAAACACATTTTATTAAACACTTGTTTTTCTATTCCGCAAGAAATTAGATGTTTGAATATTTTAATGTAAAATTTTGTTCAAAAAGTTTAAAAATCACTCGATCGATTTCGACTTGTTAGATTTAGGTCAGGAGTATCTGCTGATTTATAACGGATAAAATTTAGGTATATATAGTAGAAAAAAAGCAAAAAAGAAATAAAAGAAGGAGAGACAAGAAATAATTTTATGCCATTAATGTTTGAATATGAGCTCGGACACGTGGCTGGCGCAAACTTGGCGTAATCTGTATGTCCAATTTTCTGATCGTATTACGGTAACAATCCGTCAATTGTTGGCTTCCAAGTGTTCAATAGTCTCTGGCTAATAACCACAGACAAGTGACTTCACATATCCCTAAAGAAAATACTCCATCGGTGTTAAATTATACGAACGCGAAGGCCAGTTGACAGGTCGATTTCTCGATATTAATCGTTCATCAAATGTTTCTTTCAGTAAATTAATTGTATGGCGCTGTATGGTATGTGGCTCCGCCTTGTTGGAACATTATGTCTTTGATGTCAGTGTCATTCAATTGAGGCGCAAAAAAATGAAAATTCATGTCTCTATACCGGCCCACGTTACTGTAATATTTTCACCTGCATCATTTTTTAACACATATGACCCGATGATACCTTCGGCCCGTAAAGTACACCAAACGGTTACTTTTTGTGCATGTAATGGTTTCATGAACTGAACCATTATTTTCAAAGTAAATTTGAACACTTTGCAAACGTTGCTCTGGCGTGAATCTATTCATTATGAAATGGCAAATCAAACTAACCAAAAATCAACTGTTAGCTGTCAAATTGGCTATCCCTGAAAAAACTATTGCCAACTTAATGTTCTATATCTCGATATGAAACACCCTTTATTTACATCAAACTTTCCTCCTCAGTAGGTCGGAAAAAAATATATGAAGAGGAATTACATATAAATTCTTTCGCAGGTTCCCTATTCCTAAGGAATTACCAGAATAGTGCCACTAAGGCGTAATATGTATTCCGAAAGAAAATTTAGTTGTTAGAATTCGAAAATTTGTTACCACCAAATACGAATTTCAAACGAAATTTCCCGGTTGCTAAAATTTATTGCATGCAGTTGCAAAACACAACTAAACAGTACCTCAGTCGTCGTTCTTTTAAATCTGAAAATACTGTTTGACTTCCGAATTCTTATAAAACAAAACTTTGGTTTCAGAATTAATAGTAGGCCCCAGGAATGGGATTTTGCACAAAAGGCGAGAAGCGAGTTTACGTTTATTTCTCGTCTTTTAGTTTTGTCCGACAGTTTTTTAGCGATTATGCACAAATTGACGAAAGTAAAAGGCGAGAAAATTGAGCAACTATGGATTTGGCTATCAAAATGTCATTTTGTGTTTAAAATTATTTTTGTCATTTTGCAGTTTAGTTATGTGGTGATATTTCTTTTAGATTTTAGCAATATTTTAATAAATTAAACTAATTATTCGAGTGAACAAAGGACATTTTGCCCATTGCTATTGTTTTTGATTTAAAAAAAATGAGAACTATCCGGTTTCATCTTGGGGATGATTTAAACCCTTTTACCATCGATGACACAAGGTAGTTAATAATTAATCTTATAAACTATATTTATATATTTAATTAACGTAATATTTATCTAAAGATACCAGGAACGGTCCGAAAGGTTTATTAATTAATTTAATTAATAGTATCGAGGATTATTGTTCAGCCCGTACCGCAATATCGAAAAGAAGATATATAAATTTGTTTACCGAAGATATGTATGTAAATACTGAAAAATATAAAAATGACAAAATAAAAAATAAATAAAAATATATAATGGCAGTATGTCTTGTCTAAAAATTTTGTCGCCTTTCTGCTCACTATGCAATATATATGGTCGGAAATAAAAGCGAGTGTCTACTCGCATAGTGCATAATCGCTTTTACTCGCTTTTAGCTACAAGTCGCTCAAAAAAAGCGACTCGCTGTGTGCAAAAGCCCAGTCCATATCTGTAGGAGTTATTTCTATAAAGTTTCATTTTTGTGCTATCTCTGTGATGTCTTATTATTGGACAGAATTTGATACAATCAACAGCATCTATTATACATCTTTTTCATAATAAAGTAGTTAGGAGAAATAAGCAATCTCGAAAGATCGTTAATATGGGGAACTGCTTTGTAAAGCTTCTACCATATTCTATATTAGAATATAAATAAAAGTATGAGAAAAAATCCATTTTACACCAGAGAATTCCCATTTCATTCATCAAGGAAGAAAAATCAGAAACCAAATGTCTATTAAAATGACCATGCTTAAAAATCTACTTTCAGCGGCGCGTATTCTTGAAATCAGTGGAAATTTTCGTCTGCGGATTAATTTGCATTAAAATTCTTTATATTATTCGAACTTTTCGCCAACTACTTTACCCGCGGTCTTCACTATGCAAATTCGCTAATATTTTCTATCATGATATTTTATGTTTGTATGTGTTTTTTTCAAAGTATTGAAAAATATTCGACGACGGAATATCATATCTGGGAATATTACTATCATGATAATTATTACTATCATGATAATCGTTACATGTTTTTGTCAAATCATTAGTTTGGGATGCGCACGTACGAAATTCAAATAAACGTTAAAGAAATAATAAAATTAGAAATGAGTTTCGATGAACAAATTGAAAGCTTAAACTAAAACGGCTTGAACAAATTTTAAAATTTTTAGAATTAGAATTTTTTGAACTGCAACAATTTGAATTGGTTATTTGATTATTTTCTATAAATATTCATTTACTCTGTACGAATAAATTAGCTTAAACGTATTTTCTGTATTAAATTGCGTCTGCGACATTATATAAAAAAATAAATATGTTTATTCTACCCAAAAACCCAAACAAACCTAAAAAAACCCAAACTAAATGCGTAAATCAAAGAACTGACATTATCCGCAAAAAGAAAAAAAACTCAAAAAAAGAAAATTGTAAAGAACCATATACCGCCATGTTCTAAATATTTTAACGTGTTCACCGTAAAATAAATTTAAAAAAATGAAAAAACAAAATATGACATTTCGTAATAATTATCATTATAATTTTTGCTGCTAGCCTGATAATTTGCTGCTAGTAAAAAAAATTGTATAATATACTCACAAATACATTAACAAAATTACTAGCATGATAGTAAATATCAGCAATTTTGCATAGTGGAGACCGCGGGCTAATCATTTTTTCAAATTTGCTTGCAAGCTTTCTATTATTTGGAGAATAAATCCGATTGGTTGATTTACCCAAGCGTAAATTTCCACCGATTTTTCTTTAGTAGTGAAATAAAATAATAGAAGACTTGCAAGCAAATTAAAAAAAATGATTAAAGTAGCCGGCGAAATTCGAATAATATAAAGAATTTTAATGCAAATTATAATCCGCGGACGAAATTTCCATCGATTTCAAGAATACGCGTCCAGTCGTTGAGAGAAGGAAATGTCTAACTTGTCATTGAAAAATTTGTTTTTAGCTAACGTCTTTCTTAACGTGAAGCTAGAAAGAAAGAGATAACCGAAAATTACTTATTCACAAAGTGACAATTTAAGGGATAACTTCGAGAAATGCTCTCGTCCCATCAAATCAAAAAAATCATAAAAAACAAGCAAATCAGTTTCGTAAAGTAGTGATGTCAAATTGTTGCGATTGCGATAGAGTAACGTTTTGCATCAATTAATCATCTCTTAATCTCGCTGTCTGATTTGAGTTGGTAGCGAACTTATAGTTCGTATTGCGCTTTTGGTCCTATATTCCTTATTTAATTTCATTTAGTTGAAATGATGGTAATGGCTGAATCACAGATTCGGCCGAAACATTCAGAGCAAACAAGATAAGATTTTAATCTGAAACCATAGGTCAAAATGTCGCCCTTATAATGAATCGAAATTTTTGGTTTATCGTATCGATCGTTAAAATTTGTCAATATCACAATTTGCATACACAATCTGAAATTGTTGTTGATATTCAGTAATTAATTAACAATAAATAATTGGTGTGAGGCTGGACAATTTATCATGCTTATCAACGATATTCCAAAACAATTTTAAAATTCTATGAAATTCTTAACTAATCTTTGATGAAAAAATTCACCTTTCTTGAACAGCTGGGAGAAAATTCAAATTATAGAAATTCAAATCGCAAATATTATACCGTAGTTTCTTGCATTCAAATTCTTCCACCTATTTCACATATAAATTCGATACCGCAGAAAATTAATTATTTATTCGTGTAACGGTACCTATAAATAATCAATTCTCTAAGGTATTGAAATCCGAAATTAATTTAAGTTTTTTTTTGCGCACAGTTACATTAAAAATTAATTAAATAGCCTGTGGTCGTTAAAACTGTAACTGGCCCTTGCCGAATCTCCTTCCAAATACTTAATAACGATTGACCTATTAGTGCCCACATTGTAGATGCAGAAAGAAATTCTGTAGGTTAATTTATATTGCAATGTACCTCAGTGCGATAAATATTAAGAAACCATGCACCTTATATAACATTTTTCTGCGGTCAACAACATTTTTAGCTTTTACGTCAAAAATATGATTACATAATTTGCATTTGAAATCACTTTTTTTTTGTTTCATTCCACTATAAAAAATACTACTTACTAAACATAAAAATATAAAAAAATTTGTTTTTGTGCAGTTTTCTATTGCAAGTACAGTCTACAAGTATTTGGCATAATATTTTGGTAATACGTCAGGCACACCGATCTACTGGAGTACATAAAACATTCAAAATACAAAAAGAAGATTAGAATTACAATGTCTACATATGGTCTACATATATGGCTTCAATTTTGAAGAATTTATTACACAAACATACAGACCAGATCTCTCTGTATATTATACACGTAACCGTTCATGTACATCGTAAGTATATAACATTTTCATTTTTAGAACAATATTACAACGCATCCTCTTTGTCGTACACGTACCTCTAGCACAGAGACGCTATGTTCTATATACAAAGTTGCATAAAATATTTATGCATCTACACATATTTTTCCGTTTCCTTTCCATTCAATTAATCGATTTTTTCCGACAAATTATTTAAACCCTTTTTACGATATAACATTCTATGTACATCGAACACAAATAAATATTAAATATTTAGAAAATTTTCTAAGGTTTGAATTATGCTGGAATACGACAATATGGCATGTTGCAAGTTATCGATTTGTGATTTAATATTCTGCTGTAGTCTATAATTCGTTATAATTAGATGTACATACAAAATAATAAATAATTGAATATTTACCCTAATATGGAGGTAATAAGGGGTTGTTGGTATATGGTATAAGAACATCATTCATCAAAATGAGTGACAATTTACGTTCTGTTGTATACCAAATTGTTTCGGTACCAAAACTAAAAAATATTTATAAGTCACAAACAAATTAAAATCAAATAAATTATTTTGTCATTAATAAAATACACAGATCGGTACACTAGACATTTACCTGGAACAAATGCGATACCAGCGGATATAATATTTATAGTTATGTATGTACTATAAAATGCACCAATAACACGAGGTGTTTTATAAAATTTCACACCGTTGAAAATGAAATCAATTTATTGAAAATTTTTATGCATTTTCTGATTCCATATTTACCGCATTATTAGGTTTATTTTATATCGTATGTGCATGTGCAATTTATATATTTAAATAGAATTTTGTTTATGCAATTTAAATAACATTTAGCATTTAAAATTGAAATAATTGTTTTGGCTGATTGGATTTAACATAATTTAAATTTAATTCTGATTGTTATCTACCCAGTTTCACTCGCATTACTCTAAACAGATGAGATGTTCCATTTTAAAAAATATTAAACCGATTTGCTACTTCCTCAGACGACAAAAAGCCGTTTGTTCATTATAAATGTTCGTTAATTTTAAATATTGCGCCTGGTACCAAGTTAAATCGCCCATGCAATGTCTTTGCATTACGCAAAAACCTAATAAGATATATTTATATGCAATTAGTAGCGATTGCTTCTGTGACAGCTTCGTTTTGGTATGGTGATTGTAGCGATCGATTATGTATATTCGATAATTACTACGTTTTACTTTGCTCGCTTTGTGTTTGTTTGTCTGCCCGCGGTATATTACAATCGAATTTTCAACAACTTCTTCTCTTCACGGCGTCAATGCAATATTCAATCATTTATAGCACGCTGTAAACAATGACATTTTACGACATTTTGAATAAATTATTTTTCCATGTAGTATCAGGTTCGCCGCTTTTTCCGCTTATTCGTAGAGATTGATATCTTTTGTTTTTCAAATCGTTTACAGTTCTCATTTACCGCGTTTTATTTTTTTTTGTTTGTCTGTTCGCAAAATTTTGTAAATGCTGCAATCGTAATTTCGACCACATCTCGACTAGCTTGAGTGATCAAACTTTCAAGGGGGTGGGATGTTGTAACATCACTTTTTTCGATACTATCGAAAGTTACATCTCTTTCATCACAAAGTAAATTTTTCGTTTTTCCATTTTTCAATTACATTGCTTTTATTGGGATCTCTACCTATTCGAATAAAACATTATGTCGTCCTACTCTTATTGTATCACCTACTTATTTTATGAGTGATACTTTATCGAAAAACAAAAAAGAGATAAATAAACAATTTATTCTAGTAGTGTGCGATCGCAATATAGAAAGCAAAATTGAAAAGTGAAACGACAAGCAATTTTGTTTTAGGAAAAAGAGATATAATATTCGATAAATATCGGAAAAAGTGATGTTACAACAGTTTATGGTGACAGTGTACAATATTCAATCATTTATAGCACGCATGTGACAAATTCACTTAAATTTAACGGTTACTCGATATTTGAAAAAATAATTCAACTAACAGTAGACTACTCTCAATACAAAGACTTTATAAAACGTGAAGCTTAAGAAATCTTTTAACATCGAAGATGTTTTTGGCGTCGCATTATATAGAAAAATGCAACGAAATTTTGTCCCAAGAATATGCAACGAAATAAAAAAAAATAAAGTAAATACGAGAGAACCAAAACACGCTGGTGCGCCAATCTTGTTTTGTGCTCTCTCTATGCACTTATTTCTCTTCTACGATATCAATTAGTGAGCGTAATATAACGGGTGTTTTTTTTAAGCCTGATAGAACTTGAAATTGTAAAAAATAAAAAAAAAAATTAAATTTTTATGAAAAACATACTCTGGTAAAACATCATGAATAGACTGACGCTTGAACAACGCTACGAAATTATTAAAATTTACTTTGAAAATCAGTCGTCGATTCGCGCAACTTATAGGCGAGGTCAATGGGGATCATTACCTCACCATGATCAATGATTTATTGTTTGAAAATATGAATGACATTGATCCAGACGAGATGTGGTTTCACCAGGCTGGCGTTACGTACCATACGGCGACGGCAACCATCGACTTAGACAAATCAAAATCTGGCGATAAGTTGATTTCGAGAAATGGACCTGTCAATTGTTGGAGGACAATTAACAGGTCCATTTCTCGAAATCGGTCGTGCGATTGGACGCCTCTCAATTATTTCCTGTAGGCCTGCGTGAAGTCACTGGTTTCTGCTGATAAACCAGTAATAATTGACGACTTGGAGGCCAGCATTGTTCGTGTTATTCGTGACATACGGCCAGCAGTGCCCGAAATCATTTTCAAATAGTATTGCCATGTATTGATCTTTCAAATAAAAAAAACAATTTGATTACAATTTAATTTTTTGTGTTATTTTTTACAATTTCAAGTTCTATTGGGCTTAAAAATAACACCCATTACAAATAAAAATAAGGCAGTAGGCTTAAACTTTTTTATTTAGGCATTAAGCAAAATTTCAAGCTCCATCTTCGATGTTTTTTTAACTCAATTATTATACTTGGTAATTATTTTACTGTAACTTGTACTTACCCGTATTCAGATAAAGTTATTTTATGGGGAGGTTTTGGATTCTCAAATTCTCGAATGATATTGCGAAATGTTTATTATTACTTAATTATAGATATTTTCATTAGTTCTTTGTAGAGCCCGAAGCGTTGGGATTTTTGCCTGTAAGGCCTAGTAGATAATTAAAATTTCAGGTTTCGCAACGTGGAGACGAAATTTGAGTGAACTGATGATGATCACTCCTGTCATAAAATGTTAACGAGTGCATCGTTACCGAGACGCAAGAATTCCGGTTTGTTTAGTTGTAATTTAGATATGTATATAGCGAAACAATATGTACATACTCCACCTACCACCAGAAGCAGCACTATCGCGAAGAAGAATTTCTGGTATTTTAGTATTTTATTTTCTGGTAGTTTTCCTTAAATTGTCAAAATAATGTTAACCAAGAAACTGCGGGAGAAAATCAGAATCAAAATAATAGATGGGCTGGGACTCGGCCATTTGTTAACCAAATATAGAATTGAATTGAAGTTTTAATACTAGTTTTGGCCAAATTAATAAATCTGGCTATCCTAAGCATAATCATATGGGTTATTCAACTTCCGTAATCATAGATTATACACCTGCAGAACTATAAAAAGGTCGTTCGTCAATTCCAAGAAACGACAATTCAGAGAAAAAGCAATTTAAAGAAAACGTGTTGAACGATAAGCCACATACAAATATTACCATTGAAGGATGTCATGACGGTTTTGTTAATCTATGTAGGAAAAATCCTACGGTTTATCACTTCCAATCGGAACCACCAAAGTTTAAACTTGATGGAGTTGAAACAAAATACCTCAGAAGTTTTCGGGCAAGACAAATTTTCGCGCGAGATTATAAACCTAAATATAATTTCAAATAATTTTTTTTCTCTGCTTTGTGTTTTCTATTAATTGTCTTTTTTTTGAATTATCCTTTTCTCTATTGACCTTTTTCTTTCTATTTTTCTCTGAATTAAGCTGCCTAAACGGCTTAAATTTGAAACGTCCTGTCAACATTTAATGAACAACATAAGCCACAACACGGCGCCGCCTTTCGAGAGATTGTAGTCTAACTTAAGGATGATCTAGGTAGCGTGGTATGTGAAAATTGTTTGCTCTGATTTGAGTCTCGCAACTCTACTTGGCGTTTTCATCCGGCGCTAGTAGTAAATATTGCAATTACAGAAACTAATTTAATCTATTCCATTCTGTGACTATCATCCATCACTTCAAATAACATTTTGTTGTGAGTGCAATGGTATTGACATCGACTGTAAAACCGCATATCGTTTTAATTTCCGTAAAGCTAATTTTGTTAACTTCAACCTGATTGCAATACCATTCTACAATATAATACAAATTATATTGAAATTCAACCCGGAAATTTTGTACTGCAACTTTTTGAATGTCTTGAGCAGTACGTTCCTTTTCGTTCCTTACCGTGCCGCTAAAAATATAACGGTATACCCATCATGGTATAGTAGAAAACTACGTATGCTTCGTACGCAGAAAACAACCATGGTAATAAGTTTTGAAAGTCTCTGAAATCGTTTACTCCAAATTTTTAATTGTTTATAATGATTTCTCCATTTTTCCAACAATAAATTTTATAATGAATGTATCCGCACTGCTAATCCTAAGCAATTCTGAAAATTTATTAATCTCAAGGGAAAAGTTGATGTACGATAATAATTCATGATCCCAAAATTATCACGTTCGCAAATATTTTCAGTCAGTGCTTCTCCCATATGGATATTGAGCATCAAGCGCAAACTTCTTTAATTATTTGAATTACTGTACCCAAATATTTCTTATTCAATTGTGATGAGCTGGTCCCGCTTGGTTACTAAAAAACCTTTTTCCTCCAATTTCAACATTATTATTGGCCAAGTGCCTTTTGGTAACATTTATCCTGGTTTGCACATTTTAATTGATAACGGGACTTTGATAGTGGAAGGTGCTAGTAAGCGCAGGGTCTTAAATTATTTTGTAACGACCTTTTGTGACAGCCAAATACACTAGGCTAAGGTCTTTTTTAATTTCTGTGAGCGTTGTAAATGGTTGTTTTTGACACTTCTTAGAATTAACGCATCCCTCTTTTTAGTAGATCTCCTGCTGCCTTCACGATTCCCGTCTTGCGTATGTGACTTCAGGGCATTTACCACTAACTTACGAGATCTAGCAAGGATTCGTGTTATTTCCGATAAAGTTTTTCCTTCAGATTTAATCTGTCTGCAATTTATTTTTCTTCATTGTTGCAATGCCTTGCGCGACCCCGTCCTATATCTGCAAATAATAGTATTTATTTAAAAGTTTTATAATTAAGATAATTAATATTGTTGATTGGAACTTGCCTAATTGTTGCTCCCTAAAATTGATTATTCGAAGTTTATCCGACAAATATCAAATTGAGACTGATCTTTGGCCTGTTTTTTTATTACATCGGAGAGATCAGAGAGATAAAAAGAAAACCTTTTCTGTTTTTTTATTTTATCGGATCGATCCGAAAAATTTTTTTTGGTTTATTTATTTTCTCTGACTATTCTCAGATCGTCATTTTTCTATCTGATTTTTTTTTTCAGATAGTTCAGAGAGAAAACATATATGAAATATTTTGACAGAATATATGGCGGAATTATTTTTATCTTAATTTTATTAAATTAATTGTTAAAATAATAATACGCTAATTTATTATTTTTTCGTAGTAGATTAGATACCCAAGTTACATATTTTCAGATGTATGTGAAGCTGGCACGAAAAACCAGCCCGAAAACACCTTTTCGATTTTGGTGTGTTTCTTTGCTAAATTAAATACTATCCCGAAATATTTATTGAAAATGCAAGAAAATCGAGAATTTCATCCCGAAATATTTTTGAAGTTGTATTAAATAAATAGTAATTAATATCGGTGAAAAGGAATAAATATCACGGTTTTATTTGCTCTATTTAGACTACACTTTAAGGTAAAGTATGAGACAACAAACCACCTTACCTGGTAAAGGATGTGACAAAAAAATTTAAATGAGTGCTGTTGTACAACAAAATGAGTATTCTTATTATTTAACTACAGAAGACACGAAACATGTAATCATATCATCATATCTGTACACTGTGTCGAGATTGCCCACAAAGGCTTAAAATCTTTAAAATACTTAAGAAAAAGGAAATCGAGCAATTTGTCCTTATGGTTTCAATGTACCTTTGGATAGATATGAAAAATCGATTAAATAATTAATTTTTTGTGGAAATCCCAGAGATAACCCCATCGGAAAATTAAATTTAAAAGTTAGATCCATCTATCACCTAAGTCATACCAAAAGCTCATGATATGATTTTTCATATCAAACATGAAGAATATCAAAACCATAAGGACAATTTGCTTTAGATCAGGATCTTATAGTCGTGATTCCAATATGAGCTTTTGGCATGGCTTAAGTGATAGACGGACCTAACTTTTAAACTTAATTTCCCGATGAGGTTATCTCTAGGATTTCCACAAAAAAAAAATAATAAATTTAAACGATTTTTCATATCAAACACGAAGAACATAGAAAGTATAAGGATAAATTGCTTAATATCAGGATCTTATAGTCGTGATTCCAATATGAGCTTTTGGCATGGCTTAGGTGATAGTTGGACCTTACTTTTAAAGTTAATTTCCCGATGGGGTTATCTCTACGATTTCCACAAATAATTAATAAATTCAATCGATTTTTCATATCAAACATGAAGATCATCGAAACCATAAGGACAATTTGCTTTAGATCAGGATCTTACAATCGTGACTCCAATATGAGCTTTTGGCATGGTTAAGGTGATAGATGGACCTAACTTTTAAACTTAATTTCCCGATGAGGTTATCTCTAGGATTTCCACAAAAAATTAATAAATTTAATCGATTTTTCATAGCAAACCAAAGGTACATTGAAACCATAAGGACAAATTGCTCGATTTCCTTTTTCTTAAGTATTTTAAAATTTTTAAATCTTTGTGGGCAATCTCGACACAGTGTATGGATATGATGATTACATGTTTCGTGTCTTCTGTAGTTAAATAATAAGAATACTCATTTTGTTGTACAACAGCACTCATTTAAATTTTTTTGTCTCATACTTTACCAGGTAAGGTGGTTTGTTGTCACATACTTTACCTTAAAGTGTAGTCTAAATAGAGCAAATAAAACCGTGATATTTATTCCTTTTCGCCGATATTAATTACTATTTATTTAATACCACTTCAAAAATATTTCGGGATAAAATTCTCGATTTTCTTGCGTTTTCAATAAATATTTCGGGATAGAATTTATTTTAGCAAAGAAACACACCAAATTCAAAAAGGTGTTTTCGGGCTGGTTTTTCGTGCCAACTTCACATACATAATTTTCAGTACAGTGTATAAAACTTGGTAAAAAGGCCTTTTCAAATAAAATATTATCCGATTTGTCAGATAAATAATCTTTCTGATTTATCTGATGTCTCCCATACAATAAAAAAACAGGCCACATATTGCAATTTTTGAAAGTAAGATGCCTTTGAAAATTTAATTTTTTGCAAGAAATTTCAAAAATTTGTACCAGCCAAGCACCGACGCAAAATTCGCGATGTTGAAGTTGCAGAAAGACCAAATTCTTATGAACGACGAGAGTTTGACTGTCTCGGATTTTCCGGTACACTCTGACGCACAACAGCAATCTTCGCGTTTCCGTGGCGTACAAGCGTTAGCTGATTATTTATCGAAACGGTTCACCCAAATTTGGCCGCCAAACGTCGAATAGTCGACTCGGCAGGACGATTTTGGCAATAAAATTTGGTGATTTGCAGACGTTGTTCAACGCTCGCTATTATCTTCCATGGTGATTCGCCAATTGCAATCACTAATTTGACAGATGTTGCTTTAACAACATGGCTGCTATAACCTACCAAATATCGAGCGTCCTTGTTGGAAGATCGTTTATATTTATTAATTTCAATTCTCCCGCATGACTGAAACTTAAATTAAATTTGGAGAAATTTACGAGCTGAATTAGTTAAAATTTGATGTTATCTACGAGTACATTGTAATTCCTAACACAAATCAACGTAATTACGAAACTATTACAAAATCTCAAAAGTCAATGTAACGTTCAAAAACTAGAAGCGTTACATATGCTGGATAAGATAGCGGAATTTTGACAGTGGAAAATAGGAGATTACGCTACTCACCGTAAGTGGGTAGCACTATCACTAAAGAGAATTAATTTTGTTATGTAATTACCAGCGGAAATGTTTTATTCGTTATGTATCTCTTTTTTTCACTAAATAAAACATCTCAGTGGAATAAAATATTAAAAGTGATCCTTAAAATGGCAAATTGATTGGTCTCCGAAGTAAAGGAACTCGGTATATGAAATCATGAAATTTAACAATATTCTGTCTTTCCATCATTTCTTAACGTAGTAGTATTACCAGGGGTTTTAAGGTTTCTATGATCAAAATTCTATGATCTGTTCGTGCTGGACTAAACCTGGCATTTGGTAACCAGTCCTTATGAAAAATGGTATCTGTACATTTTACACGACATAAATAAATTTTAAACTAGACGAAACTCCGATATTTCTTTATTAAATTTTGTAAAATTTGCATCGCATACAGGGACAATTCGGAAAATTTTATGAATTAGTATTTTCACTAGAATTTTTTAATTTTCTGAGGTCATATAATTTATTTTCAGTTTTTGCCCAATATCTCAAAAACTTTCACTAGTAACCAATACTTTCGGTTGTTTTTCTGATAGCCTAGGTCATACAGAGACTATGTGGAAAATTTATGGATTAGAATTTTCACTAGATTTTTTTGATTTTCTGCGAGTAAAATTCTAATCCATACATTTTCCCCAAATTTTCCACATAGTTTCAGCATGACGTAAGCTATTAGAAAAACAACCGAAAGTATTGGGAACTGGTGAGCGTTTTTGAGATATTGGCCAAAAACTGAAAATAACTTATATGGCCTTTTTCGAACTTTTTTCCGAATTGTCCCTGTATGCGATGCACGTTTTACAAAATTTAATTAAGAAATAGCTGAGTGCCCTCCAATTTAAAATATGTTTATATGGTGTAGAATGTACATATACCACTTTTCATAAGGATTTGTTATGCAATGGCCAAGCTTAGTCCAGCACGAACAGATCCTAGAATTTTGTCCAAAACTTACTTTAAAATCCATGATCTATACTGCAATCCAGATTTCATCACAATTTGTTAAGAAATGGCGGAAAGACGGAATATTCTTAAATTTCAAGATTTGATATACCGAGTTCCTTTACTTCTGAGATCAGTTAGTTTGTCATTTTAAGGATCACTTTTAATATTTTATTCCGCTGGGATGTTTTATTTAGTGAAAAAAGACATACAATATGAATAAAAAATGTCCGCTGGTAATTACATTACAAAATAAATTCACTTTAGTGATAGTTCTGCCACTTGCGGCGAGTAGCGTAATATCTTATTTTCCGCTGTCAAATTTCGGCTATCTTATACAGCATAAGTTTATGCCTCTTTTCAAGGGAGACACTGTTTCGTTTTTTATATGTTTCAGCTAGATTAAAAAATACTCGATCATCATAAAGGTCGATTGTTAGATCATTCCAGAACAGTAACGCACGGAATATAACGTTTTTGCTATTTACCTGCCTGCAAATAGTTTTATCGCAAACTTAGTAAATGGCTTAGTAAATGGCTCCGCTCACCAAAACTAAAATCAGTCCTTATTCAAGTCAAAACTAACTTAGCAAGGTTCAGAGACCCACATAATAAGGATGTAACAGTTATTCTCAAACAATCCCAAAGGCTGCATAATCAGTAAATAATTTCATTCATAAAAGTCATTTCAGTTGTATAACAAAATAATTCCCCCATAAAATATTTATATTCAATTCAAGGACACAAGCACGCTATATATTTACGAATTGATTGATATTATCTGAAATTTCATTATATAATTTGCGTGCTAATCAGAAAAATCTATACAGGAAATAAAACCATATTCCCATTTCTAAAAATAATAACAAAAAATTATTTGCCATTTGCATGAAAAAATTTCCCAATTTTTCGGAAATCGCTATATTCGTAAATTTATTTTAGCAGTGTACAAAATTTTCGATTGACCCCGGCGACTGCCCTTCTATTCACGGCCACACACAATACTGTATTTATATCAAATTGATTTAAAAGTAACGCTCAAATAATGTCGAAAAATTAGATAAGACAGGTAAATAGAAAACACAAGCCTACATTTATAATTTGACACATATCAAATTAGAAAACAACTAACAAGAGATGACAACATAGAGATAAAAAAAAATTAGTTATTTCACCTGATTAGAGCGGAAAATATTGTATGTACATGGGTTGCTAACCATTAATCAAAGTTATAATTTTTCGTATATAACGTATCCTAATAGAATTAAAATTTGATATCGTCTTAAATATCGTAAGTTGATTAAACATATACAATGGATATGATATGATGAGATAAAAGTTAAACAAAGCAATTCAGGACCAAAAAATAGTTTTAATTTCCATTATGGGGAGGGAAAATAAATGGGTTGAAGAAAAATGTAACAAGAAAATTAAATTATTTCTATGTAATCAACGAATCCCTTATGTACTCGTATATTATATACTTATATATAGTACGCATCGGTATTTCGGGAGATCGAGAGTGTGAGATTAATTCCCAAAACAAAATAAGCAGCCAGCCAGTCAGCCAAAAATCTGTTTATATTAAAAATGAAATGGGATAGAAAAAAATTTTTTTTTTCATCTCTATGTCGGGTGTACCACACCAGTACGTATATTGTGCGCCCTTTTTATGAAATGAATTTCCCGACAAACAAACAATAAAAAATAGCAACAACAAATATGATAAATTCGTTTTTGATTAAAATGTTTTATGTATTTTTAATTGTATCATTTAAAACATAAATATAAATACAACATGAAAAAAAAAACATTTTTGATTGACATATACACTTTGTGTGAGACATAGTTTTCTGTTTTGAGAATGGGGAAACGGGATGGTATTTTATAACATCTCAGAAGAAGAAAAGGTTAATTTCATTAAAGGCAACTTATAATAAAAAAGTAGTTTTCTTCTTAATAAAATAACAATGTCGTACTACTATACAGCATACAGGGATACTACATATATACCGTTATTATACAGCAATTAGAAATGAATTAAACATATTAAAAATGTAAATGTAAGGAATATTCATTAAATCGTTTTTTAATAATGTGGGATTAGGTGACATAAATTTCTTATGTTATATGTATATTAGTAATATAAGCTACATAAATCTTACATTACAATAATAAAGATTTTAATCTGAAATGTCACCTTAAAGACGATAGATGTAATCAGCAATGAAAATTGGTTTATTAAATGTAATATGAGATAAATCAACTACGGAACTCAGATGTTGTCTAGAAAATATCGGCTATTATTTGGTTCACGTGTAAATAATTTATGATCTTGGCAGTTATTTGATGAGAAACATCAATATAAATTTGTAACTGTTGCAGATTTGGACCGTAAGCCCACACAGGTTTTACGATTTACCGATATAGTAGGAATTTATTATGTAGAGTTAGCTCAGAATTTCTTCCTGCCAATCCATCTTTCTGTATTTAATGTTTAACTCTTCTTTTTTTTCACATGCTCTTTCCATTTTAGTTTCGCGTCTAGAGTCATGCCTAAATATTTTGTCGTGCTTGCATAGGGAATTTACTGAGAGTTCAGTTCTACTGGTATACAGTTAACCTTTTTGTTGGTAAAGTTTACGTGAACAGATTTTGTTTCATTAAGTGTTATTCGCCATCTCTTCGTCCAGGTGCTGACAATATTAGTAGCTCTTTGCAATTTTCTTGTGGTTTCTTCTATTCTATCAGCGACTGCTAAGATGGCCGTATAATCTGAAAACGTAGCTATATTAGTCTCCTCTATCGTTGATAGGTCCGAGGTGTAGAGAACATTTAAAGTTGGCGCCATAACGCTACTTTGTGGGTACTGCTGCTGATATTTTCTTTATTTCTGAGTATTGGCCATCTAATTTAACACGAAAGTATCGGTTAGATGTGCAAGCCTTTATGTCATACTCTGTCAAAGGCCTGTCCTACATCCAAGAAGACGCTTGAACATATTTTCTTACTTTCAAGTACATCTTCAATTATGTTTGTAATTTGGTGTACTTGTTCGATTGTTGAATGTTTGTCTCTGAAGCAAAATTTATGTGTCAATATATTGACGATACACTATATTCTTTGTTGTTATTTATAAATACTTTTAAGGTGACTACTGGCATACATCCCTCTTCAATTTTAAGATCCATAAAGTATTTGATGTTGTCTTTTATAAACAATGGCGTTCCTTCTCTTGCCCTGGGCTGTATTCATAAATATTAAGATATCAAGTTGATGTAAAATAAGTTTCCGATACTATGCATATATCTATTTTTTCATTATTTAGAAAAATTTATAATTCTGGAATATGTTGCATTAGCCCATTTGCATTCCAGGTTACTATTCTTAATTTTTTATTTGTTGTTGTTTGCATCATTTTTTTAGAGCAAGGATTTCATTTCATTTAGGGAGTCCTGCTTATCCAACCTGTTGCTCAGGGCCTGAGGGCATTTCTCATGTTTAGCCAGCTTCCATGCTTCTTAGTATGTTTTGGAGCACTGTTGTATCCTCGGTAGTGCCCTTCGAGAATCTTGCCCACCCCAGAATCTTGCCCACCCCAGCATATCTGGTGCTGTACCACACGCGGCTACATTGGTGTACACAAAGACAGCCGAAGCCCTCTGAGTATTCTAGGCTGAGGAGCTATATTATGATTTTTTTTTTGTAGATGTTTTCACGATGTTTGATCTTCCCGCATGCAGTACAACAGACAAAATTTGTCGGAAATCTCCGCCCATCACGATGACTTCACTTCCAAAGAAAATTGCATTTTAACAAATCAATAGCTGCGAAAATGTATTTGTTTGCCATCGGTATTTCGTCTCAGATTATTATTTCTGCCTTTCTAATTAATTTTGCAATATCAAAACGATAAGAAATATTACATGCTGATGTTTCATGAATAGAAAATGCTACTTTAAGTCGGCTGTGAGCCGTTCGACCATTATCAAGTAACTAAGCGGTAATTCCAGGCGATGCTGCAGCTAATGCTATTTAACCTTCTGATCCCAGTTCCTCGAGGACTATCTATAAAAGCGATTTTGTCCAGCGTTATTTGCAGCTAACGTTGAAATAATATTTTTAAATGCATGTTTTTCTTCGTCATTTAAAAGTCGAAAATTAGTTTCATAATTTTCTCTTTCATTTATCGAAATAAAGTTTTGTATTATTCGACTTGTATTTATCATACTTATACATCCAATTTAGGCATATTTAGAAATTTTGAAAGAGAAGTGCGATTCGGGTTTAAAAAAACGTCTATTTCTAGCAAAGTTGAATTTATATCAGAATTATGTAGCTCCACATTTGGATGTATTACCTAACTTTTGTACAAGAAATCTTGGATGCTGTTTCTAAACATTTTGCCCATTCTAAATCATCGGCATGTTCCTTTGTAAGATGCGCATACAATATTATCATATTTTCTAAGTCCACTAAAATAGGTGGCACCACTTCTCTTGGTGGCGCAGACCTTATTCGGACAATCATATTATGCACCTTTCAATCATTTTTCCCACTTTTGTTCTTCCAAACAAAATGATGCGTTCAAATATGTAAGTTGGCGTGCGTCAACTTCCTCACCGTTTTTCGAAACCACATGGTCGAAGTGGATGCCGTATTTAAATTTTGTGATTAGTTTTGTGTTGCATCATTTCGAAATATATGTTGCTGCTGTTCAAAATGTAGAGCCAGTTGGAAAATGATCTTACGTTTCAAAGGCTAATGTTCACCAAAACGCATTCTTCTTGAGCTATGTAATGGGCATCTATAAATTGTTGAATTTCGTCAATATTTTTTACGACAGCTATGGTACGGTCACTGCCTTTATAAACTTTTTTATACAAATACTTGATTGCTGACACTGATAAACAAATTTCGGCATTTACGTGTGCGTTAAAGGTTCTGGATAAATGTTTAACCCAAATATTATCATATTCAAAACCATTTACACGATTTCTATAAGTAACTCCACTGTTTAGTCTTATATATAAAAAAACCCTATTTTTATCCAACGCGGTGGAACGTTGAAAATGTTTTTGAAAGCCCTTTAAACATGTGGCTTCCTGCATAAACGGCGAACTTGAATTTTCAGCACCACATGAAAATTTACTTTTGTAATAATTTTGTACAAATCTGGTTCCGTTTCTATATTGGGAATTTCATAACATACAATTTGGTGATACATATCAACATCATATATACGGTCGGTCTCATCTAAGATCTCTAACATATGGCACTGTGGCATGCCACGTTTCTGAAATTTTATGACGTATGCAGAAGCAATAACTTTTCTTATTACATGGTGATTATATAAATCATATAGAGAAATTCCTTCAATATTTAGTGAAATACTCTACAAATAAGATCTGGTCGATCATTTGGACATTGGCTGGGTAACAGTTCATTTTTAATTTCGTCCCAGTTTGGATTCCCTGTAAATGTTCTAAAGAAAGATGGTCTGCCCAATTTTCTAACGATAGCATAGCATCTACATAGCATCTTGAAACAGACGATGCATACGGCGAGGTCCGCCAGTAAAAAAGGACGGCAACAATATATTGAGCAAAGTCTACGGGAGCGATGTAAAATTTCTTTGGCATTCCTATACATTAGTCGGTATGCCTAAAATTCCCTACATGAAACTTTCCGGGCCGCTGAACTACGATAATCTATTGGCAAGTGGTAACCTAAAGCACCAGTGGAAAATAGTAAAACATAATGAAGTGGATCGTTTGATGGATGTATTTCACTCATTCGTGAAAATGATCCCTATGTAGTTTTTAAAATAATATCCCTTGGAGCGTAAGTCTCATTACCATTACCGGGCATTAAAACAGCTATTTGGGAGGGTGCAGGAATAGTATGGTATCTTCGGTCAATCGGTATGATATCTTCGGAATAGTAAAATTCAGATTATTATTTGCAACCATTTTGCAATCAAATGGACCAATTTCATGTTGCATTTGTTGTAACGGACAATAACTGACGATTTATAGAAATGAAATATTATTATAACGGGTTTCTTACTCCCTATTAGCATCATATATGTTTATTTGTAAAAATGTTGGTCGGCATTGCAGTTATGTATTAATGACCTAATTTTATGGTGAACTGCTCCATTTATACGAAAAGTATATACGCCTTGTTGCCCATTTGCTATATTTTGATCGAAATTAACTCCAACAGATGTAGACGCTCTCGATCAATGTAATACTCTATCTGCAAAATAAACACCTGAAAGATTGAGTGTATCATTGAAAAGGTTTTCCAAGTAGGTGCCGGTGGTATTTACGGCAACTTTACCTTTTACCTTGCCTCCTAGGCAGAATATTGAAGACTTTTACAGATCTAGTGCAAGTCCTTAGTTTTTCAGAATCACAAAACTTTGCATTACAATATGAACAGCACTCAATCATTTTTCCGAGTGCAGATACCTCTTAATTATTTTCGTTATAATTATTTCGAAAAATCTGAATAAAATTTGAAGGGTTACGTCGATTACGTTTAATATTTGAGGCCGTGATTTGCAAAACTTGTTATATCCAAGATAACTGGAATTTCAGAAAATGCAAAAAACTTATAAATCTTTTTATTGGCCCTATTTTTATTGAACAAGTGCTTACATCGACAATGTTTCAATTCTTGATAAGCCACACTAGAAACAGAATATTGCTGAACATTATTTAATATCTGAAAATAGAAATATAATTTGGATAAAACGAGTTTTGCAGAATAACTTTGGATATACAAAGTTTTGCAAGTTACCCCTTTGGATATGGAGAGTTTTGCAGAATGAAAAATGAAAGAAACATTATATTTCATTCGATGTTTAACTATTTTTATTAAAAAAAAATACCTAACAAAAAAATAATAAGTAATTAAAATATTCATAATTCAAATAACAAATGAATAATCAAAATACATAATTAAAAAAAGAAAAATTAAAAAGTTTTAATTAAGTAACGAGAACTAAAAGACGTATCATAATTTTAAATTCTTAACTCCATATCTTCGATAAAAAATTCCTGTATGATTTCCTCCTCTTGTTCATCTGGAAGTATAACATCATTGTGGTTCAGCGTCGTTTGATAGAACGTCAAATCATCGCCAATTCTCTCCAAAATGCTTTTTAAGCAGGGCATCAACGTCACTTAGTTTTTCTCGTTTTAGCGGGACACCAATCGAAAGGAACTCTAAATTAATGTTAGAAAACTGTTTTCCTTTTTTCATTATAGATTTATAAGCCTCAACATCAGAACTGTAATAAACGTGCCTTTTAACGCTTACCGATTTTGTTCCAGATTTTCTCAATATCAAAAAAGATTGATGGATATAGAGAAAAAAAAAGATTGACGGATATAGAGAGTTTTGCAAATAATGTCGGTTATACCTCAATTAAATCAAGGATATCGTGAGTTTTGTCGAATTATTCCATCGAAGTTTAATAGATTTGTAAATTATATTTTAGAAGTAACTGTCATCTTGCTTTTTATTAAAAATGGATATAACAAGTTTTGCAAATCACGGCCTCATTTGTATTTTCTTGTGTATTGTCAAGCCGCTGCTCATCGGTAAGAATTTCTCGATGTCAACATTGACGTACTCTAGATTGCATTGTGCTATTTTTGATTCTGAAACGCAACTTTCTGTTTGTTTTTTTGATTTTATACTGCGTGACGAACATCAAGAATTATATACAGATGTTTAACTCTTCTGTTACTGTCTTTTAAATATTAACAGAAATTGGGTATTGTGAATGAAATGAGATTATCAAATAATTTTTGGAAAATGTTATGACCATATGCATTATGTGCTCTTGTATTGCAAGTACCTCAAAAGTGTAAATTTTCGCTTGGTTCTAAAGGTTCTGAAGATCTCATGATCTTAGAAGACATCATATTCCATGCTTCCGTGAACAGTTTTCGAGGTCGTTGTTGATAAGAATAATATAAATTTATCCGAGCCCTTTGTGTAGGGTTCATAACGTTGTTTTTGTGAGAGTATTTAGTTGACCTGCCGCTCAACCCATTAATCTCATGATTGGGTTACGTGCTGGTGATAGATGTTAAGGCATCCTGCCTTACCAAATACAGGTTAGCACCACGAGCCGCTTGCTTCAAGAATAACGCCTGCTTATTATCGAGTTCCACCCTAGTTTAAATTATCGAGTTTCGTGGCGATATTCCAGAATTTCTTAAAGAAAACATTTAAGAGTTTCTTTTCCATTCGACATACCCAATCCCATCATAATCGTTTAAGAATTGAACGAGTTCCGTCCAAGGTGGCCATATTCCAGAATTTCTTCCAAAAATCATACAAGAATTCCATTTCCATCCAACATACCCACTCCCATAATAATCGGTTAAGAATTGGTCGAGTTCCGTCCCAGGTGACCTGTGTGTCAGTTTTGTACGAAAAGCGACAAGCGCGAGGTGAGCAAACCGGAAAAATGTAGTATTGAGCATCTTGTTTGGATTAGTAGGCGCATGATCTTGTTTTGATTTTTTTGGATTGACGTTTCTATGCAAACATTTCATAATTTTAGAACTAATTCGAATTATCCTCATATTTTTGAATTAAATTGAAAATAATTCGCACATTTCAATATTAAAAATCCTAAAACATAAAATATTACCTCATTCCACCGCTCAAAAGCAAGCGAATAGAAGAGGTGAGTAGACGTCCACCGCTCAAAAGCAAGCGAATAGAAGAGGTCAGTAGACGTCAGTATCAAAAAAATAATCAGAGTAGATACTCCTGATGATGACCTTCAAGTCGAAATCGATCGAGTGATTTTTTAAACTTTTTGAAAAATATTCAAAATATTGTGCGAAACAAAAAACAAGTGATTAATAAAAATGTGTTTATTAAGTAAACATAAAATTATATACTGTATATATACACAAAAATTTTGTTCACCTCGTCAACTCGCGCTGTCGTTTTGCGTACAAAATTGATACACAGAACTTCTTCCAAAAATCATTTAATATTTCCATTTCCATCCAACATACCCAATCCCATCATAATCATTTAAGAATTGGTCGACCTCCGTCCTATACTCCAAAATGTCTTCCCAAAACTATTTAAGCATCCTATTTCCATCTAACATACCAAACCCCATCATAATCGGTTAAATCGAGGGTTTACTGTACAAGCACTATGGAAAACAAATGTACATTTTCCGACGGTGCAAGGTGGTTTAAGCGCATTTGTATTTATTTTGTTTAAACTTAACGACCTTACCTAACAATGCAGAAAACAAATAAATGGATCGATTTTTTTCGGTATATTACACAACATTCCTCCCTTTTTGAAAAAAGTGAAATCTTCTGGAAGAAGATCCAATCATGATGGATTGGCGAAGCTATACTGTTGCACTCCTCACGATATTTTCAGGTTTAATTGAAGACACACCATGAGAATAAATTATTCCTAAATTTCGCGAAATGTGTCCACATAATGCATACCCATCTTGGAATGTATTAGAGAACTTCATTAGAGATTTTTCTGCTCAAGACGTTAGCAAGATTCCCACACCATTTAGACAATCGATGTTGTTGTGTTATATATGAAATAATGTTTGACTGACTGTGTTAGGAAGTAGACCACTGGGAAATAAATTAAAAAAATATCGCGTATTATTGAGCCGAAACGGCATTGATTAACCGCAAAAACGGAATCAGACTGGATTAACCAGCCGATTCAGTTTGAGGTCTACTAAAGGTGCGAATTTACCTGGCAGGGCGTTGTCGACGATCGAATGTAAATTAGACCGAACAAAACCAAAAGTGGATGGGCGTTTGAGTCGTTGATTACCTTGAACCAGTTTTGTTCCGTAGCTATTGATTTTTTTTGTTATACATATTGACTGTTGATAATACGAAATTGGTAAATTTCAATTTCAAAAATCGGTGCATAGCATCTGCCAGGGAGTACCGCGAGATCAGCAGCCCTATTATTTAAGCTTTCATAACAAATTTATATTATCGGTTTTTGAAATCATTGTTAAAAAGTCAAATCGGTTCTTGTAGCCAGGTTTGGTGAATCGATTGGGTCAAAAATAGTTTATAATATTTTCATAATTTCGTGGTACCATAGTTCCGCGTAACTTATATTAATAATCACTGACAATGGTTGGGGTGCACGTATTTATAAAATAAACAAACGATTATTATTATTATTTTTTAATTGTTATACCATCATCGTTTTTTCCACTATAAAATATGTACACCATTTAGAGACACCACAATTAATAATAAATGTGCGGTTTTAATATTTTAAATGTGTGTGACTGAAATACAAATTTTGCTATTGTGCATAAAATAATAACAAAAATTGTTAGCCTGCCTTTATAGAGGTGAATTTAAATTAAACATTCTCTATTGATTTTAGTACATATTTGAATATGAATAAATAATTTCTTTCATATATGAATTGCACACACATGTTAAACACACAGAATATTATTTTCCTGAAATCGGGACACATATCCTAGAAAATTGCTCATAAATAATAATGAATCTGCTTCACCTGCTTTATACTCATATTAATAAAGGTGTCGTTTATGTATCACTGTGCACATATGAATATTTCAGACTAGACAATTTTCTATGTGCAATTTATAGAAAAATTAATTTTTTGTTCTCTCGGAAAATGTTTTAAGTTCAAATCGTTTTTCATGTTACCTCATCTCATCGGTTTAAACTGAATCATCCTTTTTTTTTTTGCTTATGCTTTTTGTTTTTGTAAAATAAACTCTAGATTACATCGGAAATTTATTGCTGAAATCGGTTTATTCGGTACGGTTGAGAAGATAGACCATCAACACCAAATTTATAATTAGAAAATTAAAAATGAAATGGTAAACCACTCGAGAGACTATATACTGAATAAATTATGAAGAATTTTTTGGTATATTTTACCATTGACGGAGTTTGGGAGTAATTTTAATCAAAACTATATACCAAACCCTTTGCTTAGATAATGCAAACAGCCGAAATTGTTGAACGATCGATTAGTGTTACGGCGTACAAAATCGCGTTCAATATAATACAAAGTTTGAGCAAAAAGCATTTAAATTATGATAGCAAATGTTGCTTTCTGTGCTTAACGTTTTAAATTATTATTCTCACGTTATGTCATCAATCTTATTCCAGCAACAAAACGTTGATGAATATACCACCAACTGATATGCAATTTATTTATATTTTTTGACGAAATTTAGACTTTCCATCAAAAATTCAATCAAACGTGATACACACACAATGTTTTCATTTACGTTTTTTTTTATAATTTATCGAAACAAATCAAAATATGCGTACGTATTTATTAAATTTTCGTTTATCAACGTGAAAATCCTGGAAATAAATTTTCCATTAAAAAAATAAAAAGTTTAAGTCATTTCCCGCTTCATTAAAATATTTATTTTACGAGTATGTAGTACATAAGCACAGTATTATTGATCGATATTGAATATCACTCAGATAATTAATTGAATTTATCTTGAATTTCAATTTTAATACACGCACAATCCGCATGCAACATCCCCCAAAAACAGAACTATTAGAGTGTGTCGTCGTTGTTGTGTGTGTTTGTGCGTATATAAATCAATCGAAAAATAAATTTCTAATCAATAGCCTAATTTTGATTCGTTCGTACTTTATCCTTTTCACAAAAAAAAAATGCCAAACTTTTGATATATTTTTCTATTGTTATACCTTCGATTGTGAAATTCCTTATAAATAAGAAATCTCTTGAAGAAATTAAGAAATTAAAAAACTCCGATTCAATGGGACATACATAAGAGTTGGGCGTTTCAATATAATTTTGTGTATACACGACGATATGTGTAATACAAATTGTTAAGAAGACTTTTTGATTTTCTTTTCTTTTTATTATTTTGGAAACGAAAAATTACGTACACACACATACAGGTGACCAACCCTCCTGTTTATAGATATACGGAAACACAGAAGCAAAAAAAAAATAATTTATTTTTCTTAGCAGGGGATCGTTACAATTTTTTGGTTTAAAGATACATTTCTTTATAAATACACGTTCGGTAAAAAATAGTTCAAAACAAAACTTTGAGGTAAACTTTTTTGCTTGTTATTCTATTTAGCGCATGCTTGGAAATCACTAAATTTTAGTTACCTTTTCAGATGAGTAGATGTTAAATAATTTGAAGTACAGATGTACCAAGAATAGCGCGAGCGCTTTTATGATTAAGTCAATTTAAATTGAGATTGCAATACATGGATTTTGTGGGACCTATTTCAATTTGCACCAAATATGTTGTTCGACGTACTCTCGCTTTTACCTTACTTACTTTTATTTGTTTCTCTTAAAATTGATGTGGAACCTATGTCCCAAAATAAAATTAGTAATTTAGAATACCGATCTTTACACATGACATATGAGTTTAACTTAATTTATTATAAATTGCGGTAACAATACATTGATGTTGTGGAACCTATTATTTAAACAAATAAGTTCCAGTATGTTATTTTTTTATATTTTTATTTTTCATTCAGCCTAATGAAAGAAAAGTCTTTGGGTTGTAAAAAGTAATAAAAGAATATTGTGGGACGTATTTTCAGTTTTTCATGAGTCTCTGACTTAATTGCTCAGTGGTTTTGATATATAACGCTGCGTCTTAAATTCAATTTAGAAACCTTAGATCATTTATTTGAAACGTGTGCATTTGGAAAATTCAATGTGTAATCTATTATGTGCTTGTAAAAATGTGGAACTTATCTCCATTATTCAATAAAAAAATTAACAACAGTGATTCAATATCGTTTTAACTTATTTAAAATTCAACTTTTTCAATTTTATTTATCGTGCAATTTGTTCTCGATCCTTGAAATCTTCACGCGTTTACATTAAAAAAAATGTGGGCCATCTAGTGATTCCTTCGCTGACAGCTTTTCCTGCTCGAAATATTGACAAAAACTTGGTCCATCATAACTCCGCGGTTAGAAATAAACCCCATTACGCTTGAGCAACGTTGAGAAATATTGAAAACTTATTTCCAAAGAGAGTACATACTGTGTTGCCGAAACAGTGCAAATTTTGAAAACAAATTTCGGTCGAAATGGAAAACCGCGCCTGCTGTACACAACTTTGTGTAGAAAGTTCGTGACCCGGACTTGCTAGTAGACCACAGAAACGATCCCCGTGCTCGTACTGTAGCCGAAAGTGTGCGACTCAATCCAGGAACATCAACTCGTCACAGGTCGCAGGAACTCAACATTAGCCGTACCAGCCTAATGAGAATTATGCACAACTCATATTTTCAGACGAGACAGATTTCAGTTCTAGGCGGCTATGTAAAAAGCAAAATTTCCGAATTTAGGGTTCGTTTCTCATGTAATGATAGAGAAGCTAATGCATCTTCGGCTAGTAACAATTTGGTGTTCAACGAAAAAACTAAATTCGGTAATCGTGTAATCAGCCGTTGTTAATGTCAATTGACCTCCACGCAGCTACGATTTGAAAACGTTAGACTTCTTGTGGGATGCCGTGAAAAATTGATGTTATGAAAGTGTACTGAAAAATTGGATCCACAGGATGGGTGAACTTGATTGAAGTTGGATTTCATCAATAATAAGAGCCAATCCTTGCCATTGGAAACATATTGATTTGTGTTGATTTCTATTGCAGTTTTAAAAGGGAACCACTAAATGGCCCCCCACCTCTTACATTAAATGTCTAACCAATAGGCTTTCAAAATATAATCAAATTTACAGCTAGTGAGAAGCGCTATGACCTAAGCTTTAATTGGGAATACTCATTAAATCCTTTGTGCAGGAACTGTTGTGCAGTTTTTTATACAAGGTCAACCCTAGAGATTTTCATGCGGTTACATTATTTAATGAAACCACGTGGAAATATGTTGTTCAACGTACTCTCGATTTTACACTAATTACTTTTATTTGTTTCGCTTAAAATTGATGTGGAACCTATGCCCCGTAAAAAATTAGTAATTTAGAATTACGATCTTTACACATGACATATGAGTTTAACTTAACTTACATATTATAAATTGCGGCAACAATATATTGATGTTATGGAACCTATTATTTAAACAAATAAGATAATTTATTTATTATTTTTCATTATTTTATTAGAACAAGCCTAATACGTCACTTAAAAGAGTTATTGGGTTGTAAAAAAAAAATAAAAAATATTGTGGGACGTATTTTCAGTTTTTGATTTGTTTCCGACTTAATTGTTCAGTGGTTTTGAAATCGTATCGCGTCTTAAATATAATTTAAACATCTCACATCATTCATTTGAAACGTATGCGTTTGGAAAATTCAATGTGTGATCTATTATGTGCTTGTAAAAATGTGGAACTTATATCCATTAATACATTTGATTAAACGGTGCTAATCGGTTATTTTTATATTTACGCGAGTGTGTATTCATATCGCTTTAACTTATTTAAAAATCAACAAGCTATGAATTAACAAGCTTTCAATTGGAAATGCTAACTCATTCAATTCTTTGTGTAGAAACTATTGTGCAAATTGTTATAAGGGGTTGCTCTAGAGAGTTTCACGAGTTTCATTATTACATTAAATAGCCTTATCAATAGGCTTTCAAAATATCATGGTAAAGTTTACTGTTCGTTAATTCATAGTGCTTCTCACTAGCTGGAAATGTTACCGTTGTATTTTAAAAGCCTGTTGTTTTGGCTCATTAATGTACCCTAGAAATACTATAAATGTATTAACTTAAAATAAATTTCATACATACTTTGATTTTGTGGAATCTAATTTGTATCAAATAAATTCGGTAATAATAAATAAATGTGGAAAATAAAACAAATATTGTTTTACTTAAGGTATAAAATATTTGTGGAATCTATTACATTTCTTTTGATTCTTACAATTAATGCGAAGTAGACGTGGAGTACGGCGTGGGCTACCTAAATTATAAAAAACAAAATTAGCTGTTATCGATCTTTCCAGGCTCACTTTAACTAGAAATTATTGCGATTAGCTGAACTCTTTTGAATGAGTTTTTTGGTTTTCTCTTAAATAATTTTGAGTACACTTGTACCAAATACGAGCGCGTTCGATTTCACTCGATTTTATATTACTTTTGCTTAAATTTGCTGTGGAACCTATGTTCAAAAATAAAATTATTATGATCTTTATATACCGACTTCAGTTCTTGCCGCGAATTCTCTTTTATGTTTTCTATCGACTGAAAACGGGTGCCTCGGAAATTAATTTGAGCTTTGGAAAGAGAAAAAAGTCGGCCGGAGCCGTATCAGGTGAATACGGTGGTTGTTCGATGATATTTATTCAGGTTGTGGCTAGAATTCGTTCACAATGACAGCCTTATGAGATGGTTGCGTTGTCGTGGTGCAAAATCCATGAGTTTCCTTTCCACAAACTTGGCCTTTTTCGTCGAATTTTGTCTCTCAAACGCCACATAACGCCCAGAAAATATTCTTTATTTACCGTCTGGCAAGAATTCCGAGTGCACAACACCGCGATAATCAAAGAAAACAGACAACATTACCTTTACTTTTGAACGACTTTGACGTGATTTTTGCGGTTTCCTGTCAGTTGGATGGCGCCTTTCCGAAGCGAATATGGAGGGTGGTGACGAAGTTGATGACGTATTTGAGCAAGGCATTTTACAGGGTTTTCCATAGGATAATTTTGTTTAAACTCAGGGCTCTTGGTTTCGTACCTCAACTCTTACTATGGGTGGACTCTGCAACGTAGGCATCAGTTGATGTTTAGGTCATCAATATCTGCTCCTTTTATAGTATACCATCAACGGCACTGTTGTGTCTAGAGTTTAAGCCATACGGGAATTAGGGTTACCTCTGACCGCGAACTTTACTTTAAAGATCACATCGATTTTATTTATTTATTTAATTCTAAACATTTTTTTCTTTCTTCATTAGCGTTTCATTTAATTTTATTTTTACTTATTATCATTTTTTCTCTTTTTGTACTTTTTTCCATCATTAGTTTCAAATCTGCTAGCTTTTTAAGCACACCAATGATCAGTTTTTTTTTTAATTCTAAAAAGAGTTGTGATTATATTGCTGCTGCCTAGTCAGTTCCAAAAAGGGTTTGTATAATAGGACACAGGCTAAAGGTGCAAAATTTGATCAAAAATTGTATAAAAGCAGAAATAATACCTGAAGTAATCGAGGGAGAATTATATTCATTCTTAGAATTGGCCTCGTCCCATCAGACGCATCATTGTCATATGTTTTAAAAAGAAGTAAATTTTCTGTGATCCGTGCTCAGATACAATTTTAAATCATGTCTTTCTGTTTTTTTCAATTTTTTGTTAAATTTTTTAATGTGGAGCATTTTAATAAAATTTTAAGTCAAATTTAAACTATTTCATTGATTTCAGTGAGCATTAACACGTCTTACATGACGAGTAGTGTGTCCATGACCTAGTATACAATATACTCGTAGGTATATGTAAAAATGTAAGAACAATATGTTCCATGTCACATTTTCTTTATTGGGAATATGTTTTCATCACAAATGTTGACATTATTTGTAATATTTTTTTTTGTATTTTCAACTTCGACAAGCTTTATATTAAACTGCTCCAGATGCATTTAAGTCTCACAAAGATGGAACTAGACCGAAAATCAGTTTCTTATGCTTTACCCGATTCATCTGTAGGTTCTGGGCCCAGCCTTAGATGATTAACCGATTGTTGTCCTAGGATTATTATAATGTGGAATGTATTGTGAAATGAAATGTGGAATCTGATCAAAGAATATACTTCATATGGTTTCAGATTTCTGCGGAACAGACATTTAAATTTACGATTTTTTAGTTGTGGAACCTATGTTGTTATTGTACAGTTTGATGACAGTGCGTACTACGTTATACGAGATACTGCTGTACTTTTGTAGCAACATCGATTTTAGCTTCGAGCGATTTAATTACGTTCGTCGCGTCAATATTAAATGTTTCGGGAATACAAGATATAACCAACCGTTACATATATTTACTTATAGCTCATCTCCTGCACCGAACACCTTTAAAAACAAATTAAATATTAAACAAAAAAAAAATAGAAATTGTTTCTTTTCTCTAAGGATTAAACATTTTAGTTCCTTATGAATCCGTGTGCTATACACGAATCTGTTAATCCGAAAACATACCTTTTATACGTTTATGTATGGATATATAAGAATTGAGTACCCTACTATTCATATTACCGCAACGGTAATTGTCTTAAAGGAATAGCAAAAAAAAATAGTAAACAGTTTTTCTTTTATAATAAAAGAAAATTTAAAAAGGAATAGACAAAATGTGTCTACACAGAGATTTAAAGTTATTAAAATATTTTGAGTGATCTCGTTTCTTGTGTCGGTTTACAGAGTTGGAGAAAGGGTTGTGTGTATGGTTGGAGGTATGTTGTAGGCAACAATATAAAGAATGCATGTATTATACGCAAGGAAACAATTATTTTGTTTGTTGTTGTTATAAGATTAATTCCTTCAGGGCATTTAATTGTTCCGTGATGGTGAATTTTATTAGAATTATATTAAACGTACGTGGTACAGTATATCGTAGTTGCTAAGAATTGTTTAGCTATAATGAGGTTGTTTTGATTTCATCGTTTAAATTTATCGTATGGTTGTTTTTGTTAAGATATTAAACGTTTTTCTTGTAACAACGTTTTACATAAAGTGTATAACTACTAACGATTGTATATTTGGGTATAGGAATTTATGTGCCCCAAAGTTGGTAAAATAATCTTTCCGCGTGCTCCAAAACAATTTATATTATTTTTTCTAAATTTTTATATTAATTTAATTTTATTTTGCTTTCAGGTATTTATGACAATCTCATTAAATTAATTGTAAGTACAAGATTTTATCTATACAGAAAATGTTGGCTGCAAACCAAATACAGTGTCTATTTAAAAACTTCAGAAATTGTAAATAGTTTCAGAGTTTTTGTTTCATAGAAAATGAGACTCCACGGCTTCATCGAGCCACACTGAAATCTACTAAAACAAAACTCGAATGACAAACTCGTTCTCCGAAATAAATTCTTCAAATATTTGCCACAATGTGACGAAGTGTTAATCCTAATGGCAGGAAGAAACTGCAAAAAATCATCAGAGCCGACGAATGTTGTATTCTAAAGATAAATTAAAAAATAATTGGACTGTAGTTGAGTTGATAAACTTTGTTCGCTCGCAATTAGTTCCCAACTCCATAAACCTAAGTAGGGAGTATAAAAAATTTACATTAGCATTTTGAGTTAATTATAAGAATGTTCGTAAATCACTCAAAAATTTTAGTGGAAGCAATTTTAATATTTCCACACATAAAATTAAGCGATTTGCGAACATTCATAGAATTAAACTGAGAATTTTAAGCGGAAATTTTAATTTTCAGTACAAAGGGTGAATCCAATTATTGAATGGGCAAAATTCATCTACTCACTTGTGTAACCCTTCTACTATTTCTTCTGTTCATGAATAGGTTTGGCCAGACATATCTTGAATTTTAAAATGTTTTTAGCATAGAAAAAAATGTACGGAATTTTATCTCCATGTATTCCTAAATAAACATGTTTTCTAAGATTCAGTCAAAATAAAAAAAATGCTGCGTGCATTTGCGCTAAACATTTTAAATTTCTATTTTTAGACCTCTTGTATACGAATGGGTCTACTCTAGAGGCTTATTTTCTTACATTAAATTACTGTTACGTTACACATTTTATGTATTTTTTTTTTATTTTTTGCCAATTTTTTGCTAGCAGCTGCGTTTTTTGAAAAAAATCGAGTAGAGTTCGCGATTACTATTTTCAAATTTGTCCAAAAAATTAAATTTTAAATTTTAAATTGAACAAATTTGAAAATAGCTATCGCGATTGTTTTAAAAAAAACGCAGCTATTATTAGAAATTAAAATCTTCAATTTAGAAAAAATCAATAAAAAAGTAAATTAATTGCTAAAAATAAATAAAAAGTGGATTTTTGGAATTTTTTGCTTTCTGCTTTAGTACTTACATACAAAACGTATGAAGGTCCACGTAGACTTTTTTGTAGACGGTAATTTCGTAAGCAACAGTTAAATTAGCATTTGGGGGAGCTGGCTAAAATTTCACTCATTCCTCTTGGTTAGCAAAACTAATATTTGGTTGTCAAAACTGGACAAATTGTGCACCAAACATGTCATAACTCTCTCCTTTAAATTTATGCAAATTCTTCTAATTCAACTCGTTAATTTTATGGAGGTGGGCTGTACTAATTTATTGGGTGGGAAAAATTCTTTATCAGGTGCCAACAACAACATTTACATAACTAATATATAACTCACTTAGATAATGACTCACTCTTTAGCGCTTTTGAAGGATGGGCAAAATTGGGCGAAACTTTGATGCTACTCATATCTTAAAATTTGCCTTTTGGGTTCGTACCTTCTAATGCCTTCAGGCAGAAACCGACATGGTGGACCACGGAGTTGGGAACCTATCGGAGGGCGTGTATGACAGTCTTTAATACAGCTAAGAACACAGGGAGGTTCGGGTTTGGGACTCCTATAAGGAGGACCTAAGAAAGTACAAAAAAAGAGTTTAGGAAGGCACAACGGGGGTCTTGGAGACTCTTCTGTTGTAGAATGGAGAAGGTCTCTAAGACTTCTCGCCTTGGAAAAATTCTATATAGAATAAACCCAACCAGTCCTAGTTATTTAAGTAGACCGGACGGGTCATGGACAGCTTCAAGTGCGTAATCATTGGAGCTCCTCATCGAGATGCATTTCCCGGGAAGCTTTGATGACTCGATGGAGCCTGGAGCTAATCGAGGAACACTTTCAATAGAGGTGGAGGGCATCGTGGACACGGAAGGAATCTTGTGGGCGCTGAACGATTTTAAGCCTTATAAATCTGCGGGCCCGGAACGGATTATATCAGCAAAGATCCAAAGGAACTCGGCAGTCATCCTTCCCTGGCTGGAGGTTATCTTCAGGGGATGTCTCGATGGACACAGCTCTGCACGATCTAATACGCATGATTGAGAAGTCAATTTACTCGCAAGAGTTTTGTATGGTAGCATTTCTCGACATTGAGCGTGCCTTTAATAATGTTAAAACGGAGGCGATCATGGAAGGATTGCTATTTTTGAACGTGGACTACCCCATATGTAGGTTGATAAATCAGATGCTGGTAAGCAGGATTATTACCTTGGAACTGGGAGAGGCCACCATTAGAAAACGGGTGGTCAGAGGAACGTCGCAAGGAGGTGTAATATTTGCATTTCTTTGTAGTGTAGTAATGAATTAATTGCTGTTGGAACTGAAGAGGGAAGGGACAGAGGTTGTAGCGTATGCAGATGATGTAGCGATAGTTGTCTCAGTCAAATGTCTCCTGACTCCTGATCGTTACGAAGTGGGCCAGCAAATATGGAATAGGGATCAACCCTTCCAAGACAGAGCTGTTACTATTTACTTAGCCCTCCTACCGTAAACGTTATTAGACTGGCTTTTGTTGACAGTGAGAGATTTTTGGGCATAATCTTGGAGAGTAAGCTCAGCTGGAAGCCTAACATTGTAGAAATAGTGAGTGCCTTTTACTCGTGTAGGACCGCCATAGGTAAGAGATGGGGTTTGAAACCAGAGCTCTATACCGCAGTGGTAGGACTTGTGCTGATGTACGGGGTGGGTGTGTGGTGGTCGGCTCTGGAAAAGGTAATTTACATCAGGATGTTAGAGAAGGTGCAAATAACGGCCTGTATGCTTATAAGCGGGGCGCTAAGGAAAACACCTACACGCGCTTTAGAAGTTATGTTCCACCTTATTCCAATCGAATTTTTTTGGTAAACAGATGGCAGCCAAGGTGGCTAGCGAAACAGGTTTGGCTGGAGTTGCGATGCTTGGCAGGTTTGGCACAGACAGGTTTGGCTGGACTTGCGATTGACTGGACTTGCGATACTAGTGATGTTTATCCAAACTAATCCAAAAAATACAACAAAAACAAACTTATTGTAACAGTATTGCTGTAAGTATACATTCAGGCAACTTTCTATTGTGTACTTTAGACGAGATGTCATTTTTAAATTGGCCTTAGATACATTCCAAAGTCATTCTAAGTATTTTATAAGCATTTAGCATGAACTTCAGTGACATTGGTACACTATCAAAATCCAAACGACAATCCCTAGTAAATTATTTGATTTTCTAATTTTTCTGACAGGATGTCCCATGAGATTTAAAAATGTGATTTTTAATGTGCGTTAGGTACATTCCAAAGTCATTCTAAGTATTTTCTAAGAGTTCAGCACGAACTTCAGTAACATTAGTACACTGTCAAAACCCAAACGAGTGACCCTAGTAAATTATTTGATTTTCTAATTGGTCAGACAGGGTGTCCCATGAGATTTAAAAATGTGATTTTTAATGTGCGTTAGGTACATTCCAAAGTCATTCTAAGTATTTTCTAAGAGTTCAGCACGAACTTCAGTAACATTGGTACACTGTCAAAACCCAAATGAGTGTCCCTAGTAAATTATTTGATTTTCTAATTGGTCTGACAGGATGTTCCATGAGATTTAAAAATGTGATTTTTAATGTGCGTTAGGTACATTCCAAAGTCATTCTAAGTATTTTCTAAGAGTTCAGCACGAACTTCAGTAACATTAGTACACTGTCAAAACCCAAACGAGTAGCCCTAGTAAATTATTTGATTTTCTAATTGGTCAGACAGGGTGTCCCATGAGATTTAAAAATGTGATTTTTAATGTGCGTTAGGTACATTCCAAAGTCATTCTAAGTATTTTCTAAGAGTTCAGAACGAACTTCAGTGACATTGGTACACTTTCAAAACCCAAACGAGTGTCCCTAGTAAATTATTTGATTTTCTAATTGGTCTGACAGGGTGTCCCATGAGATTTAATAATGTGATATTTTAATGTGCGTTAGGTACATTCCAAAGTCATTCTAAGAATTTTCTAAGCATTTAGCATGAACTTCAGTGACGTTGGTTAGAACATTGGTTACTTAAATGCTTACAAAATACTTCGAATGTATCTAAGGCACATTAAAAAATCACATTTTTAAATCTCATGGGACACTCTGTCAGACCCATTAGAAAATCAAATAATTTACTAGGGACACTCGTTTGGGCTTAGACAGTGTGCCAATGTTTCTGAAGTTCACAGTTTGGCCCACATTTTTCACAGTTACTCCACCTATTAAAATGTTGAGTCAGCACACTCCCAAAATGAAGTTTAAAGAAGTGAGCCATGATGTTAGTTATATTAATAAATGGGAATTTAAATAACTACGATTTAAAATTTAAAATAATTATAGTGATTTATGAACATTTTTATGGTTTAACGAAAAGGTTTAAGCGCCATTTAATACTCCGAACATAGCTGATGGGAGAGGGTGGGAGGCAAACATAATTATTGTGTGAGAAAAATTATTCATTATCACATGGAAAATTCTTGTCATTTTACGGTATAGCTCGATATGATCGAATTTGTCCTCCAAACGAAACTGAAATGCAAAATACAATGTTATTGGTCAACTTTATTCTTAATTATTCAAAAATTCATAAAGAACGAGTTTCGTCTTTGCCACAGATGTAAAATAGATAAACTAATAGTCTGAAGAAAATTGGCTTTATCAAAAAATGTTTGAATCCAAACGCATCTGTCGCATTAGTAGCTGCACTTGAAATGATTAAAAGAAGTATTGGACTGCTTCTAGCAAGTCATCCCGTTGGCTGAAGCATTTTTGTCAATAACCGTACAGATCACTTGAATCTCATGGCTTTTAGCGGGTCAGAAGTCGATGGCGGTCAAAATTTTTCGTTTTTTTGCTATTTTTATGCATAGAATTTACGCCAACGCTATGGCAAAAATTCGCACACTTGAACTCAACTAATACGCGCGTCATTGTTAATCATAATTAAGCCAAAGTCGTGTGTCTCTGAACCACTTAGGGCATGAGAATCTCATGAATATTATAATTGGGATTCAATTTTTTGATAATAGTTTTCTTCTTAATTAGTTTGACAGCTGACTACATAGAGATGTTTGAATCCACAACAACTGATAATTTTAATAAACCCTTTGTTCAAAAAGTAATAATATTTTCGTAAACCTATATAAATTTATCTATTATTTAGAATTTAATTAACCGTGACATGTTAAAACAAACTTACAAAACCAATTTCTAGCTACATAAATGCGTAAAAAAACATAATTTTTGTAATAATTGAGAAAAGTGAACGCACGCGATGTTTTTATAACAATTCTATATATTATGCCTCCAGATGTTCATCCCTCAGGTGATGTAAAAATTATAAACCATAAACGTTAACTACCGATACGTGCTAGACTGGCATGATGATTATCATAAATTTGCAACATTTTTATGTCTTCATATAATTTTGACCGACTAATCCAACCAAAAAACTTGATCCCATTCTCGAGTTAAATCCCCACACATAACAAACACATCTCTCAAAGGTGAAAAACAATAGAGAAACATGTATAAGAAAAAATGTACTAAAAAATAACCGTAAACGTAAAGAAAATATGTGACTGTAATTTTCCCTCGTCGTAATATTTTTTTCTTTTTTTTTATTAAAAATTCGATTATGTATTTTCGATTTTGTTCGATTTCATAGTTCAAAACTACCATCGTTTTTTTGGTGTGCCCGATTATGAGAAGAATAGCAGCAAATCGGATTATGTCAATGTTGTTTATGTTACATAATGTTACTGCTGCTTTCTTATATAGGTACATAATATAGAGTTCTTACTTCCTCTATTTATATCCTTTAATATTTTGGGTAAATTCTTCCCTACCCTAAAATTACTTTCTATTTATATTATTATTATTACGACTATTATTGTTTCGTTTCGAGCCAAAACGTTTTTTCTACGGCCGCTCTTGATTGGAAATCAAGCGCATAATAAAAGGTATAAGAAATGACGACCTTTTTCAAAAAAAATTTCCTTTATATCACAAAAAAATTAATAATTGAAATGATACCAAAGGCGGATTGATCAATTCATGAATGTAGAAAATAATGCTGATGATCGATCGAAAGTTTAAAATTACACCAATCAAATGTGTCGCTAACATAAAACCATTTGATGACGATGAGACCATACTATAGTAGATTTTATCAACCGCACAACAAAATACCTATTAAGATTACAAGAAGAGAAAAAACATCAGTTAATATTAACTTTCCGGAGATGATAGATTATTGTCAAAATGAAAAGGGTTGTCCTCCTAATCGCAATTTAATAGTTTTTTTTCGAATTCTATAATATGCACGCACATTTTATACACTTAATCGTTACAATCAAGTTTTTTTTTCTAGTAACGCATAATTACAATTTAGGTTAAGATTGTTTTTCTTTTCTCAAGTACGTTAAGATAATTATTATCTTACTTAAAAATGTAAAACGCCGTAACTGGTTTCATAGTTTGTTGCTCTGTAATTTTGAGGTTGGTAAAATAAATTAATATAATTATTTGAGAAATTTACTGCAATTTCAGTTTTCCGGGAGTTTTACCAACATTGTTATACTGTTCTCAAAAACCCCACTCATCTAATTTTGAAGTTTTTAGGTTTAAATGAAAGAGCCATTTTGACAAAGCCAATCAATCAGACGTGATTGGCCCCTTTTGGGTATCCAGCGGCGGGCGAGGCAGCCAAGTCTGGAGAATACGTCGCATGCTGTAAGATTTCCCATTCAAAGGAGAAGATGAGTTCCTATGTTGATTTTGCTGTATGTGGACGAGCGTTGTGGTGCAGCAATATCACCTTGCGCCTTCCGTAAATGGTCTTTTTTTCCTATAAAGAGGATATCTTAATTTGATCAATTGGGCCTGGTAACGTTCAGCTGTAACAGTTTGACCAGGACCGATTCATGGTTTGCTGCGTTTAGGATTAGCGTACAAAATTCATTTTTCATCACCCGTAATGATTTTGTGTAAAAAATTATTTCTTTTGTACCGAGAAAGCAAATTCTGCAGATGTCAACTCTTCGGTTTTTTGTTTTCTTCGGTCAGTTTATGAAGAACCCATTTTTCTTCCTTGTGTATTTTCCCCATTGCATGCAATCGAAGTGATATTGCTTGGTACGTAATTCTTAACTGTTCTGCAAGTTCTTTTTGAGTTTGACACAGATTTTCATCTATTCAAACTTTAAGTTCTTCGAAATGTTTTACTGCACCAGGACGTGGATCGTCTTCAAGACAAAAATTGCCATCACAAAATTTTGCAAACCACTTTGTTACTATTGAATGACTCACAGAATGTTGTTTACTCAGCATTCTTGATGCTATACATAGTTTAATCTCGATATTTTAATCTTATCAGAAATTTGGATAGCGGAAGGTGAAATAAAATTTTACAATGTTGAAGCCGGAGCTTCAAATTTCTAGATCTTTCAAATTTTTTTTGTGGATATTAATAAAAATAGGCTCAATAATATGTATTTTTAAGACATTTTTTTTGTCAGACAATTGGTTTATAGGGTGGTTTCAATTTAGTACCGCTAGGAACAGAAAGGTATAAAACAAAATAAAAAAATAGTTCAACATGGCTTTCAATTAAAATTAATAATAACATAAAATCATAAGAGATAATAAAATAAAATAATTTAGTATCCAAATAAATTAATAAAACTATAAGAAATTTTGCAAAACAGTTATGTTCTGCAGTTAAGCACAAACCAACATAGCAGTTATTGGTATAATCCAACGTGTTCTTGGCGTTTCTCCAGAAGAAGTGCACTGGTACACAAAGCAAGGTAAAATGCTTTGGAATTGGTTGTGTTTTGTTTTGCTGACAGATGGTATATTATTATTTATAATATTCTATGATACCATTTACTAGATTTTCTGTCATACCGGCCTTATCGATATATCCCATATGCCGATTGTAATCCATGACTAATGTAGAGCATGATATTTGCTGCAATGTTCCATCTTTCTGCTTTCTATGTACGTTGGTTATTCTTCGGGATTATGGAAAATACGATCTTTAAATTTTATGATGCTTTCATCGACTAATTGATACACGCCAGGTTTAAATAACTTTTTGTGAATGTTTTTCTCAAAAAGTTCAATAATGGTCGGATTTTATAAAGCTTGTCGTAGTCCTTGGTACCTGTTTGAGGGATTACCTAGTTATCGTTTAAATTATGATAGCAACCAAGAAAATCGATCTCCCGGCATTAGCGATGAAATATATGCATTTCGCAGCAAAGGGGAGATGACCAAACATCTTCATAACTTGGCATCTCCTTTATACCCATTAGCATGTTAATTACCAGAACCATTTTGATTTCGACCACCGTTGAAGGTCCTCATTGTGTTTAAAGATTTCAGAGTTGCGTATAAATTTGTTTGAAAACAAATATGTTCGATCAAGTGTTCAGGAAATAATTGCAAATTATTGTGACTCAACATTATCAGGAATTAAGAAGAATTTTATAATCGTCCGTGAATTTAATTTGTTCAAGAATTTTTTCGGCTTTTCGGACAAAATATTATTTTCATGGACACCCATACAATGTTTACGACTATTTTAGTCGCAGAAAACAAAGAGACCATTTACTAATAATATTTCTACCACAAAAGTAGAAAAAATGCACTCCCCTCCCCCAAACCTTTAACCCCAGGGCACTTGTGTACACAAAGATCCACAAACCCTTACAAAAATGAGAACTCCCTTAGGTAGCTTCTTGGCAGCTTGGTTTCGTACTGATAAAAAGTTGGTCTACTCATCAGTTTTTTTTTCTACTTTTTCTACTTTCATCAATTGAATGTCGTTTTAGATGTGGAATTTTAAACGAGTTGGCCTAAGTATAGTGCACATATAGGTCTACCAAAATATTATAGTAGCCAGTTTGTCGATCGGTGAAAATCTTGAGATATGAATTTTTCTTAGAATCAGAATTTCTAAGTAGTTCTGTTTTCACAAGACTACTATTTTCGATATGCGAGCTCCATTAGAATTTTCATCGGGTAGACAAAAGTGGAGTGCACATATAGGTCTACCAAATTTTTATTGTGGCTAGTTTCACGACCGTTTAAAATGTTGAGATATGAAATTATTAAGAATCAAGATTTCTCGGAAATGCCGGGTATAACAAGAATGTCGTAATAGGTATTTAACATCCATTAAAATTTTATTTTGGTTGACACTAGTAGAGTTCATGTATAGGAATTGAAATCATCTATCTTTTTTTAATTTTGAGTACTTTGAATGAATAAAATGCATGATAACTTAATGATTATTTTTCCGAAAATTCCCACGGTTATTTGACCCCCTTCTTTTATTTTTTTTTTAATAAAATCTGTGAACGATGTTTAGTTACTTCTACGTAACATAATTTCTCCACAATTTTGCTGTTATTAGAATAATGAATTTTAATCAAATTGAACCTAAATAAACATTGTGAATTTAAATTATATGTAAAACCCAACAATTTTGTAAAATCGCCTAAATGTTCGCAAATCACTAATCGATCCTCACATTTTGTTTTATTTTGAATTATAGTATAAACTTCATACTTCTCAGTAGAAGTTTGAAGTTTTCCCTAAAATAGTACTAACCGCCATTTTTACAATTTAGGATTAATTTAGGATAAACTTCATTGGCATAGTATATGATATTTATAAATCGAAAATTGGTCATCCTCGGATGTTCTTAACAATCACGCAATTACTTATATGTAGTTCTTTCGTAATTGAAAAAGTTAGCAAGTATAACTATCTTGGGTTGTTATTAATAGCGAGCTGGGCTGGTCTAGTCGTACTGACAAAATTTAAAAAAATATATTACCATATGTTTTCGCTATCAATCGATTAAAATACATATATCCTTCCAAAAAAGCGCTTTTGTTAATGTGTTTCGCATTCATTCAATCGAGATTAACTTATCTTAATCCGATTTGGAGTGGTGCTGCGAATTATAAATTCAAAGAGCGAGTTCTCAAAAACATTATTAATGTTTTTCTTTGTTGCATCATCCTAGCGTTTAACCTGTGCTTCTTGCGAGGTCGTCTTGCTCATAGCCCATATTGAAAAGTCTACGTCTCGTACCCTCCGGTATTTCCGCACCAACGTTACGCATTGTACCCCTCAGAGACTTACTGGATACCGTTCGATCTTCTTTAGCTTTCCGCATTAAAAATCTGTCCTGTGGCACTATTCTGGTTTTCCATAGGAATAGGGAATTGGGAAAAATATTTTCATAGTGTTTTTGTCTAAATTGTGTTTTTCTGGCCTACTGAGAAAATAAGTTTGGTGCAAAAAATTTCAAAACAAAGTGTATTGGGAAACTTTTGTTCCACAAAATTTTTATAGGGAAAAATATTTTCCCATTTAACCTTGTTTCGAAAATATTTACACCAAACTTATTTCCTCAGTAGGCCAGAAAAATACAATTTAGACAAAAATACTATGAAAATATTTTTCCCAATTCCCTATTCCCAGGGAAAACCAGAATAGTGCCACTGGCTGACTGTTGTTTTACGATTGCGACCACATTTTCCTCTGCTTCTGGGACTTGTTGAAAACTGAGATTGTAATTTTGGCTAAAGTTTACTTTACGTATACATCGAGAAAATCAGATAAGGAGTATAAATTTTTAAAATTTTTAAATGCAGGATTGTTTGTTAACAGGTTTTAGGAGGGGGAAGCTAAATTTTTCCGGAAAATTTTTTGATTTTCCGGAAAATTTTTCTCTTAAAAAATAAAAAAATTGTGTATTATTTTATTTGAAATACGTACAAATGTGTAATTTTTATAAAAATTTTGATATTAGGATTGTATCTTAACAGTTTTTCGACAGTACAAGTTATTTTTCCGGAAAAATTTTGCAGTTTTTCCAGGAAAATTTTTTTTACTAAGTTTGGCACTTGAAGAATTGTATAAATTGTGGAAAATTGGGGGTTTGCTTGATTCTTTTAACATTTGTGGCAGTATCAGAAGAAGCGATAAGAGCGAGAGAAACTCTTTGATCTGTGTCTGCAAGGTTGACGAAGCAATTATTATTAATATTGAAAAAAAAATATTGAAAAAAAAGTGAAAAATTTTCCGGAAATTTTTTTGATTTTCCGGAAGTTTTTTCACTTTTTTAGCTTCCCCGCAAATTTAGCTTCCCCCTCCTAAAACCTGTTGACAAACAATCCTGCATTTAAAAATTTTAAAAATTTATACTCCTTACCTGATTTCCTCGATGTATGTATAAAGTAAAATTACGCCGTAATTTTTGTGAAAATTTGCTCACTCCTATTTCCTGGGCTATTTGCGCATACATTTTGGCTCTGGTTACAGCACTGATGTCTTTTGCATTAATATTACAAAAACCACTTTCACTTTCCAAAGTCACAAACGAGACTGGAATTCAGTAAAATACTTATTCTTAAATACTACCTAGTTGTCATAAAACCAAAAAAAATTGGAGGTCAAACTAATTAGCAGGACCATAAATCCTCGGAATTCATATTCTGTCGAAAAGGGTTCTCAGGCGTTAATAACTCAAAAAAGGCGTATTTTGAGAATATATTAAATTTTTATTGCACGAATTCTTTGGATTGGTTGATATCAACCTTAATGACGTGTCGACTATAGAAAAGGTTGCAGTTCGGGCTTCGAAAATTACATTACCTAAATTTCGTATGAGGTGATGATAATTTGACCGCACATCTGTATATCATAATGAACCAATACAGACCCGAGATTTTACTTGCACACAGTTGAGGCAGGCCTATTTTGGAAGAAGATGCCGAAAAGAACATATTTGGTGATATCTGGAAAGTTTGCGAGGGTGACATTATTTTTGTAGCAGCTCATCAGCCGGTTTTATGTTAAAGCCATATTTTATTAACAGAAACCAAGCGCCGTGTCCGATGAAGAGCATAAACATTCCAGATTTACCAATGCATTAGTGAGCTAACAAAGAGATTGGATGACATGTGCCGTATTCGAAGACTGGTTCCATAATTGCTTTGTATCTGAAGTCAAAAATTAATTAGAAAAAAAAAATTCTTGAATTCAAAGTTCTTTTACTGCTTGACAATTCCCCAAGCCATCCAGTAAATTTTCAAAACCCAAATGTACAAATTGAGTTTCAACCGCCAAATACCATCTCGTGGATTCAACCTCGAAATATCGAATACTTATCTGATATAGACGTAAGTCAACGGCCAAAACAGTTCCGAAAGTGATCATGCATCAGAACCATGTACCGCAAATATAGTATATGTGGGCGGCTTCGAATTGCAAACTTATTTTATAGACAGAGATTCTCATAATGAACGAGCTTTGAAATTTCAAAGATCTGTAAAAGCTACTCTTATAGTCAATATGAAGAAGTGTTCAAAGAGCTAAGCCAAGGCAAACAAATGTTGCTGACTGATTTCGTAAAGTGAATTGGTATCCATAGTAAATCAAAAAATTTCGATTGCTGAATTGCTCATCAGCAAACTGATAGTGATAGTATACAAGTGCCAAAGAAAAGACAACGACGTATCGTAAATTTTGAAAGCTCTGATGAAGAGTTGTAATAACCTGACTGTTCTTTTTGTTTATTATTGGTAGTACAAATTAATTCGGTCCGTTTCTTTAATTTTAAAAATGCATGTATTTTTAAATAGAATGAATGAACAGATTAATTAAAATATTGTCCATCGCTGCTTACGAGTTTTTTCCACCTCTCACGCAATTTTCGAATCCCATGACGGAAAAACGTTTCGTCTTTTGAGGCGATCCAATATCCCAATCATGTCTTTCTTTATAATCCGGTCGTTTTTCTCATAATGCACGGCTCAAACGAATTAATTCTAATCTCAAATGCTCGCCGGTAATGAAATCACCAGGTTGTAGCAGCTCATAGTACACAATGCCTCTTTGGTCTCACCAGAAACACAGAATAACCTTCGAACCATGAATGTCTGTGTTTGGTGTTGATGTTGAGGATAATGGCAACGATTGACCGGGCAAAGCGTTGTATTTTTTCCTCTTGGGGTTATCGTAGAAGATCCACTTCTCGTTACCAGTCACTATCCGATGTAAAAAAAACCCTTTCTTGTTTGCCTTTGAAGCAGCTTCTCACAAGAAAAAAATCGCATTTCCACGTGTCTTGGTTTCAATTCATAAGGGACCCAATTGCTTGCTTTTGAATTATGCCCATAGAGTTAAGTCGTACGGAAACTGTTTGTTGGGTCACTCCCAATGTATTGACAAGCTTCTTTTGCGTTTGAGTTCAATCTTCATTGGGCAATGCCTCTATTTCATTGTCTACGATTTTTTTTGGCTGTCCTAAGCGAGGCTTATCTTCAACACTGAAATCATCACTTTTGAAGCGTCGAATCCATTCTCTACATGATTTATCGTGGGAGCATTGTCACCGTAAACTTCCACAAGCATTCGATGTGCTTCAGCTGCAATATTTTCCAATTAATACAAAAAATGAATACTTCCCGCAAATGCTGTTTAGTTATCACAAAATCCAACATATTCAACACCGTAAAAAACCACGTTTTGATTAAAACTCGAAGCAATGCAAACTGAATGTTAACGGCAAATGTCTAATATGTCTGAAACAACGAGAATTAGCTGTCACTATAAAAAATTGATTATAGTCAGAGCCACTTTTTAAAAACGGGCCGAATTAATTTGTAGTCCCAAAATTTGATTTTTATTTATTTATCTTTATTTCATACCATTTATAAAATTTGTTACAACATTAAACTATACAAACATTACTTAAAATTTAAAATAGATTATATAAATTTAGATAAAAATATGAAATAAGTACAGCAATTAGAAATGACACGCACGTGTGTTAATTGACGACAATAATTTTTGATTTTAACTTAAAACTTTTAAAAATTTGTTGAGGTGAATACGTTTTCATTAAACTTACGTGGATTTACAATTATTTACATTCGCTCAATTCGTGTAGCATTTTAATTCATAATTTGACTTTTACGAAAATTTGCTTATAAGGTCTTTAAATAAAAATAAACTTATAAATTTACACATACAAAACAAACTATTTAAAATGTATCTCAATTTGGTCGTGGTTATCAAAGAAAAGAAGCCATAACTTGTCTGAAATTTGTCTGAAATTCTGATTTTGATGAGCTTAACTTAATATGTGATGGTAAATTATTATATAATTTTGAAGCTATGTAGATATATATGTCGACAGTATTCTTTTCTGGTGAAGTTTACAATGCTTAGGTTATTATGACGGAGATAATACCTATCAATCGATCTAATCCTTTCATAGCCTCCTCTATTGAAAAAAACTTTTAAGTATTTTATAGAAATATAAATATCTCAATGGTAGTATTTTATTATCAACGAATAAAGCGCCACCCCAAAGAGACCATAATCTAACCGAGTGAATTGAAGCAAAGTTTAAAGGTTTTGACAGAGCTTTGGGACACAATTCTCATAAACTGTAAAATTTCCTAATTGCTGATTTCATTTGATTAGAAAGCTTTTCAATACGGAGTGCTAAATTCAATTTGGTATCAATAAAGACTCCCAAGTACTTGAACACTCCCACTTTTTTAATCGATATACATTTATCATCACACCGATTGAAAACACAATAAGACGAACGTAGAGTTATAATATCTGGGGTACCATCAGTTTGGTGCGCATCAGACACGGCATGAATCGTGTTTTACAACTTAAAACCATACCACAAAGAAAAATAAACAGAGGCACATGTTTTCTACGACTCTGATGTATATGAAAATAAAATCGTAAAATTCACCAATATTTTTAGAAGTAAAGCTAGGTATCCAGCTCGCGCTAAGATAAATTTTAACGCGGTCTCCACTAGTCTCCACTAAATTGCAGATAAATTGTAAGCTAAAAAGTTTGTGTAGAGATAAATTTTGATGTTTATTTTATTTCTCCTACAACAAACAAAAATATAGTTCAATCGACTATTTAATAAGTATTTTTATAAACATTTAAAATTAAAAGTTAAAATTTTAGTTTTGGCTTCCTTTTTACACTTTCTAAATTTTCTGTATCCACTTTTTCGTAGTCAATCAAGTATTCTTCTTGATATTAAAAACATTCGTAATCTATAGAAAACTTTCATAATCTATAGAAAACTTTCATAATCTATAAAATTATTTAGTTCATCCATTAAAAAAAATAGTTTTCACGTTGTGCTGTCAAAATTTATCTCAATTTTATCGTTCCAGGCAGATAAATTGCTGCGAAAACGTTTGTAGAGTTTTCACTAGCGCAGTCTATATGTGAGTGAGATAACTACAAACTTTTAGCGTGAGCTGCGTACCGCATCTGCGAAATCGCGAGCTAAAAATTTTTTTTTTATTTCGCTAGCTGAATTTTACGTCAAATTTGTATGTAAAATTTATCTTAGCGCGAGCTGGATACCGACCTTAAGAAGTGAAAATGGGATAAACGTATATTCCGTATTATCTCTTTCGATCACAAGACTCCTATACTTGAGTTGATGTTTTCTGATTTACGCCACAACCACATTCGAAAATGCAATAGTGTATGCATAGATCTGTAAGTATGTTTGATTTCTCATACAAATACAATGTGTAATGATATAGAAAAAAACCAGTTGGAAAAGGCACGATCAGATTTTTGTTTTGGTTTTTGTATTTTGAATGAAACGAAAATTACACGATGTACATTTCCCGTTCGTTGTGTTGTTTATATTTTTTATATATTCCATTCCACCTACAAAAACAAATATGTACACTTATATTGCATTGCATTTTTTCCATTGTATAATATACGAAAAATTTCGTATATGACGACATACGATTTTAAAAAAATAACACAACAATACAGGAGAAAATGGATTTCTCGGTTTAGGAAATGCAAGAAATGGCAACAATATAATAATATTTTGGAACATATTGTGGAGAAGGGATATTATTGAAAAGTTATTTTTTTTTTAAAAAGTCATTCATCTTTTAGCTTTGATAAATTTTGTTTTTTTTTCATTTCTCTAAATATATAAGTACGATGTACTCGTATATATAAGTAGGACACAACGTGTGTTTTGATGGTATTAGTAACAAACATTATTGCGGTGATTTTTTGGTTTTACTGATCATAATGTTGCAAGATCATTTAAATTTTTATTTTTTGGAAAAATATTAGCGTTTTCGCGCATAATTAGCGTTGAAATTGGAGTTCAAAAAATTAGGTGAAAATTTCGAGAGACAAAAAAATTCGAGTTTCAATTGATTAGCTAGCTCAAAATTCTTCAGATACAAGAAGGGTAGTTAAATTATAATGTTCCGTGGCGCCAACTTCGCATTGGCTTTTTATTTCGTCAATAATTAAGATTTTTAACTTTCACATACATATTTGGTTTTCAAACTGTTAAAATTTCTTTTTACTTTAAAATATTTGGATCTAACTTCTTGAATTATTCGCTCTTAAATTATCATGTGTATCATGTCAATGTCATATACCTATACACACTGAATCGCCGATAGATTATGTTACGTAGTGTGAGGGGTTCGTAATTGTGTTCCTTTTTGTCTCCGATCGTAATCGAGAGATGAAAATTCCCGTTTTCATTTTGCCCCTATAGGAATTTGAACTCGATTGGCTAGAGATTAGTGAAAACATTCAAATAAATAAGTGAAATTCTCAAATATTCTTTGAACCTGTGAAACTAAAGTGAAACTGTGAAACTAAACGAAATTTATATATACATATATACAGCGATTCCACACGAAAACGACCGGATTTTGTCCTCACCCCCTTCGATTTTTATGAAACTTGCTGAAGATGTTCTCTATGGTGTAGAAACACAAAAAATAATTTTTGTTTTTCTCTTCGGCTTTGTCCTTTTGAACAGGGCGTTTTAAGGATTTTCGCACGCCGTTTTAAGGATTTCGCAAAAATGCAAATTTTTAAATACATATAGCTCGAAAACTACTTACCGGATTTTATTAAATGAGATTTCATATGAAAGGAATTTAATGGTAGTTTTATTAATAGTTGTTATTAAATTTTTCAACTAATTGGTTGTGTGAGAAAAATGACGATTTTTCAAAAAAACTGATTTTTCAGTACTTTCGACAACAACAATAATCAATTTTTTTATCATTTTTTGCAAGTTTAACTATTTCCCAAACAGGCACAAAAATAAAAAAATAGGTGTTATTTTTCGTTTTTATGATATAATTTTTTAAAAATTCCATGGCTACACTTACTTTAATGCAAAAAAGAGGGATTTAATCATAAAAATGGTTCTATCATAAAAGAAAACACCGATAACTGCAATTTTTAAACTTTTATAAAACATGGGTTAACTTATAACTAAAAAAAATATTTTTATTACAATAAATTTTATCAATTTAATACTTTTTAACTTCATTTTAAGTGTCTATTTTATTTTTATCTATTTATACTTATTTTTTTTATTTATGAGATACAGAATATTAAATTATTCCCAGTAAAGTCAAACGGGAAATGGTCATGCAAATTTCTATTACCAATTGTCCATTTGTTTTAATAATAAAATAAAACAAGTACTATTTTTAATTTCATATAAACAATATTTTTATTAAGTAAACATATTTAAAATACAATTTTAACGATTTATTATATTAATAATATAATATTTATTTTTCTAATTTAAAACACTGTTGATCTTCACAAAACGAAAATTTTTTTTATGTGTAGAGATGTCTTATCAATTGGAACAAAACTATGATATTGATGAGTAATTGGTATTTGTTTTGTTGAGTTATACCGATGTTTTATTTTTCTTTCCATGATATTATAATCTTTGGTACAATAAAACTGATAATTCACTTTTGACTCATTTTGAATAGCCCAAGAATACAGTTCATGTGTTGTGGTTATTTGATTTTCAAACGGCCTTTCCAAACTTGTTCTAGCGGCATTTCTCTTAAGAACACCTCCTAATGCATCACATGGTCCTTTTCCATGGTGCCATTCTGTTTGTATTTTGAAGTCTTCTTTAAAATTACACAAGTTGTAAAAATTCATTCTGTTTTTATATTAAGTGTTGCATGGAATTAAGTGTAAGTAAGTAAGTGTTGCATGGAATTTTTAAAAAATTATATCATAAAAACGAAAAATAACACCTATTTTTCTATTTTTGTACCTGTTTGGGAAATTGTTAAACTTGCAAAAAATGATAAAAAAATTGATTATTGTTGTTGTCGAAAGTACTGAAAAATCAGTTTTTTTGAAAAATCGTCATTTTTCTCACACAACCAATTAGTTGAAAAATTTAATAACAACTATTAATAAAACTACCATTAAATTCCTTTCATATGAAATCTCATTTAATAAAATCCGGTAAGTAGTTTTCGAGCTATATGTATTTAAAAATTTGCATTTTTGCGAAATCCTTAAAACGGCGTGCGAAAATCCTTAAAACGCCCTGTTCAAAAGGACAAAGCCGAAGAGAAAAACAAAAATTATTTTTTGTGTTTCTACACCATAGAGAACATCTTCAGCAAGTTTCATAAAAATCGAAGGGGGTGAGGACAAAATCCGGTCGTTTTCGTGTGGAATCGCTGTATATATGTATATATAAATTTCGTTTAGTTTCACAGTTTCACTTTAGTTTCACAGGTTCAAAGAATATTTGAGAATTTCACTTATTTATTTGAATGTTTTCACTAATCTCTAGCCAATCGAGTTCAAATTCCTATAGGGGCAAAATGAAAACGGGAATTTTCATCTCTCGATTACGATCGGAGACAAAAAGGAACACAATTACGAACCCCTCACACTACGTAACATAATCTATCGGCGATTCAGTGTGTATAGGTATATGACATTGACATGATACACATGATAATTTAAGAGCGAATAATTCAAGAAGTTAGATCCAAATATTTTAAAGTAAAAAGAAATTTTAACAGTTTGAAAACCAAATATGTATGTGAAAGTTAAAAATCTTAATTATTGACGAAATAAAAAGCCAATGCGAAGTTGGCGCCACGGAACATTATAATTTAACTACCCTTCTTGTATCTGAAGAATTTTGAGCTAGCTAATCAATTGAAACTCGAATTTTTTTGTCTCTCGAATTTTTCACCTAATTTTTTGAACTCCAATTTCAACGCTAATTATGCGCGAAAACGCTAATATTTTTCCAAAAAATAAAAATTTAAATGATCTTGCAACATTATGATCAGTAAAACCAAAAAATCACCGCAATAATGTTTGTTACTAATACCATCAAAACACACGTTGTGTCCTACTTATATATACGAGTACATCGTACTTATATATTTAGAGAAATGAAAAAAAAACAAAATTTATCAAAGCTAAAAGATGAATGACTTTTTAAAAAAAAAATAACTTTTCAATAATATCCCTTCTCCACAATATGTTCCAAAATATTATTATATTGTTGCCATTTCTTGCATTTCCTAAACCGAGAAATCCATTTTCTCCTGTATTGTTTTGTTATTTTTTTAAAATCGTATGTCGTCATATACGAAATTTTTCGTATATTATACAATGGAAAAAATGCAATGCAATATAAGTGTACATATTTGTTTTTGTAGGTGGAATGGAATATATAAAAAATATAAACAACACAACGAACGGGAAATGTACATCGTGTAATTTTCGTTTCATTCAAAATACAAAAACCAAAACAAAAAACTGATCGTGTCTTTTCCAACTGGTTTTTTTCTATATCATTACACATTGTATTTGTATGAGAAATCAAACATACTTACAGATCTATGCATACACTATTGCATTTTCGAATGTGGTTGTGGCGTAAATCAGAAAACATCAACTCAAGTATAGGAGTCTTGTGATCGAAAGAGATAATACGGAATATACGTTTATCCCATTTTCACTTCTTACTTCTAAAAATATTGGTGAATTTTACGATTTTATTTTCATATACATCAGAGTCGTAGAAAACATGTGCCTCTGTTTATTTTTCTTTGTGACCATACTATGGATACTGAACCATGATTTTAAAATAGCCAGATCATCCTTTACTGTGCGTTTCCATTTGCTATTGCTTTGCAATTATTTGCAATCGGTTTCTTCGATAGCACACATTCAACATAATTCCGTATCGGTATATAAATTTTTATACACATACATAAAAAAATTACAAAGCGATTTGCAATCAAAAGTAGTCGGGAATACGACTTTTTGCTTTGCAAATTTTGCATTTACAAAACGAAATCGAAAATTTCCCAATATTAAAGGGAAATTTTTGACCCTGCAATAAACACAACAACAAACATTATTGTGTTATGTCAAAATGTTTTGCTAATAAATGGCCGTAGATTGATTTGAAGAATAAACGTCTTTGTTTTTTAATTATTGTTTGTTATTATAAAAAATTGTTCTAATTGGATTAAATTGTTGCTCCCAGAATAGAATGAATATATTTAATAGCGAAGCTCGTCGCGTGGTAGCTTTTCTTTGTAGATCTTAGTTTTACTGTCATTATTTGGAAATTGTATTGTGGTCATTAACATATCTACCACATAAAAAGTATTTATGTTATGAGTAGGTGACTTCTTCTGGCTTGAACAGTCGTAAACATTGTGGGAATGTCAGTTTATTTAATTATAAGTAACAGTTTGTCTAAAAAAGCCGAAAAATCTTTAAAAACAAATATAGGGGTATATCCTCCATCCAGTCGCAAGTTAATTTTTTACGATCAGAAATATGGTTACTAGATTTATTTTGCCATGCCAATTGACACATTTTTTGTTTCAAATTTAAATTTGTTTTGCGATTGTTAAGTAGAAATATATAAAAAGACTGCGACCTCGGAAAAGGCGTAGCAGTCTTTTCGTGGATTTCTACTTTACAATCGCAAAACGAATTTAAATTTAAAAAAAAATATGTCAATTAACATGGCAAAATAAATCTAGTACATAACCATATTTCTGATCGCAAATAATTAACTTGCGACCGGATAGAGGATATACCCCATAGACGAATTTCTTTAAACTTTAAAAACAAAAATCTATTGTACATTAGTTTTGTTTATGTTGTTAGTACGAGATTTGTTTTGGAAAACGTCAAAGTTTTTCATATACAAATGAAAATAACACACAAATACAACTGCATGGTACAAAAATTTCCCTTTGCAAATACTTGCAATCATCTTAAATGGAAACCGATAGTTACTTTCAAAACAATTTGGTTCCAGTTCTCAGCTTGATAGGAGAAGGCTGTGCCATCGGCAAAATTTAAGATTGCACAACAAGTTAACGTAGACCAGAAATAAAATAGAACACAAAACCGATCCTTGAGGTACCTCACAAATGGCATACGCAAAATCACTGGACACGCCATCAATCATAACAGTTTGTGGATGAAACGATAAGAATGATTTCAGCATGTCAAATGGAACACTGCGAAATCCGGTCATAGATAATTTTTCCAATAGTAACACGTGATTAACAGATTTGATACTGTTAGTTACATCGATAAAAAGACCACCAAATTTCCGGTTTGAATTCAAGTTAGTATACACATCAGTAGAGTAACCCAAGAAAGCATCTTCAGTATTCAAACGAGGTCTGAAACCACAATTGCTAAGAAAATTTGTTTTGTTTACTTACTCAAGAATTCTTTTTTTCATAATTTTCTACAGTATTTTAAATCCGGATAATTAGGAAATAGGTCGGAAATTAGACATGTTATAGTTGAATCGCAATTTTTAAATAGAGGTATGATTACAGCTCTTGTCATCCGAGTCGGGAAAATTCCTTTCAGCAAACATAGGTTGCAGATATGTTCAATAAGCGATATAATGTTTCCCGCGATATATTTTAAAGTCCTATTTGATATTTCATCGAACCCACTACAATCAGAATTTCACAACCATCAACAGGCGAGAAAAAACAGGAAATTGAAGAACTTCATATCATATTCCTTCTGAGTAGTACAGGTAAATTCATCAATGCTCTGTTATTGAGATGAGTTGGTATTTCCACAAAGAATTTATTGAACATGTTAGCGACTACCGCATAATCAAGTGTTCAATGCCAGCTTCATCTTTTATGCAAAATTTATTTTTTTTTGCCTCTTCATCGACCACAGAATTAATAATTTTCCATTGCTTTTTAGGAATAGCTAAATGTATTTGGCATTTCACACAATTGTGTGGGCAGGCAGGAAAAGAGATATTCGATATGAGTCGGTTAACACGGTCTTAACTGTAAATGAACCTATCTTAAATTTTTTTATGAACGTGATTTTCGCGTAACGTAGTACCGTGTAAATCGGGGGATGAGTGTATTTGAAAAAAAACTTAACCTACATGTTTTTTTTTGCCATAATAACCAAAATTACGACAGTCGCTTATGAGCGGCCTTATCTTGGGTCGATTTAAAAATAAGAGTTCTAAAACAACGACAATTTTTATTTTTATTCTTTTCGGCTCCGGTCACATCTCGAATGAATTCAGTAACACAACAAATAAATTATTTTATATGCGAAGAGCACACGGAGAAGTTAATCGCCCGAATCCGATTTAAGCAATATTTTAGTTAATTTAATTATGATAAACACATTATGAACGATCAATTGGCATGCAATCATAAACTATTATTGAATCAGTAAGTTATGATCCCTTCAGATGTCATTGCAAGCGCACATAAATAACATTCGAAATTGTCTTCTCACTATTATGTGTAAAAAAAAAAATTCAAAATTCAATGAATGCCTTCCCCATTCTCTATATGTATATGGATTGTGCAGTGAAATTTATTGCGTACATAATTTACTGATTATTATCTAAAATTTTAAAGTATTTTTCGTGTGTTTTTCTAAAAAGGAGGCAAAATCAATGGGGTGTTGTAAATAAGAGGTATGACTTAGGCGATCGAATCGACAAAAGGTATGAACAATAATTAAATATTTACGATTGCTTCCTACCGATTTGACGGAAGTGTCTTATCGTAACATACAAAATGATACAATAATTATATAGTGTTATTGTGTGCGAGATCCAAATCTTACAAACAAACATAAAATATTCGGCTAAGCGATTATTAAGCGACCACAAATTAAAAAAAAAAATAAAATATCTAGAATCGCATAAAGAAGTAGAAATGACCTTAAAAATATATTTATTTGAAAACTTTTTAAAGTTTAAATGTATTTAAGTGGAACGATCTTATCTCTTCCGTCTAAATATAACTCTTAACGATATGTGTTTTGTATACATAAATTTTAAAGCAGCAAACTGTTATTGTATATACACAAAAGATATGTACAAGTAAGTATATACTGTTTTATGGCGGTTATTTACTCTCGTTTTTATCTGTTGTTATTTTGCTAAGACGGGAAGCTTTTTTATTTTGAGATTAATGCGAATTTTTATTACAGCCATTGTACACTAAAAATGTTGTTTATGTAGATATTTTTATTGTCAAAGATGAAAGTCGATTAGAAATTGACATAATTTTTCTGATCGAAAAATTATTTTTATCTTTTTATCGGTAATAGATGGATTATTAATATTCCAACCGCAAAATTTATGGTTTCATATAAGGGAGGCGAGGTAAATAAAATATTTATATTAATTTTGTGTCCAAAGGCCAAGGTACACTTATGGTTCTTAACAATATGAAAGTGACTGTCGTAGATATGAGAATAGATTTTATCTACTGATACCAGGTACCAGCAGACCTGGGGCTGTTTAGAAAATTCGTTGGTGTCAAACAGGTGAAATTATTATTATTTAAGTCAATTTACGTTGCATACATTTTCTCACGTGTTTGCTTATTTCTTCACAGGCGAAATTTATCATCAGATGTATGGAGGTTGTCTTTTCTTATGTGCCACCGTGCATTAACTATTCCACGTAGGACTTTGCCTAGCAATGACTGAATGATATTGACATTGGTTTTCTTGATTTTTTCTTCATTGGTCCACACAGGTTTTAAAATTTGCCGGTATGGTAGCAATTTATTATCTAACGTTAGCTCAGAATTTGGCCCAATCCATCTTTCTGTATTTAATGTTTAACTCGTCTTTTTTCTTTTTGTTGTATTCTTTTCATTTTAGTTTCGCCTCTGGAGTCATGCCTATATATTTTGCCCTGTTTGCATAGGGAATTTGCTGAGAGTTCAATTCTACTGGTATCCAGTTAACCTTTTTATTCGTGAGGTTTACGTGACCAGACTGCGTCATTAAGTTTTATTCGCCGTCTCTTCGTCCAAGTACTGACGATATTAGTACCTCTGCTTTTTTCCTGTGGATTCTTCTTTGACTTTCTTCGAGAGTCTCCTCGATCAATCGCAGGTTATACAGGTCATTCTACATTGTGGTAGAATTCGCCATTTAATTGAACACGAAAGTGTCGGTTAGATATGTAAGATTTTAGTATTTTATAAAACTACTTTGGTAAGTCTCTTTGTAATTCATATTCCAAGTCTTTATGCCATACTCTGTCAAAGACCTTTCCTACATTCAAGAAGATATTTTCCTATTTTCAAGTACAACTTCAATTATTTTTTTTAGTATTTAACCTCTGTAATCTATTCTGGGGCCGAAGCACTCCCAACTCTTTTGCAGTTCACTTTTCACTTACTTACCGTGTTACAGGCTGGCTACTGCCAACCTGCAGTTTTCACTAAACGCATGCAAAGGCCTCCACGGTGATATTTTGCCGGCTACGTTCTCAGCGAGAAGTGCGAAGGGTCGTGGGGTTTGAGGCATGCATGGCTCCTGGCTTACACCGTGATTATACAGATATTTATTTAAAGGAAAAAAAAACGCAAATAATAATAATATCCGAGTTCCGCCGCAATTCGTCGGCCGGAACCTGAGGAACGAACAGCCGAAAATTTTAAATAAAAAAAATCATAACGGTAGAGAGGTGCCCTGGTGCGCGCATCCGCCCGAACTCGTACGGTGGTAAACACCGGTTTCGAATCCGGATGCGGGCACCAAAGGACCGCCCACCCTACGCCGACACAGGATGGGAATTCCCTCCTCATCACACCCAACCCGGAAAAATTAATAATTCATTTTCTTATTTTTATTTAATCAAACACCAAAAAAATAAAGAAACCCAATTTCCCACGAGGAAAAAAAGCAAGGAAGGGAGAGAACGAGATAGAGAAGCGAGCGAGAGAGAAACGAGAGAGAGAGAGAGAGACGAGAAAGCAATTCGCATCGAGCGCGCGACCACTATCCGGCGCTCGATTACAATCAAAAATTATATATATATATATATATATATATATATATATATATATATATATATATATATATAATATATATATATATATATATATATATATATATATATATATATATATATATATATATATATATATATATATATATATATATATATATATATATATGTAAGAAATTTAAAAATAAATTTAGAAAGGATACAAATTTAAAAATAACAAAAAATTTGAAAAAAATACAAAAAAAAATCGTACCTTAATTAATAAAAATAAGCTGTTGCGGCCTTGCGCGGCCGTCATGCCTCAGGGTCGCCGCCCCGGACCGTTGCGGCTTTGGTGCCGTTAAATATTTTGGCCTCGACTGGCCGCCAAAAATAAATTGAGCGTTGCGGGGCCTTTCCCCGATACCAAGGTCGAATAGCCGGTTGGCCACCCGTCGTCGCTGCGATGCCTTTCACCGATACCAAATAAAAATCCAAAACGAATAGCCGGTTGGCCACCCATTAGTTGCGGTGCCTTTCACCGATACCAAATAAAAATCCAAAACGAATAGCCGGCTGGCCACCCGTTAGTTGCGGTGCCTTTCACCGATACCAAAATAAATCCAAAACGAATAGCCGGTTGGCCACCCGTTAATAAAATGCGTCGCTCGTTCATATACTTGTGGTAACCGTTATTCAATCGCCACCCCTCGATATAATTACGGCGGCCGTGGTTAAATATTTATTGTACGTATTTGTTGTATTTTGACGTACTCTTATCAAAAGGTTCACAGCACTAGATGCAACAAAAAAAAATCACAAATATGAATCTCGACCAATTTTGCACAACAGTGCATTCGCAAGAAAAACCAAGACAAAAATGTCCGAAACACTCGTTTTTAATCAAATAAATATGTAATATTTTATTGTTCACAATTGGTAATAGCATATAAAATATTTAAATAGTTTTACAACTTTATATTTAGGTCTTATACCATAGACACATATCTGGTTTCGTAACCATAGTTTCGAGTTAACCATGGTTTCGTTGTAATGTGTCACCCCTAACCATGGTTTGCAACTCGGTTTAAACGTAGTTTCGGGATGAGATAATTTTTCTCATCCCGTAGCATTTTGGTGATGACAGCGCCATGTAGCTCAATTAGCGAATACCGAAAACTATAAATATTGCTTTAATGCATGTAACCTTATACATGTAACCTACAAATTTAATCATTTTTTATATTCCAAATGTCAAAATAAATATTTTTGTTGTCAATGTGATTAAAATTTTGAGACAATAAAATATAAATAAATAAAAATAACAATTGTTGCATGTAATTAATACATAAAGTTTTTTTATTTACCATTTTTCTTTATATTTATGAGAAACACACTCTCAGAGTTAAATATTTTTAAGAAATATGACAAACTGTCAAACGAGATGATAACAGGATTATGTTTAACTGTCAAATGAGATGAGAACTATAATGTGTCACCTATTCTCATCCCGCAAACCATGGTTTCTTAATCCTAGTTACGAAACCAGATATGTGTCTATGGTATTAGACTCTAATTAAATCTAAACTCACTGGTTCGACTTAAAAAAAAAACTCTCAACAAGACTCGACTTTTCCACATTCAAAAAAAAACTTTTTGTTATAAAATTCTAACCAAGCTGGATTTATTGTACATCTGTACATATTTTAACAAAATTCCAATCAATACTCCCTTACCAGAAAAAACTCTTACGCCGAATACGACGCGCAAAACATTCCAGAAGAATTGTCTTTCTTCTCTGTTTCTCGTTTACGTCAATTCGCATTGATGTAAACGAGAGGCGTATAAGAAAAACATTCTTATGGAATGTTTTGTTTTACACACACACTCGATGCGCATTGTTCTCGCTCTCCCCCATTTTCGTTCAGTTACCAACAAAACAAAAAAAAACACACAGGAATCCACCCACCATTTACCGCGTATAGACATCAAATCAACCCGGACGCAAAACAACCCGGACGCAAAACAACCGAGGAAAATAAAAACACAAAAATTTACAAAAAATGGGGATGTAATCCATAAAATGAACATTTGGTCTTGTTAAAGACAACACAGTCGTAACAACCTTACGCAGTCGCCTGCCAAATCGAAGACCGACAGGGGGTTATACTTGCGTTCAATTTAGATCGTAATCTGATGATAAAAAATTTCTTTGCATCCTCCCCTATCGGGATTCGAACCCGGTTCTTCCTGATCCAAACGCGGTAAAACTGTAAACGTTTCCACTTCAAAGCTACCAGAACCCAAACCGAAATTGCAATGCAAACCAAGATCAATTGATATAGAAATAGTTTTTGACTCATAATGGCCTGATCAAATGCCCCGTTAAAATATTTTAGGCTCCACTCTCTCTTAGCTGAGCTTTCGATCATTCAATTTAAGTTAGTAGAACTTAGACTATGGTAGGTCAATCGATCTTTTACGTTCTAATTTCCTTTTTGATCCGATTTTCGATTTTGGTTCTGCTAACCTTAGATTAAATGGTCTAAAGCTTGGCCAAGAACGTCAATAGATCTTATTTTGCTTTCTAATTTCTGTTTTGGTTGTCCGATTTTTGAGTTGGGTTTTGATTAGCATAAATTAATTTTCCAATTGTTTTAAATAATTTTTTGATATGGATTCTGTCTGCTAACGTTTTTTCTAAAACACGCAGAACCCATCGTTTTAGTTGGAAGGGACAGAGCCCAACAATTTTTAAATCTTTAAATAAATCATGTAATTAGCCTATAATAGTATCTTGTAGTATTCTGCTGTATGGATTCTGCCAACTTTAGAGGCGTCATAAAATTATAGTTAATGGCAGATTGCATTACTACTGACGATAAGACCTGCGGTATTTTAAAAGAATTAATTTTTTAACTTCTCGGTGCCGACTGAATAATCACAATTTTTCATTATAGAACAGATAATTAGTATTTTGCTGCGCAGATAGCCATGACGTTATTACAAATTTTGAACATCGCAGAACCGAGATATGTTTTGAACATTGATGGAGAATTTAAAAGGGCTTGCCACCAAAATTCTGTTTTGCTAAAGTTCTTCTTATATTGCACAAATCTTAGTATCATTACACTTTGTCCTCTGATTCAGACAATTTGAAACCTATAGGATGAAGGAATATCACCAGTGAAATCAAATACAGAATTCATGCAGAAACATTGGTTAACAGGCTTCGATTATGCCGGTGTAGTTAAAAGTTTATCTGTTGCCGGCGTGGTGTGCCGACGTCAATCAAAATACAAAATTAATACGATTGCACGCATCAAAATAAAAATAGACAAAACACAAGACCAGTACATAGTTACGAAAGGGTCATTTTCTCATGAAATAACCAAATGACGTAGTATTTCTAACTTTATTTGAAAAAATTGGTTTATTTCAATAAAATCAGTTAAAACCTGTTAGCTACAGTTATTGAATAATTGGGTAGAGGCAGCATATAAATAGGTACCGATTTTTCGGCAGAATTTGTCACTGAAAATTAGTAGAATTTATGAATTTTAGTGAAACTAAATATGTAGTCTAGCGCGCTGGTCTGTATTTCCACCTAGATGTTTTTTTTGGTTTTTCATTCTACGAACACTACATTTACTCTACAGATGCACCCATTGAACCTTTCTCTAAAGAGTATTGAGTATGCTCAATACTCTTTGAACTAACTAATTTGTTTAGTCCAGACATAATTTAAAGGCAAATCAGGACATGTATAAGAGATGTCGTCGAAATTCCCCATGTTGTGGTGGTTCAAATTTCAAATACTCTATAATAAAAAGTTGTTACCATTACATCTAGACGCCATCTTAGAATCTAATTTTTATCATATAAACCACATTTCATCCCAATTCATAGAGAAATGACTAAATTATAATCAAACAGCCATTTTCAGAACCATAGTGCTTTGTTGCATTTAAAATCGCTGATTCAGTTCTTAATAAGCATTTGCATAATATTCTCGGAGAATTGTCTCTTTGGCGAACTGTTGTTTATCGTAAATTGCAGTTTTCGGTAAATTGTCCTGCGAAGAAAACAATTCACCGAAACCCTCCAATCAATTAATTTAAACCAGAAAAATGATCCGGTATTTATAAATTATGGGCTGTGGTACTATTCTGGCTTTTCCTGGGAATAGGAATTGGGAAAAATATTTTCATAGTATGTTTGTTCAAATATAGTATTTTTCTGGAAGGGAAACTTGTTCCACAAAATTTTTATAGGGAAAATTTAACTTTGTTTTGAAAATAATTACACCAAACTTATTTCCTCAGTAGGCCAGAAAAATACAATTTTGGTGTGCCACTGGTTGTTTCTTGTAACTGGTAACCCGAAAAAATTTTTGGATCGTGTTTTCCAGATTTTATAGGTTTTTAATACTAAAACCAAACAGGCAAAATCAAACAAATTAAGCGGACTGCACGAGTGCGAGCGAAAATGTATAATTTTTGATCCGCACGCTAAACCAACAAAAACGCTTGAACATATTTCTCCATCATTTTTGTCGATATAAAAATTCCCCTGCGAGTTAAAATATTTTTATCTTTGTGCTACTTGGTGCGCAGACGACCAACCTATAGATATAAAAAAATGTTTGCTATTTTATGACAAGTATCTGTCATTCAATTTTTTTTTGTGTTTGGGTTATGTTCGGGAATTTTTATAAATGAAGGGAATCAAAGTAATTTCCTTTGGAAATCTAATTTATTGATAGCTAGACGATATCGTACTGTACAAATTTTTAACGTACAGTCGACATTTTTTGAGAATATCCCGTTCGGGCGACGTCTGTGTTTCATTTGCGGTATTTACTCATAATTGAGAGTATCTGCAAGAAGAGTTCCTTCAATAGTCGGCACGTTAATAATTTTGCCTCTATATTTCTGCGATAAGCAGCTTTTGAGCCCAATTTTTCATGAATTATAGTCACAATACAGACCATTTTAATTGTTCAAATCCCGCTTTCATGTCGATGACATCGACTGCCCCACTACCTCCTCGATATTATGTACTTATGCAGGTTTTCTAATCATATCAGCAGTTTTTGATTTTTTTATCACAATTTAATTTCTACGTACGGAATTAAATTTTATGGCTACGATGATAAAATCCGATTAAAATTATCTAGATTTCACGATGTATATTACTACCAACGAATTAGCAAGACGCTGTTGTGCCACCGTTTGTAAAACGTATTTGGAACATTGGATGGAGTTGATTTTTCTCTCTTATCATAATGAACCTCCGGAACTTGATGGAAGCATTCAAAATAAGCATACCAATAGATTTCAGGATTACCGATGTTTTGCGTAGGACACGATACGCAAAAAGTTTTTCGATGGTAGTTTCAACACACAATGACAACAATTTCAATCGAATGAAAGAAACGTCAAATAATGTAGACGAATTTTATTGAGCAAAAACTATTAGTTACGAACTTCAGACTGTGAGTGCGGGTAAAATCTCAGTCGCGCGCAGCTGCCTTTATTCGGTTTAATAATATGCGAAGCGTTTGGCGTATACTCGGTCAACTTTCACTTTCGTTGAATTATCATTTTCGGTAAATTGTGATTTTCGATGAGTTATTTGTACTTTTCAATAAACTGTTATTAATTGTGAATGATTTTTTTCGGTAAATTGCTTTCAGCGAAATATCGTTTTTGGTGAATTGAATTTTTCGATGAATTATCGTTTTTAATGATACATGGTCGTGGAACTGAAATAATCACCTCATTTAGAATGAATAGTCCACAGAATTCGAGTATGAAAATTGCTTTCTGTATCCCATATATCCAGAAGGTAATTCTGTCGAAATTAAAAATTGATTCACAACATGCACGATCTGTCCAACCAAATTACAATTTCATAGTTCGGCACTAATTCTACTGAAATATTGTTTTGAATTAAATTGGATACGTCCTCTTTAATCTAGCCTTTCGTTTCATTGTACCTAAAATCTATTGAGCCGCAACAACAACTGAGGTCGCCAACGCATCAGAAAGACAAAACTTCTGGAGGTCCCGCGCGGTCTGTTGAAATGATCGATATAGGTTAGTCATAAAGTTTATATTGGAAATCCAAGGCAGCCACACTTACGAAGTGGTTCAATGAGAAATTCAGCACCAGATTGGTCCTGAACCAATATGGTATGAATTCCACTCCACTTTTACCCCAGCGAGCTTTTATGGTCGGCGACGAGTTCCATCAATGTTCTATACTTCAGCAAATTGTGGCGACATTCTGATTGAGCGCGCTTCAACCACAGAATCAAATAATTTGTAAATGTCAATTTTAAGTAAATTTTTCGGTAAATTAAATTATTTTTCAAGAACTCTATGGCAAACTTCTGGTAAAAGATCGAAGATCTATTGAAAATTTAAGAATCTGGTAGGAATCCTGGATACACGACCCGATCTTGTAACTGTTTTCGAACTTTGTGAAAGATCAAAAAACCTTTTGCGAATTTTAGGTAACTTAGGTCCGTTAGCAGAAATCATGAGTTTTGGTTCGTGAGCTGGTAAAAGTAATCCTGTTTGTATAGTTGGTGCGATGGATATTTTTGCGTGTCGTCCGTTCAGATCCAAAGTGTAAAATTTGTCTGTACGGTCGATAACCAAATACGGTCCAGTATATGGTGTTTGCAGTGATCTGCGTATTGCGTCAGTCCGTAAAAAAATGTTCGAGCAAGTCAGCAGATCTTTTCTGATGAAAATTTTGTCCGTAGTATGCCGAAAAGCCAGTATAGTTCGAATTTCATAAAAATGTCGTCTTAAGTTCGTAACAAAGTCCGATTGTAAAATTTGGTTGTTCGTAGTATCTAAAAATGTTCCAGAAACACGAGTTGTACATCCGTAAACCAGTTCAGCTGGAGTAGCTTTTATTTCGTCACTGTAAGTCGTTTGTAGTCCAAGTAAGATTTCAGGAAAAACACTACCCCAATCAGATCGATCGTAGCACGATCATGTTATTGCATTTTGGATAGTAACTAGTTGTTCTCTTGCGTTCAAAACCAAGTAAGTTAGCCAGTTCGGGAAAAGTAGTGATTCGAATTGCATGCCTTGGTTCGTGACAATGAATTCTGGCACCCCAAAGCGAGCTATCCAATGAGAGTAAACAGCGAAAGTGACGGTTGCAGCAGTTATATCCGGAACTGAGACTGCCTCGGGCTGATTATCAGAAACTGGTAAAGGACCAATAATATCGAGGTGAATAGTCGCAAAGCGTTGAGAAGTTAATTTATAGTTACCAAGTGGAGATTTTGTATGTCGAGATTTGGTTGACTCAGATGACATTCTGAGTCAAAAGTTTGATGGAAGCTTTGACGCCAGGATGGGACATATTATGAAAAGCCTCGAAAACTTGTTTTCGGAAATTAAGGGGAAAGAATGGCCTAGGTGTAGTAGTAGAAATATCGCAATAAATTATTTTTTTTGATTTGACAGAAACGGGAAATTTCTCAAATTTAAGAACAGAGGTGTTCCTTAACATTTCTTGAAGTTCCTCGTCATCGGTGTGAGCATCTGCAATGATAGCATAATCAATACTTTCGGGAGTAGAAATTTGATTAATGCGTGAAAGAGAATCTGCGACAACGTTATCCAGACCAGAGATGTGCTGAATATCGGTCATGAATTGACCAATGAAATGTAAATGTAAATTGACCAGGATATGCTTTTTCCGGTTTCTGATTAAAAGCTTAGAATGTTTAATTCCTGAATAAGCCGCGAAAAGTTCATGATCATAAGAACTGTATCTTTTTTGCGTATCACAGCAGCACCCGGAATAAGGCGTCGATAAAAGTTGATCATGCCTAAAACAATAATTTCGGTTTTTTTACAACAAGTCCATGTTCTTCTAATTTAGTAAAAATAATTTTAATATGTCCGAGATGTTCGTCATAATTTCGAGAGGCAATGAGCACGCCATCCAATTATATAAAAGAGAAGTCGAGTCCGTGTAATGCTGAATGTATAAGAAGTTGAAACGACTGTGCTGCATTTCTAAGGCCGAAAGTCATTCTTCCAAATTCAAATAATCCGAAAGGTGTCGAAATTGCTGTTTTTGAATTTGGTGGTAAGCATGGACTTTGGTGGAATCGGATACCTGTCAGGAATTGTGACTTTTTTCAATGCACAAAAGTCTCTACGCAAGGTCTCGTTCCATTCTTTTTGGGTACTAAATATAGCGGGCTGGACCAAGGACTACTTCTAGGTCAGCAAATCCCGAGTTTCATCATGTTTTCGAATTCTGTATTCGCGATGATGAATTTGTCCGGTGCTAGTCGTCGTGGTTTGCATGCAACCGGTGGTCCGTTCGTTTCAAGTTTGTGACTCACGTTGAAAACTCCTGGGTCCATTGTTAACTTGTCGATCCTAGATACAATAGTATCATCGTAGGAGGAAGGAGTTCCATTTGAATACAGAGAGGTCAACGGATGTATGAGCCTCTGTCTCTGTATATCCACCAGCAACCCAGTTTTCCTCCTCATTTTTTTGAAACATTGTTATCGGAGTTGTTTACTTCGAATTTACAATTTGGGTTATATTTTAACCTTTGTGTTGTCATTTTAACTCACTTTAACCTTTGTACATTTTAACCTTTCTGCCTGTGTGCAGAAATGATGATGATGATAAAAACAAAGAAAATTATGTTCAGCCAAAGGATCACCATAAAAAGGATTAAACGAATTTCGAAAATTTAGCGAGTTTTTCCGTGAATAAATATTTCTAGAATTTGATCGCGAACTGTTACGACTACGTGAATTTGAGTTAGATTTTGATTAAAAATTTCCGAAACCTCCCATAATAAAGTCTTTTTGAATTCCGAAAGTTTATTGTCTAGAGAATAAGTTGAATTTGGGTTAGAAGAACAAGATGTAGAAGTTTTAATAGAACTTATTTGTGCCTGAGCCATAGCCTCAGGGAGACGTCGTTTTCGAATGGTGTCAGCACCATTTAACTGACTGGTGCAACCACTTCATCCAAAATTGACGAGGTGTCGCTTCGTTAAAATTATCACAAGCATTCAATTTCATTATACTCAACAACTGGGACGCCTTCCTGTTCCCAAGTATCAAGCCATGCATCAAATTATTGAGCTTCGTCTTTTCTGAATCACTAAGCACTCGAATCACCTCCGCCTTGAAAGTAGAATAAGGTGTATTACCCTTCGGCCTTGACCAGTGAGGGTTACTCTGTAGCGATGTTTGCAAACTTGAACGTCAAATTTAATTGTCAAATTTCCAAATTACAATGAACTTCTAAAATCATGGAAGAGACAAAAATCCTGGTCTACCATCGTAGGTTGTGGCTTAACAAAAAAAAACTTTTATGTTCTATTTTTTTTGACATTAATATAAGCAAAACTCGAACCATCATGTTAATTATTTTCGAGTAGTATTATTTAAATCTTTTCTTAAATTATATTTACATTCTAGGAAACCATTATTTTAATTGATTTGCAGTTATTGAGATCATTGCATCGAGATTATCCAACTAAGCAACCGTTTGGGACTCTGGCAGTAATTTAGCATTTTACTTATTCTTCTACTCGTTTCTGCATTTTTTGTTTCTCATTGTCATTCAGGTTTGTAAATGGAGCCCAATATCGACTCTCCAGTTAATGACGACGCTTTTCTGGATGCAAGTTCCATAAAGCATCTAGTCCTTCGCAAAAACAAAATTTTTTCCGCAAAAACAAAATTTTTTCCGGGATCCAGGAGTTGCTCAGTCGTCTGGGCAGTCTGGTTCAGGGCTTGGTTGGACTGTGGTCCAAAATCCAAGTTTGGAGATTGGAGCGGTCCGATTCCGACCTCCGCTACCGTTGTACGGTCAGAATCCAGCCGTTTGGTTCACGATTTTGGAATCGCAGTTCGCTGTCGCGAACATCAGGTTGGAAACTACCAGGTTCTCATGCAATGGGGGCGTTGGACCCGAGACTGCATGATCGTTTCGCGGATTTAATTCTCCGTGATAAGAGTACACTTCCTTATTCTGTATTTAAAGAGGAAGTGATTCGTGTATTAGGCGAGTCGGAGATGTCACGCCTAAATAACGTCCTGACAAACCTGACTTTGGGTGATAAAAAACCGTCGCAATGACAAGTTGCTCAGACTACTTTGGATGAAGAGTTTGCCCTCGCAGGTTCAAGTTATCCTAACGACTTTTGAGAATGACGTAACGTTAGATGTGTTGGCAGCACGTGCAGATAACATGATGGATGTGATGCCACCATTAGGGTTAAATGCCGTTAAATCGTGCCACCCTTTCGGCCCATTCTCGTCTGCAGCATCTAACGGGTATGTCAATCCAACCGACATTTCTGATGCATCTAACTTAGATACGAAATTAGAAGATTTTAGAAGAAAAAGTTTGGCTGAAATTAAATCTATGGTTAACCCTAGATCTCGATCTCGTTCCAATCTAGAGGTCGGGTTAACCCAAAATTCGATTTGTGTTTTTACCATTTTAGATTCGGGGACAAAGCACAGAAATGTCAGGTTGGATGCAAATTTTACGATAAAATCTGCGAAGGTCAGATGATCAAGAAGAATTTTTAAATGTTCTTCAGGACGTGCCAATTCAAGAGTTGCTAAACTCTTGAAATTCTAAATTTAGATTTTGGGTTACGGCGTAATTCCAAGTTGGAATTTATAATGGCAGATGTCTCGCTGCCCATTATCGGAGTTGTTTTTTGTTAAAAGTTCTGGTTTGATAGTTGATCTCGGCAAACATCGTCTTCTAGATCCAACGACATCTTTGTTTACAGTTGGTTCTATCACTCTCACAGCCGAGTGAACACTGTCTCAACTAGACAAATCTCAGGTGAATAATCAAATCCAGCAACTTCTTTCAAAATTCTCAGAAATTATGACAAACTCCCTAAACCAGAAGCATATAATCACTCATCGGCTGGAAACTTTTGGACCGCCAATTTCTTGTAAAACTAGACGTTTGGCACCCGATAAATTATCGATTGCAAAACAGAAATTAGAGAATCTGATGGCACTAGGAATTTGTCGTCCAAGTAATAGTGCATGGTCTAGTCCTTTGCATCTTGTCTTGAAGAAAAATGGAGATTGGAGACCATGTGGAGATTACCGAAGTCTGAATCGTGTTACTATTCGAGATCGTTATCCTATTCCACATCTTCAAGATTTTTCGTACCAGCTTGAAGAATGTACGGTTTTTTCGACTCTTGATCTTGTCCAAGCTTATCATCAAATCCCTATTGAACCGTCTGATATTCCAAAAATCGCTATTGTGACTCCCTTCGGTTTATTTGAATTCACTAAAATGACTTTTGGTCTCAGGAATGCAGTACAAACTTTTCAGAGATTCATGCATTCCGTATTGTTGGGACTTAATTTCTCATTCATCTACTTAGATGATATTCTGATAGCATCTAAAACTTTCGAGGAACATCACGCGCATCTCGAAATTTTGAACATCCGTTAACGGTTAATCAATTCAAAAGATTTTTGGGGATGATTAATTTCTACAGACGTTTCATTCCAAAGGCCGCGGCTGATCAAATTTTACTTAATGATTTTCTTAAAGGTTATAAGAAAAATAGTAAAATTCCAATTAATTGGTCAGCAGAGACTCAGAAGATATAGTGCTTATGACAGAGAAATGTTAGCAGCGTACTCTGGCATCAAGCATTTCAGATATCTTTTGGAAGGACGATAGTTTACGTTGTTTACGGAATATAAACCACTTGTCTACGCTTATTGCTAGAATCCGGAAAAGGCATCACCGCGTCAATTCAGACATTTGGATTTCATCGGGCAGTTCACAACCGACATTCAACACATTTCAGGCATAGATAATGTCATCGCAGATACACTTTCCCGCATTAATCTAATTTATATTTTTGGAAGTATAGATTATGCACAAATTGCGGATGCCCAAACCAATGATGTCGAGCTAAAAGATCTTATGCGCGATAATTTAACTTTAAAGTTTGTCCAAGTTCCGTTGAGTTTTAACTCTAGCAAAACTATATATTGTGATATTTCGACAGCTAACCAAAGACCTTTTATTCCAATTGAATTTCGGAAAAAAATTTTAAGTTTTTTAATCTTTCACACCCCGGAATTAAAGCAACAACTAAATTATTGACGAAAAATGTCATCTGGCCCTCTATCACGAACAAAAACTATGGTACAATCCTGTTTAGCTTATCAGAAATCCAAAATTTCAAGACACACCGTTTCACCTCTCGGATCTTATCAATTAACTTCGCAACGCTTCGCAGAATTGCACTTAGACATCATTGGGCCTTTACCTATTTCTGACAATCAGCGGTATACTCCGCATGGATTTCTCGCTTTGGGGTACCAAATGTCATAGTCACCGACCAAGGTTCACAGTTTGAGTTTTGTCTTTTTAATGAGCTGTCAACGTTAATCGGATTCAGACGAGGAAGAACGACGGCCTAGAACCCAAAGTACAACGGTATGATTGAGAGATGCAACAGAACGTTAAAAATCGCAATCATGTGTCACGTCATGAACGAACTGGGTAACGTTCTTGCAAACTGTACTGTTAGGTTTACGCACGTTATATAGTGAGGAACTTAAAACTTCTCCGGCTGAACTTGTTTACGGAAATACGTATAATACGTACCAGGCACCCACAACTTTCAACGTGTTCACACGTTTTTTAAGGTCGGATTTTGTGAAGAAATCCTTACAACCACCTTATTCAGGACCGTTTAAAGTTCTCGAAAGAGGGGATAAGTTCTTCAATATTGACGTAAACGGCAGGTCAGGTGTGGTATCTCTGGATTGCCTCAAACCGTGTTTCGCGGAGAATGCGAACATTGTGGCATCGTTTCCGGCGGCCCTGCTGGGTGAGAGAACTTCTGATAACGAGCCGGATTCTGATGGTACAAACGTGTTAAAAAAAGTTCGCTTCAATCTTCCACCAAAGGAACCAGTTCAAACCAAGACTGGAAGAAAAATTAGACCACCGGCACGTTTTGACTGAAAACAGCTTCGAAACCATACTTCCACAACTCGAGCAACAAGTCCAGCGCCGAAAGGCAAATTATTATTTGATTGCGAAGTCACTGGTATTACATTTGAATTAATATTAAACCGTGAGACAGCCATGGCAACAGCATCATTAATAAGTCCAGTCAGCTCAGTGGAAGTTAACGTGTGATACTAGACTCCCTTGTTGAACCGCTGTTTGATGCCGCTGACAAGTCTGTATAATTCGTCGATGCTAGGGAAGTAGGTGGATCGTTTACACCTTGTACCACACGCCGAAACAAAAAACGCGAAAATAAGAAAAATTACCGAAAACACAAATATTACAAAAGCGAAATACACTTTAATTAAAATTAAATTTAAAATTATAAATCTTATTTTTGGACAGAAAAATTTTTATTAACTTACAATTCTGTTTAGTTTATTCAATTATCAGCCGTTGCAGACACGTTATTTAAGGTGTCACCTCGGTCTCTGGTAATATGTTGAAAGCGGCTAGTTAAGGCAGTGATACATGTACAGATTTTGCCTTTAAGGCATAAAAATTATGCGCGCTGATTGGTTAAAAGTCGGTAATCTTGAATCGCCTTATAGGCAAAAATTTTAAATTGGACATTTCTCAATTTTGTATAAGGCAATTTTTTTTTTGTTTTAAAGGCAAAATCTGTACATGTATCACCGCCTTTATGAGGCTGAGGATTATATGGTGTGCAATAATCCAGCAGTTTAAGTTTAGTTTTAAATGTTTCGACACAGCGATTCGTTCTTTTCTCACATAAACTTTTAGTGGACTTGGACAAATTAACATTTCGAAAAATGTAGCACTTAATGGATTTGGGTGATGATAATTTTTGATAAATTAACTGACAAATCTGAATTTTTATCGGGGTCACCAGTTTTGGTATTCAAAGACCAATTATTTATTATTTCTTTATAATATAGAGAACTGTTTGTAGATCTGACGGCAAAAAAATTAACCTGATTGGGACTATTTTTGTATGTTAATTTTTATGTTCATAAAGTATGCCGTGTTAAAATTTCATATAAAAAAAGATCCAATCAGCTTATTTTTAATGCGCTAGATGTCACTACCCCGGACATTTGTAGCTGTTTTGCTTTCGCAAAGCCGATTAGCTTTAATGTTAGAGGCCAATTTTGCTTTCAGCAATATTTGTTTTGAATTTCCAGTAATGGAAAATAATTGTTCATCATAGTGGGCTTTTTTGTCAGTAGTAATTGTAATCAGAATCGGTTTTATGAAAATCTTTTTTTTTTAAGGTTTTATGTAAAAGCCAACTCCACTTTAATTACTACTGATAAATTCGCCAACTATGATGAACAAATATTTTCGTTACTGGAAATTCATAAACAAATATTGCTGAAACCAAAATTGGCCTCTAACATTAAAGCTAATCGGCTTTGCGAAAGCAAAACAGCTTATAGTTCTCAATAGAACCAATTATTGCAAGTCTAAAAATATTTCTTGTATGTCAAGAAAACTTGAAAAAAACTAAACAAAAAACTGGGAACTAAAACATTTTTTGTTATTTACATAGGCTTCTAAGAATGAAAATTTTACAAAAATTTAGTTTATAAAGTTGGTTTACTAACCATTCAGGTGCTAGTCAATTTTAATTATTTTAAATGAATTTCGATACAAGGTGTGAAGACGCCACAAACTGGTCGAAAAATCTGTCTTAAAACCGATTTTTACCGTAGTAAACGACAGACAGCCTAAATTATAAATTTTTTTCCACATGTTTGCATTAAATTTCTCGGCAAAAATTTTGGAGGGCTAATTTACTATCTTGGTTTACTTCTGGATTAAGATAGTTGATAGTTCTCCCATTCCCCAGCCGTAATCAACAAAGAACATACAACTTTACTCATATGTTTATGTTTTTGTGGTAGACGGAACGATTTCAAATTTTTTAACTGTTGCTTTATGGCATTTTAAAATTTTCTTACGAAGTTGTACATCTTGTCTTTCGTATAAAAGAAATTTTGGTTCACAGGAACAGTTTTAGTTTCGTTTGCTTCAAAATTTTTTAAATCAAGTAAATTTCCTTTAGGATTTGCTATTAAATATCGGTAATTGTTATATTACTTCTAGGTGAATGGGCAGAAGGTCAGTAAACCTCTATCTTATATAGATCCCCACATCAAGAAAATTTAAATTAATTAATTGGCGAATCAACACTGGGAGTGAAAATTTTAGATGTAGTTGTAACCAATCCAATTCTCATAATTTTCATCTCTGATAATTTCACTTTACACTAATGGTTATAATAAAGCCTCCTCTTACGGTGGCAGTAAGTATTTACCAGCTACGGCGGCGGTAAGTATTCACCAGTATTTACCAATTTCGCTATCGATTTTCATATTATGCCTGCGCTCTAAAACGAAGTCCTATTTTTCCCAACATTATTTATACCACAAATCCGAGGTTATTGACTTCAGCTTTGATACTAAATAAAACTATATCGCTCTATGCAATTATTATTATTATTATTTATACGTTTTTTTATTTAGTGTCAAGCAACAATAAAAAGTTTCAAATTGGAAAACAGTCTGAATATGTGTCATGACACTCCCTCTACTATATCACTATCATGGAAATAGCGCACTAGCAACCAAAATCGTGATACGTAGCTCTCTTTTCCTCTAGCGACTATATCAAAACATATTTTGCAATTCTCTTTCGTTATTGCAATCCAAATAAAAAAATTATGTCTGAGAGTAAAAAAACCATTCGATGAGCGATGTGCACATATAAAATATAGAAATATAAAATTTCCCCTTCACTCACGCGTCATCATCATTCATCATATGATCGAAATGAGAAGTAAACATTATATACCACGTTTTGTTGTTGAGAATTTATTTTTTGTTTTTTTCAATGAAAAATATTATTGGTTGTGCGATAGTGTCGGGTAATAAAATAGAATACAACAACAACGCAGCACAATACATGCTTGATAGTTATCTCGCTAGTAATTTGTGTTGTGTTGTAGTTTTGTATTTAGTTTTCAGTGTTATTTGAACCACGGGTGGTGCGTGTAATGAATGGTACTTAATAAACTTGAAAAAATTGTATTTTACTCGATAAAATTTTAGTTTGGTGTACAAATTTATTTTGTGTTGTGTTTTTGGCAATTAAATAATGTGAAAATTTTTTTTTGGTGGAAATCATTTAAAAGTTTATTGTGTGTGGTGACCGTGTGTGTGTGTGTGACTTTTAAATAATAAAATGTTAGCGGTGAAAAACTTTTTTCTACCGGAACGTAGTAAAGCTCCTCCACTTGATCCAACGGCAAAATGTTCTCGGATGTCTGAATCATTTTTGCGGTCAATCAAGCGACGATCACTACGAGTGAAACGGACTAAATCACTGGTCGTAGTCGAACGAGAAAAACGGAAATCTGGTAAATACTTAAGTTATTGAAGTTTAATTTATATTTATGGAGAGTCGTGCAATGACTAAGAATTTGCGAATTTTTTTTTTTATTTATTATAAAGTGTTTGCCCCGTTAGATTTGCTAATTTAAAATAGAAATGACGAAAAGGTTTTAATTTCGACATAAAAATTAACTTCACGTATTTTTTATTTAAGTAAAATATTTTTTTGTTTAATGATGTTTCTTCAACCCACAACCATATTTGAAGAAAAAAAAATTATCGATTGTGTGGTGTATAGAAACAAAATCCTATATATTAACGGGAAGAAGCCGCACAACTATCGATGTATTACATAAGTTCCGAATATGTTAATTAGTATTTAGACTTCCTGTAAAATTATCGTTGCTATATCCTCAAGATAATCGAGACACTTATTAATTAACAATCCGCCTACACACTTGTAACACAGTGTTTTGGGTATATGTATATAGTGTTTCAGTAAACTATCTAGGGGGGAGGTTTGCACATAAAGTTTTAACAGATGTTGATTTTAACATTGTTGCGCGTTTTGTTTTAAAATTTTAAAATGTAAAAGTTGAATGAATCAAAATAAGAAATGACCTCATTATGTGACGTCGACTGGCGGCGATGAAATGAAAATGAAATTCGCGATTTTTTATTATCTCATCGATGATTAAAATGCGAATTATATTGCGTGCTTAAAATGATTCAATTTTGGTTTACTTTTTTTTGGCACTGTGTCAAGGGCTCCGGGAAATGCAGTTAAATTTTATATGATTGATGAATCAATATAATTATCTGGTTTATATGTAATTTCGTTGGTATATGGATAATTTTGAATTGTCAAGGTTAAAAGTTATTCTGTAGATTAGATTTAGTTCTCTTAAAATGAATCTACGTTTTTGTAACTGGTTTAATGCGGAAATCGATACTCTTAAATTCCTTATAGAATTTTACAATGAATTCCTATAACTAAACAGTCCAGTACGGCTTCGTGGTTCGATCGTTATTCAATCGGTAAAGAAAAATTTATTTCACAGCTTACAGTTATAATTATCGGCCAGGCCCTTATACTTTACCAACTGTTTCACCATTTTACACAGATTCCAAAAGCCTAAATATGCTGCTAAGGTTTATATGTTTCATTAACTGTATTAACTGTTTGCATAATAATTTCGCTCAACTTTTTAAATTATTAATTATAAACTTTATAATGGTCACCAATATCAACAATATAGATCACTCCATTTTTTTACCAAAATGGTGCAATTAAAACTAATTTTAGTTCTACGAGTATATAAAATCCATTAGTGAATCTTGAAGCCGTCGGGTCCCGATCGATTATATATTTTTTTTTTGTTCACTCAAATGCTAATTTTTTTTTAAATCATCCAACGTTTGAATCAATTTTTTGCGTATGGAGTGGCATTAAACATTTTAAATTATTGATATTAAAAGCTAGATAGTCAAATCGATTATAACTTAAATTTCACTCAAACTTCAAAATTTTAGAAGTTACACGATTTTAGCAGAGGAATAAGGAAGTGTAAAAGTAGTGTAATTCAAACTTGATTTCAACATCGGTGAACCTTCAACCATTTGCATTTTGGTCAACAATTAGGTTGGTCTGTATACTAAATGCCTAGTTTTATTTCAAATGTTAAAATTTTAAAAACCACTCAAAGCGGTAGTTAATTTTAAAAATGATTAGAAACCCAATATTTCCGTTGACTCACAAATCAATCTATTAACCAAGCTTGTTTCTCAAATTTTAAAATTTACAATCCAAATATTTAATAAGGAATATTGTGTGTTTTTTATATGCAATGTTAATTTCCCATCACGAACTTTATTAATTCATTCTGCAACTTACATCACTCCATTTTTTTTTGTTTATTAAATAGCCTAATTTAAATTAAATTTAGTTAAATAAGTCTTAGTTTGAGTCATTTTTGTGGTCATCGTTGTGGTCGCAATGTTGTGTTGTTATAGTTAGACAAAATCGATTAAATCATTTACATAAATTTCACTCAAATGTTAAAATTTTAAAAGTCACTCAATTGTTAAATTCGTTGCTCTTGTTGCCTTGCAATTTGAACGAACAGAAAAATTTACCCACTAATATTTTATTTCACTAGAAATTTGCCTTGATTTTACTTTATTTAGAAGGGTAAATTTGTGTAATTCTAATTTTGTTCAACGTAGAAAATTAAACTGCTTTTTCATAATTAGTTCCAAAGCTAAAGACGTCCGGATGCTAAATACATAGTTTTCATTAAATTTTTAACTTAGAAAATTTACTCAACACCGTTACTTCCACACTTGTTCACCACTCATCTCCTTGTAAAGTATTAGTTGGTTAAAATTTTGGAATTCACTCGAACTTTAAGTGAATTTTCTAAATTATTAATCGGCTGGTGGCTTTAATTTCACTCTAATAATTTAAAATTCCTAGTACGTCGGTTTTAATTTGTCTAGTCCAATTTTGTGGTATTATAATCGGAGTAAAAATGTATACCAAAATAAAGTATACACTGTGAAAAGGTATTTAAATTTATCAAACCACTCAAAAATCTAACTACTCATAATATTTTTAAATCTCTTATAATAACAACCTTTTATACCTAAAAAAAACATTTTTATTAACATTAATTTTTGACTGATTTAAATTATTTTGTTCAGGCCCTACGAACAAGATAATCGATCGGAGAATTTTGTTTTTTTCAGGATTAGTGAAAAGGAATTTCACTCAATGATATTATCTCTCGAATAACAAAATTCTTAGATGATTTTGATAAGATCGATTAATAAGATCGGTTGCTTGCTAACCTAAAACACCAATTCAAAATTAATACGATCACGACGAGTCACAAATTTCTATTTATAATTTTCACTCAATACAATATTTTCCCAAATAATTAATTTTTTCTTATCCATAGTAGTTTTAAAGTTTTTAGTCACATTTGAAATTTCTTTTTTTAAAACAGCTCATTTTCTGAAGTTTATTTTTCTCTAAACATAATCTTAGTCTAAATGAACCTCCAATTTTTTTAACTTTTAATTTACCGTATTTTATAGTAATTTTTCCCCTGTGATACTAAACCACAAATTCACTCATTTATTTGTACAAAATTAATGTTAAAATCGATATTTATTATAATTTTAACATTTCACTTAATCCTGAATTTTTAGGAAGTGAGTGAAATTTTTAAGGTTTGAGTGAAATTTTAAAAATCCTAATTATTGTACTAAATTTACTAAAATTTTACATTTCATTCGAATGTTTTATCTATGAATACACGATTCAGATGATATTCACATAATTTAAGGTGGATTAATCTAATCTATTCCTTTTTTACTTGTTAGTAACACATAAAATCTCTAGAACAAAGCAAAAGATTATTTGACTAAGATTTCATCAATATCAGTAGTTCATCAGTAGACTGAATCAATAAGAGAAAAAGTTTGATAAATATTGAAATTTTGATAAATTGTTACAATCTTTACACTAAAATCACTCATTTTAATTTGAATTTATAAAAGTCCTAACTACATACATAGTTCGATTCAATTTCAAATTATCAGCTTCCCTCAACATTTTAGTAATTTATGAGCCGACGTTACTTCGAAATCATAAGTGATATATTATGTTGCTTTGAATTTGCACTAAAATGTTAAAAGTTTTAAAACCCTAGTTAAATATGAAATTTGTACTCATTTGTGATAAACATTTCACATTTTGGAATTTTTAAAAACACTCAATTAAAATCACTAATTTGGTACTTCAGTTTGAATAAATTCTAAATTTAGTAAATTTCACCGAAATCTTTAAATTTTGAAAAACATTCATTTTCTGAAGTTCACCCTTCCGTGTAAACGTAGAGACACGAAATTTTAGTCTAATCGACCTTCGGAATTTTTTCCGTTAGACAAGTCGTTGCTATTGGTCTGAAGCGTTCAGATAATTCAGTTATCGTTAAAATTGTTTTTCCAATATAGACGCTATGGGTACCAACCTACAAATTTTCTTTTAAGATTCACTTAAATCCTGAACTTTTTAGATATCAGTGAATTTTTTAAAATTTGAGTGACATTTTAAAGATTTGAGTGAAAGTTTAAAATCCCAAATTTTCCATTTAATTAAATATTTTCAAACGTTTAATTTAGTTATATACATTTCATTAAGAAACGAATTCAAATTTTTGGCATTTTAAGTTTCACTCAATGTTCTTAGACAAAGAATTATATCTAATATCAAATTTACGTTTGACATTAGATATAATTCTTTCCAAGATGATAACAATCTAATTACACATAAGCACTCATTTTAAAAGTTGAAATACTCTAAATTAATCTATCAGTTTTCGTCAATAACGAATTTTCTAAGTTATGTTGACAGTCAAGTTAGTACTAAAATATCACTCAAAAGCTTTATTCGTGTATTCAATGTACTTTAGTTTCACTTGAAACTTTGGCGGTATTTCCTTTTTATTGTTTCACTCAACATTCGAATTCGAAAGTCCCAAATGTTTGTACAACTATCAATTTAACCGGTTTAACAAGAACTTTCAATGAATAGTCAAAATTTTTATCAAAATTAGTGCCACTTTTCCCCGTCATTGAACACAATAAAAAAAACAACAAAATGATCAGAATTTCGGGAGTACCCAATAAACTACAAATTGTGTCTAACACTGGTGTGGACTAGACACGTTTTGATTACTTGAAAATTTCACTCAACCATCAAATTTATATGTCACTCAAATTTCACGGTTTATATTTAGGTTTGAAATCAAACTAATCCCAATGCAGAAAATACTAGTTTCTTTTCGACCAATGGCAAGTTGAAAGTTTTCGAATTCTGATGTTTTGAATTTTATCCAAGTATGCCGGTATTAAATCATCCAAGTATCCAACCCATCCATTCCGGGTTCATGTTATTTATAACACGCATTTATTACGAGGTATTTTAACTTTCGCTTATCTATTATGTAATTCGTTGTGTCTATTTATAATTATAGTGAATAGTTTTGTATACAGTAAAAAATGGAAATTTCCTTATAAGAATATTAATTTTCACACATATTATGTACTATATACACACAAAACCAAAATCAAAAGTGAAATTAATGTGTGCGAAAAACTTGTTTGTTATTGGAAAAACAATAATACGATTGATTTGTTTTTACATGGTTGATTTTCCGGTATACATAATTAAAACAGTTGTAACACGTTCAAGTTCATCTCACATGCATCAAGATATTCCGCCCAGCTGCGATTACAAACTATTTATAGTTTTTGTATAAAATTGCTTTTTATCGAATGGCAAACAAAATTTCCGGTTACTGAGTATTTCGTTTTATGTTTTGTTGTTGCTGTCACGCGAATCACAGCAACACTCATAAATTTATAAAACAAAAACATATTTTTGAAATCACTATCGAATGATTAATTTAAAATTTGTTGTTTAGAAAAGTTAAATTTAAAATTTGATACAATTTCCAATTTAAAAAAGAACTAAAATGGTTATACCTCGACGAAAGTTTACTAAACGAAAATCGGGTAAAAATCCGATAAAGGTATGATATTTATGGTATACGTACACCGAAATCTTTTAGATATAACTTTTGTTTGATATCAAAGCAGACGATTGAACGCAAATTACGTCGCTCGCCCCGAATTGCACAACAACGGCTTCTGCTCCTCAACAGTATCGAACCGAGAATATCATCCGTTCAGCTGCTATACCAAAATGATCGTCCCAATAAATTGAGTGACGAGCAATTGCATCGGGAAACTCAAACAAGTTTTTAATGCTATCGAAAAGTGTTCAAGCCAATTTTATGTAGTAGTCTCGAAAAAAATTTGCGATTGTCCAAATATATAGTAACCATTTGGTCGTAAACAAAATAAGGTTTGTGATTTTATTAAATTTTTTTTTTGAATTACCCATAATTAAAATATGAGGCGAAAGCGAAACACCACCAGCAATGATCATCACAAAAAGAAATTAGTCCCAAAACTGAGGCGTAGATATAGGAAAAAGAGTCTCGTTCCATATATAAAGAAAGCAGACAAAGTTGATTTGGCCAAAAATGTAAGACGTTCAAAACGAATAGCAAATCGGAAATATCCACATGAATCCGATTCGGTAATATACATTGGACCAGTTGAAATGCATCATTCGACCGTGTCGGTTGATTATTCCGATAGATCTAGTTCTGTCATATTAAATAATTTACATTCGATGCCTGTGCTAAGTGACAATGTCGTCGAGGAAATGCCCCAAGCATCATTAGATCATGAAATCGTTTCATCGGCCAATGGATCAAAAGAAAATACAGCTGAAAATCAATCTAATCAGACAATTGAATTTATACCAGCTTCCGAACATGAAATACCATACTCAAATCAAGCTGCTGAAGCGGACGAAGAAGATCAGCAAATACAATTACAGTTTGTATTTCAAATACAGACTGATGATCAGATTGATAGTACGAATGATACGGCAGTAGCGGGTGGAGGTGATACATTGCCGATTCCTGATCCTAACGATGAGCAACAGGAAAATATGGATACGGAGGGGACATTATTTCAGGAATTCGCTGCTTATCTTCTTGGTGTATTTAGTGATGAAAATAATGATGCGAGCGGTGCGGACGATCATAATGGTGGTCTGAAGTAATTGTTCAGGAGTATACAACTTTTTTTGATGTTATGTGTTTGAATTTATTTTGTAAGTTTTTATTTTTGAAAATAAATTATATAGCTATTATAAATGCATATCGTTTCACTGGTTAATCGTTCAATCGTATCGACTGTGTGAGTGGCAAATTTCAAGTGAAGTGACACGACTATTGTCACTTCACATGAAATGATGCGACTATGGTAATTGGGTGTATGTTTTCTGGAGCCTTACCACCGAATCCGCCGGTGTTTGTTGTTTTTTGTTTTCGCTTCGCCTAGTGAAATCACTTGAAAAAAGTGAAAAAAAGTGACGTGAAAAAAAGAAGAATTTAAGCGAAAATTAAAAAAAAAAAGTTTATGAATTCTTGAAATTTTGACTATTGTAACTTTTACGCCACTCAATCCAACCTCAGTTTTTCTATACCTTTTTAAATTTTAATTATTTTCATTACTTTAATAAATATAATCCCAAAATCAACTAAGTTTGAAAGTTATAATTTAAATTGTGGGGAAATTAAATGATTTGAGAAATTCGACAAAATTGAAATTTTAAAATGGACAAAATTGAAATTTTAAATTTGGAAAGGGTTTGTAACTAGTAAATTTTCTAGGAATTTTGACTATTTGCTTGACATTTAGCTATGTAATTTCAATGGATTTGAAAAAGTTAATTAACTGAAGAAATAAATTGAGTTTCTAAAAATTGTAACCTATAATAAATTTTTTCTGAGATTTTATAGATACATACTGACATTAAAATTTTCAATTAGATAAATTAAATTTATTTGAGTTTCATTTAATTTCAAATTTTCATAAAATGTCTTGAATAACTTCATTCTTATTTTCGGTAATTGTTTAAGTATAAATTAATTGGAGAATTTTCAAATTTAGTTTTTTATAATTAAGTAAAAATTATTTATTTATTAATTCACAAATTTAACTAAACCTTGAAATTTTTTAAAACTTAGTTGCATTTTTCCACACTTTTAAACTAGCACATACATAGTACATACATTTTATACACCCCTATAAAACTTTGAAGATTCACTAAAAAATATAAAATACTGTTTTTTGTGTATATGAAATTCAAACCATTTTAAAAATTTTAACATATATTGAGATTGAGGTTGAATTTTGTAATTATTATGAATTTGAAAAATTTTGTGAAACTTTAAATTTTCAAAATTTGGTTTAGTAAGCTACAGTTAGAGTTACAAGAGATAAATTAAATTGACAAATATTCGAATACATATCCAAACTGAAATTTCGAAGGAGTGAGCCTACCGAACTTTTCTGTTTATTCAAAAACAAATTTCAAACGCTTTTATAAAATTCTTCTAAAAATTTTATTTAAAAATTTTATTTAAAATTTTCGAAATAATTCAACCTTCAAAAATAATAATAAATAAAAAATTTGGATAAATATTATAAAATTGTTCTAATCCGGACTATTTTTTATTAATAAAAGTGGCCGAAATTCAATAGTTTAAATTTGATAACGTTCATTTTTAGTTTTCTTCTTATTAAGAGTGTAAAATGTTGAATTAACCGCATAAAGAAATCGGTTCTGATTTTGTAACTGTATACATTTGAAAATTATTTATTAATTGTTAAAATTGCAAAATTTTGTATTTTTTATGAAAATTCGGATTTTCAAATTATCAAAATTGTAAGCTTAATAAAAACATTTAGAAATGTTCCGAAATGGTTCAATTAGAATTTTAAATATTTGATCAAAAATAAGTTTTAACAAATGTAAATATTTTTAATTGTTACGGGTTAATATTTTATTTAATATCATTCTTAATTTTATTGCAACAAGTTGAAATTTTTAAAATCATTAATAATTAAAAAAATTTAGGGAAGTCTGTATTTTTATTTTTTCAATTCGATTTGCTAACCGTTTTGTATTTTGAATATTGTATTATTCATTCAGATAACGTACGCTTCCAAAATTGGCGTATCTTATGAAAACCTGGAATTCTTCTTCTACAGCGAGACAATTTAATAATTCCACCTATTTTCGTATAATGAATGTAGAAACCTTCTGAAAATACTAAAATTTTAAGAAAATCTGATATTTGTATTATTAAACTCAAATTTCGGATAACGAATTAGTCTGGTTTTCTAAAGAGTTAACTTATGACGAATAATATTCTAAAATCAGTTTATCCGACATTTTTTGAATACTCGAATTTTTTCCGTGAAATTTTGAAATCGGAGATTCTGTCTAAATTCAAATTATTTTATCACGTTTACAGCGGGATTTTACATCAAATTTTCACCAACTTCTTGACGCTATGAGCACTATTTGACGTTATTTTGAATAAATGCCATTATATATGTAATATCAGGTAATATCTTTCGTTGTTCAAATCGTTAAAAATCTCTGGAAAATTTACCACTTTTTAACTCTTTTTGGTGTCTGTTTATGTGTTTGTCCGCAATAAATTTCTATATTCTATATTTCTATATTCTATAGAATTCAGTTAAATTTAACGCTTGCTCGAAAAAATATCTCAACTAATAGTAGGCTTCACTCAATATACAGACTTTTTAAAAAGTGGTGTTTAAATTTTTTTTTAATACTTAAATTTTATTTGAAATAATAATGTTCGAATTTTGTAAAAAATTAAATTTAAATAAAAAAATTTTGGTTGAACTTTTAAATCCATACTAAACATTTCAACAAATTAAAGTTTTAAAATTCAACACTAAAATTTTGCTGTACCACAAATAGTTGATAAATTTATAAAACTCTGAATATTTTTTGGAAATTGCTAATTTCCAAATGTTCATGAGCTAAGTGTATTCACAATTCTGAATATTTCATTATTTTATTTGTTCTACGTGCTGAGACATTTTTTTTATAAATTCTAAGAGTAACTCTGAAAATTCTAGAACAATTTGGTTCTTAAGTTTCGGAAATTTATAGCTCGGATAGTTGTAATTTTCAAATTCGATTGAATTTTCAATTTACATTCAAAATTTTGTACTATCAAATAAGAGAGATGACATTTTTTAAACCAAACAAGCCTCAAGACCTAACGTATTAATTAATTTTAAAGTACAAAGCTTTTTTGAAATTCTAAAATTTTATGAATTTTTACAATTTTTTGCTGTTTCACGACGAAGTTGGTTCTTATTGCGAATTCTCTCCAAATTCTCAATAATTAAAATTTTATGATAATTTTCAATCTTACATCAAACGAACATATTTATTTATAGAAAAGTTTAAAATTCATAAATTAAAGTTTTAAAATTCCAAGACAAAAAATTTTGCGGTACCAAAAACCTTTTTCAAATGTTCTTTTATAAAATTCTGAATATTTTTTGGAAATTTGGAATTTCCAAATTTTGATGAACTTGTTATTTGTTTTACGTGTTTTTAGAAATTCTCAACTTTATTATTTAAAAGTTCTGCAAATTCTAAAAGTAATTTAATTTTCTTGAGATTCAGAAATTTATAGCTCGGATAGTTGTAATGTTCAAATTTGTTTGAATTTTAAATTCATTCAAAATATTGTATTATCAAATAAGAGAAATAACATTTTTAAACCAAGCATATCTCAAGAATTAACTTATTAATTAATTTTAAACAGACAAATTACAAAGCTTTTTCGAAATTCTAAAATTTATGAATTGTTCCAATTGAATGCTGTTTCACGACGGAGTTGGTTTTTACTGCGAATTCTGTCCAAAAGCTCAATAATTAAAAGTTTATGATAATTTTCAATCTTACAAAAAAACGAATAAATTATTTTCAAAAAATTTAAAAAAATCCATACTAAACATTTCAATACATTGAAGTTTTAAAATTTCAAGACCAAAATTTTGCAGTACCAAAAACGTTTCGTAAATGTTGATAAATTTTATAAAATTCTGGATATTTTTTGGAAATGCTAATTTCCAAATTTTGATGAGCTGAGTGTATTCACAATTCTGAATATTTTATTTTTTCTACGTGTTTGAAAAATTATTTTGTTCTGCAAATTCTAGAACTAATTATTTTCTTGAGTTTCAGAAATTTATAACTCGGATAGTTGTAATTTTCAAATTCGATTAAATTTTCAATTTACATTCAAAATTTTGTAGTACTACCAAATAAGAGAAATAACATTTTTTAAACCAAACAAATCTGAAGAACTAACTTATTAATTAATTTAAAACAGACTTTAAATTAAAGTACAAAGCTTTTTTGAAATTCTAAAATTTTATAAATTTTTACAATTTTATGGTATTTCACGACGGAGTTGGTTCTTACTTCGAATCCTGTCCAAATTCTCAATAATTAAAATTGTATGGTAATTTTCAATCAAACGAATATATCATTTACAGAAAATTATAAAATCCTTACTAAACATTACAATAAATTAAAGTTTTAAAATTACAAGACTAAAATTTTGCAGTACCAAAAACCTTTCGTAAATGTTGGTAAATTTTATAGAATTCTGAATATTTTTTTGGAAATTCTAATTTCCAAATTTTGATGAGCTTGGGTGTATTCATATTTCTGAATATTTTATATTTTGTACGTTTTTCAAAAAATTATTTTGTTCTGCAAATTCTAAAACTAATTATTTTCTTGAGTTTCAAAAATTTGTAGCTCGGATAGTTGTAATTTTCAAATTCATCGATTGAATTTTCAATTCATTTAAAATTTTGTATTATCACATAATAGATATAACATTTTTCAAAGCAAACAAATCTCAAAAACTAACTTTTTAATTCATTTTAAACAAACTTTAAAATACAAAACTTTTTTAAATTTCTAAAATTTTATAAATTTTTACAATAGTATGCTCTTTCACGATTAATTAGTTAATGCGAATTGTGTAATTTAATTATTAGAATTGAAAAAATTATTTATTCATATTCTGTACAAACTCCCAATAATTAAAATTTTATGATAATTTTCAGTCTTACATTTGGATATTCTGAAATTCATCTCCGAAATTGAAATTTTATTCATAATCTACGGTGGTCGTATCAATAATCTGGATTTTTTTAGTTTGTTTAATAAATTTTGTTTTTTTCGAATTTTGAATATTTTTAAAAATTATTTTTAAAATTTAAAATGACTGATTTTGACCCATTTTTGTGTTTTGAAGACTGAAAACTTTATATTTTGGTTTATAAAGTTTATACCAAATTACTACAAGTTTTTGGTATTTTACCATAATATTTATAAGGACAGAATATAATCTTAAAAAATTGCTAATTTGAATATCACAAAATATAACGAATTTTTGAAGATTTCTGCTTAATCTGATCCGGTTTAGTTCACATCTCGTGAAACAACGCCAAGGCGACTACTTATTTTTAAAACAAAATTAATGATCCAAAACAAAATTTGGATCATGTTTGACTTCTATCATGATAAGTAAAATTACCGCCAATTTGTTTTGAAAATTTCATAGGCGAAAACATCAAGAAAGTGCCCAATGTGGGCCATACAATACAGCGATTGTAAGAAATCAATTTTGCCAGCCAAATTTCTAATTGAGGTCAAACCGAAATTATATTATCCCTTAAAATTTATTAAAATATATAAGCTAGAATTACAAAATTTGATATAATTGTATGAAAAATGATAAATGTATACGCGTTTGAGGCAAAACATAAATTCGTGCAGTGGATCAACCATTTTCTTATTTGGCGAATTTCTTATATACCCAGAGTCATCCTTTTATATTAGCGCACAGCGAGATAAAAACCATATCTAATTATAATATCCTAACCCTCCTCTAAATATCCTTTATAATATATTTATGTAGATCTGTATAAGATAATCATAAATAACCTGTACCCATTAATCAAAATATCTGTTGTGTGCTATTCACGTTATTATATAGTGAGAAGACATTACAATTTTCGATATACAACAAGGTATATACATATACGGAACATAATACGAGCATAATTTTTATTATGTTTTTATGAAACGAAAATTTGCCCAATAAATATATGTAATTTGTGTCAACCATGAAATGATAATAATTCACTTTGTGTTGTGTGCGCTCGGTAATTTATTGCATTCAGATCTACACGGTAAATCCATCTGCGCAAATTTTATTCTCACATTATACGTAGTAGAAACGACCGAATACGATCGTTAAAGTGCGCGGGATCGAAACTTTCATTAGAAGATGATTTATATAAGCGATGGGTCGAAAACTGATTTAGTTATGGCATGGTCAGCTGAGTAAATTTCACTTTGTTATTATTGTGTTACCAGACAAATATTTATTTGATACACATCTGTGATTTTCTCGCAATTTGTTTCAATTTTAAGGGTACACGATCTTTTCTTTATAACTAACTTTCTTCTATTATTGTGATGTGATGTTTGAGTAAAGACAAATTTCGGCAACAAAAATTCTCAATCATAATGATGTTGTATAGTTTGTACAAATTAATTTTGTTGTTGTTGTTGTTGTTATATAATATAAGATGGAGATAATTTATTTTTATTGTTTTAAATTACATATTCAAATGGTTCACACATGAAGTATTACTATCTCCCAAACAAATAACAACCAAAAACAAAAAAAAGGTTTAGGTAAATAGAAAATTATCGATCCATAAAAAAAAACTGACTATAAAACCCTTAAGTAATTTATGGACTTCTTTTGCTTCTTGGTTTAAAAACGTAAAAAGGCTAAATACCTTTTGTTTTATATGTACTTATGTTTGACCCCTTGATTACATAAATATGTCTTATTGTTTTCAATTTGGTAGACCATACTTCTTCGGTTGTTGTTTTTGTTTTTTGAAGATGTAATTTATGTTTATTTTTAACGGATAATATTGTAAAACTGTTGAGATTTTTGTTTGATGGGATATGCATGGTGTGCCATGGTTGAAGAGTTTTTTGATGAACGTGACCCTCGAACAATACTGAAGTAAATAGGAAACAATATGGTATGGTTTCATTAAGAAAGTTCCTGTTTCAGTACTATTAATTATAATTAATTCAAAATTTTTGAGTTATTTAAAATTCGGTTTGAGTTCGGACTTTCCAACTTTGTAAACGACCCAGGTTCTGCCCCATGTAGAGCACAAGGCCAGTTATAATAGAAAAGTCAAAATGTAGTTCTGCATATTGTTTCTGGTCAAGATTACTCGATTTATATCATGCAAACGAGAACAAATTCCAACGTAATTTATGGCGTGTATTACCGATAGGCTGAATTCTAATCGGTAATATTCCAATTGTAGCGTGTCAAAAATTAAAAAACAACTAAATGCAAATATGATAACTTTAGAAATAATATTTTCACATTGAAAAATTTATTTTCAATAAAATCATAAAAATTATTTAGCCGGGATTATCAACCCACACTAAGAAAAAAATGAAAATGCTAAATACATAAAATAAACTATGAAATTGTAAATGAACAACTTCGACGTTGTCGAATTTTTGTATTATGAAATACTCCACGAGTTTTTTTAAGCATTTTTGTTTTAAAAAAATGCTATATGGTTTCGGTTTGCCGTCTGTTCGTCTGTGTGCACGATAACTTGGGAACATGGAGATATCAACTTAATTTCTTCACAAGTTCAAGCAATTCATGGGAATGATCCCTATTGATTTGGACATTTCTGTGTTTAGGGTGTTCGGAGATAGGTGGGGCTTTGTTAACACCCCTCCTTAAAATTGATAGATTTTTTTTTCTATTCTGTTTTGGTTTCATCGAGCATGTGAATGTGGAATAAAAATATATCTCGTTTGGATGTGGGTTTGTGTGGGTGGTGTGGTTATGGAGGTGGCAGGAGTGATGGTATGTGAGGTGAAGGGGGTGGGATGAGGTGTTTTGGGTTTGGTGTGGGAATTTGGGATTTGGTGGATGAGGGTTTGTGTGGGTGGTGTGTGTGTGTGTGTGGAAGTAGGTGTGGAGGTGTTAAAGGGTGATAATTTGGGTGGTGCGGTATAGGGTGGTGCGGGTGAGATGGGTTTTGGGGTTTGAATTGGATAGTGGGTGGGGGGTGGTAATAATGTTTAGATGTGGTGTTTTGTGGTTGATTGGGGTCAGTTGAGATATGGTCAATTGGGATCGGTTGGGTTGGGTGTAGATGGGGTTAGGTGAGTGTGGGAGTGGGTGATCGTAATATTTGAAATACGCAAATCACACTTCATATAAGTTCTTTATAGGCAACCAAAATGCTCATAGAGTTCGGCTTCGAACCTTTCCAGTCTTTTTTTTTAGATAACGTCGACTATTTTACGACAGCTCTTGAGGTGTCGAGTACATAAAAGAAAAGTGTTAAGTGTTGAGAAATAAAAAAAGTTTGTTAGTAAAAATAAATTAATAATTTAAACTTATAAAATTTTAATTTATAAAAATTTTATATTTTTGATAATTTCCAACAATAAATATTAAATTTAAAAATAAATTATATTTTTTTTTATCAAAATGTCAGTATGATTTAAATTTTGTGAAGTTTTTAATTAGTGTTTTAGTTTGTTATATTAACAATAAACTTTTTTTGTGTTATATATATAATTTTCCTTATAGGACCGGAATGAAATAGAATGAAAGAGAAAAATTTTATTTTGATCGGATTTGGTTTTTTGGTATTCACTTTTTACTATTTAAAAATAAAGGAAAAAATTAAAAAAATATGTTTGCGCTTATGCTTTTTGTCCTTAATTATATACGAGTAACACAATTATTTTTGAACGGATTTTTTTTTTGTGTTAAAACCAAAATTAAAATCTTCTAAGCACCTTTCTTCTCAAAACACCATAATGAAATAAAAATGATTTTAGGCATACATAAGTAAAATGCAATTATTATTTTCCTTCAAAATTATTCATAATACCGATTTTCGACGTTGTCGAATTGCCGACATCATCGAAAAAAAAAAATTCATAATAGCGATTTTCGACGTTGTCAAAAAATACGGGTGTCGAAAATTTCATAATAGACCCCCTCTGGCTATTATGTAATAAAAAGATAATTATGTTTAGTCTACAAATCTTAATGTTATTTTAATTTATTAGGGGATTCGGGATACCCCACTTGAGCCGTGGCTGTGTATAGTGGATATCCACTCCAAAGCACGATCCATAATTGAAAGAGTGTTTGGACTGTTAAAATGTCGGTTTCGGTGCCTATTATCAGCTAGAGAGCTACACTATTCGCCAGCAAAGGCAATTAAAATCCTCAATATTTGTGTAGCGTACAACGTATTTGAAAACTTTGTCAATTGCGATGATATACGGATGCATGAAGAAATTGAACAAATTAATCATGACTGTTCAAACAACTTTTTAATTTTTAGTTTCTCATATTGTATCCTATTAGTTTTATCGTTTTGTTGTTTTATAATTTTAAGGTAATCTTTTTGAATCTTACTTGATTCTTTTTGAAGTTCAATTTTTTTTAATTCTGTTTTGTGAAGATCTTTTAAACTTCTCTTAGTACTGCCCAATTTTTCATTAATTGAAACGTGGAATTATTTTTGTTGCGCTATTTGCTTTTCTAATAAGTTAGTCATATTTTGTTTCTCTGTAGACTTTTTCTTGCCCGACTTCTTGGCGTAGCATTAGCAGGTGGCGGTACAGCAGGTGCATCATTAATTAAAATGTTATTTTCCGTAGATGTATTATGCTCGGTTAAATATTGAATATCGGTATAACAATCATCAACAATAGTCTGCGATGTCGAAATTGATAGTCCGTTCGAATCTGACACATTTGAGGAAGGCTCGAAGGATTTAGCGTTTAGCAATCTTTGTATGTGGCGTGGCCTTCACGTGAAAGTATAGAAAATGTGTCAAAGGCACGAATTAATATTGAAATTTAATTTTTGTAATTTACTCTTTTCCACCCCTCTACATCTTTTACTGGTGAGGCCCAATAAATTTGGCTCCAATTCTATTTGTTTCCACAAGTTGTTGCTCTTTGTTTTTGCTTGAACACTTTTAGCGTAGCCATTGGCAAAGTCTATACTTTTTCATGAGCTCAATAAGAGCATCAAATTGCTCCGTTTTTGTATTAATTTTGCTTCTATAAAATGCATATAATATTAATGTTCAATAATTTTAATTGAAATTTGGCCTTTAAAATAATACCCAAATACCAAACAAACTTAACCTCAAAGTTTGCAATTCGTAACTAACAAAAACGAAAAAAAAATCGAATTTGCTTTCAGTTAAATTTATTGGGGTTTTGATAGTTTTTCCCCGAAAATCGGAATACATAGTGCGAACAAATCTGAAAGTTTCAAATGACGTGTTTATTATCAGAAATTTATTTCCGAAAGTCGATTACGCAGCCCCGGTGGCAAAGTGGACAGCATGCTTTCTCCAGCGACCGGAGGTCCTGGGTTCGATTCCCAGTGGTGACAAGGAAAAATTTCACGGCTGGTTTAGGGTCGATGAATTAATCACTCATTATCCGAAATGAAAATATGATTATGAAACCTCATTTGAGGCGGCCAAATCCTTTGATGGGATATAGTGCCAGAGAGAGGGAGAGAGAGATTACGCGGTAAGATATCCATCTTTCAGATCTTTTACTTTCAGATCGGAATACACGGTAGACCTACTACGGTAGGGCTTTGTATTTGATCTCAACGAATAACGATGAAAGGTACAGAAAGGTTGGGCGTCGCGCTTGTATCGGACGACCTTATATTTATGTACTGACACATTTGGGTGTATCAGTTCATTATTAAATAATACAAAATGTCGATACTATGGAGGACCAGGAGTTCAAGAATAGTTTAAGAATATAAATAATAGACAGTTGACAACCATGGTATTTAGTGGAATCGGTTCAGAGTTCTCTGAAACATAATAAAATCTGTATAGTCATTCTAATTAAACTGTCTAATTTATCCCGGTTTTAGTTTGTTTGATTAAAATGCCACCCAATAACTTCCATGGCAAATATGAAAAAATAGTTAAATTTGGAATTGCTCTCATACATGGAATTTAAACTACGAACTCGGCTACTACTAACTTCTGTTTGATAAGCGATACTTAAGAAAGGTCTTCAGCATACCTAATTAACAGTCTCAATGATCAAAAAGTAGGTTAAACATGCGAAACATAATAAATATATTTTGTAACCGTTTTGTTTTGCACACTTTCAATTTCATTAAAAATGTTTTTCAGCCAAAACATTAAAATTCCTTGTGTTACACTTGCTGAAACTGACTCAGACCACGCGATGCATCGAATTCTTTTTGTATCAAAAATGACAAAATTCCAAAAAGTGTTAATTTGTCTTTTAACTGCACAAAACTCTAATTTTTTAGGATACAAACTCTCCATTAATATCAAAATTAGGTAACGCGAACAATTCATCGCAAACGACAATTCATCGAAAAGAAATTAATTGAAAACGTTAGTTCATGGAAAAATGCAACAATTTACCGAAAAAACAATTTATCGAAATCACGGTTTATGTTTCGAAAATTCGTTGAAAGAGTTCTTCTTTATTGTTTTGTTGCTATGGTAATTTTTATGGGATTTCAAAATTTGTTCGTCTCAACTGATTTGAACAAAACTTAGGCCGGATTTATGGTTTGTGTTCGTTCGTTTGTTCTGACAATTTTCATATTGCTCAATCATATTGCTCAAAAATGACGTTTTTTTCTTCTGGATTTTTCCACAAGAGATGATTGGTCGAAAAACGACGAACGAACGAACACCAACCATAAAGGCGCCTTTAGTTTAGCTAATCAAAATTAGTTTCCCATTCGAATTTATGTCTGAATAATGGCTAATTTGAATAATATGCTTTGGTTATACAAAAAGGTCATTTTGCATGACTTCTCAACCGTTTAGGTAAAAAAAATACAAACTAATTTTTGATGAAAATGAAATTGCAGTTTAAGATCTGAACTTAGTTCTAAATGAAAAATCATCACAACACCGAGGTGATAAAAATCACGAGAAGATAGCTTGCAATTTAAATGAAATGAAGCCAATTTTCAGCCACTTATGATTGAACCCGGTTTGTATGATTAAAATTTCATTCCTGTACGAATTCCGGATGTGGTTGTGAATTTGTCCGGTATTATGAATTTGAATCGAACAAAGTCAGTCCCCACCAGTTATGTTTGTATAATATAATAAAAATGAGATCTCAACTGAGACTGCGGTCCAATTCGTGACTTATTTTGTGGAGACTGACTTATTTGAAAGTCTACAATAAGCCTCCTATCACCTAGACTTATTGTAGACTCGTTTCACTTTTATGCGAAGCTTGTCCTCAAATTGGTAACTTATCAAAATAATTTTAGCAAGTTTTCAATAAGTCTATTCCACAGTAGACTAATTGTAGACTTTCAAATAAGTCAGTCTCCACAAAATAAGTCGCGAATTGGACCGCAGTCTGAGTATCGAATGTAGTAGGACACAGCAAAACAATGACATTAAAGAATTTATCGTCGATGTGATTTTTAAAAATGTGCAGAGCTGTATTAAAAACTTTAATCAAAATCCTTTGAAAAACATTAATTTTATCGACTGTCGGATCTAAATAAGTCTTTCATCGCTTAAAAGGGTCAAGTTTCATTGAGCATTCCCTATATTGCAGATCTCAGTTTTAATAATAATCGAATCTCAACCAACCGCAAATTTACAAGAAATCCACCAGAATGCACGCAGGAATCTCTAGGTATGAGTAGTTCCATTCAAATTCTTCTTTTACCAGAATGACTTATGAGACTCATATTGGAATCCTATTTTCATCTTATTTTCATGTGAAACGGTTGAGAAATTCCTTAGTCCCCCTAAAATTGGTTATTTTTAAACCAAAGTATACCACAAAGGGTGTTTCATCCCAACTGATAGAGAAATGGCGTAATTGTAGTTCAAATGGTAATTTTCCAAAACCTTTTCTTCGTTTCATCCAAATTAACTTTTCCGTCAGAACCATAAAGCGGGTCGAAAAAAAATTGAACAGGAAGGAACGTGCTACATTAAATTCGGGCACCGGATTTTAATTGATCATTTGCGAAAATACAGAATGACAAACTGCCGAAAAAATTTGATCGATACAAACACAAACAAATAAAAAGAAGAATATAATCGAAAAACAAAACATCGATTTGTTTTCGTCAAATTTATTATGATCGAATTTGCCGAAACGTCGAATATTTTTTTGTTAAAAAATTTCTGTTCGACAATAAAAAAGTAAAAAAATTTAAATCGTAAAAAAATGGCAAAATATAACATCGAACATATCTTTAAACGAATTTAAGTAATCCAATGCTGTAACGCTGGAATTACACTATAAAAGATCTTTGATAAAAGTGTTTTATAAAACATTTTTATCAATTTTCTTTGATAGTGTTAATATGCATGTTTTATAAATCTATCACTTTTATAAAATAGTTTACCAAATTTATTCTCATGCAGGTAATACCCCAAACATATAGACGCCACACATCGCCTATCTTCGCTGGTGTTCGTTACAGCTATTTTTCTCAAACATATAGACGCCGCTTTTTAACATGTAGTGCCATACGAAAATTATAATACTGCGAATGCTCAACATTTCAAAAATAAATTACATTCGAGCTCTTAATTATATTGGGGATGCTGCATTCGAATTGAATCGTCATTTAATGCAGCCTTCCAGGAAACCAGTTGACCTCTGAAAAAAGAATCTTCAATTATAGAATGTCGCGTGGTCCTATGATAATTGAAAATGCGCTTGGCCTTCTCGCCACGAGATGGAGAATCTTTTTGACCACAATCAATACCCATCCGAAAAATGTTGAGAGGATTGTGCTGGCTTGTGTAGGTCTTCACAATTTTGTGATCACAAAAGACTGAACTTTATATTGTCCTAATAATTTTTTGGACTGGGAGGATGACCACGGTGAAATAGACAGTGGGGAATGGATATTAGAGGCAACCGATACTCCCACACATATAGGAAGAGAGAGTAACCGTGGTTCGCGGGATACTTTTAATGATAGAAATATCTTACCACATTATTTATATAATGAGGGTGCCATCCCACGGCAAATGAAATTTTTTAATAGGGATTAAAATCATTAATAAATAAATTTAATTACGAAAAATAACATTTCATTTTATTTCATTTTACATATAAAAAATAATTCAATACTCGTCACAGTTTTTTCGTTTCATACTATCACAATTGAGCCATTATTTTTTAAATGCATTTATCGCCTCAAAAAATCAAAATTTTTAGTTTTTAGTGGCGCTGGTAACATTCATATCTGTTCGCTCGTATACAAATACACGTATTTGAAATTTAGCTGCGCTGCGCTATCGGCGTCTGCAGCTTCTTTAATAAATTTTGGTGGACATCTTTTAAATACCGGATCCGCTCGAAACGCGATATTTTAAAATGCGATATTTCAAAACGAGATATGACAAAACGAGATATGGTACAAAACGCGATATTTCAAAATGCGATATTTCAAAACGCGATATGGTACAAAATGTGATATGGTACAAAACGCGATATTACAAAATGCGATATTTCAAAACGCGATGCAGTACGAAACGGGATATGGTACAAAACGCGATATTTCAAAATGCGATATTTCAAAACGCGATATGGTACAAAACGCGATACGATACAAAACGCGATATTTCAAAACGCGATATTTCAAAATGCGATATGGTACAGAATATGCGTTGCGAAGCGGCGGGAGCGCAGCGACCCACCTGATACCGATCCTACATACTATCGTTCCTATCGATTTTTAATTTCTATAAACTGAAATTAAATTTCCCCTTCACCCGCCTGATATAACCCGATCCTAAACTCCCGTTTTGTACCATATCCCGTTTTGTACCATATCCCGTTTTGTACCATATCGCGTTTTGAAATATCGCGTTTTGTACCATATCGCGTTTTGTACCATATCGCGTTTTGTACCGTATCGCGTTTTGTAATATTGCGTTTTGAAATATCGCATTTTGATAATTCGCGTTTTAAAATATCGCGTTTTAAATGGGACCCTTTAAATACCGTCTCGATATTCAGGGTTTTACTCAGATTCTTTTTTTTCTGTTTCATTTTTATTTTTATAACAACGATATAATAATAAAGGCGCTTAATGTTGCTGCACACGCTGTTCAGTGTTCTCCAATTTTTACTGAAATTTGAGGAAAATTTTGATAAAATTTTTTAAGTAGTGTAATTTTTAAAAATTATTTAATCAAAATTGTTTTAAAAAAAATTTATTCAAATTTTTTATAAAACACCTTTGACAAAGATCTTTTATAGTGTAATTCCGGCCTAAGATAAGGAACAAATTAAAATAGCCTTAATTATATAATAATATAGCAACGTAGTCTAAATTCGATCATAAACTTAACGAAAAAAATCAAAGTTTTGTCTTTCGATTTTTTTTTTTCGGTAATAAAAAATATCCAACAACTTTTGACATTTTATAATTCGATTTTTCTCAAAAGGCTATTTAATCTTATTTATCTTATTTTTATGGCGACTTTAATGGGATCGTATTAAAAAAAACAAAATTTAAAATCCCGTAAACGAAGAAAAATTTAAATCCCGAAAAAAATATTTTGAAAAATACTGAAACATTAAAATACCGAAAATAAAAATTTCGAAATATAAAATACTAAATTCCCTTTACAGCAGCTTATTGTTTCTTAATAATCGTATAAGTGTTACGGTAAAAGTCCGAAATGGATAAATGCTTCGAAACCTATGAAATGTAAGTCCTATATTCTTGTAATAGTTCATCTTTACCTTCATATCACGGAAAATATTTTATGATATTAGTGCAAATTGGGGCAATTGAAGTAGTAGGGACTAACGGCTTTAGTAACTCTCACGGGATCGCGAATCATATCCCTCATGACGCTTAGGCCTCTATTCCCTTTCCCTTAGTCGTATCACTTCATGCGACTTGACTATGGATTTTCCTGTGCTGACATGTTCTACCATCACATTTTCGATACTTTATCGAAGTTTATGTCTCGCTTCTTTAGAGTTAAATGAGATACTATTTCACATTTTATATATGACTCAAGGTAATTTTTTTGTATTTTTTTTTAGTTTAATTTTGTTTTTGAGCCGTGCGCATCACAAAACAAAAATTTTAATTGTATTAAAAATTCGAATTCGAACAATAAAAAAAATAAAATAAAATTTAATTAAATGATTTTTAATTAAACGATTATTAAAATGATTTTTTTGTTAGCATTTTACACAAACACATAGAAAATTTAAAAGTTACCGAATTCAAATAAAATGTGTATGGACGTAAAGGGTGTAAGCCATAAAAGTTACCGGATTCAAGTTACCGTAGTATGGATATTGGATATGCACAATCTTAGTTGACTGCCTTATTTTGAAAAACAAAACTATTTATTATTTGTCGCATGAAAATTTCAAGTGATAGAAATTGTTGTAAGGAAATATTTATAAAGCAGCACTACGATTTAAAAAACAGTCACAACTAGTTTTGTGAACAATTATTTTGTAAGTTTCGATTTAATGATCTAGTAACCAAGAAGATGAGTAGGCACATCGAAATGACGCGAGGCGACTAAGGGAATAGGGAGGGGTGTTAGCCCTCTGATGGCGAATAAATGAAACTACCGGGATGTAGGGGAAGGTCAACAAGCTTTTCATAACCATCGGGACGAGTGCTTTTTAATCGTGTAAACGAATTAAAAAAAAATCGAATATTTACTGACTTCGGACTTTAACCGTACCATAAGCATTATTAAAGTGATTAACCTTTTTCAATTATAATATTGTATCTTACGAATATTTTTCAGTTTTTTGAAATTTTTAAGGAGTTTGTTATTAAGTATTTTTAATTTCAGGATCTAAAATTTTCGGGAACTATTTTTTCAGAATTTTTATTTCGCCTTAAAGCCGCTTGGCTTTGAACTACTTTGCACCAGAACGACAAAAATGATTTTAAAAATACTTAAATTGCTTTAAATTTGATTTAATTGTATGTTCGATGTTTTATTTTGCGACAATTTTTTACTACCGATTATTTTATTTTTGGATATTAATTTTTCGTTATTTTTGTAAGTCAATATATTATTTTGCCTTCTATGGCTTTTTAAATTATCCATTTGTATAATATTTTGAAAGAATTGTTGTTCTCGGTAAATTGTATTGAATTGCTGTTTCCGGTGAATGATTCTTGAATAAATTGTTTTGGACAGCAAATGTAAATGGTTCTTACAACTTTGTCCATTTTCGACTCAAAAGCCGTGAGGTTAGTTATTTTTTAATTGACATTCATTTAGTTACTATTCTACTGTTTAGTGTGAGGGGAGATAGTGTGAATGCAATAGTGCAACGCAACTTTAAATATATTGGTAATTAGCAAGCCAAACTCCTCTATTACAAGAAAATAACTAAAACAATTCGCAAAAAACACTTAAAAGAAAAAATTCCAGGGACATATTAATATCAATCCAGCACCATATTTTCTAACAGTCCCTTCTCAAATTTCTAACGTTCTCACTTCGACAATATGTAGGTTTTTTTCCATTCGACGAAAAAGCCATTTTTTATTGCCATTTCGCCATCTACTGATCTGATCACCAATTGAATGATCAATTATTTGGACAGCTCTACCATTTCATCCGACTTTCTACAGAATTATGACTAACACAGATTTGGTTTTGAATATGAAATACGAAATTGATAATCACCATGTTTCCCCATACTCTATAAACGCTCATAACAGTTAGCCTAAATATAAAATGTTTGGCATTGATAGAAATTTTGTCGCTTCTCGTTTTTATTTAAAATATTTTATTATTTAATTTACATAGCTATTTATGGAATTCCGATCTAAAATAAATATTTGTGTACAAAAATGTAATCGGTATTTAAACATGTTATCTGTTTGTTTTGGTATATCCATATTAGGAAATTCGAGTAGTTTTTGCAATGCCATTTGTCTCTTAACCTTTACGAAATTGATCACGACATTAGATTTCTTAGCGCATTAGTGTATTTTGGTGTGTGCCCAAAGCCATTGGTTTTATATAATTGGATTACGTTGTCGAAAATGAATTTAGATAAGTCAACGACTTACTTTAATTTAATTCAATCTAATAATGTCTAGACGTTTAACTAATTACTAAACTTTTTATTTTTTTGTTCCAGGTAATTATCAACTTTAGTACATATTGCATCTGGTAGTCATGGAGTACGTTTTTGGGTAAAGTACATCGTTTCATATCACCAACCGAAATATTGCCAAACTTCGAACGACCCAATGTTGTTTTCTTTATAACGCCTATTTCTTATTTATGTACATTCGTATCATTATGTAAGTATGTATTCGCATTGTCCGGCATAAAATAAAATATATCTTTTCGTGATCACTCCACATAAACCAGTCGTCAAGTATCATGTACACGAAAACTAATAAAGCACGAGGGGTTTCACAAAAAAAAATATTTTTGCAACAATTATACGTTGTTTTGTTATTTTTCAATTGGACATTTATACCATGTGTGCGATATATAGCTTTCGAGATGCCTTTGTGTTCGTTCTTATTCTTAAAGAATTAAAAGAGAAATTGTAACAATAATATTATAAATGAGGAACTGGATATATATCTCTATATATAATTTCATGTAACAATAGAATGGTAATGCAAATTTATTTGCGTCCATTTGTACGCCGAGAGGTATTGCCATGCTATATATCGTCGCAAATATACAAGACAATGTAATTCTATTCTGTGTACACTTGTGTGCTTAGATTTTGTTGTTCCCCCTCCCAGAGGAAGTTGTAAACGAACCGCCGAAATATTTTATCCCAAAAAACAGGACTATATAGCATAATATCCTGCATTCACTTCAATAATCTTTAAACAAAATATAATTCGCAAACAAATATGTCTAATCAAATATTATAAAACTCAAGATTTATTTTACAGTTTTTTTTTTGAGTAAATATTTCGATGAATCATATAATGGAAAACCAATTTTATACTTTTAAAGATTTGCGCGCGAAATATAATAAGGACCAGTTTGATTAGAAATTCACATGGAAATTAGTTTTGATGGGATGACCCTAATTTTATGGATGAAGGATTTATTATTTTGAAGAAAATATTTATCTGGACCGTTTCTTTAATTTGTTTAGTTTGAATTTGTTGAATAGTCGCTTGCGTATACATCGACATAATATAGGGTAAACTCTCATATAGATTTGCCTTGTAAAAAAAAACTGATTAAAAAATTTAAAAAAGATTAGAAAATTCGAGCTAATTGGTTTTTCTGTTCTGAGTACTCCTAGGTATTAAACCTCAACCTTGGTCTCAGGGCCAAAACCATCTGTGCAACATTATATTTAAATGTTTTATATTTAAATGTACTGGGTGTTCCAAAATTAATCACCCGACTCGTTATGATCTTGTTAGGAAGCAAATGTAAATCGGGTGCATTATTCTGTGCATTGTTTTTATTGGGATCCCAACTGATGATGTTCTTCCAAACTTTACTTAATACACTCAATATTTTCCAATGGCCGAACTGTTCGATTTCTCCCTGTACGTCTACGATCACTAGTGATTCCGTTGGGTGTACTACGAAATCCCGGTTTTCAAAATCCTGGTTTCAAAATCCCGGTTTTCAAAATTCCGATTTTCTTTTCTTCTAGTTCTAAAGTCTTGATTTTGAAAAATATGTTTTTTATTAATTCGGGCCGGCAGGACTAATAATATTTTAACATAAAAATAAGATATCTTGTCCAAAAATTTTCTAGAAAAAACCAAGGCTGTGAAGTCAGAGGTGGCAACATGTCACACTGCATGCCGCGCGGAGGAGTGGATTATACAGAATCTATTAATGACATCTACTAAAAAGAAAAATAATTGCACCATTTTGTCATGCAAGATTTTGTAATTGCAACATTTTGTACTTGCAACATTTTCAACTCCATTTCCGTCGCACTAATGACAATATTTCAGAACTTTTTCAAACATCATTTTAAAATCCCATATGCCGATTTTCGATATAATCGGTTTAGAAATGCCCAGGTTTCATCCCTAACCGCCTTATTTCAGAACTTTATCAAAAACGCATTTTTTGAATCCCATTTAGGACCCACATGTCGAATTTCAACTAAATCGGTTAAAAAATAGCCTAGTTCCATAGCGATGGCCATATTTCAGAACTTTTTCGACAAATCATTTTAGAATTCGATTTCCATCGCACGTATCGAATTTCAACAAAATCTGTTAAGAAATGGCCAAATTACATCCCTATTAGCCATTTTCTAGAATTTTAGCGCAAACTCATTTTTGAATTTTGTCAAGAAACAATCCCACATGTCAAATTTTAAAAATTCAAATCGGGTTTTTGAAAACCTGGATTTTAAAATCTTGGATTGTGAAAACCGGGATATATAAAAACCGGGATTGTAACAAACCGGGATTTTGAAAACCGGGATTTCGTTACACGCCCGCTTCCGTTTTTTTGGATTTTTTGTTAAAAAATTCGCTTGGCCTTTGATAAGTCACTTCGGCCCACTTCATTCGAATCGTAAATTTCAAAGTAACACAACTGATTTAAATAAAATAAATTTTAGAATATTAAATATTTCTTAATTTTTATTTTCTGAATTCATACTAACACATTTTTAATACGAACTATTTTTAGCTTAATTGTTTTTTGGATAAATTGTTTACGAACCAAATTGGTAGTGAATAATAGTGCATGACTCTCGATAAGATATAATATAAATTTCAACTGGAATTTGTGGGTAAATTTGGTACTTCGAAATTTCGGTCTGATATTTCACCTAAAATGTAGCGTCCCATGAAAATTACCTTGAATGTCCTCCTAATTAGAATTTTGCAGCTTTACGATATATTTAGATCCGACATTTATTGTGATTTAAATCCTTTCTAAAAATATGATGATGCCAGTATAGATGCTGGCATGGAGCTTACAATGTGCAGATGGTCTAAAATCGGTCCTATAGCCGTACGTCCTCGAGTTGGCTGATTATGCGTAAAGTAAGGATGTAAAAAGTATAACCACGAAAGAGCAGGTTGAGCCTTGAGCCCCCCAAAATAGATTGCATTGTAAATAAATAAACAAAAATTGAATTGAATAATAATTGATAATGAAAACTGGCAATAAAAAAAATATTTTTTCCCATGTATCGAAAATAAATCGGACTACTGCTACCGACTTCCCGAAACCGTTTTTTTTTCATCTCAGTTGCCTAGTTACAAATCTTGCCACAGATTTTGAGAGAAAAAATGGATTACAACAACAAAATCTGAAATGAGTAAAAATGTAAAAAATAGCTGGTCTTATCCAAATGACCCGTATTGTACATTGTTAGACAAACCCTAATAAGAATTATTTGAGGCAACAAAAACTTCGAGATCTGGCATTTGACACATTAAAACAGCCGACATGCCAAACGTTATATGTTAAAAATTGTGAATCTAAGTGCGATGGCAAAAAATCATTTGTTTTATTCAAAATCAGTGTTAACAATTTTCGGGGGGCATATTTTTCTTGTGTTGGCACGTTATGATTAACAGTTAATTGGTGAAAACATGACATTTTGACAAATGGTTAATGTGTGTTGAATCAATTCCTAAAAAGTACATAGTTCGATTCTGATTAAAATTTGATGGTTAAGTTTTTTTTATCAGTAATTAAAATTTTATTACTTCGTGCTATGAAAAATAATTCACTCACTTAAACTTTACCATAATTTGTTTTGTGTCACAGTCATAAACTCAAATTACTGTAAAATTTTTTCTTGTAAGTCTATTGTAAAATGATAAGAGAAGTCTTGGACAGTTGTTATTCCGATTATTCTAAGGTATGATTAGCAGAAAAATATAATAATCTAAGGCGTAAAGACCGTTGCAACTGACATCTCTTGTGAGACCTGGATAATCTTTTTTCATATATTGCTACACGTTGAGCAGCCTAAACGAACGATTAATGCATGCAAACTTATAAATCTTCTCATCGGGGTTTTCTCCTTACTATTAAGGACCCCACATGTAACTTTAAATAATAGAGTTATACCCCAATTTTGTTATGATTCTACTAAATTTTAAACGAAAATGAAATTTTTAAATTAATTTAAAATATTTACCGTGAAATTTGAAAAAGTCATGACCACTTTCCCCTAAAGCAATATCTAATATCATCTTTGTTCCTTCAAAACTATACCATAATTTTACCGCTGAAATGAGATGCAGGGTTTTCAAGTTTATGGTGGTGATAGTGCTTACCTTAAAGACTCTCAAAATGAACTTTGCAAAATTTCACTCAAAAATCAATTTTCACTCAATGAATGAAGTGAGTGACATATTGTATTTTTGAGTGAAATTTTTCAAAATTTATTTTTTGAATACCATTGGGATTCCATTTCCAATATTTAATGTGAAATACTTATCGATGTGACAAGGTAAGACCAAGCGTGGGCATTTGTCTAAATTTGATGAGCCCTCAGTAGTTAGAGCTTTCCTATTTGTTAATTTCATGTAAGGAACTGTGATAAGTGGCACAATTCTTTCACTATTATGTGATATGCCCACACTTGTTGACATCTCTGAGGTTCTTGGAAACTAAACTTTAGCAAGTATTTTGTTTATCTTTATGTAGTGAGTTATGGTAAATATTTTCGGATTTCGTTTCATCAAAATTCTATGCTTACATGGTTATTTATTACCATTGAAAATTGCTGCGCTTTTGCTATATGAATCTTCGATTAGAACATATTGAACCCAAATCCTAGTACTAGTGCTGAACGCCGGATGATCAGTCGTCAATCTAAAAATTAGCCAGCAGCCCTATTCCTGAATACGATACGAAAACGAAAGTATAAGATTCCTATTCAATTTTAAATCAGAATCGTACGAATCTTCGCAAATGGTTAAGTTATGTGAATATATTTCTAGTGACTGTGAGGCAACTTCAGACCTTCCTCAGGTTAGTTATTTGGATCCTTTTTTACTGTCTATTAACGATGTTCACGTTAGCGTGTTTAATTCGAAGATTTTGTTGTACGCAGATGACATGAAAATCTACGTTAAAATAAATTACTTTAGACGGGAGCTAAACGTATCAAAATGTTGAGTGTTGAGTTTCCATAATGATTGATTGATTGATTGATTGGACTGTAGAACCAAGTGCTAGCCAAGAGTCCCGGATAACGCCGGGCCTATTCCTACAGCCTGTTTACACATAACAATAGGAAGGATAGGAAAGGTTTTTTTTTTTGGGACGGAACGATCCGGTTGCAGACACCTAGCGATCGTACAGCACAACACAATTCTAATCTACTTCTAATCTACTAGTGGAAGGATAAAGGCTTAATAGGTTTAATGGATAACGATGGTATTGCTTTAATCTTCAACAATTGCCTCACTAAATCAACCACCTGAGAAAAAATAATATTATTTCACGTGCATCTGGAAGTTTTCTGTAATATAATTCTACATTAATACTTTTCAGCTACCTTAACAAAATTGATTAATTAGATCAGCCTGGTTACAAATACCTAGGTAAAGCCAATAGTTAGTAACATAGTGACAGCACAATTCTAATCTACACCACCAGCAATTAATATTTCAAAGAAATATTAATTCATACCACCTAAAGATTCCTGAAATTAATTCTTAATTAATCTACTGGTTTCCTAAATAATATAAATATTTATTAATTTAATCCACTACAACTTACAATATAGTTTCCTGAAACCATAGTTATTTGAATTATATTAACAATTAATATTAAACTATTAATAATTTCTCTAAAACCCTTAGCATTTAATAAATCCACTGCAAACGGGTCGTTAAAATAACTCAGTAAACATATATTAATTATTAAACCTGAAAACAAACTGTATGATTATTATTGATTACTTAATTGTATTCAATATATTCAACCTTATTACCTTATTACATAAGTTATTATGAAACATAAAAACAAGATACTAAAACATGTATTTCACGCGCAAAATGACAGAAAATAAAAATTTAGTTAAAATCATTAAAAATTTGAATTTTACTCGATCAAGAAAGATATACAGAAAAGAGTTTGTTTACGCCGCAATGACAATTAAATTCGGCAATCTTAACTGACCCTAGCAAATACTTTATAATTAATGTGTATCAAATAAGTGATCATTAATTCATTATAGTCATGAAAATTAAAAGATTTACTAATTAACTTAAAAATAATATAAGTAAGGTCCGGAAAGACAGCACAAAACTAATCTACTAGGAGAAGGATAGAGGTTCAATATGTTAAATGGATAATGATGGTATTAGTCATCAACAATTGCTTCTTTAAAACAGTAACCTAAGAAAAAATGTTATTATTTCATATGTATCTGGAAATCACCTGAAATTGAATACTATATTAATACTTTTCGACTTCCTAAACAAACCTAGATAAAGACAATAGTTAGTAACACAAAGGCAATACAACTCTAAACTACACAATCAACAATTAATATTACAAAGAAATATTATTTTCACAAGCCTATGTATATTACCAGAAAACTAATAATAAATTAATATATTGCTGCTTATCTAAACCTAAATAATATGAACATTTATTAATTAAATAAAAAAAAAAAGAAAAAAAAGTAATAATAGTATATAATAATAAAAAAAAAATAATATAATAAACTAAAATAATTATAAATAAAAACATTCAATTGTGCATCTAATATATACATGTATACATACATATGTAAACACTTACATACATATATATTCATACACACACATACAGTCAGAAACATTCAGTCGTACACGGCACGTCTCTTCTATCACAGTGTTGAAATTTAATAAGAAAACGAAAATCTCCCCAGACCCTCCCTACAATCCTAGTCCATCCACCATCCTAGACAACAATAACAAAAAAGGATTCACCCCTTAATACCAATCAGAAGATCACAAAAGCTACAAACATTGAGCCATGCTACACACGGTTTCATAAGACCGGCTTCACCTTTTTCCGCTAGAACAGAACAAAACAATACAAAACAATTTGGTGTTTCAATATAAAATAAGGGTTCCAATTAACAATAAAAATCTATTACGACTTAGTTTGAAATCAGAAGCTGAAATCGTGTGTAGCTTGGCTGATTCAGTCGTATACGACTTCATGGAAAAACACTTGAGCTATAATTTTTTAGTGCGTATTTTCTTTACTTTGCTTTTTGTTTATTATTCAATCAGTGCAATTCCATATCTAATTTATTTCACACCCGTAATTTAATTGATTGTGGTCTTTCAAAATGGTTAAGAGTACGTAGGTTAATATTAGATCGTTAGTTAGATCGTCCACAGAAGAAAAGGGAAATCATTGAGTGAAATCGCGATAATACTTAACAATTTGTAAATCAAAAGTACAAAAGTTTATGATCGGTATTTTAAAGAAGGCCGGAAACAAAATACACCCAGCACAAAAGGTCCGACACAAATATCACCATCAAAAGAAAAGTTCATTAATCGCAAAATAAGACAAAATCCTAAGTTAACTGCAGTGGAATTAACTAAAATTTTAAGAAAAAATTGTTATTTTCACGTATAGCAAGGAAAAAGCCTTTTATTAGTAAAGAAAATAAAAGAAGAGTAGATTTTGCCTTAAAATGCAAAAACTAAAGTATTGAATTTTGGAAAAATTTGATTTTCATCGATGACAGTCAATTTACCATGTTTCAAAGTGGTAAAAGGCAAGAAAAAGTTTTGAGAAAACGCAGTGAAGAGTGTTATGTTAGAAATGTTTGTCCAACGTTTAAACACGGTGGAAATAGTGTAATGTTCTGGGGAGCTATGGGTCATAAAAGAGTTGGTCATTTAGAATTTATTGATGGGATTATCGTCAAGGTAAAATATTTAAACATTTAAAGAAAAATTTATAAGAATCAGCTCGAAAACTAGATATAGAAAATAATTTTCATTTTTATCAGGACAATTATCCTAAACATAAAGCATGGATTGTTAGAATATGGTGTCTTTTCAAGGGTCCAAAAGTGTTTGGGACTTGAAAATCAGAAAATAATTAAGAAATGTTTTCAACTATACTTACAAACTTAAATAAGGTTTTTTAAGAAAAAAAAAAAAAAAAAAAAAGGCATGTTTGTTGACTCACAATTGTGTGGGTAAGGCAAAAGAATCATGTAAAAAAATTATTTTTATATGTTTTTGAACCAACTTACGCAATCAAGGTAAATTATTTATCAAAAACGCCATTACATACTATGTTTTTTTTCACTCACACATTTGTGTGGTTTGGACTTGATAGTGCCATTTTTTTTTTTTTTTTGGTAGAAAAAGGGATATCGTGGATCATACATTTATATATGCATACACACGTTTGCTTTGTATACTTTTGTTTAAGACAATCATCGTTGTGTGTAAATACAAAATGAATAGAGAGAGCGAAGAGAGCTTCAAGAAAAAGAAATTTATAATTTACATATAAACAACATCCATGCGCACACAAACACCTTTTAATTCTTCCTACTTAACTTATACAGTAAAACTTCTACAAGTTGATCCATTTAGACTGTGTCCGAATTGCGTGACAAACACTTTCCAGCACAAATATTTGACACTAACGTGAACAATTTTCTCTTCCGGTAATTTTTTTTCAAGTTTCTGCCCGAATTCTGTGATAATTTTTTGGTAAAAATTCCCCACCCTCACTTTTAATTTTAATTTGAAAATATTAAATTTAATCATGATAAGATTTAGATTAAGTTATACATTATTAAAAACACTTGAAATCATACATCCAGTTATATTTATTTAATTATAACTTTGTACTGAATTATTTGAAAATCGAAGTACAATGATATTGTGGAATATTTAACCTTAAGGCAATTTCTTTTACATAATAAACAGCTTCTAATCATAATCAATGCCCTAAGCAAGTACATTCGATAATTTCCATTCGATTAAATTTTCACTTATCTGTCAAAAATTATTATGCTCATAGACTGTGATAATTCGTGTGTCTTCGATATTTTCACAATGTTTGTACTAAAAAACATGCATCACACAACCCGGACACAGTCCAAGTTGCCAAAATAATATGCTTAAGATAGAGAAAATTCGAGTAAAAGAAATCAAAAACAAGTTTCGGTCGAACTACCCGAGCATATATACAAATATTAGATATTATACATGTATGTATTATTTAAACAGGAAATTTTGATGAAAAATGTCCCTACCATAAATCGAAATTCGATTTAAGTAATAATTCGACTTACAGAAGCCTCACTGTATTTACACACACACCCACAACATATAAACATTCATAAATATATACAACATTTATGTATGTATATAATAAAATATATAAAAAAGAAACCTCTCTGAATTGCACTTCCATATGCAGATATATACATATACAAATATCGAAAAATTAAAACGACATATACTTCGCGTAGAAATATATCCCGTTACAAATATTTCAACACAGTTTAATGTATATAAAAACATTTGATCCACTGAACACCACTTTTTAATTATTATTATATGATTATTTTTGAAAATAGTTAACTGTTATAATCAAAAAACTAGATTAAACTTAAAATTAAAAACAACGCGTACACACATTTCAAAGTGTAAATGATCGATCATTTACACTTTACTTATTAATTATTAAGAACACACAAATTATTATTATTAATTTTAATATTAATATTTATTTGAACACATATATATTATTAGTTAATTAATTAATTTATTAAAACACATTTAAATTATTTCTTTATTTATTAATTTAGAGGAGAGACAAAAAACACATCTTTCCTCTACGACGTTCAATCGCCTTCCGTTGAGTGTTGAGTTTCCATAGAAAGAAAAACCTCACTACTTATTAATTGATTGATTGGTCGTAGGACCTAATACTGGACAAGTGTGCCGAATAACGCCGGTCCTATTAAAAAATATTATATAAAATTATTATAAAATGTTTCATTATTTAAAATGTTTCCAAAAATGATCAAAATCAAAAATTAGTCCAGTAGTAAAATTAAAATTAGCCAATATGTAGTATTGAAAACTTTATTATTTGTTATGAATGCCATCTATCTAGTATTTTAACAACTAAAACTAATAAATGCTCATACATAGATGTCGCTTTTTCATTTTCTTAAATTATATCAGCACACTAAGTGCGGGACATACTTTAATGCTAATATAAGTAGCCCTCCTCCTCTTTTTGTAGGTTGGCGGTAACTTTGAAATTAAAATAGGAACCTATATTTTTATTGCAGATTCAGATTTTACGATTTAAAGTACGTAGGATTTCTTTGAAACATTTTTCCGATTCATGATAGATGGCGCTGTTAAATTAAATTTATATTAAATATTTTCGATTTTTCCTACTGAGAACCTATGCATACGATTTTGCAATAAGTTTGAATTAATATCAACTTTTATCGTAAACCTGGAACATGCGTTTTTTTTTCAAATAAATCATCAATTCAGTTCAAAGATTATTCTGAAAACAAAAAGACATGTTTGCGTTAGGTTATTAACACAACACAAAATGGATTGTTAAATGGCACAAGAAAAAATTGAAATGGTCCTGGTTTATGGAGAAGCTGGCCGTAGTCGTGATAATGCAATCACTCTCTACGCTTCGCATTTTCCGGATAGGATTCGGTCAAGTGCTTCTTTTTATCGGACTGTTAAACAATTGACTACCGGATGGACGTGTTCAACCGAAAAAAAGGGTTCGCCGAGCAACAGTCACTGAGGAAAGTAATGAAACTGCTGTATTGGCTGCAGTAACTCATAATTTTCATATAGTATCCGAGAAATAGATAGCGATTCTGGATTGTCACAAACCAGTGTTTGGAAAATTTTAAAACGTCATAAGTATCATCCGTATCATGTTTTTTTATACCAAGATCTTCATGACATTGATTTCCAAAATAGGATAACTTGTTGTCAGTGGGCACGTGAGCAAATACAGCAAAATCCCAATTTTTTCGCTACGTATTGTTCTCCGACGAGTCGCCTTTTACAAACCATGGACAGTTAATCGACACAACATGCATTACTGGAGATAAGCACCCTTGGACTGCCAACGTGTGCTGTGGAATAATTGGCAACAAACTGATTTGAAAGCAGATTTAACCGCATGTTTCTACGTTACGATACTAGTAGTTTCTTGAGAAGTCAGAATCGTATGCCTAGGTTCTCCAGTAGGAGAAATCGAAACAATTTAATATAAATTTAAATTAACAGCGCCATCTATCATGAATCGAAAAACATGTTTCAAAGAAATCCTACGTACTTTAAGTCGTAGAATCCGAATCTGCAATAAAAAATAGGGGTTCCTATTTTAATTTCACAGTTGCCGCCCCACCTACAAGAAGGGGAGGAGGGGCACTAATGTATGTAAAAATTATCATCATCAAAGGTCAAATGCTCAGATTTTATTTCAAGAGAGCCAAGAGATCCTTAACACAAGCCTATAATGAACACCGATCTGAGAATCGATCTTGAATTTTGTTACTCATCCGATGACTAATCGCCTACCTGCTATCCTCCTCCTTTTTTATTAATATTTCCGTATGAGTAACAGTTGGTTGGGACGAACAATAGATATAATTTTTATTGCCTATTTTTTGTCCCTCCTTCTTTTATTTATTTTTTGCTTTTTTCTACTATATATAACAAAATTTTTACTTTTACAAACCAGTAGATACTCCTGATGATGGATGACCTAACAAGTCGAAATCGATCGAGTAATTTTTTGAACAAATTTTTTAATTAAAATATTCAAAAACCTAATTTTTGCGAAATAAAAAGCTCTCATGCTTTGAAAACGGTACCTTTTAGGATTGCTCCTCACAGAACGACGTACGGCCAGAACGAGCGTATTACAAGAATGCTGCGCGAGACTAACATATATTTCCCGAAAGGATCACGTTAATTCTCATAAAGGTAAATGGGAGCTATGAATATTTCAATAACGGACAAGGACAATACAAGCAGTAAAGTGGCACTCGCAGTTCTTGAGCTTTTATGTGCCAATAATACTGTTGTGATCATTTAGGCATCTGATGATTATGTAAAATTGAAGACAATATGATTGCTTAACTGATCCACGGTACATGCCAGGAATGCATCTAGGGCCGCAGTGACGTTTAGTACCGAAACCGTTGTGTTTAAACTTTTTAATAACTGCAAAAAAAAAAAGTTCGTTAAAAATCCTTTTAATTCTGTTTGAGCAGCTTGTAGTTTCGTGTTAATACTCATTTTATATGATTTAATTGGAACGTGACATAAATTAATTTTTAATTAATTATTGTAAGATGCAAATGCAAGTCGTAACTGTTATTACTCAATAATAAAAATTTGTGTGTAAATTTCTGATGAACTCATTACTTTTAATAATCGTGTCATTGCATAATAAATGATGTAATAAATTTTATAATTAGACATGCATCCCGCAATTTATCTATATGTATATACTCTACCCCACATTAAAACTTTTAATTTCGCGGTTTTTATAAACGTAAAAGAACATCTTGAACTATTCAGTTCACCTGCGCCATAAATATAAAACGATAACAATGAAAAACACCCGTTAAGGATATATAAGTACCGTAAAATCGTCTTAACTTCAAAGATCGACCCACAGTCGTCGCATGTCAAATAGTCAAATTTATGTCATTCGTACACAAAAAATCATTCTTAGAACATAAATACATTATTATTAAATCAACCCTCGATTGTCGAGTTGTAATATAGGTGCCCATATTCTATAATACGAAACAAATCAAACTTCAATTCGATGTTTTTTTTTTGCTGGAACAAAGGTCCAAGAAATATGTAAAGGAAAATTTTAATAAATAACAAGACACGTAATTGCTCCATATAATAACATATTTTTATGTACAAAAAAAAAACCGTTTGCTTTATAAAGACAATACTACTAATAATACATAGTAATAAGAAATATCAGAATCTGCAATCAACTTATTAAACCATCTGCTTTCTTCTTAATAATATAAAATGTACCGAGCTCTATCTATGCTGCATATATATACATACATAAAAGAAACAAATTTTTGTTGCACATAAAAGAAACTGTCTACCTTTTTATATCTTTGTGTAGCATAAAATATTCCTCCTTCTTCGCCTTTCTCATTTTATTCATATAAAATACCAAACGATACATGAATCCTTATAGACTTTGAATATCTAATCGTGTATATCCTTCTTATATACAACTTTTTGAGGAAAATTCAATTTTCTCTATTCATATTTCAATTTTCATTTTTGATTAAAGGAATAACGAATCCAAAGTGTGATGTAATAGCAACAACAAAAACCTGTATTTATACACAACACAGGGTAAAATGAAATTACATTTTTGTGCAAAAAGTGGTTATTTCCGGTGATCGAATTTCGTGTACATATTGAATATTTGAATATGAGGGGGGTTGAATCCGAGGTTAAAAGGATTGATGTTTTTGTGTAAATGGCCCCAGGTGTTGACATTTGACAAGTGTGGGTAATTTGATGTTTTAGTAGCAATCCATCTCGTCTAACTTTCATTTTTATTAAAACCCATTACGTCCAACTGAAGATAGTTTATGTAATAAATATTTCTGTACTTTTTACACTATTTACCGTAGGCACTTGGCGAACACACATTTTATGAAACACTTGTTTTTTTTTATTTCGCAAAAAATTAGATTTTTGAATATTTTACTAATTAAAAAATTTGTTCAAAAAGTTTAAAAAATCACTCGACCTATTTCGACTTGCTAGGTCATCATGTCGTATGTAAGCATTTGTATTTAAATCTAACAGTAGGATTAGTTTAGCACAAGTTTCACCCACCTTTCGTACGCGTTTAAAAAAGAGGTACCCGGATCGAATCCCGATAGGGGCAGGATGCAAAGTGAAATTTCATCAACAGATTATGATCTGTGGTGAAATGTAACAAATCTATGACCCCCCTGTCGGTGTGCAGAACCCATGGGGCCGACCCATCTTCCATGCCAATATAGGCTGCCATGGAGCCTGCAATGTGCAGATTGTCTTAAATCGGTCCTATTGCGGTACGTCCTCGAGTTGGCCGCGAGGAGTAAAGTAAGGACGTAAGGAAAAATAATTGACATTTTAGGTCATATTTGAAAAATTTCACATCAAATAATGTTTAAATTTTCTTCTCTCTCTCTTTCTCTCTCTCTCTCCCTCTCTCTTGTTTAAAAAATCACATAATGCCATATAAATTACTAAGCTAAAAATTGAATTTTTAAATTCTTAAAATTTTCGAATTTCCTAAAGAAACTGAATATCTCTAGTACGTTTATTAGAGTTTTCTATGTTCCAAACTTTTTGAAATGCTAATTATTTTTATGTGATCAAATTAATTTTAGCGAAGCTTTACTAACCTAATAATTTAAAATTTTTTTAATAAATTGAATATCTGGAAATGAATATTTTCCGCTTTTTATTTATGGATTGTAAATTACACTCGCATTTTCGTGCATATCTCTTCATAAGATTATAAAAATCAAATATGAATGCGTACCATAATATGTGCAATGAAATTGAAATAGTTATCAAATTCGTAGCGATATGTAATAATTCGCTAAGGCATTATGATTATATTTTCAATATAAGTTCAAAATATGTATGTTCCAAAATTTGTAGTTTGATCACTGCAAGAGTGCAAACAGTCTTGCCAATTTTCTGGAAACAAATTTCCCGTCATCGTACCAAAAACTACCGATTTCACCTATTGTTGAGTTCAAATATTTTATTTAAGAAATTTTTAAAATTATTTAACAAAAATAAAAATTTAAATAATTCTATATTATTTAGATAACAAATTAAAAACTTCAAAATTAACGTATATGAAGTTAAATTTATACCTTAATTTTGATTTGGGTTTGATGATGTTATCACCGAGAAATGTTTATCATCAGGTTCATATGAAACGGCATTTATGTTTTTAGTCGCTGTTGAGATTTTATGTCGAGAAAACCCACCACATTTCGAACATTGTCGACAACTGACGGTGCGTTACCGATTGTCCAAATCGTACTCAGATTTACTGAAGCAAGTACATCACACAGCTCCTTTTAATGTAAATAGTACATTTTATACATTTTACAATAGGTTTGTCTCAATAGATTGCCTTTTCATCTCATTCATTTCATCTTCTTCTCTCATTTAGAGAAAGGGCGGTTGCGCTGTTCGGGATTCTTTGACAGTGTTTTTTCAATACCACCTGGGACTCAAAAGGTTAAACAATCTTCTTCGATACGATTCCTTTATTTTAGTTTTAATTTCAGTGACCATTGAAAAAATTCCATCTGCATCTGTATTTGAATGAGGCAGAGTTAATATAAATTTTTGCTGCTTTAGATGAATTACGAAGGACATAATCACCATTTAAGGTTTTTATTGCCGATATTTCTTTTCAAAACTCCTCAACTGAGAGAACTTATAGCGTTTGTTTCTCGTTATCAGCTATTTCGAATGGTATTTATCTTCCAAGCGATACATATCACACACATGTTCTAGAGATGCGTGTAGACCAGAAAGCGTTTTTGAAAATTTTCTATTAAAAATATTCAGAGCCACTTCTTGGTTTAAAAATTCGACGGTTTTAAAAAATTCGTCATTTAAAAATTTTTATTTGTAAAATTTAAAATCAAAGTTTTTAATTTCTAAAAATTTCAAATTCTTTTAAAAATGAAATTTTTAAAAATTAATAAAAAGTTTTTTGATTTTAATAAAATGTTTTGTAAAATTATTTAAAAAATACCTTTTTAAATTTAAAAGAAATCTTTATTTGACGAAAATAATAAATTTTAAAAAGAGATTCTTTGCATTTAAAAACCATTTGTTTGATAATAATGGATCCTTATTTTACGTTTTTCGTTTTAATTACGTTTTGTACAAAATAAAAAAAATATTAAATTCCGTTGCTTATTTTTTTTTTCAAATTAAATCAAAGTGCTCTCGTGCAATATCAAATTTAATAGTTAATTTAATTATTAGAATAGTGTAGTAATGTGATACGGTAAGTTAAGAAAAATAAATGCAAGTGTATTTAATTTATAAAATAAAAAACTGAAATTTATTGACGATTGAAGAACAAGAGGAGCCGAGTAGTTCTTAGAAATCATCCTCTCGACCACTAACATGAATTTTCGGATTATTTTATTTATGAAAAATTTGATTGTGTAATGGTGACATTTATTAAAAAAACTTTAAAACTAGAAAATCTTCTTTTTATTAATAAAAAAAACATCTTTTAAAATTATAAATAATTTTTTCATATATCTAAAAAATATATTTTTGAAAATTAAAAACTCTTTTTTTAATTTATATAAACAAACTTTGCTAAAAAATTTATTTTAAAATTAAAAAGATTTTTTTTTTAGTTTTAAAAACGACACTGTTTGCCTAAAAAATATATGTATGTATATATTTTCATTTTTGCAAGTTTTTTTTTTATTTCTCAGTGAGAGTGGATTAAACTCCTCCGTATTTAGTTTTGTTTGGTTATTTATATTTTCGAAAATTATAATATTACCAGGCAATATTTCGTCAAGAACTTTGGGTTCTAGTGACTACAACATGTAAATTTTGAAAATGGATTCAATTAAATTTTCAAAGCTTATGAAAATGGTTTTATTGGAATGACACACTCTTCTAGTTCGTATTAAAAAGAGAGTTAAACAAAAGAACTCTTGGTTTTGTTTTTAAATTAATTTTTTGGTGAAAATTTTACTAAAAAATACAAAAAGTGGAATAACTTTTGCACCATCAACAATTCGAAAAAAAAACTTTATTTGGCTGTTTTTGTTGGAAATGAGCTCCCTTATAAATTTCTTATGAAAATCTTTAGATCCCATTCTACTAAATTTTCAACTTCTTCGAAATTGAAATTGGTTCAAAATTTCGCCTAAATGACATTGTTGTTGTTTTCCTTTTTACCTAGAATAAATTTAGGTCTAACTTCACAAGCGCGAAGTTATGCAATTTTTTTTTTTTAGAAAGCATCTTAAGGCCTAATTCATAATAAAGTTCTAGAAATCGACCCAAGTAAGCTATTGTTAGTTAATTTTGAAAAAATTTATATTTTACCGATTGTTTCTGAATGAATTTTATATGTTGTAGTTGGTGGAAAGAGCGTTTAACAGTCTTCTTACCTTAATATTTAATTTTCCTGTTTTTTGTTTTAAATTCTTATAAAGTTGAATGTTTTAATTTCATTTGGTCATTGATCCTTCAGACTAAATTGAAGGTGTTGCATTGTCGTGCTTTTACGGATTACCGAAAGTCGCGAAACAAACACGGTACTCCGGATTATAAATATTAATGATTCCAGGTAAACTTGTTTTAGTTTTTTCCGGTACAAATAAAAATCCACAACCAATTATTTTTAAGAATACACGGTATCGTTGAAACGTAACGTAACGGAATATTTTCGTGGGCTTATAAAAAACCAATTCTTCGATTTTGTAAAAAATTTGATTGTCATACGAAGTATGTGTTTTAAATGTTTGCTTACCAATTTTAAACTTTCTCTTGATTGATTAGACTGTAGAATCAAGTGCTAGCCAAGAGTCCCGGATAACGCCGGGCCTATTCCTACAGCCTGTTTACACATAACAATAGAAAGGATAGGAAAGGTTTTTTTTTTTTGGGACGGAACGATCCGGTTGCAGACACCTAGCGATCGTACAGCACAACACAATTCTAATCTACTTCTAATCTACTAGAGGAAGGATAAAGGCTTAATAGGTTTGGATAACGATGGTATTGCTTTGATCTTGAACAATTGCCTCACTAAATTAAAACCTGAGAAAAAATAATATTATTTCACGTGCATCTGTAAATTTCCTGTAATATAATTCTATATTAATACTTTCCAGCTACCTAAACAAAATTGATTAATTAAATCAGCCCGGTTACAAATACCTAGGTAAAGCCAACAGTTAGTGACATAATGACAGCACAATTCTAATCTACACAATCAGCAATTAATATTTCAAAGAAATATTTCTTCATAACATCTAACTATTCCTGAAATTAATTCTTAATTAATCTACCGGTTTCCTAAATAATATAAATATTTACCATATTTTATAGTTTTATGTTATATACTCAAATTATTCTATCCTGATTCTGCCGTCGGCTTGAAAAATATATCTCGACGGGTTATTTCCACAAATATTTCGACCATAAAATGAAACATAAAGGGCAAACCACAAAAAGTGTTTAGTTAAACTGTGATTATCAAAACTAAAGTCGTTAAAAAAAATACTTCCATTGCAGATTCACCCAAACAACCAATCGAAAAATCGACAAATTCAATGTAAACCTCGTAAACCAAGTGATGTAACGTGCACAACACGACGAAAATGAAACATGGGAATATTTCACCTCTTTATGTTTGTTCATCATGGTTTTATTATGCTCTCCCGAAAACAAAACTCAAACCAAAACCTACATGTAAAAAAACGGCCTTGAATCCTTTATCTCATTTTTGTTTGGGTTAGTGCCGCTACGCCAATAAAAAAATTTGGTTGAAAATACATAATAAACCACAAAAATATACATACCATCCACACATGTATACATAAGTCTACATCAAAAACCAACAACAATTAGCATATAAAAATTAATCATCCATTCCAGCCTTTAAAATAAGTCGTTATAGATTTTTATTGCTAATTTAAAACCTTAGTTTATATTTAAACCAAAATGTTTTTGTATTTTTTTAATCTACTCTCTCGAAAATAAAATTTTAACTAAAATCTACATCTCAAAAATGGATGAAAAAAAAAATAAAAAAAAAAATTAAATTTTTAAAATTAAATTTCAAATTTAAATTAAAATAAAATAATTAAATTTTTTATTTCACTTCTATATGTGTTAGAGCTAGTTCACCGAAAACATTTTTGGCAACTGGTTTCATAGGTAAACGGAGAAAGAGGCGAAAAAGTAGCTGCTTCTTTGACATCCCGTGTGAAACGGGCGATTGTTGATTTAAGTAGATTTTGATGCTATACACACAAATCTATATACGAAGTATGAAAGGTACATAAATAAAAATAAAAGTATGTATATATATATGTATAATATTATATATATATATACAGTGACTCACAGCTTATTTGATCCAGTCGCATTTTATGAACAAAATTGTAAATACCTCGCGATGTCTTATTTTGTTTGAAAAAAAACTAAATGTAAAATGAAATCTATATTTATTTTTATTACAAAACACGAAAAAAAAAATTCTAATGCATATCAAAATTACATTAAAAAGTTCATTATTTCAACTCATATAATTGTTAATAAACTAGGGTCTACTTAATATTATTGTTAATAGACTAGGGGTTTAAGATATTAATCGTTAAGCCTCTTGGCATTGAACTGGCCAGGTGGTGCGTGTGTACTCCGGAGTTATCTTTTGCCACTCTTCCTTCAAAGCTTTTTTCAAATCGGCAACAGTTGCAATATGGCGTTTCCTAATTTCTCGTTTAATCACAGCCCATACATTTTCAATACAATAACATTTAAATCCGGCGATTGTGCTGTTGGTTCCATGATATGTGGGCAATTCCAAATGAGCCAAGTCTGCACAATCCCTGACTTATGTTTGGGTTCATTGTCCTGATAGAACCGAAAATTTTCTTTGATGCTCAATTTAGTGGCGCTTTCATTTAAATTTTTTTCTAATATTTTCTTGTACATTTCCTTATTCATATTTCCATCAATAAAAGTTAAATTACCCACGCCTGATGAAGCTATACAGCCGAAACCATGACATGACTGCCACCATGTTTTATTGAGGCACGTAAATTTGTTGGTTCAAGTTCTGTGTTAGGTTTACGCCAAACAGATGATTTACAATCTGAACCAAAAAGATTGAATTTGCTCTCATCAGCAAAAATTACAGACTTCCAGAAAGATTCATCTTTATTTCTGTACTCTAGAGCAAACTTCTTCCGTTGTTCTCTGTTAGTTTTACTAATGTATGGCTTGTTACGAGCTGTTCGCCTGTGAAAGTTGGCATCTCTTAGTATTCTTCGAATAGTCTCAGGGTTACACTTCTTACCCAGACATTTTCAGCTTCATTAGCCAAGGTTGGAGCACTTAATGTGGGATTTTTTTTTTACTTTTCTCAAAATAAAATGCTTATCTCTTTCATTGAATATCTTATTTGAGGCAATTCTACCCTTATTTTGCACACGATTTTCATGTACAAACCTATTTATGATGTGTTCAACTGTTGATGGGCTTAAGTCAACCATCACTGCAATTGATCGTCGGCTGTTACCGTCCTTAAAATGTTTGAGTACCAATTCGCGCTTCTCAATAGACGTACGACGACCCATTTAAAAATGTTGTAGCTACCACCAAAAAATTGTTTCTCACACAAAAGATAACACGTAACTAATTAACAAATACTAATTTAGCAAAATATAAGAACTTCGATTGCAGGGTGTAATCGCATTACTGTGTTACCTCGCAACACCTTTGTAGCATCAAAGTCGCTTGTGTATGACTAGGAATATGATGGCCGTTCACACAACAATTTCGATAAATTGGAAGCATCGACTACCTGTATCACCATTAGTACATTTAGAGACGGATGCTCAGAAACTTTCCTTTCACACTGTATGCAATTTGTTTAACCGTATCGTAAAACCAAAATTTGTGGGAAACAAATATTTTTGACTAATACAGCTAAAATGTACTTACGAAATTCGACCGAGGAATTTCTATTCCATGGTCATTGTGTTAAAATCTTTGCAATGCTAAAATTTGTATATGATGTCTATTTGCATGTGGTTTTCGATGGTTTTAATTATTTTGCTAGTAAACTCGGTCAAATTAGTTAGACCTCCCTGGAAGAAACCCGTGTTGAGCCGTATGTGGTATAACTTTACTAAGGGTTGAAAATGACTAATTCTGTCTAGGTTTCGGAATTGATGAAAATGATGATATTATGCTTTAGCATGATATTTCAGCTCTTTTTCCAACCTAAAAGATGGGCATTTTTTGTAGTGATTGATTGAAGAGCAATCTTAGTGGTTTAACTATGGTATATTGTAGGATATCTTATTAGTGATAACAGTTTCTGTATATTAAGATTAAATTGAGCATCTAATCCATTTGTCGCGGTTGAGTTATTATTCTGATACACGGATTGAAAATAATCAGCCAGCATGTTAACAATACACTGTTGTTTACTTCACTGTTTCTGGTTGAAGTACGCTGTAGCTGGGTAGCCTTTCGTCTAGAGTTTTATATTAAAAAAATCTAAAAGTACAAAGACTCTTATACATCAAAAATAACAGAATAATTGGATAGGAAGTGTTAGGAATATTGAAATTCGCTAGGATAAGGAGTGTGTCATATGGATCAGAGTATGTCCAGGATTTTCATTTTTACGCTCGGTAACCTTTTTTCAAATACTGAGTTAAACTCCAAGTTCATAAATAGTTTCTTTTATCGATCTCTTCGTTTTCAATTTTTCGAAAAAATTTAAATTTCATTTTTATTATTAAGTTTTTGCTTTTTAGATGAATAACTTTACAATTTTGATACCACGCAGTCTTAAACGATAATTGTTCAAATTTAAATGAACAGCACCAATTTTTTTTTGTCTGCATTGGCTGCTGAAAGAATATTAGATTCGATCCGGCAAAAAAAGTCGTTTTTAAAAAAATCTGTGTGTAATCACAGATTAAAGTTTGCAGCCTTCTCTACAGTCTAGCGAAAGTGAAACAGTGAAACTTCATACTTAAGCTTTTTCCATAAATTGGGCGATTTCAGTGGTTTTTTAACGAAACCATTTTACGGATCTGTGGAGACAAAAAGTGTATGGCCTCTACAGGCCAGGCGGGTTTTTCCATAAATTTGGGGGTTCCAGGGATATATTTCGCCAAAATTGGTCCTTCCATAGAGAGCATTCTTTGCAAATATTTTGAAAAATATATCAATTATGAGAAAATCGAGCATGACTTTTTTGTATAGCAAATTAGTTGAAATCATTTTTTTTTAATTTTACCAAAATTTAGCATCTCTTAAGTCCAGGCGGATTGACTGTTCGAAATGAAACTTCATACTTAAACTTTTTTCATTATTTGGGAGATCGTTGCGAAATTTGGTGGAAATCTGTGTATCGGAAGTGGAATTTAAACTGTAGCATTTACAAAAAACTGCAAAGAATTAAAAGATTGAAATAAATATAAAAATTAAATTATCAACAGAGGTTGACCTTGTTGGTTTTCTGAAATCCGGACGGGCGGATGTATTTAGCGGAGTGATTAATTCGTTTATATTACAATATATATGTACAAAACAATTAGTTCGATCGAATTACTTATTTTGATGTATTTTTCTAGGCTCTGACAGCGACTGAAAATTAAATTTCCACTCCAGTATTTCCGGGTCCTACTGCTGAAGTCCATCAAATGTTAACAGCTTTTACACGTTTAGTCATCAAACTTACTATTCTAACCTACAAGAAATGTCCACTTCCACTAACCCTTATTTAAAATGTTAAAAAATTGTATAATGGGAGATTAATTTCTTTAGGTACCTTTCTCGGCAAACCACTGCAAGGCTTAATGTCTGTCTGCGATTAAATACGATTAAGGAGTTGTTTCATATATTTTCGTTTGTTTTTTATTTCGAGATTTTTTACCATAAAATCGTATAACAGGTAATTTCTCGTATAAGTATTGGAAATGTATAAGATCAATAACTTGTGTATCTAATTTATACCGCTGACAAATTATTAGCTCTTATATTTCTAATGACCGCGTTTTGATACACGTCTTGCCCATATATCAATTACGATGCTGCACTGTATTACAACAAGATTGCAAAAAAGTGAAATTGTTTCCTAAATGATTTATTAATAATCGCTTGAAGCACAAAATCATAATGTATGTAATCCAAATACATTTATAAAGTATGATGGGGAAGTTTTGGATTATATATCACTTCCGGCTATTTCACGCAGACCTGCCCACACTAATCGCATGTACGTACGTATATACATAATAAGAAAAACGAGAGAAAATTTATCACTCCATATCCACTTCTACATACCCATTAATTATGTATTTTCTAATAATATTACGTCGGACTGAATGAATGAATGAACCAATGTCCGCTTTTCGATGAAAGAATGAACAAATGATTGTGTCATTTTGATTATTTCAATAAACAATCTTGATTGCCTTCACTTAAATTTATAAATAATCTTTTGTTGTGTATATGGCTTATGTGTAAATACAACAATAATATTTAGTAATGACACTGAATAGAAAACGTAGATTAAATGATTTATTTTGCATCATCTTGTATTATTATAATATACTAGTGTGTGTGTGTGTGTGTGTGTGTGGTGCACGCTCTCCACGATTAGTCATAATAAGTAGTGACTCCTACCCAATCATCTCTATATTATATCCACTTATTATAAATAATGACGGGTAATTGAACAGAAAAGTTAGAGAAATCGGTACACGTACATTTTATATTGATAGCTGGTCGTAATGAATTAATGAAACACTGTCACACAAATACATGCGAGCGACGGGAGAGAAAGTTCCGGTAATCGCGAAATAATATATTTGCACAATAATTTACCATTAGTCGCCAACGTGTTTAATTACCTCGTCTAAAAATATATTATGATAGCGTTTTGTTGATAAACACGCGAATGTACGATGAAGGAGAGACCTCATGATACACAAAACTCATTACACATGTGTGCCATACTCGATTATTTATTTCCGTTCATGAAAATGTTTTTTGTTTTTGTTTTATCGGAAGTGAAAATAATGGGTTTTTGATTTTTCGTATAATTAAATAAAATAAAAACGCAAGAGAGGCCGAGTTAAATAAAAACCACCCAAAATGTTAAATTTCGGTTTGTATATGTCATGTGTAATGTAATCATATATTTGATAACGTACATTTTGAGTTTTGTAAAATAACAGATGCCTACGATATTTTTGTCTAAAATTGAATTATATATGAAATAACACGAGACAACAGAATCGAATCGGTGTATTTTGTGTTATGTTGTGTGTGGTTAAATATATTGGCCCTTGTAAGATCGTGTGATGGATAACACAAACTGTATAAAACATGTCAAATGTGTCATGTTCAATTGACTGCAATTTAATTAGACATATTGAAGGGGGAATGAGTGATTTTGTTGAGGAGGGAAGTTGGGTTTTGCTTGTTTCTATGACGATTTAGCACCATTATTTGTATATTTTCTGGTTTGAAAAATATAATCTTATAGTGATCGTTTACGTCGAAAATCAAAATAAAGCTGGGCTCGGTACGAAGCCGGAATTACAAAATCACGAAATATCAAAATCCCGACTTTTTTAAAATCCAGCTTTGACATGGCGTGTGTACTCGTTCTTTTATTTGCTTACGGCACCACAATGGATGGTTTTTACACGATTCTCTCTCGACTTTTTCTTTTTCTCGGCTCATGTCACCTACGCAACAACAAAAAAGTACTGATAAAAAATACACGTACTAAAAGATAGACTGAGCGCACCCAAATCTATTACATCTTTGTGTTTGCGTTAAACGCAATTATGGCATTAGACGATCAACAATTTTGTTTACAATTTATAAGTATACATACATACATATTTTACATAGGGCCCGAACGCCCGAACACGCTTTTCAAAATCCCGCCCGTTTTCAAAATTCCGCTCGTTTATGTCGAGAATCAAATTAAATATGTGATCGATACGAAACCATGGTACCCGATTGCGAATTATCAAAGTTCCAACTTTTTAAAATGGCGCTTTTTAAAATCCCGCTCGCTTTTCAAAATCCCGCTCTTTTACGCCGAAAATTAAATTAAAGATGGGATCGGTAAGAAAGTTCGAACTACAAAATCCCGAATTATCAAAATTCCGACCTTTTTAAAATCCCGCTTTTTAAAATTCAAATGAAAATTAAATTAAAGATGGGTGCAATACGAAAGCCCGAATAACAAACGCGCGAATTATCGAAATCCCGACCTTTTTAAAATCCTGCTTTTCAATATCATGCTCTTTTACGTCGAAAATTAAATTAAAGATGGGATCGGTACGAAAGCTCGAATTACAAAATCCCGAATTATCAAAATTCCGACCTTTTAAAATCCCGGTTTTTAAAGTTCAAATGAAAATTAAATTAAAGATGGGTTTAATATGAAAGCCCGCATAACAAACGCGCGAATTATTGAAATCCCGACTTTTTTGAAACCCCGCTTTTCAATATCACGCTCTTTTACGTCGAAAATGAAAGATGTGATCAGTACGAAAGCTCAAATTACAAAATCCCGAATTATCAAAATTCCGACCTTTTTAAAAACCCGCTTTTTAAAATTCTGTGCGTTTTTTAAAATCCCGCTCGTTTACGTCGAAAATTAAATGAAAGATTGGTTCAATACGAAAGTCAGAATTACAAACACGCGACTTTTCAAAATCCCGACTTTTTTAAAATCCCATTTTTCGAAATCTCGTTACTCACAATCCCGCTTTGAAATATCTGTTTACAAGATCCCGCGTTTTAAAATCCCGTTTTTGCTGAAATCTTAAAAAAAACTGCCCAAAAGCGGGATTTTTTAAAAACATATTAAAGAAAAAATTATCTACATTTTTGTGATTTGCATTTTAACGTGAATTTTTGGAATTTGGCCATGCACGATAGATCTTGGCCATTTTCTAACTAATAATTGTCAAATTTGGTATATGCAGAATTAGATTTGGATTCTTATTTGAATTTTGATCGAAGTTCCGAAATTTATTCTTGCTGAATGTAACTAGGCCACTTCTCAAAAGATTATGGTTAAATTTGGTATGCACAACTGAATTGGGGTTTTAACGTGGTTTTAACGTGTATTTCTGGAATTTGACCAATCATGACCGAATTTAGGTAATATAGCTGAATTGAGATTCTTACATCAATTTTGCCTGAAGTCCTGGATTTTTGCAATGTTGGATGAAGCTTGGCCATTTTTTAACCAAAAATGCACCCTTATTGCGAATGTCGTCTCAATCGACAATCGACTCTCATTTTAGCTGCCGTGATTGTTTAATTTTTGTATTGTCTAACTTTATCGAAACGACTACTTAGTATTGCCGTAGATGATTAAAATAAAACAATGGTATTGTGAATAAATTTTATAACTTAACCATTGCGATTTATTCGTTTCATATTTATATGTCAAAACAAAAATCTAGTCTCATATAAATTTGGTGAAAACTAATTCAAACCTAGAAAACAAAAATTGTAGTATACATCTAACGTTTGACACAAGATAACTTTTATCCATCCAACTATATCTCGTGTTGTTGGCTCCAAACTGTTTAGTTCTGTGTTAAACAATTCCCATTTTTTTTTAACTTGAACTCTATAGTCTCCTCCCTGTTTGTTAATTCCCCTGGCTATGTCCACATTTTCTTGCATTAAACGTACAAGGTATTCAAATTGGGATTTGTGATTTTGTGCCTAATACGTATGATTATAAAAATAAAAAGTTATGGTTTATTTAATTATTTTCTATTTTCTATTATTTAATTATAAATTATTACTACTAACATTTTGAAAATATATTAACACGCAAAAATATATAACGCAGTCGTTAGTAAAAATGGCATCGACAAAATAATGACAGATCTATCGACAAAAGATAGCGATATCGACATTCATAATCACAATTTTGTCAATTGGCATCATATCGATGTCGATACGACATTCGCAATAAGGGTGATGGTCATATTCGGCATGTCAGTGTCTAGGTTGGGATTCATACATGAATTTTGAACGCCTTTAAGGAATTTAGCATAGTTTAAATAAAGTAGGCTAACTAACCTAGCCTTCTTCCTATTGAATGGAACTTTGAAATTTCTTAACCGCTTATTGATTAGAAATCTAATCCAGTTTGAATCGAAACTAAACACTATTTTATGCATTTACTAGTAAAAGTTAAACTAGTAGTTTAATTTTTATTTTTTATGAACTCGACAATGTACTGAAAGAAAGATTATCGAGATTTGTACTGAGCAAAATATTATCAAAAGCCCGTTTTTTAAGAAAAAATTATGATTAAAAATTTTTTAAAAAACCGATTTTTGATAATATAGGGATTTTGAAATTTGGGCTTTTGAAAAGAGGGATTTAAATTTCGGGATTTTGATTTCGGGAGTTTTACCAATCGAAGTCATTGCAGAAATGGTTGTGCAAAACATTAGATTTCAGCCGCAACCACACCAAAACCTGCCGGAGCCACTACACAGCCGCAAGACGCACATTCAGTCATTGAAAACAATGTCATTGAAAAAAGCACAATGCTTTTGAAGCTTGCACAGTAATCTCAGCGTATTTTGAGACAAACTATTGGTTCCAGTTGAAAAAATGGACAGTACACAATGATGCATTGTGCTACTTGTACCACAGTTAGTTTGGTTCCGACCGAAAATTTAGGTAGTTCACAATGTTTAAGAACCGACCGTGCTCATTGTGGGCTTTATTATTCGCATTAATATCATATGATTCCGGTTGGTTCGGTTCCGGCCTCTATATAGTTTCGTCTGAAAACCAAATAGAGCACAATAAAATACAATGGATTGCGCCACTTATGAAATAATCGGCTTGGTGCCGGCTGAAATGGTTCCAGCTGATGTGGCAGATAACCCTCATAAGGTTTTACTAGTTATAGTTTAACCATATTTCGCTAACAGACTGGGACGATATTTGCCAAAAAACACAATAATGTTTCATAGAAATTAAAATGTTTAACTTTACAAATAGGCCAGCACATACAGTGTTAATTTTACTCAGTAGATCACAAAATTTCTACTCTTTCAGTAATCCCTAAACACACCAGAAATTCATAAAGCATGGTATGTTAAAAACAGGTGTTAGATTTAACGTTAAACTAAAATTTCTAGAAAAATTTTAAACTAAAAATAAATTTCTAAACGCGATTTTTCGGTTCCAATCCTTCCGGACCTAGAGAATACCCCGACCTACGCCATACATTTAATTAATTTTGATTGCAGAGAACTTAAATTTTTGGAGCGGTTTTATGAACGGGAATTTGAGGGTTATTGTCACAGAAGAGGTGATATTCCATTGCGATATCTGATTTATGAATTGCTATTAAAATAAGCCGTCCAATGTAAACCGCTCAGGTAAAGCCAATGAGGGTTCGAGGGATTTACTGGAGCAATCCAGGCAATCAAAGACAACGCATCTAATTAAATGATTGCAGTGGTACTAAGACCAGGAAACCGAAAAATGCAGCTAATCTCATAAAAATTGGTGCAGTTTTAATGTGTCTCTTAGAAATTTGAAATGACAGCACCAAGGGCACTCAACAGTTAAAATCCCACTGGTTGCCAAATAAAAAATGATCAATCATTAAATTTCACTTTTAAAATGAGATCGTTCAAGATTTGCATTGAAATAAACACGCAGAATCCAAATTACCCAAAACTACGATACAATTGCAAGAATTTTTTTTATTACAAACATGGTCGAGATTACTAATATCCCTTTTCCGGCCAGAGAATTTTTTTTTTCCTTAAATTTAAGTCCACCGTACACAAATGTGTACGTAAAATATGACAGGTTCTAATGTCTTCCGGATTTTATAATAATTGTGCATGGATATTGATCAATTTGCTGTTGCCTAATCTGTGCTGTGCAAGAATGCATTAATTAAAATTGCGATCTAGCTCTTGCAAAATGTTATTTTGATGTGAGTCCCATTAGACTTGATTCAATTTGGCTTGAAATTGGCTTGTGAAGTTAGTACTTTCCAGCCAGTTTCAGTACTCTTTTTGAGGAAAAGGTTTCAACTTTTGATTTTTTAATATCATCCGGGACACATTGAAAAAAGAAAGATTAAAGCAAATTTTGTAAAAAAGTTTCAAAATGGCTTAATAGTAATCTACGAAATGTATTGTCAATAAAACCCGTTGAGTTACATTTTATGCTTCATGAGATTTTAAAATCTGTAAATATAAAATTCAATTATCTCGTCAGACTGAGCTAACCAAACTACAAACTTAGAAATACCTGCAGCTTATATCACGGTATAATCACAATCCCTTAGCGAATTATTACAACTTCGCTAAACCAAATAAGTTTAGCGAAATGGACAGAAATTATTACTAATTTTTATTCACCAATCTAAAATTTCTTCCTTGGCCCGAGTGAATTTTGAATGGGACCTCATAGCCAGTTGTTATTTATGGCATCAGCTATATGGCTGTAATTTATTGATTGGGTGTAGCATACACCTCCTTCCATTTTGTGAAATATTCACATCCATGGCAATTCTCCCGAATGGCGCCGCGAAATTTTGTTGTTGCATTGACCTTCTGTTTTTTCGTACAGGTTCTTTTACCACCGCACGTTTATCGCATTTTTGAGATTTCCACTACTCATATCCACCAATTACCCATATCCACCAACAAAACCATTGGCAAATAATTCTTTGATGTTGTCTTCCGAGCTGTTTCATATTAGTTTTAACAGAAAAGAGTTTCTGATCTGAAATCTCACTCTATGTTAGCCAGCATTTCTCTTTTTTATAACGCAGTATTATTGATAAAATCGAGTCAACGCACTGTCACATGTCCATCAACTGATTCTATTATTACCGATACGAAATCTGGATGTCAACCGCTGGTATTCTTCTCATTAATTAATGCATAAGCAATGGTTGCAGCGAAAGTTGCTTTAGATGATGTTCATTTTAGCTCTCGCCATATGTTCAGCGAACATATTTAAATACGCTAACTGGGCTGATCACTGATGCTTATTGATAAAAAGATACTCTTGAAAAGTCTCTTCGACCTTCTGGCAAAGTCCCTTTATTTCGATGAATATAATTCTCGCTATTTTATTTCTGATCTAGACCCTTCATTATCTCACGCTAACTGTTGCGATAATCTCCAGAAATTGTTTGCAATGACTCGCTTCACCCTACGAAAGTTGTTCCTCCAGTTTATTCGTACTGTCTGGACCACTTGTGACGGTGTCCCAATCTGCCCAACTCAATCAATGGATTTGTTCTGTATAGCTATTATTCAAGGAATAAGGTCTATAAGGGGATAGAAACTTGTTTATTTACAGTCATAATAGCAGATGATTCGCAAATAATTAAAATCGTTATAAAACGTGCCTATATGTAAATTAAGTTATCTGATTGACGAGGAAATGGTGAGTATCTGTGCCATTCAACACTCCCAGTGATGCCAAACATTGCCGCCTAGTTAGCGCCACACTTCCTACGCGAGTGTAATATTGGCTTATTCATATAAGTAACATAAAAACTAGTTTTTGAAAATTTGATAGCCTTTGGCTCTTAAGTTTTAAATTTCTATCAGATGTCAGATACTTTGCGTTAAAAGGAAATTAACTTTTTTTCGAGATTGAACAAAACAAAATAATTTACAATTACAAAGTGATATAAACAAATAAAAAAAAATATTAATTTTTTAATCCTGCTGTTTTCATCGTTACTATACAAAGCACTCGCAATGTCAGATGTAAAGAAGAGTTGGACGCTAACCTCCATAACTAATCAAAGACTATACTTTTTGACAACTAGCCTACGTAGTAGGAATTATGTTTTCTTTAGTTAATTTTAAAATTTCGCTCATAATTTGGTTTACCACAAACTTTTGAAATCACACTTTATGTTAGATCGGATCCAAGGACGTACTTACTGATCCTTGCTGTTTAAATTATTTAATAATATGTCTAGACCACTTTTCTAGACCGTTAATCTTCGGTGTACCGATACAAATTCGAACTGAGACTGTACAAATTCAGAGTAAATATCAAGGTAAACTTTTTGAAGATTCATCGGAATACCGATTCAAATGAACGAATTTTTTAAACCGTTATACAATCCCTTGTGTGATATACCCAGATGCGCGACCCCGAAAATTGTTTCTAAAATGTGAATTTTGATGTGGCCTTAACCTTAATTCTTTCCATCTCAAATATTCATATACAAATTCCTAAAGAGTCTTCCTTTAGAGGATACATTTTCAGTTTTGTGATCATTTGTAGATGTGTATTCCCGATTCATGACTAATACAATCCTTTCATAATGTTTTGAAATTACATAATGTGTAATGCCGCTGCCGCCTTTTCTTAAAGTATCATTTTACAAAGACGACCACCCAATTAAAGTAAATGACCACCTGCATTAGCGAAATAATGTTGTGAAAGAATTGATAGCACGTCGTCTCTATCACTGCAACACTAACACAGATTTAGTGGTGAGACTGTCTGTTCCCACGGCGTAACTCAGGTTCAATTTTGTCATAACTCGGTCGTCACTTTCTTCTAACTTGGGTATATGCAGTTTGTAACTCATTTGTTACATAGTTCGAAAATTTTTCTGGAGCTACCGACATCGTCGTTTATAAACTGTTCACCTTCATCATCGACGTGTGAGAAATGGCTCTTCAAGCGACCATTAACTTCTTTCATTTTACTTTCCAAATAATGGAATTTTCTATGAAATAGTTCAATTCGTTTGTTACTTCTGTTTTCAATTTGTTGCTAGCAAATCTTAGGTAGGACTTGTTTCTAGGATAAATTGGCTTGTCAAGCTTATGGCAACTCGTACAGATATACTGAATGCAGAGAACTGTAGCAGCTAGATATTAAGCGAAACGGGGAGAAGAATATCTTTCTTATCTAATGAGCATGGACCTAGAAAACAAAGTTATTATTTTTCAGGGAGACGAGGAAAAGTTGATGGATTCGAGAAAATAATTGAAGGTCACGGGTCTAATCCCACGAATTGGAAAAGGGGTGGCTTTCAGCAACAATCAAGGAAATGAAGTAAAGCGAGCGTAAACATTGCTTATTATCATCGAACGAATGGTAGAGGTACCGTCGATGTATAAAGAAGCAATCGATTAGTAAACCGTCGATCATAAAACATGAACGCGGCTCTTCGCAAAAATGATATTCTAACCAGGAAGTACAGTTATGTGTTACCGCACACTGATGGCACCTTAGGTTCGTGATCATGAACGAAAAATTTTAGTACATTGAGTCTAAAATCGAAAACATGTATCGTGGCACTGTTCTGGCTTTCCGTAAAATAACTACACTAAACTTATTCCCTCAGTAGGCCACAAAAATACAATTTAGACAAAAATGCTATGAAAATATATTTCCCAATTCCTTATTTCCAGGGAAAGCCAGAATAGTGCCGCTGGTAAGTAGTAACTCAACGTGATGAAAAAAGGAGATATTTTCAGCAGGAAACGATTTGTTACAACATTTAGAAATGCTGTTCGGATTATGCAACGCGCTGGATACATTTGAGAGATTAATAGAGCAAGTTTTCAGAGCCCATCAATTGGAAAATATACCAGATTTGGACGATGCATCATACTTAAGTAAATTTTTCAAACCCTTATAGCACATCATATTGACGTTAGGTACAGTAACCGTTGGCAACTATATAACATAGAATATGTACAACGTGAGTTTCTACAAAATATTTGTGGTGAATTTTACCGGTGTTGCAAGAAGCCTACATCGTCGTGCCGAAATAAGTGAACCATTTGGGCGTAACTTAGACAATCAAAAGGCATTTGATTTATTGAGGCATTGAAGAAGAAACAGACAGAAGAAAAAACTATTGTTGTCAGTAACCTAGAGTCTACACCATGCAAATTCACTGACATTTTCTATCATGGTATCAATGTATGTGTTAGTATTTGATATAAATGTTGACACTATCTGCAAATTATGAGGAGGCTATTTCACGATAAATTATCATGAAATTATTACGAAATGTGATCCTTTTGAGGTTATGTTACATCATTATAAATTTAATTTAAAGAGTGAAGACATCGGTTTGTGTTTAATTCGTTTCTCGATTCGTGTAAAAAACAAATAATGGCCAGTGAAAAAAGAGATAGATAATGAATAAAAAATTTCCTCAGGTAACTACATAACAAAATTAATTCTCTTTAGTGATAGTGCTGCCATTTACGGCAAGTAGCGTAATTTCTTATTTTCCGCTGTCTGATTTCCGCTATCTTACACAGCATGGGATTGAGTCTAAAAATCAGAGAACTCAGTAAAGCTTACGGAAAATGAAATTAATTGTTTTTTCCTGAACATTGTGATTTGAATTTAAAATGTAGAACCTTTCCTATATGTTACCTGTTTGCTGTCCTTCATATAAACGACCTTTTGCACCTAAATAAAAAAACTTCGTTCAAAAATCAGGATCGTTTTTTAAGGACATGCCATTTAAGTGGATGATCTGATCAAACAAACATGCCTTACTACCTGTTTTATAATAATACCAATTACCGGTGTATTATAACTTTAACGATATCCCATGAACATCTTGTACAAATAATCCATATATGCAAAGGGTCCCTTTGGAAATTTCCACCAAAAAAAAAATTAAAAAGGCAAAGCAGTACATGAAAATCATGTTACCTCCTAGATTTATTGTAACACTTCACTCAAAAAATAAAAAAGTCTAACAAGACTCGAAAGTGTTAATTGTTCATATATACATACAGGAATACGTATAATTGTAATAATTACGTTTCATGTCATTTGACGGAATATGGGGATTTATCTTTTCTTCTCCGAGTCGGGATTTTTTTTTTCTTGTTGCCTATCTAAAATATTTACACTTTGTTATCGCGTTAACGCGCGATACTAAATAAAAAAACAAGATTATTTTTAATAAACATACAGATGTAAATACTAAATAATATACGCGTAATTTGATTGACATTTGAATACTTTTTTTTTTAAATAAATTAAAAATGAAAATATTCATCAACACCCGAGAGCGCGCACACCAAATTCTGTGCTGTATGTTAGAACTTGTTTCAAAAATATAAGAAAAAAAATTATAAACTTGAAAGGAACACGGCTAAAATGTCATATTTTTTTTATTATTTTCAGACTCTTTTGTCAACAGTCAAGAATGGACAATATCGAGATCGGTGCCCGATTTAAGGCTTGGTATTGTTGGATCGTTGAGCTCTGGAAAATCAGCACTGGTGCATCGCTATTTAACTGGATCGTATTTGCAAGAGGAATCGCCTGAAGGTGGGCGATTTAAAAAGGAAATCGTTATTGACAATCAAAGTTATTTATTATTAATTAGAGATGAGGGAGGACCACCAGAGATGCAGGTAACGTTATTTTTTTAATTATGGTGTTATAAAATGCTTCAAGCCATATATTTATATAGTTTTATACGATATACGAGTATATATTGTAGTAAAAATGTGGAAGGAAGTACGGGAAGCAATTAAAAACCATAAAATTGTATTTTACGGTTTCAATTTTTAATTCCTTCGAGCGCACATAATAGATGTGTAACCTAGATTTTATGTCTGCAATTAACTCCCCCCCGTGTGTACTATGGTCGTTTAAAAATTTTTGTAGCGATAAAACTGCTGTACAATGTTATGAAGATTATTTTGTTTAAAGTTTGTTTTTATAAGATGTAATGCGAAGAAGAAGCGAAAACGTGAAATCGCGTCACCTTGAACTGACAAGATGTTTATTTAACATTTTTATTACGAGTCACCTGTATATACATTTATTAGTATTTTAATGCGTCAATTTATTTCTAAATACAAAGACAACCGTTTTATTGTTTTTTGAGTGTATAGACGACGGGCGCTTAAAACAGCTTAATATCCGAGTCTGGTTTTGAACAAAACCTACGCTGAGTGGTGATGATGAGTAGTCAGTCTCTTGTGGTTTTATTAATGCGATGCTATACATAATTATTGTTCTCTTCATTTCTTCATTATAATGTAATGACAAAAATAGAAGACGAGCAATATCGAAGTAGAAATGTCAAGGGATATTCGTTTCCTTTTGTATTCAAAATTTTCCTTGACATTATTATTAATTTTAGTGTAGCATCATTAATCATTAATTTGAAAAATGATTTTCTAAATTATCGAAAATTTGGTGCGTGTCCTAGTTTTTTGTTTTTTAAATTAAATGTGTTGCCGCTTTGCTTCCCCTTCTCTTTTTTTTATATTCAAGCGGCGTTATTCAGAAATACAGTTTGTGTGAATTAATGAGGAAATTTTTATTGGTTACTTACTTGCATTAAATATCCTTTGGGAAATATTTCAATTGATTGAATTTTATCACCAGGTCTGTCACGTATTTGATCAATTGGATTTAGCAAAATAGAAATTTTAAAAATATATATTTACTTAATAATAATGGCAACTTGGTATTTGTATGAATATTGAGTAGTATCAAAAATCAACAGAAGCTTAAATCGGTATGTTTGCAGATCGTTGAACTGGATGGATTTTAATTTATTTTCGCTTTCTAAATTGGCTATAACATAAAATTTGCGTATACAATAAAAGTTGTGAATATGAAATGGTTGTCAAAAGGTTAGACTCGGGATATTCAGAGCCGCTAGATCGTTGGAAATAAAAAAATATTTTTATCCCACGCAAAAAATAAATGGCGATTCTGCCAAGAGTTTTATAACATGGTCTTCCTCTATACTGAATTCCAATACGAGAATAAACTCCAAATGAATCCAATACATACTCGCTTTAACATTTTTAGAAAATGACGGGCAAAGTTATCAAACCTAAAAAGAAAGGAGCCTCATTCCAAATTAGGACCAAACACTAGGCACAATCAACATTTTCTTCTTGTACTCATCCCGCCGTCTATGGCTGTAAAGGATTATTCTATGTCGATAATTATTTTTCGCTCAACTATTTTTATAGTTCCTGAATATAGCAAATCCGATAGAATGGTAGTTTTATCATGATTATTCGAATGCACAGGAATAAAAATTAATTTCATTGCAAAGACGATTTACTCGTCGAAAACCAGTGTAGTACGAAATCTCGGTTTTCAAAATCTCGGTTTTCAAAATCCTGGTTTCAAAATCTCGATTCTCAAAATCTCGGTTTTCAAAATCCGGGTTTTCAAAATACCGGTCTTCTTCTGGTAGTTGCAATATTTTGTTAATGCAACATTTTGAAATGCAATAATTGTAGAGGCTGACGCTTTCGATAACTCTTACGGGCATTTAGCCCTTCATCCAAATTCCATCCCTATTAGTCATTTTATAGAACTTTATCGCAAATTCAAATCGGGATTTCCTAAAAATCGGTTTTTTTCTTATACAAAACCGGGATTTTGAAAACTGAGATTTTGGAAAAAATCAAGATTTTGACAAACCAAGATTTTGAAAACCGAGATTTCGTTACACACCCGTCTTGTCTTCAATGGCTTTGGTATATTTTCAACTAATTCATATACTTTAACACTTTAACGACCGCTCCCACAAAATGTGATTACATGAACAACTATTAGTGACCGCTCACACAACGACGAAAAATGAAATAATGAATTTTTTTTATTTTTTTTTTAATTTTCTTTTTATTTATTTTATTTTTTTGATTAAAAAAAAATTAAAAAAAGTAAAAAAAAAAAATAATTCTGCACTAATTGTTTTTCGAATTTTTCAAGGTGTGGGGCTCTGCTCAACAGGGGTTCTGAAAACTGCCGCCTGAGAAATTGATATGAAATGGTATTTGAGTTTCCCTCCTTTCAATTTTAAAAATTAACGGTCGGTTGTTGGTGGAACTCATTTATAATATTTATCAAGGTGTGAGGCTCTTTAAACACTACAAAAATTAACTTTCTTGATTCTGTCGATTCTGATATTCATTGTTGACAAATTTGATAGGCCGTAAATTAATCAATTGAACATCTTAAATTTGCAATACTTTCGGCAGTAATTGGTGGTAAAAGACCCAATCGAAAATACCACAACTGCACAGATCTAAACGCTTTGTGAAGCGATTTAGAACGAGTGCAAACGATATTTAAAATACAATAAAGTGCAATAAGTTTTGCAAATGTATTTTCATATATACAAATGCATTTTGATGTTGATAAAATAGTTGATTTACTGCTGTTTCATTTTAAGCCATATAGCTAGTCCCAACGGTCGAGCGGTACAAACTATCATTGTGCATATCCACACTAGGGTAACTTGAATCCGGTAACTTGTTCGTTTATTTTCCCTTTACTTATAGAATTTATAGGTTTTACAGGTAAAGAGGAAAGAAACGAAGTTTCCGGATTCAAGTTACTCCAGTGTGGCTATGCACATTAAGGTATTTGGTTGTGGATCGTAAAGTACTTATCATCTGAATATCTAAGGATTTACCCAGATTTAATAAATACGACATAATTAAATTTCTATTCCATCAGACGTACCTAGTATTATCAGACATGACATCGTTCTACTAAATTTGGTGTTAAAAGTTGACAAAAAAAATCTGTATGGGGGTCAGTTTGGCCCCTTTTTTGCCCTTGGCCTCTGGCACAGCTTTGCTTGGTTGAACATATTTTGGGGGACGAATTTTCGATGACTTTGTCGCATAAAGCTGAATTTGCTGGACGGCATTCGTTATGTTGAGTTTGACCGCATCAATTGCTTGCGGTTTATAGACTTGCGATTTTCGATAGCCCCAAAGGAAGAATGAGGAAATCAAAAAAAAAAACAAAGCAAATAATAAAAACTGAAATTAAATTACGTCGACAGAATTTATCGAACGAAACTTGAGGACCTTAATAAATAAATAATAACAAGGTGTCCGACGGCGACCGGATCTCTCCGAGGGTGAAGTACCCAGTCTGCTAAAGAGACCCCCCCCCCCCCTAAATGACCCCGAAAAGCCGATGCCCAGCCACAACGAAGTAGCATAAAAGGGAAGATACGTCTTTTAAACAGACCAGGCCTATCTTCACTCGGAGAGACCTCCAACAAATCTCCCACAATTCACACTTCGACAGCATGAGACCGCAGAAGTGCCACGAGGAGACCGCGTAGATGTTCCGGTCGCCCCCGATTGGACGACACATATGTTGGACTCGCCACTCTGATCCTGTGGATTTCCTGCCAAGGGGATGACGGGGTGTGACAAGCCCAGCCTGCAAACGTTGCAACGGCACAGAATGAGAATCCCCCTCTCATCATACCGAACCCGTAAAAGATTTAGTAATTCATTTTATGGGAAGTAAAACGAGGATCAATAGAAACGAGAAGAACCACGAAAATAACTCGTGGCCAATGAAAAATTAAGTCCAGGTGCAGGGAATGGTCGCCTTGCGGTATTTTATATTTTATTTGAGAAATTTTCACAATACAAAAAAAGAGAGAAGAGAGAAAAGGAATACAGATGGCTGAATGAAAAAATAGACAAAACGAAATGAAAAAGAAAAAAAAAATATAGTCGTCGAGAAAAATTTTGATAGCGGGAATTAATTTTTGGTACTCGATTACAATATGTAAAAAAAAATTGGAAAATTCTGGAAATCGACGATCAAAATGAATATTTAAAAAATAAGAAAAATTGAAAATTGAATTTAAAGTAAAATAAAAGAAAAAATATAATATATATATATATAATAAAATGGTACCTCCACTGTTGCGGCCTTGTAGCCGTCATGCCACAGATGACAGTATCTCACCCGGACCGTTGCGGCCTTATAATAGTCGATACCAAAGCTCCAACGATGCGACCGCCAGTAAACTGTTAGTTGGTATGCGTTGTCTCGCCTTTGATAAAATTTTCAAATGGCCGGTTGGCCACCTGTACCGTTTTGCCGAAACCGTTGAATAAAAATAAGAATCGTTGGACGTCCTTGCGCCAACACCGATGACAATACTCGTGGGGCGCGGGCTCGCAAAGGCCTTTGGATAAATACAAAAAACATGGGGCGCGGGCTCTCAAAACCCGTAAACACTGAAGTGGCCTCAACTGGCCACCCAAAGAAAAACCGTGGGTACGTCACGTGTTTGTAAAAATGTGGCACACGATTTTCGACACCCGAAAAAAATCTGTGGTACACTTAGCTCCAGTACGCCGCGGTGGTATGTGCCTCTTATTATTGAACACCCTTTGAATTTTTGATATCCTTTGAGATACAGTGTGTTTAAAAAATTAGGTTCGGGACAAAAGTACAAGCGAATATTAAACTGTAACTTACAACGAACGGCAACCAACACAGCCTCATTTGACGAACAATTGAATAGGCTATATTTAAGATCTTATTGGCTATCTAGCATCTATATCCATTTAAGAGCTATGACATTTTAAAGTTAAAAAAATAAAAAATATGATTTTTTTTATAAAACTGAGTTTTTTTCAAAAAAGCCCCTAATAATTTTTTTTTACCTAATTTTAATCCGCTATGATCTCCTCTACACTCCCAATCCGTTATTTGTACCCACGTGCTATAGTTTTTTACTTATGAGATGAAGAATGAAAACACTACACACAAATTGTAGTGTAAAACAATTTCGTCATCTATTATTTTACTGATGAAAAAAATGGTGCAATTTTTATATAAATATAGCCTATTTTATCCGTCAAATGAGGCTTTGTTGGTTGCCGTCCGATCAATATTTTATAAGTTATAGTTTAATATTCGCTTGTACTTTTTCCCGAACCAAATTTTTTAAACACCCTGTATCTCAAAGGATATCAAAAATTGCCCCCCCCCCCCCACTATCATACGATTTTTTTCATGAAATGAACCAAGGAATCATCCCTTAACGAATTAGCATCCCAATCGGGGACACCCTGTATATTATATTTACTTCCTATTTTATTATAATTATGTAATTAACAAAGATGGCCGGATGCCAAAAAAAAAACTTTTTGCAATCAAAAATTCTATCACTAATACCAACAATCTGAACTTGACTAAATCGCATCCAAAACGACTAAACACGAGACTAAACTAAATTCTCGCATCACCAAATATTATGGAGAAATATTTCGGTTAGTTTTTTAGGTTTGTTTCTTGCGCGTCAGTCGCGCTCTCCTTCGCACCGCGCGACAAATGCACACGACAAAACGAGAAAACACAACAAAAATATTCATCTATATCTACGCTGTTGCACAGGCACAACCGCACACGGGGTATACATTGGTCCCGTTCCAAAATCATTCTTCGTCCACGTTTACAATAGGGATGGACAAAAAGAAGATAATCGTGGTCCACGTTTACAATAAGGATGAAGAAAATGAAAATACAATATAAAATGTCACGATAGAACAAGAAACTTTAGTATGGCTATGGCGATGCCGACACTACGATACATTGATCAGCCGATTAAAAATGAACAAGGCGTTAAATCGCACGATCTCGGTGGCCAATTCATATCGCCGCCACGTGACATAACCATGTCCTCAAATAAATTGTATAGAATGTCTATTGGCTCTGTCCTGTTGGAACCACATGCCGTCGATATCCGAAAAGTTGCTTATCGTCGATCTATAGTTCTCGGTAGACTAAAGTCTACACTAAACAGTGACTGCCTCGGGATGCATTTGGTGGTGGTGTATTTCGTGTGGACAATTTTGCTTGTTCACATATCCCTTCATCCCAAAACGGGCCTGATCGCTAAAGTTATTTTTTGGCCAAATCTTCCAACTGCTCCAGAGTCCAATCAGCGAACACACGGCGTTGTCTATGGTCCTTAAGTTTCTGGGCCAGTTGAATTTTATACGTCTAAATCTCGATGCAAAATTCACCACGTTGCAGTCGCAAAAGGCCAAGTTTTTCTGATCGACGCAATGCAACGATGTTTTCAGCAGACCTTGCTGGTGACGTATGGGTGTTGGCTGATTATTTGCCAAACCGCATAATAAATTTTGACAAAAGATCGAGTAAAAACTTGTACTATATGTACTAATGAGCTCTGCCCGCTAGGCTACTTTGGACTAAGGCGCAATTTTCTTATGGAAAATAACTAAAATGTTGTAGACAACGGCAATTAGTCTTGGTATTTGGTTGAAGGAAAACTAAATTTTCATCTGCTTAATTTAAAAACTGTTTTGATATTTAAACAGTTTTTAATTTTACTGTCGTGAGGTTCGGACGTAAAGTAAAACAAACGAAAAGTGCAGTGTTAGTGCTTTTTAACTTGTTATATCTTTTTTTCAATTGTGTGAATGGTTTTATAATTAAATACACACGGTGCAAAAAAAACTAACATAAAATTGTAACTTAATAAGTGATGATGTAAGCGTGATGGGGCTTTTTTCCCCAAAAAAGACTTCTTCAAACATCGAACGCCAAATAAAATCTACAACAAACTTGAACCAGTTTCATGTAGAAAGTATAAATATGGCAAGTGCAAGTGTAAAACAAGTGGGCAAAGTTCAGCACAGCCCAAAGAAAACACCTATGCCAATGATTAAAAGTGCTTCTTCGACAGAATTAATTATACCGCAGTTTAAAAATCAAAATCAAAACCGCGATGAAAAAATTAATTCATCAGCAAATTTAACAATGCAGTACGAAAATAATAGTAATGAACTCAGTGCAACGAACTCTAGTGACCGTGGTCAGTGCGAAAATAACCTAGTGCAAACGGGAATGGATAGGTATATCACTGTTCAATCTAAAAGAAAACGTAGCCCGAGATCTGCCCAGTTTGCTGGCAGAAGCAAAGTGACACGGACTGAAGGAGGTGTTAACCAAATACCTCTTAACAATCGATTCTCTAGTCTAGAGGTCATTGACCCCAATGCAGTGCCAAATTTGAAAACTGAGAAACCGCCTCCAATTTATTTAAGGGAAGCATCTAACAATGAATTGGTTAACAACATCGCAAAATTAACAGATTCTAAATTTTATATTGCCCCGCTCAAACGAGGTAATATAAACGAAACAAAGATTCAAACTTTCGAAATCGATGGCTTCAGAGCCCTAGTTAAACATTTCGACGAAGTTGGTAAAAAATATTACACATACCAGCTAAAAAGCCAAAAAGGGCTGACTGTTGTGCTAAAAGGAATTGAAAGCTGCGTAGATGTTAGCGACATACAAGCTGCACTTGCTGCGGAAGGTTTCCATGCCAAATCCATTGGTAATATAGTAAACCGTGAGAAGGTACCTCAACCAATGTTCCGTTTGGAACTGGAACCAGAGGAAGAAAATTCGAAAGGAGTTCATAAGATTTACAACTTAAAATATTTGTTACATCGCAAAATCGTAATTGAAGAACCTAAGAAGAGGTCTGGACCAGTTCAATGCATAAAGTGCCAAGAATACGGACACACGAAAGCATACTGCGCCTTAAATGAAATTTGCGTATTTGTGGTGAACTCCACGACTCCAAACAGTGCGAAAAGTCTCGCAATGACCCATCTGTGAGACGTTGTAATAACTGCGGTGAAAATCATACTGCAAACTATAGGCGTTGCGCAGTGTACCTGGACTTAAAACGCAAAAAAAACCCTAAAATGAGAGCTGAGTAACGAATGCTGAATATGCAATTTAATCAGAGAGCCATGTTACCAAAAAATACAATAGTCACCAAACCAACGAGTGCAAACACACAAAACGATAACTTGGAGACATTTGCCAGCAGTTTTGCACAGCCAGGTGTTTCTTACGCAAATATCCTAAAAGGTAACAAACCGAAACCAAAAGTTCATTCTAATGAGGACCTAAACATTCACACCATGATAAATAAATTAACCGAGACCATCCAAAGTTTCATGATGATGATGGAAAGACAAATGAGCATGATGATGCAAAATATGAATACGCTTATGCAAATTAGAGTCAAAAATCAAAAATGACAATTCTAAAAATAGCCATTTGGAATGCGAACGGGCTCTCGCAACATAAAGCTGAGGTACAAACCTTTCTTATCGAACAAAATATAGACATCATGTTAATATCTGAAACACACTTCACAAAACAAAATTTTTTTAATATTACCGGCCATTCCGTTTATGACACCAAACATCCGGATGGAAAAGCACACGGCGGCACTGCAGTCTTAATAAAAAGAAGATTAAAGCACTACGAGCCCAGAAATATGCTAAAGATCACATCCAGGCTACAACTGTCAGTTTGGAAGAATGGTCTGGGAAATTTTTAATATCGGCTGTCTACTGTCCACCGAAACACGCTATTAAAAAACAGCAATTTATCGATTACTTTAACCAGTTGGGAATCAAATTTCTAGCAGGGGGTGATTACAACGCTAAACATGTGCAATGGGGTTCGAGGTTGACGTCACCGAAAGGAAAGCAACTCTACGAAGCAATAAACGAGAAAAACCTTGATTATTTATCATCTGGACATCCCACATATTGGCCTACAGATAGAAAAAAAATTCCTGATTTAATAGATTTCTGTGTAATACGAGGAATAGCACGCACCAATGCTCAAGTCGTTGACTGTTATGATTTATCATCAGATCACTCACCAATAATAGTAACACTAAGTACCCAAGCATTAAAATCTAAACCACCACAACGTTTAACAAACAAACTAACGAAATGGGTTCTCTATAGAAACATAGTAGATGTAAATTGTCATCTTGATGTTCCACTTCGCACACCAGAAGACATTGATGCCGCGATAGAAAACTTAAGTCAAATAATGGAAATGGCTGCAAAAAAAGCTACTCCGGAGAACAAAAATTCCGAAAAAAATATAAGGCTTTCAAGTAACATTCAAAAGTTATTAGCAGAGAAGCGGACAATTCGGCGGCTATGGCAGCTTCACCAATCTCCTTTGCATAAATGGAAATTAAATAGAGCTATTAAAGCTTTGAGAGAAGCAATACGGGAAGAACAAAATTTAGGAATACAGAATTACCTAAGTGAGCTCACAGCAACAGAAACAACAGATTACTCACTGTGGAAAGCAGCAAGAAATTTAAAAAGGCCAGAGGTATCGAACCCACCGATAAGGAAACCAGATGGTCACTGGGCCAGAAGTGACTTAGAAAAGGCTATCGCTTTCTCTAACCATCTACAAAAAGTGTTCACCCCAAACGAACAAAATAATGATTGCGTACTACCACAGCTTACGAGGGACGAGTCGAACCCAAACCCAGTAAAATTTAAATGGAAATGCGTCAAAAAAGTTATCAAAAACAGTATAAATCCCAAAAAAGCGCCAGGTCATGACCTAATAACTGGAAAAATGATCAAAGAATTACCAGATAGATGCATAAAATATATAACATATATTTTTTAACGCGATTATGAGATGTGGATACTTTCCCCAAAAATGGAAAATATCTCAAATTATCATGATTCCTAAGCCAGGTAAAGACGAAACCCAAGTCTCGTCGTACAGACCAATAATTCTACTTCCGATAATTTCAAAGCTTTTTGAAAAGATGCTACTACAAGAACTAATACCTATATTATCTGAAGGTCGCATTATACCAGATCACCAATTTGGATTTAGAGAGCAACACGGCACAATAGAACAAGTGCACAGAATTGTAAATACAATTAAGGTTTCCTTAGAAGAAAAGAAATATTGCTCGGCAGTTTTCTTGGATATTGCGCAAGCTTTCGACAAAGTATGGCATGAAGGATTAAATTACAAAATTAAAACTCTTTTGCCTAAACAATTTCATGCAGTTCTTGAAAACTACTTAGCCCAAAGGAAGTTCCAGGTGAAACAAAATACGGCCACTACTGATCTAACCGTGATAAAGGCATGAGTACCGCAAGGTAGTGTATTGGGACCTGTGCTATACTTGTTATTCACAGCTGACCTACCAATAACTGAAAAAATCGTCACTTCAACTTTTGCTGATGACACAACTATATTATTTTCACACAAAAATCCTCAAACAGCATCGAGAGAATTACAAGAACATCTACACAAAATAGGAGATTGGTTAAAAACTTGGCGGATAAGAACGAATGAATGTAAATCAACACATGTAACATTCACACTAAATAAACGTACATGTCCAGCAGTAAAATTAAACAATATCACAATTCCTCAACAAACAAACGTCAAATATCTCGGTCTTCATCTCGATAGAAGATTGACATGGAAAAAGCACATAGAAACAAAACGCAATCAATTAAAAATAAAATTTTCTAAAATGTACTGGATGATCGGAAGAAAATCGAAACTCTCTCTAGACTGCAAGGTTCTACTATACAAAGCGATCCTAATCCCCATTTGGACATATTTTATCCAACAATGGGGTTCAACTAGTGCATCAAATATAGATATCGTACAAAGAACGCAAGCAAAGATACTTCGTAGCATTACAAATGCCCCATGGTATATTCGAAACAGCAACATCCATAGAGACCTAGGAATCAAAACTGTTAAAGAGACAATTAAATCATGCAGTCTAAAATACCAACTGAAACTGGAATCACACCCTAACGAATTAGCTAGAGAACTACTAAGGCAACCGAAATATGGACGGCTTCGCAGAACAGATCCTCTAGATTTAATTAACTGAGAAATATAATCTAATAATTTCGTGCATGTTGAAATGAAATTAAGTAATTAATAATAATTTAATAATAATAATGCATAATGATATTAAGTATTAACATAGGTTAAGGCTTAAGTTAAAATTTTATTTTTATAGTTTTTAAGAATTTCACACTTCTTGTTAGTTTCGTATAAAAAAAGATTCAAGAATAAAGTCTTTGGCAATAGTTACAAAAAAAAAATATATATATCTGCTTAATTGAAGCACAAAAGATATAATTTCCTAAGGCACGGATGCTTCGAGTGAGGTAATTTTTCGCGATGAAATTTAATTGATTGAAGGATAAATCACCGAGAACTAATGAAGGCCGCAACTTATTGGTCGGGGAGTTACGAAATAGAAGATTTTCGATATCGTGCCCATTTTACCTATTTTACCCTCCCCGTCTTTTTTACGTTACCAATTTATCTAAAATTTTAATTCGCGCTTAGAATGCCAATTTTACATTGAACCCATTAAACAATTTCCATAAACCCATTATACTATAGACTATTTTCCCTTTCTAAAATCCGTAATAATAAATCTGTATGTAATTGCAACAGAAACACACGCGTTCCCATTTAACGCGGCACTCGACAATTTCCATAAATTTAGCTATTCACAAAAACAAACATAAATATGAAAATAGCTTCATTCAAACAAAGAGTTCTTTACACGAAATTTTCCCAATCCATGGCTGTGGCACCCCTAAGCTAAAATCCAAGTTCAAACACCCCGTAGAAAAAGACAACAGTGAATAAAATCATGTCGTGTAGAGCACTTCTGTATAGTCTACTGACATATAAGGACACAAATTTTCACAAACACAAAAAAACATTTCTAATTTATTTTATTAGAATAATTTAAACAAAAAAAAACGAAAATTTGGTGGTGGAAAGTAGCGCGTATACACGACACACATAATTTTGTCGTCGTCATATAATAACCGCACCACCCCCAAAAATATCTAGACTAAATTGGTAACGTCGAAAAGGCGCCACATGAAACATAAAACACACAAAAAAAAAATCTAAATGGGTTTAATGGGTCGCACAACATTAAAGCAAGCAAGTAGCTTTAGATTTTTTTTTAGGTATGTATTCTAAATTTCTAATATTCTAATTCCATTATGATATCTAATCTGACATAAAAAAAAAACTATTATTTGATTTATATTATAACCAAAATATTATTATCATAGTTTTCCACCCCCATCTATATATCCAAATATAGTGTGTCTCTAATGTACTCAATCATCTTTCTAAATCTAATCAACATGCCAACCCCTAAATATGGTTTGTTGTTTATGGCGGGCACAGAGGATACGAAATATGATTTTTTGTATCTCAATATGCGGGGGTGAAATAAGATATCACATTTAAGTAGTTTGTTTAATATTAATTATAAACCCTATCGTGTTTGTGTGCGGTATACGTATTTAATGCCATAAAGTGTTTTTTTTCGTATAAAATGTAGTTCATGCACAATTACATATTATAGTTTTAATGGTAAAGTCAACAAAAAATCATTAACACGCTAAGCGCCATGATATCTAAAACCGGGAAGTCGAAACACAATAGTTTTCAAATTCATTGATCAAATGTTGTTGTTGTGAACATTTTTTTTTATTGATATTGAGTAATCATAAAAATTTTATTCGATCATAACTCAGTATTTGTTGATTTTGTTGATTATAAAATGCCATGAAGCTTAGCAAATTTTTTTACGGCAATAAAAACTCATCGCATAAACATATAAATTTTTTAGCAAATTGGGGAAGTAAAATACGAAGAAGTTAATATGATAATATTTATTATGGAAGATCGAAGGTGAAATTTTTTGTAATCTTATATGTGGTAATCTTTGTATATGCGCGTTAGATAAATTTTGTATTGTTATTCGATCGATCGAATTCGAAAGTTTGGCGCGCAATTTAAATGTTTGCGTTTTAAAAAATATACAAAATAGTTTACCCCCATTTTCAGATTACAATGGATAATCTTCCGAAATTATATCACTAATCGCACGGGATTATTACATGATTTAGTGACATATGCAAAACAAACACTAAATTATTTATTGTATTGTGTAGCATGATAAACCTCGCGCCTTACAGCTGTCGAGATCGAATAATTTGGTCATTGTGTGATTGGCCAAGCGCTTTCTGTGCGTTAATGCCGGACAGGGACAGAGAATGCAGCTTCTACAGCAGAAACTAAATTCTTAACCCAGTCTTGTTGCATTTTCTTAAAAAAGGAAATATCCTGACTTCCACTGGTTTATTACAATGGCGAGGCCTTACAAACCACCGTCTGCTTACTAAAAGGATTGTACTCAACTGTCGCTAATATCCAATTCGGCTGTTTTTCGTGTCTTTAATGTTTTCCATTTGTGAGTTTCCAAGACCTGGATACCACAAAATCAACAATTCTACGCGTTACCTTATAATCCCCATCTTTTGCCATAGTCCACTTCTACTAGAGGCAATCGTTCCCTGATTGTCTCCGTATTCATATTGTTAGAGGCACCCCCAATATCGAGGAGCTACAAAGGTAAAGAAAAGAGAAATTACAGATATTTCTTTATCATGCGTTCCCTTTCCTGTGTGCAAGTTGAGAATTCGTCTAATTACAGGTTCTGATATAGCTCGATTATGAAAGTCGGTGAAGTTAGCCCGATATTCCATCCCGAATTTTTTGGTGCATTTATTGGCTAAAGTGTAGTCAACCCGAAAAAAGTGTAGTCGATACAAAAATGTAGTGCTATCCCGAAACCCCGAACTTTTTGAGAATTTCTTGCATAAAAGCAATCGTTACTTAAAAATGTAGGATTATCCCGAAATTAAAATCTAATACAAATTTAATTTTAATTTACACATTTTTTAAAAGAATTTTTTGAAAAAATTGTTGTTTTTTCACTTGATATGAAAATGAAATTCGCAGGGTTTATAAGCACAGCCAAGACCTAATTAGCCGTATATACCGCTAGTGCAATTTATCTCTGGTATTATGGTTTGCTTATTTTATTGTCATGAATTGCCAATGCACTTTTCGATTTAATTTAATTTTCTAATATTAATTTTTTTTGTATGTTTTATTCCAATGGGCTTTTTAAAATTTTCAGAATGGTGTTTATGAAATTATAATATTGCACGTTTAGTCCACAATAAGAGGTTGCAACAATTTTTGACAGTTTTCAAAAAATATTTTTTACAAATGTGTAAATTAAAATTAAATTTGTAGTAGATTTTAATTTCGGGATAATCCTACATTTTTATGTAACGATTGCTTTTATGCAAGAAATACTCAAAAAGTTCGGGGTTTCGGGATAGCACTACATTTTTGTAACGACTACACTTTTTTCGGGTTGACTACACTTTAGCCAAGAAATGCACCAAAAAATTCGGGATGGAATTTCGGGCTAACTTCACCGACTTGATTATGAACGCCCTTTAACTTTGAGTAGTCATTTGAGCCCTTTCCCTTTTTGAGGGTAAGACCAATTTGGTTTCCGTCCATTTACTAGACATATATATCATTCTCAAACACTCTTTGAAGATTATTTTCAGCTCGGTAATAATAATCTAGGAGTTATTCTGGACCTCCGCTGGAATTAAAGGCTAAACTCAATAGTATTCTGAAAGCATTCGGAAAAGTGTGTTTCAATGAGAAGCTCCAAGAATTCCAGAATTTAAGTTGTTGTGGTTTAATATTGTTGGATTTGAAGAAAGAATCTTTCTTAGGCGGATGCTCTCAGAAACCTTATCCATTTTTCACAAGAGTCTCCCAGTTTTTTTTTCGTGCCTTCCTTATCTGTCTTTTGTAAAATTTTAGGTACTTCGTAAGAAAACCCATATCTTGAAATTTCTTAGTACTTTTGTTTTTTTTTAACTTCTGAGGCGTGTATGGTGCAGTAAATATCATCGTTAGAACTGAACATTTCTAGGACCGGCAATAGTAAAATGTTAAATTAGTGTAAAATAAAATATCACAAACGTTTAAAATACGCTGTTCATTTTAAAAATGATGGCAATTTGAAATCCGTAGACTTTGCTTAGAACTGAATTATAAATAATCTTAAATGTTTAAATTTCATTACAAGACAAATCTAATCGGATTTTTTTTTTAATTTAACAGTGTTAATTTTTGCTATTATTTTTGATATGAATTTCACAATCATCTCCGGCGGCTTAGGAATCTTCACAGTTCACTACTTATAAGATCAGATTCAAATTTACTTAATCAATTTTAAAGTGCAGTAATGAAATAACCAAAATCTCACAAACACATACTTACTCAGCATTCCACTGGATTCCACAATCCGGTTCGTATCACTAGTTTGTGAATATCGTTATAGAATTTGATGGTTACAACACCAATATTCATAATTCACACCACTTCCGGAATATTCCCGCATATATCAGAAATAATCTCTGAATACTTTCCTTATATTTACTAAACACTTACCACTTCTGGCATATCGTCGAATATACCAGAAATATTCCCACACGATTTTTTTCTAAAATCCGTAAATCACTAAAACACAAAAAAAACATGTTTTCCACAATTATTATTTTATTGATTCACTACTAACGCCATTTAAAGTTATTTTTAATCACACTACTTTTTTCACTTTAACGCCACTTATTATTTCCCCGCTACTTGATTTCGCTTTTATTTTAGCACGTGCCACAGCTTAACCAAGACTCCCCAAACACTAGGGCGCCTTTATGGTTGGTGTTCGTTCGTTCGTTCAGTCATTTTATCGACCAATCATCTCTTGTGGAAAAATCCAAAAAAAAATCACCATTTTTGAGCAAAATGATTGTCAGAACGAACGAACGCGAACCATAAAGGCGCCCTAACTTAAGACTCATTCGTTGTGTTCATCGCATCGGTTTTTATATACCGCTTTGAATATTCCAGATTGTCCGCGAATAATAGCAGCTAATCTGTTATAGTCTGCAATTTCAGTAAATTGTTATAAAACTACTTCTAATGCTGCTATTTAAAACTAGATGTCACTAATTGCACAAAAAAAATAATGTTACGTTTTCGCCTTGTCACTCAAGGTTTGAATCTCTGGATTGTGAATAAAACAACTGCTTTAAATTTGAACACACACAAATTTATTTCCACAACGCAAAAATTACACAACACAAAATTAACAACAAAATATTCCAATTATAACACACTATTTAATTATCACTTTGAATTAACATTCAACATCAATTTACGCCTTTATATACAAAAATATTTGTTTCGAGAATAATCCCGAATGTTCTCCAAAAATTATACGAGTACATTTGAGCTAATACTTTAGTATACAGATAACGCCTAAATGTTGAACCTAACCAAATATAAATTTAAGCAACTATTGAAATAACTTATTCTATTCTAATCTAGGTGTCACCCTAACACTACCCCTCACCTAAGCCAAGCGCTCTAAATGCACCACGTTCGTTTTACCTTTCCGTCCTTTCTTAATGCGATAAACCACATCGTTCATTCTTTTATTGACAGTGTAAGGTCCTTCCCATGTGGGTTGCAACTTCGATGATAATCCCTTCTGCCGTTGCGGGTTGTGAAACCATACCAATTGTCCTTCCTCGAAGCCTTGATTATTTGCTCGTATGTCATATCGAGCTTTCATTCGAGCACTTGAAATCCGAATTTTCTCCCGTGCAAATTGATGTATCTCATTAAGTTCGCCTTTCATCCGATGGACGTAATCATGTCCACATTGAGCCGTTAATGGAACAGCTGCAAACTTTAAATCTCCAGGTAATCGCAGATTGTTCTCAAATATGGTTTTAGCTGGTGTCACTCCTGTTGTGTCATGTACCGCTGATCGGTAGGCCGTGAAGAACATCGGTATATGTCGATCCCAGTTGCGTTGGTGCTTTTCCAACACCTTTGCTAGATATTCCTCCAATGTGCCATCGAATCTTTCCACCATACCGTCTGACTGCGGGTGTAAAGGCGTCGTTCTTGTTTTATTGATACCAAGCATCTGGCATATTTCCTGAAATACCACCGATTCAAAATTCCTTCGTTGATCCGTGTGAATTTCCATCGGTACACCAAATCTGCTAATCCAGTTGTTGACCACGGCATCAGCTATTTTTGTTGTCTCCTGATTGGGTATGGGATACACTTATGGCCATTTGCTGAAATAATCCATTATTACTACCACATATTTATGTGTTTGGAAATGGCACCGCCACATCCATCGCAATTCTCTCGAATGGTGCCCCAACACTCTATTGCTTTATGGTTCCACGGCTTTTTCCACTTCTACTACTCCCTTCCTCCACTTCCACGGCTTTCTACTACTGACTGTCTACATCCGGACCAGTAGAAACGTTGGCGAATTTTTGCAAGTGTTTTATTAATCCCTAGGTGACCTCCATTTGCTCCTCCATGAGGATTTCCGCCATCCGAACTTTTGACACTACTACCAACAATTTTTTTACTTTGCCATCCGTGCTTTCCCAATGTCGATTTAAACATCCATTTCCTATGTGGAGGCTATCCCATTGAGCCCAATAAGCCTTTACAATGGGGATTTTGTCGGCTATCTCGCTGCTTTCCTTATATGTTCATGGTCATTTCATCAGTCCATTCCTCATCAGGTAGCGCGTGCATAAACCGAATATCGATGATGTTTTCCTTACTCTCCACATACGCCCACAATGCTTGTATCCCACGGGACATGGCCTTCTTGATAATGCGTCGGCATTTCCATTGCGCTTCCCTTCCGATGTTCAATTTGAAAATCGTAGCTTTGCGAACGCTCGACCCAACGTACTACTTGTGCTTGTGGATTTTTGAATTGTAACAACCAGCGCAAAGCTCCATGACCCGTCCGTAGAAGAAATTTTTTGCCATAGAGGTACTTATGGAAGTGTTTAACACGTTCTACTATAGCCAACAACTCTTTCCGTGTCACACAATAATTTCGTTTCGGTTTTGATATCATCTTGGAGTAATATGCAATAACTCGCTCCTCATCATTTGTTGTCCGTGATAATACTCCTCCTATACCATCATTTCTTGCATCGGTGTCCAAAATGAATTTAACGTTGGGTATAGGGTATGTGAGGTTTGGTGCTTCGCATAATCGTCTTCTTTGTTCCACGAATGCCTCTTGGTCGTCCTTCCATTCGAATGCCTTGTTCTTCCCCTGAATTAAATTCATGTAAACTCTGCGATGCTGGCGAATCCTGGCACGAATCGTCTATAATAGGTGCAAAATTCAAGGAAGCTCCGTAATTCATGTAAATTTTTAGGTCGTGGTCATTCCTTCACCGCTGCGATCTTGTCTTCGTCGGTGTGAATTCCTTTTGGTTGTTACCTTATGACCCAAATATTTTACTTCCTTCCTAAATAGTTTACATTTCTTTCGGCTTAGCTTTAATCCGGCGGCCTGTATCCGATCCAAAACCTCTGCCAAATTTCTTAAATGGTCGTCGAAATCCTTACCCATGACGATGATGTCGTCCAAATATACAAGGCACGTCCTCCAATGTAATCTTTTAGTACGCGCTCCATTAGCCGTTCAAAAGTCGCGGGGCCGTTACATAATCCGAATGGCATAACGTTAAATTGACACAATCCGTTACCCACACTGAATGCCGTTTATTCTCGTGATCTTCCTGCTGGGCTTCCACTTGCCAATAGCCACTTTGCAGATCTAATGTCGAAAATATTCGAGCACCCGTTAATGTGTGTAATGTGTCATCGACCTTGGCAATGGGTAACTATCCTTTTTCGTCACAGCATTTAATTTTTGGTAATCCACGCAGAATCTCATGCTAACATCCTTTTTCTCGACCAACATCTCTTACCATTCGATCCACTTCTCCTTGCTTTGCCAATGGTAATGTCCTGGGTGCTTTGCGAATCGGCGTTTCTGCTCCTGTATCTATTCAATGTTTTACCATTGTGGTTCTCCCATTATTGTCTGATGTACTGCAGAAAATGGACATGTACCGCTCGAGCAATTGTTTTGTCAAACCCTTCTGTTCCATGGTAAGATGTTTGGCCCATTTAAAAAAACTAATTCGGCCCAGAAAAAAAACATGTGCTAATGCAGTGGAAATTAGCAGAAGTAATAATGACTCCGAAACCGGGCAAGCCACCGAATGATAGAAAATCTTACCTGCCAACCCCATAGAATAAAGAAACCTTATCCCAGAATATCAGTTTGGTTTCAGAGAGAAACACTTAACTATTAAGCAGGTTCATTGGCTTACAGATGTCATTGAGAATACATTAGAGAGGAAAAACCTTTGTTCTAGTACCTTCTTAGATGTGGCGCAGGCCTTCGATAAGGTGTGGCACAGTGGCTTACTCTTCAAGCTACATAGAGATAGGGTGAAATATGAAGAAGAATATTCCGAGCTAAAAAAGATTTCGGCAAGAGTCCCGCAGGGTAGTGTTTTGGGGCCTATTCCTTACCGAAGCAACATTTGCTGATGACCAGACAGATTTCGGCAAGAGTCCCGCAGGGTAGTGTTTTGGGACCTATTCCTTACCGGAGCAATATTTGCTGATGACCAGACAAAAATGATGAACTTAATATCAAATATCCAAAAATGTATTGGCTGCTCAACAGGTGCTAAAGCCTGTATGGCCTTACGGAATACAGCTCTGAAAAGAAAACCAACACCAAAATAATACAAACTTTAAAAAAAAATGCTACTTGGTATAGTTAACGCTCCGTGGTACATTAGGAATGATGACCTTCATAATGGCCTTTCGTTTGCAATGAAAACGAGAAGGATCTCAAACTTAAACAGTTTATCAATATTCAAATATTTCACAGATGCGGCTTGTGTGAGTTTGAGAGCACACTGAAAAATCTTCTCAAGTTCAAAGTGAAAATTTTAAGGACAACTTCGTTTTTCACTGCTTGGCGAATGAAAACATCCGTCCGAATTAGCCGAGGTTTTTAACGAAATTTTTGACAAAAAATTTATCGTGACCCATTTGATATCATAATGAAAAAAAGAGATTTATTTCTGCTCACAGTTATCTTCGATACTGCTTGTACTTTTCATGGATCGATCCTTGGTTCTCTGGCTCTTGCTGATGCTTTTATTATTATAATATTACGGTTGATTTTTAATGCAGCAAGTAGCGAGCACCACTCTGACTTTTGCTCTCCTAGCCTTCTTCGAGGTAACAGGCTTGTATTTTTTTTTATTTTTGTGTCAGTAATTTGCCAGGCTCTTTGTCAGTATTGATTGTTTCGGTAGGTAGTCGAAATTTTGTGAAATATCTTATCATATTCTAACAAAGACTGTAGGTTTTGGAATAATTCAGAGCTTAGAGTCGTGGTCATCGACTGTATATATTTTTGACATAATTGAACAATCCAACGTATGTACGTTTAATCATCCCAGTTAATTTAGATACAAAAGATTATTATTCTATCACTCGAAATGCTACCCCATAATTTACATAGCAAACATCCATCCCACTTCTATTGCTTATTTCACCTCTTGGCGATTTTCACTTCAAAAACAACTTGTCACCGTCTGGATGAGATTATTGAATTATAGGATTGATATAGAATTAACCCATTTTTTGCATTTTCCCATTTCCCATCACATTTTGTTGGGCTGCATTTTTTTTTTTTTAGAAATTGCGAAAGTGGATAAATCAATTGATAAAAACTATTCGTGGAAAACGGCAAAACATGATTTTCCTCTTCGTCTATGTTATATATAAATTTATAACTCATCGCAAATACAATGATGAAAATTTATGTGAATTTTGAGAATATATAAGGGTTGAGTGTGTGTCTAACAACGTCTACATACATATAAATGTATGTAGCTATGTATATGCAATTTAATGTTGCAATTGACGCAAGCGTCCTATATCCCTGTATACTTCGATATCCTTTTCCAATTTTCCTTGCACATTCCAATTTGTGTGCACACACAGTTAAATGAGGTCAACTGGCGTGCACAGTGCATCAGAGTTTTTGATTTTTCTCATCCCGATTGTTAATTTTTAATTTATAATTTCATTCGCTCGACGTATAAGAAAATTTCGTTGGATTATCTCGGAATCTCGGTTGGACGTGTCGTAATCCTTTAATAAATCTGTACTGATTTAATGGTTTTTTGTTTTTTTTTCAGTTCGCTGCCTGGGTGGATGCAATTATTTACGTTTTTAGTCTAGAAAATGAGGGCAGTTTCAATGCCGCATATAATTATTATGTAAAAATGTCACATTTTAGGAATAGTTCTGAAATACCAATCATACTAGTTGGTACACAAGGTAAGCTGCTGCCAAATACTTGTTATCTTGATTGTGATCTTACATATTTGTTCTTTTAACAGATGGAATAAGCGAACGAAATCCTCGTGTTATTGATGATTCGCGTGCACGACAATTAGCAAATGATTTTAAACGGTGCTCATATTATGAAACATGTGCAACTTATGGTCTTAATGTTGAGCGAGTATTTCAAGATGGTAAGTTGTTGAAATTATTACAAATTATGATAATTGGTAAAATATTTTTTTTTATATTTATATTTAGCATGCCAAAAAATTGTTCAACAACGAATGTCACAGTCAACGCATTGTTTAACCCCAACAAATTCGCGGCCAACAACACCTCAAGGTACTCGATTAGGTGTATCCAGCTTTCACTATCCTAGTATACCATCACCAACGAACGGTTATAAACCAAATAATTCATCGCCAAGTCATCATCCAAATCATCAGCAGTCGATGCATCCCCAAGAGAAAGTATCAGCCCTATTTCCACGACACCATTCCCTATCGGCATCCAGTCATCATATTCCGATTCGGATTGACTCGGATATTGACCGGCTGACCCAGCATCACAGCAATAGTAGTAATTTAAGTAGTTCGCAAACAAACCAAAAATGGGGTACAATATCGCATGCAACATCACAACAAACACTAATCGCGGTCGCAAACGAGAATAATAATATCCCGAAATTTACACCGCCGCAGCATCCGCCAATCACACTTGATAATTTGCAATCGCTTGGCTTGATGACTACGTCCAAAGATACATCGTCGTCGTCCTCGAAGGATAAGGATTTGCCGACGCCGACTTCAACGCCTACAACATCGCGGAAAAGTCGACGGCGATCGAATCTATTTATACCGTCGTCAAAGAAAAGCGATGACAAGTTGAAAAATAGTGAACTGGGAAGCGGGCGCGCGATACCAATAAAGCAAGGTTACCTCTATAAACGGAGTAGTAAATCGTTGAATAAAGAATGGAAGAAAAAATATGTGACGTTATGTGATGACGGTCGATTAACGTACCATTCGTCGCTGCACGATTACATGGATGATGCGCATGGAAAGGAGATCCCATTGCAATATGTTACCGTTAAAGTTCCTGGACAGAAGCCTAGAGGCTCTAAATCAATTATAACAAATAGTGCATTAACAATATCCGCGAATAAAGCGGCAGCAGCTGCCAATTTACATAACCAACAGCAGCAGCAACAGCAACAACAAACAAATGGATTGAGTGAAAGTATTGGTGTATTATCGTTAGTGAAAGATAAGGAGAAAAAATTTTCAGATAAAGTGTTACTAACGGCGTTCGACACGTTACGGGAACCATCAAAATCGAACCCTCAGACGAGTGGCGATGAAGGCATTATGAGCATGAGCAATAGTAATTCACAGACATTTTTAACTGCTGAGATCAATGCGAGTAGTAAATTAGAGGCACAAACGCCTAATGTCAAAAAGCGGCACCGTCGAATGAAAAGTAGTGGCGTCAAAAATGGTGACGATGATTCTGAAGTGTACGAGTTTATTATAGTGTCGCTGGATAATAAGCAGTGGCACTTCGAGGCATCTAGTCTGGAGGAGCGTGACGAATGGGTAACGGTGATTGAGCAAGAGATTTTCAAGTCATTGCAGGGAAATGAGACTACTAAATCGAAAACACAAAATTCCACCGAATCGCTGCACTCCCTGCAAATGATACGGGAAAATGTGCCGGGGAATAATTTCTGTGTGGATTGCGATTCACCGAGTCCCGAGTGGGCAAGTTTAAATTTAGGTGTGTTAATGTGCATAGAGTGTTCGGGTGTGCATCGAAATTTAGGTTCGCATATAAGTAAGGTGCGCTCCCTTGGGCTGGACGATTGGCCGCCGGGACATCTAAGCGTAATGCTTGCGATCGGTAATAAAATTGCAAATTCCGTGTGGGAAGCATGTACGCGGGGCTGTGCCAAACCGACGATGAATTCGAGCCGCGAGGAGAAAGAATCATGGATTCGTAGTAAATACGAGGCTAAATCATTTTTACCGCCGTGCAATACTCAACAACCGATTGGACAACAACTCGTTGAAGCTGTGATACGTAAAGATATTAAACAGATAATACTGTTGCTAGCCTACGCAAGTCCAGACGAGGTGAATTCAACGATTAGTTCGCGTGATTTACGAACACCGTTACATTTGTGCTGTGCTACTGGAAATTTAGCGCTGTCGCAGTTGTTGATTTGGGTGAGTAAATTTAGTATATTTTGGAAAAGGTCATTAAAAATAAACGTCTGTACATTTTGATTGGGATATACCATTTTCTGGGTTTAATTTTGAAATCTGGTAGACTCGCCTATAGTCGGCGTAACATGAAGATACTTAGTGTTTAGCAATAATTTTGTTAAATGACGTCCGAATTTTTGTGTCGATAGTTTTCAAAACGTTGCCGGAGAAAATTTCCTGTCACATTTCTGACAAAAATTTATATTTTTCTAAACAGGGCAAGACAAAAAAAATGTTTCGTTAAAAAATTATGTTTTAAAATTCGTGTAGAAAACTTAAATTCTCTCACATTTCAACAATTAAATAAAAGCCTTCGAGCCGTTATTTAAACATGATGCAGAATAACTGTGCAATAAGACCATTATTTAATTTATAAGTCTGAAACCAATTGAGTCAGCTTGCTAAAGCTACGTTTGAATAAAAAAAAACCCACAAGTTTTTTTTTTTTTATTTTTTTAAAAAAAGAAAGTATTAATTATCCAATGGATTTATTATCCTTTTAAGATTTCATTCACCTACTCACACAATACTGTAAAACCACCTGCACGTTGCAAGCTCCATGTCACCCTGCACACTGACATGGACGGTGTGTCGGCGCTGAATTCTGCACTCCACCAGAGGGCCTAAGTTGTGTTTATTAACATCACCGATCGTAACCGATGAAGGAAATTCGCTTTACATCCTGCCTCTGGTGGGATTCGAACCCAGTACCTCCCGGTCCAAGTGCAGAAGCTTTAACCACTGCGCCAGCTAAATTAGAGAAAAACTTTCGCGAACTCGAGCATATTTTTGTTTAGAAAAACGCAGCTTAATCAAATCCTCCCCCATGTGGTAAAAACCCTCCATGAGACAGGACTTCCGTGATTTACTATTAAAGGCATCCTGATATATCAAGGAAAGTGCCCGCAAGAAACTCCTCAATACTAAGGGATCTTTCAATCCTTATAACAAGTTCATGCAGAGTAGTTTCACACGTTTTTGCAACTCTGTACTCATGTTGCGCGCTACTGAGTGGGAGGATAGATAAGTGATGGTCTCTAATATATCTGTCAACAATTCCTTCCAAAGCTATAATGAAAGTTGAAAGAAGACTAATAGGACAAAATGCTTTAGGGTCGATCTAATCCGATTTACCTACTTTCGGACTGTTCCAAGATTGTGGAATGTGTAATTCAGCGGGATAACCCCCTTCAGAGACCATTAAGTTTAGCGATTCCAGAAACACTATTAATTTCATTGCAGAAGCTAATCCAAAAAATTCTGCGAGCGTATCTTAGATTCTTTTTATAATCTAATCTTTAGAGCTACTAAAAAATTTTCTAATTAACCTGAAGATTAGATCTTTTAACTCTATTTTTGAGCCTCCTACCAGTTTTTTTAAGATCAGAACACCAAAAAGGCTTGTTCTGTGAAAGACGAGGCTTACATTTCAACATGTCTGTCTGTGTTGCAGCAAGCAGTAATTTAAGCCCAAAAGATGCCGCTTTGCTATGGTGTAAGTTGATCTGTTTCAGTTCAAACATGGAATTTGACTGAAATAACCCTATATATAGAGGATGTTTTCAAGGAAATGGCGAAGCCCTCAAGCATTGCTTGAGGTCTTTGTATACATTTGTGCGTCTTGCAGCATTTTGTTTTTGGAGTCTGATGTTCCGGTGTTCCAGGGAGATCCATAGTCACGTCGCATGAAGTGATACGTCTAAGGGAATTGAGTATTAAGTCTACTAGATCTGAATCGTGAGCTTGTACCGTTCCGATTTTAATGATATCGAAAGGTATTGTCGTGGAGGCAAGTTTGTGGTTGGATGTCCGAGAAAGTGTATCGGCGCCTTGTATGTGTTGCGTGTGTTTATGGGTTGTGTTCCGCTTTAGAGGAAATTGCTCTACCGTTTATGGTTGGTGAAAATAGTGAATTTCCTGCCGACCTTCGCCAAAGTAGTGAAAGCGTTTAATTGCTTGGAAAATTGCAAGCAATTCTCTATCAAATGCAGAATATTTTCTTTCGGCATCTGATTTCTTGGAGAAAATCCAAGAGGTTCCCAAGACACTTGATTTAGTTCCTGTAAAACTGAAAGAGCAATATATTCTAATCTGTTCAGGCCAAGAAAAATTTTGAGGCGTTTTAAGTTTCTTCGGATGCTTTTCTTGCCAAATCTCTGTGAAAGTGAGTAACTGAGAAAGTCAAGATCGCTAGTCCCAAACACGCATTTTGATGTGTTAATATTGACGCCATAATTTGATAATATTTGGAAGAGTTGTTCCAAGTGGAGTAAGTGTTACTTCTCTCACTATTTCGTTGATGAGACGCTGGAATATTAGTGCAGCATTTCTATGAGTCCAAATGGTATTCGGGTTAATTCGAATAAGCCAAATGGTGTGGTAATTGCGGTTTTAAGAATATCGTCGAGAGCAATTTGAGTGACACTTAATAAACACATTTTATTAAACACTTGTTTTTTATTTCGCAAAATTAGATTTTTTGAATATTTTGATTAAAAAATTTGTTCAAAAAGTTTAAAAAATCACTCGATCGATTTCGACTTGTTAGGTCATCATCAGGAGTATCTACTGATTTTTAAAAGTAAAAATTTATTATATATAGCAGAAAAAAGCAAAAAATAAACAAAAGAAGGAGGAACAAAAAATAAGCAATAAAATTTAATCTATTGATCGCGCAGATGTGCGATTAGTCATCGGCTGAGTAACAAAATCCAAGGTATGTTGAAGTACATTTAATTACCCGACGTATTTAGTCAAATTATAGAAAAGGGCGGGGTGTGTAATTGGTGCGAAACGAATTTCTCTCAGTTCGTTAAGGATATTTTGGTTAAGAAATATTGATTTTCGAATTTCGTAAGACTCTGAGGTATCTAAACGTCTGCCTTTAGGTATTCTAGCAGACTGGGAATAATTTTTTGGGGAAAATTTTTGTATGTAGATATTTATAAACCAAAACACGTATTGCGACCGTATTACAAGTTTCATTTATTTTTGAATATATATTTATCAGCAAAAATATTGTTTAAAAATTCAAAAATGTACGAATCATAATTCCCCAAAAGACAATGGGGAAAAATTAACGTCAAAACTGCTATAAAATAGAATTATTTTTTCCCAATAAAAAAATTCCCAAACGTCAGAACACACGTTGAGGAATAAAAAATTCCCAAATGCTAGAAAATGTCACTAATTGCCTATTCTCTCCCGGGGAAAACCAGAATAGGGCCACAGGGGATATTGATAATTCGGGATAATAGTGTACTTATCACTGGTGAGGCCTTGAGTCCACTATTTCCCAAAACTTATCAATTATATTTTTAATTTAATTAAAATGAAACACTTCATGCACAATATTTTTCAAAAATTCACTTTCACTTTTTTAAAAATAGGCAAAGAAATTCACGTACCTGTGTACGGTAAAACCCGTCGTCGTGGGTCACCAGATATAACGTTTTATTTTAATTTAATACCGTAACACTTTTATTTATCAAAAAAAATAAGTTTTAATTATTTATTTGTTGGTGAGCTGTGGCAAATATAATTTTATTTTAATAGAGCGGACCAATGCCCAGTAACCACACCAGAGGATTTATTTCGGTTTCCGAGTTCAGCATAAACTCACAAAGAATCAAGGGCTGCTGGTTTTTTATGTTGCACACCTTTCTGTGTATTACCCAAGAATTTATTACTGTCACGTGAAGCATGTGAAAGTAAATTCTGAGATATCATCAAAATGTGCCATTAAACATTTTTTAAGCGATATCGGCCACTACAGCTGTCGTGTAATTCGACACCACCCATATGCAGATTGTATTGTTGGATAATATCTGGGTATTGAATACCCACCTTTTGATCTTTTTATTACTGACACCGGGTTGGTGGAAACAAAATTTGAGAATAGCGTTACTGTCTCGTTATCCTTCCATTGTATTAGACATAATTCATTACCGTCAAATGTTGGTGTATTCCTCGTGTGATCCTCTCGGAGGTTTGGTAGATTCTCTTTGGGTCTTTAGCTTCGAATTTGGGATCCGGTTATGCCTAATTGTCGCAATACAAAGGCTTCCCTGTTTTTGGAGGAATAATATAAGTGGGATTGTGGTAAAATCATAAAAAAAATGTATAACCCATATTTCGTGGAACAGAAGCCCCATGTACCCTAAAATACAAAAATGTTTATGACACGCACACGGATCGTAATCACTGAAAGAAAGTTTAAGAACGGATAAGAAACTTAACTGAAGATCCTCCTGTGAATGCTAATATTTTAAACCCCCATTTATGCGGGTTGGATGGGAGGTACTGTTTCACCGCTTCGGATTTTTGCTGCACGTATTTGCTCATCGACTGATAGGTGCTCTTCCAGTTCCAAATCTTTGAGCGTAATCTTAAAATGATCGAAGCTTAAATAATCGATCGTGCTGTGGGTGGTTTTTGGTATTGCCTGCGTGGGTTGTCTACAAGATTTTAAGGGGACTACCTCCTGAACTGGTTTTCCTGTTATTTCCCACAAGGTCATTCCAATACAGCTCTGTGTTGTGGGAACTTGATGGATAGAAGAAATCAAGCAAATTTTCAGAGAATTTTGGATAATACAAAAGGATTTAGAATATTTTTCTGTACGGATTAGAAATTCGACTGCTCTACGATTCAGTATTTGATCGTCAAACAACATATTAAAGAATGATAAAGAAAGTTCGCAACCCATTATTTTCCATTTAGTTTTTCCAAAGCAGTTTTTCATATTTTTCCCCCAGTATAAGAATATTTTCTATATATGTATAACTCCTGTGGGTCGATTCTGGTTTTCCTATAGGAATAGGAAATAGGAAAGAATTTGAAATTTTTATAGCCGTTTTGTATTTTTCCCCCTATAAGCTTATTCTAGTGTGTCTTATGGGAATTTTTTCTTTCCTATTTATCGCAGTTTTGACGTTTATCTTTCCGCTCCTACTTTGGGCACAGAAAGATATTCTTTTACCACACATGCAATATTTTTTTAATATAATTCTTTTAATTTTAAATTAGACAAAAAAAAATATAATTACATACAATTAATGTATGTTTGACATTTCTTAACCGCTTACAGAGCATGGTTTTCAATATTCTTATTCAGAATTTAGGAAAAATTTATTCCTAAATAAACCATAAGGAAAATTTTTTAGGAAAAAACTGCTATCAAAATTTTTTCCTAAATAGGAAAAAAAATCCTATTTCCTAAAGACACCAGAATCGACCCACTGAACTATGAATTCCCAGTTTTCAAGGATGGTTGCATCCCATTCATCATTCATTCACTATCAGGCCATTCTTCAATTATTTTCTCTATCTCTTGTAGAGATAAATATTTTGGTCTAGACATTTGGGCCAAATTCATCTGCACTCCACTAAATAAATTTTAGTAATCTAAAAATATTTAATTAAATGTCCTCAAAATATAAAACTGAGGATATATGACACATATTTGGAAATCGACATCCACGGATTGTGTGTCATTTATGACACGTAAAGTTTACTTACAAATTATTAGCAAATTAATTTGATTTCAATATTGAAATGTACTTATTTCAGTAAAAACTTTGATTTTAAAATAAATTTCACAATAGTTTGGATTTATTTATTGGTGTTGGCCATATAATTTTGATGAGAAACAGCAGCGCGAGCGCATGGATTTTATCTGTAATTTTCGACCACAGTAAAGGTTATGTCAAAATAGCTCGATCAACAAAAACATAAACGAAACGAAAGCTACTGTAATACTCAGTGCCAATAAACATCACAAACAGAATGCGGTTGGAAATTATGCATTTTTAAAGAAAATGAATACTGGGTGTCTGAAAAAATGTACTAACACTTCGAATGACGAGAAAAACTTCATTTATGAATATAGAGAGAAGTTGAAAGGCTTCAAGTATAGAAGACAAATGTACATAATTGAAGAACCATGTTCGCAAGGGATTCGTAAACGTCACAAAACAGGTTATTTAGATTATCGTGTCATTGTCTTTCAATTCTCAACTTCAATGCATCAATTGTTCTTGGTTTGGTACCATAAACTCTGTCCTTGAGGTATCCCCAAAAAAAGAAGTCTATAGGAGCGTGAGGTCCGAGGAACGCGCGGGGTATTCAATGCAGCCCTTTCGTCCAATCAATGTGTCTCGAAAAGCTGCATCGAGGTGTGCTCGTACATCGAATTCCCTTCTTAACCGTCTTTGAACTTCCGTGGCATTTTCGGTCTTCCAATATCATTTCAGGACAAACCTCCTCTCTTCCAAGCTAAGTTGATTTCTTGCATTGCTGTAACATTAATTACACCTACAAAAACACAAAAGGCAGCATGTTAGCAACAGTCAAGTGTTAGTACATTTTTTGAGACACCCTGTATGTACCATAAATGCCTCAAATACCAGTTAGGGTTGAACAGCACGTGTAAAATTATTTTCATTTTATATTTGATGCTTGAGCGATACGGATTGAAAAAACAAAAAATAAAATTTTAAAAATCTAGAAGGTGTAGACCATTTTCCTCAAACGTCAATAATATTATGACAGTTGAACGTGTATGGCAAAATATTAAAATAAACTAGTATTTTTTTATTTTATTAAAACAAAATGCAAAATTCTTCACATTTGCCCAGGCGATTTTTTTTTTTAGCAAAATTCATTTTCATAATAAACGCGTAAAACAAAATCTGACCCTAAAGTTTTTTTTTATTTTCGTTTGTGTTAGTGAAAATACAACACGAGCCTCGCACATAAAATTATTGCTGCAAACGTGTTGCAAAAACCTCCACTAAAAAAAATTTTGTTTATAGGCTACCACTTCGCGAGCTGAAGAATAACGCATCGTGTTGCTGCACTTTGTGGAGCGGCACATTAACTATGTTGTGCTGTGTTTCTTGTAGTTGAAGAAACAGAACGGCTTTTTGTTTATTTTTATTTGTTCTTGGGTGCTAGTTTATTCATTTTTATTTATTTCAGAGGGGAATTTTTTTTACAAAAATACCTGTTTCGATTGGGGAATAATGCGTGGATTCCACAGTGAAACATATTTTTTTCAGTAAAAAATACTGGGAGACCGAATAGAGAAGTGTATATTTAAATAACGTTAGAGCGACAAAGACAGGAACTTTTGTTTGTTTTTTATAGCAAAGTTTATAGTCAAAATAGTTGGGAGAGATTGGGGCAACATAACCTAAAAAAATGGAAAATAAACGAAACACAAAATTTTCAAAATTTTATTTTACCCTACAATGAACGTGTTGCAGATCCCACATTTCATTTTTCTCTTGACATTTCACTATAATATTTTTTCAACCATAAAATTGTCGTAGGGTGCGAAAAATATTTCTCATCACATATTATTTTTTGAAGGTGTGTTAAAAATGCTACCTTAAAAAAGTATTGAGTTTTTATGGCAACTAATTTATTATGCCAACTTTTTATGGCAACATTTTTCCCACTTACTCTATTATTTTGCCAGTAAATTTTACTGAATTTTTTTTTGTGTCTCTCTAATGGAGCATTTACATGTAGAAAATTGTTTTCTTCTACAAATTTTTGCAGGTAAATAAAAAGGATCCGCTATATAAAAATATTCAAATGCCAGAAAGAAATAAACAAATATTGTAATGGCGTAATTTTTTTTATATAGGATCATTATTAATTTATTTTTAATGAATTCTTTCTTGTTAATTTTAAAAATGTTGCCATAAAAATACTCGGATCGAATATATTTTATGGCAACATTTATTTTATGGCAACATTTTATAGTGTTTTTTGCAGTATAGTGACTTAAAAACCTTCTGCAAAATTTTGTTGGGATATATTTCTTTTCTTGTCTCGCATGTGCAAAAAGTCAATGTTATATCTTTCCCATTTTGCAGAAGAAAAATGTTGGTCGCATGTAAATGCCCCATAACAAGTAAAGGATTTATATTTTTATCTCGTGTTAGTTTTACTGGGAAAATTTGTTTCACTGTGGAATTCACACATTAGGTAAGAACTTTATTTTGCTAGTAAACTTCGAATACTCTCGTGCGTTGTGAGAAACAAAGTTTATCCGATATTCAAATGAATTTTTCCAGTTCTACTTTACTTTTATTGCGTTTTTTTCGAATTTACGAGTCAGTCGTCTGACAATGAGTGCAATTGTAAAAATATTGACGATCTGTATCGATTTTGGCCTAAACCGCAATATAATATATATTCTTAATTTAATTTAAACAAATAATTAAATATTTTTCTTAATTATTTTAGCATAAAGCCAATATCAAAAAAACGGACCACGAGGGCAGAACATGTTTGGCGTACGCCAAGGCAGCCGCATCCCTCGCCACCTCGAAACTAGGCAGTAATCCACCGCACTTCGTTTCCGTTGATTCGGCAAATGCGCTTGTCGATTTACTAATAAGTTTGGGGTGCCCGGACCCGTTGCCATTAACCGCGAGTGGAACACTCCCGCGGCGACGTGAAACAATAGGTCCATCGTTCGAAAAACTACCAAGTATTATTTGAGCTATTATGTGATTTAAAAAAAAATTAATTTATAAAAAACTATTATTTGTTTCTCCTTCTTAATTAAACATTTACTAATTTTGTTATATAATTTTTAATTTTTTTTTTTGTTGAATCTTAAATTTTATGATTTTAGAAACCGATACCTGTTATTGCAAAATAAAATGATTTCCATTTTCTTTTTTTTTAAATTATTTATTACGTTTTTAACATAAATAAAATAATTTTAAGATTTTTTTTTATAAATGTATGTAAAAAAGATATATTTTTAAACAAACAAAAGATTCTTAACTAATATTAATTAAAGCTTAGATTATAATATTATAATGATTACAATTCGATACGAAATTTATTGATTAGAAAAAATTATATACAACAACACAACAATCGATTAGATACAAAATTACTTAATTTTTTTTTAATTTTATTTTATGTGAATATAATTATTAATTTAATAAAATATTAGATGCTGTAGAGGTGTCTGTATAATATACCTCTGCCGCCCAATGCTTTATATTGTATAGAAATCAAACCTGGCAAACGTAACTTATAAATTTATCTATGGCTTATTTGTAAATAATTTCTCGAATTAATTAATTATGTAGAAAATCGCATATAAGGGGAATACTTAATAATTTGTTAGTTTTATGATCTAAAATATTTGGTTTAAGTACATTAGGCTTAGCGTAAAATACAGTTTAGTTTAACATTTTCGTAGCATAGATTACCAATCTTATATGGCTGAAAATACATTTTAATGTTACAATATCTGAAACAATATTTGGCTATAATTTATAAACCACACTCATCGAATATATTATGTCGTAAGTTTTAGATCATAAACTACCCCAAACTTATTTAATATTATTATACATAAAATATAATTAATTATATTAAAGGCATCAATAATTATTTTTTCTATAAACTATTTCCTCTTTTTAAAAAGCCGCCTAATAATATTTAAATAACCAAATTTTTCACAGCAAAATATTATACCTAATTATATATTGTGTATAGATAGACGAGAGCAGATTTTGTGTCGAAAATATAGAAAAACGATAAATATATATATACAATAAATTATATAAGTATAAAATAATATAAATAAATAAATTATTTAATTATTAATTAATTAAGCGCGCGCTCAGGCAGTAATAGTGTCTCTATACATAGAAAATAGAACGAAATTGTATTTAACAATTTTTTTTATTGGTCGATTTTCTTAAATGAAAATTTATTTTAATAAAAATTTACATTTACTTTTTTTTTGTTAATGCATGGTTTAAATTATAAAATATAATTTTATTTTATAAATTAATTCTATACTACATATTCCTAATTATTATAACAATTCCTTTAAAATAAAACAAATATCACAATTCCTTTACTTAATTATAAATTAAATAAAAAACATATTCCCTTAATTAATTACGCAAAATTTAAAACACAATTTCAAATATTTTTATTTATTTATATTAAAATTTATATACAAACAAAAAAAAATACTTATTACGAAATAGATAAAGTTGAACATTTTATTATGTACTGAATACAAAACCAAAAACAAAAATATAAAAAATATTTAACGAAAATTTTCAAAAATTTAAAAACACAAATAAAAGAAGCAGTTGGAAAAAGAATATAAACAGAGAAACACTGGATTTTTAATCGTGAGAAACTAGATCAATGTAATGTATTATATTTTATTCTACATATTTAAAATTTTATCAATTTATTAATAATATTTATAATTTTAGTTTGAAGAGTATATACGTTCCAAGAAACCCGAATCCCAATCCCGAATAAATTATCAATTTTTTTTATCAATACTGGTTAAGAGAAATGATTGGTTCGATGATCAATGCCGCCAGGTCGTCGAAAATTAACGAAAGCTTCGTGAAAAATGGTTGGCTCGCAACACTAGAAGCACTCAAGCAGAATATCTCCGCGCCAGGAAAGCTACGATTAAATACCTTCGACAAAAGAAACGCGATCATATGAGATCATGCATTGAAAACATCAGCTTCCAAGCAAAACTAGGAAATTCAAGGGATTGTTTTGCTGTCGCCAGGAATCTCACTAGAGACTTCCACCCAAGAAGTACAGCCATTTATTATATTATATTTTTCTAGCCTACTGTTGGAATTAGTTTGGTGTAAATATTTTTGAAACAAAGTTGAATGGGAAACATTTGTTCCATAAAATTTGTATAGGAAAAAATAATTCCCAATATATCTTTGTTTCAAAAATATATACACCCAACTAGTTCCAACAGTATGCCAGAAAAATATAATTTAGACAAAAATGCTATGAAAATATTTTTCTCAATTCCTTATTTCTGGGGTGAGCCAATCATTGCTATACCCATTCATAAGAAGTTCAAAGTTGCCAAGATCACCAACTAGACAAACTAACTCAGAAAATCAGCAGAAAAATGAAAACGCTGGACTCTGTCGGAAACTAAGTGACTTAGAAACACTTATAACCCAACTAAGAAGCGAAGTTAACAAACTAAAAAAGGAAAATGAAGAATTAAAGAAGCCCAAAGAAATGGAAATGGAGATTTATGATAAACCTCTAACCAGTTATAACGAAGCAAGTACATACACCAATTATAATACCGAGTTCCATACTGATGAGGAGGAACTTGTGAGGGAAACAGATTGGGTACTGAACAGGAAAAAAATACCTACCAAAAAACGAAGAGCGGAATGCTCACCTGAAGTTGGAGAACAATCTCAAGCTATTGTAACTGGTACTGCTAAGGCTAATCCAGCAAATCAGCAACAAAAACAACAGCAAGAAAATCAACAACAAAAGGTTGCACCGAAAGAAAAGGCTCCACCGCCAATTATTGTATTCGGCATAACAGAATTTGCTAGTATACAAAATATAATGAAATCAGTGACCACTAAGGAGTACAGAGTAGTGTCACTAAACAATAACGTGCGGAAAATCAATACACCAGATTCCGATACATATAGAGCTCTAGCCACAAAACTCAACGAGGAAGGTAAAGAATGGTTCGCATATGAAGATAAAAACAACCGTGCAATTAAGGTTATGGCCAGAGGCCTTCATCCAACTTGTAAGAAGGAGGATATAATGGAGGACCTAAATGCAAAAGATCTGCAAATAGAAGATGCAGTAAATATCCTAAAACGAGAGAGAGGCGAGAACAATGAAGTAAGAAAAAGAGGGCTCCCACTCTTTATGCTTACTTTTAATAAAAAGGAGAAAGTTGAAAAAAATTTCAACATCAAAGCAATACTAAATATGAGGGTTAAAATAGAACCCCTAAAGAAAAGTACCAGGTTAATACCTCAATGCAAAAAATGCCAAGGTTTCAACCACGCGCAAAAATATTGCGGTCGGGAGCCTAGATGCGTAGAATGTGCTGGAAAACACAACGCGAAAGAGTGTAAAGAAAGTAGAAACAACCCTGCAAAATGCATAAACTGTAAAGGGCATCATCCTGCGAATTACAGAGGATGTGAAGTAGCCAAAGAACTTCAAAGGCTAAGAAACAAAATGAATCTTCCTCAAAGCTCTAAGGTTGCCAGTGAGAAAGTAAGCAAAAACCAAGTGGAGCCAAAGCCACTAGTTATAGATACAGGGCGGAAAACCTACTCGCAAATTGTACAACAATCATCTAATGCTATTACTGATGACCCTCTCGAAAGGATATGCAGAAGCATAGAAGCCATAAATGCTAGACTAGCAAAGCAAGAACGTGGTCTAGAAGCTTTATATAAGCGTCTAGAAAAGCAAGAAACCATTAACGGGGCAACAGCCCTCCTATATTAAAATGAGCAGAATATTAAGAATTGTCACCTGGAATGCAAACGGACTAGCGCAGCATGTTCCAGAGTTAGAAATCTTTCTAAATTTAGAGAAAATAGATATATGCCTCATATCGAAAAGTCATTTGACAGAAACATCATTTATTAAAATACGCGATTATGAATGTTATCATGCTATTCACCCAGGAGGAAACGCGAGGGGAGGATCATCAGTAATAGTGAAAAAGAATATCAAACACTATGAAGAACCTGGTATCGAAGAAGAAAGTATGCAAGTTAAAACGGTTAAAGTCAAAACTAGTAAAAATAATGAATACAGTATTTCATCTATCTACTGCCCACCACGCTATAATCTAAACAAAGAAGATTATAACAGACTCTTTAGATCACTAGGACCCAATTTTATTATTGGTGGTGACTTTAATGCAAAAAACACCTATTGAGGATCAAGACTTACAACCCGTAAAGGAAAAGAGCTTTTCGAGGCAGGTCGGGTAAACAACAGGTCGGGAGTTCCATTCTGGAGGTAAGCCAACATATTGGTCTGCTGATCTAAATAAAATACCAAATCTCATTGATTTCTATGTAACGAAAGGGATTACCGAGGACTACATGTGCCTCGAAAACAGCGAGGGGATATATTCTGACCATTCATCAGTTATCATGACACTCAGCACAATGATAATTAACAAGGATAACTTGCCTAAGCTAACAAATAATAAAACTGACTGGGACCTATTCCAAGAAATAATTGAAGAGCAAATAGACCTTCAAATGCCAATTAAAACAACGGTACAATTGGAAGACGAACTGGAGGTACTTAACAGTACTATTCAACAAGCAGCATGGCAAAGTTCACCTACTAATCATACCGAATATCGTAGGAATCAAAATTACCCTCTTGAAGTCAGGGTACTAGTTAGAGAGAAACGAAAGGCAAAGGACACGCGCCCCGGAAAACAAAAGAATCCTCAATTATCTGTGCAATAAAATAAAATAAATTAAGAACGAAACTATTAACAAGTACTTAAGTGGTCTCACTGAGCATAAAGACACTGATTACTCTCTTTGGAAAGCAACGAAGGGATTAAAAAGGACCAAAATGCATGTGCCGCCTATTAAAAATGAGGAAGGAACCTGGGCCAAAAGTGACAAGCAAAAAGCTATTTTATTTGCGGCTCACTTGGAAGAAACCTTTCAACCGTTACCCAGGCAAACTGCAGACGAAAACATAACAACAATTAGCAAAATTGATGACCATAATATACGATCTGTAACATTACAGGAATTGAAAGAGGAGATCAAGTACAATTTAAATGCGAAAAAAGCTCCAGGTTATGATCTAATTACTGGCCAAGTCGTAAAAGCCATTCCCGAGAAGGGATTACGAAAATTGGTTCAAATAATCAATGCTGCCTTCAGACTAAAATATGTCCCACAACAATGGAAGGTTGCTGAAGTAATTATGATTCCCAAACCAGGCAAACCAGCAAACGACAAAAAGTCGTACAGGCCGATTTCACTACTTCCTGTCATTTCAAAATTATTTGAAAAACTACTGCTCAAGAGGCTCAAGCCAATAATAGAAGAACGAAATTTAATTCCACCCCACCAATTTGGATTTAGGGAAAATTACTCTACGACAAGTTCACAGAATAAAGGAGATAATAGAAGACGCACTTGAGAAAAAGAAAATATGTTCCAGTATCTTCTTAGATGTAGCACAAGCTTTCGACAAAGTTTGGCACCAAGGACTTGAATTTAAATTGCATCGAGATCTACGTAAACAGTTCTATCAAATTTTTAAATCGTACATCGCAGATCGGCATTTTCGTGTAAAATATAACGGAGAGTACTCTGAACTAAAGAGAATAGCAGCAGGCATACCACAAGGTAGCGTGCTGGGTCCTATACTATATATCTTGTACACCAGAGATATGCCAAATACAGAAGGTGCTACGATACCAACATTTGCAGACGATACAGCTATTCTGACAACTGGAAAGTGTATATCAGAAGCAACGACAAAACTTCAACAAGCAATCGACTCAGTGAGTAGCTGGACAAAGAAATGGCGCATTAGCCTAAACGAAGCAAAATCGGTCCACGTAAACTTCACAAACCAGAAAGTTAACTGGATTCCAGTAGAACTCAATTCAAGGCAGGTTCCAAATGCAAATACAGCCAAATACCTCGGCATGACCCTCGATTGCAAGCTTAGATGGAAGTAGCATGTTAAAAAGAAGAATTGAACATCAAATATAAGAAAATGTATTGGCTAATAGGTAGAAATTCTGAGCTTACAATATACAATAAATTGCTATTATATCGGCAAATACTTAAACCAGTATGGACCTATGGTATTCAACTTTGGGGTTGTACCAAGAAAACAAATACACAATTGATACAATGTTTTCAAAACAAAGTGCTGCGTGGCATTGTCAACGCGCCTTGGTACATCAGAAATGATAGCCTACATAGGGACTTAAACATGGAATATGTCAGTGAAGAAATAAAAAATCATGCAAAGAAACACATTCATCGGATATCTCGGCACCAAAATGCAGACATACGAAGTTGAACACCACCAATGCAGTAAAAAGACTTCAAAGGCAGAAACCTTTAGAACTGGGCAGTTGTGTTTAATCACGACAGAGAAATAAAATAAATTATGTAAATTCAAACGGGAGTAACGATTGGGTCACTGCCCGTCAAATGTGAATATTTATTTAAGAAAGATAAGTTACTAAATGATTTGTAAATCAGTTGTAATATAAATTATAAAAAAAAAAAAAAAATCCCTATTCCCAGGGAAAGCCAGAATTGTGCTACAGAATTAATTATGCTCGGAGGCGCTACTCTTGCAACAAGTCTATACGATCTCATCGTCTGTTTTTGGGTCCAAGAAGAGCTGCCGGAGAATTGGAAGACCACGCTCATATGTCCGTTGCATAAAAAAGGCGACCGTTTTAAATGTGAAAATTATCGTGGTATTCCTCTATTGAACGCTGCTTACAAAGTGTTGGCCAATGTTGTACTTGCCAGAAAACATAATTGGCGACTATCAATGTAGTTTTCGTCCCAACCGATCAACCACTGACCAGTGTTTCACGATGAGGATGATCTTGAAAAAATGTTGGGAGTACAACATAACCATACATCAACTATAGGAATTCCAGAGAAACTCATTTCCCTGTGTAAATTAACGTCTGGATGAGACTGTATCAGTCTCCTTTGAAATAACATCTGGTGACCGACAGAGAGATGCACTCGCGCCTGAGCTGTTCAATTTGGCGCTTGAGTACGTAATGAGGAAAAGTAGTATCGAAACTTCGCACTCTATATTCATTTAATCGAACCAAATTCTTGGATATGCAGATGATATCGTGCTTCTTGGCCGAAGACCTACCGACATCAAGGACAGTTTCATACCGCTCGATCGCTGCGCAAGAAGACTTGGTTTGGAGGGACACCCAGGAACTTTGTTGTAAACTGTCCTTTGAAATAATACTATAACACACAACATGAATGAAAAGAAGTGTTAGTGGTTAATTGATACAATAAATTGAGGGCTGACAATACTAATTACTAAATTTATAACAAATATCTCCATGTTAAATCTCGAAATTGGCGACCATAACTTGGATGAAAACTTCAAATACCTCAGGTCAGTTATAACATCGTCGCATGATATGCAGGCAGAAATAAAATCCCGAATCGCTGCTGGACAACGAGTTGTCTACGCCCAATCAAAATTATTGCAATCTTAACATCTATCGCAGTCGTGCAAGCTCGCACTTTATAAAGCACTCATAAGACCTGGCTTTCGGAAGCGAGAGCTAGACCATGACCTCTAACGATTATAGTTTGTTATCTACCTTCGACCACGCGGCAAAATCCCTTCATGGGATGTGAAAGCCGGAGAGAGAGGCTAACCCACAATTATACACAATTTGTGGATTGTGTGCCTCCGAAAGAAAAATATTTTTCACACACAAACTGTAAAACGTAATATGAAGGCTGCAATAAACTTCATAGGTGCAAGTGTTCAACATAAGACCTGAGGGGTGGCATGTTGTACCATCACTTCGAATCGAATCGACTTTGAGAGTCAAATCGAAAAACGTGAGTCGGCATGTTGTATTTTCGACTACATATTATCGTTTTTTAATTTTGCAATACTTGTTCGATAAATATCAGCTACACTTATTATTAACATTGGTTTTAAATGATGAAATTTTATCATTACGCGATTCGAAAATGATACAACATATCGCCATTCGACTTTATTCAAATTTCGAATCGATTCAAACATACAACCCTTGCGTTTATTATGAAATTTTTCCGTCTCGGATTTTTCCGTTAACGGATAAATTAGTGCTATTATGAACCTAAAAAGCATCGAATTGGATTTCTCGGAACACACTAGAAAAAATCCGATAGCTATGTTTAATACATTGACGTATTTTGTATTCGATATCGATTGATCTTATTTTGACATTTCATCAAAATATGGTGAAATGTGATTTATATTTTAATTATATTAATAAAATAAATAAATTAATTAATTATTTTAATAAAATTAATAAAATTTAAGATGCAAATTTATTATTAAAATGTTTCAACATCTATCGATGACCAATTCAAAATAATAGAAAATTATGAACCACCCTACTACGAATTATATCTGCTGAATAACAATCATAATCAACTTCACGCCGATTTTAAGTCGAGCAAAAAAACTTTAAAAAAAAATGAATAAAACTGTTTACAAAATGTATATTAATAAAACATTATGCATTTTAATTGAAAACAAAAATTATTTATTCAGTTAATTCAATTACATGCTATAAAAATATATTTACCTATATATTGTGCTGAATTTGGTGCTGCACTCTATTGTTTAATCCGCAAACTAAACGTCATAACAAAACAAAAAATGTCGGATTTTCTTTGTTATTAATTCGTGCAACAGTCGGCCCGTCGTTCGTGTCGTGTTGCAAAATTTCGAGAAATACTCTTCCACTCGTAAAATTAACTTCATTTGTTTGTTGTTTTTTTTTTTATTTGGTAATTTTCGTCTAGTAGTCGACGAACTTTTATTGGTTGAACAACGTAAAAAACATAAAAATAAATGTGTCGGTGGATTTTAATGTTTTTGTGTTAAAAATTGAGATAAAACAAATATCAATTTCTTTTGTTTTATTCTACTTATTTTTTATATTAGTTTTTTTTTGTTTTGTGTTTCGTTTTTAATACAAAAGTAGTTTTTTTTTATTTAAGAAACCGTTATTCATAAATGAAATGAAAATAATTAGTCATAAGAAGATAACTAATTGTATAAAAAAAGTAAAGGTTATTTTAATTTATAAGAAGTTATTTTTTTTTTGTTGTTGATCGATTTTGAAATGGATATAAAAGAGATGGTTATACAAAATATATGTTGTAGAATTTTTGAGACATTTTCTTTTTTAATGCTTGTGTTTTCTTTTTGTTATGTTGTGTAGTTTTTATGTTTTTATTTTTAAAAGGAAATTGTGTGAATTCTAATACACAGTATTGCTGTAAAATGTGTGTAATGTATTTAATTGCAAAGTTACCAAAACAGGATTCAACATGAATTGGACAGGATGATGACAAAGATGGTTCTTTATTTATATATACATAGATAATAATTTTGTGTTTTTTATTATTTCTGTTGTCATCATCGTCAGCGTACACAAAATGTCTGTGTGCTTGGCACATTCTGCATTTATCTCAAAATTAAAAACATGAAGTGATTTATGTTTATGATTCAGACTTTTTCTGCCGGATTTTTATAACACGAATCATTTTCATATTTTTTTTTCTTAAGTTCTTTGTCCGATTTATATTGCACATAAAATTTTATTATTTTGTTTTAAAATGTTTGCATAGAAATTAGAACAATCATAATTTTGATGAATTGGTTTGTTTCTGAAAAATAGCCACAGAATAAAACCTGGGTGGTAAATGAGCATTATATGGCCAAGCCAAATAGGTGTGGTTTTCTGGTATGGCTGAATCTATTGTTCTGTCATCTTAATTTGTCGAAATCAAAGAGACACTCTCAAAATATTTCTTACACAATCTCATGTGAACACACCAAAATTTTACTTGACACTAGGGGTCAAGGACATTGGCAGCTAATTTAGCCATGTTCCGTCTTCCATGTACATGTTTTCACAATAAATCTACAAACCAATCAATCTATGTATGTATACGACACAGTGAATTTCCTTAAAGACATAACACGTTTTTTTGCTTTCGGAAAAATAAATAAAAAATGTCTGGTTTGAGAGTTGATTTTTTACTTGTTGATTTATGAACGAATAAATTTTTCGTTTTGGTTTATATAATAAAATGGAAATTAGTCAATAAAATGTTAAGTAGTAGGTAGTGAAGATCTTAAGTAACAAATTGTATCACATAGTTACTATGTTTAGATTGTAATTAAACCATGTTATCGGTCGCGTGTTTGTTTCTTGGCCGTCTGTCATTTTACAAAGGATAATTGGCAATAGTATCTGATGCCATAGACTATGATCGGCACTCCGTGAGCTAAAATCGGGAAAACTAGCACTGTATGAGCACCTATTTTTTTATTTGTTTGTTCTTTTTCGATCATTTTCCGTTGGAATGTTACCTTGTGTAGTGTAAGGAGGTTGAAAAGTTTTCCTTATAGCATCCTATAGGCAATTAATCCCAAGCATTACCATATATAATATATTCACGAAATCGGTTCGCTTATAATACATAATTGCCGTTTTAATAGTACGATGCCATCTCTCAATCAGACCGTTTAATTTCCGGTTGTAAGATGTTGTCTAACTCGTTTAAATCCAACTAAAGATGATTCATAACTATAACGTTTGGCTTTGCGAAGCGTTAAATCCTTGTGAAGTACCCAGCTCATCCCGTGTATCGATCAATTAATGCTACGCAATATAACCAATTATCAAAAACATCGAGGGAGCGATTATTATGCTTTTTACGTCCTTGCCTCCCTCCCGGCTAACTCGAGGATGGAATGGCTTGTAGGACCGAATTAAGACCATCTGCAACATTGCAAGCTCAATGCCAGCTTATACTGGCATTGCAGGTTTTCCACACCGACAGGGGGTCATAGATGTGTTATATTTAACCACACAGGTGGTTCATCTGTTGATGAAATTTCATTTGGCATCCTGTCCCTATCGGGATTCGAACACGGTACCTCCCGATCCAAGCGCCAATGCTTTAACCACTGTGCCATTTGGTCGGTTTATAAACACTTGTTTTTTTATTTCGCAAAAACTAGATTTTTGAATATTTTAATTAATAAAATTTTGTTGAAACATATTTAAACTTTTTGAACAAAAATTTTTTATTTAAAATATTCAAAAATCCAATTTTTGCGAAATAAAAAAAACAAGTGTTTAATAAAATGTGTTAATTACGTGTAAGTGTGATTCGCCAAGTGCCTACAGCAAATAGTGTAAAAAGCACTATATCTTTGCTGTGTATCATTAACGTGAGTAGAGAAAAAACTAAATGAGTGTCATGCGCCATCTCTGCTATACCACTGCCCAATTTCCTTGTCTGATGAGTTGACCATATTTGCTAATCTAGATGTAGAAGATGAATGTTCGAAAATAGTTACTTAATGGATTCCGCTTAGCAATCCATTGGGGTCTTACTGTAAGATTTTGACGCTATTAATAAAAAGTAAAATTTAGTTCTGATAGAATGGAATGCATGAAATATGCTGCATTTCTGAGACCGAAGGTCATTTTAGTAAATATGAATAAACCAAAGGAAGTTGAAATGTTTTTTTTTATTATTAGACAATTCAAATGGAGTTTGTTGATCTGTAAAAACTGAACATCCTTCAAGTTGTTCCTGTTCAGGAAGTGACGCGATTTAAAATGCGGTAGTCTCAGCGTTATAACCAATTGTTTTTATTAACAAAATGCAAGGGACTTGACCATACACTGTAGCATGTTGCAAATTGGTTGTAGTCTTTATGTCTGGATAGGGTTTCCGTTGGTCACGAATAATTTTGGTAATGTAACTGCCTGTGGAATATTTCAGTATTTTAGCGGAACAACCAATCAATCAAAAGAATTTCAACCGACCAAATGGCACAGTGGTTAAATATTTTGCGTTTGTATCGGAAGGTACCGGGTTCGAATCCCGATAGGGGTAGGGATGCACGGTGAAATTTCATCAACAGATTACGATTTGTGGTGAAATGTAACATATATATGACCCCCTGTCGATGTGCAAAACCCATGGGCCGAACCATCTTCCATGCCAGCGGCATGGAGCTTGCATGGTCTGACCATGTGCAGATGGTCTTAAATCGGTCCTATAGCCGTACGACCTCGAGATAGTCGGGAGGCGTGTAAAGTAAGGACGTAAAAAGCATAACCGCGGAAGAGCAAGGTAAGCCTTGAGCCCCAAAACAGATCACATAGTTAACAATAAAAAAAAAACAGTTTCACTTGAAATTAAATCTAAAATTTAGAAGACGGCGTGTAGCGTTACATCTCGATGCTAATTTAAAAATTGTTGCTTTCCTTTTTGTTTGAAGAATTCCTAAACTTGTTGCGTGAATTTGAATATAGATTTACAATTGGATAATTTAAAAAAAAAATTGGATTCAATAATTCTCAAATTTAGAATTTAGATCCGAAATTTTGCATTTTTTTTTCATTGAAATAAGGTTGGCGTATCGTCAATCATTTTATCCACTCGATTAGCCAAAACATGTAAAATTACATAATTTTCAACGGATCTAGTATATGGCTGCAACCACAATCTATTATTCTAGTTCTTATATTGTTCTTAGCCATACCACGATTTTCACGCTATCGTAAAACAAATTAATCACTTGAAATTACTCATTCCCTTACTCATACATTTACAGTATACAAATGACTCCTTGCCAGCTCCTTGTCAGCTCGTACACTGACATGGAAGAAAGTGCTTGTTCCATTGGCACTATATTCCATTAAGGGATTTGATCGCCTCATTAGAGCTTACGATGATCAGTCCATTGAAACCTAAGCTTTATCATTGAAAATATGTACAGTCAAACCTGTTTTTATGTGGTCTTTTTTTGTGCGGTCTTTTTTGTGCGATATTTTTTTAATGCGGTATGAAAAAAATTTATTCGGATTGAAACAATTATACTTTACTAATTCGCAAAACATAATTATTATGCTTATAAACATAATTATTATGCTCTTATTACAATTTCCTATTTAATTTACATTTAACAGTTATTACACTGAAACATAGAAATTGTTCAAAATTTCAATTGGAATCGTATACGTAATAACATTCATTTTTTGTTGTTTATTATGTTGTTTGTTTTGTTGCCTCTTGCAACAGCCCTGGGATCTGGGTAGGACTCAATGAACTTTTCAATCAACAAACACCAACACGCGATGTAGCGCCAGTGAAGAATTGAACAACTGATCACAAATTTTGATAGATTACGATTTTTTCATTGCTGTACCAACTAAACGGGGGCACTAAGCCAACCGTGAATCTTGTGAACTTAGCTCGCTTAAGCACCTTACTCGGCGCGTCACACCTTTGTCGGCAATTATGTCTACTACGAGGGCGGGTGAAAAGTCTGGTAAACATGAAACAAAGAATAATATTTTCGGCCAAAAAAAAAATTATTTTTCAAAAATAAAAAATTAGAATACACACGTATTCGAAAAATTAAAATACACACGTTTATATGATGTGAAATATATGTATTCTGCTTTGCGATCAGAATCCTGACTTATGTCTCTATTTCTAATTATTCTGCCTCGCAGTAGGTTTCACTACCTAGAAGAAAATAAATCAAACAATCGCAACTATGTTCATGCGACTTTTTATTTATTTTTTTATTTTGACCTAATCATTGAGTATCAATCAAAATGGAGGAAAATATTATAAAGCAATAAAACAAAAAAGGAATAAAAGAAAATTATGCTTGTTCAAAAAGACGCTCAAGTAGTTCACTTGAAATTCTTACGGAAGCGTTGACGACTCATTTTTCAAAGCAAATTATTTTCGATAGGAAATTTGTTTATACAATTGCTTGTTTTAATAAGGCATTTGGGTGAGTGCAATGAAAGAAGAGAATAATAGCAAAAAAAATAAATGTGAACTGAAACTACATATAAATTTTTTCCCCAGTTCCTTATTCCCGGGGAATAGCCAGAATAGTGCCCCAGAACGTAGGTCTACACCATTCCCATTCATTTATTTAGGTTTAGTGCTTTGAGTAAACCTCCTGCCAAAATAATGTTTTCCTTACTAGTCCCTTTAATTTTAAAGGGACTTGCTTCTATTCTAACCAGTAAACTTTATTATGTTGAAATTTGGGGTAATCTTATCTTAGATATCCTTGCTCATTGATAGATAACGGATCTAAATTGATGCTAATTAATTATATATTGACATTATTATTTTTGTTAGATTTGGTTGACCCTAGAAAGTCATTACTTAGACCAGATTCAACCCACGGATCGTTGTAAAAATACCATCTGGTCGTCGCGGTAGTTATTATAATTACTAATTTAAAGTTAGATGCGGGGATTTGTGTGTGTGGCTAAGTAAGCACGTTACACCACATTAGTCTAAACATGAGGATAATCTCGCGTCTGAGCACAATACAAATAACGACAAAATATTCAATTTAATTTTCAATATTGTTCTTCTAGCATGAACATTTGAAACACTTAAATACATATTTGGCAACAGCCTAAGTATAAGTCTCAGAAAACCGTATTTTCGGAACAAACCATTTTCCAAATTTTAGACTGGTACTAACTCTGTTCAGTGTTGGATGAGCACGCCTATAATTATTTACGTTCGTATCAGAAAATTACGCATACATTTTTCAATAAATTGATTATTGAAGGTTGATCCAATCAAGGTGATGTTTTAACATCCCAGTATGGATTATGTTGTGGCAACTGGTCGCATCCTACACGATAACATATTACATAAAAATATATACTCGTATGTTTATGACACAAACTAAACATTTCGTGTTGAATAAATAAATATTTTCACTGTATTGATGTTACATAGTATTTCCCATATTTTTTTTCTGTTTCCTAGTTTTCATTTGACGTGTTTATGTAGATTGGACATGACTAACTATTTAACTAACTAAAGCGCTTGCCTTATCAATAATTAAAACGAAAATATATTTAGAAGCTATATATAATCATATGGAGTGTGGTGTATCATGGTCGATTACAGTATAGTGTAGGAGTTTTTGTAAATTACCTAAGCAGACAAGATCTTGACAAAAGAAGTTGTTTTTGGCCAAAAAATTTGTTGAAGCCCACTCGAATACAATGTATGAACGTATAAATTCGGTAGTTGTAGATGTTTTTATGAAAATTTTATAGTTTCTCTTCTCTATGCACCCCATAAATATGTACATATACCGAAATGTTATTGCGCGACGACGTTTCAACTCGTATTTTCCTTGTACATATAATTTTAATATTAAAACAGAAAGAAAAACATGAAACCGTTTTCTTGTTGCTACTGTTGTTGTTGTTGTATGTTTTTTTATTTGCCAGATGGTTGTAAAGAAATAAAAGCCATAAAAAACTTTTTTTTAGATGAAACACAGTAAAATTGAATGTTGTGTACATACAACAAAATGATTTGGCTCAACTGTGTTTTTCTTTCTTAATTCGTATCGTATGTGTGTGTGTGTGATGGAAGAAAACAAATATACCATGCACTACTACCATAATACTACTGTGATAAAAGAAAACCTAAGTATTGGGAAATTTCTTTATACGACTTTATAGAAGGAAGGATATACGTACATAACAAACAAATAAGCGCATAAATTATGTCTGGCAAGAAGCACAAGCAAAATGGTTCTAGGAAAAATTAATTATTTATTAAAATATTTTGTTATTACTTGCATACAACATACTTATTACACAATTTTGTGAGTAAACAAGATATTAAATTTGAAATCTAATAAAAAGCGAGGTGTTCTTTAGGAAATTCATATGTTGTTAATATGTTCTTTCGAAACTAAAAAGAAATTTAATAAAAGCTTAATTCTTACTTCGGTATTGTGACGCAATTATCGTAAACAACATTTTGTATCCATAAGTAAGAATTCGATAGATATAGGAAAATACGATTTTTTTTTCTTATCAAATTATCTATATTATACTTAATTTAAAATGGATTGAGGTTTTGAGTAATGCTATTTAAGTACGATGTCTGATAAAAGTATATTTCCGTTGATATTATACTGTCACAACACGAGTCTCAATTTCCGACATTTTTATATATTATTTATATAGTGAAATTTTAAGATAGTTTTATATATTTAAGTGGCATTAGTAAATCCCACAAAGACGTTATTCAATTACAATCAAAATGTCTCCATTATTGTCCCACTTGGACACAGCAATTCTATAAAATCTCTATTGAATTGACAGTATATAATATTTGTTTGGATATTTATTGGGATTCGGTCGTAATGGCATATTTCAATACAGCATGTTGGCTTGTCGGTCAAAGTACAAACGAAGGAATGTCTCGTTTACAAAATTGGACGATGTTTTGCTAATTACCTATATCGTTTACCAGCCTACTTGATTAAACTATTGCGGGTTCTACTCCATTCCTAAGGTAACTTACATAAGGATGTTTGAGAAGGTGCAAAGAATGGCCTGTTTGCTTATAGGAGCGGCGCTAAGGACAACACCTACACGAGCTTTAGAGGTTACGTTCCACCTTATTCCAGTCGGATTTTTTGGTAAACAGATGGCAGCCAAGGTGGCTACGAGGCTCTTGGCTGTATCAGCGGAAGTGTCTTCAGCCGGGACACTCGAAGATAGTTAGATCACGAAGAGAAGAACTGATGAATCTAGATTATATTAAACCAACGTTGTGCTTCGATAAAGGTTTCAGGATCATCTGTCCTTCGAGGGATTCTTGGAGGAACGGATCAATACTGGAAAACGAGGCACTGAAATTTTTCATGGACGGCTCTAAGCTAAACGGCAAAGTAGGAGCTGTGAGAAGCTCCATGTTAATATTTCTGTTCGTCTCCCTGACTACTGCAGCGTGTACCAGGCTGAAGTGGTGGTGATAGGGGAAGTCGTGGCATGGTTGAAGTATGACGTGGTGAATATCGCGATTTATGTGGACAGTCAAGCGGCATTCACGTCACTACAGGAGGTTTCTCTGAAGTCATGGGTAGCGCTGGATTACCGACCATCTCTTAATGAGATGAGCGAGTATTTCAGTATCCAGATAATATCCCTGTGCACTCGGACGTCACGGAAAACGGCAGGGAAGACGAACTAGCTAGCTTCAGATGCAGTCGGAAAGGGCACGTCTGGGGAAGCGTATAGCAGCGCTCAAATCGGCGCTCAGTAAAAAGGCAATCGCCTTGACAGTTGAGAGGTGGAACAACACTCTCACGTGCAGGGTGGCAAAAGAGGTTTGGGAAAACGAGTTAGGATTGGTTGTAGGGATACTGACAGGACGCTGCCTTTTTGGGGAACATGCGAGAAGACTGGGTCTAGAGACAAATGACTTTTGTATAAGTTGTATGGACGAAGAGGAGAAAGAGACTTTAGATCACTTCCTATGCTCGTGTCCGGCACATAAGTACTTGGGTGTCTACGATATGGACAGCCTTTCTGAACTCGCGGACTGTGGAGTATGAGAACCAACTACTATTAGACTATGTCAAACAATAACGAAGTATTTTGATTCGAATAAATACATCACATGTTCTAAACTGCGGATATAAATATTAAGGACAAACCCGTAACTACTACGGCTGAAAAACTGTATATTGATTTTATCTCGAAATGTGTGAAACGAAATGAGTGTAACCGGAAAGATATAGTAGTAGCATTTGTGTATGCGTTAGTTTCGTGCGTATGATTGTTTTACAGCATATGCAAGCCACGTGTCATTCAAAGAGTTAACCATTGTAAACGCCATATTTTTGTGTTGTTTGTGTATTTTCAATTTTTTTTTATAGTAAACATTTTCTTTTTTAAATTTATGAAATTTAATATAAATTTATTTATAAATGTTTATTAAAACATATAAAATTAATTTATGATAAAAAAAATTAAATATAAAATATATTAGCATGTTAAATAATGACACTCCACAGCTCGAGAACAGAAGTAATTTGCTGAGAAAAGAAAATAAGCACCATAACAATTAAACCGATTCGCCCGGATCGCGTTATTTTGATACTGTTCATCATACAAATGACACAAATACGAACAAAGAAAAATACAAAGACATAATTGTGTATTCGTACACAGTGTTCGTATTCGTTTTTTTTTGCTTCACTCATTTTGAATCAGTAACTCACGAAACAAAATCGATATACTGATAATGGTCGAACATTATATAATATAACATGGCACGTTAAAAACACCCAGTCGCAACATTTTTACTGGTCACCACCAGGAATCGAACCCAGGACCCCTCGAATAACAGAGCAAGCACTCTACTTACTAAGGGCGACAAGCGACAATATGTTACAATCGATATATCAAGTACTTAGTGTTACGAATAAAAACCGCCAGTTTCAACCAATTCCAGTCAATTAATGATGTTTCAGTAATGTAAATTATATTTGTGAAATGCAATGCCCTAATTGCTTTTCATACTAACATTTTTTGCAAATTTATTTTATCGATCCACACATGCATTGAGCATAACACTTCAAGACATTAAGAAAGGTTCATTTAGATCAGTAGAGAATTTAGTAGAATATCTTCCAAGACAGGATTTTCTTCTAGATTATTTGTAGTTTCCCGCAAGCTACGTTAATAAACCTCGTTTGATTTCTAAGCAGACTTTGGTAACATAGATTTTTTAATCAAAAATCGTTATTCCCACTCCCAGAAAACCAATTAATTTTATTAGAATCATATTTGCGAGAAATGAAATACGCTCCTATTAAAACTATCGCTTCAAGTTCAATAATTTTCGCAAAGTTTTTGATAAAACTCTTAATTTCCGCAAAACCCTCAAAAATTTAACATGAACAACTTTTGTTGCAAATTTAATTTACAATCTTTTGTTCTTTGCAAGTTTTTCGTAAATGCTATACTTTTCAAAAATTTACAAAAAAGTTTCTAAAAAGTTTAAGATTAAAGTTCCATCGCGATCCCCTTGCGCTGTCGAGGCCAGACACATGTAGTATGCACGGAACTATCGATATCACCACACATACATGCACACATAGAATTGTTTGAAAGTTACTTTCTCGGACTTTGCTGATATAGCGAATGTAAATCAGCTGTTTTTAACTGGGTTCACCAGAAGGATTCATCGAGATCGTTGATGTTTTGACCATAACCAAGTTATGGTGGAGTGCAGTTGGTGTTTCTCTTGACTGAGGTTCCAATATCCAATAAAATTGTTTGAAATTGTGAACTCCATTGGGATGAATTGCATCGAGCTATTATTGCCGCTTTAATTTGCCTGGGGAATCGTTCGCCTACGCCATTCGGGTTTAGGTTGTTAGGAGTTCGATGCGATGAAAACCTAAGCTTCTAGCTAGCTGTGGACTCGGAGAACAACGTTGATATACAATGAGGAACACAATTTCCCAAGGTCTGTCGCTGTGAAGAGCAGGACACCATCTCTACGGATATACTTATTCATTGTAGAAGAATTTAGTAACGGTTTATGGGCTCATTTATCGGATTGGATAAGCTTTGGGCCAATGAGTGAATCGTCCGACTATCGCTTAAATTAAATGATAGCATTCGATTGTGGCTGGACTAACCAGGTCCTACTGGAAATGTTCAAACTTGACATAGAGCTAACAAGTTCAGATTGCTTTTGGATACATTTTGTACTTTTGAAATGGGATACATAATTTCGCCCACATTATGTAATAGGTGAAAAAGGTTAGGAAGAAGTCGTAAGTTAAGTTGGTCTTATCGTTGTCTGTCTGTTTCTTAAAATTACGTCAAATTATTCAAGGTAATGCCTAGAATCTAGAGCCCGAGAGTAGACGTCAGTTTTCGTACGCTGAAGTCAAGAATTGAAGCACAGTCTTAGTTCGGTAATTTGGGAGCTGAGCGATTACTTTCCGGAGATATCTTAAGTTATAATCAGTTGTATTCGATAGGTGAATAAATTAATAATTATTCGATAGGTGAACAATTGGGAATTATATTTTGGGAATTATAAAAATGGAATTCACGATTTTGAGTATGACTTCTTAGGTACATGAAATCGGAATTTAAAATCATTATTAAAATATTATAAATCTGTTACGCACCATATGTCCTGCTCTGATAGTAAATCGGGGGCTTTTCCATACGTTATGAAAATTTTTCAACTTCTTTCTTTTGTGTTTACCTTAGTTGATATTTTCTCTGTGAATGGCGTGACCTTACACTTTATCCGTTGTTTATTTTATGAAATTGAATCATTTGAAAGTTTACAATATTTCTTCTCACTAGTAGACTTATTGAAAAAGATTTGGGAAAGTCAAAATTTGCCCAATAGTCAAAATATACATCGATTTCCTCGCTTTCGGAAGAATGGTCCATGCAAGACTATACATTCAAAATAATTTCGCCCAGGACACAAAACAGTCCATTGAGTCCCTTATAACTTTTGTGTCGCGCTAGAAATATGCCTTTTTGAAATATGCCATTCTGACCAGGTCGCATATTTTTCTTTGTCTTACAACACAAAATTTTCCAAATGGAAAAATAGAGCACAATGGAAAGCACACAATAACAAAACGAGTACAACAACAACATAAAAAAGAAAATGGGAAATTTCCTATATACAACGAATCTATTCGATTGGGCAGTCTCGCACAAAGCACCACGTTGCTTCATTTAAAATTGATCCTGCACAAAGAAAACATTTAAATATTTAGATGAATATTTTAACATAATTTTAATTACTTAATATTTTTTTTTTTTTAATGAAATTAAATGTATTTAACATATAAATATTATTATAAATTCGTACTGATTTATTTTTATTTTTTCATATTTTTCCAGGGCGCATGCCTTATTCAACTCGTCTTGTTACCAAAACAACAAAATTTACATTAAACTAAAATAAAAGACAAAGAAGTCCTGAAAAAAAAAAAACAAAAATATGAATGAATATTATTATTAATAATAAATTATAAAATTACTAAAAATGCATAAATTTTATAATTATAAAATTACTGTGATATTACTGAAAATATGAAATTCTTCCAAATACTAAATTAACTAACAAATTTTATAAAACTAATGGAGTAAAATACGTCAACAAAAAAGCATAAAGTTTATAAAAAAATATTCAATAAAACATTCTCATTAAATTATTATTTTTTAATTTTATAATTTTTAATTAAATAAATTAAAATAATAAGTGTAAAGTGAATATTTAATTTAGTGCATATAAATTAGTTGTATATTTTTAAAATGTATGTGTGTGAGTGTTAGTGAAATAATTTAAATATTTAAAAAAAATAAAAAAAAGTTGCAAAAAGTTAATGTTTAAATATGAAATTTAAAGTTTTGAATTGATGTTATAATTAGGTTTTATGTGTTTTATTTTATATAAAAAGTTTTATGTTTTGTGCTATTCGGCTAGAAATCATTTATTTATAAAATGATGAAAAAATGTGGATTTACAATATTTTTAATACTAATATTTCCATTTATCGAAAGTGGTAAGTTTTCTTTTGTCTAACTTTTATACATATGTATATACAAAATCTATTATGTGCTGCTGTAGTTTTTAATTAAAGTTTATTGAATTGCTCCACTTTTATGTTTGTGTACATATTATATGTATATATTATGCTTTAGGGGTTGAGAGAATTTTTGCATAAAAATACATATTGATTCGACTGCAAAATGCAGTGCAAAAGACCTTCACTAGTTATATTTGTTTATATGGGTAGTTTTGTATACATACATATACACTGGTTTTTAACAATGGCATATGGTTGAACATTTTTATGTTCGAAATATAGGGAATTTTTTGTGTAGCTACTACCTACATAAGTACGTACATAGCTTTTTAATCAACAACATCTTTCCAATAAATATTTAAGCTTTTGATTATTTTTTGTATAGCTCCTCAAATTTCATTGTATCTACATGTATTTATATAGATATTTTAGTATCCAATAATGTTAGTGATTTTATATGATGGTCGAATTTTATTGTCGACTATAATGTTAGAAATTTTATAGTTTTAAGTTTAGTTCTCTGCCTGCCGATAAAATGTTTAATCAAACCACGGACGATGTGAATTGGGGTAATTTTGTTACTTAATTTAATTTTATCTTAGTTTTTTGTGGCATTAAATTTTTAAGTGCTTCCTTTAATTTTGTAAGATAAGTTGCTATTTAAGTGTTTTTGAAAAAATAATACAGGACTGGTCCCTGTATTTCCTGACCACTCCATTAATAATCTCTTACCGCTTCATCCCCTATATTTTTAATATGTATTTAAAAATAGTCCAGTAAAATTCGCTCCATTTAATTTCGTTTGATTAACAAGCACATATGTAGGTATTTCCAAATTTCGATGTGTTTTGGAATAATAATATCTTAAAACGCGTTTGCTTCAATTATGTCCAAAACAAAATTCCTCAATTAATAAAAAAAGCGATACTTTGAGCAAAAATTAAGTGAACCCTGAAGCTACTGTCACCAAATTGAATTTATGAATTAAAAACAAATATGTTTAAATTATGGTAACAAAATACCAAGCAATCCTATAAAGGAGTTTTACGAATGGATGATTCTTCTCTTTAATTGGACTGCCGAATAAAAAATTCGTTTGTTAAATATGTAAATATAATAAACAAAAGAAAAATTAGAAATACTTAGTACAGTAAAATTCGGGACCCGCTCGAAACGCGATATTTCAAAACGCGATATTTCGAAACGAGATATGACGAAACGAGATACGGTACAAAACGCGATATTTCAAAACGCGATATGGTACAAAATGTGTATTGTGAAGTGACGGGAAAGCAGCGACCCGCCTGACATAACCTGGTCCTATACTCTCGCTCCTATCGATTTTTAAATTCCTATAAACAAATATCGCGTTTTGTACCATATCGAGTTTTGTACCGTATCGCATTTCGAAATATCGCGTTTTGTAATATCGCGTTTTGATAATTCGCGTTTCAAATGGGACCCGTAAAATTCTTCGTAAGCTTGATTGATTTCTGATTCAATACATGTATTTATGAGGAATTCATTTAACCCGTTCGAGTCGGGAACCACCGTTATGATGGATCAAATAATGGTCTGGACTGTCTGAGGAGTAATTCATGCGTTCAGTATTCATTATTATTCAGTATCCGCTCAGTAATCTGTGCAGCCAGGAATTATTAGTAGATATTACACTGAACCATATCCGTACGAACTGATGTGAACTAGTCACTTCAAGGCGCTGGTTTGCGAATTTTCGTTTAGGTAATACTAGTTATAATGACGTGAGAAGCATTGGGTGACCATCGACAAACAGATTCTCGTCTGAATTAAAACTACCCAAAACTAGGCGAAAATTGGCCGTTGAGCTCAACATTGCTTGTCAAATGCATAGGCGCAGCAAACATGGGTAAGTTTGTCGGTACGAACATAACTAATTGTAAAAAAAATCGTCGAATTCTGGACAAATTAAGCTATGAAAGTTTTAATCGAATCCTTATAATGTATGCGAAATAAGCCGGTTGCCAATAGTTGAGTCCTGGGCAGATCGGAAAATTTGTGCGACCCAAAAATAGCTAATGTTGTGGTTGGTGGGTGTACGGTGTGACCCTATTTCGTTTAATACCAGTTAAAATACCGTCGTCTACTGCGCTCAACTGGACCGTCCCAGGCGAAAATTCGTTTTCATGACATAATACATTCCGAATTTGCTTCTACCAGGACATTGAATGCCGGACTCTCATGTCCTGTGGGGTGGATTTACTTAAAACCATTTTAGTTTTTTGTTCAAGCCAGAAAAAGAAGTCACTTACTCATAACATATCTACCACAAAAAAAAGTAGAAAATTAACAATCCCCACCCAATTTTAGCCCCCAGGGTTATTGTGTAAAATAGACACAACCCTATAAAAAATATCTAATGAGAACCTCCTCATCAACCTTCTTTCTTGTTAGTTTGGCTTCGTACTGTTGGTTTCGTACTGATAAAAAATTTTGGTCTACTCATCAGGTTGCATCGACCAAAACTCATTATGTTTGTGTGTATTCAGCCCACACTAATTTAGTTTTTAAAGTTCAAAGAATTAGAATTAATGGCAATTATGTCAACTAAAACGATCTCCTGGTTTAATAAATTAATAATTTTATTAACAAATGATTAAAATGTATCGAAATTTATGAGACATACATATTACAATATTTGGTTTTATAAAATTTAAATTCCCACTAATCAACAAAATTTCAGAAAAGTGGCTTAATGAGTCTTGTTTAAATGAATTTATGAACCTTTCGAAAATGTGGTTTAACGCCGCCACTACCAGCAATTAATTTAAGCTTTAGTATGATAGTATGTACTTATCTTGCTTACAGTAGGTTACTATGAAGAACAATAAAACGATAGAATATTAATCGATGATTGAGATGAAATCCAACTTGAAGTTTTTAAAGCTTTAATCGAATTCGTATATCAATAAAACTATTTCATTCATGATGGATTGAATCAATAGGGAATGACTTGAGGAATAAATAAATAAAAACTCATTTCGTTCTAATTTTCGTTGTTTTTTCTGCTACTACAATTTTACAATTCTATTTCGTAACTTTTATTTAGAAGAAATATACAATCCTCTGTTGGTGCAATATTTGATATTTTAGGGATAAAATGAAGTAGGGCTTCTATTTGTTGGTGCGAATAATCTGCTCCCTTAATCAACCACAAAAATAGGCACAGAATCCCACTAACATCTATGAACTACGGAAAATTATATCTGTAAGATTTAAGGCAATTGTTAATTTAAGAATAAAACGGGAAGCTCTCGATATTATTAGTCCAAATTTCCTAGAAAACGTTCGCATAATTTGGGTTGATATTTCGCGATGTAATAGAAAACACTTAAGTCCATAACAACGTGATTATTAAATCGTAGATGAACCATATCATCGAAAATAATTATCCGTGTGATGTGGAGCAACTCAATTATTCGCAAAATAATTTATACTACCATCATCGACACATTCACCATTCAACCGAGCGACATTAAAAGCGATATTTAAAAACCGACATTTAAAAATCGACGTTCATAATCAATCGCACACGAGCACGCGACACTCATGAATTGGTCACATATACTGGCATTGACGAAAAATCCACTGAACTTTATTTCTCGATTTTTCATCGTAGCCACTTAACCGTAAGACCAGATAATCGTAAGGCCAGTTAAATGTTAATCTTAAAACCAAGTGAGTCCATTAAATCTGTTCCGAAATGGCTTATTTTTATGTTCGAGATTTTCAAGTCGAGATTTTTTTCACGATTTTTTGTTCAAGATTTTCAAAATAAGGTTTTTATTTTCTAAATAGCAATTTATGATGGGATATTGTTTGATTTTAAAATATTACATCTTAGTCGAAATTCAATTATAAATTTGCAATTAAATGTTTTTGTATATTTGGTTTACTCTTTACGCTGTAAACAATTTCATCTTGAAAGTAATAGAACTTTTCATGCCAAAGATAGTCGTTAACTGGTCGCTTAAACTTACGATTAAGTGTTTATACATTAATGGGACCATTCGGTTTAATGTTCTTATACGATTAGCTAGTCTTACGATTATGTGCTTGTATTACGACGTGGCCGTACGGGTTACATAAGCCGCGTTCCATTGGCGTTAATAAAGTATTCGTAAGTACTTCTAGCTACTCATAACTACTCAATCAAAATTTTTGTTTTCTTATGTTTTACTTCTAAATAACAAATTACGTTCCATCTACTCACAAGTACTTGCAAGTACTTTGCTAACGCCAATGGAACACGGCTATATTTAGAGTTAAACTGATTACAATATCCACATTCTCCAAACTTAGGCGTACCATAAAATTGTGGTTGTTAAGTATATTAGCGTATGTTTTTGTTTTGTGTTGTGGTGTACGGAGGGCACGGTGACTTTCTTTAATGTTTTGTGGTACGCTCTAAATCAGTCAACCATTCCCGACTCGCGTACATAAATGAATCGCTATATACACCTCAAAAACGGGTAAAATTGTGTTTTTCCGAAAAAATATCACCCTGAGGCACATCAGTGGATAGTGTCCGAAGAGCTGTTACCTTACCGCCTTTTGAGGGTAGGTGGTGATTCATGTTTCCGATCAAAGTTTTTTCGACGACAATGTCGGAAACAATGTCATTATAATCATAATGAAGAACCGAAGAACCAATCCTTTTTATGATGTATAATATTACTGCCTTAGAAAATCGAATGATGACTTTGTGCGATATTGCACATATCGATGATCAAGGTTGTTATTTAGATTAAAGCTAATTATAAAACTAAGATTCAACGATTTTGGTATTAATTGAAAATGATATATTGTAGTAATGAAGTTCCCTCTCTAGCCCATGAATTGAAGAGATTCTAAAATTTGAAAAGTTTTGATCTAGTTTGAAGAAAAAGTTTGATTTGAATTACGGCATAACTAAGGGCCTAGAAAGCGCAGTTTGATATAAATGATACGGTTGGTCGTATGAATCGTAATAATATCGTTTAAATTGAAAGTCGCGCAAATTATACTTCGTCTTTTTAAACAAAGTAGATATTGAGAGTCAACTCATTCTAACTTTCTTTCCTTTGGAAAAACGAATAATACTGGTTATTTTTGGCTTGAGAGATGTGTTATTTAGTCCCATGCGAGCTGCTTAAGTAAACATGCCAAGATCCTTTTTATTTTGATCTATTTTAGGTTGATTCAATTTTAGTAAAAACATTAAAGACCGTTCTTAAAAAAGATCCATTTCTCATCTCTCGTAACAATTCGATGCAGGAAGCCGTTTCTTTCATGTCGTGAAAGAAAAATTTCCATCTATCTCTCAGTCAACTCATGTGGCACCCATTTTCTCTCCTTTTGAATTTTTCCCATATCATGTAAACGTTTGAAAATACCTTGGCGGGTCATGATTAATGTTTAATCTTGAGTTTGCGTATCATCTTCGTTTAATAACGCTTGCAGTTCGGTGTCATTAAATGATTTTTGTCTTCCGGAGCGCTGTTTGTCCTCAATGTCGATTTCGCCACTTCTGAGGCGCTTAAACCAATCTTCACAGGTAGTTTTCCATGGTGCACATTCGCCATATGCCTCCTCAAGCAAATGAATGTTGAAGCAGAAAAGCAAATGCTGTTTGTTTGATACAAAACCCTACATACTTTTGTGTTGCGATATGTGCTAGTACAGTGTTTTTTAATAAGAGGTTTCATTTTGAATAGCCTATTTGGGCAGCGTCAATTTTTAAGTTGTCATCTTTTAACATTTGACAAGTAAAAACTACGCCATTACTAAAAATGGTACGATACGCGCTTTATACGATACGCGCTTCAACAACGCATTGAAATTGTTAAAATTCACTACAAAAAGGGTGAAAACTTTGGGCACATTTGGGCCGTCGTGAAGCACCTTCTCGGCCGGCACTAGTGAAACTGGTGGAAAAATTTGAGCTGTTCCCAAATTAGTGATGTGAAGAATCTAAACTCTGTGCGCCGCTCAAGAACAATTGAGAATATTTCTGCTGTAGCCCGTAGTGTTGACGAAAACCCAGGTTTATCAATTCCTCGTCGATCTTTGGAATTAGGCATTCCACAAACGACATTATATCGTATTTTGCATAAAGACTTAGGTCTTAAGGCTTTTAAAGTTCAGTTAACAAAAGAACTCAAGCCGGTCGATCACCATAAAGGTCGTATCTTCGCTGATTGGGTCCTTCAGATGCATCAAAATGATCCGGATTTTCATACAGCCGCAAAGGAGCGAATTGGTCATGGAAAATTTCATGAAAAGGATATGGTGCTGCAAGCGTAGCCGTGTCGGCCATTGGGCTGATATCTTTTTCAAATGTTAACGGTATACCTTCCTCTTTACAATGAAATAAACATTCATGGATTTCTCTTAAAAAATACTCGTTTTTTTAATATCAAAATGAAACATCTTATTGGAATATTCTTTATTAGAACTGGTTATCTTTAACAACTGTCTACGCTATGAACAAAACACAACTTCTGTTATAAAGGACAACTAGATGTGTCGCTAGTGCCATCTATGTGTGAAACCCGGAAATTTAGTTGCGCACCTGAATAAACTATGCTATAGGCAGCTTGAGAAGTTTACTATGATTTTTCACTGAACCTTTTACTCTAAACAAGCACTAGTTTAGACTGTGTGTTCTTTAAAATATGAGCAGTGTGGTCGAATGGAGCGGGAGATGTTACACTTTTTATATTTCAGTTTCTCTTACTGCCTTTAATGGTCACTTTAGTTCAGTATACGTTTACGAATTGAAGATCAATTAACGATACTTAAGAAAATAAGTAGAGCAACCTGTTTTCGCGCTGAAATGCCTTTTGGGGCTTGTTCAATAGTTTATTTAAAAAATGGTACAGTAAATATCGTCATAACTGAACCCCATCATTTCACCGTTAGCCATTAAATTTTTCTAAGATATCCTAAAATATACACAAGATTTTCTAGGGTCGACAAGAGAATAAAATAAGATGAAAATCATTTAAAATCAAATACCAGAAACTTTAATAATAAGTCGGTTGTCCAAGTTAAAAATTTTCAAAATTGGGTCCCATTAACTATAAGAATAGATTTTAGTAAAGCTATCTGGCCATATACTTGGCCGAGATTTGCAATGCTTGTATCGGCTGTACAAAATACGCAGCAATTTTTTCGCGTCATTTCAAATCGTTAGGACATTCTCTGATTTTTAAAACGGTACCAATAGAAATCTGTTGAGATCTTTAAGAGGGCAGTCATATAACAATAATATATATACCAAAAAAATAACAAAAATTATTTATATACGAGAGGTGTCGAAAATATTGCACATCATGCTTTGATTTTAATTTGTAATTTGCAAAATAAACGCTATCTTCCAGTTGTAAAATTACTGCCAGGCAGCACTAGGAACACCTGACAGTAATTGCGAATAGCAAAATCTTGTTTTAAAATCCCAACACGATGTTTATATTATGGGCTTTTTTAAATTTTCAATCAAATGAAACAATTGATTTGCATGACTGCAAATCACTGCAACTTTTTCTTAGAAGCTAAATAGAGGAAGCAAATTAAAGAATTTCTATTACCGTTATATTATATAGATTTACCGAACTTATTGAACACCCCTCGTATAAATAAATAATTTTTGCTATTTTTTTGGTATAAATTTCATATTTATGGAGTCTCTTAGTCGAGTGTGTAAATAAACTTTAATTTTCAAATAGGTTAAGCAACATACTTAGTTTACTTACGATTTCGTAAATATTTAAAATTGCATATTTTGGAAAACTAATGTTTTATCATTATGAAACTCGGTGCCCAACTGCTTTTAACGACGATCCCACATCATTCAACGGATTTATCGTTTTTATTAAAATGTAACATAATTTTAGAACTTCTGGAAAAATAAACTTAAAACCTTGAGAAATAAAGGCTATAAAAAATCTGAACCATATGGTGATTGTGGTTGTTGAACCATGCAACACGCGATAAAAAAATAATGTAATATTTAATCCATTTAACATTTATTTATTTATATTTTGACAGTCTTTCAACACCGAGTATACAACGCACCAAATTTCAAAAAGTAATTCCGGATATTCATAAAAAATAAATCATGTAAATATTGCTACCGATTAATCACATTTCACACTTTCAATATTAAATCGATTCGAACCGGGACGAAATTGTATATAATTTTTGTTTTGTTAATTTGGCGTTAATATGATAAAATGGCAATTGACCTTACATTTATTTATTCATTTATATTGATATCCGATAACTCTAAAATACCCAAACGCACACCTGTAAAAATTCCCCAATTCCAGCGTATTTTTACACATAAATATTCTGAGAGCGTAATAAAACGTTGAATCGATTTTGTATGATGAATCACATAGTACAGCTATATAATTTTCTAAATATGTATATAGTTTAGACGACGGAGGGTACCCTTTATGAATAAAACAATTCGCTGAATCTAGTCGTTTCATTTAAATCTCTCAATTATTGAATAAATAAAATAAAGAATACCCCGACAGTTATCATTACTATTTTATTATTATTAACTTATACCATTCGCGCTATATTACATTTATACAAAGTTTAAAATAATAAAAATCATTTATTTAATTGTACTTAAAGTCACCTCTGTGGCAATCAAAATAAAATGGATACAAACAAAAAAAAATTCTCTAACATAAAATTAATGAGCATGAGGTTATTAAACCTATGTTTGCATTCATATATCGTTTTGTATATTTCTTCGATTCGCAGCTCGGTATGGCACCACCAAACCAATACAAGAGTCGATTATTAGTACGGTTTAATAAAATTATCGCACACGGTGCGAAATGGTTGTTAATCTGTTGTGTGCTTAATTTTTCACATTGTTTGTAAATATTATAAATTTTGTTGACAGATTAATATGAAGTGCTCCTTAAATTGTGTATGTACTCCGTACTCGTATATAACTATACATATACATACTTAGGTATGTATATTTAATTACAATTCATATTTCATATATGAAAAACATTTTTTACCACAATTCCCGCAATTTTTTTTATTACATTTTATTTTGTATTTATAATAAAATGGGAAAATGAGAAGTTTCATATACATTTTCATATTTTTTATTATACAAAGGATTTGAAAAAAAATACTAAATGCTATAATAGTTACCGCAATTTAGGTTATTTGTATATAAACGCGTCACTTAAAGAAAGGCAATGACCTCATATAATATAAAATGATATACACTATTACTTATACATATATGAAGAAATTTAAGATGACTAATTATTACAAAAACAAGAATCTGTTGTCTTCACAAGTATTACTTCTGCCTTTGTTGTGAAATAATTATTTCACACACTGATCCAATTTTGTCTTGTGCCAGAGTATTTGTTTGGTAAGCATATTCTAGAGAATATGCAATAAAATGTTAGGATTGACATCAAACAAAGCGAGAGGGCTACTTAAGCACACGATCATACCAAAAATAGATGATACATGCTATTCCATTTATTAGAAATATTTTAAATCTATTTTTACAACAATTCATTCAAATTACTATACAACAAGTCTTTGATGTTCTGCTGTATCTCTGTTGTTGAAAGGTTTATTATGAAAAATTGAATTATAAAAAAATCTTACTTATATATTATGTATACCCAAAATAATAAGTTTGTAGAGGAATGAATTTAAGTCTCTAAACAAATTTGTCATCTTAGATGTCATACGCATAGTGTTATTAGAAGGATATATTTAGACACCAAATCTTAATATGGGATATCATTCTCTTGTGTTATGTTGTTGGATATCTTGCGGGGGTAGATTTGTTACGAACGACGTTTCTTTGAAGGAATTAAAATATTTACGGTTTTTATGCTTTTTAAAATATTGGATGATGAAGTATTAAGTAATAAAATGTAGAAAGCATAGCTCTCTGTTTAGTTTTGTATCTGTTTTGCAAATAAATTTGATTTAATACGAAGTCGTTTCTTGAGTTGATAAATATTCGTGTATCTAGGGTTTCCTTGCACGAGAATAAAAGTTTGTGAAATGAGAAATCACATTTTGAATAATTCGTCAACATTGTTCACAAAGGTTGTTGAAATTTTGGGTTATTCTGGGTGATAGCCAGATCTTATTTTGCATCGAGGTGAGGTTACCAAAGATGTTTGGTAGTTTGGTTTAGAATTAATGAAACATTAAGTTTTTTAAATTAATGCTGGAAACACATGTGCAGAATCCCGCATGCATCAAAATTGGAATACACTAGTGTATAATGATTAAAATACATGAATGACGCATGTCATGCAGAATTCCGCACATCGTCTCTATTTCTAATTTCACTGCATCCGTCGTAAAATATAAATCTTTGCCAACTTTATGCTACTTACATATTTTGTGTTGTTTTTCACTTTTGACACTAAATTTTGTGAAGATGGAGGAGAAAATCATAGGATTTATAGAAAAAAAAACATTTCGATAAAAGATATTTCAATTACAAAAATGTTTATCCGCGTGACAAAAAGTTTAATGAGTTTAATAAAGACAGATTTGTTGACACACAAAATACATAGAAAAAATTACAACACTCACATCTTGCTCTAACTTTAAATAAAAATTGCCGCACACAAGTGTCAAACAATTATTAAATCTGCACATCTGTTTTCAGCATAAAAAATTCGGCCGTCTCATCAGACTGCAATAACCAAACTACAAAATATTGGAAATACTTTGAACTTTCATACAAAGTATAATCACAATGCCTAGCGAATTATTTTATTCGCTAAGGAATTCTCAATCTACGGTGAATTTATTTTGATTCTGTAGCAAAATTTTCTGCTGGAAAATAAAAATCGAAGAGTGATAGAGCAAAAACAACCAATCAAATTAGCTAAATTGGTCATATTTTTGTAAATAAATTTCCCCTACATTTCATTTTGTAATACTTATTGCCCCTTCGGAATAAAATTTATTTATTCTGTAGATTAATTTGCTGAAGGCAGACGCCTTAACAAAAATAAATTTTCTAAATCATTCATCTCAACTGATTTGTTTATTTTACGTTTGAATTTATGTCAAAAATGAATGGAGCAATAATATTTCCCCACTCAATACAAATATAAAAAAAACCATTTCAAACTGCAGCAAATTTTTCTGCAGAAGATATAGAGTCAAATAAATTCACCTTTAGCAATCTCGAATTCTATTGTATTTAACTCGTACATGCGATTTCTATATGAAATTTTGTATGCATTAAAAAGTCATATAGAAATCGCATGTATGCGTTAAATACTATAAAATTTGAGGTTGCTAAGGGGTTGAGAATTGCGTAGTGGTTCATAATAATTCGCTAAGGCATTGTGATTATACCTTGTATGAAAGTTCAAGGTATTTTCAATATTCGAATCTTTTATTTAAAAAACTTCAATGTTTCATTAGTTCAAAACCATACTCCTAAAGTCCCAACTTCTTGGTAATCTCACGCTCACCTCGATATATAATGGTTGATATTCATCTGGATAAGTTAGGAACTTCATCCTCATGAGTAACATGCATTATTATATGCTTGTTAAATAATAATCTAAATCCTACAACTATTTTATTGAACACTCATTATTCTTATGCTGCCTCAATTATTATCATATAACTGTAAAACGTGTCCAACACTAAAAACCGGTCAACTTTCGATCAACATTTTGAGCATAGTGTCATGTAAAATGAAGAAAACCCATAATATCTTGCATTCTTAAAATTTGTTTGTCCTAAATCTTTGACATGGAGAAACCTAAAGACATGTTTCATCAAAATAATCTCTTCACTAGAGTTATTATTAGCGCAATCAAATCCCTATAATGGAATTCGAACGCGACACTTCTCGATCTTAATGCTACTGGATTAAATACTTACTTGTCTGATTCGTAATAATCGAAGCAAATGTTACATTAGAAAATGGAATGTTTTGGTTTTTTCTCTCTTGCTAATTTTATTAGATGAGCCAACAAATAAATGCATGCTAGTTACTCTAATAAAATTAGCAAGAAAACCTTAAAAAAGTAATATAAAAATTGAATTTAAATCTGTGTTTGGTCATCTTGTTTAATTAGTCCTAGTAAAATATATTTTTGCCTTTTTGTTGGTCAACTTACAAGTTATAGAGATGGTCAAATTGCCCAGGTTCTAAATTTCGATTGTTTTTCGAAATGGGCATAAGTCTTACACCCCAATTGTCGAAGTCGTCTCACTTCATGTGACGTGACTACAGTCGTGTCACGTCGCGCCAAAATTGGTATTGTTGAAGTCGTTTTAAACGACACGCATACTACAATAGAAATATCGGGCAGCACTAATAATTTCCTCAATTTTGACAAGCCATTTGATGTCAAAAATCAAAATATTTACGAATATTTTATTGCAAAAACCACGGAAATTGAAAATAGGTAACTAAAATCTAATTATTTAATTATTAAATTAATTTCCAGAAACTATACAGTAATTTATGATGAAGGCAAAATATCCATGATATACATAATTTGTAATTTTCCATCGTAAATAAAAATTGAGAAGGGGTGGTTTTTAAATGATAAATTTATCTTATAAGTATATTTACGAAAGCAGTAAAATATTTGCAAAATAATTTGAATATAAATCAAAAAAAAAAAATCGTAAATGTGTTTCATTAATGAAAGTCGCATAAAATATTCTTGTCACTTGAAAAAATTAGGTGACTGTTGTCGTATCATGTGACTAGAGTCGTAACAGGCGACTTCGATAATAGCAAAAATGAAGTGACGTGACTATAGTCGTCTAAAATGACGTGAGACGACTTCGATAATTGAGGTATTAGTCCTGTAAACAACTTCTAATTCGAGATATCGATTTTGTCCCGTGAGTTACTCATTTAAAATGAGTGAAGCAAAACAAATCGAATCCGTACATAGTGTATAATACGCAAAATTATTTCTTTGTATTTGTATTTTTATGATGGACAGTACCAAAATAACGCGATCCGTGCGAATCGGTTTAATTGTAAATTTATTTTAAATCTCATGAATTTTAAAATAAAATGTTAATTATAAAAAAAAAAATATAAAATAAATAAATTATTTGAAAAGTAACACGTAAAGGCGGATTCAGTGCTGCGTTCGTTCGTTAATTCATTTATTTAAACAATTTTTTCGACCAATCATATTGCTCCAAAATGACGAATGTTTTCTTCTGCAGTTTTTCACAAGAGATGGTTTACAACACAAAAATATGGCGTTTACAATGGTTAATGATTTGAGTGCCAAGGGGCGCGATCGCGCCCCTCAATACACTGGCCGAAATTATGTTGGCACTCAAAGGATTAATATGAATAAACAAAAAACAATGAAACGTGACAAGCATGTGCAATAAAGCAAAGCAATCATACGCACGTCACTAGAGCTCCGAGGCACATAGCTTTCGTTTCGTTTTGAGTTTTTTTTTGTGTTATTTAACAGATCGAATTTTTTTAGTTCTCACAATATTGTTTGAATTCAATCAGTTATTTATAATATCACATCCATTAATTTAATAATGAGTGAAAATTTAAAAAAATGTGTTGTATTGGACACACTGTCACAAAAATGGTAACCATAAACGTCAAAATGATAATTTGAGGTTATTGTTTAAGTTTTTTTAAATTTGATCAACCGTTTCGTCTCGGGCCTTAAAGGCGGGAAGAATGTGACAATGTTGTCGATTTTCCATACATTTTGACATATTCAACTTAAAGATCGGAACGATACGAAACCTATGTGCCCCGACCTTAACACAAATTCAAATGCTACTATTATATCTTTCCGGTTACTCTCATTTCGTTTCACACATTTTGGGGCAAAATCGATATACGGATTTTTTAAATGGTGGTTCGTTTCGTCCCCATCTTAATTTTAGTAAATTTGAGTAAATTACCCATTTTAATTTTATTTAATTGAAATTTTTTCTAGTAGTCTTAAATTTTACCTAAAAAACCCCTAATAAAATAATCTAACGGTGTCAAATCGCATGATCTTAGTGGCCAACATCAGAATTTCTTGAAATAGTGCGATCATCGATCTTAAGACGATGTCGCTGATGGTGTCAATTATTGAGTTATTTCAGTTTTGTAAGGATGCATGCGTAATTCGATAAAAAGTGATAAAGTGGTTAACGGACGACGCGTTTAATTGTTGTGAACGATGGCTCAAAGCGATGATTGGCTCTTCACGAACATTTGCTACTGTTTCACGAGTACGAACTGAACGATGGTATTCATATGCTCTCTAATCTGCAACTGATCCTGTTTCTTCAAAACGTTCAACAATTTTCCAATTCCAGGCTCTGTAGAACGTCCATAAATGATTTTGATAAAAATTGGTGAAGGGGATATTTCGATGTTAAGAATCGATTTCGATGGGTTGTAATTTTGAGAAAATTCGTTTAGGCGGTCCTTCGATGGGGCTAGCGTCCATTTTTTAATTATTTTCTGCTCGATCGTTTTTGATAAAAATTGCGAAAATAAAGCGTTTCCGATGCCATCAGGAGTTGATTGCAATGTGTCATAATTATGAGAAAATCCGTTCAGGAGGTCCTTTGGTATTGCTCGGGTCCTATTTATTTGAAACAAAAATGTGGCTCTAATGATTTTAATAAAAATTGGTGAGAGAGGGTTTTCGGGTCCCATAACCCGATTCCGATGGGTCGTTATTCCTGGTGATTCTTTGGCTTAGAACTGTCTTAACATTTTATTTGGCTTGAACGGTTTTGATGAAATTTTGCAGGACAGGGTTTTCGAGTGCACGGACACGATTATAAGGAGTTTTTATTTCTGGATAATTCATTTAGGAGTCCTCCGGATGCACCATGTAGTATGCTGATGCGCCATCTTGTGTACCAAGGTGCGCAATGTTGTGATATATTGTAATATGTCGTAAAATGTTACATTATTTTTCGTCATATTGCATCAAGTTGCGAACGAAACGATTACCAGAAGTTCTGATTTCTGGATAATTCATTTGCTAGTTGCGTCATATTGCACCATGTTCCGTGATGTTGCACTATGTTTCGTCATATTACAGATTTTTGCGTATTGTTGCACCGCAGTTGCGTGATACTTCACTATATTGCGCGATTTTGAACCATGTTGCGTCATATTGCTTATTGGGTCTTGAGTTTTCTTTAGGTTTCAGTGGAATGTTGAAACATGTTGCGTTTTTGCGTTGCGGTAACATTGTATAGTTACGCTAATCGCGTCTTTATGAAATTGTTGGTTGTTTCGAGTAACAATATTGATTTGTAGCATTTGCTATCTAATTATTTAATTAATGGGAAATGTCAAGATAGTTTGGATGACCATGCCACGAGAAAATAACAACTATTAATTTCATTTTTTTTTATTTTAGTGTACAACTGATATTTTATTGCTGACCTATTGTAATTTTTCTGGTGCCACAATATTTTGCGCTTAGAAGAAATCAATAACGAATTTTCAAGAACTAAATTAACTGTAGTCACCAAAAAAATTATTGGTTTAATATTAGTTATTTCAAGTGAGGAGATATAAAATGCTTACGGTCCGGAAAGTATTTTAATGTAATCCGTTTAAGCCGATATTGTAATGTAGAACTGAAATCTACTCTTTTCTAAAAGAATTCAGGGTCGCCCCGGGAAACGATTTGATTGATTGATTGTCAATTCCGACAAAACTTTCGTTTGTATTCAAAAGTATATTTCAAAGTTTTTACCGCCAACAAAAAGTTTGAAAACTAAATTTACCAATTATTGAAAGCACAGAAAGGTGTCATGAAAATTACGCCACAAGAGGTGCTTATTTTCAAAATCTTGAACTTTGAAGGTGAATTGTCTAAAATTTCATTCTAAATGCGATTTTTAAAATTTATTTATTATTAATGAAAACAAAGCTTTCAACATTTATAAACTTTCTTTTTAAACATGGTAATTTAAAGGTGCCAAAAATTATATGGCACTTATTTTTTTTTAACTTGTTCTAAGAAATATTGTATTTATTTGACAATTGCTGTTGCTATTTAGGTGGCGGCTATAATGAATAAAACTCTTATAACCTGCCCGAGTTAAAATTTGCTCTTTTTTAATAGTTTACATATATTATAGATGTTTACCATTGAGAACGTCTTCAACATTTTGGATGCGAACATTGTAAAATTGTGTGGGAAAGCGGAATTTGGAGTTATAAGATTACAAATTTTGTGATCATTAGAAATGTTGTGCCCAGAAAGTTTTAAGACAAGAACACTTTAAGAGCTTGCGTTTTTTGTTAATACGGAGAATAAAAACATTGCCAAAAGGTTATATTGCTTACGAGTTAGCACGCAAGAAATATAATAATATTGATTATTAATTAATTTCTATTTAAAGGTACTTCACTTACAGTTTCGCACCTTGTATCTAATTGGACTAATAAACTAGCTGTTAAGTTTCGTATTTACGTAACTTCTTATTTGGTCAAGAACTTCACTATAAAGTGGTATTGATATGGGTTTTGCGTTTCACTGTGCGCGCGGTTAGTGATTCGGAACCGTGTCGGGTTATAAATTCCTATTAATAGAACGCATGTTTAACGTACATTTGTTTATTTAATTGAAATTTAATGTTAAGGTTGAGAAATGAATAAAAATTTATTTATTTATTTACGTAATCGTTTAACGTGAAGAGGTACTAAAATGCGCGAGCCTCGTTTTTTTATAAAATTTTAAAACAACGTTTTTAAAATATAATGCTCCAGTCTGCGCTAACTATAATTACTATAATTTACCGATAAACTTAGGTCATCGTAAAAAATAAGATAAATTTTAAATATTGATAACTCGATAATTATAAAGTTGCTTATGCCATTATGTGTAGTTTGTTACTTGTTATTATCGTAAGTGTGTATAAAACTAAAAATATCTTACTCACTTATTCAGTTTATTTATTTTATAAAACATAGACATATCGTTTATATGAACGATATACGAGTTGTTGAGAAAAAATCAAAACAATTCAATCTTTTGTTAGTAAGATAATTCCGTTTGTGTACATTCTAACCAAATTTCGCATCACCTTGGCACAAACACACGACACACAAGCAATGGGAGCGAGAATTATGATTTGTATCTCAGCGCAATATTGCATGAATTTATGTATCTTGATAGTAGAATGCCTATATTGCGTTTACATAACTCTTTATGAGTGTATCGTATATCAGGTATGATGTTGTGGGATTATGAAAATATGATTTAATTATTAATTCATAAAAATTTTATAAAAGCATTGACCTCGTTTCCGAGTGTAAATTTTATTAAGCAAAATTTTATTGTAGAGCGCGAGCGAGCGTGGAATTGAATAAATAGTTTAGTACATATTTTGCACTGTCACACGGTTTAAAATGCGTTAATACTTACTTAATAATTCATTCAAACGAAATCATTCAATTTCCGGGAAAATGTATAAATTCATTTTGTCGGTGCTTCCGTTGCCTCGGGATAAATGACATTTATTTGTATATTTTTAAATTTGTGTATCGTGTTTTGTCTTTTTATGCCGATTTTATCTACCTTTTTTCTATTGAATATTTGTATTTTAGTAAATTGAATTTTACTAATTACTTAGTTATCTAGATTTGACCTACACTAAATAATACTCATTCTAAACTATCGATAAACAAAATTGTTTGGTATTTTTATGGAACCAAGCCAAGTATTTCGGTCATTATGTGTATGTATGTGTAAAAATACCTAAATCGGATAAAATTTTGAAATTACATTTAGTTCAAGTTAAATAGGTCAAGCAAACATTTTATATATTTTTGCGAGTTTTGCAAAATTTTATTTGCATTTTGTATGTACGACGAGAATATGATTGTTTTTTAATGATTTTCGTGTCATTTTCGTATCAAAGGGAAAACAGGCACGTAAAACAAATACAAACGACATTTAAAATACATAAATCTTTAATATCCTTTTGTCAATTTTCCGCAATTCAAAGCTAAACGTTTCTTCTATATATGTGTACTCATATGTACAAGATATGTTATATGATTCCATCAAATTCCTACCATGAATACATATTTCATTTCTATATTTATCTTACAACGATTCCGCTTATATGTACGAGTCGTATCGTAACTGACATGTATTATATGAAATGAAAAGAATTTAGTTTCTTTTTATTATTTTTATCTACAAAAGTAATGTATTACATTTCGTCTCGTGTATTTATATTTTGTTATGACGAGTAATGGCCATTAGCTATTCAGATTTATTATTCACCGTTATGTATTAAAAGATCAAGTTTTTTTTTGAAAAGAAAGTTTAAAATTTAACGAAATGAATAATATTCGGAAGCTACTAATCCACCAACTAAAATATATTAACTTTGTTCTTTTTGACATGATCTTTCCAGTTGACCTTCGCGTCTCGAGCCATAGATAAATATTCGGTGTATAGTTGCATACGTAATTTGTTAAAAGTTCAGTTTTGATTTAAGCTTTTTGTTTATGTTACAGATTAAGTAACTCGAACTTCGTACAATGCTTAGTTTGCCATTGGTATAAAATTTTAAAATAGTTTCAAAACTTTTTCCAACGTTCAAAATAAAATAAAATCTCGAATAAAAACAACGAATAATGCACTCACATGTGCGTTTACTTTGAATACAGCTCCCTTGATACTATTCAAGCTTTCCATGGGAATGGGAATTGGGAAAAAAGTTTGAACGCAAAATTTCTGCTGCAATAATTTTTATTAAGTGACAATTCATATTTAACGAAGCTTCGTTGAATTTTTTAATTTAAACTAATTTTTCCGAATTCCCTATTCTCAGGGAACGTCAGAATAATGCCACTGGGCGCTGCATTCAAATCAAAGTTAACTATAGCTTGTTTGTTTGAAAACTAAAATGTAGCTCAAAATTTATCGATTAATTTCAAAACCTGGGGCCCATTATGAATTTTTCGATAGCGTTTATTTTCAATAATATGGAGAGTTTTGATAACATCGAAAATACCTATTATCAAATATTCGATATTAAAAATAGCAACAATTTAAATGTGACATTCTTAAAGATTTAGTTTTGTTTAAGTTGTGAATGTGAAAAAATCAAAATTTATCGTGTTTTTTATAAATAAATAAATTGAATTTTATTACAGTTCTCTTTAAAAAATTTCTTAAATAGTTAAGAAAAGTACGTTCTGTGGGTCGATTCTGGTGTCTTTAGGAAATAGGAATTTTTTCCTAGTAGGAAAAATTTTGATAGCAGTTTTTTCCTAAAAAATTTTTCCTATGGTTTATTTTGGTACACATAGGAATAAATTTTTCCCAAAATCTTGATAAAGTCGAATATTGAAAACCATGCTCTGTAAGTGGTTAAGAAATGTCACACATACATTAATTGTATGTAATTATAATTTTTTTGTCTAATTAAAAGAATTAAATTAAAAGAATATTGCATGTGTTGTAGAAGAATATCTTTCCGTACCCAAAGTAGGTGCGGAAAGATTAACGTCAAAACTGCGATAAATAGGAAAGAAAAAATTCCCATAAGACACACTAGAATAAGCTTATAGGAGGAAAAATACAAAACTGCTATAAAAATTTCAAATTCTTTCCTATTTCCTATTCCTATAGGAAAACCAGATTCGACCTACTTGTTGGGCTTTTTGAGTTTAGTGATAATGACTTAGACTTTTGAGTTTTAGTGATAATGAGAAAAGGGCTTCGTAATTCAAACGTGCTTGACATGCCAAACAAAAGGTATAATTAATACCAACTATACACATTGTTAATATATTTCTAGCAAAATTAAATACTTTCAGCAGAGAATTATGTACTATAGAAAGAATGGGTGTAAAGATTTTACTCATACATATAAAATTTGCTATTTCATGTGTCACAAGTCAGAGCAGGATGGTTATATAAAAATGCATATGGCTTACTCATATCTCAAAATAAAAACCCCCCAAACCAGTTTTCGGTTTTGTACGTAAGTGATGACTTAATTTTGTGCTTTTAAAATTATTAATTAAAATACATTAAAATAATAAAAACATTATAAAATAGTTAGTGGTTTATGTAGTAGTGCGTCATTTGATAATAATAATTAAAAACTTTTAAGTAAAATGAAGTGTATTGTAAAAAATTACAAAACTACGCCTAAAAAAATTCAGAAGGAACATCTTACCATCAGTAAGTTTTTTTCCAAGTGTTCATATAAAATAAAATGTAAATTATGTTAAGAAGAAAGTGATTTGTGGTAAATTTAGCCTTAATTTAAGTTATAAATCAGAGAAAATTAAGAAAACAATTTTGGTCGGGTTCTTATATTGTGCTTATAAATTAAAAAAATCGTAAATACGGCCCTGTGGATTTATATGCTTGCTCTTTTACCCTCAGAATTTGTAACACTTGACAGTTGCTTACACTCATTCTATATAATCTAATTCTATGACTTTCAGTTTCATTAAACTATTTTGAAACAATTATTCACATATTAAATGGAATTGAACATCTTATTCCTGTAGCAAAATATACATATGCCATACCGCCTATTTTAAAGCTTGCAACAACATTACGTTTTGTAGCAGAAGGATCATACGAACGGGAAGTAGGACAAGATTTTTTGATCACTATGGCTCAATCCGCCGTATCCATAGTAATGACAGAGACTACAGATTTTAGAATCAAATTTATGTAGCAAATACATACGTAAATTTTCAACAAGTCGACCAAGAGAAAATCAAATCAAAAGAATATTTTTTAAATAAATATGGGATTCCGGCTGTGTGGATGACACACATGTTAAGAAAAGGTTCTCACAGTTTGAACCTAATTATCATAAGTATAAAGTATTATCTTTTTAAAAGCAAAATTTCATCCTAAAATAGACATACACCTCAATATTTCTATTTAGATATGAGATTACAAAAAAGAAATTAAATCGGTTGATCCACGTTTCGGAGGTTTTTGTACGACTCCGCGATTTGGAGTATGAGTGGCAACCTAACAATCTTGAACCAGAATTGGAGACAAGGGGATAAGTCATCATGGTTGTTAGGTAATTTATAACATTTTATATGAATTATAAATTGTACCTAACATTACTGTATCTTTAGAAGATTATTGTTACGCTTTGGAACCATGGTTCATAACTCTCTCTCTCTCTCTGGCTTTCACATCCCATGAAGGGATTTCGCCGCCTGCACAATGGCCCTCCATCCATCCCGATCCATTGCTCTCGTCCTCCAGTTTCGACATCCTAATGCTTGCAGATCTTGTTCAATGTCGTCACGCCAGCGTAGTCGGGGTCTTCCTCTACGACGTACTCCGGCTGGTTGTTGGTGAAACACTTTATATATCATCCGTTGTTGTGGGGACCTTGTAACGTGGCCGAGCCATCTCACTCGATTGGATTTAATGAATCCGATGATATCGCTGCCTCCGAGGAGTTGCTTTATTTCGTGATTCATACGAATCCGATATTCGTTGTTCGCAACTTTAATTGGACCAAAAATTGAACGGATGACCTTCCTTTCGAATGTAGATAACAATCTACAATCATTAGAGGTCATGGTCCAGCTCTCGCTTCCGAAAGTCAGCACAGGTCTTATTAGTGCTTTATAAAGTGCGAGCTTGCACGACTGCGACAGATGTTTCGAACGCAATAATCTTGATTGGGCGTAGAAAACTCGTTGTCCGGCAGCGATTCGGGCTTTTATTTCTGCCTGCATTTCATTCAGTGATGTTATAACTGACCCGAGGTATTTAAAGTTTTCGACACCATCAAAATTGTGGTCGCCAATTCCGAGATTTGCACTAGAGATGTTCCTGGGTTCATAACTCCCTATAGAAAATCAATAGAGGGATCAGCGGAATCTCGTTACAACACTGCTCATACTAAAGCACGTTCAATAGTTGAACGTGTATTTGGAATATTAAAGGGAAGATGCAGGTGTTTACTGTATACGAGAGAGCTTCCCTCTCTCTCTTTCTAGCTTTTACATCCCAAGAAGGGATTATGCCGCCCGCACTATGGTCCTCCATCCGTCTCTCCAGTAGGTCTTCCCTACCAGAGAGCTTTAGCTTTCCAGAAAAAGTCGCACAAATAATAAATGTATGCTGGCTACTCCATAATTTGTTTACCACATGTGCCAATCGAAGACAGTGAAATTGTAAGAGATATAAATGAGAATAATCAAAATACAACAGATGAAGTAAATGATGACATCTTGCAAGAAGCTAAAGCAATAAGACATAACATAAGAGACAATTTATAATTTTTTATAAAATTATTCAAAAACAAATATTTTTATTTTATGATTCCATTTATTTAATTCCAATTCATTTAATACTTAAGTTCAGTCTTGTTCAATAAATAATAATATATAAATAATGTACAATTTTATTTGTTTTGCGTTATTTATCTTTCTGAAATTTTAGGGTGTCGTTTAAGTAATACTTTAATTAAATCTTTGCCTTGTTTCTTTGAGATATTATAATAATTTTCCTGTATAGTTGAATTTGCTTGGCTTACCATTAGAATTTTCATCTACTACTGTTGTTGGCCCAGGTTGACTTTTGTTAATATTCCCATTTATAGATGTTGATGGCTAAGATGGTTGTTCCATTTCTAAGTCTGTGGTGCATGTATTATTTTCGGAATTTGTTGTTCCTGCTTCACACCCAAATCTTCTTGCATTAATTCCTTCCAATACTCCACGGAAATCAAGTAATTTGATAATCCTCTCTTCGAAGTTATATTTAATCGTTTTAATCGACATGGTCCTCCACCAGTTCTAGAAAGTGATTATTTGTTTATTCTAACTTTAATTTTTGTGTTATATTTAAAATCCTTCCAACCTACAAAAAAATTCTGGAGGACCTGCAGCATTTAAGCAATCTGTTACATCAATTCCGTCGTATTTCTCCATAAAATCTATCAAAATTTCAAATTGATCAAAGTTTGTTACAGTTCTATGAAAACAAGACATCATCGAAAATTTTATAAAAGCTCATTTTCGATATTATCGAAATAAATCGAAATCATAAAATTTCATAATCGCTCATTTTCGAAAAATTTTGTAATATATCATTTTCGAAGATAGCGAACAAAAAAACGCTATCGAAAACTTCATAATAGGGGCCTGTATGCGAAAAATTTTCGATTGATTTTGATACAAAGAAACCGGAGGCGGCACGTCCTTGATCAATAAAATGTACTACACCGGAAATGTTTTGAGCATTAATTTAGATACAAAATCTTTCTCCACAAAAGCTGTATACGTCGTCAATAGGAAATAAAGAATAAATCTACGTTCTAATATGAATCCTCGACTTAAAATGTCGCAGTAGTAGATCACATATAAATTATTCGTTAAATTCAAAACACGGCTAGAGTGACGCCTTTAGTTGTGGCACTGAAATGCATTTCTAAATTTTTAAAGACCACAACAACAACAACTTGTTAGATGTCGACGTGCAAATTTACTGTAGAAAAGCCACACAATTAGAGTACTATAAAATTTTCGACCAATTTTTATAAAGACAGCATTGTCCAAACTGAAACTTCAGATTGAAACTTATAAATGGAGGATATGGGAGACTGTAATCGTTTCTGGTAAAAACATTAGCAACTAATATCAAAGCGGTTAGATGTGGTTTACATCTTATATTACCTGAAATTCATTTTTTTAAATCGAACGTTTCGCATTTTATAGATGGCAATGTGAAAATTTTAATCACAGGCCAGAGTAGGAATTCAAATACTTTTCCAACATATTCGATACCAATAATCGATTATTGGAACGCTAATCTTATCTATTTTATCGAAACCAAAATGGAGCACTTTTATATAGTTGAAAGTACCCCAAACATGTGCAAATCGTTAAGATAGAAAATGTTTACAGCCCTAAGTTGTAAATTATTTTCAAAAGTTACCTTGTCTTGTTTTAACTATATCAACACATTGATGACGTGAATTCACGTTTTTTATTTTTCAACCGTTGGAGACGGATGACGTTGGAATTTCAAGAAACATCGTAAAAAAACAGTAATTATAAGTAAATAAAACATTACAACGAATACTTAAATGTTGTTATAAACAAACAAGTGTTGAAGGTGTGTGCATTATACAGTTGAATTATAAAAAACAAAATATGCGGGAATTCAGGCTATATGCTTCCACATACCGTTTTCAAAGTGTTAAGATACAAATTCGTTCTTATACGACTAAATTTGAAATATCATAAGTAATTTATAAGGAATATTTAAAAACAGAAAATTTTAAATATACACCTAGCTTCTAAAAAGGAATGGGCCTAATAATCGAAAAAAAATTATTGCGCCTCTCGAATATAACGCCTATGCGTTATTTACGTTGGAAGACAATAGTCGTCATCGAGTCGCATCGCGTTCTTCGTTAGAACAAAGGAACCATACATTATTTATGCATACTCAGCAATCATATATCGTTTATAACGAACTCATACAATTCTTTATCACAATTGAAATGGGGTTAAGTTAAAAATAAATAAAAATATTGAAAAATGTAAATATTTAATGACGAACTTTTTCTATGATTCTTCCAACATTTCAAATTTATACAATTTGTTGTAATGCCATACAACAATATAATTTGTGGGTGGTGGTCGTCGGTCGTTTTAATGCTAATTAATTACAAATACGCATACATATATACACATAACAATAGATGTATGGCATATTTATCTTGATGTTGAACTGAACACAAATTGCGCAAAATATCCAATCAAAATCATATCGATCAATTTTATATTTAATTTTTAACTAATTATTATAACATGTAATCATAGGCCTCTCTCTACATAATAATTGCTTTAAATACGGGTTAGATATGAAATATTTTTTTTTGTGTTAATATAAAATATAAACGATGCGGGTATTGTAACTTAGATAAACAAAATGTCTTTTAATAAACAATAAGAAGAGAAAAATTCAATTATTTTACCATCATACCAAACAATTTTCTCTTTTTTTTTTTGGTTTTTTGTAAAATGAAAAATCAACTCAAAACATTGTTTCTATATCATCGTACACAGAGGGAAAAGCTCCATCCATTTATAAAGCACACACAATATGTACACGATGACTGTGTGGATATGTGTTGCGGGGTACGTAGAGCACAGAAAATTGATTTTGGGGTGGTTGTCGGGTTTTGTTGTGTTTTTTTAAGTGAATACTCATATTTCCTCATTTATGTATGGTTTACGACGAGTTAGGTTTTGAGATATTACATAGATAAAAAAATAAGTATATAAAAAATTGTTAACCCCTCATTAATAAACAAAACATCTATGTACCCACACACACATAACATTACATAAAAACTCGTAGATATTGTAAATCGATTACATTTTCTATTTGGAAAGAATGTTATAATTTTACATTTTATATATGCTTTTAGTCTTAATGTTTCATATATCGTATTCGTATGTTATATTTTAATGAATTTATGTTGCTTTTTATTTATTTTCCATCATAATGATTATTTTTAATATTTAAATATAGAAATGTGTACACTGTACTCAGTGTGTACTATACATACAACCCAGTTGTAGAAGGAACAAAAAATATAATAATTGTTAACCACAAATTCAACTTCCGTTTTTTATGGTTTGCAATTTTTTGTTGTACATATACTGCACAATATACAAATGGTCAAAAGTTGAGGTTTACTCTTTATTATTCATATATTTATATGTGATGACGTTCGGTCTGGACGTAGGATGTACCACGGAATATTTAATACAGGGTGAAAATTCAGTTTTAGCTAAATTTGTGGTCCCAGAATGGTTTGGATTGTATTCCAAATATTAATCTTGGTCACATAAACTTTAATGCTATACAAAAAGACTGTTTTTTTAATCACAAAATTCGTCATTTTTCAGGATGGCCCCTATAATTGGTTGGAGTTGGAAGTTCTATAATTTATATGTGAGCTTTACACGAATACTTGTAAGATATAATTGACCAATATCCATTGGATTTAAGTTAATTTGAATACATAATTTTTTGTCTGCCGAGAAATGAATTAAATTTTATTCATTCGTATTCTTTATGAGCTCGGAGAAACTAACCAAACTTTAAAAAGCAAATCTCCATGCATAATCAAAAATGGTTTCGCTAAACAAATACTGGTCAACTTTTTGGCATTTGGATTTCGTTGACTATCGACTGTAAAAGTTGGCCGTATACAGCGGAAAAAACTGTGTTTTTTCCAAATATAAGATGTAAGAATAAGACAAAAATGTGTCTGATGTTCGGTTCTAAACTTAAATCAGACTAATTAACCACCGATTAGAAAATTTTTTGAAATTGATAAATCTTATTTAATCGAACAAATTTTAATTAAACATTCGAAGTGGTTCGTTTTGCGCCATCTATTGGCAGGAACTAACAATCAATTTAGTTAATCGAAATTTTAAACAAAACATTCTGTGTGAGGCGATACACAGCATTTTTTTCTGTATTCATTAGGCATGTTTTGAAATACACCGAGAGTAACTTTTGGGAAATTTTAATTTTTCTAATGTTGGTAACAAAGTTATTCAACTTACTCTATGTTCATAAAATAAAATTACATTTTGGGTATGCAAAATTCAAATTTCAACAATATCGGATCACCAGATGTGGCAGCTTCCATAGAAGATTTTTAATTTTTTGCTAATAAGAGAACTGGAAAGTTACAAAGTACATCTAGAAACATTCTAAATTAAAGCTGTAACAATATTGGTTCCCAACAGTTATCCAAAATTTAAGCGGAAGTGACGATCAAATTCGACCTCTTTTCATAAATTCGGAGGTCTCAGCGATGTTTGGCAGACATCGGTCCACTGGAAGTGACAAGTTTCTTAAAAGCTTTTTCGTTTTTTGAAATATTTTGAAAAGTATATCATTTATGAGGGAAATGACTAATGAACTAAAATATTCTAAATTAAATTTACAACAATATCGGTCCACGATTTTTGACAAAAGAAAATGTATTTTTCAACAAAAATTCGGTCTTTATACCCATACCCCAGACGGGTTGACTGATCGTGGCTAAACTTTATACTTAAGCTTTTTGCATTATTTGGGAAGACCCAGTGATGTTTGGCTGAAACCGGTCCACCATAAGTGGCAGCTTCCATATGAGTTTTTCGTTTTCGTTTTATTTATAAATTTTTTTTGTTTTATTTATTTATAAGCTTTTACCATAAATTAGGAGGCCCTTACTAAATTTTTCGCTTTGCGTGGTATATGCGGGATCTACATATATTATTTATGTATATTCGTAGTAAAGGAACATCGGGTGTTGTCCACATCATATTCACACTTCCGTTCTTTCTAGGTTGGTATAATGATTTGCACATAATGGTTAAAAAACTTATAAGTGGCATTTGTTTAACTTTTGCATCAACATTTGATTTCTAAATAGAGCTGTTCAGCCAACCTTGCACCATCACAATGATGGTTGCAAATAATGTCTGCCGATCAGATTCTATTGGAAAAGATGCATTGAAATTGTATATCACGATATTTATTCTAGGTATTTTGAGTAAACAATCTTAACAGCGAAATCCAATCACACAATCAATTTATTTCGGAATTTTGTTTAAATTCAGATAACAAACAATTTTTCAATTTCGTTTCTCATCTTATTCATAAATTATTTTCCGCGAATTACGTTCATTTCAAGCAAGTTGATTTTCTGCGAATTTTATATTCTCTGAATACTAATATTAAAAATTTTAAAAATGCGGCCGTTATAGGAAATTGTAATTATAGGAATTTAACCGTTATAGGAATCTGATTGTTACTAAGTATAAGCCTTGAAAATCATTTCCCGGTAGCACACACAAATTTGAAGTCAAAATTACCATGGTCTGTGTGATCTAAATAAAAAAATAGAGTAAAATCCCGCACCTATCCCACCGATATTTTATTAATTTTTGACTTAACCATAATGAAACCTTATACCATTGTAGTATGTACGAGCAAAAAGATTCATCAACTGTGTATTTTTCTAAAAAAAAAATAATGGCGCACTCGGAGTATTACATTGATTATTCTCGCAACAGTTAAGAATGCCCACTTTTATTCACCCGAATTTAATATATCGGGTTTTTCAATAAGGACATAACAATTTTGTATCTAAATAAAACACAGAATAATTGAGAGATTAGGCTGAAATTTATTCCAGGTGCAGTACACGTCTTACATTTAATTATGTCGTTCATATGACCATCACCATATGACCATCCCCGATATTTTCCCTGGGCCCCTCTAACGTTGGTGGTTTCTTGGCATAAACCAACCACTTAACGTAACTCCATAAAAAGACTCCATAACTCTTATATATCATTGATGTCAAGTCCATCCAATTCTGGGCAAAAATAATCTTCCAATATGGCACAATAGCGAACTTCATTAATCATTTTTATCGACGAAAAAATATCGTCCAATCACTTCTCCCCCTCGAGTCTCTTGAAGTACATGTGGGTTTGTTGCTATCCAATAACACATATTTGGCGTTTTGACAAAGCGATTAAGCCAAAAAATGATTTCGATAAAATTCAGGATTTTATTCAAACTTTAGCAGAGCACAATCGGAAAAGTTTTAACGCTTCAAGTGATAAAGAGGTTTCAGTTCTTGAGTTGGTCTTGTAAGGGTGTAAGCCATGATCCATGGAATTGACTGATTTGGCTCATTTTGAACTACAGTATTTATTTATTGCTGCGATATTTTCGGTACTTCGACCGATGCGTTGTCTCACTAACACATTAACATCCAATAGTGAATATTTTGACTCGAAAATTGGAGTAATTCGCTCGGGGCGCAACCAACGAAAAGTAACTCCTTAAAATTTAGATCATGCATTAATACAAAACATAGACATGAAACAAAATCCTACTTTGGTTGAAAAATTAGAACGGCAAACACCTCTGTTAGCTCCCACCAGTAATTCTTAGCGGGTTAGCCAAAATTGAAATGTTTTATGTTCTAAGTATATGTTCTTATTATGCATAACATAACGATTTTCAATTTTCGAAACCTAATTCACACCTAAGTTACAATATGTTTAAAACATTTTATTTTTATTTTTATGGCATTGCATACCGTGTTCAATGTGCATTAAACAGTTTGTGTTAAATTGAACTTATACTGTTTTGTGCTAGAGTAATAAAAAAAATATGTATATCAGAAATCAAGCAATAATGTCACCGCATAAAATATTAGACAACATGCAATCAACTTACAAAAGTTGCACAAAAACGTAATTATGAAATAGTTAACTTGATCAATTTCAAATATTTCAATTGAATTCGAAATAATTAAAGCGAGAAATTTTAATGACATATTTTTTTTTCAATTTTCATTGTTATCTTAATTAATAGTAAAATCCAAATTCCATTCCACCAAGCAAGAAAGTTGTTTTAAGTTTTCGTTGTAACTGTTTGTAATTAATTTTTATATGGTTTTATGTAAGCTTCTTAATCAATAGTGTGCGCTGTAAGAGTGCTCGAAAGCGAAAATAGTTTTAAGCACTTACATATTTGAAATTGTGGAATTTATTCTAAGTTTTTAACTAAGCTAGCTCATCGGGCCATTAAAAGTGTTTAATCGTTTTTAATTTTCACCTTTTATGTATTTAAATGAAATTAATGATTTATGAAGCTAAAATAAAATAGATTTTAGTTTAATTAACACAATAAATAGTATTTTGATGGATGCGGTTTATGTATTTTCACATATATGTACATTTTATGTACGACTTTTTGTTATCTAGGTTAATTGCGTTGAAGATGAGAGAATGTAATTTTTGTTTTGTAAAGGAAATGATAATCCGAGATTTTATTTTTAATATACGTATTAAAAAGCATATTTGTGCTGGTTCATTCCAAATAATTTTGCCAGATAAAATGAAAAGCGATAAAATATGGCTTGTGCTAATGTATTTCATGGCACATACTAAACTTGTTTTATGAATGAACTTGGAAAACACAACTACTCGTATATCTGTAATTGTCAAGGTTGCATAGTTTGCACAAAATTACGATAAACGATTGTCAAGAACACACTTTTAAAATATAAAATATTATCTTATATTCATAATTTTATACAAAAACATATTTATACAGGATTGACCCGTTTAACGCGATTTGTGTCATAACGCAATATCTTATAGTCGCGATTGATTTACATTTTCAACTGTTCCGGCTTAATCCGTAACGTTAACTTGTTACGCTAACCGTAACGCTCAACACTTGTCTCGTAGTCTTTGATTTTTCTCGCTTGGGCTGAACATTTCTGGTTCAGATCATCCTCTGGTCTCATTCAATTTTTGTTGAACCGTTTGTGGATTTTCGCATTTCCGTTTCGCGGATGTTGTTTTCAAAATATTGTGACAAAATTTCAAAAACATTTAATAGATGTACCATATTAAAAATTTAAAACAACGTACACGGTGGTGCTAAAATACCGGAAACAATAAATCTCCATTAAAACTGGCCTATACTTGCAAAATTTCATCCAAAATGTGTGCTCAAAACACCAATCTCATTTTGAAAACGGATTTTGATCATAACCGTTTAAGAAATACATAATTTTTAATAATCAGCGAGTCATTTTTAGAACTTTAACAACCAAAGTTCATGTTAAAATTCTAATTTCACACGCATTGAATTCTACACAGGAGATGGTAGCACCTCTAGTGTTATATGTTTGAACCTTTGGTTGACAGACATTTAATAATTATGTTTTAATTTTTACGTTATTAATTGTTTACAAGGACAACATTCATATGTATAAACCGGCCAAAACACGTCTTTCCAGTGCTGTTGTGAATTTGAGACTATTGTCTGTCACTCTTTTTACACGATAATTCACTAAGTAATGTACAAAATACCGGAGTTAATAATTAACTCCGGCCAAATAATTCTGCTGTGTGCGACAGCGACTGATACAAAAATGAATGTTCCTATGTGTGTCCCGTATCCGTTCTTATACCATTCATCCGAAGGTTTCTGAGTTGGTTCAGCTGGAGTTGGATCCCGGTACAAATTTTTTCTAAAATTTCAATTTTTCCATGGGAATGAATTTAGGAAACGAGTTATATGAGTTTAGTGACATGGTCAAATCTAAGGGGTCCATCCCCTGGATTAAGGGGACCCTTTTTATACGTTTCCCCACCATTCATATCGGTCGGTCCTCTGGGTTTAGGTGCATACAAGTTTTTTCCAAAAACCATCATGAAATTTTTACCATGTCTAAGTTGCATGTCCAGAACCAATCTTATTTCTGAAGTTGTTGGACCTCGGGGTCTACGGACAACTACCCAAAGAAATAACGTTTCAATCATCACTAATACCTGTTGCGTAAAATTTATTTGGAACACTCCTTTTAAAACGAATTAAATCACTAATTGTAAGAAAAGAACTCATGTTTATTTACCAATATGAATTTGGAAGTAGACACTCTACAATAAATAAACTTCACAGAACAAGAAACATCAAGGTACTTGATAAAAATAGGATCAGCTCAGCCGTATTTCTTGACGTAATCCGGGCCTATGACAAAATCTAGTGCGAAAGTCTATTGCCGAAACTTCACCAACGCAATTCTGCTATCTATCTAGAACCATACTTTACAGAGAGCAGCTTTCTTGATTAACAAGAACGCATACTTACAAATTGAGAGTGTGACTTACAAATATAGAGTCCTATAACCCTCGTATGGGATTTAGCAGAAGGGTTATAGAAAACCGCCTAACCTGAACATTATACAAAGATTCCAAAAAATTACTGAGAGATATTGGCAATGCTCCTTGGTACCTTGGAGTGGAGACACTCGCGGTTGAGGTAAATAAAACAGTACGGAAGCAAAGAGGCTCCGCAATCATCCAAACCTTAAGGCCATGCAACACCTTGACCATCGTCGAATAGAAGAATAACTATACCCGTTAGAGTCAGCTTACAACATACATTCACGGCCAGTTTCGTTTACAATCCAGTGTTTGATTCTATTTTTACAATAGTTACGTGAGATCGCGCGGTCACGATATTCAAAGGTTACCTGTTTAAAACAACATCAAAAATATATAAACCAAATGTATTGTATTGTGTACATAATGATGATTAATATGATATTACTTAATTGTTTTATATTAATTGGGTTCCCTGGTACAATCAGGGTCAGGTTTTATAGCCAAACTTATGTGTATATATACAGATAAGATGTTACATGTACGGTTTGTAATTATTTTGATGAAATGATACAAAACACAGAATTTCATTAAATTATTATAAATCATCCGGTTTCGTAGCGCTAAACTATACAAGTAAAAGCAACTATGTAACAGACATAAAAAGTTTTGTTTTTCTTTCTAATACAATCAATGTCAATTAAGATGACTTTGATCAAAATGTACAGTATAATATATGAGAATGTGTGCGTTATATTAAATTGCATTTTATTGTGTACACTTTGGACCTTGATTTAACAATATGCTAGGCATGTCTGGAAACATAATTTTATTAAAATATTAATTTATATGACTACGACTACCTAATTCAATTACTTTAGAAAATTTTATAAAATTAGTTTCCTTGCCAAAAACTATACATATTTTTTAATGTGGAAGAGAATGTCAAGAAAATATTTTATCATAACTTTTGATCGGTGTCTGTGGTTATTCATATATGAAGAATTTTATATAACTTGGCGTATATGGGGCAAAAAGGTTTTATTTTTCAATTTAAATCCGACATCCACAAACAACAGATTTTTTTTAGAAGGTTATCAAGTAAAATATTAAATAACATTCAAACACACGAAATCTGTAGAAGCAAACAATGATTGCAAATTAATACGAATATGTATAAATTTTCTATGTTTTAAAAAATACTTGGTCTCAACGAAAAAAGTTGTAAGCAATCGCACACCACTTGTGTACACACCATTTATCATTTTTCGTATACGTCTTTACAATTTATTTCGTATACTACTATTTTAAAGTTAAGCACGATTTTTATGAAATTACTTAAATGTTAGTAAAAAAACTTTATACTCGTATATATTGCGGTTTTTTTGTACAATTTGTAGTATAAGTTTTGATTTTTAAGTTTTTGTTTACTTTTAATGATAAATTTTGCGAAAAATAATGATTCATGTTTTGTGTACTGTGGTTAGTTTAACTTTAATTCACTTGATAATTGTACTCTTAAATAATTTTAAAGTTGCACAAAAACAAACTGGTCCAGAACTTAACATAGAAGATTCAAGTATGGGAGGAGGGGGCGGGGTAGCTTTTAAAGTTCGTACAGAAATACTTTTAAGAAATTGGTTTAGGGTTTCTAAATCCGAAAATTAAAGTATTTCTGTTATTTTGGTTTCTTTCATCGCTTAGTCATTTTTCAATCTGTGGTTAAATTGAATTATTGAAATGTTTTGTTCGTCAACCGCCGATTTGCTAAGCCCACGAATCCAGCTTTAAATAGCGGTTTTATTCGAAAAACCAAGACTGTTGAAAACAATTAATTTATGAATAAATTATTTTATTTTAATTTGGGTCACATGGAAGATGGTTGTTTGTCTATCTGTTTCTCGACTGATTTGAACTAAAATTGTACTGTGCAATTTACTTATTGATTTTAACTTTTTAATTCACATTATCTTTGTTAATACCAATAGATCATTGGTAACCACGACTTCCAAGGATGCAAGATTTGGGGGGTGAGTATCATACAGAGAAGCGATGTATATGCAAACAACTTATGCTTTGTCCGGTACATCTGGAAGCTTACTAGGATTGAATAGTTCGAAACCTCATTGAGGCGGCTAAATCCCTAATGAGTTCTTGCCTGTTTTAGTGAAAAGTTTCGAAAATATAAAATACGAAGCCAAATTATATATTGGAGGAATGAGATAGAAAGAAACGTACACATTTATTAGTTTCTTTTACGTAATAAAATATTGTTATTAGGAATATTGTTGACCTTGACATATTTGCACATTTTTACCATTCGCTATATCGCGAAAAACGAAACCGGATTTTCTAGGTAATATATGTCTGTCTCTTGGCCCTTGTTCTCTCTACAGTCCAAACGGATAAAGTTATTTGAAGGAAACCATGATTTATAAATGAGCTTTTTCCATAAATTAGGAGGTTTCAGTAAAATATGCCTTGAGTTTATTTTGAAAAGTCATCGGAATTTCCGGTGGTGTATAATGATTTTCTATACGTTATGATTAATATTATCACAACATCGTGTTTTTCTGATGCCTGGAAACTGTATCCGATTACCGTCCTTATACGACAGCTTTAAACTAAATTTAATGTTTACTCGCAATTTTAAATATTAGAAATATTATTTGCCATCATATTGCGATTTCTTGGATCACGTTTGAAAGATGTTGTCTTTTCTGGAAGTGCGATGTTAAATGTAACGTTAAATTTCCCTATGATTGCTCATACAGAGATCCGTTAATACATAACTTATTTAACCGAAAATGAAATCCAACTTTTGCGTATTGGAGTTTTGGAGATTTCGTCAAAAAAATAAAATTACTTTACTTAAGTATTACAATAAATTTAAAATATTCTTTGACGAATTTCGTTTTTTAATTTGTCAACCTATATTTTAAAAGTTTATTTTTAGACTCTTATAAATTGCGTACTGCAATGATATTACATATTTTAAAATTTTAAAAAATGCAAACATTTTTTGTTGTAAAAAATGAAATTTCTGTTGGTTTTAAGAGATCAATTATTTTCTGTTGGACATTTTCTATTTTTTTACACAGCATCTATAAATATAGATAGTGATCTTAATCGCTTCCTTGGGATTTTTGTTTGGATAAAGAGCACTGTAAATTGGGAGGCTTAAAACGTATTTGATACAATTAGTTTGCATTTTCAGTCACGCAAAAATGACAACTAATTCGTATACAATTATTCTGGAGCAAGGTCAACAGTAAAATATACAACTGTTACGTGGGTCGCCTTATCCATTTACGTAACCATAATGGAAAATATTAAAAAAAAAAAAAAAATAAGATACAACAATAAGGATGAATTAATCAATTAAATCATATCTAGCCAGCGTCCCCCCATTATTTTTGGGCTCACTTTAAGATTCCATGCATAAGAGACTCCTTGACATTCAGGGTGGGAGAGCTCATTAATAATTAATTAAATGATAATAAAGTTTCTTTTACTGCTGTTCTTAAACAAGTGTGACAAAAGAATTATCTTTTTATAACTAAAACCTGTTTTATGTAAAATCAACCAACGATTCTTTCTCTAAACACTTCAAATTGCTGATCCGAATATTTTCGTAATAAAAAACTCTTTCGATTCAATCTAAATGTTTTTTTTTATATTACAAAGGTATCGAAGAAATTATCTGATTTATAAAAATAAATAGGTGTGAGAAAAGAAGAACAAGTGAGGTGGTACCGAGGTGAAGTTTCTAACAAAAAATAGAATTAAATATGTGTTAGTAAGACCCAACATCAAATTCTTAATGGAGTAAAATGAGTAACAGTAAGTACACACTGTTAATTTATTGGAGTGAAAATGATTAAAAATTAAATCGAGATTTTAATTGACGAAAGACGAATAATTATTTAAAGAGGAATATTTTGAAGAAGAAAACTTTTCCAAACGTTGGATTTGAAAACAATCTTGACAACAATTTTCCACTCCTTGAATGAGTAATTTTTCAATCTATGCCAATAATTGCTTGTTTTTTATCAGAAATTTGGACCTTGTTCCACTTACTTTCTTACTATTTATAGGCCGGGTCGTCCTATCAATGAGGAAAAATTTGTGGAAAAATACTTGTTCGAACGGTGGATTTGAAATTCCTCCAAAATGCTCGATGGTTGACTTAGCTATCTTGCCTATATGGAACCTTGAAACATTTCTGATAATGACTTATTACTGGTCCAGATTGAAAAATTACTATTACTAGCAGTGGAAAATTGCAAATAGCAAACATCCAAATTCATCGTTCACAAAAACATATTTCTACAAAATTTTCCTCATTGAAGTTTATCCTTCTAATACGCCGAAATATTTAATTTTTTTTTTATTTACTTTGCATTCTGTTTTGGGGTCGAAGCACTTCCAACTCTTTGCCGGTTAACTTTTCACGTCCTAATTTTCGCCGTTTCCAGCCAATTCGAGGACTTACGTTGTGTCCATTTTCATCACAGGAGTCGTAGTTGTGTCCATTTTCATCACAGGTCTTAATCTGATGATGAAAAATCCCTTTTCCCTTTCCATCCTGCTCCTATCTGGATTCGAATCCGGTACCTCCCGATCCAAAAGCCAAAGGCCAAAGTTTTAACCACTGAATCGTTTGGTCGGTTATTTAGTTTTTTAATTTTATAGGAAGAATATTTTCGATAATTTCACTAATTTTGATTATAGACAAATTAACAGTGTAAATAAACAATACTAAAATAATTCATTGAGGGGGCACTAGAAATCCAATTTCCGCTACATTTTCCAATTGTAAACGCCTTCTTTTTTGTTAGAAACTAAATTTAAATTTAATTTTTTAGAAATTAAATTACGTCACGGGCTCGAAACAACTGCCTATATGGAACTCATTTGGCTTATTTGGTAGTTGAAGGGATGCAACAGTATTCTTCTTACCAGCAACTCTATCAATGGAGTTTTGTTGCAGGAGAACGAAAACCTAGTAAAATATATTTTAAAACTATGTAATATTATGCTATGATATAGCAAACTCTCATAGAACTGTCTGGTCGGTAGAACTCCGTTTACAAAATTTAATATTTTTAGTGAAGTATAGATAGCGCGTACAATCCTCTTTCGGATATTAGGTAATACGAAATTTGCAGTAGATTAAATGTGTTTTTTTTATCATATAAAGTAAGTTTTTTCAACTAAATCAAAAATAATTGTGTTGTCTTGTGCTAACCGTCTTATATTACATTTCAACTAACAATTTACTAACTATTGACTACTTAGGTGTCTGAAACCGGGTCAATTTCCATAATAATTAACAAACCTTTCCTATCCCTCCATCTTGTTATATGTAAAAGAGTGTGCGGATGGGCCCGGCGTCAACCGGGAATCTTACTTAGGTTTGGTCGCACATTCCAATCAATCAATCAATCAATCAAAATATAAAGTAAGTTTTTTCAACTGAAATTTTTACGAGGGGTGTTTAATAAATTCGGTAAATTTATATGTAATAACGGTATTAGAAATTTTTTTGTACTTTATCCCTCTTAGTCTACCGATAAAAAAAATCAAGCAAATCAATTGTTTCATTTAATTTCTGTGGATGATTTGATTTAATGAATACGTGTTTTGAAAATTTAAAAAGTGGAAAATATTCAACATCGTGCCATAATTTTAATTTGAGAGATAAACGCGATCTTACAGTTCGAAATAGCTGTCGGTTGATACTCGTACCACCTGACAGTAGTTTTGAATCGCAAGATGACGTTTTAAAACGCACGGTGTTCAATATTTTCAAAACACGTGGTTATTAAATCACCCACTGAGAAATGAAAAATAAATTCGCATGGATTTTTTTATCGGCAGACTAATACCCCTATTATGGTTCTCGCCTCGCCGAACGATTCACGGTGAATCTTAAATCCGTGGGAGTTGGGTTTTCATATTATGGTTTTCGCCTTTATTTTGGCAAGTGCACATCTAGTAATACTAGCCGAATAATAATTTTTATAACATTTTTTTTTGATATTTGTAGTTTTTTGTCAATAATTTTGTTGGTGTAATCATATAGTATTCAAATTTTGTGTTTATAAATTACGGTTTTTTTTCTATTCCAAAATCAGTTAAAAATCATGTTGTCTAGTGTCGATCTATCTTTTTCTGATAAACCAGATGGAAATATTAACATGGCACGGATGCGAAAATATCGGGATTTTTCTCTATCTCTTCCGTTAATTTTGAAAATTGGCTGGCATTTGTTGTTTTCTTCATGTTATAAAAATATAATTACTTACGCGTGAACCTCCATTGTTTGATTTTGACTGTTAAATGAAAACAGAAAACCAATTTTATGAGATTCGCATACAAAAAGATGGCGAATCATTTTGACAGTTCAGCTCGTTTAGATGAAAATCGTAATACCAAAAATATGAATTGGATTCGCCGGGAATGTCAAATGCGAAAACCATAGTACCAAATTGTACGTTTGACGAGTTGCATTCGCCGGGAATGTAAAATGCGAAAATCATAATAGGGGTGAATAATGAACACTCCTCGTAGAAGTAACGGCTGCCTGGATAACACTCGTATTAAAATGTTTCACGTTGTCAAAGTTATGGTCCCCAGATTGTATTTGTGGTGTTTCCTTCCAAATTCAATTTTCATTTCAATCATTCTAAACTGTTCATGATATCGTTAGGCCTTCGGTCAAGAATTACGATATCATCTGCATATCAAACCATTTTAGCTTGACCTATTCAATATGCAGCGCGAAGTTTGTTACTACGTGCTCGGGCGCCGGATTAACCAGCATAAGTGCGAGCGCATCTTCGTGATTTATTCAGGATGTCATTGCACAGGGATCAGATTTTGTTATCTTACAGAAAAAGATAAGTTAATTTAACAAATTTTACCAAAAATTAAAGAAATTTTTTTAAGCAAAGATAGTTCTTATACAACAAAATCCTTTCGGATTAGTAAAATCAAGACTTAAAAGGTAATTTGACCTTAAGTTAATTTATTTGTTAAAAATAAACAATGTATTTATTCATGATCAATTAATGTGGATCAAATCATTGCCACGTTTTGAATCCGCATATTCGTCTTTAGCAATAGTAGCATCGGTATCGCAAAGGCGCTGGGATTTGAAATTCTAAGTTGTAAGTCCGGTGTTACCCATTTTGATTTGACGGGGATTCTATTCTAAAGTAAAGGGGTTTCCAATAAGAGTGATATGATTTCTTTAAAAAAAACACTAATTGTTAAGGAAATTGAAATGTTTTTTATTTAATGTGAAGTACAATCGATACAATTAAGTTCTGAATAAAACGTCATTCAAATGGCCTCCACGACTTCTTCTGCAGGAACGAATTCGATGAACCCAATTTTCGAGCACTTTTTCCACTAAATCAAGTGGGGTTTGTCATGAATAGGACGTTCAATATTGACTTGTAAAGCTTGAAGAGAGTTTAGTTTATTGCTAAAGACCAATGACTTCAAATAACCCCACAAGAAATAGTCTAATGGTGTTAAATCACAACTTCTTGGAGGCCATTCAATATCACAATTTCTTGAAATAATCGAATCTCCAAACTTTTCTCGCAATAATTCAATTGTTGCACTTGCTGTGTGGCACGTAGCCCCGTCTTGTTGGAACCAAATGTTGTCAAAATCAACTTCTTCCAATTTTGGCCATAAAAAGTTGGTTATCAGTGATCTATATCGATCTCCATTGACAGTAATGGTGTTACCAGCTTCATTTCGAAAAAAATGCGGACCGATGATTCCACCAGACCAAAAACCACACCAAACTGTCAATTTAGGTGAATGTAATGGTTCTTCATGAATAATTTGTGGATTTTCTTCGCACCAGAATCGACAGTATTGTTTATTTACCGGAAAATGATGCCTCATCGGAGAAGATGATTTTCTTAAAAAAATCGTTATTGTTTTCAAGTTGTTCCAAGGCAAAATCAGCAAATTCACGACGTTTACGGTGGTCCAATGGCTTCAGTTCTTGAGTGAGAACAATTTTATATGGATGCAAACCCAAATCCTTTCTCAAAATCCGCCAGGTTGTGGTTTGAGACAGATGCAATTCTTGAGAACGTCTTGGAATCGACAAATTGCGGTCTTCAGCAACACTTGCCTGAACGGCAGCAATATTTGCGTTACTTCGAGCGTTTCTTTGTCTTATTGGCACTTGGACATTATGTAAAGAAAATGTACGCTCAAAATTTTCAACAATTCGACGAATAGCGAGCACACTTGGACGATTATTACGACTATAAAATGGCAAAAGCGCACGAAAAGTTGCAATTGGAGAACGATTATTTTGATAATAAAGCTGAATAATTTGTAAATGTTGTTCTTGTGTATATCTCACCATGATGAGATTGTAAACATTACTGAATACAATGAAACAAAAAATGACAGATCATGACATATTACAAATGGCCGAAACGTCACTTAAAAATCATATCATTCCTATTGGAAAACCCTATATATATATATACTTTATTATGCTGTACAAACATAACTGTACACAATGTAGTTGCTAGTTGGATTATTCGAGTAAGCATTTGCCCACAACATTATAGTATTGTATTAAATGTAGTACACCTACTACTAGTATACGTATGTATTCCGTATGCCGGATAAGCATATGTATTTTTGATTCATATATTCATATTAATCGTGAATAAAATAAATCCGGTTTATGCATTTTTCCCTCGTTTATTAAATTTACATCTAAATAAACAGAATGAAGCTCATTTAACCCTATTAAGGCTACATTGTCTAGGGAACTAAATATTTATTATTCTTTTTAATTATTAAGCTCCCAAGCTTTGAAAAGCGACTGTCTACCTATCTACCTACTGTATATTATTATAATTCTGAGTAACAACATGAATTAATACCATCATTTTTAATAAATTATAATCAAATATTAAAACAAGAAAATGATTTGATTACTTAGAAAGACATTCATCATTTTCTCGTATATAAAGGATAAAGTATAAAAGTTATCAATGTCTTGTTGTTTTTATATTATTTTCTTAAACAAAAAACCAAATTTCTTGGTATCAGTTTTAAAAATAATAAAAACTTTCAAGTACGAGTATGTACATTGTACAATACAAAAACCAAACAAAACATCTTTTTGAGCTTAGCAAAGCACCATAGCAATTGGCTTTGATGTAATTTTTATGATAAGGCACGCGCGTAGTACTAGATTGCGGTAGAGTATAGCATATACGATACGATAATTTGAATTTATGATGCATATTGAAATATATATATGTATGTACGAGCGAACAGAATGAACACTGAACAACGAAAAAAGCGGAATTGAATTTTAATAAAGTATTATACTAGGATACAAATCCTAACAGAATTTCTAAACATTTTACCCATCACGCGGATGCTTATCCTTAACGTCGTTGTTTTACAAGACAAAAAAAGCAATATTCTTGTTTTTGTTAAATTAAAATCAAGTTAAGTAAAAAAAAATTCTAAGAATTTTCTTACGTTCTATATATTGAAAATTTCATAATACTTAACACACATACAAAAAATTCAAGTAGAAATAAATTTTCCATTTTCTTTGTGTAACAATTTTTTGTGGATGTTATATATTTTATTGTCTTTATTCAGTTCATTGGTTCTAATATTAACATAAACCATTTTTCTGTCCTTATTGATTCCAATTCGCAGCCAATCTGTAATAGAACAGGCACGAGAAATTACTTTCTCATGAACGAAACATATTTTTTTTTAATAGTTCAATCCTCAACTTTGATATATTCGAAAACTTTACATGCTTGCATCAAAACTTTAAATACATACCTAAGTAAAGTAACGAGACAATCATTCAACTGTAAAATATAATTTTCATCGTGCAACTTTCAACAAATAGAAGTAGCTCAGTAGTATAGTTAAAAATAATTTATTTTTGTAATTTTGTGAAAGCTTTAATAATGAAATAGCTTTACTAAACTATACCTATACCTTAGATTGACATGATCGTTCAGTTGGAAAATCAAAAAATAAATAAAATTTTAACGACTAAATTTTTATATACATAAGTAGCTATATACATTATATAAATAAAACCAATATGTTTATTTATCCTATGACTCGTTTTTTTTTACACAACCACCCAAAGATCTCCACTAAACATTTATTATTTATTAATATTGCGGTGATGGTTAAGAGTCAAGTTTGTTTTGTGTTTGGTTTTTCAAATTTGCACATTTATCACTGTGACACATAAAAATCTAAAAAAAAAAAATTTTCATTTAGAAATTCAGTTCAAAAGCTAATTCATGTGACATTTTTCATAAATTTCAATTTATAGTTCAATTCAATTTAATGTTTATTTATTGTATGTGATAGTGTTGGTGGTCATTATGATATCGAAGAGAACTAAATTAATTTATTTGTAACTCTTGTTGTATTTGTTCGACAATATGTTTGGATTTTTATAGACATTTTAATGTCGTTCTTGATGAACATTATTCCAAATTTATTGTGGAGTATAAACAATTATTTTATAGTTTGGAGAACATAATCGTCCCTTACTGCTTCTCTATAGATGAAAGCTGTGGTTAGTGTAACGAAAGATTTTTGTTTCCGGTGGGGATCTACACGTTAATAAAAAAAATCCACTAGATGTTGTGAGCAACAATATCAACATTTTATAATGTAAAACCGGAATTCTAGTATGATACTTTGTTGCATTTTTAACCGGAATTCTTGTATAATTATGAAATAAACTGTTTTTCAAGTAACACCACTTTTCAAGTAACGTTACTATGCTTTCCGCTTTTTTAGCTGATTTCTGATATGTTAGGGTTATGCTTCTTATTGATATTCGAGTAAAAGAATCAGAATTTTTTATGTTCTAGTAAAATCAATATTTTCGAACAGAAATTCTATTAAAATTAATGAAGAAATCAATTTTTTAACCTGATATCGAGTAGTATATAGTATGTGATGTTGATTGCCTGTTGATGTAAAATGAAAATATTTGTAACATGTTCCTAATTGATATTCTATTAATATTGCTACACAATACCAATTTTAAAACTGATTCAGCCTAGTAATTTTAATTGGAACATATTTGTTTTATTATTGCAAAATCGGGAATATCTGGTACATTCAGAATACATTTTTCATTAAGCACTCCTTTATATTGACGTGAAATTTCAGTTAGAAAAATATTGGAGTAAATCCAAAGTGATTCTTACCATCACTGTAAAATACTAAGAGTTATGCCATTCTTCCAAGTGAAATCCTATTGCAGTAAGAAGAAATCGAAAACCATTCTTAATATATCGAAAATTAAAACAACTGAAATTAGGTTTAAATATTTTATTTTTAATAAAAAAATCCAAATGAATAATAATAAATATCTTAAACTTATTTACGAAATATAACTAAGGAGGTACTAACTCCTAACTATTGAAACAATTCACTTTTAAAATATTTATTTCCTAATTCCGTTTTTATTTTTTTTATTAAATATTTTAAGTATTTAATCATTCACATAATATAATTAGTAACATTAAATTTTAATAATAATAATAAAGTTAATCCACGTATAGCTTTATGGAATATTAATATGTTTATTTTTTACTTAAAGTTACTTTAATTATTTTGAATTATGCACGAGTTTTTATCTTTTTGAACCACCATTTTTTTTTATTTCGATGTCACTTATTGATATTTTGGTTAATTAATAATAGTTCCTTCGATAATTGGAAAATATATATCGAAAAAACGTCAGAAAACTCGAACTTTACCATAATCTAGCAATATTTTCGTAGCTTTACCAGAATTTTGCTGGATTTCAGGTATGGAATAAACAAAATCGATGTAAAAAAGACAAAAACCGATTACATTCACTATAGAATTTTCGTAAAATTCTAGCAAACGATTAAATTTTACTGGAATACTACACTAAAATTCATTTAAATATTATTGTTATAAGAGAAGTGAGTGAGGTAGTATGAGATGCTTAATTAGAACATTTTGAGTTACAAACTTGATTGGAATTCTGAGAACATTCCAGTAAATTTCACTAGATTTTTACTGAAATTCTAGTAATGTAAAGTGGTATCGCGATTTTTTCATTTTAATTATGGGTATACATTTAATAGAATTCCCGTAAAATTCATTAGAAATCATATTTCATTCAATATAATATGGCGGAATTAGATTTTACTAGAATTTTGCAAGAATTCATGTAAATTAAACTTTTAAACGGAATTCTAGTAACAAAATTAACGTGATTTCTTTTGAAATTAATTCTACACTTCAGTGTAGAACCAACAAAAATGATCTGGCAGCTCTTCTTGTAAATCAAAACAAGATAACCCAATATTTGGAAAAATTCCAGATGAGAGAGATTTTTTGAAAGGGCAGTTGGGTGAAGCTGTAAATACATTTTTTGGTTGTAATACTTCTAGAACGAGCAAGAACTTGTTTTTAACAGATAGATTGTTGTCAATAATTACAATGGATATCACTAAAAGCATTATTGGGCTGCGGAATATTTCACTTCTGACAAGAATAACAATTTATTGTTCACTATAACATAAGGTACTACTTCCGAAAGGGTTTCTTTTGTTGGAAATAGCGGTTCCGCTAATCACATTGAACAGTACATATAGCTAGAGTTTACTCTATGTTAGGCTTTATTAAACGGTGGAATGGGTATATTGTCGATATAGAGACAATAAAGATATTGTATTTCACCTTCGTCAAGAAACCAACTTGAGCATGCTGTTAATATCTGGTGTACTTTTTATAGCGAACACGTTCGTAACAGAAAGTTCTCAGAAGAAGGCTGTACGGTTTTTAACTTGGAAGGATGGCTGGAAATATGACAGAGAGTTAACATATCACGTTAGCCTGCAAAAATTTTAGCCATACTTCACTGGATGCAGAAACCTGCAATCTGAGAAAATAAACGGGATCTTTTGAAGTGTCCGTTTATTGGTCTTACTGGATGAAATAAATTCACCAACCGTAAACATAATGTGAACGAGTGTCACCAAAATCGACCATCTCTTTGACTTTTGTCTAAGAAAAGACACTTTAAACGACAGTTGAAATAATTTTATGAGCCGAATATTTGTTAAATTTTAAAAAAATACAATTTCACTGTATAAGTATTTATTTTTTTTGTCAAATTAAATTTGTAGATTTTTCTAAATAATTAAATAAATGGAAGAGATTACAGTGTAGTTTTATAAATATTTATTGTTAGATTTTTTTATTTATTGGTTGGGTGAGAAAAATGATGATCTTTATATAGAAATCTGGGTTTACACTAATTTTGACAACACCTTTTATAATTAGTTCTTTTTTAATTTGATCATAAACCATTCCACTATCATTAAAATTTAAATGGTACCACTCATTTTATGTTATATGTTTATTTAAAACTCTGTCCTCTGCCTATTTTAAAGCTATAAAGAAGCTTTCGATCATAACATACTTATATCAATCATGAAAGAAAACTTAAATAACATTTTAAGCTCTACAAAACTGGGTTACCTGGATGAAAAAAATTACATTTACTAAAAGAAAATATGAAATTTTGCGTTATTCTTGGTTACCTAATGAAACATTGAATTCTTATTGAATAAAAAAGAATATCAACGTGGACATTTTTAATGTCTGGATCAATATATGTACTTAGAATCTTTCTTTAGAGTATATAATCTGTTACCGCCAGATAGCAACTGCGATTTTATGATTTCAACCAAGCCAATTACAAGCTTATATTGAAACAAATACCAAATTACCATGTAAAATTAATAGTTTCAAGCGACTTTTGGTGATAAGAAAATAGAACATTGAAAGTACAATTGAAATAAGTCATTATTAAAAAGTACGTTTCGAGGTGAGGTTACCAAGACGCTGGTAGTTTGGTATCATTCTAATTAAACATTAAATTCTTTAAATCAAAAAATTCGATCTCATCAGACTGCAGTGACCAAACTACAAAAATACACTGCAGTCTGGTGAAACGACCGAATTTTTTGATTTAAAGAATTTAATGTTTGGTTAGAATGAAACGAAACTACCAGCGTCTTGGTAATCTCACCTCGAAAAGTACTTTTTAATAATGATTTATTTCAATTGTACTTTCAATCATCTAGTTTCTTATCATCAAAAGACGCTTAAAACTATTAATTTTACATGGTAATTTGGTGTTTGTTTCAATAAATTGGCTTGGTTGAAATTATGTTATATTAAAAATGTCCACATTAAAAATGTCCCCGTTGATATTATTTTATACTGTCGCATTCCGGTTGAAAGCCTATAAACATTGGTATTCGCCGATAAAGTCTACCGCTGCTTATAGATTGAAAAATTTGATGTAACTATATATATTGAACATAACTGTACGTGTTCAACAAAGCTATTCATCGATAGCTTTTACACTTTAATTTATCTCCATTTTTATGAAACAGAAAGGTATACGCCATATTTTAACTATTCTTGAATTTTCGATGAAGTTCAAATTGGTAATATAAGGTCTAATACGCTTCTACTAGGCTCCCCGAATTAAAAAATGCTGACTTAAAAATGGCGTTTTTATTAAATTGTTTTTTCTAATTTTTTAATTGACTAATGGTACTCTCTATTGGACATGTAAGTCCAAACCATTCAATTATTGCAACTATGGTAGATGCGCGCCTAGTTGTATTTGCCGTGTTTCTTGACGCTCATTGATCCGGGTCAGTTCAAATTTTATATGGAAAACATGATTCAAATTTTGTTTTAGATCACAAATTTTGATTTTAAATCTAGTATGCGCCTTTGTGTTGTTTCATGAAACATGAACTGAACTGGATCAGGTCAAGCGTCAAGAAACACAGCTATTATTGAAACACATGTTGAAATTGGTTCTCTCTCTTCAAAGAAAGTTGTTGCCTTAATAATTCGTCGGTATCCGTTCATAACTGCATATTTTAAAATTGCATTTCTCAAAACGGCATATTTAAAAACTGCATAAGGTACAAAACGGCATTTTTCAAAACTGCATATTTCAAAACGGCATAAGAGTTAAAACAGCATTTTTCAAAATGGCATTTTTCTAAACAACATATTTCAAAACGACATTTTTCAGAATGGCAGTTTTTAAAACTGCATGTTTCAAAACGGCATAGGTACAAAACGGCATTTCCAAAATAGCATTTTTTAAAACTGCATATTTCAAAACGGCATAGGTACAAAACTGCATTTTTCAAAACGACATTTTTAAAACTGCACAAGGCAGAATGAAGTATTTTAATCGATTATGAATCTAGAATTATCTTTTCATTAATTTCTGAAATATGACCAACAGGTACGGTTATTTATTACACGATGAAATTTGAGATGAATGAAATTTTTGAACATTTGTGAACGATTCTTGGATTAAATTCTACGATAAAGTCAAATGAAAAGGAACTTGACTATTTCTTAGTCGAGTAAGATTTAATTTCACATGTTAAGGTTTAGTACATATAGGTATGTTATAAGAAAGGACCTTCATGGAAATCAGAAATTGTTTGAAGATTTAGTATGCATATAATATTCTCCTTCACCTAAATTTTTCTACCTATCTCGTTTCGAAAAATGAAATTTTGAAAAATGCCGTTTTGAAAAATGTCTCTAAAAAAATGTCGTTTTAAGAAATGCGGTTTTGAAAAATGCCGTTTTGTACCTATGCCGTTTTGAAACATGCAATTATGAAAAAAGCCGTTTTAAAAAATGCCATTTTGTAAAATGTCTTTTTAAAAAATGCAGTTTAGAAAAATGCCGTTTTGAAAAATGCCGTTTAGAAAAATGCCGTTTTGTACCTATGTCATTTCGTACCTTATGCCATTTTGAAATATGCAGTTTTGAAAAATGCTGTTTTGTAACTTATGCCGTTTCGTACCTTATGCAGTTATGCAGTTTTGAGAAATGTCATTTTAAAATATGCAATTTTGACCGGGACCCTAATTCGTCATATAGTCACACCTTTAAATATTTTCTATAAATATATCAAAAAAAAACATTAAATTTGCCACATTTCGCCACTAGGCTTAAGAAACATAATCTCGTCCATAGTTGGACAATGCGTCATAGTTTAGAGTTTGTCGAAAAATTTACTCAAATCTGAAATACTTCAACTGTTCTAAATTCAGATGATTAGTTAGGGATTAGACTAGCCTTTCTTTCAGCATTATCTATCATATTGAATCATATTTTCTCGAAAATAAGTACAAAAAAAATTTTGAATCTCAATCAATTGTTTAGCTTTTTGAAACCACATTTGGCTTACCTATTACGATTCTGCCTTTTTGTACAATAAAGTGGCTGTTAATATCTCACAACTAGTTTCAAGACGAATCAGTAAAGCGACCTTTCACGCGACAAGCCAGTTCACGAGTTTCGATCGCTACACATTACTGAATCTTGGATTCAGTCAATTAAAATGTTTCAATGCTTACAAAATTCTCTGATTGCCCTGATGTTTTTTAATTTTCAACAATTTGTTTTGTAGAATATGAAAAATTTCTAATTGCTGGCCATACAATTAATTGGAATGGTGATAACGAACTAGATAATTTAAATGAGTTATTAAAATATACTAAATTCGTAAAAGTTCCTTTATAGGAATGTATTTTTTTTAATAACGGATTAACCCATTTTTTGTAGAGCTTGAAAAGTTTCGGTTGCTCTTCAAGTTTTCTTTCATGATAGGATTACTTTTATGGCAGAAAACAGTGTTTTTGCTTTATACACAGAAGAATTATTAAATAGAGTTTCCAAATATTATTGAAATCAGAGGCTTAGATTTCTTTTTTATACCTGTTTGAGAATTATTATCAAAAAAAAACAATTGAAAGTTGAAGAACTAACTGACATTACGACAAATCGTCACCGATGTACTATTCTGAACCAAATATTTATAGGTGGCCCTCAATCACACACGATACATACTATAGGCCGCATTCGCTTCATCACAAGTTTGGTATCAAATAGTCGAAATTATTTAAATCAGTCTCAGTTTTAAATGTGCGTGATTCGTTATCACGACGACCTCACTAATAAAGTTAAGCGGCATTTGCGTTGACCACATTTGAGGACCACCATAAAGGAAAATTCAAAGTAGAATGTTATGAGTAGCCTATCTACTCGTATTTGTCCTTAAAACTGGTTAGGAATCAGTGAAATTAATTATTTTAAACTAAAATTATTACAGTAAAGTTTCTAATTCTAACAGAACAAGATATAACAGAAAAAGGAACGGAAATATACAAATTGAAAATCGGGGTACTAGAGAAGTATGAAACAAGGAAAATACCTGTTATCCTGTGATAAAACTGACACATTAACAAGGTAGAGGCATAGAGGCTGAATTATCTGATGAAAACCTCTATAATAGGAGGAGAAGTGGGAGTTAAAAAATTAGTTCACAAACGAATACATTATGACGGCACTTCATTTTTCGAAACAAATCTTAAACCATATTACCTTGGGTTCTTTATTTCGTAATGTAATAATGGCCAGTAGAGAGAATAATTTGATTGACACGGTCAGTTGATTCACAATAAAGATGACAAAACTGATTTATCAATTGCATTGTATGTGATCGTTACTAAATGTCGTAATGGAAAAATGTGGAATGTACCTACTTATTAAATTACATCAAACTTAAATTAATCATTAAATTGTAAAATTTCAAATCACTCGACCATCTGCAAAATCAATCAAATTGTGAAACTTTTATTAAACGAAATGGAGTTGAATATTTTTTAAATAACTATTTCGACCGCGATCTGTATTTCCTGGGTATGGTGTGGACAATAATCGCACTGCAACTCAAAATTCACTCATTTCTAAGATATTCGAAATTCAATCAACATTTAATGCAAAAATGTATTGAATAACGTGGGTAAAGATGCTTCCACTAACAAATGTTTAGAACATTTTCAACTGATCTGTTGTGTTTCAACGGGTAAGATAAAGTCATCAAATAAGACTGGTATTCCACTTTCGAGGTCTCATAGGACAACAATCCAAATAAATTTTTATTATGATTCTGTTATTCTGTACTTAGTTATTCTTGGCACACACCCTAATTTATAAAATTCTTTTACTTCTTCATCTCACACTGTTTACTTTCAACAAAATTGTTTTATTGCAGAAAAAATAAGGTTGGTTTTTAATGTTGAATTGTTATGAGATATATACTTACATCAGTAGATGTCATTTCCTTACTTTAAGAAATTTTTATAATTAGAAAATGAGATGTTAATTTTTGTTTGTACAAAAAATTAGCAGCACTGTGCCACAAGAGTTATGAGAAATGAAACCATTTTCTTTATATTTATAATTAACCAAATTTACGATTGCGTCGTTAATCAATTTATTTCTGAAACTAATATTTCCTAACAACAATAAGCCATGTACCTGTCCTATGGTATAATTGTATAGACAGTCTGCTATATTGTTCTTTCAATTGTGTGACTCATATTCGAATATAATAAAATTTATATTAGACATGCTAATTTTTTTTATTATTTACCTTCTAATTCTACATTTTGCTTCTCTTATAGTCTAAACTACTTAAACAGTCTTAGCCCGTTTGTATACTAACCTTGAAATAAATCATTTTTGCTTCGAGCTAGGCAACAAAGGTCGTGAAAATAGTTTCGGCTAAATCTGATAACGTCTTCCACGCCAGGTTCGCGCAAAAGTTGAATGCCTTTTGCAATTTCATTTACGTACATTGTACACAGCAAATACTTGACTATTCCTTACGCTATATGTACTCGCTGATTATTATTGTATTGGCTAAATAATAATAGTTTTTTTTAGGTCAGCCAATGACAATAGAAATAAATCTATTTTGTAGTTTTTTTGTTAAATTCTATAGAATAATTTATAATATTTAATAAAAAATTAAAATTTATAAATATTTTATTTAAGTATTCAAAAAAATATCTGGAAAATATTTAAAATTGATACATCAACAATTTTTTTAGTTGTGTACTTGTATGTACTTATGTATTATAGCACAGAAATTTTAATATTTCAAATATTTTAGTTATAATGTATAATAAACAATTTTATCAAATATTTTTTTTTCTATTTTTAGGTTATGTAAAAGACTTCCGAGGTAAGTTACACAAAAATAGTTTAGGAGGGCGTTGAAAATATGTGCATTGTTGTATATCATCGTTAAGAATTATGTATATATGTATGTATATTTATTGTAAAGTAGTACAACACAAAATTAAATCGAAAAAAATAATGCAGAGCCAGTGATAGTGGGTTGGGTAAATGTAGGCGAATCTCATATTAGAGTTAAATTCTCTGAGGATTATTTGAAAAGCGCTTTTATAAGCTTACATTACAAGTATTATTCTTTTAACCATGGGGTAACAGACTGCGGGTTTTCTGTATACTTAGTATATTTGGGAGGCTCGAAATTTTTTTCTGAAATAAGTATGTAGTATAATGCAGACTAGACCGACGTTTTTCTTTTGATCTACCGTGCATAGCAGAAGATCGAGCAGCTAATTCAATTCTAATAGAAAAACCATATACACTTTTTGGTTTTTCTTTTATTTGTCCATTTTCTTCGCTTTACTCATATTGTTATGTCGAGTAGTCTTGCTGATTTTAAGATATTTGCTTTTATTACTTTTCAAAATACCAAAACAGTTTGTAGAATCTGGTGCATCGAAATCGATTTATAAAATTTAATCGAGTTAAGTTACACACTGGACTTTTCTGGTTAATTTTTACCAATTCTGATCTACCAATTGAGTTTGTAAATATTGCTCGGTTAATGAAGATAAGCTTAAACTATTTGAAAAACTTAAGGCCATTAACCAAAGTTAACCTATCACCATAGCCTTTGCAATGCAAATTTTGATAAATTTGGTTTGGTAATTCATGGTAAAGAACTGGAATATGGCAAACTGGGCGGGCCTAGACGTTCTCTCTGAGGGGTCAAAATGGGTTTCTAAAATATTTTCTGGAAAAACATTTGGAATATACCAAAACTATTCTATCTAATTAAAAATTGAAAGACTGTTCTTGTACGTAAAAACCAAAAATTAATAATACATACAACTACATATTTACAACCGATTTCTTAGGTTCATAAGAATAAAAGGTCAGAGGTTTCAGTTTAATTATTTTCCTGAAAACGTAAAATTTATCTTTTCTAAAACTAAACACACAATGAACAAAATGTGGATTCCAATATTGTAAGACAACCTCTCTGGCCTTTTCAACTTTTATTTATTATAAATTTCGAGAAAACTTAAATAATTATTATTATTTTTTACGTACACAAACAACGACGAGATACGGAGATAAGCATCAATCAATTACTAAGAATATACAAGTAAACACTATAAGTAAACATTAAATACACGCGAACGTGTGGATATTAAAACGCTTTAAAAAATTATTCCGTTTTTACACTAATCACTATCTAATCTACTATCGGCAAATTCCGTCTTGTTATTATGCTTATATGTGTATGTTTTATGAGTCATGTTACGTTTCTAGTTTTTATTGTGATGCCAGCAACAAAAAAATGTTGTGAAACTACATTTTTATGTTATCGTTAGTTGTGTCTTAAATTGTTTTTTTATTCTTTATTAATAATAATCCGAGTTGAATAAGCGAAAGGTTATGACGTTTGTTTTGTAATGTAAATTGCATAATCGCTGTTTGGTATACATTTTTAAGTGATTAGGGATTTTGTAGTTTGTTAAGGTGATTTGTTGCATGATGCTCTTGATGAGTCTACACGAACGTGTTCTAATGGCCCAGTTAAAATAAGCCTATATGAAAATTCGACCTAATTGAGACGTGGTTCAAAAAGGATGAAATTAGGCCACTTTGGAAGCATGTTTTTAAAACTAATTTTTAAATACATACTTCGAAAGTTACTAACAAAAATATAGGGTGACTGTGTGGTAAATTGACCAACAAATAATATAGGGTGGGCCATCTGTTGGTCCTTTTTTTAATCGATAAATTTTAGTACTTAATGTTCTAAAAATTCTTTAACATATGAAAAGTCAAAAATACGCCATTTATCATTATGGAGGTGTTAGCGCAACAACGACAACATTTCGTAAATTACGTTAGAGTTTTGTCGACATGGACGTCCTACTGAGCATGCAATTGGCAAAATTATTGATCGTTTTGAAGAAATTGGTTCAGTGGAAGGTCGTAGATCGCATCCTGATGCAGTGGCAGCTGTTAGTGAAAGTGTTTGTAATGAACCAAGCACCTCAACTAAGCATCGTTCACAAGAACTAAACATTTCACGAAATACATTACGACGCATTTTGCATGTTGATCTTCATATTTTGTCAATAAGCAAAATTTTCGAATTTGGGGAGCGGTGAATCCTCATGGTATTCACGAAGCAGAAGTTCATCCTCCAAGAGTCACTGTTTGGTGTGGTTTATGGGCTGGTGGCATCATTGGGCCGGTTTTCATTGAAAACGAACAGGAAAATGCCCTTGCCGTGAATGGGGAATGTTATCGCATTATGTTAACTGGTTTTTTGAGGCACAAATTGAATGAATTGCGTGTCAACGAGTTTTGGTTTCAACAAGACGGAGCGACATGCCACGCAAGTTGTGCAACAATCCATTTATTGTGAACAAAATTTCCTGATCGCATAATTTCAAGAAATTGTGAAATTCTTTGGCCACCTAGAAGCCCGGATTTAACACCACTTGATTATTTATTGCCGCCCCGGTGGCAAAGTCAGCATGCTTGCTCCAGCGACCGTAGGTCCCGGGTTCGATTCCCGGTGTGGTGACAAGGAAAAAATTTCACGGCTGGTTTAGGATCAATGAATTAATTACTCATTATCCGAAATGAAAATAGGTATGATTATGAAACCTCATTTGAGGCGGCCAAACGCTTGAAGGGATATAGTGCCAGAGAGGGAGAGAGATTATTTTTTGTGAAATTGTTTGAAAGGTGCGGTGTATGCTAATCATCCAACAACTTAAAAACAACATTCGAGCTGAAACTGAGGTCATTGATTCGTTATTATTGGAAAAAGTCATCGAACATTTTGATGTTCGGACGCAGGCCGTAGACGAAGCTATGGTGGCGTATGAACGATATTGTTTTTCATACATACTTAAATGAAAAATAAAAAAATCGATATCAATAAACAATTTTGACTTTTCATCACAATATGTGTGTTTTATTTACAAATGAAAAAAGGACTAGCAGATGGCTCACCCTGGCAAAGTTCAACATGAAATCTTAACACCAAAGATAGAAAACTAATAACAATTAACTTCTTGCATACCTCTCAGATTCCGCTAATACATTGAATTTTGAATTTGAAGTATTTTAACAGCCTGAGCAAGAAAATGTATTATGGGCAGGGAAAACTATAAAACCCCTAAGGAAAATATTACAATAAATTTAATAAAATAAAGAAAAATGCTTGAATCCTTTTCTACGGCAAATTTTGATTCTTCAGGCACCGATTGGTTTGTTTCTTGCTTGAAGTGTTGGGAATTGAAGATCTCGGAAATACGGTCTCGTCTAACTTGGTTCACATCGAGGCACTCTGGAAAAAAGGGGACTTAATATGTTGGATTCTACAATAGAAAGGTTCCAAAGCAAACCTATGTTGCCAAGAACTGAAACCAGTATGAGCGCTATTAACAAAAGCGGTAGGGATTAGTTACACTCCTATTCTCATAGTCGCGTCACTTCATGTGAAGTGACAATAGTCGTGTAACGTGACATGCGCATTGATATTCTTGAAGTCGATTCAAGTGACGCGGGTGAAATGGTTTAAAAACACAAAATAAAACTATATGTAGACACGATGTAATTCAATTATAAAAATGCTACATATTTACTTTTGATGAATTCGACAAAAAATATTCTTGTCACTTGAAAAAATTAGGTGACAGAACGTGAGATGAAGTGACTATAGTCGTAAGTTGCGACTATGAGAATAAGAAAATGTAGAACAGTGACTTTAAGTCACTTGAAGTGACGTGGTACGACTATGGGAATAGGGGTGTTAGGATGTAGGAGATAGGATGTAATGAACATATCGTTTATGATGCGTGTAAGAGCGGTTATTTGAAATCCGTACTGAAAATCGGAAAGAAGAGCATACGCCGCTAGAGAACCTGTATAAGATTAGTTGACGATAGATTCCATTACTTCATGTCTTCATGGTTAGGTGAAATGGTAAGCGGCCTAGCGAAGGAATTGTAGCAATGTTTAAGTGGAATTGCTAGAATACTGTCAGGTCCAATTGCTTTGTTTGGGTTAAGTTTCCTTAAAATTTTGGAAACCAAAAATTTAGGGATAATTGGAGGGCTTTGGTTAGTTGTGGGAAGAGTAGAAGCTGCAGTCAAAGGTAATTCCGATAAATAGGTTTTTGAATGGCAGATTTATAATATTGATTATTATAAAACAAAGAAGGTGCAGATGAAGCTTTGCCAGCAATTTACTTTAATCAGATGGGCCAAAAGATCGAATATTTGAATCAGACTCAAAAATTCTTCTTATGTTGTTACGACCACTACTGTTTGGTTCCAGTTCTTACCAGATTTTCATCTGCAGGGCAATTTAGGTAATTTAAATTTGCTGCCTTTTTGATGGAAACCACTGACTGGCTTGTTGTCTTCTTATATGAGGACGGAATGAAATTATTCATCCCTAATAAAATTGTTGATGTAATAGGTCGAGAAGCTTCATCTACTTCATTGTTGGTAAAGCAAGTCTACCAGTCAAATGAATTAAGGAATTTCAAAAACCCTTGGTCGGCCTTGGAGAGACTTCCAAAATGCCAATAAGCCTTGGTCGTGTGGGTTTCAAAAATTCCGTGTAATTGGGAACCTAGCTGATACCAAAGTATAACGAAAAAGGCGCAACGGAGTAATCGCGACAACTTGGCATGAACTAAGCAACAATTTAGTTAGCTAGTAATTTACTGTACTAATACTATGTACCTTTCGCCAATTTTTTTTCTAAATTTTCAGTTGAGAACTAAATAATAAACACGTTTTATGAATATTAGAGACATCTATCAACAATTAGTTGAACTAACCATCAAAAATTTTTTTCAAACATCGAAGTCGAGCACGTGGTTTAAAATTCCAATAGGTGGTTATTCTCTAATTAGAATTTAATTTAACAGTGTGAATCAGCATCTCGGCCTACATGGTAGGTATAGGATATCTAACGAAACTATCTTATGAAGACATCTATCTATCAGTTAAAATTGTTAATTCCAATTTATGTACAATTTAGACGTTGGTTGTCCCTCCGAATATTTATGTAAAAATTTATAACTTTTCACGAAAGAGACAATATTTTTTCAGTACAGGATTGTAATTATTAAATAAACACTGATGTATATTTTTCTAGGGCGCATGTAGTTTTGCCAAGACCCCGAATATTGAAAAAACGAAACCTGATTCAAATTCTTCGATAACCAACGACAAACACAACCCAAATTAGAGAAGAAAGTGGAAATTTTGAAACAGTTAGGACTCGAAAGAAGCTCTCTAAGAAACATGTCCGGTTTTTGTATGTTTTCGACACTTCCTGCCTCATAAATCCACTTAACGCGCACATTCTAAAATTCAATTAAATTTTATTATTTCATGTCAACATATATTCCGCCTTACTGCTTACCACATAGCCATTCTTAAAGCAATTCACAAATAAAACAAGTCATTTTGATTCACTCAACAAAAGGATATAGTCAATTATTAACTTTTACACCAGATTTATAATGACCAAGCAGATATGTTAAAAGCCGCTAATGTCACGCAATATTTAGGAATTGTTTTTCACATCAAACAAACTGAAACCGTAATTGATTTGAGACGACCATAATTTTTACTTGCAATTGGTATGTACAAGCTGTCATATAAAGAATTGCTGACAGACAACTGCTTTTAGCACGACAGGTTTATATCGTCACACCTATAGTTTTATTTGGCTAATGTATCTAATTACAACTATTTTATTGTAGATAGAAAATTTTTGGAGGCGTGCTACATATATATCACATAATAAATCTATCTAATGACCTCGCGAAATTTTTCTTCTGCATATGTATAAGTTTTCTCGCTTTTATATATAATAATACATAATATTCCGGCGAGTACCCAAACCAAATTAAATTAAATGTTGCTTCCACACACACACACAACAAAGAAATTTTAATTGTTCAACATATTGTGTTGTTGTTGTGTGTAAATTGATAAATAAACAAGGCCCAAACAATTTGATTAATGTTTTTATGAGAATTAACAGTCATGTTGTGCTTTATATTATTATGTTATATATATTTTGTGTTATAACATGTCGTTGAGAGATATTAAAAGCAATATATATCAAAGTGTAATTTATATAAATGAATACATCCATTTTGAATATTGATATCGTGGTGGTAAACACAATTTAATGGTGCCCATGCGGTATAAGGATACGCAGCGAGGCGAGAAATACTAAAAAAAAACCCAAAAATTTAATACAAAATGTCTGCGTGCATAAATTTCCTTAAATATGTGTCATCGGAAAAACCTCAGCTTTACCGTATGTTCGATATACCGCAAAGTGAAACTGTGAAATTAATAAATAATCATTCGAATAGATTATTGTGCAAATTATTTCCATTGAGAATGTGCAACAAAATATTCTAAAGCTACTCGTAGCATACGTTCTCATGATAATTTGTGGGTAACTGATAACACCTCACTTTTGTTTACTTATTATGTAACGCACTTTGTGGAGCCCGTGACAAATATTTCTTTGAAACTTTTATCGCAACGTTAAAAACCACAATATTTGAAAGAAATTTTATTTAGAGATTAGTGGTCATGTTTCATGATATTAACATAACCATTACATTGTGGGAAACCTTCGAGTGGTTTGTTAAAATTGTGGTAGAAATCAAGTTTTTTAAGATGCTAGATAAAAACACGGAGTTATATTGTATATTTATCTGAATAATGGGAAACATTTTTTTAAACAGTTTTTTAGGTTAATCAAAAAATTTGCGTTACAGTTAAATTTGACCTCGCCATTCGTAGATCTACTACACACTTCAAGCCTCTCAATGAGAAGGAGCAGCTTCCATCCAACGACACCTAGGCCTAATTCTGCTCAATCGCGAACAGGATTACTATAACCAGTTCTATTACACCCAACCAAAAAAGAGAGATTAGCTGCCAAATCTTAGTATGCGCAATTATCAGAAGCATGTTTGGAATTCGCGCAAGTAATTACGAAATTTGATGGGCTATTTATTGCTTTAACAACTTTGCTACATGACGTCATTTTATGTCTATTACTCCAATCTTTATCTAAATATGGCAGTATAATGAAATAAATTATTAAGTTGTTTTTTTGATTAATCAAAAGATTATTGCTCTTAAAACATTACTGCCATCTACAGTTCAGAAAATAAACTTTCGACATAAATTTGATGACGTATCAAGAAATCAAATCATAAAATTCAAGATTACGATCGGTTAACAAACGTGTAGCGAGATTATATATAATTCGCTAGATTAAATTGTGTATATTTTATACAAAAGCAATAGTCATCATTGTTTTTGAAATTGGTCTGCACTCATTGCAGTTTGCAAGAATACCAATTTTTCATTAAAAAGTTGTTTCAGTTCGAAAGCAACTTCCTTCCGAACTTGTGGTAGTGCTAACTCACCTTGCTCATCTAAAAATTTAATTTGTTTTATTTTTTAGATTATTTGCATTTTGAAGCTCGTGCATTTATGCGGATGCCCCCAATTATTGGAGCATTTTTCATTGGGGCGTACTTCGTTAACGCCGTTCGGAGTCATTTAATATTTCAAAGAAATACTTATAGACCCAATTCGAATGTCGGAAATGTTTTGGCTCTGTAAGAGTTACAGTTTGGGCCATAATTTATATTGATACTGCTTAAGTCATTCCTTTTGTAGTCTATTGGGACCGTTGGTTGCTTGGTATAAAAATATTCCACTTGTTATTTAAAGCCAAATATGTCTTTTTGCCAGTTTGAATGTTTCTTTTTAATTAGAATATATACACATCAAACAGCAGGTATATTCATAAACAAATCCTCATGCAGATATTCATGTGGTGCCATCTGCAAAAAAAATTAAAACATCAAAAGTGAAAAATTAAAACAGTCACTCAAGTTTGCCGACCCTGTATGTTGATAACTTGATGATAGACGATATATAGCAGTTCCACAAATATACCACCTCCCCGTCCCTTCCCTTTCCAGAACTAGTCTCATTGTGTAGCATTGGTAAGTTGATCGTGATCCGAGACGCTATATTGTAAAACCTTTGTAAACTGTGTTTCAGTCACTGGTTTTTATTGGTCTTATTATGCTTGTTTCGTGTAAAATGGAAATTAGCCGAAATCTAGTATTATCTATTTTTCCTTTTTTTACAGTAATTTTTAAAGAAATTGGTCAAAGTTTCTTAGTTGAGGTCTCAAGTCTTAGATAGGTCAGAAATTTTGTTTTAACCTAACGCAGGGTTTATTTACAGAACTAGCCCCAAAACCTGAAGAGCTCTAAAAATGAAGAATAACTCTCCGTTTGGTGATGAATTTGTAATAATTTTCGTTTTATAAAACACATCAGCCTATTTTTCGGAATTCGCAAAAATTCAATAAAATCTGTTTTAAGCCAGTGGCAAGATGATTGACTATTTTTTCGTAGAAAAACACATTATGACAAATCATAATTTTGAACAGATTTTTCTGAAATTGAGTGTGAGTTTTGATATTTATAAATATGTGTTGTATTCTTTGCCCGAAGCGGTTTAATGCCAAGCTGCTTTTTGGTTTTTACTTTAGTGCCTTTAAGTCAACAAAATTTTGACTATTTCTGATCTCTATCGTGGAAAATAGACCAAAATACTGAGCGAGTTTGTGAAGTTTTTTATCTTGGCTTGTGAACTAGAAATAAAGATGCGTGAAAAAGGAAAGTTTACAAACAATACACATTGCAGGAAAAGATAACAGTTTTAAAATTATAAATTAATTTTCTAATAGAATACCTATAGTCGTAACTATGGAATGAGCCTGACTTCGAAAATAATGGGAAATTCGGCAAATTCGTGAGTCCTACAATTTTAAGCTGTTTTAAAATATAGAAAACAACTAACTCTTGCAACAGAAATATAAGTACATATCTTGAAATTCTGAATTGAATCATGAATTTAGTTTAATATTTCAAATTGCAATACCGTCCGTATCGAACGAATTAAAACCCGTAAATATTTATTCCCCGAATTAGACGTTTAATTAAGGTTTGTAGCACCAAGACTCGATTGCTGTTTGTATTTTTTGCTATTTGTATATTAAATAGTATACCGCTGGGTATATCCATTAATGGATGAATAATTTTCGGTTTGTATGCTAAGCAAAAAAAAAAAAATCGGTATAGACAGACCCCTTCTGAACACGATGAATATATATTTTTTAATTTAATTAAAACTTTACAAAACGGCATTTTATGGATGGATAATTATGATGATGATGATAATAAAATGATTAAAACAAGTACCTAAACAATTGTATAATTTTCCAATTCAATTTTTATCGTACTTCTTATGTTTATTGTAATTTTCTTATTTTTTTGTGTTTTTTTTTATTGCTAAAAAATGTAATTATTTGAAAATATATTTTATTGTAATGTCTCAACAATTCCACTAAAAGCTTTATTCTATAAGTCTGTATGTATTATATGTTAACATATCTCTTTGTACCAATGAGATCAACAAACTTCGGATTATTTGATACATTACAATGTATGTATATAATGTGTATATATGGTATATAAATAACCTGAAGCATGTGTTGTGTTTTATGTACATATTAAGCAATATAAAATCGTTGGTCTCATTTTATGCACAAAATATGTTTTATCTGGAAGAAAAGTTCATCGCAAACACAACTTTCTAATACAGAGTTTCCCAAAATATATAAGTTCCATAAATAAATTTTTTGGAACATTCTGTATACAGATACACATAACAATGTGAAATGATTCAATGAAAAAGAAATTTATTAAATTCTCGGAAAAAATAATTTGGATAATTTGAAATCCTGCTGCAGGCCATTATTATTCCATCAAAAGGATCTTTATACTTTCTACATCAAGTAATTTGTTTTAAAAGATTTTTTTTCCTTTTTTTTTTTGTCAACGCAATTTCCATTTGATACAAAAATATTACCGAAAAACATGTTCCATTTTCCTTTGCTGTAATGTATTATGTACGTGTGTATTATATGCCTGCACACAAAATGGAGTGAGGCGTAAAACTTGAAATAAATATATGTATTCGTATGTAAGTATATCGCAGTTGCTGCTGGTGTCTAGACACTGTCTTTATTAAAAGAATCCGTTACAATACCGATGGCCAAGCGCGCAAGCAAGTAATTGTGATTTACTTTCCAGAAATTAATTTTTTTTATCCATTACTGTGAGTTTAGTCTGTTCGCATTAAATGAAAATTTGTATCGGTTTGTGATCTACCCAAGGCCATCTTAATGTACGTTTTGCCATTTTAAACTAGAAACTTCAGATGCAGCTGTCGCTGTTTAGAGATGCTGAGTTGTCCCCTTTGTCAATTGGTGTTTGTTGTATTATTATTTACGCAGTATCTATAGTACCTGGATATGCATGCATTGTTTGCGATATTGACAACATTAACACTATTGATGTCAGTGTAAAATTTAAAAACTTTATTCAGATTGCCTGATTATGATATCAATTCAAAGTTATAAAACACAATTTATATTTTATTGATTGACAAGATGTTTTTTAAGATTATTTAAGGAATATAGCGTCGGTCAAGTGCCCGTCTCTTTATGTGACTTAAATTCCTACTCTTGTAAAAATATTTTTCACAACATTCTTGCAGAATGGCTTCGTGTGCTTTTGCTTCAAATACATTAGACCTTAACTCGTGGTCACGCCTCTACGATTGGCACAAATAAATTATCCCGCATTTCTTTTTCGAATCGCTTCAGCTGCGTCATCACGTCCTAGACGTTTGCACTCAGAGCCATATCTATACGTTTCCTCAGATTTTAATATGTTGCAAATTATACATTTTCCGGAATAACATGTTGGCCAATAGTGCAAACCATGGTCAAAATATTCTTGGAAGCAACTAGGCTTCAGGCAGGTAGAATAGGAAGTAGTCAGCTTCGCTGGTTTGCTACTCGTCCATAGTTAAACCCTTCGAGCAAGTCTCCATCATTATCCGCATAGCTCGCTTGGCGAATTACAATAGATAACAGCAGTTGTCGTTTTTGTCCTCCTCGGGTTGCGTTCGGCAGTATTTGAGACAGTGTGTTGATTTATTATAGAGGTCTACTACAAAGAAGCCAAGAAGATCTGGAATTTTATATAAGTCGGTCTTTTTTTTTAGAGGTGATTTAAGTGATTGGAAAAGTCGACTGTAGTCTTCCGTTTTTAACTTATGGCGTAGGGGACAGCTAATAGAGGAGATATAGGAATCCATATTATTGATTGATTCAACTTTTATAGTTTTAACTAGCATTATTTCTGTTTCGATACCGGGCTCTTCGTAATGTTTCTTATTATTCTTAACAATTACGATTGATTCACCTGAAGTTCACCTGAAGCGTTATTTGCAAGTAGGTTACCTATCCTCTCTACTCCCTACGTTGGTGCGGGGCTCTAGTTGTATAGTTGGAACCTTCTCTCTTGTATCGAATGGTGAGTCGAATGGCGCGTTTTATTTTTTAATCCTTGCAGTTGTACCTCTACTTTGCATCCTCTATAGTTGCCATTTACAGTTTATACACCTTGCAGAACTGTTTCGGCTAACTGGGCAGTCTTTCGCGTTCTGTCTCGACCGCAATATAATTGAGTGTGGTTAATGCATTGGCATTTCTAGCATATTGAGGTATTAATCTCGTGTTCTTTCTCAGTGCTTCTATTTTATGCCTCATATTGAGTATTGATTTGATATTAACAATATTTTCAATTTTTTCCCTTTTATTGCGAAATTGTGAATGAATAGCGGGAGTCCTCTTTTGATGATATTGGTTCCTTGGCTATTTTCAATTTTAATTGCGTCTTCAATTCGCTATTCTTTCATCTTGAGGTCTTCTATTATAACCTCCTTCTTGCAGGTGTGATGAAGACCTCTGTTCATAACCTTAAGTTCTCGGTTATTTTTATCTCCAGGGGTATACTTTGTAATGCCAATCACATTAATTGGTGGTATTGCCTGTGCCTACATTGCAATCATGCATTGTTCTTGTTGCTGATGTTGTTGAGATACAGACATTGGTTCATTAGTTTCATTAATTTTTGCTTGTAAATGCTGCCCAACTTCTGGCGTCAATGAGACATTTTTGAACTTGCATGGACTCAATGGCTAGCTCACCCCATAATCCATTGGGCCGGTCTCGTTAAAATATGTATTAGCCAACTGAGCAGTTTAACTACCACATGGGATTGCTGAGAACTCATTGCTTTAAGGATTGATTATTGAAACAGCTACCAAGCTTACCAGTCAAATTGGAAGTGTGTCAATGGAAAGAACATCATCTGCTAAGTTTTCGGTGCTCATGAATCGAATTCCTTTAACCAGATTCCACGACAAGGGCCGCCCCGGTGGCAAAGTGGTCAGCATGCTTGCTCCAGCGACCGGAGGTCCCGGGTTCGATTCCCGGTGGTGACAAGAAAAAAAATACATCACGGCTGGTTCAGGATCAATGAATTAATCACTCATTATCCGAAAATGAAAATATGGTTATGAAACCTCATTTGAGGCGGCCAAATCCCTTGATGGGATATAGTGCCAGAGAGAGAGAGAGATTCCACGACATTCTGCAAACCGAGCTTCTTAGTAAGAGAATAAGTAATGATCACGTTTTATTGAGCATGACCAAATTCTGTTCAGTATGGTCAATTTTGAGAAATTCCCCCAAAATTCTTGTTAGAATATCAAATTCATCCTACCAACGAATTTGGCATTAATCGGTCAAAAAAATGGCTTACATTTATTCAGCAGAGCCATATTTCCGAACCTCTCCCACTATTCATGCCAATGTTTTTTGCGTTACAACCAATACCAAAGCTAATTCAAATTATAAATTATTTGGTTCACCATAACACGCTATTTCGCTAAAAAATATCTTGTATTGATTATTTTTTAACTTCGTATATCACATTAGCTGCGTTTTTTTGAAAACAATCGAGTAGAGTTCACGATAGCTATTTTCAAATTTGTCCAATTTAAAATTAATTTTTTTTTTTTTTTTTTAAATTAAATAATTTAATAGAAATCTATATATAACCTAAAAAATCCATCATAAAAGTTGTTCTGTATTGTTCTGAACTACTCCGTTATTATACAGAACTATACAGAACAACGACATTACAAGAAACCCATACAATCTTTATGATGGATTTATAAATTATACGTAGATTAGTTAAACATAGATTTCTATTAAATCTAAATTATTTAATTTAATAAAAATTAAATTTTCAATTTTAAATTGGAAAAAATTTGAAAATAGCTATCGCGAACTCTACTCGATTGTTTTAAAAAAAACGCAGCTACTATAGGCAATCACCAACGTCGGAAGATCTTCCTAAATTTTTATTTGTTAAGCGACAAAGAATAGTGATCAAACACTAAACTAATCTTATTTTTTGAAAGTAAACTATAAAAAAAACAAAATTTAATATTTAATATTTAAAAAAAAAAGCCCGACTTCGACACATTCGGCCCATCGACACATTCGGCCCTTCGACATTCGACACATTCGGCCCTTCGACACATTCGGCCCTTTGAAATTCGGTCCTTTGACATTCTACCCTTCGAAATTCGGCCCTTCAACATTCGGCCTGGGTAAGGGCTTTGTATATCCCTTTTTCAACCAAAAAAAATAAATGGCTTAATTAAAGTCCAAACCACACAAATGTGTGAGTAGAAAATCAAAGTATGTAATGGCGTTTTTAATAAAAAATTTCGCTTGATTTGAAGTACAACCAACACAATTGTATGTATATTTATAGTGTTTTTTTTCGGACGAAATAAGTTTGAAAGGAATGCGCAAATGTGTAAGTTGGTTCAAAACACATACAAAAATAAATTTTTGACATGGTACTTTTGCCGTACTCGCACAATTGTGTTAGTAAATCACAAAAGGGATATCATTATCGATGATGTTATTCTTTTACCTTGGATGGATCTTCCACGAGACTTCTTTGAATTTGAGTCAGTTTCTTTTTTAAAGTTTATGTTCATTTTTTTGTTTAAATTTCATGATTCACGTTTTGGGGATGGGAACCGTATTCCAGTTGTTATTTTTAATTAAAGGTGTCAATATTTTATCAATATACAAACATTACATTGTTATACATATCACTACATCATTAATGGCTGTTGAAAAGATTTCTGTAATCGTAAATTGTCATGAATTCCGTTTAGATACGACTATTGTCAAAATAAGAAATTATCAATTTTCTTTTCGAATTTCTATTTTTGCCACACCATTATTAATTGATTCAAATCATGAACAGAATAATAGTTGGTAGTTTAAGTACCAAGTGGAATGATAAAATTGTTTACATAAAGTTTGTTCTTCTCATTCTTGTACAACACTCCAGAAGTTTGATCCTTAATTTTCTAGCCCGCCATCGGGTTATCGGTCTATATGAGTTTTGACAACTTCGACATTACGAGTTCTTACGTGTTTTAGCACCGTACCCTAACTAAATTTTAGGTCGATGGTCTTACGAATTTTATAAATGTTCATCCACCATGGTGTTTTAAAGCAAAAATGTCTCATTTACTCTAATTGTATTCATTCATCGCACCTAACAAGGTTGTATTGGCCTTTAAGGTGCATATGGATGCAACATCTTATCCGCATGCTACTAAGGCATTATTTTTTGGTTTATAGACACTAAATTCTACAATTTATTATTATTCACAAGCATTTGTTTTATTTAAATGCGTCTATAATGAACGTGTCGGTAGCTCAAGGGAGGTCAATAATTTCAATTTTTCCGTAAATGACAATATTTAACCAGTAATGTTTGTAAAAACTTTCTATAAATGTAATACAATGAACTAAAATTGTCATCCTGTATTTGGTAATTTTTATAGTAATTGACGTTAGCCGAATACATATAGTGTGCATGAGAATAAATTTTTGTGTGACTACCCCATTCTTGCTTGATATAGAATGCAGAGTTGTCTACTATAAACTGTCTTTGTATATAATTTTTGGGATGAATAAACTTTGTAATTCGAAAAATGCATGTGTACATCGAATGCTTTTTTACATACATAAAAATAAACAACTCATTGTAACCACCCTTAATTTGCATTACTGGAAAACAATGTGAATATCTACTCACAGATTTATTTTATTATAACTCCCAAAAAATGTTCAGATTGCGATTAAATATGGCAACACAGACAAAAAAAATCTGAAACTATTAAAAGTTAACAAAGGAAAATTTAATATTATTCATTTTTTCAGATTTTTCTCTGTGTACACACAACTAGTCTTGTCTGTGTATAAATAGAGCACAAAGCGATGCAACTATAGGAAAGAGGAAATTTTTCAGACAAAACGGGAAAAATAATAAAATTTATATAACAAAAAAAAAAGTGAACGAACAGATTAAATTTTAATTCGAGAAGAAAAATCTTTTGCATTTATGGAAATAACCTTAGACTAAACATAATTATCTAAAATGGGGATCGCTGTACTCTACTTACGGGAAATACACAGTAAATACGACAAACTGAATATATTGTGAAAATTCACTAATGACGGTAAATTATTATTATGTTTATTTAGTAATGAAGGCGCCTTGACAGTTTTTTTCTCGATTGGGGGGTGAAAAAACAACTGGAGTTAAGTGGAAGTATCCGATTTTATAGTTTCAGTTTTCCATTTTTTTTTTTAGAGTAAATTGACTTGTTGAATATTTTATTATAGTTTTTCATTTAGAGTATTTTTGTAAACAATAGATTATTGTTTGGTTTTATAGCTTGTCTGAAGATTATTATTATTCTTGTGGGATGAATAAACTAGAAACTGAAACTTTTTATCGACTGTGTGAACAAAGGATTATAGAACAAAAATGCATTTCTATTACAGTATTGACGAGTTAATTTTGTTTTTTTTGTATACGGTGCTTTCTAACTTGAGCTTATTTAAATGTTTTTATTTCGTTAAATTTAAGTGGTATCAGTTAATTATGTTTGGGTATAAAATCGAAAAATATTGAATAGACATAAATTACACAAAATAATTTAAAAATATTTATTGATTTATGATTAAACCACCTGTTCATTGTTAAATTAGGTTGCTATACTTCGGTCTATGCAAATTAAAGATACATAATTTATTATTTCTTCTTGTCATGAAATATCGAATCTATGGGAACAACGTAAACCAAATAAAATAAATTAATTATGGTACAAATTACACGAAATATTGTAAATATTTTTTATGAATTCATACTTTAGGGTCAGCCGCCTAGCTCTCTAGTTGATGAGTTAATTTCTAAGAATATAAAAATATTATGATTTTATTGCAAAAGTAAGTGGGGATGTAATGGTGCGTCGTAATTTCTATTAAAATTGATTGAATATGTATAAGAAAAGTCAAAGTTCAAATTTGAAATGTATAAAATTATAAACAATCAGCACCGTTGAAATTTCTTTTATCCGAACGAGATTACATGGAATTACAAATAAATTAAGTCGACCTGTTTATTTTTATAAAACGATTCTCTAAAAATTACTCAAAATGCGTTTTTACAGAGCGGTTAAAAATTCGTAAGAAATTATTAGCGCCTTTCATTTTATCATAAAATATTTGGTAATTTGTAAATGATAATTCTTAATTAAAGTTTAAGAATGTGAGTGCATCTTGTTGCTTTGTGAACAATTAAGAAATCGGAATAGAATAAGTTAGACAATGGGCATTGATGTGAAACTAAGAAATGTAAATTAAATAATGCCGTGACGAAAATATTAACTTGTTTATAATTCGTAGAATTTGTTTGGGTCATCTGGTTCGAACCGGGTTACATTTTCAGATTTTTTCATGAAATTTGTTCTTCGGTTTACAAACAAGTTATCGAAGAAAAGATAATTTCTAACTAGCCGATAAACAAAAATTTTAAAAATAATGAGCATTTCGTTGCTATTACATTTAGTGTAAATTTCAGGTACTCGATTGATTATATTACTTTACATTTATTATTACGTTGTTCGTTTAGTTACGCTCCCTAGCTTGATGAATAATGCAATTTTATCTTTCAGTTGTGCACATCATTTACTATTCAATTGCAATTACGACAAATCGGTACGGCTTAAACTAAAAGCCTTGAACATCATTTATCGGAAGTCGTAATTTAATCTAATTCTTAGCCAATTTCGACAGAAGATTCCAATTACCATTTCTAAATATTTGCGTAACTATTTATATTTAAGTCATAATGGTATTTTTAAATAATATTGTTTAGCCGAAGATTGTTCCCACCCTTTGTATATTTGATCAATTTTAATAGTACCGTTAGGAAGGCTAAATTGCCCGATGATCTTGTAGAACATTTTACAAAATAAAATTTTTTCCGAGCGGAGGGAACGAAATCGATTTATAGCAATTTTTCACCGAAGATCAAAAAAATTTTGTTAATAGCAAGTTAAATCCTACTAATAGCATTTCACATTTTCCTGGAGCATGGTCTCATCATAAATAAAGGAAAATTCACCTGAGTTCAGTATAATGCCACCTCTGGAAGTGGCGTGGTATATTTTCAAATTGATAATTCAAGATTTTCGATGGGAAATTGCTATAATAGGATTTAATTTCCTCTGTTTGGAAAAATTTTATAAAAGGAAACGAAAATGTCCTCCATATAAAAATTAATTCAAACTATATTGCAGAACCTTGTCTTAAATTTTGGAAGTGACGGGTGTGGCGCAAAATGAAAAAATACTCAAAATAAATTTTAAATCGAATTAACGAATTTCAAGTTTTACCATTTTTCGGTTCGATTAAGTAATTATTAGTCCTTACTGAACGAAGAGGTTCCAAAATTTCGCTTGGCAAACGTATCACAGCCAAAGGATATTAACGAGGATTTGTGAACCTCTCAGTACAAATGGAAACCTGAATGTTATTGTAGGCATAGCTTAGTTCACAGAATCGTATCTCGATCCCGATAAAGGTAGACTATTGTACAATCTTTCTTCCGGAAATGTGGGTGAGAACCTATCTAGGGTCAACGGTCCACAAAACAATTAAATTTGTTAAACATTTCTAAATTCTGTTACTTAACCACAATACGGTTGATCAGAATATGAGTTACCGTTCATCAGTTAGTGTTCTATCCTCTCGAGCGATAAGTATTAGTGTCGCTTATCGTTTATAAAAACGAATACCATTACAAGTGAAAATTATAAATGAAATTTTTACAAAATATCATTTAGTCATTATCAATTATAAAAATTGAACTTCTCAACTACAATACAGGAGTTTTTCTGTATCTTCAACTGTGTACCTCTTCACGGTTGAGCGGAAGCAACGATGTAGTGGTTCTATCTTGAAGATGCAATAAAAATCGACTAAGTAAATGGCTAAACACAGTGCAGGAACAGACATATTAAAATGGCCTCCGAGTCAGGTTCCTTATTTCCGGTTAGTAATGTGCGTAGAAAATAAATTCGCTCTGAAAACGATAACGAGGTAACTAACGGAGCCGCCATTGTTTACGATCAATGGTATTCAAATACACTCTCTACATTCGAACAAGAAATATGAGCTATAACAAAAGTAACTCGGCAAACGGCATGCTTTGTCGTTCTAAAACCCATTCGAGTCCACCTTCGCCAATAATGCAGATGCAAGAACAATGTGTCGAGAAATAGGATATTTTCTCAGATAGGTCTCTGGTAAACGGTGTAAAATAAACCAATTCATTTGATAATGCAATAGAAAGTGTAGAACATGTTATAACCCAACCACTAACGAGTATCTGCAACTATATTGAGTGGCCGTGGCCCGGCCATCTCCGAGAAGTCCCTTCTTTATTCGTTCTCCGTAACTTTAATTGAACCAAAGATGGAAGGAATGACCTTAACAAAAGTAGATAGCATAAGTTCCCACTTCCGGGAATCAGCACAGGTCTAATGAGTGCTTTGAAAAGTGCGTGCTTTCACGACTGGAACTGATGTTTAGATCGGAAACCTTGATTGGGCGTAGCTGGTGACAATTTCACTTATATTTAAAAGCGTCAAGCATGTGATCACTGTCCATGTCAGTATCTCTGTAAGATTTAACGTCGGGATTAATTTGGTTTTCCGTTCAGCAGTCGTTCGATTTACACGTTACTTTGTGAATTCCCTTATTAAAAGGAAACGTATTAGGTGTGTGAATTAAAAACCGGAATTGTTTAATTTGAGCCTTTATTGTGGAAAAATGTTACAAGATTTTTTTATTCAAAGTATTGCCCATCGCCACCCACTACTTTTTCCCATCTTTCTGGCAATTTATGGATTCCATCCCAGTAAAACTGCGCCGGCTTGGCGGCCAAAAACGAATCGTGCCAATTTTCGATGCCTTGAACTGAAGTGAAGCGTATTCCTGATAGGTCATTCTGCATGGACCGAAATAGGTGGTAGTCTGAAGGAGCAAGGTCTGGGCTATAAGGTGAGTGAGGCAGAATTCCCCATCCGTTATTCTCCAGGTAATTTTTGACCGGCGCCGCAATATGTTATCGTGATGGAAAATGATTGACTCGTGTCTGGTCGCATACGTTGGTCGCTCTGCCTGGATTTTCCGCTTTAATCGGATCAATTGTTGACGATAGAGTTGGGCATTGATAGTTTGGCCACTTGGCAACAGCTCATAGTGGATCACACCTAGCTGGTCCCACCAAATGCACAGCATGACCTTGGCCGCGTGAATATTCGGCTTTGGTGTCGATGGGCCGGCCTCGTCTTTCTTGACAACACTTTTTTGCGCTTGGGATTATCGTAATGGATCCATTTTTCATCTCCATACAATGCAAAAACGACTTCTTTTTGTGGCGCTCGAGCAGCATTTCGGACATGTAAAATCGTCTTTCCACGTCTCTTCGCTCGACCTCGTATGGCACCCAATTTCCCATCTTTTGGATGAATCCCAAGGCTTTCAAACGTCTGGAAATTGTTGCTTGATCAACTCCCAATGATTCTGCAAGTTCTTTTTGCGTTTGACATGAATCTTGATCGAGTAATGCCTTCAATTCTTCATCCTCAAACTTTTTCGGCTGACCAGAACGCTCTTTGTCCTTGATGTCAAAATCACCACTTTTAAAGCGATTAAACCACTCAAAGCACTGTGTTTTTGCAAGATCATGCTGTCCATACAAATCCACGAGCAAACGATGAGTTTCAGCTGCAGTTTTTTTGGCAAAAAAGTGACTCAACAAAACTTATGTATATGTCCATGATGTACTATAACGCATAAACAAGTAATGACATCTAGTATCAAATTCCGGTGTTTAATGCATACACCCAATACTTGATACAACTAAATTGTACATTATTTTCAGTTCGGTGGTGCGTGGGGCATTGTTGTGTTCTTTGGTCAGTGTAGTACATTTATATGCATATCGGAATATTGATAAGGAGGAAGTCGATGGAGTGTTGCTGCACGCGCCGATGGATGAGGAAAGCAACTCTAAATTCCAGATTCCATCCGTTGGCCATCAGAAGCCTCTGTAATAGAGAGTGTAACCATTGGTGTTGTTATAGAGGCCACTTCCAGACAATCGAAGTTATCGTAGTGCGGCGGATCGAAAGGTTGTGGTATTCAGATATCCAGGTCTTATCTTAAAGGCTAAGCACGTTCCATCCAAGCACGTTCAAAAGAATGAATGTGAAAAATAAATATTATATTTTTTATCATTAAATTATACACTCGTGGATAAAATTAACGCATATTTTTTTCTGTAATATAAAAAAATCCCGCTGGCCAATTTCAGTGAAAGTGGTATCAAATGATCCAAAATTTATATTTTTCACAAAAGAGGCACAACTGTGGCGTTATGGAATTATAGCGGCTATTTTTCATTAAAATGTGTCAAACTATTTTTTTTTTTTAATTTTCAAAAGCGGTTTACAAACATTAAAATTAGCGTTATTACAATTTAGTTTGATTAATTTAGTAATGAGTATTTTCCCCGTGCCCCGTGTCCTTACTACAGCTTCCATCCTTCTGGGCATAGTAAGCAGAATGATTTGTATCATTTCTTGCTGAATTGGATTCCACTTTCCTTACGCTGCAACATTCAGCTCTGCTATCGAATCTGGTGCGGGGTTTTTAGTTCTAGTACGACGTTTTAAAATGCCTCATACGTGTTCGATCGGATTTAGATCTGGGCTCATTGGTAGTCACCTTAGCGCACGAATGCTGATGTCTTGGCGATATTGATGTACCATTGCAACTACGTGTACTGCAGCGTTAACACAAAACTGACATAAGATATGAAGCCCACATATGGCCCACATATGGTAAATAATGCTATGGAAAACTTTAATGATGTGCTAGTCAACGCAGCTATTGCGGCCTCGCCTAAACCAAAGAGCAAACATACAAGACACCATAACATCCGCTGAAATTGAAAAAATGTTAACAGAGAAACGTCGCTTAAGACGCATCTGGCAAATTAATCGATCGCCAGATGCTAAACATAACTTTAATCAGGCAAAAAGAAAACTACAAAGCCTACTACAAAAAAACAAGATGGATTATATGCAAAATTATCTTAAAGAATTATCTCCCCATTCGGACACAAACTATTCATTATGGAAGGCGACTAAATACCTTAAACGGCCTCAGCAACCAAATCCGCCAATTCGTCTTTCTAACGGTGAATGGGCTAGAAGTGACGAGGAAAAAGCTAAAGCCTTTGCTGATCACCTTGAAAGTGTTTTCACTCCAAACCTTGGATTATCGGTGGTTCAAACAGAAAATATAGCAATCAGGTCTGTGAGGAAATTTAAGATAAAGAAACCACTGGTAAAGTTTATTATCGCACATCAAATTCAATTAAAGAAAGCCCCTGGGTATGATCGAATTACAGGTGAAATGCTTAAACAACTGCCTGAGTGTGCCTTTGGTCGACTGGCACAAATATTTAATTCAATTTACGAATCAGGATGTATCCCTGAATTCTGGAAATTATCCTACCAAAGTCTCGTCATATAGACCAATTAGCCTACTACCAATCGTCTCGAAGGTATTCGAAAAATCTATTATCGTAAATATTAAACCGGAACTACGAAATATCATCCCTAGTCATCAGTTTGGTTTCAGAGCCGAGCACGGAACCATTGAGCAAGTGCACCGAGTAGCTACAGAAATAAGGTCAGCATACGAAGAGAAAAAATACTGCTCCGCCGTATTCTTGGATGTTGCCCAAGCATTCGATAAAGTTTGGCACGAGGGTCTGCTTCATAAAATTAATCTTAAATTGCCAGAAATTTACCAACTCATGAAGTCGTATTTGTCAAATCGCAGATATTATGTCAAATACAACACCTCTAAATCGAACGAGAAAAACATTCTGGCTGGAGTACCACAAGGTAGTGTGCTAGGCCCAACGTTATATTTAATTTTCACCTCAGATCTACCAACGTCTTCGCAAATTCTGACGTCTACTTTCGCAGATGATACGGCAATCGTATGTAGCCATAAAAATCCACAAACGGCGTCCGAAATTCTGCAACAACATATTTATGACATCGAAATATGGCTAAAGAAATGGAAGATAAAAGTCAATGAAGAGAAATCGACCCACGTAACATTCACTTTAAATAAGCTTACTTGTCCGCCTGTCACAATGAACGGAATACAAATCCCCCAATCAAATGGAGCAAAATATTTAGGCGTCCATCTAGATCGACGGTTAACTTGGCGAAAACATATTGAAATGAAACGAGACCATATCAAATTAAAAATTGATAAGATGCACTGGTTGATGGGGAAATATTCAACTATTGACCTGGAATACAAACTTCTCCTGTATAACACAATGATTAAACCAATTTGGTCGTATGGGTGTCAATTATGGCAATCAACCTCAAATTCGAATATCGATATTGTCCAACGAACACAGTCAAAAATTCTCAGGATGATTACAGGAGCACCCTGGTTCGTAAAAAACAAAAATATACATAAGGACCTTAGCATCCTAACTGTCAAATACGAATTACAAAAGATGCGGATCAGCTATGCAGGGAAACTGGTATCTCATCCGAATTTGCTGGCGCGAAACCTAAAAGATATACCTACGTCTTCGCGATTAAAGAAGAGAACGATGGCTGTTGTAATAACATAAATTATAAAATTATTAATTTACTTATTGATAAGAAGTAAATTCTGCTCCAGCAGGTTTACATAATTACCTTAGTTATTAAGATTTGAAAACTTATTGCTATTTTTATGTTTGAAAGATTCAATAAATAAAGTAAATTGTAAAAAAAAAAAAAAAAAAATATGGCAAAACGTGATCGCCAAGAATGTTGCAAATATACCAGTCTGCATTCATCCTCAAGCCAATCTTCTCCAGCTCCGTACGGCCCTCCCAGCTGATTCCACCCCAAAACATTATTGAACCTCCACCAAACCTTACATTTTGCACTATGTTACATGGTGCGTAGCGTTCTCCAACTCTTCTGTATACAATATTACGTCCATCTGGTTTCCATAATTGGATTCTGGTCTCATCTGACAAGAGATCAGTGTCCCATTGATCAGTTCCCCAATTTTCATGAGTATGGCCAAATTCTAAACGGCTGGATTTGCGACGATCAAGAACCCGTGGAACTTTTACGGGCCGTATTAGGGTTAGATTCACTTCTTTTGATCTTCGTCTAATTGTTCTGGCACTAATATTCACTTGACGGGCACTAAGTAACTAATTTTTTATTTGAGTAGCATTACGCTTTCGATCTCCTAACGGATATTCTCCGGTTCCTCGATATCGCTTAAGTATTCGTGAAACCGAAGACTGGTTCATTCCTAATTTTCGCGCGATTTGTACTTGAGTATAACCTTCCTGATACAATGTAACGACTTTAACCGCCTCCAGCTCATAAAAGGTTACAATGGATCTTATAGTAGGTGTTAACTTTAGAACACATTTACAAGAACTAGTGGTACTGCATTTACAAACAATTGCGTTGAATTTCAATCCGCATGCACTAGTCCGTATTAAGCATTTTTTAAAAATTTATTTGATTGGCTTGCAGTACGCTTTATTCGGATTCTGATAAAAATATCAGAAAAAATATCGGGTGGGTTCTGATAAAAATATAAATCTAGGTGGTTTTTGATAAAAATACAAAAAAAATGCATTAATTTTGTGTATGTTCTTTTAACTTTTATGAACAGTTTTGTGAGTCACTATATGTAGTCTCGATCTAGGTCCCATTCTCAAAAATTAAATATGACCACAACAACAATGCCAACGAAAATACATAAGTGTGCAATGCTCAAACTGAGAAATATATCAGAACATGTCGACGATCGACAGTACAAACAAAGTTTCAAAAGACTAAGCAAAGTGAAGAAAATGATTTTCATTTTACAAATAGTTGGGATTCTGGGAGCAAATCGGTGGAAAAAAATTATTTTAAATTACCAAAAATTACAGAACCATTAAAGTGGGCAAATACAAAATATAAAGGCTTCCAGAATACCTGGGTCATCTCGAGCGTAATGGTTTGCCTCATGTATTTTCAAAATATGTATTTAGTATGATTCTTCATAATTACAAAAAAAAATTTTTGTGTAAAACATTGTAGAATCCATCAGAATTTCATCCCATTCGCTACAAACCAGGAAGATTAGAAAATTTAATTGAAAATGTTTTTGAGACAAAACACTCAATTTCTAAATTTTATTTTCAATAAATCATTGTCTAAAAATATAACTAGCTGTTATTAAAGTTTCTAGATTCGATGTATCGTTTAATAAGTCAGCCAATTTTGTCATTTTCATTTTTTCAATTAAAATTAAATTGAAAAAATAACAAACTGCAGTGTAATTTTTTAACATAATGTTTCTTGCCATCTCTCCTCCAAGCTAATTTTTCTAAGTAGATTTGTATGAACGCTAAATATTTTCGAAATGTTTGTTTTTTGATTAATTCACATTGATAAGATTAGGATCTTCCAAAGTCCGCATAGCATTGGGGGGTGCAAGAATAATACGAAAACGCTAACAGGGTTTTGTTTCATGAACACTACAGATAAAACATACAAATTGCGCGATAAATATCTTAATGTGTCATGTATAGTCGATTGTCGTGAGATATTTAATGTTTATTTTCGTCTATTGTTAATATAAAAGTATAAAACCTTCCTTTATTTATTAAGGTAGGTATATGTAGGTATAATTATGAGTAAAACTAGGATGATATAAAATATAATAAACCATTCCCACAAATATGTAAATATTGTCCTCAATAAAATTCCCATCTAATTAGCTGGCGTTGCCCTCTGCACTAAAATCCATCCCACTGAGACTTTTTATCTTCTCTGGTATAACATAAAACATACAATCAACTAACGTAATATAGAATAGACACATGCTATAACCATGCTGCAATCCCAAAACCATTACGATATTTTTTTTATAGGGATTTTATGCTATTCTCCTCCTCGTGTCAGTTAGTTGTGTTGTGTTATTAATTTAATTAAATATTTAGTATTGCGTGTGATAATTATATTAACTCTGTGTAACTAAATTTATTATTTCAAAATTAAATTAAAAAGACAAAATAAAATGTTAAACAAAATAATGGTTACAGCAGCTACAAAAAATAATGGTAAACATGGAAAATGAATTTTATGTATCGCACAATCCATAAAAGTCAATTTGTAATGTACTCGTCGTATATAGCGCTACCGGAAAAATAATCAATAAAATATCGAGGTGTACGATGTACCACACACAAACAGATGTACAAAGAAATCTCCTGAGATGGTTTAGAGTTAGACGAGATTAATATATGGAACGTTTCAGAGTGTGTGTCGAATCGGTTATTTGTGTGGTTATTGGTGTAAATGGAATATGACAGTTTTCGAACTCTGCACTGCATTTGTTTCATCTAATAAAGCAATTTTATATAAGTATATTAATAAAAATAAATCAAGTCGACCATATAATTTAATGTCTATATGTTTTAGAAAATACCCATCGTACATTATTTTTATTTTTTAAATTAGATAAAATACTAAAATATTTATTACGACCATAATAACTGACTCGTTTTTTTTTCCTATTTATTTTCAGCAACACGATTAAATGAGTACATATCACATCATGAAAGATTGAATTACGATAGAACACATATTCATGCTAGTCATAATAGAGCCAAGAGATCAGTGACCAAAGATCCACACGTAATATTAAAATTTAATGCACACAATTATGATTTTCACATACGAATGAAACGTGATTTAACAACATTCAGTGATAATTTAATAGTTGATAGTCCTAGTGGTGAAATAAATGTAGATTCATCTCATATTTATAATGGTGAAGTGATAGGTGATAAAAATAGTTTTGTATTTGGTTCGCTGCACGATGGCTTATTCGAGGGTAAAATAATAACATCAAAGGGTGCATACTATGTTGAGCATGCAAAACATTATTTTCCGAATCGAACGTATTATGATGCAGAAGGATTTCATTCTGTTATATATAATGAAAACCATGTTGATGATCCGTATCGGCATAGGAGGGCGGGTGGTAAGTACATATCCTCTTTTGTTTGTTATTATTTTTAGAGTTTAAAAATATAAAAATTGAATTTTGCTTTCTATTTTATTAACTTTAAGATTATATTTAACAATTTCGTGTGTATATTATAAAAAAATAATATCTCAGCTCAACAAGAGAAATGTAATATAATTTTAATGTACTTGGGTGGGATGATTGAATTTTCGACTTTTTCCATTCTTAACTCGTAATTTGACGTGGAAAATTGAATTATGTATATGAATATACGTACATACATAATCATAACATTAAATTCTGCCGCTTCTCATAATCTCGATGCCATTGAAAATTGTTGCTGCGTTGTTATCCATATTTTGGCTTCTAAACAATTATGTTTATTTTTTATACAGATCCATCCACACATTTTGCATATGCATAAATTATTATTTACAAAGCAAAGTTTAAGGTCAGTGGATGTGTTCATGAATTTCATGCCCTAATGGTGTACATAATGTGCATATTTTGTTGGTGTTATCGAAAATACAATAAATGTTTATATTATGTACGCGTACATGTAATATTTAAACAATGAGCTCCTTATCATCTATTATATGAAATTACAGCTGCGGTTTTGTTATCAAATATATATTTTTTATAAGAATCAAGAAAAAATGCGAGAATTTTGTGCCTTTGAGCATTGATTCCTAAGTTTGAACGTCTGGATGACGACGGTTTATTGGGTTTTTCAAATTTTAATTGTTTCTAACCTAATAAAATACGATATGCTATAAAACCCATTGTTTATTCAATTGTTGTTTGTATTGCATAATTTATTTTAATTAGATAGAAATCGCAAATATGGTAATTTGGCAAACATCACGTTTTTGTTTTGGCACATATTTTGACATTGACAGATGGCGTCAAAGTAATCGTGAAGATCATAAATGCAACCATTTGCATATTGACGTGATCTTTTACAAGTTATTTCATACGTTCCGCAGCTTCTTGGATACTGGGTATAGTATGAAGGATTTTGTAGTTCGTGAAATCCCAGCATGAAAACAAAGAAATATTACCCGAAGAAATCGACTACAGTCAGTGACTTTATAGCACACAAATTTAGATCGGCTTCTGCAAACTATGATATATGAGAGGGATGACCGTCAACATGAAGATGACGTTACTCGTCGGAGCCATACCACAATTGTACAAGGCTTGAAAATGCCCTTAACAGTTTCAGTAGATGGTGCTTTTATATGAATGCTAAAAATCGTATATCGCTGTGATTCAGTTCAAGCAATTACCATTTACCGGGATCTACCTCATCATTGCCACCATGAAGAGAGAAACTTCACGAATTGTAGTTTGATTATTATTTATTTCCGCAGCGACTAATTCCCGTTTCTTAAGCTTAAAGTTTAGCTTAGAGGACAAGATAGTTTTTCGTCAAACGTGGAGACCACGGCAATCCTCATGTGATTTTTTGAATTGATGTGATTGTCTTCTCATTTTTCACGGTATTTTGTGTTGGATCAAGATTTTTTGAATTGATGATGGTCTTCTCATTTTTCACGGTATTTTTTTATGGATCAAGTTGAACTTGATCCATCACAAAATACCGTGTAAAATGAAGACCATCATCAATTCAAAAAATCTTGATCCATCACAAAATACCGTGAAAATGAGAAGACCATCATCAATTCAAAAAATCATTCTAATTATTGCTCTGGCACTCACTCCCAACTACTATAGAACTGGCTTAAAAATTTTGACCAGCTCAACTAGTGAATCGTTTTTGGCAACATTAAATATTGAGTTATGTTCACCAAATTTCTGTTCTTTATTCCCATTTTGAAATTGTTATTTTCCGTTAACAGTTCCAGGTTTTCCCTGGAATAATTTTGAAGGGATGCAGATTCGTGGTCATATCAGGTTGAACCTATGTTTTATTTACATTACAAAATACTCAAAATATTCTTTTCTCATTAAAAAGTTGTTTCTTGCCTAATTAAATTATGTCGAATATCACTTGTGTTATCTCTCCATCTCTATCTATCTATTCATCCCTCTTTCTCTCTCTCTATCTATCTCTTTAAATAACTGAACTGATTCGTTACAATCTTGCAATTGGACCATGAATTGGCCCACTGTCCTTTATCTTAAATGTAGATGGTACTCACAATAATTCAAAAATTAGAAATTCTTTCGTAAGTTACCTCAGGGGCCCTATTCCTGAATACGATTCGAAAGCAAAAAAAGATTCCTATTCAATTTTAAATAAGAATCGTATGAGTCTGATTCAATTCAAATATGAATCTTGTCGTTTGTATCGTATTCTCAGGTCTGACGAGTGCATTATAAAATACAAGTTTACACGACTGACGCATGAAAAACTCGATATCCGTCCGATGCTATGGGCGCTTTTATATGACTAAAGGGCATTCCTGGGTTTCTCTGCGAATTGGGAAAATATTTTCATAGTAATTTTCCTGAACTGTATATTTCTTGCTTACAGATGAAATCAGTTCGTTGCAAATATTTTCGAAACAAAGTTAAATATGGAATTATTTTTCTCTATAAAAATTATTTTGGTTTCCAATATTATAGCAAGTTTATTCCCTTAGTAGATCAGAAAAATCTTCTTCTACAAAAATCCTTTGAAAATATTTCTCCTAATTTCCTATTCCCAGGGAAAGTCAAAAATAGTGATACGGGATGATGTTATATCGATCTGAGATTTTTTAAAGTCCTTCTTTTTGTTAAAGTTCTTGTCGTCTAAACTTTTTAGCTTGAAAAAAATTTGTTCTAGTTCTTTCGTAGTAGTTTCCAACAGATGACTATATATTCCAAATCGAACTAAGTAAATGGGATCCTTTGATAGTATATCGGCTTGCTCGCTATTTTTGCCTTAATCGTATTTTTCTGGCATATTGATGTACATAATCATTTCGGTATTAATATTTTCGAAACAAAGCTGAATTATTTTTAGCTAAAAAAATTCTAGGGAACAAAACTTTCCTATTTAACTTTATTCCGAAAATATTTGTAATAAACTTATTCCATTATTATTTTGTCAGACAAATACGATTGAAACAAAAATGCTATATGAAAATATTATTCCAAATTCCCAGGGTTAACGTCGTTAACGCCTTCTAAACAATTCAAAATAATGTGTCGTGATAGATGTCAAACACACTTATGCCTTTCTAAAGAGAGATAACACGATTATATTACCATTCTGAGGCAACTGCTTTTTATCCAACTATCAGTATCTACTATGCAACGATTGACTGAGGAAGATCGTAAAGGTTGGCGGCAATCATTCGCTGGATGGTGAAATATATTTTATTTATTCCTCTGACGTGAAAGTTTCATATCAAGTTATGCTCTGACGTGAAAGTTTCATATCAAGTTTTGTTTTACCCTCAAATATTGCGATTCCATGTAAAACTAATTGTGTTCACATCAGTTTGTTTATCTTAAGACTCTATTTCACCTTCATCTTTAAAGGAGTTTATTAATGCTTGTTTCTTGTAGGAGAAATGAGCTCTCCGCGCAGTTCTAGTCTCATCATACTTTATGAGTAGCTGAAATATTAATAAAGGTGGTTTGTCCCCGTGGGCTATTTTTTGTAAATTATAATAACATTCATAAGTCGGCCCTTGTACCTCTTTTATATTAAACCATCAAATTCTACGTCTTTAACCTATCATTTAGGGAAATATTCTCAGTTGAAGATCTTTAAAGTCATCATTGACGAAAGCAATCACTCATCGCACTAAATGACTGGCTGATAATAATTCCTAAAGACTTGTATGTCTTGTGATTTTTAGAAGGGAGATTGGCTTCTTCCAATATCGAAACTCTGAAGTAACCTCTGATTGTAACCCTGTTTTAATTTTTCTGAATTAAGGCACAGATTTTCTCTGATTTCAGTGTACTCAATCTGGAACAGGGGTAGAGTTGTTTTCAGTCTGAAACCTAGTAAGTTAAATTATAATGACCCCAGGGCTTTTCATCCTATTAGTGTTTCTTTGGCACCTAATGCTTTAGAAATAATTGTATCTTAAACCAAATAAATAAAATGGTTCCACTCTGTGGCATGCAACATCCTTCAAAGATGGTAAATTATGTGAAAATGAACTCTATGAACTGTTTCCAAAGATTGGCAAATTTCGTGCATTGATTAGACATAGTTTATACCATTATTTATAAATCCTATAGGATCTCAAAACTCTGCTATACGGGGATATGACTTGCAACGGTACTATATCCTGAATCTGAATACTGCTTGTTTACAGACCATTTTCGTACTGATCAGTCTTTCATTCGAGAAACTGGTTGTTCCGTTGCTTTTCGATTAAAATGCGTTGGTCTGCGTAGATAAATTTGGGAAAATCAATATAAATGGTTGCTACTAGAATTTAGCTTCGATAACTCTGAATTTGGATGAAATTTGAAAATTACTGGTTTTCACGTGAACACGATCAGTAGTCATGGTTTAAACTGCACCATGCTTCAGACCAAGTTTCTAGTGCTCACGTGCGATTTAAGCTTCAAAAGTCACTATGTCAGTCGAAAATGTTTATTATATACAGGTAATGAGGTTGTGCTGAGTTCGATACGAGAATCCTATGACTACTTCTTTCAAGGATTTCAAACATTTTATTAGGCGTCTCGGTCCCGTCAACAGTGTCAAGGTCGTATGGAATAGTAAATTGAGAAAAATATGATAGCCAATACTTTGCCCGAAGCGGCCTGTTCTAGATTTTGTATGTGACAACTTCACAACCATATGAAGAGGATGATTACATTCACTTTGGTTGCAGTTGCCAGCTTTTAATTTAGCTCGGTCTTGGTTCCTTATCTTTAAATTTTTGAATGTATGTCTTTTGTATTGGTGGTTTAATCTACGGTAGTTTGCCAGAACAGCAAAGCTAACTTTCATTTTAGGATAGAAATATCGGTTATTACTATTTGCACACTCATATACCCAAGTTGAGGGACTTTCTCTTTGGGAATAGCTTTCGCTCTGTATTCTTATGTGCAGTGAAGTTGTATAGTTGTGATACGACGGCCGAATAAAAGAAATAAAACCAGAAAGCTACGAATAACATGATTTCAAACTGGATAAATTGTACAGAGTGAGATAATTAATATTACGATAAATTCGGCCCAAGGTTTTATTCGTAGTTCCACCTATGTATATAAAGGATGGGTCAACAAGTTTGTCCAAATTTACGATAATATTTTGACTTGCTCCTCTATTCATCAATATGCCTTATTTCCTTGTCCATCTTTTCTGAACTATGAACGGGTTCGAAACCATCCATATGTTATTTTTAAGCTTTTCACTCTGCTCATCTCGAAAATACTGTTTAACTGAGTTTAGAATATCTTTCAAATCTTGACAAAATTCATCACACAACATAAAATAGTCACTTTCTTCAATGTCCCCATTAATTTCAACGAAAATTTCTTTAAGAATTGGGAAGCTATCTAGCTTACGAGCGCGAATGCAAATGATACAAGGCTTCAATTTTTTGTTAAAAGCTTGAATCTTATCATTGACTGTGAACACTGTTACTTGTTTTCCTTGATGTGACACATTCACTTTGTTTAATTTTGAGAAAATATCGGCGAGGTATCAAAGTCGAAACAACCACAGTTTATCTGTTAGTCTTTCTTGTAAATCCATTCGGTTTACCATGAAAGTATAGTGCCCAATTCTTAACGGAGCCCGAACAGTCGAACAAGAACTTTCCCTCGTGACAACAATCGTACTTCAGTATGGAGAAATAAAGTTTTATGAATGCTGCCTATATCTTCGCAAAGAATCTTAAACAGCCGTGTTTACAAGGGTTTCGATTTGATGAAATTTATCATCTTTACAAACTAATCAAGAACATTTTTCAAAGACATTGGCATTTCTTTACTGTTAAAACTAATTTCTTGGTCTTGTTCAAGCTACCATTGCCTTTGCACCATCCGTGCAGATATCAACACAGTTTTTCCAATCTAAACCATTAGTCTTCACGACATTAATTATTTCGGCACCAGTTGTATTATTTGGCAATGGTTCACATAAAAGAAGATCTTCTTCAAGCAAATTTATATGCTGATATCGCACAAAAATAAGCAAGATTGCAAGTCCAGCTACATCTGTGCTTTCGTCCATTTGCAGAAAAAAATTACAATTCTTTGTTCGAGCTATCTATTAAGACTTCACGTTAGCTACTAAATTTATAATTCGACGAGCCACCGTGTCATTGGATAGCGGCACATCAGTGATTTCTTTTACCGCCTTTTCATCGAATTTACATTTAGCTATATCGACTGCACAGGGCTTGATCAAGGTCTCTTCTCCTGCCAGTGCAATACGATAACTAACGATGTAGGATACTTCAGTGGCCGTTTTGAATTTCTAGTTTTGAAAGTTGAAACAATTAGGCTTTGGCCGTCATATGTCATAGTATGAGAATTTGCTTCCAGAAGCAGTCGTGATCTGTGATGTTTCAAAGCAACAAAATAATTTCATACATTAATTATGAAATTGGCGGGCCCTTTGAGTTGACTCAGCGGAGCACCCTTTGAAAAACGTTGCCTTAGTGAGTAACGTTTGTTCTTTGGCCTTATTAAAAATGTACTGGCGGATGATCGACGCCATCTCCCCTCATATCGAACTTCTTATCAAAGGAAAATTGGATACAATTAAAACAATATAAATATAATTTGTTTAATATGCACTACTGCTGAATGCTCCTTCAAAAATTGTTTTGAAAAAATTAAACTTGCAATAAGTATATAATCAAACGTTTGGAGATAAATTTAATCAATTCCATATATTTATGATTAAATTTATTTTATTGCGGTGGCATTGTCCATGTTTTTTGAAAATAGGTGATTTACATATCTCTTAAAAATGTTTTGTGCGGTGTCACAACTATACCTACAAATTGAAAATGCAGGTGATTTTAAAATCAAATTCTAAATAACCAGCTACATAATAAAATCTTAGCACTATAAATAAAAAAGAATTTTTAAATTTAAACCCCAAATTGACCATTTCCGTTAATCCGTGTACATAAAATTTCGCGATTTGGCAAACATATTTCAAAATTTCCGGAATAATAATTTAATGATTTTATCACCCGGATGATTAATAACCCGGCATTTATCATTTACATGTTGAAGTATAAGCCAGTTCAAACTAATCCCAAACACAATCAAAATGCATTTAACTATTCCCCAAAACCAGAACAATGAGTATGTAAAATACATAATAATTATACTCTATATATGATATTTTAATTAAAAGAACGTATCATATTCACTTTTCATTTCGCAAAATTGTAATTAAAGTACGAAAACAAAACGTTTTAACTATTTGTATGTAAGTTTACTATACATACAACAAATTATCATAATCACGATTATCTTAATTGTAATAATTTTTTATTTACGGGCAGAATTGCAATTTGTGTATGTGCGAATGTTTGCGATTTGAATTGATAAAAATATTTTGTGAAGGTCAGCGTTTTTTTTTTTTTATTTAACAAGTTAGTTTTATGTATAAAACTAACGACACAAAACTATTTCCTCTTGCAGTTATTGACCTTTTGAATATTCATACCATGAATGCTAATTATCTTTACGTGTAGTTTAGGTGTAATTACCGTGTTGTCATTATTGTTATCGTTGGGAGTTTGATATATTTTTAGTTTTTTTGTTGTATGAATCATTTTTATACTCAAATATTATGAAAACGAAGTATTTGTGTAATTATTTAATAGTTTGATATATAGAAAAGTAATTGTTGGTCTATTGGAAATTGGATTAATGTTGATTTGGTGTGAAGTTTTTGGGTCAGTGCATTTAGTTATTAGTTGTTACATATATAGGTGATCAGAATTTAAAACATAATAATTTGTGAAAATGTTTTAACGAACGCAATAGCAATGAAACTAGCTAGTGATGTATCGGTATAATGTTCAAATTTTACATTACATCATCTGCGATCATTAAATCAAAATTTTAACTATTCACCATCAATGATCGCTGCACAGAAAACTGTCAATTATTCGTCTGCGAAAATCTACAGAAATGCTCAGTGTTATCTTAACAAAATTTGTTTTTTTTTTCAATTTAACTATTATTTAAAAAATTATTGAATTAAAATTATCCGTTTAAATATTTATATGGCAAGTTAAATATTTCCGTGGAATAAAATAAATTGTATCGATTTTTTTTAAATTATAACGGTAAAAGATTTCTTTTTGGAAATTTCTTCTGAAAATGACTAAGCTAAAATTCATCGGACACCGTTTTGTAAACACAAAAAAAGAAAAGGATTGTCTCAAATTATCTGGTCAAGAATCAAAACACGCTTCTGAAATTAGATCATATACTTACGCAAGTTTTGAATATTTCAGATCTGATTTTGGTGATCTTTTCCAAACCGAGCCATTTTCTCAACTGTTGGCAAAATGTTATGCAAAATCACGGTCAGTTTTTTAAACATTTTGAAATTTATAAAATATTGAAATCAAATTGATGATGAGTTCACTATAAAGGGCAGTGTATACACTATTTTGCATCAAAATTTATTCATAAAAAAGCTGTGTTCCAAGTGGAGTTATTGTTGATTGTAATCTAAGTTGGATGCAACATGTCGATAAAATAAAGTCTCAACAATGCATTATGAACCTTATATCTATTAAGACCAATAGCTCCAAAATCGGTATTGCGGAAATTCTACTATGCCTGCATTAATTTTAGGCTTGAGTATGCGTTATCGTGTTGGGTGGGTTGCTATCATTCAACTTTAAAAATTCTCATTATTGTTAGAAATATGCCTGCCATTCGTATTATGTGTTGCGTTTTCACGGGTTTCTCTTTGGCCATTATTTTTGTGTCTTAAGTTTTACCATTATAACATCTTTATGTTTATAAAGTCTTACGTTTGTGGGTATCGATTATTGAGAGCAATACATTATTAGGAACAGTGATCGTTTCTTATTTGTTGTTTCACATTTTTTTTGTGAGCATTTTAGAAAATATTTCCTGGTGACTGCCCCTTCCTTATTTAACTAACTTCCACTTTGCATATTAGACAACAGATAAATTTGAAATCATTTTTACGATTAATTAAAGTTTGGTTTTTTGAGGACCCTAATATTGATTTTCTTTTTAGAGTTTTAATCTGATGAAGCTTAATTTTAGTTCAATTTATTTATCTTTTTATATTTTATATTTTACTGTTATGTTTTTATTTCTTATGTTATCATAACTTTTATCATAAATTGTTCTTTGTTAAAGGGTAGATCATTACTGCCGTTAAATCGGTGATGATTACCTTACTTATTTATTTTCATTTTGTATTTCAATAATATATGTGACAAAAAAAATAATTGTACTGAAAATAAATAATAAGCCTGTGTGCTTAATATAAAAAAAAAGTGTGCCACGCCTTGCTTCCCTTGGACCACAAACGGCAAAGGGTTGATGATGCAGAGCGCTGTTTGGAGCTGTTTAACCGTTATAAACAAGTTATTTTGCGTTGGTGTGTGTGTCAATGGGTTCCCCGAAAATTCTGCGACAAACAATTATGCCACAAACAATTATGCAACAAACAATTATGCAACAAACAATTCATCGAAAAACAAATATGAAAACTACAACTTTACAATAACCTAGTCTGCGTAAAAACAATTGTGCAAACAACAATTCATCGAAACAAAATTTTTCACTGTAATGCACCGGATTATTGTGCATAATTTATTTTTCAGCTAATTTTTTGCCATCTTTTTTTTTATTTTTATTAATAATAATTGCTTCGTCAACCTTGCAGACACAGATCAAAGAGTTTTTATCGTTCTTATCGCTTCTTTTGATAGTGCCACAAACGTTAAAAAATCAACTTTTGTAAATATAAACTATTTTTTAATGTAATTTTAATTCGTTGTATACCTTAGTGGATGGGGGCGGCTCCCAAACCCCCGCTTTTCCAGAATTTATACAATTAATGAAGTATCATTAATGGAGATGTCCTACTTTGCTTTCCGTACCACACAATTGAACTATTAAGAGAAAATTGATCAATATTTTTTAATTACGAGTCTTTTCGATGAATTGTTCAGTGTAGAATTGTTTCCGTGTAAAATTGTTTGTAGTACAATTATCCTTCTCTGAATTCATTTCTAACAATTGTTTGTCGCACTTTTGTGGTTGTATTAAATTGTGTTACGAATAATTTTCGGGTTGCCGTGTCAATGGATGAAACATGGATTCACCATGCGGTATAGTGTTTACAAGACAATTTTAGTCGTCGACTATCTTGAGAAAGCAAAGCATGGCGAATATTAGATAGCGTTATTAAGAAATTACAAAAAACTGCTCCAGATACAAAAGAAAAAAGTGCTCTTTCACCAAGACAATGCACCGTGTCATAGTCGTTGGCTACGATGGCAAAATTGCAAGAGTTGAAGTTCGAATTGCTTCCCCGTCTACAGTATTCTCCAAATCTGGCTCTCAGCAACCCTAGGGAAAGAAATTTGCGTGAAATGTTGTAGTCATAGCCGAAACAAACGCCTGTTTTGAGGCCAAAGCTAAATCGTTCTACAAAAAAAGCACCGGTATGTTAGAAGAGCGTTGGAATGAATGTATCACTCTTGGAAGGAATCTATTTTGATGAAAATTCGAATTTTGCAAAAAAAATGTTTTTTTAGTAGTTAATCTCAGGACTCATTGAATGACGTCATATCATTGTTATTGTAAATAATTTAAATTGCGTATACATTTTTTAAGAATATAATCAAAATATTATCATTTGCTTTCGTTTCACCCGTTGCCATTTAGAAAGTAGTTTTATTATGCCTCTTTTCCAAAACGACTTGGCCCTATTAGCAAAAAACTGAAAGAGCCAGTTTTTCAAATCTCTCTGTAAGTTCATTTTTACAACTACAAAAGCATAATATGCCATGGACAAAAAATAATAATCGTTTGGTACCGGGCCCGGACTATAAGACGGATGCATAATAACCTCCCAATGAAGCTCCCGGAGCTTCTGGCGGGCCATCATGGACGTGTGAGCCCTTGTGGAACACGACGCCACTTCTATTGGCTAATTCTTTCAGTGTCTGGTCGATTGCTTCCTTTAGTCGGTTTAATTGCTGGCAGCAGAGGTCCGAATAGAGCATTTGGCCATTGGGCATCAGCTCATAGTAAATTATTCCCTTCTAATCCCACCAAACATAAAGCAAAACCTTTCTGGCTTTCAATCCTGGTCTGGCCACGGTTTGGGCCGCTTCGACGGCCTTCGACAATGATCTTTTCCGCTTGACAAGGATTCGTAGATGGAAACACTGTCTATTAAGTTTTTTTTCGTCAACTCATGTGGCACCCAAACGTCTAGATTATTTTTGAAGCCAGCTTTATGCCATGCAAATGGTTTAAAACTGTTTTGAGGTCGGACTTCAGCTCCTGGGCGATGCTACGTCAACTATTACTTCGATAATTTCCAGGACTTATCGACATTTTCGACGATAGACTTTCCAGTGCGTGGTGCATCTTTGATATCGAAATTACCGAAATGGAATCGACGAAATTAAAATTGTGTGTGATTGGCTGTGACAGTATTGGACCACAGACACCATTCACAATTTCAGCCGTCTGACTTGCATTTTCACATTTATCGGAGAAAAATTGTAAAATTTAGCGAATTTTTTCGCTACGTCAACTATTACTTCGATAATTTCCAGGACTTATCGACTTTTTCGACGATAGACTTTCCAGTGCGTGGTGCATCTTTGATATCGAAATTACCGAAATGGAATCGACGAAATTAAAATTGTGCGTGATTGGCTTTGACAGTATTGGACCACAGACACCATTCACAATTTCAGCCGTCTGACTTGCATTTTCACATTTATCGGAGAAAAATTGTAAAATTTAGCGAATTTTTTCGCTACGTCAACTATTACTTCGATAATTTCCAGGACTTATCGACTTTTTCGACGATAGACTTTCCAGTGCGTACCGAAATGGAATCGACGAAATTAAAATTGTGCGTGATTGGCTGTGACAGTATTGGACCACAGACACCATTCACAATTTCAGCCGTCTGACTTGCATTTTCACATTTATCGGAGAAAAATTGTAAAATTTAGCGAATTTTTTCTCTATTTACCTTTATCCTTGACGCGCAATAACTCACAACTGAATCGATCAATCAAAACAATGACAAAAGAATTATTTAGATTTTTTAGTACATGAATTCCCCTTTCCAACGGGTATAAGTATGGCCTACTGTGACAAATACATCACGAGATATGTCATTAAAGCCCCAACCAAAGGTTGATAAACTTACAGAAATATAAATTTTTAGTGGGCATCAATCTTCCCAGACGATCTACCAATTGGTCAAAGGACGTTTTTCTATATTTCTAAGTAAACACTTTTTATTGACAAACGTCAATTCAATTGAGTTAAAAATCATTTTCTTATTTTAAGCGAAACTTGTTTTTAATCGTTGCAATTTGTTTCACGTCTTACCTTGCACAGTAGCAATTAAGGGGCACGCCTATATCTCCGATTTACGGGGAACCATTTGTGCAATGCATTGGTCCATGCCTGTCTATAGCACCGATATTCAAAATGGGTCGGCCTGTGGGTTCTGCACTCCCAAAGCGTTCGAAATCAGATGATTCCGTTAACGTAAATCTTGTGTCAATTGAATTTTATACGTGGGTATAAATACAAATCTTCTTTGAGAATTTTTAACAAACATGATGGAATCATTCCCAAGTCTTGTGCACGGTGTCGATAAGAGGTACTTGGACATTCAGCAACACTGCCTCACTTCATCAATCTTTTCTGGTGTACGTTTCCGTTATTCAATACACGTTGAATTGTTGACTTGCTCGGCACATGATTCTACACTTTGCGCACTCTTTACGACTGTCAAATGCGAGTTGACAAATGTCATCAAAAACAAAATGGCGGCCAAACAAAATCGACCTGGAACATAAAAGGCATATTTACAAATTCTTGCAAAAATATTGAGGTGGATCAAGAATCCGGTGATAACAACAACAACTGGTAATGTTCCGAAAGAGCTTTAAAACTATACTTAATGTTTGTCGAATCTAGCACACATGTCAGAGTTGCACCTCAGATACTCCTATCAAACTTTGTTAAAATTTTGCAAGCATCAAAAGTAGTTGCAAAGGGGCTTTATATACGAGTGTACCTGTAGGTTTTTTTTATTAATTTACAAACGCTTAGAAACGGGTTTGTATTCTTTCTCTCTAATTTCGCACTATTTTTCTTGATGTTTTCAATAAAAGCGAAAAAGAGAACTAGATGAAATATTCCTAGTGCACTAGGCCATGGCATTTGAATCGGTTTAGTATGGTTTCTCTCTTCTTTCTCCTTGTTTTTAGAAAATGATTTTGTTGTTTTTAATGCGAGTGATAAAGCGAGCTGGATAAAATTATTCAGCGACACAGCCACAGTTTTGATAATAAATTTCTCTCGAACTCCGTCAATATTCGAACTGGATGCCTACAATGATTCCTTAATATTGGTAATTTGTAACTGTTGTCTTTATCTTTTATTATCCGAACTTATGTATATTGGTCCTATCCGGATTCTGCCCCAAAATTTTTAAATAATTTTGAAAATGCCGATAAGCCGTAATGGTTTGTTTAAATGACATAAGGCCAAATAAGAAAGTCTTTTGATTTTTTTACGACAATCAACGTTTCTGACCTATTGTGTGGTTATGATCCAACAAATGCAAACTAACGGAATTTAATCAAAAGCGAAGCGTATTAAGCATTTATGAACAAACATTAAATAGTAAAAGTAGCTTATATTTTGTTCATTGTGGGAATTGAAAACAGTGACCATCTCACCTGGCATAGCGAAAACTAAAACTTGTCTAACTTCGTCTATATAAAACCGTATATTTCTCGCGGAACTTTTTTTTTTGATTTGCTTGTGTTTGATTGCTCTTTCGAAAGGTGTTTGTCGCCATTAACCACTGTTTAACCGGTCTAAATATTAAGTTACCAATGGTAGAGATTGCACATATATTTGAAGAAGGCATTTCATTGGTGACAATGTCGGCATCTCTGTCCGTTTTCTGTTTTCTCACCATTTTGTTGTTTCTAAATAATCATTTAATTCGAAAAATTATGAGAGCTCTAACTCTTAAGAGCTTTTTCCGAGGACCATGTTGTAAATAACATGATATATTTTTAAGCCGTGTTGCGAGAGTAACGAATGTGGATACCTAGCTGGTAAAGGATTTTAAAATTTCTAGTCCTATAACTCTGAGAAATAACATTATTATGGTAACTGTTTTAGTCATGTTCTGATATTGAGGAATCTTTAAATTTACATATTGTCCTAGTTGACCACTTTTTAGAGAAAATATGCGATTTCACATAAATTATAGGTCTTGAGAAATTTGCATCTTTTAAAGATGAGGCGGAGTGTGAGTTGTGGGCAATTCGTTTATGTACCGCACTCTGACCACAGATTTCAATGATTGGTGGTTTAACTTCATACTTCAAGTTTAGGATTGAAGTTGTAAGCGTACAAGCCACGAGGCTGCTTGGAATCGGAGAGCACCACAATCTGGCCGGGGTCCATTGTTAGTGACCAAATTGTTTTCTTAGCTATCCATTCATCGGCGGTTATGACTGACCTTGGATTAAAGATTGTTCTAGTCTCCATCTTTGAACAAAATGCTTGACAAGGTAACATTGGGTATAGGTTGAGTTATTTATCCATAGGCCGTTCAGTATGTATTAAAATAAATAAGAGACACTGTCTAAAAAGCAAAACGTCTGAATTTCTTGCTCCCTGTAGCACTAATTCTAGCTTTCCTTGGGAATAGGAAATTAGGAAAAATATTTTCATAGCATTTTTAGGTGCGGTTCTCATCTTGTTGTAAAAAAAGACATTTGGCATTTGTTATTTGACAGTAAAATATCGAATTTAATTTGTTCTATTAATTTTCATAAAATAAAAAAAAAATTAAAACAAATATTAATAAAATGAAAAATTAAAATACAGTAAAAAAATTAAAGCCAAAAGTAGTTGCTTTCAGATTCAAAAGTTAAGCTAAGCGGAAAAATATTTTTCCCTGCAAAAATTTTGTGGAACAAATGTTTCCCAATTAGCTTTGTTTTGAAAATGTTTGTACTAAACTTATTCCTTCAGTTTAGGCCAGAAAAATACAATTTAGATAAAAATGCTATGAAAATATTTTCCCCAATTCCCTATTCCCAGGGAAAGCCAGAATCACTGGTCGGATTTCTGATTATCTTTTTGGATTCTAAATAATGTAAAAACTCAAAATTGATACTCATATTTTAACCAATTTTATAATAAATCACGGGCTTTCGGTTTCAGTTTTATTCAAACCGCCGAAACTAACCCACTGAAATTGAATATAAGAAACCTCAACCCGGTGTCGGCCGGGCTGGCACACTTATTAGGTTTTTGTTGAATATGTACTTCAAACCTCTCTACTGCTACTTGATTCAAACATAGAAAATGCACATCAATCTTAAGATAAAACAACCAAACAATAAACATTATCTATTATGCTCAATAAACAATAACACAAAAGAAAATCCAATCATTCAATTCACGAATGAGTCATCATCATCATCAACATAAAATCAGTACACTGTAGTAAAACAAAAGAGTTTGGTAATTAGATGAATGGCAATGAAAAAATGAATATACGGTTTTAGACAATAAACAAAACTAACAAAAAAAAAACGAAAACTTCAAGGCTGGCGCTCACAACTTAATTTAAATAATTTAATTGTTTTAAAAAACACTAAATTAAATTTGCATGCAATTCGCGATTTTTATAGAACATACCACCACACCGTAATGTGTTGAAGCACTGGGAGTTTAGATGTTCATCATACCTGTTCTGCTATCTGTGCACAACAAATTCCTGCGGTTTGCGTTAAAAATTAATTATTTTAGAAAATGAAATTTTCTTGTACAAAACATGTTTAACGTGGTGTATATAATTATAATTTGCGTTTATCGCAATCATATCGCCTCGGTAAGATTTTTTCACGACAATATTTTATGGCGAATAAAAATTAACAGTGTTGTGTGCACTGAAGAGGATCGAACTGAATTATCTAACCTTACACAAGATTACATAATATGTATATACAAGTAGTAGACATGGTAAATTTTAGAAAGTTTTTTTTTTATTTTTGCACGAAGCAAGTAAACTGTAGCCAAGGTCGTAACTTAAATGTGTGTACATGTAATACATATTCAAGTTTGAATATTATGCATTTGCAAGGATTTTGTAGCCCTTCTTGTCATATAGGTCATTAAATGTTTTTAATTAATTGCCTTCATTACTGGTTATTCTGATTATCATATACAAAATCCCGATATACTTAAATGCAACGTTTTTAATTATAAATGTGCATTCTATAAATTAATTAGCACTCATTAAATATATTTACTAATATATTGTTAGAGATAACTGCTTTGTTGTAATGTGATCGGGAGATAATTTAAAACAATTTGCAAATATTTTGCAGTCAATTATATTTTTAATGGAAACACTTTGATTATAAGATTTCGATACTAATAATTAAGGAATTCGAAACTAAAGCAGTTTTCCGGTTCCAAAACGAGGAAAATAAATTCTTGTTTTATCAAATTACATTAAAAATGTACATACTATCGTTACTGTTTGTATTATCTATGTATAACCAAAATGCAGATAACCTCCAAAGACTATGTACCTAACATAAAATCAATTTGGGTAAAACTATTTTTTGTATAGTAGAACACCAGGTGTAATTTAAATTTTTTTTTTTTAGAATTGTATGTTTAGCTTATGCTACATAAATACATACCGACCGGAATATTTGAAAATTGAAATTCCTGTAATATTTGCGTCATTGTTACGTGTACCTACGTTCAAAACGAACTGATATGATTTTTAATTCATTAAATGGTGTGGCGATATATCTATGAAGTCATGTTCGACGGTAAAAACATAAATAAATAACCAGAAATCATATAGGAATGGGAATATCGTCATTTTATGATCGATTTACATAGAATTTGTGTTGTTGTATATACATAGTTTGGTTTATCAAGGCTTTGTTATGTTATGGTCTTCTATTAAAATTTAGTGTAAAAAATTATATTTTAGTATTATTACTGAGTGGCTAATCTTAATTTAATGGCCATGTGGACATTAACCTTAGATCCATTAACGTATCAAATTGTTGTAATTATATGGACATAACGCAATGCATTGGATGTCAATGTTACACATGGAGGAATTTGCTTGGTTCCGTGTTTAATTTACGATTTTTTACCATATCGACTTGCAAATTTTATTCGATGTGGATTTAGATGGGGTATGAGTTATATCTAATATATTCAATTATAGTTATTCACACTACTTATATTAAGGGCTTAAATTAATTCTTTAATTTTTTTGTCATTTTTCGCGCACGATTTTGACTTGTTAATTGATTATATTACATCAGTTTGAGGTACGACAGCAATTTATTAAGTTGACGACAAGAAATAAACTATGATTATACACAAATCTTTAAATTAATGAAATTGATGGTTTATCTTCAGGGCCATTTAGTTATACAAGATCTGTAACCATTTATCTGAAACATGTTATTCGCGTAAAATCAGAAACTGCCACTTTTTTGCGCATTTTTGATATCGACAATGAGGGTGTGTCGTACATGTTTTGATTTCACACTTACTTTTAATAATTTTTTCACCTTTATTTATAGTTTTTGCTAGTATATAAAGGTTTTTCGCAAACATGATCAGACCCCAATATAAGGCAAGTTATATAAGCGAATGGTTTTTATAATTTATCGGATTGAAAAAATCCACTTGCATTAATTCAATAAACAATTAAAAATGGAGAACCCAATCGCTATACTTTACACAGTTCTCCAGGACAATTTCAGGTACACTTTAGGGTACTATAACAAAAATTTCGAAATAAAATAATAAACGAAGAAAGTGGTTTTTAATAATTAAACAAAACCTAATTTTTTAAATAATCCGACAATTGAAGACAAGGAGCAGGCGATTTTTGAAATAAAACTTTAGAAATAATCCACAAGAATTTTATTATATAAAATATAAACCAAGCAAAGCTTCCCAACCTGCTAAATATTCAAAGAGTGCTGGGTGTTGCGAAATCTAAACATTAAATTAAAACAAATGAATCTCGAATATTTGTTTTAATATCCAACTCTGCTTTGCCTAACAATAATGATTGGTAATTAATTTTTATATGAGGTCGTAAAAGCCGTGTGTGGCAGTATCATGCTGAAAAAATGTCGTAGAACTATTTGTTGTTGAAGTGTGCAAATTCGAAAACACACAAATTCGCATTCAGAGCAAATAAATGTTGTATGCTATCTCGTGCCACATCTGAGTTAAATAGTCTTTTCCAAAGAAATTGAAAGACAAAATGTTGCCCAAAAATTGTAATCAAAAAAAAATCTAACAAAATTACATATTTATTATTTTTTTCGGCGAATTTGTCGAATTACGACTAAATTTTTATATTTTTAATGCTTTTTTAATTCGTTATTTATCTTAGAGATTACCGAAAAACCCGGCTTCTTGAATTTTCCTAATTTTAAGAAATATTAATGAAATTGTTTTAATATGGGAATACAAATTTTGATGTCTTATGCGTAAATGTCCAATTAACCTGATGTAGCCCTCATTTATAATCCTTATACTAAAATAATGAACTAAATAAGGCCGCTTAGCGATTTATTTTGCGCAAAGATGACAGAAAAAAGAGTTAATTAATTCATAAATTGCTTAAATTTGATTAAATTGCTGTTCGATGTTTTATTTTGCTATAATTTTTTTACGATGAAAAAATGTTCGATACAAGGGTGTTCAATAAGTTCGGTAAATCTATATGAAATAAAGGTAATAGAAATGTTTTATTTTGTTTTTTTTTATTCCTGTTTCTTATTTTGTTTTTTTAGTCTACCGATAAAAAAATAGTGCAAATCAATTATTTCATTTAATTTCTGTGAGTGATTTAATGAACACCGGTTTTGACAATTTGAAAAGTGGAAATATTGGGGTTCAACATTAATGTCACATATTACCAGTATCTAGAGATTAGTCGCAAATTTTTCTCTAAAATTTATTTTATAAGTAACTTTTCAAAATTTTAAATTATAATGAAAATTTGTTTAACTGTTTGAGTGCCAAAGAGTGCAATTGCGCTCCTCAATACACTAGCCGAAAATGCCAAGAGCACGATCGCACTTTTGCTCCCGCACGAACTAATACGATATGTATTTCATACTTGTCGATCGATATATGTATCACAAAAATTTGTTTCATATTGCATATTTTTATTACTACACACTCGGAAAATAAAATAAAATTGTCTTTAAAATACTTTTTTTAAGTAGAATGTTTCGAAAAATGAAATATATTTTTAAAGTTCTGTATGTTCCTCTATAGCTGCGTGACACTTTTTACTAATTCTCTAAAAATCATTTTGGTTGAGTGTACTTATTATAAAATCTCTACTAGTTGTTGCAGTATTTAAACCGGTACAATTTCCAAATCATCTTGAATGTTGAGCAATCGAAGTCCCGCGCCCGTAATACGTCTATTGCCTGGTTGAGCCACAAAGCCGGCAACAATTATATTTTTATTTCACGTTCATTTCTTGTAAATATTTTTGTTTTTCTAAATTATTCGATCTACATCACGCCCATTGCACTTCATTAGAATGAGCAGGTATTGCTCAAAATGCGGCGTGGGAATGGAGGGTGTATTGTAGTGAGCAAAATTGGTTATTAATTTTTTCTACGCCAAGAATTTGGAGAATCCAATAATTTTGAAATTATTAGATCAAAAACTTCCAAATTATTTTTTTTATTTCCTAGAACGCCAGTCTTATAATCGATTATACAGTGGCCACAAAAGAATAAACGGTTGAAATTTACAACCCTAGTAAATAACTATATCAAAAATAATAAATTATTTAAAGTGTATTATTATTAAAACAACAATGATATTGAGATTTAAAACTAAAAAAAAAATAGCAAAGTTGTTCTGAATGTACTCAAAGCTACATTCATGCTGTGTGCCTGACGCCGATTTTTTATCTAAATTTCCAACTAACTAAATTGATAGTTAGTTCGCCCAGGTATTGTTAGATGTCTCTAATATTTATAAACCAAAATCTAGTCGATATTTAGTTCTAAACTGTAAACTTAGTTCCGATTTATCAATTACTGATTAGAAATGTTTCGTAAAATGTTAAATTTAAGTTTATATAGCAGATTTTAATTAAACATCAGATGCGGTTTGTTTTGTGCCATCTTTGAACGATTGGTATGAACTAACCATCAATTTAGTTAGATGGAAATTTAAACAAAAAAAATGACGTGAGGCACATAGCATCACTAATCCTACATTTAATAGTTTAAGTCTCATATCTATAAAAATATTTTGTAATTCGTTTCCGGTCATATTTCATGATATCGCCACAATTATCACGATTTTGACTCCGGTTTTTCAGTATTAGGTATACTGATATTATATAAATACTAATCCGTGCAATATCAATTTCTATTGAGAAGGTTGCATCTACGGTAAAAATAAAGCTAGATGCGAATACGGAAAACGTAACTAGTGAACACCACGAGTTTAAAGAAATCTATCGCGCTAAAGCGAAACTTCCATTCTCGCAAAATAATAATCGATTATAACAAATAGAGATGCTGGATTCACTTTTAAATATGAATGAATTACAACAAACGTTAAATAAATATGGGAAATTTTAGGGTTTTATAGTGTTTGTAAAAAATTCGAGTACACCCTGTCTAGATTTTCAACACGTCAGAATTGTATAAATGTTACAAAACACCCTTAAAAATTCTTATAAATAATGGTTATAAATAAAGTAGATTCTCAAATAAAAAGGTTACAGTACGAAGTTGTTAGTATCCCTGTTAGGGACGGAAACTCATTTATGTACATTTTTTTATTTATTGCTCAGCATAGTCTTCTTTCAGCTTTACACATTTGACCCAACGGTATTTAGACCTTTTGATCTTTTGTTTCTGAATTATTGCCATGCCACTTACCTGACTTACATCCGCCGGTTTACTAACATGACACCTTGTATTTTGTACTCTTTATCCTCATTTGTCATCTCAATTCTGGGCGCTCTTAATCAAAAACGGATGTTCAGCCACGCTCGAATTCATTGAACCCAATATCTGATGATTGTGATGTATTTATCAAAAGTGTATGGTCATCCCGTATACAGATGCAAGTTCACTTTATTTCTTAACACGACTCTTCGTCCAAAACAAGCAACAGTTATCAAAACAAAAACTATGTACTCCATAAATCTGTCAGAACGACAAGTGTCATTCGAAAGATGGTGTTAAACGATATTATACAGATTTTGAGTCAGTGACATAACCACCATAAAATGTAGAGAAATTGGTTTCTGTCTATTTGTCTTTATAACCCTCTCAGTTTCTGTCGGGTCATTAATGGTGTGTGTGTGTGTGTGGTCTAGCGTTATCATGATGGAAAACAACGCCCTTTCTGCTGATAAATTCTGGATGATTTAACTGAATTGCGTTCCGTTTCAGCAGTGTTTCGCAGATAGAAATCCGGTCCATTAAATTTTTAACTGTTAATTCATGGGGTTCCAAACGTCGAGCTTTTTTTTGTATCCAGCCATTTTCAAATGGTTTAAAACTGTTTTGTGATCAATATTTATTTCTTTACCAATTGCATGATTTCATCGACTTTTTCCGTGGTTGGTTGACCAGAGCGAGGTACATCCTTGACATCCATATTTCCAGAACGAAAGCGCGCGAACCTTTTCTTTGCCGCTGATTTTGATAAAGCACCTTCTACATAAACCGCACAAATTTGTTCGTAGGCCTGAGCCGCGTTTTTACCTTTGTTGTAATAAAATTATAAGAGATCGAATTTTTTCATTATTTATCTCCATGTTTAAAATGTTGTAACTTTTTATTCACTTCGCCGATTTCAATGTTTTGTATGTCAAAGTGCAAATTAAAATGTCACCTTTCACAAACACAAGAGTTGTCCGATACGATCAATCGTTACTGAGATATATGAATGTGAAGCCATCTACCGGTAAAAAGGCCACGAACTATTTGCCTGCCTATATATAATATCAACATGAGTTGTGTGATAAGATGTTTTAATTTCCCAATGATTTCTAAGCTTCATGGACATGACCCTTGATCAGTGGATCTGGAACACTATCGAAAATTCGATCGAATCCTTCTTATTGAGTGGCATCTGTCTGTCTTTAAAAAGCTTTAGATGTCACGCTAAGTTGATTTTGTATTCTCCTTTCATTAATCAAATTGTTACTAAGCTCAAGCAACAATGAAGTTTATAGTTTTCCCTGTCTTCCTCCATATGGCATCTTCAATTTGAAGAATTTGGCCAGATTTGGAATATTTTTTCCAGCTAAACAACAATTCAAAAATTCAAAAAACTTCTGGAAATAATCACATTTTTTGCAGCCATCTAGAAAAAATATAAATACCAATAAACTATTTAGTTAACATTTTATCTCTTCTATATCCATGTAAAATGCAGCAGACACATAAACGCTATTTTCGTTGGAAAATTCATAAATCATAAAAACATGAAATGGGGGAAAATGCAAAAACTTTACTAATTTTTACATTGACTAACCTAAAAACCGTACATAATAATATTCATCATATTGGTTTTTGTGCAAACAACAACAACGATGGTGTATAATTTTAGCGAATATAAACCAGAAAATATTTTATAGTGATAAACTAAAATACTTGGTGATAGTAGCATAAAAAAAAATAAAAATTCAAGAACCCATAAGTTGAAACAACTTGTTACGAAAAATCGAAATACAAAACTAAAACTGGGTCACTTCCTTATGTTGTATGGTACGAAAAAATATATCCAAGAGTCAAGCACAAAATAATACAAATGTATATATGAAATAACAGAGGGTGGCCCAACCGAAAACAAAACTGGTGCAGTTTATTATGGGAAGTCAGTGATTCCAGATATAATCCAGTTGATAACGAATCGGATTGAGGAGCACCCTGCAAATGGTTATAAAGATTGTGTAGTTGGAGTGGAAAAAACTATATACAAAATGAATGATGGCGATATTTTTTAACTTCTTCTGCTTCCACTTACAAACATATATCTGGAAACAAAGAATTACAGAAAAAGTTCATTCAGTAGAAAAGTGCTTATAGTTTTCTTGTAGTATGTGTGGTAACAACAAATGAAAGAAAATCATTTAAGTTTATAATTTTATTATTATTTCCAGTTGGTTTGGTATGTAATATATATTAAATATATAAAAATACATGCATGCATATACATGTGGTGTATTCAGTATATGGAAAAAATAAGTTAAGCTTACATAATTATAAAGTGTCTCTCACTCCTTTTACATCAATAATTTGACAACAACAAGAATTTTTCAGTTTAAAATTTAAATGGGAACTGCCTATTGTATACATAGAACTGAAATGGTCGGATGGTTGATAAAACATGGTTGAAATTATTGGTTGAATACGTATGATGTATTATATCGTCAAAAAAAATGGATCCAGATGGGTTTGTGTGATGGCAGTAAATACGGGGACAATATACGATGTTGAGAGACAATTTTATTTGGTCGGATGGTTTTTTATTTATACATATTACGAGAATGATTTAATTAGATATGTTACGATATATGTATGTATGTGAGGCTTAGTGTAATTGAATTATTCAAGCATGAAACTCATTTGCTGGTCGTTGATTAGATTATATTTATATTCCTGTAAGATGTAGAAAGGCAATAGGATACATATATATGCCTTAAAATTCTAACTAATACAAATCTAATAAGAAAATAGTCATTTGTTTTAATACAGATAAGGTTATGACCTCAAAAACGTTCACAGACGAGTAGCGATATAGAATTGTTTTCCGAAGTACTCGTTCTAAAATCCTATCTAATCTCATCTAATTTGATTATAAAAAAGTTAGTAATTACACTGCCCCTAAAAAAATTAATTATTAATTAAGATCTATAACCAAAAGGAGGGGTCCCTCTGCTTAAACTTTAAAAATTTGTTGATTTTAAAAAGCTTTTAGGCTCTACCATTTCGAGGGCGATGATGTAAGGACCAGTTTCGTATTTTATTTTACAATTACGAATTACTTAGTAAAATATTGCCGCTTCGCGATTACCAAGAGTATGAAGGTCCTGTTCAGTGTGGTACATCAACCGAATAGGAGGCTTCTCGCGTCGTCCTGTCTTCATTGGTTCCGACTCCAGGGACTATTTTATGATACGACTTTGGGAACGTAGAACGTGTTCGGGCGATCTATCCTTGATGATATAATTGTTCCGATTATATCGATATTGTTCAGATCATTTCCGATCTCAACATTCAGTCGCATCTATTTGTCCTTCCTTAATATGGCCTGGCATCATACACACACTAATAGGCACTCAATGGCAAGATTTTGGTTGTCCCATGTTGTTGGCATCCAAACTTCGCTACCAATAGTTAATACTAATCTTATCAGCTTTATAGTTGTTTAATTTTGTTTTGTGCGATATAATATATTACGAGACTTAAAAATGTTAAGATTTGCGTAGAATGCTCGGTAACGTTCAGGAACTGAATTTCGCATATTTACCATCGATCCCAGGTATTTAAACTTATTCACCTTTTCGTATTGTGTGTCCCCTGTTAAAACCACATGTTGGCCTTCTCACGATAGTCATGTATTTGGTTTTCGCTTCGTAAATAAGGAGGCCGATTTGTTGCGTTGTTGTTTCCAACGGGAGCAGAACTTCTTGAGAGACACGATGTTACAACCCAAGATTCATTGTCGTCCGCGTCTAATATTTGGCTCGATTTGTAAGATAAACAGTGCGTTATGTTGAGCCGACAAATGATATATTATAACGAAAGATTGAATATAATTTGGGCTATTAGGTCTCCTGGCTCCATTTCTGATGTTATTTCATAAGCCTCCGAGAGTTTACCGTCGACTATCGCCTTGTCTTTAGGGCCATCCATTAATATAGAGTGTCCCATTAAGACACCGTATTTTGAAATTTGAAAAAAAACCGAGTAGTTATTTGAAAAGTTCTGATGTTTTTGGCCGCCCGTGACTGATGGCGCTCGTTGGCCCTTTTGACAAAAATGTCGGTGACATTTTTGGCATAGTGCTGGCTCAATTTTATTAACTGCGGGTTAAATCTCGTCTTTCAATTCAGGTATTGTTCTTGGGTTATAGGTATACACCTTTTGTTTTAAAAATTACATGATCGCGTGATTTATATTGTATGTATAACAACGGTAGGTCTGAATTAAGGCATTGAGTCATTTAGCACATTTTAGTTCGTAGCTCTGTCTTTGCTCTTCTATTAAAAAACTACAACATTCCATTATATTTCCATCATTGCAGTATATACTGACTATATGTAATTGCTGTTGCAAAATCTTATTTCGTAAAGGTTTGTAAAAGAACTTTTTTTTAAATACTGGTAAAGTATAATTATTGCCTAAACTTTGTCAATCCACAAATCTCATAATTTGATTCACTTCAATGTTCCATTTAAATACCTACAACCTACATTCTTCTCTCACATAGCTTAGCTAGAAACGCAAAAATGAACACCAAAAAACAATAACTTAATTATATGTAACAATTGTTAAAATGAATCTTTTAACTGGAGTAACTGTAGTATTAAAACCGGAACTCGAGAAACTAAATGAAAAATGGGACAGAAAATTGAACTTTGTAACTGTAAATACAAAAACTGTGAGAAATACTTGAAACCGATACCCAGATTTTTCCATTAATATGGTTCCACTTCTACCATCTGGTATTTTGTGAGAAATTTTCATAATTATTGTTGATCAAAGTTTCCGTGATCTTGAAACTAAGTGCATCGAATTAAGGATGCTAACCTAGGAATTCTTCTTCTAATTAGTTTTTTATAAGTAGTTTGCATATTGACGATTGGAGCATCACGGATTCCACGTAGCGGAATTTTTTTGAACTATGATAACTACTAACTATTTTGACATTTATGCCATATGCATAAATAAAATAAACAATCAGCGACATTCGCGATAATTTATTTCTTTTTACTATGCTAGGCCTGGCTTGGTTTAATTTTATTTAATTACATATATAAATTAAAAATGATATAGTTGGTGATTTTGTGGCATATGTAATATAAAACACATGAATCTTTGTATATCCTTGATTTTGTCGGCGTATCGATCACACATGTCTTTTTTTGGTAGTTAAGTTAGTTTCAATTTGATTCACCAGCGGTGCTTTTCGAACTTTTACAATCGTCAATGGCGACCCTTTAGAATGTTATTTGTTGCAAAGAGGGCTTTTTAAATTTTTAAAAAGTTAGGCTGTTAGGTTTAGTTGGCTACATAATTAAATCTGGTAAATGCTGAAACTAAAACGTTTTAATCAATAAATTTTATTTAAGAACCCAAACCGGGTTCCACTAATAAATACTTTCAATCGGACCGAAACGCTAAACTATATTGTTTCCAATTTTAAATGTTAGATTCAAAGTTTCAAACTAACTTTAAGCACTTTGGTGATCAAATTCATAACTTAATAAGTGTTTTCCAGTTTACCAACTGCTAGTCTTCGCTATGAAACCTCCAGTAAAATGGTTTTTGTCTTTGCTACGTGAAAAATTCGCAACTGCTTTTGATATTTGTTCATGAGTATTAAAAGTAGTTACGCATAATCTAGCCGCTAGGTGGGTTACTGTAGAACGGTTTGATGGATATGTCAAAAATTAAATATTTTTAGCGCGTTGTTGATTAGTTTTTGTTGTCAATTTATATCATTATCATAAAATAATTCACACATAATGTAGCAAAACAATTTCTACGTTATGATTTACCCATGAAAACGTTTTGAGTGTTCCAGGTTCCAGTTAGTTAAAGCAACGGCAAAACCATTTTACTATCGGTTAACTGGATAGCACCTATTGTGTACAGGTTGTTTTACCTAGGATTTTCACTATGCAAATCTACTGATGTTTTATTTCATGAACATTTTTATTTGTATGAATTACTTATCTAAGTGGAAAAATTACCACTAGAAAAGTTTTAGAACAGGTATTTAAATTTCCTGATTTTTTTTCGAACGTTTAATGAAAATTTTAAATTATTAGAGGCGAAAAGGTTTTTCCGAGTGTCAAAATTTTGATTGTCTTATGATTTCCCATATCAGCAAATCTCCATAGGTAATTTGAAATGGTCGCTTTGACCTATTGCGATGATGAAACTTCCAGTTTGAAAGAAACCTTACCAAATAACGCAAATAAGTCTACCATATGTCTAGTCGAAAGAGGACTTTTGCAGACACGTAGATATTCAAATATTTCAGTCTCCACAAAATACGTCCATATATGTGTCCATTTTAATCAAGCATTTCATAAGGACATTTTTGATTAATCCAAATATCCTATAGAATTTTAATAATTAGATCACACGCATTGCCGCATAATACTTTATTATTAACTCCCTCAAATTACAGAAACGCTGAATTTCTCCTAAATTTCGAACGTTCTCGTTGGTAGTTCGGAAAAATTAATTCATAATTCGAGCCGATTACTAAACTTACACAACGAAGTTATTCGAATGAGCCTCAAATGATCTCATCATCGCTTAAAATTTAAGCAAACGTTAAATGCGATCTGTAATTAATTTGTCTATCCCAACACAAATAATTAAGCAATAATTAATTAATTTCCTTAAGACATAACAATATTAAAAAATAACCAAGGTGCAAAATATTAGTCTATCGCAACAATCTATCAACTAAATTTGTTTTCAAATACTATTTATCGTGAAATTCGACCCAGATCATTACGCATATTTTGAACAACGCATTCACATGCAGAAAATCGATGGAATGTTGGCCAATTGTCTCAAATGATTGTCTTGCAAAGTATCAAGCTCTCATTAATGGGTACTGTATCATATAAGATTCATAACTCCTGGAAGCGAAGAGTTCCGGAAACCAAACCTAACGACTCGTCAGTATATTCGTCATTCTCATTATCAAATCTGTTTATAACTAGTCATTATGTCTGTTACCAACCATACTTTCATATGTATTGTAATTATTTGAAAATTTTTCGTTCAAATATGTCTGGGCTTTGAATATACATATTTCTTTCTTGCCATGCAATATGTTTTATTTCTTCTGGGGCTGAGGTTTTAATATTTCTTGAGCTGAACTTATATCAATTTAAAGAATTTTAATGAAATACCAGCCCAGGATTTCCCAGGAAATATACAACTAGTGTTGCCTGATGCAAAAAATTATTTTTTCTGGGATGACTTTCTGAGCTAACTGCACATACATACATCCCACATACAATTGTTACATATATGATATATTCTTCAAATGTTTGAGCTGAGATAAATACATTACACACACATTTGCGTAATAAATTTCAAATCAATTCCTAATCATTTCTTTTCTATTTACTTCATTACAGGCCATGTAGGTGGATGTGGTGTAACAGATGATGTTATGCAATGGATGGAGGGTGTACAAAATTCAGGTGTTGATGAGGAAATTGATGAAAGTGATAGTACGAATAATAAGAAAACAAATAATGTAAAAAATGGATCTAATAAACTAAATAGGAATAAGAACAGCGATAGGAACAGTAATAGTAGTAATACCAATTCATCATCGTCGAATAATAACAACAATAATAATAATAATAATAATAACAATAAAATCAATTCAATAATCGACGATGATTTCAAATATCCATATGAGAAATATACAAAAGCGGCAAATTGGAAATCACATGAAAATGATAAATATCATGACGACGATGATGATGATGACGACAACGTTGAAGAATTAGAACATAAAAAATCTCATGAACGTGTTAAACGGGCGGCACGTAGCAAAGAGGAAAATAAAAATACATGCTCGCTGTATATACAGACAGATCCATTAATATGGCGACATGTTCGTGAGGGAATCGCGGATGTACGTAGTGTAAATTTTGTGTTGCCAATTTTAGTACTGAATTGTTTTGAGATTAATTCGGAATATTTTTTTTTACGTTTACAGCACGATCGCGGTAAGAAAACTGATATTGATGAGAAAACTCGAGAAGAAATTTTATCGATGATTGCACATCATGTGACGGCGGTCAACTACATTTATCGCAATACCAAATTTGATGGTCGCGTAGAACACCGTAATATACGTTTTGAAGTTCAACGTATCAAAATTGACGATGATTCAGCGTGTGGCGATTCGTATAATGGTGATGCGAATCCTTTTTGTATGGAAAATATTGATGTGTCGAATTTTTTGAATTTACATTCGCTCGGCAATCACGAAATATTTTGTCTGGCATACGTATTTACGTATCGTGATTTTACCGGGGGTACACTAGGTCTTGCGTGGGTGGCATCGGCGTCAGGTGCTTCAGGTGGTATTTGCGAGAAATATAAAACGTATACCGAAACTGTAGGGGGATTGTATCAAAGCACAAAACGCTCATTAAATACAGGAATTATAACATTTGTAAATTATAACAGTCGCGTCCCACCAAAAGTATCACAGCTCACATTAGCGCACGAAATTGGTCATAACTTTGGTTCACCGGTGAGTAATTTTAATATTTCATTTACACTTATTGAATTAATATTTTTGTTTCATTCTTTAGCACGACTATCCTGCCGATTGTCGCCCGGGCGGTACTATAGGAAATTTTATAATGTTTGCGTCCGCAACGAGTGGCGATCGCCCAAATAATAGTAAATTTTCAACTTGCTCAATTAAAAATATATCAAATGTGCTGGACGCAATAGAGGACACGAAAAAGCGAAATTGCTTTAAAGTTTCCGAGGGCGCATTCTGTGGTAATAAGATTGTGGAGAGTGGTGAAGAGTGTGATTGTGGATTTAATGATGAGGAATGCCAAGATCGATGTTGTTATCCGCGCCAAATAAACGAACAGGATTTGAGTAAAAATGCAACTGCTAAAGGATGTACGCGACGTGCCCGTACACAATGTAGTCCGAGCCAAGGACCATGTTGCCTAAGTGAATCATGTTCATTTGTGCCCGCTCATTTCCATGCCAAATGCAAAGAGGAAACTGAATGTTCGTGGAGTGCCACATGTAATGGCACAACGCCTGAGTGCCCCGAACCTAGACCGCGGGACGACAAGACAAAATGTAATAACGGTACACAGTTATGTATCAATGGTGAATGTGCCGGTTCGATTTGTCTACTTTGGAATATGTCGGAATGTTTCTTAAGTTCTTTGACGATGCCGCACATTGATAAACGGAAATTATGCGAATTAGCGTGTCAAAATGGTACAGATACATCAACTTGCAGAAGTACCAGCGAATTTGCACATTTAGTTAAATTACCAAAAGGTGGTATTAGTTTAAGACCCGGAGCACCATGTGATAATTTTCAAGTAAATTGTGATCAATTTATTACGAAGGAAATTTTTGCTAATATTTTTAATTTGTTACAGGGTTACTGTGATGTATTTCTAAAATGTCGTGCAGTCGATGCCGAAGGACCATTAGTTCGTTTAAAAAATTTATTATTTAACAAAAGAACACTAGAAACAGTACAGCAATGGGTGACCGACAACTGGTACTTTGTTGTATTTATGGGTATATGTTTTGTTATTGTTATGGGAATATTTATTAAATGTTGTGCTGTTTATACGCCGAGTTCAAATCCTAAAAAAGCACCAGCTAGACGTATTAGTGATACACTGAGGGGACCAATGAATACTCTAAGGCGGATGGTAAGATGTTAAAATAACTAGTAAGTTTGGAATTGATTTAACAAAATAATGTATTATTTTAGCGACATCATCACGGCCACGCAGGACCACGAAGTATACCGCCGCCAAATGAGAGATCGCGTAGTGGTGGTGGTGGTGGCGGTGGACCACCAGGTAATAGTGGGCCAACCCAGAATGGAAGGCGGCCACCTTCAGGACGTCCACCACCTACCAGCGGTGTACGAGGTGGTGGACCATCACACGGGTATGGTGAAGGCCGAGGGCAATACTATCCACCGAAAGGTGTGTTCTACAAGCCAGTGCGATCTTGAAACTGAATAACCGAATCAGAAAATTTTAAATGAAAATCACACAAAATTTTTTTTAATTTTGTTGTTTTTTGTTGCACTATCGAAAAAAAGACATTTTGATCCTTGATAGTTTTTTATGTTGTTTATCCAATTTAATTTTATGTTGAAAATAGTAAAATGTTCGTGATTTTTTTTTATTTATTTACATAAATTTTTTAACTTTAGTTATCTGTTGATTTACATTACCGCGGTAATTATTTTATATATGTATATTCAGACTGATTGTTAAATTGACGAAAATTTATGTGTTTTATGTAAATCAATAGACAGGTTTTATAATTACATTTTCTAATCTAATTATGTATAATTTGCATGATACGAATTTCGTGTAAATTGTTTTTTTTTTATTTTATTTAGTCCTTAATTAAATTAATTTATGAATTGTGCATGAATAAAAAATCAAAATCGTACACAAAAATTCAACATTGCTTGGTTTTGTGAAACATATTTTTGAACATAACACAAACATTATCTAGTTTTGATTTTTACCTAAGTTGTGTAGTGTTGTTCTGTTGTGCCTGAATTTTATTTATTAATTTTTTATTTTATTATTAATAATAATTTGCATGCATTTTATATAGCAACTTATATCTATTTTTTTTAAATTAAATAATTAGGTTGTAATAAATGTTTTAATTGTGCCGCTACTGTAGTATCGACGTTAGTATCATTTATAGCCAGCATTTGGGAGATCAAATTTAGTTGTAATTACAAGAACGAAAATCATTGGAGGCGGAGTTTATTGCTAAAATCACAAATTCACCTACACCCCTTCATGTTTAGAAACAGAGCTTACAATTTTGATGGAACAAGCATTTTTTTCATTCTCTATATTTAGGTACTCGTAAATTTGCTTTTGCAATTAAAGTATTTCGTCTTTAGATATAATTAACCGCACACAATGTGGTTAATGTGTGGTGTCTCGTCAGGTTTGTCACATCAGAATATTACTTAGTACTGATTAAGATGGAAACACTTAACTTTTTTACAATCGATAATATAAAAATAATATAAGAATTCAAATGAAATGTGTGTTCATCGGCTTTTCGTTCGACGCAATTTAACTCGTTCGTTTTAGTAGATTGTAGATCAGAAATTTATTATGCCGTCTACCGTTGTTTAGTGGACGTCTTAGACTGGGGTTCTTTGAATTTTACGAGAAATAGAAAAATATCTTCAATCACCTGTGTACTCTTTTTTGTCTTATGTGGGAGTATTAGTGTGTGATAATTTAGTTAGGAATTGTATTTTCTAGATCAATAAATAAATTATTGCAAAAGAATTCAACTAAGACTTGTATTAATTTTATCAAACAAATCTAAATCAATACGCTTAAACTAATGTTTTAATAAATGTTTAATTTCAGACTATGGTGTGTAATTTACTATGTGTGAATTATATTGAATTTCCCACAATGTTTACAATTTTTTACTAATATATCAAAAAATTCCCTCAATTAAACAATATTGGGTTTACCAACTTATTTTCTTTCTAAAAACGAAAACAAAATGATTGAATATTTTTTGATTAATGATTGAACTATAGGATGAAGAACTGGACAAAATGTGCCGGATAACGCCGGTTCTATTCCTACAGCCTTTTTCCACGTAACAAGAAGGAAAGATGGTGAAGGTATTTTTTTAGGACGGAACGACTTGGTTCCAGATATAACGATGATATTGGTGTTCAACAATATTGCTAATATTATTATCTCATATTTCTTTTTGGGTTCCTAAACATTGTAAAACTTTATAAATTGAAACTAAATCAAATTAAAGAAATGCTTATGGTACTGAAAGTCCTAGAAATATTTACTATGTAGTCCAATTCCCACAGGACGAACTTACTAACAAAACTCGTAAATGAAATTAATAAAATTAATATATATGATGTAGATGGAAAGATAATAATTTAATACCTGTAGCTCCACAATCCACAATACATGGTTTACATTTAGTGAAATAATATTCCCAACACCAGTGAATTTTCTGAAACAAGAGATTATTTAAATGAAATTAATTGATATTCCATAAACCATTAAACATCAAAAAATTTTACAATATGTATTTATAATTTATATTTAGAAAATAAAACAAATACATATATTGCTCTAATGCTACAATCATCATCGGGCTAAATATACTTGAATCTAGAGGTTATGAAAATGAAATCAACTTTTACTTAATAGTGTAAAAGTTGAGTTCATAACAAACTAAACTTAAACTTAAAAATTTATCACTTTATCACATTTTGTAATTTATGGCGTCTTTATGGTTGGTGTTCGATCGTTCGTTCTGAACATTTTTTCGACCAATCATATTGCTTAAAAATTACGATTTTTTTTCATCTGGATTTTTCCATGAGAGATGATTGGTCGAAAAAATTACCGATCGAACGAACGCAACCATAAATCTGCTTAGTTAACTACATCTAATAAATTAAAATTTTAGAAAATTTATAATTCCAAGTCGATCACTGCCTCCTGCCTGTAAACCAGAGATCTTAAATCCGTTAAATTATATTTATTACGTTTAAATTAAGAATAAACTGAATGCCGCTCTGAAAATACTTATTGGCGGTTGTAGTTCCAACGTAAAAACAAAACTGTTTACTAATAATTTATTATTATCCTCACATCAAAATCTGTATTTATGAAAAAAATTTATTCATTTGACAATACTCCAATCACCATTATAAATAATTAGAAATGATAAAAAAGGAAAAAGTAGGTATTTATTTATACCATTGCACCTCCATTACAAGCACAATTCCAATTCATTTGGTTGGCCATGTGAACGTTCCTGATGTTAGAACATCTCATTAGTTCACATAAAACCAGCAAAAAATGGTTGGAAAATTAATCATTAAAGGGTTTTTACAATCTCGGAGGATGTAGCTCTTTAATTTCATCAGTTTTTACTTTTTTAGCCACACGATACTCTTATTACCAATTTTCAACATAACAATTTGGAAACATCAAAAGTGTTTCAAAGAAAATGTTTAATATTGATAAGGAATTTGCAAGAAATAAACCGAAACAGAGTACATTAAAATTTGGGAAAAATGATGACGCTACGACAGTTTTGAATAGCAGCAAAATAAATCAATCATCAGTCATTAGCAGATATTTGTATGATTTTAGAATTTAAAATTTCTTTAAATAAGCTTCCAGGTGATTTTATAGAATATATTTGCGATGCGAGCATCGTAAATTTTAAAATCAGGTTTATAATGACACCCCCAATTGAAGAACAATATTCACCCAAAATTTCTTTTTCTTACACATACACAGTATCTTTACATACATATTTAATACAAGAAAGATGCAAAATTTATGATTTAGTGAGCATTTACTAAACTCACACTTAATGATGTGGATTGCATGTTAGCAAATGCTTCAGCTTTTCCTGCACGACAAAGATGTTGATTGTACAAAGGACTCTATGAATAATCTTCAATGCTGAATAACCATTACAATATAAAAATACAACAACAACGTAAAATATAAAAGTAATTCGTACACAACGAAAAGTTAATTGGTAAAAATGAAGTATAGATGGAGAATATGAAAGAATCGAATTTCGTACGCTATGCAATAATTCGCTAGTAGTACAACTACATGGTATTGTTCTATATATAGACAATATTCCTATGTAAATAAATATCAACGTCAGTCGCCGCGGCCTGATGAGATGACTGATTTTTTCAAATCAATAATCTCATTAAGTTCGAAACTGATTGTTGCGATTCTTGCAAATCTTCCATCTATAATTCAAATTAAATTCTAATTTATCCGCGAGCCAGCGTTAAAAGGAAAGAAAAAGTATGGGGTGGTTGGGAAGTTGATTGTGTATGAGTAAGTATGAATCATCGTAGTCGTCACACAGATTTGACGCCAAATGGAAGAATTTCCTACGATTGTGTATTATTTAATTCGAGATTATACTGAAATAGACCAATGTACGGAGCAATCACAACAAAACCATTACAATAAAACAAACAACAACGTAAAAAAAAATTTTGCTTTTTGCTTATATCTCGACCAAAAATAGTCCGATTTTGATGAAAAATTGAAAGGAAAGAAAAAACGGGAAATACTATCGATTAGAATATAGTTGCCACAGAAATCATTTAAGATAGTAAACTAATTCTAATATAACAATAAATAATTTGGCGTAATTTTATTGTACTTTACGTATACATCGAGGAAATCAGGTAAGGAGTATAAATTTTGAAAATTTTAAAATGCAGGGGCGGTATGTTGTACCATCACTTCGAATCGAAATTCGAAAAAAGTCGAATTGCGGTATGTTGTATCATTTACTTTCACTTTTTCGATTCTACTTTTTCCGAATTCGATTTTTTTCGATTCGAAGTGATGGTACAACATACCGCCCCAGGATTGTTTGCTATTAGTTTTTAGGATGGGGAAGCTAAATTTTTCACTTTTTTTTATTTTTTCAATATTTTTTTTATTTTTATTAATAATAATTGCTTCGTCAACCTTGCAGACACAGATCAAAGAGTTTTTATCGCTTCTTCTGGTAGTGCCACAAATGTTAAAAAATCAACCTTTGTTAATATAAGTTTTTTTTAATGTAATTTTAATTCGTTGTATACCTTAGAGGATAGGGGTGCCTCCCCCAAACCCCCGCTTTTCAAAATTTATACAATTCTTCAAGTGTCAAATTTTTTTTATTATTTTAAACTAAGTAAAAGAAATTGAAAAAATTTCAAAATTTTCCTAGAAAAATTGCAAAATTTACCTGGGGGTCTATTATGAAATTTTCGGCCGCGTTTTTTTTTCGACGTTGTCAAAAATTTGGTATTATGAAATATTTTCGACCGCGTTTTTTTCGACGTTGTCGAATTTTTGTACTATGAAATACTCGACCCGTTTTGTTTAGATAACGTCGACTATTTTACGACAGCTCTTGAGATGCCGAGTACATAAAAGTGTTAAGTGTTGGTTTGTTAGTAAAAATAAATTAATAATTTAAACTTATAAAATTTTAATTAATAAAAATTAATTAATTTAAATTTAATAAAAAATAATTAATTTAAATTTAATATTTTTGATCATTTCCAAGAAGAAAAAAATTGATAATAGTCGACGTTGTCGAAAAAAATACGCGCGTCGAAAATTTCATAATAGACCCCCTGGAAAAATTTCTTGTGAAAAACTGTTAAGATACAATCATAATAGGAAAATATTTATAAAAAATTTACATTTGTACGTATTTTAAATGAAATAATACGCAATTTTTATTTTAAGTGGAAATTTTCTCGGGAAATGAGGTAATTTTCCAGAAAAATTTAGCTTACCCCTCCTAAAAACTGTTGATAAACAATCCTGCATTTAAAAATTTTAAAAGTTTATACTCCTTACTTTATTTTCTGGAAGTAAACGTAAAATAAACTTTAGCTAATGATTTTATAGTTCACGTTACGGCGATGTTATTTAGTACTCGTGAAGCATTTTCATTTTGTTGAAGAATGTTTAAGCTGAATTTATCGTATCGAAAACATTATTCTTTGAAACTAAATAATAAAATATTTATTCGGATTTTTTCGAAATTACATGGTAAAATTGACTAGTATTTAGATGACGAATTTTACAGACGATTAAAATTGAACGTAATTATTATTTTTGTGAAAAGTTGTATATTACTTTTAATTTGACAATGTGTTCAAATAATTTATTAGTTTATTATGTATTCGAAAAATATAAAAATTATATTTTTAATTTCTATATTCTTTCGAATTATAAAACTAATTCGAGAATAGGCCCATTCCACTGTTAAAATCTAAACATTAGAAACTCGCAAAATTGAAGCTATACAAGGCGTTCGTCTTTTTATTGATTCGGTGGAGCAATCTCTAAAAAGTAAGCCATCTTTTATGGTTGTTATAATTTTTACGTTTTAGTAAACGAGTTTTAGTAGTTTAGCCCATATTATAACTACCTCACACAGTTTAAGTATTTTTAAGATGTTTTATATTAAGCAAAAATAAAATTTATAATTATTTTCATCTTTACGTCAAAAATATTTAAATTATAATTTCGTATCGCCAAGAATGGGTAGGAAGGTAAAGATATGGTTGATTGATTCAACACAATCACGGTGAGAAGCACAATATCAAATCGAAATACGATGACGTCATAGAGGGATATAAAAGAATTTAAACTTTAATTGGGCGGGTTGTTTCAGGTATAATTGAGAGCAAGGCTCTGTAAAATTCAAGAAACCCTCCAAATTGTACTTGGCCGACAAATGTTTCATCGCTAATATTTCATCGCTAAATGCTAGTAAGTTTAAAGTAGTATTTGTGATAATAACAAGCTTTGTGTCATTTAGCAGTGCCTCTTTCTTTGCTTTTTGAAGTACCGAGAGATTTTTTTCAATCTTACTTTTAACTGTCTGCTATATTTCCTTATAATGCGGCGATTATTATCTTTCATCGTAACGAGTGAAACTAAAACGTCTAAAATCCACTGTTAAAATATAATTCTACTTCCGAAAAGACATCCGAAAGAAAAATAATAATTTAATTCTCTACCTTGCTAGCAGAATTTTGTATTTTATCTCACTTTATTCATCTTTTAAATACCGCTTGTGAGTATTATATATCACAAGTAAGCTGACCCTAATCACCGTCTTTGTGAGCTTAAAAATCGCTTCACAATATGCATCCGATATTGAAATAAATAATCTATTTTTGTAATTTTCAAAAATTGAATTTTAATCTCAAAATTTGAAACTGGGAGAATTCAGAGGAAATTAATTTTGTGCTTCATAAATATATATTTCCTAATTCTACCATACAAATGTATTCAGAATATTTTGGGAATAATCATAAACGCTTCTCGAAAATTTTGCCGAGGTTGTTTTGTTGTTTCAAAAAGCTTTACCAATTCAATTGATTACTGTAAAGCTGACGGATGAATTTAAATTTTTATAGCTTGGTATTTATATTTTTTTGTGAAACAATAGAACAAAACCGGTACAATTGTTGATGTTTTTCATTTAAATATTTATTACCGTCTAAAATTTTCGTATGACGTTTGTGATCTCGCACCTGGTTTTAGTGGTGCGGGCTGAGTCAATGGTAACTAAGCGTTCCACTTACAACACGTTTCTTGCGAAATGATTTGTTCTTTTCTAGCATGTGATAAGTAAAGAAACAATTCAGTTTCGAGTAAATTAGAAGGAACGGTGTATGTGGAGTGGACAACATCTTTGATAGACTAGTGTTTCAACATAAACCAAACCTTGAACAACACGATAATGTCTTTAAACATTTCGTTCTGCGTTGATCAACGTAATAAAAGAACATAACTAGGTGTTGGAATTCTGCTCAAATTTATATTCTAGGCTGAAATAGTTCGCGGGCTACAGTTGTCAAGAATGATGTTTTTTCATTGCAACATTTGATTTTTGGAACCATATTTTTTGGAGATGTTAGGTAGTTAGCTCAGATGAATATTTAAATAACTCAACAATTGAAGAATGAGGTATAGCCGTGGCCGTTAAAACATTTATTTCTACAATTAAACAGTAAATTAATAATTAATTAATTAATTGTAAAACTCAAAATTTAATTCAAATAAAAAATAACGAATGTTTGTTGTATGATTTCAGCCACCGCGCCTCCACTTCAAAATTATAGTCGAATGAATCATCATGAACTTTATGCAGAAGCCTATCCGGCACGAGGTTCGTATGAGTATCCACCACGTCAACCAAATAATGATAAAGTTTGACAACAAAAAATCTTTAATTTTATTCTAAAACAAACACAAAACAAAAAAAATATTAATAATAATATTATGATAACTAATAATATTAATAATAATTTAAAAAAAATGTTTTTTTGTTTTTGTTTTAATTTTTGAATCAATAATTAATTATAATTAAAAAAACAAAAATATTTTTATTATTGGTATTATTTTAGTAATATAAATAATAATCTAATATTTATAGTGTTTAAAACAATTTTAATTTAAATTTAACTTTTATATATAAAAAAAAGAAACATAATACATTCTTTATTAAAAACAAAAAAAAAACCAAGACAAAAATTCAAAAATCAAAACATAATTTTAATAAAATGAATAATACAATATAAAACAAATTTTTGGGCCCAGAAACAAATTAAACACACAAAATGTAATAAACATATTTCAGATTATTAATTTATTTAACTACTAAATAAATATAAAACACGATATATTAGGGTGTGGTGGATATTTTCACTCAATTTTCATATCTAGTCTCATTCGAACACAAATTTTTAAACGGTGTTGAATAAAATTATAATTTACCACTGATACTGACACACAGGACAAGCTAACATTAAAAAAATGTTTGGTCTGCAAACTTTCGAAATTAGTTATTTCGTACTAAATACTATATTTTAAAAAATTACTTCTAAATTAAAACAAAAAAAAAAATATTTTCTAGAATCTCTCCAGACATCATACAACTTTAGTTCACCATCCTAAAATATATCGCGATTAAAACACACTTTAATGTTATATATACAAGAAAAAAGGAAAAATCAATAATAATTTAAAGAAAATAAATAAAAAATTTTGTGAAAAATGTGATAGTAAGTATATTTTTGTATATTTAAAAAAATAATAAAAAAAAAGAGAAAAAATAAAAAAAATCATAAATAATAATAAAATTTAAGATTAATTACTAAAAAGTTATAATTGAAATTTTAAAAATGATAACATTTAGAAAATATCATAAATATAATATAAAAAAAAAAAATATTATATTAAAAAAATTCATTTTTTTTTAAATTATATATTTTTTTTTTAATTTGTTATAAAATTGATGCTGGTACAAAGTGGCACCTGCGTCAAGTGGTGCCTTATAGCACTTTGTGTTGTGTAAATATCATTATGCCATATATCGTGACGATGATTATTTTTGAAATTTTGCTATATTATAGTGTGTCACCGATTTTATAGTGTGTCACCGTCTAAATTACTTGCTAAACGTAAAAGTGATGTTAGTTCGTACGAATTTTTGATAGATGGCGTAACACAAATGTGCTATCCATTTGAATTGAATCCAATACAACTTAAATTGATATTTATTAATCGTTGAGTGGACATTAATCAATTGCAATTTTGAATTAAAAATCAAAAATAATTTGTTCCTTTGATAGTGGTAACAAGCACAGGTTATTAGTGTGCGATTAATTGAATATAATTGCTTGCTACTTAGGAAGGAAAACAATACCGCAATATTTAAAATGTGTTAAGGGCTTTTCGAGATTTTCGTGACGAATTACTGTAGTAATATCCTTGCTATATTTTACTTACTATACCGTTTAAGTTATTCTCAGAATGAGATATTTTTTTTAAACTTTGCCCCAAATAATAATCCTGTGAGTTGAAAACAGGTGATCAAAGTACATTAAGTATGCTCAAAACTAAAAACCAAAGCTTATCAGTAGTCGTTTTCCAAACGCACATTCCAAGTACTTCCAGGCACTTCTATGTACTTCCAGCTATCCTACATATTTGTAAAATTATCAATCACACATCTCAACTATCGTATTTTCTGATATACAATTGCACAATTTTTAAGAAAATTGTGAAATTTAATAAGATATTTTTTGCTTAACCCGTTGCGTGCCGAGGATATTACCCCGTTTATTTTTTTATATTTGTGTAATTTTAATTTGTCTTTTTTCGGAAAGTGAAAAGTAAACACCATACTTTTTTAAAATTTTCAATTTTAACTCTTTCCTTTTTAACATTTCAAATTGGTGCATTAGAGACCACTAAATCTATAAAAACTTAATTAAATGGTAAAAAAAACAGTTTTATATTTTAATGTTCTGTATGAAACTAAAGTTTTACAAAGTGTTTGAAACGCTGTGTATTTTTCAGTTTTTTCGGAACTCACAGGTTTTATAGAACCTATGCATAAACCTAGTTTATCGGGGTACAGAAAACTGACATTTCAGTATCGAATATTAAACAAAATATAATTGTACTGGTAAGGGGTGTTTTTTAAGCCCGATAGAACTTGAAATTGTAAAAATAGCACAAAAAATTAAATTGTAATCAAAAATTCACTACATTCGAAAGATCAATTCATTTAAAAAAGTATGGTGTTTACTTTTCATGGCATTAATATTTGAAAATGATTTCGGACATAGGGGCATCGCGCGGCTGTTCTTGACGAACGCAATTTGGATGCCCAATTTTGGGTTACTTTTTCGAGCACTACTGGCCGTATGTCACGAATAACACGAACAATGCTGGCCTTCAAAACGTCAATTGTTGGTGGTTTATCAGCATAAAGCAGTGACTTCACGTAGCTCCCCAGGAAATAATTGAGAGGTACAGGTCCATTTCTCGAAATCAACTTATCGCTAAATTTTGATTTTAATAAGTCGATGGTTGCGGTTGCCGACAACGTGTGCTCGGTGTACAATACCCAGGGCAAGCCTGCCTGCTTGGGTTGAATTAAAAAATAGACCCTATGTTCCAATTTTGTTAGCCGCATTCATCGGAATAAATTTTTAACGGCAATTTTACTTCATTATTCGGTAGGCGACTATTTATATAACTGATGAAACAGGATGTGAACGTGGATGCAATAATTTCTCCTTTGGTTTCACCCAAATGATCAGATTCGTGGGTTGCAACGTTATAAAGCGAGGTATCAACATTGAGCATTCATGCAAATAACTGGGCAAAGACCCTGTTTGGCATTCTCCGTATTCTACTTCAAGTCTTCTGGGGGTCAATTCGCGTTCCGTGAAATAATGAAAATGAAAAGTTTTATACATTTGCAATCGAGTAGGTTCGAATTATCCATAAGAAATTATTATTCCACACAGTGAAATTTAAAAGTACATGCAAATATTTCAAACTACTAGATTGAAAATGAAAAAAAGTTTTCATTTTCATTATTTCATGGAACGCGAATTGACCCCCTGAGCCCGATTTATTAAATTTTGATGTTGATTATATTGTTCCTTAGAAATATGCCCTACTTTGGACTCGTTGTAAAAATCGCACTCATCTTTTCAATGTTTAAATAAAGCGATATTTTGTTGCTTTATCACATTCAGTACAAATGGATAGTACATAAGCATCGTCTTCCACACATTTTGTCGTGTAATGAGACTCTAGAGTAATGCGACTCTAGCTTTGGGTATCTTTTGAAAAATTCATGTAATCAAAGTTCGTACCATTTTTTCATTTAAGCCAAGGGTGTTCAAGAACATCTGCCTACAAACTTGAAGTCTTTGCTTATCAAGTTTTAGAAAGTACAATTTGGTTTGGTTATATCGTGGCTGAAGGTTCTTTAGTATATGTTGTTTCTTTTTGGCTTGACATTCAATCGTCCCAGCTACATTCGTTTTTGTTCCCAATCCATTTTCCAGAATGTGTTAAGAAACTCTTAAGACAAAATTTAGAATGGTAAGATTCTTTTAGTATTCTTGGTTGCTTCTATCGCTTTAGATCGCTCAGACTTTTTTGTAAATCCTTGATATGCCCACCCAAGCTGTCTTTTTTGTGTGTTTTGGATTTTGGAATTTATTTTTTTCGTACGAACTCATTTTTAAACATAAAACGCAAGAAAATTCTTATAGCTAAATAAAAATGTTTTTAAAGTGCCCTATCATCAAAAGCTAAATTGAATATAGAACGAATTGAAGTTAATTTCGATTGAAAACGATAACATCCCTCTACTAAGCACAAGCGTCTATTTTGAACCGTTTTGAAACAAACTGATGCAAGAATATTAGAAAAATATCTGATGCGGGTTTAGGTTTCAATTCTGTTTCAAAAAATTGAATCATTTTTGACGATAATTTTAGGAATGAAAATGATACATTTTTAAACACTGAAACGTAATCAATTCTGAAACATAGTTGCGAAACTAAAACGAAGTGTAATTAAAATTTATTAATTCGATATGGGACAAAAAAATTATTAGAAAATTCACTTTTAATACGCAACGAATAACAGTAATAAAATAAATGTCTTTATGAGCATTTTGTTTGTACGTTAATCGTTATATGTATGTTAAATTTAACTAACCGCGCATCCCCAATAGAAATCTTATGACTTTTGCCTTACAGAAAAGTATGAAAAAAATTTGAGAAAAAAAAATTGGTTTTTAGGTTGGTGGTTTCCTTATGAAAAAAGTTATCACACTTTTAATTTTGGCCTTATCAGAAATACAATGAAGTTAACCGCGTTTTGAATTTAATGTCAATTGTTTAATGGTTGATACGGAAATAATACGATTTTAATACAATTTAAACTGCAAATTTAAGAAAACTGCGAATATTTTTACAATACCTATAAATAGTTAAATATTTTGAAATTTTTAGAGTGTGTACGGTGTATAGTGATTCAATAATACAGATAAACACATTACAAATAAAATGGAGCTCAGTCTGTGGTTTGGTCGTGAAAATGAGGAGATTTAACAACTTCGATTTGGTGAGACATTACATGGGAAAATGGTTACAACTCAAATAGTGATACCATTGGCATTTGCGTCACGGAAGCATTGTACAATTACTGTGTTTAGGGATGCGTCTTTATGATTCAAACAGAACGTCATCCAAATCCATACCCCCTTGATACATATCAAAATATAAAATTCTGACTAACAACATATTGAACAACACATTGAATATTTATGTATTTGAGTTTTAATGGATTTTTCTGTATAGGCTCTGTATATTTTGTAACAGAAATTTTGTTTAATAAATTTTCATTAGCTTTGATAATGATGTCGAATTGACATCGAAAGCTTAGTAAGTAATTATTTTAATTTTAAAACCGAGCCAGAAACCAATTAAAACATTATATTACTATTATATATACATGTTATAAAATGTTAAAATACAAATATTTACCTTTCATGATATTGAATATTTCGAATGATTTAACCGGTAATTTTCCATTTCTTCCGTACAAGGTGTATTTCAAAGCTGCTTCATTTGAAATTACTGCAACTAAACAATTTTTAATAAATCTGTTCAGTGATGGTCAAAAACTTTCCCGAAGACTCGCGATTCCTATGAATTGTATAATTTTTTATTAAAATATTTTGAAAATTTACGAAATTAACATTATTAAGTACATGAATGTACTAATTTTCTATGAGCGCCGTCATTCGCTTTAATCTGTTGTTCTAGCTCTTCAAAATCTTCAGATGATGTGCATGGAATTTTTATCGATGCTACTGGTTTCTTTTCTCTTGATTTCATCTCTCTACGAAGATATTTCAACTCTTTCAAGATTGTCTTCATTAAATGATTATTTTCTGGTGCTTGAATGTCCGTTTTGCTCGTTTTTGCTGTAACCATTGGATTCGTTGATGACAAATTAATTGTTTGTCAATTAATAAAGCGAGACCGCAAACATTAATAAAACGGGAACAAACGTTTTATTAATGTTTGCGGTCTCGCTTTATTTTCTAAACAAATTTTTGAGAATGCGCGATTTGTGTGCTTGTTGCTGCTGTTATTTTATGCGTGCTCGGAGAAATTTATGTTTGTTGTTGCAGGTTTCATTGAGTCCAAAATATTCAGGGGGCCTATTATTAAATTTTTTTGCTTTCGAAAAATTCGAAAATCGTAAAGTCCTCCCTATTATGAACCAAAAAGAAAAATCGAAATCGAATTTTACGAAAATCAAATGCCAAAATTCGACTTCTCTCTATAGGTGACGAATATCGTATTTACGAAAACAATAATGTTTACTTATTATTTTTTTATTAAAATAAAATAATTTAATTGCTTTTAAAATGTTTACAAATTACAATTAATTTGAAACTTTTTTATTATTTAACTAAAACCAACACAAAATAGCATACTTCATTGTCGAAATCGAAAAAAAAATTCATAATAGCCCTCCTGTAGTCTCCATAAATAGGGAGTTATTTCTGGAATACAATTTTGAGATTCAATGATAGGCCTAAGGTCTGCGTTCGTCGCAAATCTAATGGATGGTATAATTTCTGTCCACCGTGGTGTGTATGATCATTTTTAGTTATAATGGCTAGTTACACTTTCAAATCACGATTTTTCCGTTTCACTGGGTTCGCTTCTGGATGATATTTGGGTATTAAGCGATCCATGATCCATTATCGGATATCATTCTCCTGTTGCATAACAAAGCGGAAATAATTCAACCCAACGGCTTGTGGTATCCTCTACAACTATAGTAACCATTTATATCCCTCGGGAGTAACAGGAAGTGGCCCAAACAGATCAACCGCCAGAACTTCAAATCGTTGCTGCATAACAGGCGTTTTAAGTAATCCACTTGACTTTAAGTTACTTGGTTCAAATTTTTGACACTCATTGCAATGTTTTATATTATACTTAGCGATGTATTTTCGCATTCCTTTCCAATAAAAAAAAAAAAAGAGTCAATTTCCCAAATCGGGATGATGAAGCTGCTCAAAACATGCTATTATCTTCGCCAGTTCACTGTCTTCTAACTGAATTTTTCGAATATCCTTATTAGCATAAATTGGAAATCAATTTGGATTGAATTTACTTCGCAGTCTTGTTTATTCTCATCATATGGTGGTCTGGACAAAGTGTCTGCGGCCAGATTAGACTGGGCGACCGGATGGTGATTTTAAGGACATTAGCCATTTGAGTGGCTGATGGTCGGTTTTACTTCGGTCCAATTGATATAACCTCTGAATTTGTGCAGGGCCCATACAACCGCTAAAGCTTCCCGTTCAGTAATAACAAACGGCTGACATATTCAACTGGGCGTTCCTCCACATCCTCCCTATGATGCAACACACATCCTCCCCCTAAAGCAAGACGGCCCCGATGGCATGGCTACTAGTATCAGTACGGAGAACATACGGTCTAGTTTCATTTGCCTGCGCTGAAGAATAGGCGCGCCAACTATAATCGTTTTAATGAATCGAACGCTGTTGAGGGTCATCATTCCATGCACATATCGAATTATATTTAGTTAGATCGGTTAAAGGCCGCGCTATTTCGGAGAATTTTGGGACGAACTTCCTATACCAGCAGGTCGATTCTGGTTTTCCTATAGGAAAAGGAATTAAGAAAAAATATTTACATAGCGTTTATGCCAAAAATATCATTTTCTGGCCTACTGAGAAATCATGTTTGATCTAAATTTTTATAATTTAGGAAATATTTTTTCCGTATCGAAATTGGATAGGCAAAATATTCCCAATTTAATTTTGTTTTTGAAAAAATTTACACCAACTATTTACCATGTATGCCAGAAAAAAATTTATTGTGGCAAAATTACTATGAAAATATTTTTCCTAATTCCTTTTCATATAGTCGATTCATAGCCAGAATCGACTTGCAGGAGCATATCTGCAAAAATGACTTGACTTTTCTCACATTCCGAGGCTCGATGCCCTCAGAAACTACGGAAACTTTATCGAAATCAGTACTAATACACTCTCAAGAAATCTTATACTCCCTCGAATCGATATACTCCCTCGAAAAACTTTCTCCAAATCACTCAAATGCTGTTGAAATATTGAAATGATTCATTTCGTCCAACTCCTGGCGGATAATATCGCGCTTTTCCAAGGACATTTTGTAGGCAAGGCCAAAAATAGAAAGGTGATCCTTGGTATCGATACAGCTCTCGGCACATGTAGTAGGGTCTCTCCCTAGCGAGAAAATGGATTCATTTTTTAGAAGAAATTTTTTTATATCTTCCCGTTGTAACTTGGAAAGGGAACATCCCTCGTCAGCCCTAAGCACATTAATCGATGATATGTCTATAGATAATTTCTGATCAGTATTTTATAGCCAACTCTGCTTCTGAATCATGAAACTTCCATTTGTTTTTAGCAAAGTCTATTACGGTTTGAGAATTTTTAATAAAATCAATTCCTAGAAGTGTTTTTGTATTGTCTGCGTCTGGAAAAACTATAAAAGTGGTAGAAATCGGCCGACCTTCTAGCATAACATCAGTTGTCATAAATAATATTTGTTGTCGTTTCTTTATTGCATCCGCCAAAATAATATTCAAATCCTGCGATTCGAAACGAGCCAAGTAGTATTTTATAAAGAGACACAGAAGCAATATTTAATTTTGCGGCTTTGTCGCTTATACCATATCCATGGTATAAACAGAATCGAATTTAGCAGAGAACGGATTGTGTTGTCGTTTCGAAACTAAAAGAGGACGTCTAACTCGACTTTTTTGGTTTTCTCAATTCAACATTGCCAAACACAAAACATACAACAGTTCTTAAACTTACAAAGGAAAGGGACAACATGATTATAAAAGTTACAGTGTCATAATAAAAATAAAATACAGTGCCGCCTTGATAAATACTTGTTCTGAATTTGGTATTGCTACAATTTTACAACTACGCATGTACATTTTTTCGTGTTTTTTCTGAAATTGTTGTATAAATTTCGATTCCATTTGGTTTCATAAAATAGATTCGGAATTGTGCATAGAGGGATAGAACGATGTGGTGTTTTGTGACGGCCTTTGAATTACGCCATCGATAATCTTCTTTTTATTGCTTTTTACGCTATTTGCCGTAGGCACTTGGCGAAACACACTTATACTTAATAAACACATTTTTATTAATCACTTGTTTTTTTTCGCAGAATAGCGCATTAATATTCTGCGAAACAAAAACAAGTGATTAATAAAAATGTGTTTATTAAGTGTTCTTTTTATTGGGCAAAAAACATTTATTAGCAAATGTATCATTTAATGTCTAAGGGTCCAAATTGTACTACGTCATTAAATATGTACAATAAATTATGAATGTTATTGGACACTGAATCTGCTCCATAAATTACAGCATTTTGTTCGACCAAATATTGCCAGAGAATTTGTGCATTTGTGAATTTTCATCACTGAAGATACCGCTCAAGATTATAATCGTAAATAAACTTTTTTATTTTATTCCGACTAGCACGCTCAAATTTTAGAAAAAACGAATTTTTTACGTTTTTTACACGAAAGTAGCTTTTACCTTTTATCTCTTCGGGATAGGAGATGAAATTCAATAAAATATTTTATGTGGCGATATCTCCCAATAAATTATTTAATAAAGCTTCAGACAGCTACAGCTCATAAAGCTATATGGCACTTCGGCCTGTGCCATTTCGTACCAGCACCATAAAAACTATTAAATTAATTTGTTAAATTTAGTTTAATATATTATTGTAAGTTTAAATATGTGTTTAAAAAATATTGTATATTTTTTTGCTCAACAAAACGAAATTAAGAACTATATTAAAAAATTAGCATCTGCCAAAATTTATAATTTTCTATTAGTTTTATTCTATTTTATAATAATTTAATAGATCAGATCAAGACAAAATACTGCCAAAAAAAAAGAAAATCATAAATTAATAATATTTTTTATTTGTTTTGTTCTTATTTTTAATAACTCGAATTGTTAAATTATATTATATTAAATTATATAGTTAATTTGCATTTATTTTTTTATTAATTTATATTAATTATATCGAGGAAATTTTTGAGCCATCGGTCGAACGTGTAGATGAAAAATTTGTGCCAAATTACTAGGATTGATTAAATTTTTCACTAGATACAGAGTTCGGATGCGCGCGACCAAATAAATTCCCTTCCATCATTTCATAATAATTTATATAAATTAATAAAAGTATTTAAAAATAAAAGTGAAAAGATATTATTATTATTATAAATAAATAAAATTCCTAAAAAATATTTAGTTAATATTTTTAAAACATTCTTTAATTTTAATTTTCAATTTTTATAAGGCTGAAATAAATTTTAAAATTAAATTAATTAACAAGTAATAAAAACACAATATACAATAATAAATTAATTATTGTTTTATAATTTTAAAAATAATTTTCCAGTATTTTACTTTTGATTTTTTTTTACGTTTCGTTTTTCATTTTAATAAATTTAATTACAATTATAAAATATAATTTCGATGTAATAAAATTTTATAAATATATTTAAGAGGAAAACAAAAATATATATTACATATATAAATATTTAAATATATATGAATATTTATATGTAAATAAGAAAAAGAAAAAACAAAAACCATGTATAAATAAATAGAATATTATTTTTGAATTAAATAGTAAAATTTAAAAACTAATTGTATTTGTGGAATTTTTAAATTTTTTTTTTTTTATTATGTATTTATAATTTGTATGTCAATGTGTTTTTATTTAGTCCACTATTCCTAATAGTACTGGACATAATGTGTTACGCAAACTAGATATTGGAACACCGTCTGATAATTCTCCGCGTGTTGGTATTTTAATATAAATTTTAGACGAAAAGAAATTTTGCACCACCTTTAATATACTCCGTATATATTTGTAACATTTAAAAATCTAACTTTTGTGATAAAGTTGGGGTCCTTTTTAAATTAGGTTGACATGATTGGCTTTGATTTTAAACGTTCGTAAACATATTCATGGTAGAGCAGTCGCATTCAAGTGCATGTTTTATAGTAGTCCCAGTCTATGCAGTTTTTGTTTTCTTTGAAACGTTTCCTGCATTTTGATAGGTTTTTGTTGGTTTCGTTCAATCGCCAAGGATGCCTAGGTTGATCCTAAAGACCAGTTTCCTCTTGTTCCTATAGATTGTTGTTCCTATAGATAGGTGTGTGTTTAACCAAAACAATGATAGCTTGGTTCTTCCAACTTCGTAATTTTCTAGCTAGTATTTAGTTAAATATTTATATCTGAATCGCTAGTATGAAGTATTTTCCGTAATTACTTTGGACAGACAACACTATCTGCCCGTTGAACAACCACTCTGCTTTCACTCAGATATCTTTTTTGCGTCTGAAAGCGTTTCATTAGGTGCCAACGGAATTTTAGCATATTCATTGTGGATAAATCTGCAAAATGCCCTCTTTAGCTTAGTATGTAGAGTGCTTGCTCTGTTTTTCGGGGGTCCCGGTTCGATTCCTAGTGGTGACCAGTAAAAAAAGTTGCGACTGCGGGTGTTTTTAACATGTCATATGTTATTCGTATGTGCTCGTCCATTTTCAAATTTACATCCATAGTAGTTACGGCTTTTTCCTTAATATTTTTTCGGTAACTTGTGCTGACATATTTAAATGTCAATTTGTGTACCTCAAGTCGCTTCTCGCTATGTCTCACTATGACCCTGCTGAATTATTCTCGGACGGGCAAGAGTGTTAGAATGAATATTTCAATTAATTTCTGATGTGCGAAAATACATTTTGATTAACGGTACAAGCCATCAAGCTTTTATTTCATTACCTAACGTGACCTAAGTTGCAAAAATGGTTGTGTAGCATTGATAGACGTTATTTTAATATTTTATTAATTAGCATCCCTTTTAACAGTCACCACCCTTGGTCAAGCTTTCATTCGGTTATTTTATCCAATATTGGACGAGTTCTGTCAAACTTATAAGTATTTTGTGACAGTAATTGCTCTTATCTCCAAATAATAATGGTAGTATATAATAGCTTTAGCTTAACCTTTTAATAAATTAATTTATCCATAAATTGGTTAAACATCTTACACACACCAGCCAATGCTTCAGTCACGAACTAGAGTAGCCTGACTCATTTTGCAATATATTTGTCACTGATCTGGTTTATAAACGTCTATATGCAAGGCATGTGTACATGCATCCTTATTCATGTTGCGATGTAAAAGCCAACTGGTCCTCTTCACGAGAGCTGTGCTATATTGCTGATTGCATTGGATACAAATCAGGGGCGGTATGTTGTATCATCAGTTTGAATCGTAATTCGAAAAAAGTCGAATGGTTTTTAAATTATTAGATCACTATTTTGTGCACATAATATTAAAATTTCTGCGAATTTAATAAAGGTAAGTTCTCTTTGGGGCATTGTTTCTGTGTAAGACTAATAACACTACGATATCAGCGTCAGTTCTTCAAGTTACGCCGGCACATTAACCTGCCGAAAAACTGTACGAGTGCGAAACCATCGTTCGTTAAACTCGTTCCCCTTGCTGAGTAACAACCTATACATCTCCTTGTACAATAGACGATGATGATTTATTATAGGAACACCGAGTATACCATCGAGGAGAGGCTGCAGAAGAAATTTGGAACTGCAATTTCGATTGTGTGAGCTACCTAGTATACATATTACTGATTATAGTTGGGAATGATCGCAAGGAAATAAAAATCCATGCCCAAATCTTTAAAATTCCACCTACTATCGAGACAAACAGCTGTACGTACGGTCCAAATTTCAATTCAAATGAGCCACAGAATAGTGCTAAGAGACTGCAAACTACAGTAGCGTGACGACATAAAGTAAGGGAGCTGAAGCATGACGAAAAGTTTAAGTTATTGGTGTTTGGCTAAAAGTTCATGATCTCCTAGTAGAAATTATTTCAAAAAATGTCTTTAATTTAATTTAGTTTGTAAATTAACAGGCGAACATAAAAAAAATCAAAAGATTCACGGTACATTAAATTTCGATGACGTCAAATACTTATAAAGCATTTGTTGATTAATGGTATTTTACGTTTATTCACCAATACATGTAAATTAAACACGGTGCTTTTAAATTATGTTCTCCTGGTAAAATTGGTTGATTTTTTCAAACAAATAAAACAAAATGTTCAATGTTATAAAATGTAAAATTAAATTTTGATGTAACAGGTGAGCAGAAATAAAAGCAATCTTTCAATTAAATATTAGTACAACTTTTCATCGCTAGATGTCAGTGAAGTCGTTAAAAAGAAATTTGCTATTTATTTGCCGTCAGATGGCAACGCAAGTCAATAAAAATATATATTTGTGCAAAATATTAATTTAATTCTAATTCAGCGCTGCAACCATGTACAATCCCATTGCCTCACATAAAAAAACATCATTTTTGTTTTAAATAAAACTCATTTAGAATTCTGTTTTGTAAATTTATTTATTTTAAATTACAATAACATTTAATGTACGTTTTACATGTTTATTTTGCTTTTAAAAATAAAAATCAACAAAAATATAATATAAAATCTTTCAAAAAGTATGAATGCGTTGTTCGGTTTCCCAGTAGCAAAATTGTTTGTAGTCCTATTTTAGGTTTTTTACTTAGTGCCTCTCATTACAAACATGAATAATAATTATAGATCAACAAACACAAACGGTTAAATTTTTAATATACCTACATACATCTCTAGAATATCTAATATTTTGTATTTTTTTGACGATTGCCGATTTTGGTTTCAAACATTTTTTTATACAAAAAAAACAATATAGGTTATTTAAAAACCTAATATAATTAATTTAAAAATTTGTATAATAATATAATTTACTTATAAACTCCTATATTTAAATAGGGAGGCGCAAATGTGTACTTTTTTATCTCTCTCTCCCTCTCTCTCTGTATTTTGTGGTGGCCCGCTCTGTCTGAACTTATTTATTTATGTAAATATTATATATATTATTTGATAAAATTATATTGAGTTAGTTTGCTAGTTGAACGATGTATTTCTCCAATTTGTCTGCGTTCGCACCCGAAAAACTATCGACCTGTTCACCATTTTTAATAAATACAAATGTAGGCATACTTGAGATGTTATATTTAACGGCAAGCTCTTCACATTCATCTACATCAACCTAAAAAAATAAAAAAAAAATAATAATAATTTAGTATATCGTTTTGAGATAAGGCCAATCAAATTTTCATAGGTGACGATTAGATAAAGATAAAGTAGAGAACTAGACTTAAATACTAATAATTCGAATTACATATAATGTTATCACATCGATTGTCGCGTAAATCACAAAACCTTGTTAATCGAACATCCTACTCTACAATTTTATACGTGCTATGATGGGGGAAATCAATTAAAAATATTCCATTTAATCGCGCATTCGTACAAATTTAGTAGTAAGTTGCTTGTGATTACAAATGGAATTTCCAAATTAAGCGTCTATTAAATCGAAATGTTGTGATTGCGCCATCATCAAAATATGTATTACCGATCCAAATTAGTTGTGTGTAAAAGAAGAATTATTTCTTGTGATTCACTGTAATCAAAAATATCTGTTTGTTACGAATATTTATATGTTTACAATTTATGAATGTATGCGTTTGGATGTTTATGCATTTTGTACATCAGCGCGAGAAGTTAATAAAAATATTTTAATAAGATAAAAAATGTATTAACTTCTCTTGATGATGTAACAAACAAAATGTATCATTTTGCTGCTGCTGCTTAGAGTTATTTATATTTATACACAAACGCTATACCTAAAAAACAACGCAAAGAAATAAACATTTCGTTGAATGAATAGAATATTGATCTAAGACAAAATTGAGACAGTGATTTAAGTGATACAGTAGGAATAAATAATAGTCTTCCATTTTGCAAAGATAAGATTCATGGATCTAAGATACATTGAAACATACGAGGGGTTAATACTTTGCGATTTCAAAGAAAAAGATTTTTTTTTTCAAAGAATTTCAAAAAAAAAAAGTCGTATTTTTTTACTTAATACGCCATGACCATGACCTACAATCCCTTAATACAAAGTTTGGCTCGAAAGTAAAAGTACTACATGAAGTTATAAAAGGTGCTCAAAATGTCCTCCTTGTGATTGAACACAGGCTAATATTCATTTAAGTAGACCTTTGGTTATTTCAATTCTTGATAATTCTTCATCCATCTGTTGAGCTGCTGTGTGTATTCGTTGTACTAATTCCTCTTTTGTTTCAATGGCATTGGAGTAAAAAAGCGTCTTTCATCGTTCCCCATACATAAAAATCTAATACAGTTAGATCGGGGGATCTTGCAGGCCAATGAATTTGACCATTTCTTCAAATCCATTTATTTGGATAATTTTCGTTTGACCATAACATTTATACCGTTGTGACTAGGTGTACCATCATGGTGATAGATAAAAACATGATGTTGGTATGTTTCTACTTTAAATCTACTTTAAATAGGAACATCACCAAGGAAGAGTGGTAAATCGTTTTGTAAAAATTGTAAATAACGTTCACTATTTAATGTCGATGTCGTTTGTTTTCTCGAATGATATTTTCAGCACCACACGCATATAGATTGTGAAAGTTTGTTATGTCATCTCTTGTCAATCGAAATTCATCCGTCCATAAAATACGTTTAGGAAAATTATCATTGTCAAAATTCCTTTCAATCAACCAATTACAAAACTCCTATCTGTTATGGCACTATCGGTAATAGTTCTTGAACAGGTGTTGTATGGTATGGATGTAGATTCTTCTTGTGCAATACTTGATAAATTCGGTAGAGAGACGTTCAATTGTAAAGCAAACCTATGCTCTATAAAATAGATGGATTTGCTGTTACATTACTAATTATTTCTTAGTCGACATCCAAATGATTTGGTGAAACTGAAAGAGTTGTTACTATATCTCCCAGTCTATGAATATTTGTAAATACTCTTGCGTCAGGAACGCATGCGTTGGAAATCTGTACCAGTGGCACATTCTGGCTTTCTCTGGGAATATGGAATTGTGAAAAATATTTTCATAGCATTTTTGTCTAAATTGAATTTTTCTGGCCTACTGAAGGAATAAGTTTAGTGCAACAATTTTCAAAACATAGTTAATTGGGAAACTTTTGTTCCACAAAATTAATTTTTATAGGGAAAATTAATATTTTCGCATTTAACTTTGTTTTCAAAATTTTTACAATAAACTTATTCCCTCAAATAGGCCAGAACAATACAATTTAAGGCTCAATAGATACGCTCCGATCCACTCATTTCGTTTCCGTTCCGATTTCCTAATACACAAATACAATACATCCGCTCCGGTTGTCAAAAATAGAATTAATACATACAATTTAGTTAATTAGTACGTCTTTAAATAGGAGGTACTTTTTCTAATTGGGATTCTCATTGGGATTCATGCGTCACAACTGTCATGTTCATATGACATTTGTGTTCAGTATTCATTGACATTTCACCATGAATAGACTAACGCGAGAACAATGCTTGCAAATAAGATGACAAATGCGAAGCATGCAACACAAAAGAAGATGCTAGACATATAATCGAAGATTGCAAAAGATATGACAACATAAGGATAAAATTTAAAGCAATAATGAATAAAAAAGTAGAAGAAATATTAGCTGATAATAAACAGGAAGAATACGCTGAATTAATCACCTTTTTAAGAGAAATCAATGCGGAAATTTAATAAGGGAAGATAACTTACATCAAGGGAACAAAATAAAACATCAAAAAAAAAAATAATAAAAAAAAGAACATAGTTTCACATATTAATCACGAAACATAAACATACAAAAAATTATTGGAACGCACAGACAACCCGTACATCGGACAGATGAAAAATAAAAGTAAGATAAAATAAAATGAAATGTCATATATAGAATCATGTAACCGAACTGTAAATTTTGGTGACGTGAACGATAATGTTCAAGCCAAACAAATAAATTAAACTATAAAAAAAAAAAAAAATGTTTGCAAATTGTGAAAAATTATTTCAAAAATGTTCAGTGAAAAATTGTTTTCGTGCTCTTCGACAATTTTATGGTGTTCATAATCGTCCAACTGAACGCACTATTCGCGAAACAATCAATAAATTTTGAACCACTTTTCATTATTGGATATTCAACCGACTAGAGTGCGTACAAGTCGATCTTTTGTGAATATTGCTGCTGTAACTGATAGTGTACGTGAAGACCGTAATCAATCAATTCGTCGCAGTTCTCAAGCTCTGGGTCTCCCGTATGGCGTATTTTGGAGAGAGATCTTGGTTTGAATGCATACAAAATACAGCTTGTTCAAGAATTGAAACCCGTTTGCCTTCCTTTGCGCCATCGATTTGGTTTATGGGCGTTGGAACAGCTCCAAATTGATCCGTTTTTTTATCGAAAAAATGTGTTCAGCGATGAAGCTCATTTTTGGCTGAATGGATACGTCAACAAACAAAATTGTCGTATTTGGGCTGATGAGCAGCCAGAAGATTCAAGAGCTTCCAATGCATTCTGAAAAATGCACTGTTTGGTGCGGTTTATGAGCAGGTGGCATCATCGGGCCGTATTACTTTAAAAATGCGGAAGGACAGCGTGTAAACGTCGACGGCACAAACTTCAGAGCAATAAGCAATGAATTTTTATTGCCAAAAATTCAAGATATTGGTGTAGCCGACTTGTTGTTTCAACAGGATGGTGTAACGTGCCACACAGCAGGCCAAACCATCGATTTATTGACAGAAAATTTTAATGAGAACATCACATCAAGAAATGGACCCGTGAATTGGCCTTCAAGATCTTGTGATCTGACGCCGTTAATTACTTTTTATGGAGGTATCTGAAATCACTTGTTTATATCGATAAAACACAATCGATTCCAGCATTCGCTTCCAACATAACACGAGTAATTAACGGAATATCGGCCGAAATGCTCTAGACTGCTCGAAAATCGAACCCATAAAATGGATCATCTAAGAGCCAGTCGCGGACAACATTTAAAAGAAATTATTTTCTAACATTAAATGTCAAAACCAAACTTACGTCACAAATACAATTTTGGATTATTAAATTGATTTTAATGCGTTTTATTTTAAAACTCCCGGAAGCTCTTATTGTATCACCCTTTATTTTGGAAACTTTAATTTGTGTGTGTGAGATTTTTAGAAGAGATTAATAGAATTAATACGTTTATGATTTTTTCTGATATGTCAAATACTATGTGAGGTTATGTCGTCCGCAAAAATCACAATTTTTGAGTCCACACAACTCACAATTTCAATGATTCAGCATGATTCTCTCAATCGTTCGCAACATTCGCGTATCTTCTTTGAGCACCTTATAGAAAGGAGTTCTCAAAGGAGCAGAATGCAGTGTAAAGTATTTTGTTCCTTTCGTTAGACTACTACCGTTAAATTCACTCTCCCATTTTCTCCACAGATTCATCTGAAGCATTCGAAGTACGTCTCTTGCACCTCTCCTTCCATACTTCTAAACCATGTCCATTTAATGCATCCTTTTTAGCTAACGTATTGGCTCGTTCATTCCTTTCGATCTGTCTATGTGATGGGATCCATTGTATGGTCGGATCACGTTGACAGAAACGAACACATTCAAAAATCATATCCACATACAAATTGCCGTCTCTTCCACCTCCACTTTTTAGCATGCATAAACCACCCTTGGGGATCGGAAAATATTACTATTTCCAATTCCTCTTCATTCCTAAGTTATACTGATGCTATCATCCAATTTAAAACATTTTTCCACATTCTTACTACGCATAAAAATACCAGCACCTACTCCATTCTCTCTCAAACTGGCATCTCTATAAACAATATCTTGTTGCAAATACCGCTTACTAATTTTCTCAAACATAATTTTGGCAATAACTTCATTCATCCCCTTATTATGTTTCTCCATATTCATGCATACATTAAGATTATTAGGAACGGGTTGCGGACCAGCATTACCTATACATAAAAACATGTTCATATTTTCAATTACAATGCTTGCTCTATATGTTGGTTTGTACACCGCCTTACTCTGTAATCACTGTGATCCACCCTCTCTTGTAATCGAGAGGTGAATCACCCAATTCAGACCACAGAGTATGTATTGAGGTTTAATTAATCGCACCCAATACCACTCTGGCACATGCATTCTCTCCTTTCATCAACTAACTAAAAGCTCCTTTCAAACCATTCTCATACACACTAATACCATATCCAATTTTGGAGGAAACAAGGGTCTTTCTCAACATATCACTCTCAGATGCGCGCCCTATTTAAGTTTGCACACCCGTTTAATCACATTTAAAAGTTCTTTGCAGTTATCCGCCAAAATTTTCTTGTGTTTCCCAAAATTCATAAGTCTGTCAATCCAAATACCCAAATACCTGTATGCATTCACTAGTTCAATTCTGTTAATATCCACATTAATGTTAAGATTTGCGAAATTCGTTCTAAAATTCATATACGCACATTTATTAGGATTTACTCTCAGATTTAGCATTTTAAGTTTTCCCATTAATTCATCTATTCCCTTTTGGGCCTTTTGAGCCGCCGTATGAATGGTTCTTTCTTTTCCAATCACTACAAAATCGTCTGCAAAGAAGGATTTGATTTTCTGCATTCATGCGGTACATCTCGCTGGTATATAGGTTGAACAGAGCTGGAGATGCTCGACTTCCTTGTGAAAGTCCCATATTCGTAACTCTTCCATCAAAACAATTTTTCTATCAGTCATAAAAACTTTTTTTCACATGCACATTTTCCGTGAACACAGTTTAAACTTAGTATTGACTGGTAACAGTTGACCCGATTGTAATGGCAGTAGTTCTTTCTCGAATATTTATCTTATATATTTCTTTCGCCTTATTTTGAATTAATTGCAAATGCGCTATTTTGGTTTTGTTCAAAGAGCCCCAGACAGAAATACAAAGATTAAATAACAATGAAAAAGCACGTAAAACCTTTTGCAGGTCAAGAAAAATGTTAAAAGTTTTAGATTTCCGAAAAATCCTGGGTTGAAGGCCGAACACAAATCGTATAGCGTACTAATAAACTAGTATGAACTCCGTATTGTTGTTTACTTAGCACTTTATTTCTCTCCAGATGGCTTAAAGTCGAGTTTTGAAGGCTGATTCAAAGATTTCTAAATAAATGAACAAAAAGCAATGATAGTTAGATTTATCCGTCCTTTGAAATTTTAAAAACAATCTTAGGGCATTTCATCAGCAAATACGAGTGGATTGATAAATATTTAGAAGACCGCAACAACTTCTTTTGTTTGCCATGAATTGTGTTCTTTTAATAGAAAGCTATCAAATTTTTACGACATTTGGTTGAATAGTTTCCTAGTTAGAGTCGTTTTGTAGTCATTTTCATTTAGTCACGTTTAAAACCAAAAGAAACCATCGATGAAATGAATACATTGTTAGATGAACATGCACACCGTTTATAATTGGGTAAATTAAATTAAAACGTGGCCCCACAAACACAAGTGATGCTGAACGTTCAGGAAGGCCTTAAAGGTAACAAAACCAGTGGCACTATTCTAGTAATTCCCCGGGAATAGGGAACTGGGGAAACAATTTTTATGTAATTTCTGTTCAAATATTTTTTTCCGGCATACTGAAGTAAAAAGCTAGTGTTAAATTTTTTGAAAACTGAAATTAAATTGGGAATATTTTTCTCTGCCAATTTAGAAATGGAAAAGTTATTCCCAATTTATAAATATTTACATCAAACTTTTCTCCTCAGTAGGCCGGAAAAACAAAATGTTTCAACAGAAATTACATATAAATTATTTCCCCAGTTCCCTATTCCCGGGGAATTACCAAAATAGTGAAACAAGACGTCGAAAAAGAGTATGAAATCATTATGAATGACCGTCGTATAAAGTTGAGCGAAATTGCCGACATCTCATATGAACGTGTACGCAACATCATATACGAAGAATTGCATATGAAAAAGCTGTCAGCAAGATGGGGTGCCGCGTTTAAAAAATGAATCGAACGGTCATTTCTAAGAAATATTTGAGGATGTTTCGGCGCAATCCAAGTAAATGTTTGCATCGATTCATAACGGTTTATGTAGAAAATGGTTCAAGTGCTCCAAAACAAGCAAAAATTGTTGCATCAGCTGGTAAGGTGATGGCTGCTGTCTTTTGGGGTGCACAAGGCGTTTCAGCGGAAGCCAACTGAATTTTTGCAGAAGACGGTTCAAATACTCCAAAGAAAGCAAAAATTGTTCCATCAGCTGATAACATTCATCTATCTTGAGAAGGGTAAAACTATCACAGGTGAATGTTATGCATCATTATTAAGCACTTTGAATAAAAAAATTAAGAAAAAACGGCGGTTTGAAGAAAAAAAATTGCGCTCTTCCATCATGACAATGCACCATCTTGGAAACACAGCAAAAATTGGATGAATTGGACTTCGAATGGGCTGCTAAAAGGAGACTATGTTGAAAAATAAAGTAAATTTTACTTTAAAAAAAATATTGTTACTGTTTCATTCTAAGACTTATCAATCTACCCTCGTACACCTTCACTAAATGATTTATTCATTTGATTTGCTAGATTGCTGGAAATCAGCTCATCAGATACAAGAGATGAATTTCCTGTTCTGTGACATCGTCAAAATTGAACGGCTGAGTCGTTTTAATTGTTTGTATGTTAAATTTTTCATTTTTAAAATATATGTATTATGCAATTCATTATCAATCCAGGGCTTTACTGGTTTTTTCCCGGTACGCAGCATAATTTCGCTTATAGTTGTAAATGTATTTTTCCTGGTTAATAATTTATTAATGAATGAGTCAAAATTATTATTGGTACTCTGACACGCATGAATAAGAATATAATAGCTAAGAAGGTCATCATGAAGTAGGTTGCTGTTTGTTTTAGTGTGTTTAACAATAATTAATGATTCACTGTATTGCTGAAGAACAGTTTTTAAACTAGCAACGATAAAAAATATGGTCCGATTTGCTGATATCCAGATGAAATTTTATAATGTTCATATTTAGGTTGTTGCCAATTATGAAGCGTTTAGTTGTTATGGTTTTACTATCATATAAATAAAAAGCCAAATTCATATGTAAAAATTTTCTTAGTGGTAGCAAGATGCCTAGCTTTAGTCGTAATAGTTTTAACACTAATACACCTTTTCGAATGACTTCATATTTTTCGTACAATCGTCGTACATTTTCTATTAATTTCATAAATTATTTAAATTAATTATGAAATTTCTCGTAAAAAATCTATAGTAAAATTAGTCATTAAGTTGACCAGTGACTAACGATGTGACTAAGTAGTGGAATTTCGATGATAAACTAACTACCTAATTATACGTTACGTACTTGAATTACGAAATTCTTATTCCAATGGTTTTCACTGAAACATGAGGGTTATTTATCACGTGCTTGAAAAAAATGTTGTACCGTAATTGTAAGACTGCTAAGTACATATGCAATTGAAAAAATATATAAATTGCAATAAATTGAATTAATTGGGTATAGCTGGGTAGTATATTGCAAATTACAGTTTGCTCACTCTTATTCGAATTTAGTATATTCGTTTAATATAATTTACGAAATTTTGGTTATTTTAGAAAAAAGGGTTCCGAAAAATGATAATTATAGCAAATTTCTGTTTAATTTTAGTCCTGATTTCGAACGACCAATTTATAGCGTACAATTTTTTTTTGAAAAGATAATGTTGGAATTACCCTAAATGCAAATAAATATAAAATCCCCAGATAAACAACAATGATAATTTTTGTGTAGGCTGAGCAATAGGTCGATGAATAAAGTAAATTTCTGCACCTAAAATAATTATCGTTTAAAATAACGTCACCATTTAAAATTAAATATAATTGTTTATTGTATTTAATTTAATCGCGCGCGTGTCTGGTACGTGTGATAACAAATCTCTAAATTACTAAGTGGAATTATCAACATAATTAAAATGAATTAACAAAATATAAAACTATGTATATTTTTCCACGGGGAGAATGAAATTATCCATCCCAATAGCATTCTGGATATATCCGGATCGTATACGAACCAAAAATATTGGTGTGTCAAGGTTGTCTTGAATTTTATTTATCAATACTTACTTTTAATACTACAATTTTATCAGCGTATCGTTCTGCGAATTCTTCTAGTTTTGGTGCGATAATTTTGCATGGACCACACCATGTTGCATAGAAATCTACAACAACTAGAAGGCTGCCGGCTTTCTCGAGTGCTTCATTGAATTCATCCTGCAATGCATACAAAAAAATAATAAATAAGATGTTTTATTTATAAACTAACGAAAAATAAATACAATTTCTTTTATTTGTAGTGTTATGATATGATCACTCGTTAAAATTAAATCGCGGCACACAATAAAATCATTAAATTTTTTTCGTTTTTTCATTTCGTTTTCTTACCGCTCGCATATTTCTAAATGATTCATTTAAAAGTAGTAAATTGGTGTAAGAAATACCAAAAAACACAAAACTATGAGAATGCGGACAAATGACTAAACAGAATACACTTGAAAGCTAGGTCGGAATTTACGAAAGTTTAATTCATAGTTTTTGGTTAATGGTGGTGGTAAATCATCATACCACACACAAACACTTATAAAAAAAGTCTAAATGTTTTCGGTTTCGCCTATTTTATATCATCAAGTATTGATTTGTAATTTGATTAATTGTAATAGCAGCTATATAGAGCACATGACAAGAAAATAAAAGGCGGGCCAAGTGATTAATAATATACATATATCAGAAATATTTCACGAAAGTACGCGTGTTTATATTATGTTTACTGCTGTTGTATGTTATGCTTATATTTTATGCGTATAAGAAGTTTAATTAACAAAATTACGTCATTATTAACTTCTTAAAACGAAGAAAAATGACTTAAGCATTTCCGAAATAAATTTTAGTAATTTACATTAAAAACCAGCTTTACAATATTCAAATTTGTTTATCAAGAGCTGTGACATAATTTTATCTACGACTCAAGCCACGTGATTTCTATATAATTTATTACAAGTTTAAATAAATTAATTCGACCCTCGAAAACTTATTCAATCCTGTATAGTAAGTATTAAAATAGGACGGCGTCGATTAATTGGTTTAGACAAATCCATACGAATGGTTTAGAGTTTTCAAAAACATTTGGTAAAATTCATTGTTTTTTGTCTTTTAATTTAAGTGGCTCAGCGAACCACTAATTCTAAAAGCTTTGTTCTGTTAGGCGCTTCGGTTCATTGGTGCAATCCAGTAGGTTCCGCAGCTCCTCGTTGTTATGCTGCTGCTGTCGCAGTACATGACTCCTTGCAAATTTATGGATTTCATCGCTGACGTATTCCATGTTTAAGTCTCGATGGAAATTGTCATTTCTAATGCTCCAAGGAGGATTCACAATGCTACGTAGTACTTTGTTTTGAAATGTTTGAATGATCATCACTGCAGTTTTCTTTGTGCAGCCTCAAAGCTGAATACCATACGTCCAGATAGGCTTTAGGATTTGTTTATATAACAGCAATTTGTTGTGAGTTGTCAGTTCCGAGTTTCTTCCAATAAACCGATGCATTTTTCTGAATTTTAAATTCAGTTCTTGCTTTTTCTTTTTAACATGCGCTTTCCATCTGAGTTTAGAGTCTTACGTCATGCCGAGGTACTTAGTATTATCAGAATATGGAATTTGTTGCGAATTCAGTCTAATCGGAATATATTCTAATTTCCTACTTGTAATGTTGATGTGTTGATTTCGATTCGTTAAGTGTTATTCTCCATTGTTTTGTCCATTTATTCAATATATTAATAGCATTTTGTAGTTTCCTTGTGAACTCAACAATACTTTTTTGTAATATCTCTTGCTTATCAGGAGTACTTTCCCAGGCGGATTTTTGTACACTTTCAATGAGGTTTTCCAGTTATTCTATCGTGTAAACATCTTTTTTTGGATTATATCTGGGTGGGCAGAAGATTGATGATATACTAGATATACTACAGCTCTTGTTATTTTTGACTTCAATAGATACAGTAGCTACTTGCATCTCTTCCTCTTCTATTTTTAATTCTTCGTGGTATTTTATATTATTCTTAATATAGATTGCTGTCCCGCCTCTACCTTTTTCTGCTGGATGTAGAGATTGATAGCACTGATATCCACGTATTTTGGCATACGAGGTTCTGGTAAAATGACTTTCTGAGATTAGGCATATATCAATTTTTGTTGTGTTTAAAAATACTTCTAATTCTGAAATGCACTGTGCAAGGCCATTTGCATTCCAGTGTCATTATTTATTCTTGTTAAGTTTGTATGGACTAGAATGAAGGTAGTCAATAACTTCTTTAGTTTTACTTGACGCATCCGTTATTCTTTTATCTTGGCTCATCGATGTATTTTCCAGTGTTCCTAGTCTCTCTTCTTGTTTTTTCAGTAGCTCGCCCATAGAACCTAGTCTTTAGCCCTGCCCAGCCAGATGTGAATTGAATGCGTTTACCTTCTGAAGTATTTTTTGCAGGACATGGTTTTCCTGACTCGATGCAATCTTAATATTTTCGTTCTGCTTAGCGATTTGTGCATATGTTATGCCTACTCTTAATTTGACGCTATTTAGGGGGATTTGCTTTGAGTAGGATTGCATCCTAGGTTGAGAACTCTTACTTGTTTGATTTCTCTTGTTGTCTCTCATTCTTTGCAGTTCTTTCGCTACCTCGCAGCCCCTGCAATTTGCTGGGTGATGATTACCACATTTCACTTGTTTGTTATTACTTTTGTTGCATTCTTTTGATAGATGTTTCCCGGTGCAGTTTAAGCCTCTCGGCTCTCTATTACATTACTTGCGTGTGTGGTTATACGCCTGGCAGTTGTAGCATTGTGAGATTCTAGTAGTGTTCTTTTTAATGTATCAATCTTAACTTTCATATTAAGGATTGCTTTGATTCCATATACCCTATCAATGCTCTCAGCGTTGTAAAATGTCAGCACGAAAAGGGGGAGGCCAACTTGGGTTGTTTCTCGTTCACTGTTTGCGTTTATAGGCACCTTTCTCTAAAATATGTTCACAGCGTTTAGGGTTTTGAATCCTTTCTGGTTAAGTTCCTCAATTATTGCTTCGTTTGGGCATGTATAATGTAGCCCTCCGGCCATGACTTTTAATTGGTTGCTCAGCTTTGTTTTCATAGGTGAACAATTCGATGTTTTGAGCGGTGATTGCATTTGATAACATTCTGTAGGTTTCTGTGCAGTGACTTTATATTTATCGTTTGGAACTAGCTTCACTATTTTTTAATTGTTTCGTATTCACTAACATTAAGTATGTTAATGGGTGGAGGTGGTATCTCTTTATGTATTGGTTGATTTTCCTGCATTTTCCCTTGGTTGATTACGTTGGATGTATTAACTGGTTGCAGTGGTCTCTCTTTCGGTAGCAGTGATACGTTCTTACATATGTACCTCTACTAGGTCCGTGTATGACTGTTCAAGCCGTTGGGGCTGTGGTTTTCTGACGCTGTGTTGATTGTTCCACCTCAGGCGAAGATTCTTTTTCTTTTTTTGGTTTGATGTTTAGTTTTAATTTACCTTCGTATAAAACTCGTTTCAGACGCCAATTCATCTTCATCTGTTTCATAGATAGCTATGGTATTTTCTTTTGCTTGATTATCATTTTTGATTACAGCAATTAAAAAACGATAATCAAGCAATTCTTTAAGCTGTTGAACTTCTTTCAATAACTGTTCATTGATTTTCATTAAGCTTTCTATCGATTTCTTTAAATCAACGTTTTCTCTAACGACGTCGTGGTGGTTTTCTTGGTTTACGTTCTCCCTGCGTTCAGCATTTTCGTTCTCCTGTTAGGTAGCGGGATGCATTTATCTAGTTGGTGATCTAGAGATACGTGTGCTTGGTATAAATGGGTTTCGCAAAGGTTGGTTCACCCCAGAATCCCTTGCGCCTGCCCTGTATAGTTGACGTACCACCTGGGGTATACATTCCGTTTTGTTGTACACTCATTGCCTTAATGATTCGTTTATTGTTTGGGGTTACTTCCCCTAACCAGAATTGGTCCGCGGATGGTGTTTTATTTCCCATATTGATAAGTAACTATACGTAATGCTCGTATATTTACTGTCATATAGTCTCTGTGTCACATTAAAATGTGTATCCTCTTTTATTAGCTTCATGTTACATACACTTCGTAGACCTTAAATAAACCGGGAATAGTTATTTATGATCTTTTGGATTTGAAAGATGCCTTAACAAAGTTCAAGAAGCGCTATCATTTTAACATGATCGGGTTTATTCTTTTGAGAACTCGAAATGTTTAATTGATTTAATTTTTGAACATTTTATATTATTATTACTATTAAGTAATTTCGTTGAAGTTTTTTTTTCAAAATAACGAGTGATCTTTCTTCCATCCTAGCCAGCATTTTATTTTAAACATAACGGACAAGTTGGCACAGCGAAAAAATGGATACACATTTGAACGGATAATTCATAAACTAATGGCGTTTTCTTTTTACAAAAAAATGGCAAAAAATTTTGATGTACATCAAATTTTTTTGATGTAAATCACATTTACTTTCTCTTTTAGCGGAAAAAATAGCAAAAAAATTTGATGTACATCAAAAAATGGAAATGTAGATTTTTACTTCGATTTTAACTACCACATACACATATTTATATAAATATAATACTGCAATCGTAAATATTGTCAAATACATCAAACTCGTCATTTGAATTTTTTTTCAAAATGGTTTATTGTTTCGGCATCCCTTTCGGGTTTAGGCACATTACGATAAAAACACATCAAATTTTTTCGTATTCTTTTTAGTTATCGCAAATTTGATTAACATCAAAAACGTAAAAGAATTCGCTATAAGCATAGACAATTTCTCGGCTTACAATTAAAAACACTACATACCGCACTAGCTTCTAGATTTGAAAATAAAGTTTATTATTGTAGTTTCTCCACATAAAATTTGATTTGGCTTAGAAAAAAAATTGTTAAAAAATTGCATTTCATAAACTTATGAGAACTCTAAATAATGTTGGAAACAACACAATATACGTTCAACTGCAATATCATAAAATAGTATCTCGAAGTAGTTGCAAACGAACTGCAAATTCGCACGACATTCCCATAAAAAGGCAACACCCGTGATATGAAAGCGTCAGTCCCGTTTTGTTGGAAACTAAAAACATATGAGGCGAAAGTATATAAAATCTTTAAGGGCCAAATCGATAAATTAAACTAAATGCTCAACTGCAAATATATTGTTTCTTTTGGTATTTTTAGACGACGATAAATTACCTGTTTGAACTGCAACCTACTCTAACAATTTGGCAGTTAATTAAAAATTGTCCGTATGAATGTTGATGCTATTTTATTTTATTTAGCCAGTAATGACTATTACATGGAACTTTAGAATTTAGAAAAATGTAATTCCACAACAAAGTTGCAGTTTTGCCTATCAATTTGGTCTAACGTTCGAAATTTCAGCGCTTTTGTTTGTAAACTCATCCTTTTGGGGATAAGCGTTTCATGAAGTTGGCCAACATATAGTTTGCTCGGGTATTACGGATTCACGCACTTTACGCGTATATGGATCTATGGATTGAGTAAAAATACATATCTAAAATTAAGTCACACAGTTCCTAATATGTTCATGACATCCAAGAATTGGGTTTTGTGTTTGTAGTCAAATTAGTAGAAATTTTATAGGGCATTACGTAAACTATAAATTTGATCATCGCGATGAAATCACAAAATATTAATTAGAAAATGAATAGCAAGAAATTATTTATTTTATATCTCCAAATCTTCACTAGCAACTGTTCAAAAATAAATTATATTAGTATTTGTTGGTAGGTACGTATATCGCGAATGAAGCACGGCAAAGGTCTTATCTATTTGATAACTATAATGAAAATCCAAGCAAACTAAACTTTGAAGTTTTGTGTAAATTTAATTTTACAGTTAACAATTATGGCGTTTTCTTTTTACAAAAGAACGGCAAAAAAATTTTATGTACATCAAAATTTTTTGATGTAAATCACATTTTCGCGTTCTTTTAGCGGAAAAAGTAGCAAAAAAATTTGATGTACATCAAAAAATGGAAATGAAGATTTTTACTTCCATTTTAACTACCGCATACACATATTTATATACATATTATACGTCAATCGTAAATATTGTCACATACGTCAAACGCGTCATTTGAAATTTTTTCAAAATTGTCTGTTATTGTTTTCGGCATCTCTTTCGGGTTTAGGCACACTACGATAAAAGCACATCAAATTTTTTTCGTATTCTTTTTAACTATCGGAAATTTTATTTATTAAAAACATGTAAAGAATTCGCGATTAGTCTTAAACGATTCATTCTTGCTTTATTTTGCTTATTGTTATTTTTAATCAAAATAAAATAAATATTATGCAAAAATAATTAAATATTTCTTGGTAAATTTTTGATTCTCTTTCTATTTGAACAATAAAATCTCCAAATGACTGAGACTTGAAGTGTTGTGCAAAATTAAGAAACATCCGAATTTTATTGTATTGCCGCAATATTGTGTATCGCATTAATTTTATTTGATAACGGTCGGTTGTGTTCACTGCGCGACTGAAAGTAACAAAAAGTTACTTTTTTTGACTATTCGTCGTTCACTGCTTCGATTGTCACCGACACCAAACGACAACTTTTCTATTCACTGCTTAGGTTGTCATCGACTCCAAACGACATTTTTTAACTGCAGTTGAGAGTGTTGTTAATGAATGTTGCAGCTGTCATTCTTGCCATTTTCAAAATGGATAAGGAATTTAAGTTTTAATTGATGAAGAAAACAGTTTTGTTCAACTAAAAAATTTAATTTGTATATTTAATTTGGGAATATATATGTATAATTTAACAATATAATATATTTAATTTGGAAAGATAACATATTTAATTTGATAATATTTGCAATATTATTTATTAGTTTATCCATGGTCCACATTCATAGGAATAATATTTACTTTTACTATTCTCACTCTTTATTGATAATTATAGACAGACTTCTATAGGCACGCAAACTATAATATATATTATGAATATAATTTAAAATTGACAGATTGACAAAAAATGACTAAATGTCGTTCACTGCGATAAAAGTTACTACCGAGTGACACCGATGCTATTTGACATTTCTAACAACGACTACCATGATTTGCAGTGAACAGCACCATTGACAATTTCTCGTCTGTGGCACTATTCTGGTTTTCCCTGGGAATAGGGAATTGGGAAAAATATTTTCATAGTATTTTTGTCTAAATTGTAGTTTTCTGGCCTACTGAGGAAATAAGTTTGGTGTAAATATTTTCGAAACAAAGTTAAATGCGAAAATATTTTTCCCTATAAAAATTTTGTGGAACAAAAGTTTCCCAATACACTTTGTTTTGAAATTTTTTGCACCAAACTTATTTTCTCAGTAGGCCAGAAAAACACAATTTAGACAAAAATACTATGAAAATATTTTTCCCAATTCCCTATTCCCAGGGAAAACCAGAATAGTGCCACTGGTCGATGTGAATTTCAGGGTTCGTGTCTCGGATTTCGATGCCAAGTTTTGTGCAGATTGTCCCAGTTGTTTTGCAGATATCAAATATGTAAAATGCGTATTATTCATTTATAGCGGAATCTATGATGTGGTGAAAAGTGATTCACTCACGGTAAATATTATTAGTTGAAGAGTTACATGTATGAAATTTTGTAAAAACATTCTAAAGGGTTGACAAACATTCCATCTGTTAGTTTTTTTATATTAAAAAAACACATACCTCTAATGTATGTTGGGAATTGAACAACATTTTTTTTTAATTGAAAATGAAAGTTCGTTCTATGCCATTTATGTATGGAATACAACATCGTTCATGTGACCACCACGGTTCCTGTTACAGGCTTACATCGGGATATCAAAATTGTTGATGCCTTTTTTCAATAAAAACAATGCCAATGACTCAATTTCAGCTCGAATGTTGTTCTTAATATCTAATTCACTTTTCAAAATACCCAAAGAAAATAAACTATCGGTGTCAAATTGCATGATCTTGATGGCTAATTGACATTAGTTATTCAACTTATTGAAGCGGTAAAAAAAGCAAAATAAGTAATAACAATTTTCGAGAATGTTGTTCGGAGACATTTTAATTAACCGTTTTCAGTACTTAGTAGTTCAAAATATAATATAATTTAACATGAGCGTCATAATCGACAAACCACATCCTTTCTACACCGCCAATACCGGTTTTGAATTTTAACGGAAAAGTGGTGTAGTGGTTCTTGGCACTTGGACCGGGAAATACTGGATTTGAATCCCACCAGAGACTGGCTGCAAAGCGAATAAAAACGCAACTAAGACCCTCTGTTGGAGTGCAGAATTCAATGCCGGCCCACTGTCCATGTCCGTACAGGTTGTCATGGAGCTTGGTGGTATACTGTAATGGTGTGAATGGGTGGTGTGTGCGTGAATGAAAAAGAGGGTCAAATACGTCAAAGGGCATTAAAGCAACGCGATTTTCTTTCTCAATGGTGTATTTCATTGCTAACGGATTTTTAAATTTTTGTTAATTTATTCTTATTCGGTTGCTTACACATGTATCTTAAAACATACATCCAAAAAGTGTACGTAGAATCTTTCTAAGTGAAAATGCAACATTTTAAAGTGCTAATATTAACATTTTTTTTATCGCAGAATCCGGCCATCGTTAACGTGGCATTAAATGGAAATTCGTTATGTCGAAATTATTAGAGATATATCTGAAAAAGCGCGTCTGTTAACTCTTTTCGTTAAGCTCTTATCGTCGTTAAGCTCTTTATTTTCCTTTTTTGCTTAAATTGAATTTTCAAGACAATTGTTCGCCAAACCACCAAACTATTCTCGGGACGAAATTATACATTAAAATCAATCTTTCATAAAAAATATTTGGGAGTGTGCGAGAGGTTGTAATACATTACATTAGAGCTGGAGTTGTCTAAATTTTGATAATGTGTTGATTGATATTTATGTATAACGTATGTTATGGTTCGAATCTACAATCGTGTTATTTTACTAGATCTTGAAATGTAAAACGATTAATATCAAATAAAAATATGCGTCAATAGAAAACTACAAAAATTTAAACCGCAATCAAAGTGCAAATAAAACACCTAGTTATTTTTTAATCTAAAGTAAAGCGACAACTATTTAGCTACACCATTGAAATGCAGGTTGCGTAAGATTCCATGCACAACTGAGTCATCGTTAAATCCGTGCATAAAATTCAATTTTATAATAAAAAAAATCCATACATAAAATTATTAGAATATCTAGGTTATATTAAAACAACACACTAATCACATTTCAAAGATTATACAATATACAAAATATTATTGTGTTTAAGAATTTTATAAAATACACATCATGAGAGTATTTTAAGAATTATCTATTCGTCATCATAAAATTATAAGCAAATGATTAAGATGTGGTAACCGACAACATGATAAATGTACCAAAATCGTGCAAACAAGAATTCATATTGCATTGCATCACGAGAAAATTATCATAACGCAAAAAAATATGTTTCCCTCGTGCAAGTATGAATTAAAATCAAAACGTCAAGGTTAAATAGAAAAAGCGAATAATAAATTTATAAAGAATTAATCACTATCAAGTGACAAACTACATATTTGCAATCATATTTAATTTGTCACCCTATTATACCCAAATTATGGCGCTAAACTAAGCCGATTACTAATGTATATGAGAATTATGTCTCGATATAAAAATATGAATACGATTCACTTGGGATTCCTTACAATGGAATAAACAACGTATGCAAACAAAATATGAGTAATTTAGAATAATATCCGAAGCTTGATAGACTAAATTGTCAAACTATGTATATGAATAAGAGAATATACGAGTAAATTCTGTTAATCTAATCGCTGTTCTAAAAATGTTTATATACATATTATAATGTAACAAATAAAAAACAGTAAATCAATGCAGAATACACCCCTACATATGTTTTAAACATTCACATAAATAATTAAAATCAAATAATGGGATTTTCTAGTAGTTATTCATAACAAGCGAAAAACCGTGTTTATATATACTTAACTACTCGTGTCGTGTAAACCTGACGTAACTAAATATTTGATTGATCTGATTTAAAATTTATTACGACACAAACACTTCAATGAAATGAATTTCAAAATTATCAAAAAGCAAATTTTATCTGCCTTTCATTAGACAATGGAATCATTCATCATTTGAAATAAATTTGATCAACACTTTTTGACATTATTCAGCCGGGAAAAAATTCTCGCTAAATTTGCATCTTAGGACGAGCTGTGTGTGTGTGTGTGTGTGTATATGTATGTATGTATGTGTGTGTGTGTGTGTGTGTGTGTGTGTGTGTGTGTGTGTGTGTGTGTGTGTGTGTGTGTGTGTGTGTGTGTGCGCGATGGGGCATCGCCTTATCGGAACCACATGTTCTGTAGACCTAATTGATCCAAGAAAGTTTTCCAACATGTTCCGACAGTTACTCTACGAGGGTGTAGTGGTCTTTGGAGTATCAAATTATGGGTTTCAGGCCCTAATAACGGCTGCTCTGTTTATTAATAAACCCAACCAAGTCGAAATGTGTTTCGTCATTCAATGATTTTTGCCAAAAATAAAATGTTTTAATTAAATTTAAATTTCCACAATCATTTGCTTTAAAATTCTTTATATTATTCGAATTTTTCGCCGACGTCTTTAATCGTTTCGGGGCCGTATTCGGAAATCGGAATTTTTTCTTTAGTAGTGGAAAAAATTATGTTTCTTAATTTAAAAAAAAAACGAAATTTAAAAAAAAGATATTAAAGAAACCGACGAAAAATTCGAATAATAAAGAAAATTTCAAAGCAAATTTTATTCCGATTGGAGAAATTTCCACCAATTTCAAGAATACGGCCCCTGGAAAATAAAAAGCACCCTGTACAAGAGTCAAAAATTTATAGTAATTATTACAAATTTGCGCTTAAAGTTGAATTGATAAACTAATACAGATTTCAATTAACACAGCTATTAGATGAATCGTTTCTGAAACGGAAAATTCTTCGAACAATTATTAATTAATTTTGAAATTATTAATCTTTCTATATTTATATTTAATTTGAATCAAACTTATTAATTTTAGTATTCTGGAATATGTTAGGCAACATTATCATAAAATTTGTGTAACATTTAAAATCAGTATCCGATAGCCAAAATCAGAGAAAGAGTAGAAAATTGCTTAATTTAAAATTCGAGTTTGAAAATGATATGAAAATTTGCCATTTTTGGTAAATCAAACGCATTCAGCAAAGCTTTAAAATCTTAGAATAAATCACATATTAGTCAATATTACCAAAAATTGATCAAATCACTTATAAAACGAACTAATTTAAATTACTCGAATGAATGCAAAATTAATTGAAACTAAATTTTTATAATATAAAATAAAAGTCTGACAAACACACGACACTCTTAGATATCGCTCTTTGTTTTCCAGTTTTTACTCTTCCTGATTTTGATCCAGATACAATTTGTTTTAGTCTCCTATATTGTGCCGGCTTTCAAAGCCGCTCTGCTTTGTAATGTAATGTAAATTACCATAAATAACAACAAATCGGAAACATCATGTTTTTTTCATCAGACACAATGTCTGATTCCCTCTCATTAGCGAATTTAAACTAAGGCCAATTATAACAGTTTTTTTTTAAATTTTAAGTTCTCGAGTTTGCGATAGCTTTTATCGAATTTTAGCTATGTTAAAATCAAATATGGGCAACACTTTTAATCGTATACGATAGATGAAACAGTCCTCTGATAAGTACAACATAAACAAGCGAACACAAAAGTTCGATAGTTTATCTGCAATATCTCTGTCTTCTATAGTTCTATACTGTAAATAATTCACTTTTTAATTTTAAATTGACTAAATTCGACTTAGATAAGCTATCGCGGTCTCGAACAATTGTTTTTCAAAAAAACGTGGTTTTAGTTAAACTACTATAAAAATTCCTCTATGAAATTTACTAGTGTTTTTAAATATTGGCCTCACAGCTTGAAAATAAAAATGGAGGGGTGATTATGTTGTGGCTATCATCCGACTTTCTTTTAGATCTCGAATACACCAAATCATTTCTAAAGTAAAAAATTAAACCTACCGTATTTTTAAAAATTGTCTATTTCAAAAATCACTGTTAGTGTAGAAAACCAACGAGGTTAATCCTTGTTGAAAATTTAATCTTTAAATTTATTTGAAACTTTTAATTCTTTGTTGTTTTTTGTAAATGCTATACTTTTCAACATCACGGTAAAAATTTAGAGCTCCTACGGAAGCTGCAAATTCCTGTACACAGATTTACACACAATTCGCAAGGATCTCCCGAATTATGACAAAAACGCATGTATGAAGTTTCAGCTATATCAGTCAATCCACATGTACTGTACTGTATGGTACTGTGGATTTTTCGTCAAAAATCGTTATTTCCGCTTAAATTTTGGAAAAATGATCTTGACCGATATTGTTGTAAATTTTATTTAGAATCTTTTAGTTCATATTCGTCATATATGTACATACTATTCAAAATATTTGCAAAAAACGAAAAAGCCCCTATGGAAAGCTGCCACTGCTGGTGGACCGATTTCGGCCAAAAATACTGGGATCTCCTGATTTATGGAAAAAGATTGAAGTTTCACCCCGATCCGCCAATCTGTCTGGGCTATAGAGCGCAAACAGATATTTAGGTTGCACGGAACCACGCGCACACACACGCACACATTTTTTAAAAACTACTATAAATCTGCAAAAATCTCGAGATCAAAATTTTTCATTAAAATACTTTACTTTACTACGTGCATTGTCATGGCAGGATAGATGTTTTCTTCGCCAAATGAGTTTCTTCTTCAATTCAACGCGAAATTGAGCCAAAAGACCAAAAACTGCCTTGTAACCGTTTTTAATTTTTTCGCATAGTCGATAATGGTTCTAACAAACTAATCCTAGAAAACTATGTTAGTAGGGTTTTTCTTCGAGCAGTGGGTGATATGATAGTGAAAAGTGTGATTTCATGTGATTCAGGACGTAAACTGCTACAAAAATTGTACTTACCAAACTAAATAATTTATTACCGGGCTTCACTTCAAGTGGTCAAGCAACTTTATTTTGATATACACGTATTACTCACAATAATAAAATTAAATTTTATATTGTAAATAATACATTTTGTGTGTTATCAGTGTTTACAATTTCTTAGAAAATCTTATCAATATTTTTATATAAGCTTTAAGCGTGATTGTTAAAGAAAAATGAATATCATGAAAACACAACACTTAGAAATATTAAATATCCGCTTCAGATTGGCTGGATTAAGATTTAACTTGGAATTGGTTCGTTTAGTTAGCCCATCAAGATTTATTTTTATTTAAATTTAATGCTATTATCAATTAGTTGGGGTATTTGTTCTCAAGTCAAATTCAGAAATTTGAGGCTTAGTTTGAATTAAGTATGTTTAAAAATTACAAGGCAAAACAAAACCGAAGCTTCTAAATACTGAGGTCTGTTACTTGTTTATCTGCTCTTGTTTGTCTGCTGACACAATGTCTGATCATGCGAAATGTAAATCGTTAAATCATCGATTGAATATGACTGAATAGGTATTTTTGTCGTATGCAGCTAAACATTTTGTTGAAATTTTTGTTTAACCATATTTTAAGCAATTTTCTGTAAATAAATCTTTTATGTCAGAACCAATTTCATTATTTTTTAGAATCTAAAATAAAATATCTTTGCTTCCAACTTTTACTATGATTTGATTTTGCTGAACGTTAACTCCCTTCAGCTATACCCTACCTAACTCAATCTTTAAATTATTTAAAAAAGGTCGACTTTACTTCCCAGGAACTCTCTATTTTGTAAAGCGGATCATTTTTTGAAAACAATTTTAAGATTGGTTTAGGTAGCTGAAAAAGGATAATAAAATTGCAATATTTTGGAATGAAGAAAATACTGCATCTGCATGTCATGTCCGTTAGCCATGAGTCATTGGAAATATTCTCAATAACAAGAAACAAACATTTTTCCATAAAAATGTAATGTATTACAACCATATTACGACATGGTGAGAAATATCAAACAGCTAATCATGATTTTCGATATCGTGTTTGGCAAAACGTTTTATTTCTTTCGACGCCAAACATTGTTTACGTATTAAAATAACCATGACAATTGAATATTTAATGCTACATTTTGTACCTAACAGACCTATCATTAGGTATGTCAAGGAAATACGATTGGATACCTTGAATCAATGGAATGCATTAATAATTTAGCCAAGTGCGAGTTTGGAAAATCGAAAACAATAACTGCGCAAAACTTTGTTCTGCGAATCAAGGTAAAATCTGTATTGGAAATTACAAATAATCTTAATTCAAATTCTTATGCGACTATAACGTAATTCTGCAGCAAAGTTATTAGGTACAACCACGTTTACCCATTACAAACGGAACGTAAATAGTATAGAGCTAAAATATTGATTTGAAAGACGCGAGTTGACCGAAATTGTATTTGAATCCATGACATCATTTTTATGCTTGTGTAGTTAACATCGCGTTATTTTGTTTCTTTTCTTCGAATGTGTTCGTATGGAATAAGAAAAAAAGCGTTTTGGCTGGACGAAAATTAAATGTACTTTGATTTAGTTGTCAATAATTTTTAATTAAACCATTAAAATATGATTATTTCGTCATGAACTTGAGACATTTTATTGTGTGCGATAAATCAACAGAATAGAAACATTAGCAATTTCATTTAAATTTGTAATCACGAAAAATAAAACAAAAATTTATCATTTGTCCTTGATCATGATGAAATGACATTTTTTTTCATTCCATCAAAACCACACTACTATTATAAACTTTTTTGTGTAACCACTCGGCCATTATTGATTTTTTATTTTACATAACTTTAAATTAATTCAATTAAGAAATGGACGATGGACCAAAATAATAATTTTGAAGTTACTTACAGCGTTAGCAGTTATACGAACCATGTTGATTGTAAAATATGAGTTTTTTTTATTACAAATTAGTTTAAAAGTTTTATTACTTTAAAAGTTTATTTTTAACACAAAACAATTCACTTCACTTGACGCTACACGATAAACTGTTTGATTTGTATTTTTTTATTTTTTTTTATATAAATTTTGTGTAAAAATAGCGATGAATGAGCGTGTAAGAGAGACAAATGCATGAAAATTAAAAAAATTAGTAGCGTGGGAAATGTCAAAACATTTAATTCAGCACATGTACGCTGAATGAGTGCGTTTTATGAAACCAACTTTAGTTTAAGTGCTCAACGCTAGGTCATATAATTATAAACGGTTTGGTACTTACCTTGTGCTTTTTACAAGCTAACATGCACGTTGTATGGTTTTCATCACTTGTCTACAGAAATAAATATATTTGATTAGTCTTTGTACATATAAACAAATTTATAGCACAATTATGGATTACGGTTGGAATATCTTCCTCCACATCAGAGTTGTAGCTCTGCACTTCCACCACCGTATCTCTGGTTACATTTTTTCTCTTACAGCTGCTTAGTTTGTCTTGTAAATAGAAGCAAACATCGAGGACAAATTGGACGAAATTATCTAAAACCATGTATTAAATCCGTTGAGATATATGAACAAGAAATTTAATTGTCGAAATTGAAAGCTTCGAAACGTCGATGACATGAAAGTCACAGACCTACTGTGTCATCGAATATTCGATTCCGTTGGATTTCGCTTGAAAAACAACTCCAAATGTGTATAGGTATCTTGAACAAGAGTAGAGTAGGACTCGAATAGATCGACTTTATAACTGCTGCCAATTTGGAGAGTCGAGAGGAGTGGATGCCTGCCACATCCTTAAAGCAATTAGACAGGGTTGAACGAAAAGTCCGAACAATAACTGTGCTGCGCAACGTTGTTGTAGCGCCTCCGGAGTTTTTGTGACGCATACGTGGCAGTTTCATTCTCTGGAAAATATTAGAACATTGCTTTGAGACGGTTAAAAAAGAACCAACTAAATTCGGATGTACACAATTCGGCAGGATTATTGAGGCACAAACAAAGTTATTATAGCACAACCGTCACTTAGAGTTCCGCTCATTTGCAAGTTAACATGTAATTCATGTTTTAATTAAAGTTACCTATAGACAATCATCAATCATGAACACTACTTCTATAATTTAAAATCTCCAATTAAATTAATCAAAGGTAGCATTGTTCAAAACAAATTTCCCTATTCGAGCCCATCACACCATTTCTACAAAATATTTAGATGTTTCTGGTTGCCACAACATTATTTTTGTTTATATTCTGCTCATCCCATCTTTCCAAACTGATAACAGTGGTAAGCGGCTCAACTTTTTTAAAAATCGGTACTAGAATTTTTTCAAGGACACCTTTTAATTTTACAGAACTCTTAGAAAAATTTGTCAATATTAGGGCAATACGTTTTGGCATCTCTAAAATATCATGGCCGACAAGCAAGCAATATTGGCGGCCGTAGTAATACATTACTTTTTAAGAATTTTACTGTTTTTCGAAGTTCCAAAAACAGGCGGCTCCTCCGCCCCGGATATAGCTAGTACACTATTTTTCGGTTCGATTGTCATGATATTGGTCGACACTTCGATATTCCCGCAAAAATACAAACGGCTTTCAAGAACGTTGAGGATGTTCTACGAAGTGCTAATGTGCGTCGTTATTATAGAATTTGCAATGATTTTCTTCTGGTACCGCGTCGAAACGATCGTCCAGAAACTTATAAAATGTGCCCTAAACGATGATGATGATTTTCTTTATTACGACTTGGGTGGCGATTACTTAACCGGCCTTTTAATCACAGGATTTAGTTTATTTATTTTCATTAACGTTATGCTGATTACGGATCACTATGCTGCAACAAAAAGATTAGGCAAGGCCGTTTACCGCGTAATTTTCAAGAGGCTGAAGGCGGTGGTTCTCAAAGCTTTTAATGAAAGTATAGTTACGTGTCGAGTAGTAGATGCGCCAAAACCTGAACCAGAGATAGATAAATCACAGTCTCCGTCAGCTGCTACATCTGCCTCCGGCATTTAATATTTAAACATTTCTGTGTATTATTTTTTATGATCGTTTATTAAATAAAATTTAGTAGAATACAACTCAAGCAAATAAATTATTCTGTCGGTTTAGATCGGCCTAGTATTTTCGGCATTTTCTTATTTGTCGAATCCTCCAACTCTTTTGGTTTATAATAGTGTGGTGCTACTTCCAGCAACCATTTACTTTCTATGTCAATCACCTGCCGCATATATTCTTTAGTTGTAAACACCAGTTCATGGTATAATAACCATCTGGGTAATTCCTCAAATAGCGCAGAATTTGGATGTATCATAACCGTTTGATTATGTTTTATTGTTTTGTAGTGTCCACCTTTAGATAGCCGTGCGACATGATAAAAATATCCAGCCGTTATTGATTTTCGAATATTCATCGTTTCGGGTAATCCTGTTAACATATCAATTTCAACCCTTTGCATTAAACCGACTAATTGTTCACGCACGTCACGCGCACGTTTCATAGAGCGATACTGAATGAAATTTTCATAACACCATTGTGTACTAAAATCTGTTTCTGCCCATTGATTGTACACCTGCAACAGGCTCAGATGGTCACCGTTCATGTGATTAAAATTTTTACGAGCGGTATCCGCATGAATAATTTTGTCTTTTGGCCGATAGAATATTGCACCGTTTACTGAGAGCATCGCGGCAATCGTTACAATTTCTTCGGAACACTTGTAACTTTCACTCGCTAATATCATTTTCGCCATCATTGGATCGACTGGAAATTCCGCCATCCGCCTACCTAATTTTGTTAATTCACCGTGGTGATTTAGTGCGCCCAATGCATAAAGCTGTTCTAATGCCAAAACCAAAGTTTCATGTGGCGGAGGATCCAAAAAATCGAAATGTAATAAATCATTTATACCTAGTGCTTTTAAAGTGAGTACTGCATTGCCTAAGTTTATTCGTTGAATTTCCGGAATTGTATTATCCTCCAATTCATGTTTATAAGCCCATGCAGTATAAAGCCTAAAACATTTTCCAGGTGCTGTTCTACCGGCTCGACCAGCCCTTTGATTTGCCGATGCTTTTGATATCGGGACAACCATAAGCGATTCCATTCCCGTTCGTGAATTGAAATTATTTTGTTTTGCAAATCCAGGATCAATAACATATATTATATTATCTATAGTTAGTGATGTTTCGGCAATATTTGTGGCCAACACAACTTTTCGCGCATTTGGCGGCGTAGGTTCGAAAATTTTTGCTTGCATATCACTAGGTAAATTAGCATATACCGGTAGAATAAGGAGCTCTCGCAATTTTGACCCCAAACGTTTAACACGATCCTGTAACATTTCTTGACACGTTTCAATCTCATCCTGACCCGTTAAAAATACCAGGATATCGCCAAGCGGTTGGGTTGCGTGTATTTGTAATATTGATACAACACAGGCATCGATGTAATCCGCTTCGGGTGCTTTTGTATAGTAAATATCGACTGGAAACCGACGACCAGGAATCCGGAAAATTGGGGCATCATCAAAAAATTTGGAAAATTTTTCCGCATCCAGCGTTGCACTAGAAATTAACAATTTCAATTCCGGTCGGAACCGTGTTATATCCTTAACGAGACCAAATAAAATATCGGTATGTAATGTGCGTTCATGGGCCTCATCGATGATCATAACGCTGTACGAGGCTAAATCCGGTTCTGATAGAAATTCCCTGTGTAGTGTGCCATCTGTCATATATTTAATTACCGTTCGCTCCGAAGTACAATCTTCAAAACGAATACTATATCCAACTTCATTACCTAGCTTAACATTCATTTCCTGAGCAACACGGGCGGCTACAGACATAGCGGCCACGCGACGAGGTTGTGTACAACCGATTTTTTTATTGCCCGCTGTGAACCCAGCTTCATATAGATATTGCGGTATCTGTGTGGTTTTACCAGAACCGGTTTCTCCTTCGATAATTAAAATTTGGTATTGTGTAATCGCTGTGATTAATCCTTCCCTGAATGGGTATACAGGTAGGGATTTTTTAGTTTCTGCAATATCCATTTTTTTTCGTTCTGCTTCCGTCAATTCTGGTTTTTTATCTTTCTTGTCTCTCGTCCCATCCATCGTTAAGGCCTGGATGAATTCAATTTGATCCTCTAATAATAAATCATATTCGTCCTGCTTTGATGCATCCCTTGCGCCAAATTTGAATACAGCTGAGGCTAACTGTTCTGCTTCCCATTTTTTTTGCTCCGAATTCGGAAGTCTCTCTCTCTCATCTACCTCAACATATTCCTCTTTCTCTGACTTCTTAGCGTCTTGTGGCATATGATAACGTTGAATACGTTCCAGCTCCCGTGCCTTTTCATGTTCTTGCGCGATTTGAAGTAATTGCCTTTTATAAACGCGCTCCTTTTTTTCGCGATCGGTTAGTACTTTTTCATCGAAAAGGTACTCGTCATCTAAAATATCTGCTTCAAGCTCGGCGACTTTATCATCTTTCCGTTTTTCGAGATATTTCCGTCTCGATTGTATACGAAGTTTTGGTAAGATTTTTTCTCGATCCTCGGTTTCAAGTTTTAACCGTTTTGCGGCTTCTTCATATCCACGTTTACTGGTACTCTAAAAAATTTTAAGTAAAATTGGATGTAACATAAATTCAATGAATGTATCGAAATACATACCTCTAACACTTTTCTAGTTTTTTCTTCATCCCGTTTCTTAAGCCGATTGGCAAATTCATCGCGTTCCCGCAAATCTTTTAATCGTTCTTCTTCTGCGCTATCCACGGAGCTGTCAGAGCTTGAACTCTTACGCCGCTTCCCTTTCTCTCTACCTCTGTCCTTATCACGACCCATTTTAACAACGAATTCTTTCTAATAAATTAACTGAACAAAATTAATTTTCAAAACTCAATTTTGTTTATAAATAAAATAAGTAGACGTTTGTTTGACAGCTCTATATTAGGTTAGGAAGTGTAGAAAAATTTGGAGAGACGGTAACGTAGGTCAACCAAGAATCCGAGGTTTGAACCTTTCATTACATTTGTGTAGAATTTTGTATCGTTGTTCTCAGTGTTATAAGAAATGTTGGTTTCTTGAGATTACAATAATGCTTGCTAGGTTTCTATAATTCTTGATAGAATAATTTGTTAAAAATATTGACATCCATCCCTTTTTTTATTCATCAGCAATTTTTTTACGGAATAAAGTAGATTTAGCATTGACACATTTAAATATTATGGATAGACTTCACAAATTTTTTTTTTCGCTAGATGGCTGTACTTAATTTCATTCCGATTTGCAAAACTACTACATACCAGTGCCTGTGTATGTATACGGCCACACGATATATGCAGTTTGAATATATGCAGGCCCAGTGCCAAAATCTACGTAAGCCCTGCGCAAACTCTCATTGATCAGGGCCGACATGTTGTAGCTCACTATTTTGGCTTCGATGCATTTTCGATAGACATAGTAGAATAACGGTATTTGGAAGTAAACATTTTTTTTCTTGCATCAAAATTTTTAAATTTTCATCAAAGTAGCACAGTTTTTTCGACGAAGCGAAAATAGTGATAGTTACAACATGGCGGCCCAGGCATCAATGAGGAGATTTCAATATCCCTTTTCTGGCCAGATTTTTTTTTTATTCTATTTAAGTCCACCGTACACGAATTTGTATGTACAAAATGACAGGTTGTAATATCATCCGGATTTTAACGAATCTTAAGTTAAATCGCAATTATTTTTGAAAACATTATAAATTGATAATATATAAATTATATAACATATTAATTATTTGTTTTTGATAACATATCAATTATTTTACTATTATTATAGTCATAGTGTTATTTTTCGGACGAAAACGATGTAAGAGGTATGCACAAATGTGTATGTTTGTCCAAAATACATACAAAAGTATGTATTTTAAGTAACCTCACCTTGATTAAAAACACTATCTGGCTATTATCCAGAATAACCCAAAATTTCATACATACAAAAGTAAATTTTTTACATGATTCTCTTTCGTACACGATTTTTACAAGCACAAATTTGAACGTGGGCCGGAAAGAGGATATAACAAAGGTTGTGTTGGTTACACTAACAATGCAACATAAATTTAATTAAAAATTATTTTTCTAAGTTTCTGCACCAACGTTGCTTATTTCATATTTATATGTAAAATTTCATTTCAGCTGCGAACTAGTCATAAAAATAATAAATTCCAAATTAAATTTCATTTTTATTTCACGCGAAAATAAATTGATTTTTGGAAACCAAAGCATTTCACTTTGAACTGAGTACTAACCTTAAGCATAGACAGTTTCATACGCAACGCTAGCTAAATTAAATTTCTAGATTTTTAAAAAAATAAGTGACCTGTTACTAAATCGGGACGTATATGGTTTCCGGGTGGTTACATATGCGGTTGATATTAATTAGCTTCTTTTTCCCCGGGAATTGGGAATTAGTGACGTAATTCTAGCAGTTGGGAATTTTTTATTCCCCAAAGTGCGTTTGGGATTTTTTTTATTTGAAAAAAATAATGCCATTTTATAGCAGTTTTGACGTTAATTTTCTCCTATAATGTTTTTAGGGAATTGTAATTTGTACTTTTTCGAATGTTTTAACATTTTTTTTTTCTAATTATAAATATATATTTAAAAATAAATTAAACTTGTAATAAGGTCGCAACATGCGTTTTAGTTTATAAAAACCAAAATAAAAATTTTTCCCCCCAAAAATTATTCCCAGTATACCAGGAATATACATTTGGGAACGGGAAAAAAATATTTGGGAATTATTGCAATTTGTAATTATAGCAAAATATTTTCCCAATTCCCTGGGAAAGCCAGGGACTACGATACGAAAACGAAAGTATAAGACTCCTATTCAAGTTTAAATAAGAATCGTACGAATCTGATTCAATTCAAATATGAATTTTGCATTTTCGTTTTCGTATCGTATTCAGGAATAGGGGCAGAATAGGGCCACTGTTGAAATATTGTGTAAAGAATGTTTGACATTTCTTGATATTTTTTTTAATTTGTATATTGACGATTGTGTTTGGCGTTGGCGTGTTCTTGTTTCCTTGCGAAAAAGTTAAATATTAAGCACACAAAGATCTCGAAAAACCTAATGATTTTGAATTGGAAATCATAACAAACAACAACTGTCAAAACTTAAGTATACAACACTACGCCAAGTCATATATTATTAAGTATATATATACGCAACTAAGTGGACCAAAATATTTTTTACTATACCCTTATTGAATGTAAAAAAGTTCAGTGCACAATTTTTTTCACCACTATATTCTACCCTTTTCCATACAAATCAAGGATAAAAAAAACGGTCGATATTTTTCCATAGAAAAATCGGGTTATGTTCCTTGTTTGTATTGTATATTCTGTGGCCAAGTGTTCACATGATGCGTAGTTGCAAATACACTGCACTACGCACTACTCTACAGCATTTTGAACATAGTGGATAATACACTTCGGTACTGTTTTTCTCTGTTCTCGTGGTGTAATACACTACACTACGAACCACGTGAATATGATGTTAGACTGAGTTGATGTCCCCTTTTTAAATCAAGTTATATCGAACTTCTCGGAAATGAAACACGAAAATTTAAATATTTTATTGTGTTTTTTAATGTAAATTTTTTCTGCAATCTTGTTTTAGAATTTTAGAAAAGCCAACATTGGCGTTCTGCAAACTTTTTCATAAAGTCTCTAATGTGAAGCATCAATGCCCAGATTTTATCAAGTAACCTGAAATAAAAAATATTTAGCGTTAATTAGCCTTTAGACAAAAAAATATGTATTACACCGTAGTACCACTTCTATCTTTAAGTATGTCTTAGATAAAACTAGGTTCATGTAAAATTATTCTAAAAAATTTTAATCTTACCACTTTATAGCTTTAAGAATTTCACTAAACAGACTTGATCGCGCAAGCATAGTAATGAATAAAATTGTCGCCACCAGATCCGTTGTCGTTTTACAGCCTTTTTCGGTTTCGGCCATATTTATAAGAAAATCGAAATATTTCGAAAAGTACTTTGGCACTAAAGGATAAACCATTTTGAGCAATATTGTCTGATAATTAAATAAATGTATTGCGAATTATTCTAGGATTTTTTTACCAGTTTTTGTAAAACTTACAGTAAACCCATGCATGCACAAATAATAAATTATATATTCTGCCGGTATCCATAAAAAGCGTAATGCCAAGTCGGTGTATAAACACGTTAGCATTATTTTAAAAAAATTATCTATATAGTGATGTGGTATATCGACATCTTCGGCATGCAGCACATCAAATCTTATGAGGAGCTCACTTGTAGTAATTGTAAAGAGAAGTGAACCGTAATCAGGTGGAATAGCTTTTGGTGCCATATACAAGATGTCCATGAAGCAAATGCTAAGGCAGTGAAGTAAAATTGGCAAGCAGAACCGTGTGTAGGACAAACATTTATCAGCAGTTGCATATTTGGCTAATAGTGCGGAGGCTGTGCCTGCCAGCGACATGTGATTTAACAAAATAATAAGAAAAAAGGTACGAAATAAATTTATTAGTAATTTAAATCAAGAAAATACAGAAAACACCGTAAAAGACATTTGAACACAAATAAATGAATTTTGAAAGCGTTCACAAGGACACAGCTTACTATGTATACTTATAGTTTCCGCAGTGAAACTTGAATAATTTAAAATATTTTTTGTTGAAAAAGGAGTACAAGTATAATTTAAACAAACATAAAAAATCATATTACTGATTTGATAAAACGGAGGACGCGTAATAGAGAGGACGGACATTGCATAGCTTCATGCCAGTCTAGTCCTAGGCCCTATTAGCATGGATTGGGTCGGCCTATGCGTTTTGCACTTCAAATAGTTGTGTTCATTTAAATTACTGATCTTAATCAGATTTTTTTCTATCGGGATTCGAACCTGGTAACTCCCGATCCGCAAGTGCCAAAGCAACCACGGTGCCATTTGGTCGGGGAAGCGAAATTTTTACATATAAAAATTGCGTTGTGTCTTATATATTATATAAAAAGTGTTCCATCTGTTGCTTTTTCAAGCTCAACAAATATTTAGTGCGGGGTGGCAACCATAAAACTTTTTGGCAAACAAAAGTCAAAACTATGCCATTTTTAGTCAAGTGTTCGTTTACAACACAACACTGCGTTTTGGTAATACAACTTATTACGAAAATGTTATTACGTATTACATTTCGTAAATGATAATGCTCATTTTCCCCTTGGACGTATACGTTAATAAAAAAAAACCGACTAAAACTCCTCATGTTATTCATGAAGAACCAATTCATCTAGAAAAAGCTACTGTTTGGTGTGGATTGTGGGCTGCTTGCCTCATTGGACCTCATTTTTTGGAAAATGAACGTAAAGGTGCAGTGAATAGTGATCGCTTTCGTGGTATGTTAACTAGGGTTTTGTGCCTTAAATTGGATGAAATTGAGTTAGATGATCTTTTGATTTCATAAACCCGAGTTATTGGTAACCAAGTTCGATGATCGCATAATTTCAAGAAATTTTAATGTCAATTGGCCACCATGACCATGCGATTTGACACCGTTAGATTATTTTCCATGGGTCGTTTTGAAAAGTAATGTGTATAGCAATGATCCACAAACAATTCAAGATCTTAGTAACAACATCCGAGCTGAAATTGGGGACATTGAACTCTTTTTTTAGAAAAAGTCACCAATAATTTTGATGTTCGGATGCAGGCCTGTAACGTCCTTATGATGTAAGAATGGCTGTTATACTGCGAATGACAATTTTTATTGTATTATTTAATAAATAAAATATTGTGTATTGAAAAATCCCATTTTAAAAAGTTCATTTTTGAAAATCAAGTTTTATATATATGGTTTTGTGAAGGGGTCTCAGAAAGAAACAAAAATGTGAATCATTAGAACATCGCATCACAGAATTGAGCCCCGCCAGACATTTAAACGCGCGCAAAACGGGAATCTACTCTCGTAACCCTTTCTAGGAGAGTTTAACGGGCCTAGAGGTGAAAACCTCCATAGAACCAGTAGTGTTCTCAAACAGTACGCCAAAAACACGCACATGTTTTTTTTGAGAACACGGGCAAATTTAATTTTTTGCATTTAATTTACTAAATACACATTTTGAGGCTCTTTCCTGGATTATTTTTTGCCCATTTGGGGTTGTGTGACGCTTCAGGTCTGCAAATCTGCCTTTGGAGGAATAATATTATTATTTAAATAAAACATTTTTGCAAGTATTGTTATTGACGTGCGCCACGATTCGCGTTGCCCACCGACAGTTTTTATTTACCCTCGATTTTGTTATAATCCATGCTTCAGTCCAAGTCCAAGGTGTTTAACGTAGTTAGCTTAAACGTTCAGAGTCTGATTTCAAATATAGACGAGCTTCGTCATACTGTTAATGGATGGTCCCAGTTGATATCATGTTTCTCGGAAATCTTTTTATCGTTCAATATTCCTAATTCCGCGTTGGCTATTAGTGAGTATAATTCATTCAGGCGGGATAGGGCTAACCCACCAGCTAATTATGGTGGTGTATGCAGTATATTAAAGAGCATAATAAATGCAATGTTGTACCGGTTCCTCCCTCAATTTCTCAAAGACTCTTCTCTGACTTTGAGGTTCTTTTTATAAATGTCTTCATAAATAAGCGAAAATTACTTTTGGGCGTGGATTATAATCCACCTAAAATGAATAAGAGGTCGTATGCTCAATTTAAAAAATCCCATTCGAACATTGAGTGTCTTTTAAGTTATTTTTCCCGTCGGTATGATGAGGTTTTCATCTCGGGTGATTTCAATTTTGATATTTTTGAAGAGACCTTATTTTCTCGTAGCTATTAATGCTATTTTTAAAGAGCATTAATCTTTCGGTATATAATACTGTAGCGCCCACTTACTCTTACTGAACCACAAGTGGAAGTTCTTTGATCACAATGTTGCTTCTGCAGATAATTCAATTTGTTGTTTCAATCAATTGCCTCTTGGTATTTACGATCTCCTTGTTTCTTCTGTTAATTGTTTTTCTCGACCTAAACCGAAAAGTTTTAGCTTTATTATTTCAAGGTACTGTTACATATTTTCAATTTTATTTTAACGATCTCTTCATATCCCACTCAGTGGACGCTAAATAAAATTATTCCTATTCCTAAAATTATCAAACCTTCTGAGCTTCCCCATTTCCGCCCTATTAGCATTTCAAGTACCAAGTTCTCTGTCCAAGGCGTTTGAATTGGTAATAAAAAATCAAAATCAATCTCATATCGATAGCTTTGATTTGCTCATACCCCTATTTTCTTAATCGTGTCACCTGTCGTTTCTATACGACAATCATCTTTTCATATTCTCTTAGTCGATTCAAGCGACAATCATCGATTGAAGTGACAACAATGGTATTCCGTTAGTCATTTAAAAAGTTTTATGTAACCTGAGGTGACACCTTGTAGTCATACGAATTTTTTAGGAGATACGTACAAGCAAGGAGAGGGACAAAATGTAGGTTTAAGATTATTTATTTTGATACGATTTGATTTATTTTTGCCATGACACCTCAGTCGACTAAGAGAATACAGTTTTATAGACGAAGTGACATGAGTGTTAGTCTTTTTCAATCGGGTTTTAGGAGGTTCCGCGGTACTACCACAGCTTTGCTGAATGTTTCTAGTGATATTCGTCGTAATATGAGTAAAAGAGAAATGATTTGTCTTACTCTGTTGGATTTTTCTAAAGCGTTCGAGTCAATTAATCCCCAAATTTTGTTTAATATTCGAACTTTAATTTTCCTCACTCTGCTGCAAAATTGATTTTAGACTATAGCTCGATTCGTTTTCGGGCAGTCTTTTGTGACAATTCTTTTCCTGATCTCTTACCCGTCTCTTCTACCGTTCCTCAGGGGTCGTTCTTGGTCCTGTACTATTCTCTATATACATTAATGACGTTGTATGTTCGATTCGACATTCTTCTTTTCATATATTTGCTAATGATGCGCAAATGTATAGGATAAAACCTTTACTTGAGGGTGACCATTTGATTAAGGTAGGTAAAACGGTTTTTGGAATGCTTAGTTGTTTGTATAAAGCTGTAGGGTTCACTGATAGCAATTTTGAAAGCGTATGATCCTAGCACACCTTCTTCCACATTTTCTATATGGTAACGTTGTTTTGTTTGGAATGCTTCAGGATAATATGAGCGTGCTGCAAAGATGTTTCAATACTTGTACACGTTTCACCTTTAGTATTAGAAAATATGATCACATTTCTCCCTTTTTAAATTTGACTGTAGCTTAGTTGACTTTTATAAACTTCGTGTTTTTTTATGCTTCTCAGAACTAAACAAAATCCCTCTATAATTTAATAAGTTATTGTTCAGTAGGTCCGATTCTTCAAATTTTTGACTTTCCTTAGATATTAAACGCTTAAATCAAAGAGAATAGAGTTTTATAAAGAGTAATGAAACAAAAGAAAAAATTTCATCTAACAATTAATGGGTTATGCAATTCAAATGGGTTATACACTAACACCAGTTTTTTTACTTTATATTTGTTATTTACGGGTTATGCACTTACACATCTTTGCGATTATTTTTTATGTTTCTCTGTTCTCTCTCATTTGTTTATATAGTATTCGGCTACATTGCACTTATATTTATATTTTGCTTTACATATTTTATATTTGTGTAGTTTGTTTTCGATTCATTCATTTTTCGTATTGTACAAAGACAGCTTGTGTAACAAACAAAAATTTAAAGGTTGTTATCCTGTTATGAATACACGCATATTATATAGATACCTACTTTTATTCTCAAGATACAAATCAGCCATACTACACACGATTTCATAAGACCGGCTTCACCTTGCTTTCTTTCCCCTTTTACCTACAAAGTCCGTTTTAACTGCGACATTAAATTTTTCGGTGGATGCGAAATGAAAATAAAAAAAGTAAGGCCATTTTTGAGATGTAGATTTTTGTTTAAATTTTATTTTCGAGAGAACAGAATAAAACAATACAGAAAAAATTGGTATTCACTTCCTGCAGTGCCCTCTCTAATAGAGCTCGCGTCCTCCGGGTATAAACACCCTTACCACAGCAAGACTTTTTTGTGGATAACCTTCTTTCATCGTTAAACACAACGCAAAATTCTAGGCGGAACTTAGACCGCCAATTATTGAGCTTCTAAGTTGATACATGACAGATAAGGTCCATTTAAAAGTCACCTGAAATACACGTTATGCAAGAGAATACACGTTATATTGAGAATACACGTTATTCAAATTTATCGTTTCATAACCCTGTTATCGTTTCTCGTAAATGGGCAAAATTTTAATAAAATAATTATTTATACATATTTACAATTCAAAAAAAATGTTTTTGCCAATTCTTTAGACCTCCACCAAAATTTCGAAGTATATTGGCTCTTCGTATTGGCCTCGTCTCTTCTTTTATAGGCCGATTAATAGTACTTCGCGAGACATTGTAGTTTAAAAAATCTTCCAGTTTTATCTATTAAAATAAAGGAGTATTTTACAAGGTCAAGCGCAAGATCATTATGATGCGTTCCAACATCTCTTGAATTTTGAAGTAGTAGGCGTCACTGTTCACAATTGAAGTTTTTGTGATCATTGACGCTTGCTACTTCGAAAATCAAGAAATGAAAGAACGCTTGGCTTTGTAATAAAATACACTCCTCTAGGTAATCCTTTACACAAAATGCTTCTCACGAATCTTCAAAAAGGGTACATTTAAGCAGCTTTTTTGTTTTGGAACTGTGTCTACTGAAAATGTTGTGGTGTTTGCGATAATGTTAAGGGTAATTATAAAAGTTCAAAACACTATTTTATTTAATAAAATAAATTAATATATTTTCTCATAATGTATGTTTTTAAAAACTAAAAATATATGTATTTTGCAATTATATCTTTAAATTGTATTTTTTTTTGCAATTATTTAGTATTAAGAGCGTTCTTTACTAAAGTAAGGGTAAGTTGTGCATGTTCGATCAGCATCTGCGGGAACATTTTCTTCATGAGTTTTTTGATATTCTGTGCTTAGTTTTTCATTTCCCGAAATAGTTTTGATATTTTGTTATTAGCTCTCAGTAATAGAGTTAAATCTATAATCTCGTGTCTAGTTTTGTTTGTTTTTAAGAATTTTAATTTTGTATTATAGAAACAATTTAAATAAAAATTAGACTACCCATAATTTCCAAAAAAATCATAAAAACTAACTCATAGAATTACCGTTAGAGGGCTAGGGATTATTTAGGCTATTATTTAGATAGGCTCGAATGGTAAAGAAAAAATAATAGACACGTTGAAATTTAATTTTTAGATTAGGTTCAACAACAAATTTAATTTAGTAAAGAACGCTCTTAACGTTTCTCATTCAACTCAAAATTTCACAAAAAATAACAAAATACTTTGAGCAATTCGGCAAACAATAAACAAAAATATAATTTGAAGTTATTAAATAAAAAAAATCTAATTACAACATAAAAATGTATTGCTTATGTAAAATAATTATTTTCATGTTCTATAAAGTGCAACACACAATTTATCAATATGAATACATATACATGTTTTTTTTACATACCTAACTATTTAACAAAAAATATAATTGGCTTTTGTAGCCTATCGTATTTATTGACGTAAAAAGCTCAATAAATCGTAGGAGAAAATATTTCACTATAATTATACAAAATTACAACACAAAAGATTGCTTTTTAGATTTCGGTACTTATACATTATGTAAAGAGAGAGCGCCAATAACGGATAATTATCTTTTGAATTTGCTATATAAAAATAACATAACTTTTCTATTAATAATTATTGGAAAAAATAATAAAATAAAGCGAGTATTTTAATATAATATTGGTTGTCTTTTGAAATTTCCTTCTCGATTTACTATTGTAAAAATTATTTTTATTTCCTAATTATATATTTATATAACAAACTTAAATAAAAACCATAAATACAGTAGTTATGAATGAAAAATATATTTTCAAACCGATTACTTTTGCATAAAGCTAAGTGTAAAATACGTTTAACGTCTTGTGTGTTTTTATAATTCATTCACAAACGCTGTAATTTTATGAGGAACAAAAATAATATTAAAATTATTAATAATTATTTGTAAGACATTTGTAAAACTTTGAATTTACTATTAATCGTGAAATTAATTTGCATAACAACCCGATACAAAAAATAAATTGTCTTACTTAAATAATATAATAAATTATAATAACAAAAAAAAATAAAAATTTTATACATCGAAAATATTTTTACTTCAACACTTTTTATAATACATAAAAAAATATGTATTGTTTACAATAATTTCATATTTAAAATTATAATTAATTTAAATCACAATAAATAATAATATAAATTCATAAATTCTTGTTATATTTTTAGCTCATTAAATTTTAAATTTGTTTGCAATTTTTTATTTTAAATATTTGATTTCACTTTATCGACTAAGATTATTTATATATAAAGCATGTAATTCTGTACGTTGGGTATTCTCGAAGAGAGCAGCACGATTTTGACCCTCGCCCTTTTTCACCCAGTGGCCATAGACTCGGAACGCACAGCCATCGATTACCTAAAATTATGAAAAAAATTAAATTTGATTTGTGTTTTAAATGTAAAATAATTTTATGGATTTATTGGAGTTGGTGTGTAGTTGACGACATAAATACTTCCTGGATCTTAAATCACGTTTTTATAAATATATGGTTATTTTATTAGTGATTAATACTTATCAGAAAGTAAATAGATTATAGTCAGACTTTTGATTGCACACTAAATGCTTTCAGACTGAATTGTGCCAATATTACAAATAAACGTACATTTTAAACAGTAAAAATTAAGTGTTGTGATCAAACAAAAATAATTATTAATAAAATATAAATTATATATAAATTTTTTTACACGAATTACTGTGTAATACAGTGTTCAAATTTTGTTTTATTTCTGAGAAATAATTTGAAAATTGTTCCCAAATCTGTGGAATAAGATTTGATAAACTATAAAATATATTTTTATTTTTTTAAATGAAATCCATAAACATTTTCTTGGATTTTTAAACAATTTGAAACGTTTATATTAACAACTTAAGAAGTACAAGTGGCGCAGTGGTTAGAGCTTCAGCACTTGGACCGGGAGGTACTAGGTTCGAATCCCACCAGAGGCAGGATGTAAAGCGAATTTTCTTCATCGATTACGATCGGTGATGATAATAAACACAACTTAGACCCTCTGTTGGAGTGCAGAATTCAGCGCCGACCCATCGTCCATGTCAGTGTGCAGGTTGACGTGGAGCTTGCAACGTGCAGATGGTATACTGTAATTGTGTGAGTAGGTGAATGGGTGGGTGTGTGCGTGAATGAAAAGGGGAGGGAGTATTAATTGACCTTAAAAGGACATTAAATCCACTGGATCATTAATACTTTCTTTAAAAAAAAAAAAAAAAAAAAAAAAGTAACCCATAGATCATTCCAGAACTTTATAGAAAAGCCATTTCCTACAATGCATACTCATTGGTAATCCATACCATAGGATTTAAATGTAACATATTTGTTCGTGTGGTGAAATGTGTTAAGGGGGATATAAAATCAAGCAAGAAGTTGTTGTGTTAAACACTTTTCACCACTGAAATTTAATTAACGCAAAACCTATTGCAAATTTCCCATTTTAAATTGGTGTTAAGCAGAGATCGGAATTTTCGTTGTTTTTCTTGTTTTTCGAGTACACACTAAAGATTTTTATTTTCTAAACCTATCAGCGTATCCCCAATAGAAAACTTATGACTTATACCCTATTTACATGCGATCAACATTTTTCTTCTGCAAAATGAAAGAGGTATAACAATGACTTTTTTGCACATGATAGACAAGAAACGAAATATATCCCTACACAATCTTGCAGAAGATTTTTAAGCCACTGCACCAACAAAACCACTATAAAATGTTACCATAAAAATAAATGTTGCCATAAAATATATTCGATCCGAGTATTTTTATGGCAACAATTTTAAAATTAACAAAAAAAAAAATTATTCCGTATTTATAATAAATGTAAAGGATTCATAATAGAAACAAACGCCATAAACTAAAATGTAAATTTCGCATTTGAATTAATTAAAAATAAATTAATAATAATGCTATAAAACAATTATTGCAAAACTACCTATATATATTTCTTTCTTTCTCACACATTAAATATTTTTATATAGCGGATGCTTCTTATTTAGATACCTACAAAAATTTGCAGAAGAAAAATGTTGGTCGCATGTTAATGGGGTACGGGTATTATGCCTTACAGAAAATATGAAAAACAATTTAAGAAAAAAAATTATGCTCGTAAGGTTTCTGGTTGCCTTATGGAAAAGTTATCAAACTTTTAACTTTTGCCTTTTGAAAAATATACAAGGAAGTTAACGGCGTTTTGATGAATTTGAGGCCAATTGTTTATTATGAATATGATTGAAACGAAACGATATTCAAACCAATACGACTTTTTGATATGTATTAAATTGTAAAACTCAGGCAAGGTGTAACTTACTTCGCTCATAAAACATAGCTCAAGTGTGCATCGGGCCTTAGGAATATGATAAGTAAAATATTTTGCACCGTGAAATTTTAACATCAAATTGGCAATGAATTCACTAAATAATCATGATCGGAGACCTGGTAGATGGATTCCGGTTGCGTGAAATTGTTCGTGAAACGGGATTTTGTAGTAAAACAAAATAGAAAATTCAAGTAAGCTGGAAAGAGAAATATAAAAAATAATCTCGTTTCATTCATTCTCCCCAAATCGGAATCTATGCACTGAAAGCGCCCAGTGTTGCATATTAAGTCATTTAAATCTCGTTATGATGTTATGTTTTATCAGCATGCTGAATAAACCCGAGAGAATATATGTATGTATTTAAAATTTTTTAAATTTTTTAGTCACGGTTGCTAATAGTTTCGTTCATAGAATTTGTTCGTAACTTTAGGTTCGATTACAAATTACAATTTTGTTGTTATGAAATGTTATTTTCAAAACCCATTTGCCTCAAAATGAGGAGTTGCTATAAAATTGGTAATGTGAATCATCATCAAAAATCACTCTTTCTCAGCGTAAGTGTTTTGTTTAACATATTAAGAGTAGCATCCAATTGGGTTTTATCTTGTGCAAAAATTAAACCCAGTAAACCTTAGATCATATTATTATTTTGAATTTGTCCTATATCGGCCATAAATTAGTCGTTTAGTGATACTCCGTCACAATTTAGTAATACGTTGGTAAAACGTTGATTACTAAGCCAAAAGGATCCATTTATTGTATATACGAGTGTTCATAACAAATCATATTGGTATTGAATGAGATAACAAATTATAAGTTAAATGTGTTTTAATATTGTGACTTACGAAAAATTTGCAATCACTATTCAGTCATAAGATTGACTAATCGTTTGAATGCATTTTATACTATAAAACTCTTTACTACTATTATACCATGTCTTACTTAGCTCGCTCTCGGGGTTGTTTGTCTGACCGCAGTATTTTGTAATAGAATTTTTACCAATTTCTTGAATTGCTAGACCGCTCAAACGAACAGCTTAGTGCTCGGTGACAATGCAATATTAAATCAATTATAGCACGCTGTGAGCATTACGTATGTAATATCAGGGTTCATCGCTTTTTCATTTTATGTGTAGGGATTGATATTTTTCGTTTTTAACTGATAGTGGGCATCACTCAATATACAAACTTCGTACAACGTTGTGCGTAAAGCCCTTTTAATTTTATAATTAAAATATGTATTTTTTAGGATTAAAATACCGCTTGGGAGTTAAAAGGAAGTTAACACAAACCTATTTAAAAACATGGATGACGAGTAATGAATTTTTTTAGATTAGATCTTCAAAAAATAAAGATGGGAAAGTATTTTTTTCAGATTAAAAAAACCTGTTTTACTTTTAGTGACCAAGAAATTTATAAAGCTTTCATTTATAGTTTCAAATTTGGTAAATAACAATATTGAATACAAATAATGTAAAATTTGTTCGATTAACCTAAGCACATTATTACCGAAACTGACTGCAAAAAAAACAGTGACTTTTGAAAAACCAGTAAACGGTAAGTAATTTATCAAAAAACTGGTTAACTAACTGAACATGATTTATTTCAAGAATTGTATTCACTTCATTTCACTTTATTGAACAACATTTCATTACTGTTAAAAAATATTTCAACTTAAATTCAGAAAAATCTTTGAATGATTGGATTATTAATGGCTCGGCGAACTGTGTTCGCAAAACCACGTCGCATTTAAGACATCGTCGTTCAATCTGCATCTAAATTTTTTTGCAATTAGTCTAGCAGCAGAAAATTCCCCGTTCGGATTCAACGCTTGTTAGTCGAACGGACAAAATGTATTTAAGAACCATATTTAGAACCTTTAGAACGAACCATATACGTTGCTCTTCGAAGAATGCCATCTTATTACAAACCAATACTCGCTTTGGGGATAGTTGTTGATTGATCAATTACTTGGATATTGGTATTCTTTTTTTATTGCCTAATCCAATTTTCATTTAGGGTTAATGCTACTATTTCATGTGATGATGGTTCAATTTGCTCTATGGAATTGTTTTCGCGCGCCATTTCGAATTCCAATTCTTTGTAAGCAAATTTTAGAAGCTCCTCAACGATTTTTTTAGCAACCATGTTTTTATTGGTTTTGTTAAATATTCCATAATTTGATTTTTTAATTTGAAATCTTTGGCACAAATAGGTAAGACAAATATACATCGGAATAAACTGTACGTCTTTCTATGATTCTGAAAATAAGAGCCTCCTTTAGTTCTTCGTTGAAGAGTGTATTCTGTTTAGTTAATTTATCGACCATGAACTTTAACGTAATATCCACAATATAAAGATGTTTTTGTTGGCAGCAAATCTGTTATTATAGTTGACAATAATTGAAATTATGGTTCTGAGAAGGATATCTCAGGTTCGATGTCAATCAAACGTTTGCGGATGCAAATTTTTATTTGATAAAATCGTCCCAACTTCATCAGGAGGCTGTTACAACGGGTTTCAATATCTAAAAGAACGCTAAGCTCTTTCTTCAAGTTGTTTTTGGTATGCTTTAGACGAATATCGTTTTTAATGGTGATATTTTAAACTTAAAAGCAACTTGTCGTACTTTAGCTATAATTGGGCCGATTTGTTGATGTTGAACTAGTGAGGGTTGATTTTTATTTATTATTTCGAAATCTTCGGTTTCCTCGTAAGCTGAATTTTTTTTAATAGAATTGATATCAATGTTACTGTTACTTGAGTCAAATGTATAAAACTTTAAGTACGGCCAATTGGATTCCGTAAGCAACGCTCAAGGATCTTTTTTTCAATGTTGTTTGTATGGACTAACCATATTCTAGTACCATTTTGTTACTGTATTCGGCGGCGACTTCTGAATGTTTTTATATCTTTGTTTTAGTAATTTTTGCAAATCATAAGATGTGCAAAAGAAATGCAATCCCGTGCAGTTAGACGTGCGATTACGGCTTGTAAATTATTGTCAACAATTTCTTTAAATTATTTTGGTATTACTTGAATGCGTGAAACTACTGGAATGGCTGGCTTCACTTGTAGAAGAAGGCTATTGAATTGTTTTTCTTTTAGAAGAAGAAATTTATACGGATTTTGTCTCAAAGCGTGTGAACGAAATGAGTGTAACCGGAATGATATAGTAGTAGCATTTGTGTTTGTGTTAGTTTCATGCGTATGAATGTTTTACTGCATATGCAAACCACGTGTCATTCTTTTTTTGTTTATTCATATTAACCCTTTGAGTGCCAACGTGATTTCGGCTAGTGTATTGAAGAGCACGATCGCGCTTTTTGGCACTTAAAGAGTTAACCATTGTAAACGCACACAAAAATATGTTGTTTACGTATTTTCGATTTTTTTACAGTTAACATTTTATTTTTAAAATTTATGAAATTTAAAATAAATTTATTTATAACATTTTATTAAAACATATAAAATTAATTTATGATAAAAAAAATAAAATATAAAATATATTAGCATGTTAAATAATCACACTCCACAGCTCGAGAGCAGACGTAATGTGCTGAGAGAAGGAAATAAGCACCATAAAAATTAAACCGATTCGCCCGGATCGCGTTATTTTGATACTGTTCATCATACAAATGTCACAAATACGAACAAAAGAAAAATACAAATACGAAGACATAATTGTGTATTATACACTGTGTACGTATTCGATTTTTTTTGCTTCACTCATTTTAAATGAGTAACTCACGAGACAAAATCGATATACTGGTGTTAGCTCTTTAAATGATTTTGTGGCCCGCTTGTGCCTCCTCTACTACATTTAATAGTCTGACTACATTTTAAGAAAGCTGCTGTGTAATCAAAACTAATATTTACCGAAATACCGGTATTTTAGAGATGATTTACCGGTATTATGGTAAGCAAATTTGAGTCGATTTATCGGTAAATCCATTTACCGGTATTACGAACACTAGTAGCAGGATAGTTAAAACGGTTCACATAGCTGCCTTTTTGTAAGCTAAAATGAGCTCAAGTTCAAGATAGATTTTTTTTAAATTTAGCCAATTTAAAATTATAAATTTTAAAAGTAATCAATTTTTTTTCAGATAATCTACACTAACTAAATCTAGTATAAAAGAAAACTATAAAACTTTTATAGTTTTTGTCTTTAAATTGGTTAAATTCGAAAAAATCTAAAACTCGAGCCGATTTTTGTATACAAAACGTAGCTATTACGAGGTTATTAAAGATAATTTGATTTCAAATGCCGGCGCAGACAAATTAATGTGGTAAGTCAATTTCGCAATAGTCGCAAAGGAAAAGAGTGATAGAAAATAAAAATGAAAATTTTGAAAATCATTGGTGATAGTTTAGTCCATTTTGATCATAAAACCCCACATTTATCAAAATAATGACATTTGTTACGACCACGTTGTTGAGGCGAGCCAAATATCAATGCGGAGGGACATTAAAAAATCAAATCACATTATTCAAAGTAACCAAAACAGAGTAAGAAAAACGGTAATTTCTTAATGTGGTTCTCTGATGTAAATAAATTTAACAAAGTGCTTCAGATGGCTTTATTCATTTTTTTCACGTCCTTGGGCCTGAGAAAAGTTCTTGTCAAAACCACATAGCCGGAAGGGGCATTATGATGCAACAAAATTTGTCGTTGTTACGTTAAGCTCTTGATTTTAATGCCGAGGAGCATGGGGTTGGCTATCTCAGGATTAAGAAAATAGCTGACAATTCAACAGCAAAGAAAAGCTCTAGGCAATCAAAAAATTAAGCCAAGAAGGATATTTAACTTTTATTCGAAAAACTGAAATTCTATTTGTAGAATTATTTTTCGAACAATAATTTGTTTTTACTTTTGAGTTACGTTCACTATAGTTTAGAGGTTAAGGTTCAGTAACGAACGCTTTTTAAGTGCCTAATGATGTCTTAAGTAATGATATTATTATTGATCGTAAAATAAAAGAGCAGGTAAAGCTCACTAATAAATTATACGACTATACTTCATCACTGAGGCACAATACTTTAAATAATTCAGTTACATCATATTGGTAGTTAGGTTAGGTTAGGTAAGAGTGACTGCTATCGCACACTTACGCCAATAGTGGCCCATTGTGATACCACAGGATCCTATCTTCCCTTTACTCCCGCTGAAACCATCCAGAGTTACTTATGTAGCGTAAAATATCTCGCACTCCACAGTCCACGAGTTCCGAAAGGCTGTCCATACCGTACACACCTAAGTACTTATGCCTTCTGTATGATAGTGCCGGACATGAGCATAGAAAGTGGTCTAACGTCTCTTCCTCTTCTTCGTCCATACAACTTCTACAAAAAACATTCATATTTTACGTTGTTGTCGTTTTATTGTAATGGTTTTGTTGTGATTGTTCCGTACATTGGTCTATTTCAGTATATCTCGAATTAAATAAATTAATTCAGTATATCTCGAAATAGACCAATGTACGGAACAATCACAACAAAACCATTACAATAAAACGACAACAACGTAAAATATAAAAGTAATTCGTACACAACGAAAAGTTAATTGGTAAAAATGAAGTATAGATGGAGAATATGAAAGAATCGAATTTCGTACGCTATGCAGTAATTCGCTAGTAGTACAACTACATGGTATATGTTCTATATATAGACAATATTCCTATGTAAAAATATCAACGTCAGTCACCGCGGCCTGATGAGATGACTGATTTTTTCAAATCAATAATCTTATTAAGTTCGAAACTGATTGTTGCGATTCTTGCAGATTTCCATCTATAATTCAAATTAAATTCTAAAAAACATTCGTCTGTAGTTCCAGCCTTCTCGCATGTTCCCCAAAAAGCAGAGTCCTGTCAGTATCCCTACGACCAATCCTGCCTCTCGTTTTCCCAGTGATACTAGTGCTTTGGAGCGCCGCAAGTCCAGTTTTGTTAAACCTGTTTCGCTACCCTGCACGTGAGAGTTTTGGTCCACCTCTAGTTTGTCAAGGCTGCCTTTTTACTGAGCGCAAATTTGAGCGCTGCTATAGATCTCCACAGACCTGCCCTTTTCGGCTGCATCTGGAGAGCCGTACCGTACCTAGCTAGTTCGTCTGCCCTACAGTTGGTAGTTACAAAATAAAAAATTATTTAATTACATAATATTATTCTGAAAGAGCTGTGAATTAACTTGAATTAACTACATGATATTAGTCCAGTAACCTTCTTGCCAATATTCATTCTGTTTTCGTGAATTAATTTGAATATTGAATTTATCTTAGTATTGTAAGATAGTTTTATGTAAGTCTTAGCTACGTTTATCAATCTTGATAAACTGAAGAAGGAAACATTCCCGAAATCGTCATATAAAAATCAAATACATATAAAAATTATCACTATAAGGAAATATTTAAAGTTTCAAAAAGTAAAACTAGTGTTTTTACAATTGTACAAAATTTTTTTACTTCCGGAAATTTTGAAATCTATACGTTCACTGAAGGAAAGCATGCCTTATAACATTATACAATGTTACCAATAGAATGTTTAGGCCACATTAATAAACCTGAATATTAAATTGTTTTGAACTCATAAAGAAATTTAATTAGGGTTTTAAAATTAATCGCATTTTAATATTAAATTGTTTACTGAAAATTAAAATTTTAGGTAATTTTATTTTGAACTAACTAATGATAATATTTAATATACCTATTAATATTAATTTTTATTTAGTATTGGGTCAATTTTATAATCTTTTATAAATATGAAAAGTAAGACCAGAAATTACATGATTCTACTAAAATTATTTAACTGCATCTTTACGGTTTATTTCATCGTCATTCGTCAATCTTACACACCACTCGTAAATTACCATAAACACATTAATAACATATACTCGTATAAATAAAAATAATTTACTTTTCTAAGTATTTTAATTCTATATGGATCGTTTAATGCATCTTCCGCATGTAACGGTTCTACAGTATACTTAAGCCTCTTGATTCGAATCATTGCCCGTACACACATTATGGCAAATAAAAATTTCTTCCGTGCATTGAATTGACCCTGTTTCCTCAGCTGAAAATACATTACAAAATTTATTTTAGATATTTTGAATTGGGATTTTGATACCAAATAGCATAACACGATATTAGTAAGTTTTGTTTTTATGTTAAAAACATATTAGTAAATAAATAAACCAATTATGTAAATGTTTAGCATATTCGGCTAAAGTGATAATTCAAAAAATTTGTTTCTTCAAATTAAAATAAAATTAAATAATAAAAAATTTGTGAACAGATTTTTTAAAGAAAATATTTAAGTGTAGACCCATTTTATTGATTTACGCGAATGAACTTTTAGAGATATATTTCAACAACGTATAGCGCATTTAATATTTATTTACAAGTGTATGTACCGTTCAAAATTACTTTGCATTATTATCTTATTACAATTTTGCATATTGCTTGCATACTTACCACAACCTTATCGCCCGATTTGTCGCGTAAATCTCCAAATGGGTATGTAGGCTTAATAGTAGCAGTTTTAAATAATAGAAAAAAAGTTATATGAGGACGAAAAAACAAATTTTTTTTGCTCACAAATACCAACACCATAAAACATAAATTATTCGATTTGATTATGAGTTCGAATGAGAAATGAACGAGTTGAGGACAATAACATTTGCATAATTTTAATAATAAGGACAGCATGCGGTCAAATTTAATTTTAGACATTGGTTAAAAATTTATATGGCATCACAAATCAAGCTGAGCTGGACAAAAAAATATGTAACTTGTTTGATTTTTGTTCAATTTCGAATTAGCCAATCTAAATCAATTTCACAAAAAACTTTCGATAACACAAAAATGTTAATGTAAATTTTTGAATTTTAATAATTTTTTGTTTAACAATTAATTTCCCGCAATAATTTTAAATGTGTATTGTTACCAAGGCCATTTCTGAAATAATAGTCATTCGTCTAGATCGGATGGATAAACTTCGTTTTAAAGTTCCAATATCTTGTTCGAATAGCTGTAGTGGGTATAAGAAAATGTGTATAAAATAAAATAAAAATAATAGTAAGTATTAAGTGGATTAAAAATTGGATGAATAAATGATTCAATTTAGATACAAAAAGGATAGGATTAAATAATATTATGATGGAGATTATAGTTGTGTATACATAATATACTAATACATACCACAGTGTTGAAGAACGGATGCTTCAAAATTTCTTTAACCGTAATTCGTTTCTCCGGTTCGACAACAAGACATTTTCTAATTAGATCTTTGGGATCTTCAGAAATATCCGCCCACTCGGGTGAACTAAAACTATATTTACCCTCCATAATATTCCTAAGCATTACCATTTGCTTTCTATGCCAAAAGGGCGGGCACCCAACTAAAAGCGTAAACATAATAACACCACAAGCCCAGCTGGGAATGGTAAATAAAGTAAATCAAATTTTTTAGATATAAATTATTACTCAACTTACATGTCCACCTCTCTCGAGTAACCTGGTGCATTATCAAACATATTGACTTTTAATGTTTCGGGTGCTAGGTAGCCCGGTGTGCCACATAAATCTGCAATAGATATATGACAATAACATTTTCTCATATCTTACCTGATTTAATATTTATATTACCAAATAGTTTTTGGCCCTCTGGCAGATGTTTTGCAAAACCAAAATCCGTAATTTTTACATTAAGGTTATCGTCAAGAAGTATATTTTCAGGTTTTAAGTCTCTATGTACAATATTTTCAGAATGTATATAATCAACAGCCTCAAATACTTGCCTGAAAATAAATGATTATTTCTATGCTAAAGATAAATTAATATCTCGACTCACCTCATAATATAACGAGTTTTCTTTTCAGATAATGTAACTACCGACGTTAAGTAATCAAATAATTCACCATGGCGACACAATTCGAATACAAGGAAAATAAAAGCTTCCGATTCAAAGACATCTTGTAATTCGACTAAATTAAACATAAAATAAATATAAATTTTCCTTAATTGAGTATTTCAAGGAATGTCTTTAACTTACTTATATAGGGATGCCCCATGACCTGTCTTAAAATTGCTATTTCTTGTCGCGTTGCCTCAAGCATTTGATGTGACGTACCATCACCGCCATCAGCACCTAAGTCTATAATTTTAGCTGCATATTCTACACCAGTTTCTTTATCTATACATCGTCGCACGGTCGAACTGACACCTCTGGAAATAAAATAAAACGTAAAGAACAAAATTAATAGATCGAAAATCTTTCTATACCAGCATTAAAAAATGAATTTTTCAACCCTGGGATATGTCATTCTTAAAAAATTATGATTAACTTTACAGTCTTGAATAATGAAAACGAAAGTTCTAAGTGAAAAAGCTTGCATCGTTTGCAACGTGCCTCAATTCGTTAACAGATATAACAATTATTATAAAATTGTGGTTATTTCCAATCAGCTATGGCAAAGGTCACAAACCCTATGAATGTTTGTGAATACACACCGCATTTTGTTATGAAAATTGAGTAATAGTGGCAAAATATCAAATAATGAATAATCCGCGATTATCTACGTAGCTTTTTCCGTCGTATAAAATGGGAACCAGTCAAAACTAAAAACTTAACTTCCTTAACCTAGTATCACGATTTCGTGAATTATGCTCTTTTCGAACTCCATACTTATTTCAGGCTTATTTAAATATTTTCCGCCATCTTAAATAAGTAAGCAAACTCGTTCGAATTATTCTATTTTGCTACTAACCCTTAGGGAAGAAAGACGATTGGAAGAGTAATTTTAACTCTTTAATGTAGCCAAAAAAGACGTACAATACAAAAAAAGCAGCATAGAAATGATATTTCTTACAAGACTTGTCACGAAGCCGTGGACCGTTTAAAGGCGGGTTCAGTGTTGCGTTCGTTCGTTCCTTCCTTCCTTCTGAATTTTTTTTTAAATCAATCCAAGTTGCTGGAAAAAATTCACAAGAAAAAAAAACGTCATTTGTAACCAATGAGATTGGTTTAAAAAAAAATCGGAAGCAAGGAACGAATGAAAGAACGGAACACTGAATCCGCCTTAAGCATAATTTTTTTTAGATTTCGCATGATATTATAGCGCGAGACAGTTTTAATGAGGACAGTTTTTCTTTAAACAATTAAAGATCATGATAACTAAAAATAAACAATAAGAAGGTGTCTAATAGAATAACGAAAATTGTTTAATTTGATTCTGACCATCACTACAAATTTTATGGCCAGTATGACTGGAAGCCCTGGAACGTCATAGAAAATTAGTTTCGTAAAATTTTAATTTTTTTTTAAATTTTCAAATTTTTGTATGGTTGGGCCTTAACAACCCAACCTGGGAAAAACAAATTGTTACGAAATCGCAACATAAGTCTCGGACGCGGTTTAAGGAATATGCTTTAAAACTCGGAACGTGGAATGTGCTCCGCTTGAATCGCACGGAGAACCTGCATCAGCTGTTCGAACAACCATCGCGATATAGCGCCGATCTCTTAGCGCTACAACAAACACGGCTAGTCGGAAAGAACATTGTTGATCATAATCGCCTTCGATACATGCTTTGACTTGGTTTTCTAATATCATCAGATCGTGACTGATTTCATACCTGCCAATAATCGAATCTGTTTACTCAGGTTTCACGCGCGACATTTTAACGTTTCGTTCGTAAACGTTCACGCTCTCACTATGAGGATACTCCCAAACTGCTGCTTTCTACGAACATCTTAAAAGTGTTCTAGTTGGGTGACTTAATACTCGAATTGGCAGTGCTAGCAAAATATAGCGTGGCCCTATCGGCCCAGACTCTTTACATCATATTTCAAACAACAACGGAACGCAAACCACTGACTTAGCTTTACAGCATAATATGGTTGTCGCGAGCACATGCCTACTATGGAAACGCCTTCATAAAGGTATATGGAAATCAAACGACGAGAATACGGTTAATCAAATTGATTACATCCTCATATACAAAAGATATTGCTCTAGTATCAAAGATATCAAAATAAGACGCGGGAGTAACATCGACTCCGACCACTTCCTTGTTGTAGCAAAATACACTTTTCGTATATCAACAACATACAATCATCGCTTCCAAAGAATCCCGCGTTGGAGCAGCAATTTTTTTACTCTCTCTGGCTTCCACACCCCATGAAGGGATTTCATCGCCTGCACTATGGCTCTCCATCTATCAATAGAGCAGCAATGATGTATTTAAAACCACGTTACCAGGACCAATTATGAGAATACCCTATCAGAAATTCTTGAAAAATAGGCACTACTCGACTGCGCGGAGGATAAGTGGAATATCATAAAAACAGCGGTAACGGAAGCATCTTCATCAACAATTGGTCAAACTTCAGCGAGGACTAAAAATGATTAGTTGAACGAAGATTGCTTGCAAGCAGTTTGAGAAAAAGGTCCCGTGCTAGCGAAATCTATTCCAAAATACAAGACAAAATACGAGGAAATTCTCCACTTATCTCTGTAAAAGGAAAAAATAAAAATTTCCCAAAGATCAGATTCGTAGTTTCCCAAAGATCAGATTCGCAACGAAACTGAAGAGTTAGTAATGTTGTTAATATACATTACGTGCTTCTAGTGTGGCGGAATTATTTACATCAGTTCGACATCCAACAACCCTGAAATGATTTTACTCTCGTATACGATGAAGTACGCAACGGGATCTTAAAAATGAGCAAGGAACAGCAACAAGGCTCCTGTCGAAGATTGCATTTCATGCGAAACGTTAAAAAACGACGGCGATCAAATACTTTACCGGAAGTACGATCTCTTATCAACCGTATGGTCTACTGAGGAAATCTCAGAAGAGTGGTAGACGGCTCTGATTTACCCGCTGCTTTAAAAAGGAGATTGATTAAATTGCAATAACCATCGCGGAATAGCTTTGCTAAACACTGGTTATAAAGTTTTGGCCAATCTAGTGGTAGCAAAATTATCCATAAATAAAAAAAACACATCTTGAACCACTATCAGTGTGGATTTCGCCGATACAGATCATCAACCGATGTGTAAGGAGTATATTAGAGAAATGAAAGGGGAATCATAGTCTCTTTGTAGACTTTCGTGTAGAGCAGACGGGCAGGAAAATGTTGTGAGACGTTATGTCCTATCCAGGTATCCCGTCGAAACTGATATATATGTGCAAATTAATAATGAGCGATTCAAATTGCAAGGTGAAACCCGAAGGCAAACTCTCAGAAGTCTTTGAAATAACATCAGGACTACGGCAAGATAATCCTATAGACCAAATATTTTTTAACTTATCTCTAGAATACTTGTAGAAAAAAATATTTTTGGTTGAAAATGTTTGTGGTAGCATCTGGCAATATTTTGTGTTACTTAATCTTACTATACAATTCCGACACGAATCGTGTTAGTTTGCGAGTTTAGTTTAGAAAGCTATACCAATTGCCATTATGGTATGTATAATTCATTTGCATTGCTTGTGCAATGAACTATTCCATCATACATATTTAAATTTTGTTTGTTTATCGCCCATATTTCCATACACATTCCAAAATTCAAGGGACTGTCAAATTTGTTTATTTTAAGCGAAGGGTCTTTAAAAACAAACAACAGTGTTAAAGCGGAATATTATACACGTGCATCATAGATTATCCTTTATTTATATGGTATGATAGATATAAATCAAAAATATTATTGGGAAAATGCCAATTTTCTCTTAGATAAATTTCCCAAACAATAATTAAGTCAAGGAGCAAATTATTATTTTTAAAATTGATTCAATATTTCGTTTTATTTGTAGACGAGCTAAGACAATGCAACGACTTTAAACAAAAACTGGAATGTATTTAGCGTGGTAAACTAACTTAATATTACAAACAGTAACAAAATGATAAGAGGGCTTCAAATATTAAACTAATATACCCTCTAGATTTATTAAACATAGCAAATCATAATAATTTACTTACATATGCTATCTACATACAAAGCATATTTGGTTATCGTGATTTAATCAAGAATCTCGTTAGTGCCACTTAACTTAACATCAATATTAATGTTATCTGTAAAAAGCTAATGCGATATGCTATTAGTAAATATCCATCTGATATGTTGCCGTTTGGGTTGATAACTTACGTTACTGCACCAAAAATTATTTGTGTGAGAAAAACTGTATCATCATCGAATATGAAAATAAACTAAAAACTCTTCTTTGAATGAGCCGTTCCACACGGGATGTCAAATGAAGCACTGTTTAATGCTTCAAATAATCGTAATAGATTTCTTATTACTAATTTAAAACTTTATTTTATGCTTAAACACCAAATTTTTTTTTATTTTTTATTCTGCTCCCTCGAAAAAATTTATACTTCTATTATGATTCCCACCTCACTGACAACTCGCCCAAGCATTTCAAAGTCGTGCGAGTACTAATTTGGTATTATGTTTCTCTTCTTATGTATTCTTTGGTATTCTATTAAAGTAAAATCTACATTTCAAAAATGGACTTAATTTTTTTTAATTTCATTTATATTTGTGTTCAAGCTGCTTCAACGAAAAATTTTTTGTTGAAAAATGAGTCGCAATGAAACCGGTATCTTCGCTTAGAAGATGAAGCTGCTTCTTTGAAAATCCGTGTGGAACGGCTCATTTAGAGGTAAAGTGGGAACTAGTTAAAAATGAAAATTTAACTTGAAGAAGAGAATAAGAAAAACTTAGAAATGTGCCGAAAATTATTAAATAAAAAGGCAGACATTTTTTTAATTGAATAATTAATCACTAAATTAATATATAAAGTTATTTGAATAATTTAATAAGCATCTTTCACTTATAAAATAAAATTCTTATGTTTCCATTCAAGTTTTTACTTTTGACTGGTTGGCCCTTAAAAATTCATATCATTTATTGATTATCTATAGTAAAAGATTGGAACCGTTGCCATAGAATGACGTCACATAGCAAAATGTTTAAAGCAATGAGGCTATTAGTATTCCAGGTGCACTGATATGAAGATTTGCTTTAATTAATTTTGAATCTATTAATTCGTTTTTCTCCCTGTTCGTTCGTTTTACAGAATTCGTTATTTTGTGGCATTTTATATAAATTCTCTCTCTCTCTCTCTCTCTCTGGCACTATATCCCATCAAGGGATTTGGCCGCCTCAAATGAGGTTTCATAATCAAATTTTCATTTCGGATAATGAGTGATTAATTCATTGATCCTAAACCAGCCGTGAAATTTTTTCCTTGTCACCACCGGGAATCGAACCCGGGACCTCCGGTCGCTGGAGCAAGCATGCTAACCACTTTGCCACCGGGGCGGCAATAAATGATAATTTTATATAAATGTTCCACAATACTATAGCTGCGTTTTTTTGAATAAGCTGCTCTAGACCGCGATAAATTATATTTTGATTTTTTATACAATTTTGTATAATATTAAAATATTTGTGCTTCTTATTCGCTGAATCGAATCTTAAAGAGTACATATCTTGCATTATATTATTGAATAAAGTTTATTTATGCTTGTTCTCAACAACTCTTGGTTTTATGTAGAGTACAACAGAGTTCATCAAAAAACTTAATAATTCCTGAACTGACGAAACAGGGAAATTTTTTTAGTACACAATTTTTTGATTGCCCCTTACTTCATTTACAACTGGAAATTTGAGAAAAAAAGACAGTTGTTAATTAATAATAATAATTAATGGACGGACTAAAAAACATTAATTTATCCTTTTATGTTTTATTTTGTAATTGTTTTAATTTATATTTAAAGCTTCACTTTCATTTATTTACAAACAAAGTTTATTTGTTTACAAACCAAAAATTAAATGTGAAAATGATTGACTTGAAGTTAATTAAAGTTGTTGTAATACATTTTTTTTTTCTAAATTTCCCTGTATTTTATCGCTTTAAAAAATTTTATTTTTTTTTTGTTAATTTTTAAATTATGTAAGTATTTCTAGCAGTTCAAGTCTTTTAACGAGCCGTGTTCGTTTAATTAAATTTTGAGGAAGTCTCTTCTACCAAAATGCGTTCTTTTATAATTCAATTTATAGTTCACTGTTTATCTTGCTCCTGAGTGGTGTTGATTACCATTTAAAAATAATAATGACTGGTCGCACAAAAGAAGTATTTGGTATTATTTCACTGAAGTTGTTGGAAACATCGAAAAATTTAGTTCTAATTCTCTGTGCCTGACGAAGATTTTTTTGTCCAAATTTTCGATTAACTAAATTGATGGTTTGTTCATACCAGTTATTGATAGATGTCTCTAGCCAAAATATGCCTGATATACCTGAAAACTTAGTTCGGATTTATCAATTCTAGATTAGAAATACGTAAGAAATTAATAAATCTTAATTTATTTAGCAAATTTTAATTAAACACCAAACACCAGGCACTAAACAAAAGTGCCATCTATGAACGAGTGGTTTGAAGTAATAATCAATTTAATTAGCCACTAATTTAGACAAAAAAATTGATGTCAGGGTAAATCAATTCGGAATTATTCCCTTAGTAGGGACACAAATATTAGCAAATTCGAAGAAATGAAAGTAATCGGCGTAACATTCGAATAATATAGAGAATTCTAGCAAATTATTTTCCAATTATTTGCCCCTGGTTTAGCTGTCAGAATGAAAGACGGCCTGAAAAAATGCACGCAATTATAGCTGCAGGGGACAAAGTTGTAGATCTACATAGGGAAGCACCCCGTAATTCAGACTTTCAATATCCCGGCAGGACAAAATCCCGACTTTTCTTAAAAAACCAGACTCGACAATTTCCAGACAAGATAAAATACGGACATTACAAAGTTCAGACTAAACAAAATACGGACAACATGAAATCCCGACAGGACAAAATCCAGATATACAAAAATTTATGAACCACGTACATATATAAACACTAAATAATCTAAAAAAATTTGGGAAATTTTATTTAGTTTCTTCATTTTCATGTTAACTTAATTTAAGAACTTAAACGCAAATAACATTAATTCAAAAAAATGTTTTTTTGGCGTTGAAAATAATAAAAAATCAGTCTACCAATTTAAAAAAAATAAGAATAAATTCAAAAATATTGCCTTATATTAGAGACTATGTTTTTCAAAAAGTCGTCTTTAGAATAATTTTTTCTTTCGCACCAATTATTTTTTTAATGAATTCTTCCTTCCTTGCGCAACAGCGCCTCTTTGGTTGATTTCCACCAGCATTGACTTTTTGTACCTTTGTTTCTACCACTATTTGTTTTTTAATTAAATTTGAAATTAAATTGTAAATGTTTGTGTGTTTAGACTCTATTAAAGATGAAAGCCTTCTATGCCAGGCCTCGATTTTATTTTGTGTACGGGGAAGGTTAAACACGATATTATCATATACTGACCAGAAAGAAGGTGAATACAAGGGAAGATTTTTTCCTCGTTTTGACTGCTTACCATAAATATAATTATCTTCTAAAAATGTTGCTATTTTTAAAAAATCTCGGTTCTCAGTTTTGATGGCTTCATAGTAATAACAAATCTCATTAGCTGGTACAAAAGCAAGAGCTTTCAGTTTTCTTATCTGTAGTGAAAATTCTTCATTGGTACCATATTTTTTCAAGTTTTTCCTTTTGAATTCTTCGCCATATAATTTGACCGAAGTGAAAGAAACACCCTTTAAACTGTTTTTCTGGTAAATACGAAATACGCAACCGCGACCGTATTAAAACCATGCCAAATAATATCCTTTGACTGCGGAATGTAATCCTTTTTGTAGAAAATATTTGCCTTCTTCATCTGCACAGCAGAAAAAAATATATAGACAGAGACAAAAACTGCAGTTGAAGCAGCCCAAATGTATTGAAGACATCGAAATCCCTGAGCAATTGCAATACATCGATAGGAAATTGTTTTTACTTTCTATTAAATAATTTGAAGGTCAATGTATTATTATCCTGAGTACCATTGTGAATATCCACCTGTTATCAAAGTCCAAGTTTTGGATTATGAATGGTACGTTCAAAGTAGTACCATCATTGCTACGACAGCTGTTTAGTATACACGGTCGAGTAGGAACAGATGCATGCAGTGAAATAGTTCCTGTTGTTTATTGCTTAATGTCCGAAAAAAACGAGCGTTGCTATAATGAATTTGTATATGAACTTATGAGGATTGCTTGTGATAATGAAATCTGTTTAAACCCCAGTCATATTATTTCAGATTTTGAAAGAACAAGTACTAACATAAAAAATAAACGCGCGCGCGTTTAAAATTTGTCTGGATTATGTCTTGTCAGGATTTTCTCTAGTCTGGATTTTGTCTAGTCTGGATTTTGTCTTATCTGGATTTTATCGTGTCTGGATTATGACTTTCGTGATTTGGTCAATCGGGATTCCGTCTTTCGGGATATCGTGGTACACCTCTACATAGATACCGATCATGCACAACACGTAAATATATTACATATAAATTAAAAATACTACGGGAAACTAGACTTGAATGTGGTCTTCCGATTGTCAAACGTTGTTTAAATATTTTCCTGAAAAGAAAACTTAACTTAGTTATCGATCATTTAAATAACCATAAAAAATGTTAAGTATGAGGTTGGATTTTGTGATCAATAATTTTTATTTAATTTTATTGTATGTATTTGAAGTAACAGGTATTACATTTTTTGGGATTTGAATTAAAGCTAATTTAAATAAATAAAATTTTTGTTTTTTTTCTTCAAAAAAATCGTTTTCAACACTTGTTTCAAACAAAATGTTTAAAACTACCGCTTTGTTAAAAACATTGCAACCCTGATTCGATGTTCTTTGTAATTGGATTCAAGTATGTTTCGGTTTGTTATTTAGCTGACATGCATGTTGTATTCTACTATCCAAGTGCTTTTAATGATTGGTAATGCGTAAGGTAACTGGATATATACCAATACCGAATTCAAATTTAATGATTGCAACAATTCTTTACGAACATGTATCGTTCGGGTTAGACGGTGTAGGGTTGGGCATAGTGCCTGATCCCTGAATGTAATTAATTATTACAGTCGTTTACGACTGAATCGACACAACTAAATACATATTATGAAATTTAGATGACAGTTAAAGATTGTGAGAACTAACAGTAAAAGTTTTGGAATTGGTGTTTGACAGAATATTTTTTTGCGGAAACGGCTGATTCATATTGCTACATATTTGTCTATTAAAAAAACGATTTTGAGACTCCTCTAAACTTCATCATGTTAGTTTTAATATTGGGATATATAAGCCTAGCCAATATTATTAAGTTCGAAAACGCTCGTTAGCACACAAACTTGCTAAAGTTAGTGCATCTATGGCTATTTAACATAATCACTTAAGCCAACATAAGTGATTATGTCGATGTGTATATTCTGAACGGCAGTATTTTACGATTTTTCTTTCCCTTCGATTTTTATAGGTATTTGGTATTTATTGAAAACCACTTAATTGATAATTTATGATATTGTAGCATGAAATAAGTGATATTTAAATCGATATGTTTTCTCTAAATGCTAATTAAACAATTGCGAATTTCCGGTGAACCCAGAGCATGTAACAAGAGCTTGAACGTGTCAATAAACGCAGTTTAAAAACCCTGATACCAAGGATCTAAAAATAGCAATTAATTTAAAAATTAAATTTGGTCCTCTGAAAAGCAGCTAAAAACAGATAGGTGGTTTTCTTGTATTGCCCCAGATGTAATTAGGGAACAAACTTGGTATTACTGGGAGTCTGTAATCACTACTTTGTCTAGGACCATACATAAGCAAGTTACAAAGGATAAATAAAACAAGGCAACGGCAAAAACATAAATACATAATGATTGTAAAAGAGAGATGGGCATATTTGAAATTAAATTTCTCTACCTCAGTTGAAAAAAATTCCACTACTTGGAATCCGTGTTGTAAAATAGTTAATCAGCAAATTAAATTCGCTATACTAAATAATGATTACCGATAATATTTTACAGAAAAATGAAAAAAAATCAATTTTGCAAAAATTATTAGGTAGCCCTGAATAAGATGTTAGAGATTTACTTAGGTTCACGGACCTTAGTTTGGGAATCTCCGCTTCTTAAGAAAGAAAATAAGAACTTTATTATTTAGTTTTAAATAGCATAAACTATAGTTTGTTGATATCAACGAATGATACACGCTTTATCGAAAATAAATAATTTGTTTGATCTCAATAATAGTATAACAAACTATATTTCTAGATGTAGATACTAGATCTAGGTCTTGCTAGTTTATGTTGTCATAACATGAAATGCGATAAATAGTTGTGTTTGAAATTTTGGCTACTTCTTTTTCGTTAAATATTATTAAAAAAAAACTAGTATTTTGCTTATCAAATCGACTTCCTTATCAACAAAAACCCCGAAGGTAATACTTCTAGTAGTGGAAACAGTAGTGCATACAATATCTTGAAATTTATTGCTCGTGCTGTAATAGTATACTTCTCAACTTTGGTGTACAATATACTGCGTTTACCTAAATTGGCAAATTATTATTACGCGATTTTATCGTGCGATGATGTGTACAAAAAATATCTACTATTACATTAATCGCACTATTTACAAATACTTTTAAACTAAAATTTGCATGTTTTTGTAAACAAAAATTAACATTTTCTTTATCTTGACGAATACGAAAATAAAATCCATCAAAAAAATGTTGGCCCAATTACGCGGTTATCATCACCTGTTTTGTTTATAATTAGTATCAGTAAGTAGGTCAATCCAATTTCAATAAAATAAACATGTTTTTTTTCGAAATAGATACGATGGGTAATAATTTAATTTCTTTATTTTCGGATATACTGGATTTCCGGTTTAGCACGACATCACGCTGTTCCTCGTGGCCATATAAATTCATGCCCACGCAAACGTGATAATCAGTTTACAGTATATATGTCTAATAAATTAAATGGCAATTAACACAGAAGTATTTTAGATTAGGGGGAAATAGTTTTACTAAAGGTGTTAAATTATTTGTATCATCGCAATTAACTAATTTACTTTAGAGTCAAGTAATTAGCGAACCAGTTTTCGTCAAACTGATTTATTATACAACAGGTTATTTACAATAGCAATTACTGTACATATCTATTTGTCGTAACAATTAAATATTAAAGTGAACAAATTTTAAGATAATACAATTGTTTTGTTAGTTATTGCTCCAAGTTCAATGTGAAATAATTAGTTAATATTGGTTTTGTTGCAGTTTTGTGTATATACTCGATGATAAGGTTGTGTATTTGTATAATGCATTGATCATCATACAGTTTCGCCGATTTATTATATATTACGTATCGCGATATATTTGTCATTATGTGAACAAAATTGTCGTTTCGCTTAAATTAACGTTTTACTCCCGCATATCTTGTTAGAAACAGTTAAATATGTCAAAATATTCAAAAAAAAAATCGTTATAAAGATATGATTTGATCAGCATCAAGATTTGTAATATGTACATGGCACGCGATATGCTAATTATATTTTCACTTATTTACATCTGTGCTACCCAGTTCAATAAAAGTCATTATTCATCCATGAACTTCTGTATAGGATATTTAAAATATAATGAATACAAAAATGAAATCTAGTTCGAATGCAATTTTGTATCAAACTTTATTTATAAATCGTATTGTTTACACACAGAACTCGCGTCACAGACTGCTGTTAGAAAAAAGATAAAGGGTGACCCTGCAAGAAATATTAATAAAAAAAATTTTAAAGCCCCATGGAATGGGCCATAACTAAGTAAATAGATAAAGAATTTGCGTATATCGAACAATAATATGCTCAAGGGACAGAATATGAATGTCCTACCTCATTTTTTCGTGGATTATTTAAAGATCCATTATAAAGCTTTGCCCAACATTCAAATGCGTCAAGCGTCATTGTCCACCCACAATATTTTCTTCAAAACTGACGATGACACAAAAATATGACATATAATATAAGAATCAGGGCGGGAGTTTGCATAATATTTGGTTCACGAGCACTGTTGGTGCTTAACAATTTTTAAGCTGGTACGATACTGTAATCCTGGGCTATTTATTAATACCAGATTACGGGACTAAGAAATTTAAAATTTGGATTTTAAAAAAATTATCCATTATACATTAAAAATCTATTTTAACTATATCTCTCAGACGGACAGGATGTGCTTGATCAGCACATTTAAAAAAGCCTCAAGGTAATATACCAGGGTCCAAATTAAAAATTCTCCAAATCACATATCTAGAGAAATGGTTTCCACTTAAAGGATTAACTTTTGAAATTTTAGTAGTCAAACGAACACAAAAGAAATGAATGAAACTCGTTAAGTACAAGGAGATCGTATCAATTAGCTAAAATTTGATGGCCAAATTGGCTTTGTTGCATCGACGAACAATTGGTAAAAGGATTGTTGAAATTTTAAATTTTATTTTAACAATCCCAGAATTTCGGTTCCGAGATAGCGAAATATTTGGGGTACATATATGTTTTGAGGGATTTACAAAAGATGGCGTAACTAGTATTAAATCCATCGGGCCATTTTGTGACACAATATTCTTGTTAAGGCGTCATTATTTCCCTGTAAAAATCAATATGTGTCATTTCGCTGGTGTGCCAACAAAACACAATTTGCGGGAAGCGCTGCTTGTTTTTTTTTTTTAATTTGAAGAAAATTGTAACTGATGGACATAGATTGCTGTGTGAAGCATATGGAGAACATGCTCCATCAATAAAACCATGTGAGTACTGGTTCCGCCGTTTTAGAAGTGGCGATTTTGACAAAGTGACAAAGAACGCGAAGGGAGAGCAGAAAAGTATGAAGTTGGAGGCGTTATTGGACCGAGATTCATGCCAAACTCAAGAGGAACTCGCTGACATTTTGGGAGTGACTCAATGGGAGCGGTTCAAAACCGTCTCAAGGCTATATTGCCATGCTAAGAAAAGAAGTCCCATTTGCCTTTTTGTTATTTTGAATAATTTCAATTTTTCTGTTATGGTTTACCGCGGCTTAATACTAAACTCTTATTTTAATTTTTCGATTTTTAGCGTGTGCCTTTTTTTTTACGATGGTAATATAGGTATGGTGCAAAAACAAGGAAATTGGGTTATTCGTTTCTTTACGTGCAAACAACTGCTCCAAAGACAAAATCAGAAGGGTTTGACGGGGGACAAAAAGTGGATCCACTACGACATCCCAAAGCGCAGAAAATCGTGAACTAAGCCCGGTCATGCAACAACTTCAACCATCAAACCAAATATACATGGCAGCAGCTAGTGCTATGCATCTGGTGGGTACAGCTCAGAATATCTACTATGAGTACTCCAATCTAACGAAACGATCACTGGAGAACGTTTTTAACAACATTTGATGCAATTAAACCGAGCATTGAAGTCATTGAAATCTAAAGTTAAATAAAAGGTCATTGCCTCGATTGATTGGTCTTATGGTTCTTAGAATTCCTTATTTGTGGTACCAGATATGCATACCAGGACGGGAGTATGGAAGAAACTGTAGAGGGTTTCTATGGAAGAAACTATAGAGGATTACTGTTCGATACTCATAACCCGTTTAAATATTCGCATTCTCTAAAAAATTTTCAAGATAAAATGTATCACAAATAATTTATCGTTCAATAACTTTACTTGGCAGTGTAAAAAGCTTCCGTTTGGAAATTATTAATAATTTATTGTAATTTTTGATATTTTAGTTCATAGTTTTATTTTGGAATTAAATAAGATCAAGCTGTAACATTTTAATTAACTTAATTAATTAATTTACTAATAATTATAAAAAGATATCCAATTAATTCAATTTAGAATGTAAATTAAGTTAACATATTTGGACTGTTATCGTTGGAATTAAAATATTCTTTAAGTAAAGTCATACGAATATTTTACTCGATCGACTTCACTTTTACCTATACTTTTGCTTAGTTTTATCTCCAGTATTTCCACAAAAACAACAAAACAAATAAATGTATTATTTATAATTTTATGTTTAAAGTAGGGAATAAATAATGTGCCTGTTTATGTTAGAAGAAGAAGAACTTAAGGGGTAGAATATTCTAGGACAAGATGGTCTGTGGATTACTGCAAAAGCTATTTCAGTTGCTCAATTTTCAAATATATAAGTCAAATGTTTCAAGTGTCTGATTTGCAACAGTCCTCCACATAACAAGCAAAGCTTTCAACTTTCTGTGTGCACTCGTAATATTTTACATCATCATTACACTTCCAAAATTAAGAAAACCGACGTTAAAAAATCGTTAAATCGGTTTCAAAAGAAGCAGTTAATTGATCCAAGACCTACTCGTTATCTATGATTAAGTTTAACCCATACATTTTACATAGATTAAAAATTAACTCAATGTAAAAAACAAATGGTAAAACTAAAACGTTCCTCCACAACTAAGTAGACCTAAATCAAATACTAGAAAGGGTTTCGAATTATAAATTTCCGGTGCTATTGAGGATTTAGTCTCAGGCACATAAAAAATTATTGAACGATGAACTCGTGGAGTTCGGAAAATTCGCAGTGACTAACTAAATTCGATGGTTAAATGAGATTCGTTGCTGAAAACTCATAGTTTTTGTAATTTACTCAAAATTCTAAAATTCTAGTACGACTATCCCGGTATTACAGAAAATATTCCAGATTCCAGGATCCGACTATTATACTTAGATATTGTTAGCTCGCACGAGCAGAAAGTGCTAAACATATCGTAAATAATAATTACAGAATAATGTGATTTTGTACTTAGAATAAAGAATAATCTTTAAACGGTTTAGAATATACAATATTAATCAAAATTCCACGGGTGACTTGTAAATAAGACTTATATTGTACACGTCTTTACCAAAAGAAGTAAACGAATATTTGATTGTTGTAATGTTCTTTTCAAACATTTGATTTGTTTTATATCTTTATCTAACCGTATCTTGATTTGAATACCAAATAACTCCCGACTCCGACTGTTTTTCAATATGATTTTTGGGGCTATATGTGATTCTAGATGGCTTTGATCTATTTGCAAGAATGCACGTTTCAAGATTGTATTTTTTGAGTTATTAAGGATATAAAATAATTAAAACTTCTTTTTGACGTTTAATGGTATCTTGTTCATTGGACGTTGATAGTTTTATCTTGGGTATTAAAAATGTTTAGAGAATACGATTTAAAAATGCCAAGATAATTTATTATATAAAATTTTCACCTGTAAATTAGCCATACTACAACACCAAACAACTTGAACTATTGTTTGTGAATAGATGCTATTTAGAATAACTTGTATCGATAAAATTAATGTTGAAATTGAAATGGGAAGGCCCTCGTCTAAATGTGAATCTACATAAATCATAAGAGTGTGTTAAGTTTTGACATATATTTATCGTAACCGTTTTAAATTTTATCTTGAAGTGCAATTAGAGAATGTGAATATTGTAAACAGGCATCTTACTGCTTAGAAAATGAGTGCACAGGCATGATGATTCATTTCACGTTAAAAGAATGTTTTTTAAGCGACTAGCAGTTTATTTGTTAAAACATCACTCCTGTGAGCGGGTTGTTACAACATTCGCACAGTATTAACCGTTAAGATGGTTTTTATCCATAATGCGAGTTAAAATGGTTACCCGAGTAACGTTCTTAACTTTCTTGGGTAAAATTAGTTGCGTTATCGGATAACCCCGAAAAATTTTCATGGAAATTTAATCACCTCATATTGATGTTTGAAAATACTAGATAGTCATAAATTACACCTAATTAACACCTGGTACTGACAGGAATTTCACATCAAAATTTTTTGTTATTGTTCAATATTTTCATTAAACACAATCTTGTGTGATGATAATTTTACCATTTATGTCATTGAAAATAAATGGCTGACCTTCTGACTTGGCTGAATCTTTTGTTCGAAATGAAATATAATTAACAAAGACGTGTGGTCAATTATCTTTGGCAGATGTCCTTCGTTATACCACGGCCTAGGATTTCATTAGAAGCGGGATGATTCCTAATAACAGGCCATCACTCAAGTTATGGTTCTCGCTACATCTTGGGCAACAAAGTTTGCTGTACATATATTACAATAACGGCTATAGCCATTACAGTTAAAGCATCTAGACTCTACGACATGGCATCTGTTAAAATGAATATATCTCAGCTTGTAAAATTTTTGTTAATGATGAACTTCAATGATTGTGTCAATTTTTTAAGAGTTTCTCCTGCAGTTGGTGGTTATTACCTTGATTTCATTAGTAGCGAGAAAATGATTTTACTGTTTTACTTGTAATGATTGTCTTTAGTGGAATGATGTGTTACACTACAAAATAATTCCACCGTTCGAAATGTTGCGACAGCCCATTACTGGAAACTTTTTGGATCGAGACATTGTTAAATCTTCTCGTTTTTTTTATTACATTGTGGCTGTTTCAGTTTGGGGATCTATTCTAATTGACTTTTAATTTTTCCTGGCTAGTGTCCTATTTTTAAATGGTCTGCCTTTAAATGTTGCTTTATTTCCATTACAAAAACATTAATTTGGTTGAACTACTCGTAGAAAGTAAATTCTTTAGAATTTTGGTACTAAACATACGAAGCTTGCTAACGGACATTCTTTAAAAAGTTAATACAATTTCTTGTACCTTCCGAAATATCTAATTTTTGTTCGTTCTTTTGAGTCTGTAACTTTTTACACTTTTCACAAAGTTTTTACTAGTCTTTTACTAAATGTTTCTTATCAGCTCTTGAAACAGATAACAAGTCTGATATTTTCATTCATCTCAATCTATAACTGGCTTAAACTAATTAAAAATAGCAGAAAGATTAAAAATCAAATTTATTCGTAAAAAAAGTAACAAAAACTCACCCTTGCCCAAAAGGACTAATGGTCGCGGAGCACAGTGCTCCTTTTAGATCATCCTTGATGAGAACTAAAAATTTCATCTAAAATTCAAAAACAAATCACAAACCGAAGTTGCAACGGTACATGTAATTTTTACTTAAATCGTAAGTTACCGATTGCGATGAAACTGCAAAAATAAATAGTAATTAATACAGGGTGAGTCATATATCGGGTTGTTTTTGAATCATAGGCAACACTTTTTTGGTCGATTTGTTTGAAATTTTGACAGCTCGTCAGTCGAATATTCCGCGTCACGAAAAAATTATGAGGAGCTTGAGGAGCGTTTCGTAATATTGAAAACTTATTTCCAAAGTCAGTGTTGTGTAGCCGAAACGCCAATCGAATAGTCTTACCAGCCTACAAGGCCTACATACAAGGTCCAGATGACTCAGCAGTTGAAAGTAAATGATCATCCACTTAGATATCTGTTTTCTGCGTGGGCCATAGACCAGCTTCATACTGACGTCGATTTTGCCCGAAAAATCATCTTTTCAGACGAAGCGTATTTCCATGTCGGGGCTATGTAAACAAACAGAACTGACGGGTAATCGTAGAGAAGTCAATGCATCCACGAAGTGACTGTTTGGTGTAGATTTTGGAGTGGTGGCGTAATTGGCGCATTTTTTGAAAACGCTGCTAGAAATGCCGTTACCTTCAGTGGTGACCGTTACTGAACCATGCTGACCAAGTTTTTGTGGCCTCAAATCGACGATATGAATGTGAACAATCTTTGGTTTCAACAAGATGACGCCACATGCCATACAAACCGATCGATAATCGATATCTTGCGCGCCAAATTTGACAACCGAATAATCAGCCGTGTCGAGAAACATTTACTGCTTTAAAACATAACATTGTGACAGTTATTCGCGAAATAAACGCCGAAACCATCGATAAAATTCTTAAAAACTGGACTCACGGGATGACTTACAGTAAAGCCAACAGAGACAGCTACGTGAAGAAAATTGTTTTTCATTCTTAAATCGGAGACCCCAACCTACACAATAAAAAAAGTTTCCACAAAATAAAGATGTATACTCATTTTATAGCGTTTTAAAAACAAACTTTTAAATGGTCCATCCTTTATTAATTTCAGGATTATAAACTTTGATCTTGTGCCCAACAAACAACATACATATTTTAGAATAATTAATTGTTTTGGTTGAATTTCATGAAGTACCCCAGATGAATTCAGTGAAACATTAAATTGGAACTTCGGGTTGTTAGATTTAATAAACGAAACGGTACGAGAAATATAATGATATTTTATTTAAAAGAAACAACCATGTTCAAAAACTGAAGTGTTTCGAAAAGCGCATCGGCGAACATCAAAGGATATCATTAAGGAAATTTTCTTAAAATTCCTATGATCTAGGTTCGGATGGTGAAAATATTAAAAATATAAAACCATTTAAATAAATCCTACAGTATGTAGGAAGACTGACAAAATGAAAAGGTTCTGACGAATGTCAAAAATTTTATTAACGATTATTATAAGAAGTGCAAGCATCAATCACCAACATTTTTAATAACAGTTTTTATGTGTTCCTTAATACTTTGCTACTGCAGAAAACAAAGAAATAAATATACTTCTTTACGTCTTCAAATAAGCAACCTTAAAAAATGACAAGGAAGTAAAGTTATTATTGTCAGTAAATACGCACATAAACTTATTTAAATGTATAACAATATGTCAATAACAATAAGAATATGATAAGTAATCAATACACAATATTCGTAGAGTCTGTTGACTACAACTCAAAATTCATATCATGCTTAAATTAGGAATTTGATTTAATCGGTAGCACGGGATTTATAGATAAAGAATTTAGCAAATGTTCTTTTTTTACTACATGAACCAGTCATATGCGGGTTACCGCTATTGTTCAAAATTATAATTGTCCATTATATTTCGCATTACATTCTACACAAAAGAAAGGGTTAAGTACCTACATTTACTCTACATTTATTAGAATATTGTTAATGAATAATGAATGATTAATCAATTACAAAATATAATGAAAGAATGAACTTGATAAGAAAACGTAAACAATTAATAAAATACCATGCAAAGAAAAGTATGATGAAACCAAATTTTCCATTTTGTCGAGGATGAAATTATTATCACCGCCATACCGAGACTATCTGTCTAGAAATACGCTGAATTCGCTTTTGTACGTTCGTGCACGAGCAAATTTAATACGTTATAGATAGTACACATCTATAATCGGGTTTAATCAAACGCAAAAAATGATCTCACAGTAAATAACTTTAGATTAGTAAAATCTAGAAAATGTGCTAAAATTATGGTCAACTCACACGACTTCAGAATAAAATTTATTTTATTTCATGATAAGTAGAAAAAAATTATATAAATTTCATTTGTAAAGTTATAATCAGCACTAAAGTGTGCCCTTTGGGTAAAATCAATCATTTGAAAGGCATATTTACAGAAGACGTCCGGCCCATAAATCTGCTTAAGCGGCAACTATAGGACTTTTCAATAGTTGCCGCTTAAGCAGGTTTATGGGCCGGACCTTCATTTATATTTATTTCATATTGATGGAAAGAGAAGGTTTAGAAAATTTCGATTTTATTATTAATAGAAAATGTTAAGCAACGCACGTAAAATAATTTTTAGGGAAAGGGGAAAATTTTTTAGTAAGTGGTAAAGATACCGAAATTTGATAAAACAAAACGTTTTTATTATAGTAAGATGGAATAAAACAGAAATTATTATTTATCATTTGCACGTTGAAATTCTGTATTTTCGTGAAGAGACGCCAAGCTACCATTGCTTAATTTAATACAAATTTATGAGATCGCATGGGAATAACACAAAATAAATTGCAAAAATTAATAGAAAAGGGAACCGAGAGGGCTCCGGCATGCTAGCATGACTCATTCAGTGAGTTAATGAGTCATGCTAATTACTGTAACCACAATGAGTCTGTCAAACCCTCCATCGGACGCGAAATTAAATAAAAATGTCTACTGCAGGTTAAATTTAAAAATTATACTGTAGTAATGAATACTTTGGTATCAATGTTTTTAAAGCAACACCCCGACGTACAATTTTATAAACATTTAAATTAATGATAAGGATGATTTTCAGAAGTGCCAGCCAGAGAAACGTGTTTCAACAACATAATATTATTTCCGAATGCAGTTCTGCATTCGTGTTCTAAACTAATGGCTATACTTAGGTGTGTGTAACCAAGTCAATCTCAATTATTAAACTAACTAAATTGTTATAATCCTTTCTATCCCTTTCCTGAACTGCTTACACAATTGTGTGGATAAATTGTTATTACTCCAGTGAGTAACATTAAAAAATATTTTATAGATAAGTTTAGGGCCAACTTACTCAATTTTGCATTTCTCTTAAAATATAATACTCAAAATGTTAATTAAAGCCCAACTGGCGCAATTGTGTAAGATGGGCTTTTGTTCTGATGAAATTTTATGATGAAAATTAGTTTTCGTAATATACGTATTTACTCACACATTTGTGTGGGTTAGACTAAAATTATGGTGCAAATAAAAATATTTCCGAACCAGAAAGGGCTATGCTACAAATATCAAGGCGTTCGGTGAGGTACGATAATCGCCAGGAAACTTGAATAATCCGTATGAAAAAAAAACACTGACGTTACTGATTTTGACCCGCAGGTCTGCCGCAACAAGGACTTACTTTTGGAGTCTATCCCAAAATTAAGATGTAATATATCTCGATATTAAGATGTATATCTCGATGATGGACACCGTTCGTTACTTTTCGAGGGCTAGAATATCAGAACCCGGGACTAAAAACTAACCGATGGATACTTGATCAAAAGAGGTACCCGAAAGATGTACTTGTGCATATTGGCATAGATGAAGCAGCGTCCCAGAGTGAAAAGCCCTTGGGTTTAATCATTCGTTCTTTCTTATTAGGATCACGATAAATGCCACTCAAATGAGTGGGAAAAGTTTCAGAAGAAACTGCATCCCATATCATCTTGATTACAAACGTTCAGTACATACAAATAAATTGGCAGTAGTCAAAAGCCTTTTCATCATTTTAGGAATAGCACATGTAAAGCTGCAATGCAGTTCTTTCATACTGTCTAGTCTTCCATACTGTCTAATAATACCTGCTCAAGAACATAACAACCTATATATTATATACTAAGAATAATATGGATTTCGGGTCCTTAATGAAATCTACTGTGCCGCCATTACAACTGCTGTAGTTGAGTTAAAAGAAACGTGATAAAAAGGCGCACCACTTATGCTGGAACATCTCAAATACAAATATCAGTGAAAGTTGGGATCTAATGGTCGTCCGCTTTTAAATCAGGAAATAGTAATTCATATAACGCTTCACTCACGGAGTCTAAGTGAGAAGGTTTATACACTGGAACGTCTTAGTTGAGGTAGTTCTCTCTTACCATTATATTTCCTTTTCCTAAAAATTGGAGATACCTGAAATTAAGGAAGTAATTCGAAACCCCAGAAATGCAAACTGGGTGCTCTATAGATTCAATCTTTACCAGCCACTTCAACCTTCAGTAATGAAAATAAAAAGTGTAGAAAAATGGCAATTGAGGTGCTTCAGAAAGTAATAATCACCTCCTATGGGAAGAGTTTCACTCTTAATAGAACCAAACAAACCGGAACATCCTGGAGGTCTAGTGAGTTGAGAAGTCTGAGGAAACAAACAAGAAATTTTTTTAATAAAGTGAATACTAGTAAAACAAAGTTTTGGAATTTATATAGATCCTCTCATAGAGTACAAACAAGTTATCCGAATAGAAAAAAATTTGAAACAAAAATCTTTTTGAGAGAAGTACAAAGCCTTTTGGCGATCGGTGTGGCGGTTATAAAATTATTATTGAAATATAGAGAAGATAGATGGGAGATTTACGGGGACTAGTTAGTAAACTCCAGAGTGTCGATTTTGTACCAAAAATTAGAGCGAGCTCCAAACAATTTCTGGACAATTAAATCTCTCTTCGTTCTTACTTAAATTTTTAGAACGGCTAGTTTATGGTACTCTATACATAACTCTTTCAGGGTTTCACGATCGTAGGGTACATTGAAAACCGCTGGCAACATAGAGTTTGCTCTGGGAGCATTTCGTAATACACGCTTCATGGTTAGGTTCAGAAAAATCGACTAACTTGGGTAGCGGTACGACTAAAGTAACTGTTCGCAAGAGATGTCCACAGAGGGTTTCTTCTCCTCTCCCGTGGTGTTTTGTCGTCAATTCATTATTCATTACTTAAACGACGGTGAATTCATTTACGTCTCAACTTTGCAACCAAATTTCTATCATTTATGGTTAGAACTAAACCATTTTAAGGTGCTCTCGTTTCACGATTTACGTTGTTTTTTGGTATACTAGAGATTCTTGTGACAACATTGACTAATGATGCGATAAATTCGACCTTCTACAATTCGGTTAGACGTACTGCTTTGTAATTGCCACCATCAAAGCAATTATAATCATGTAGATATGGTGATAACATAACCTTAATTTGCCTTCCACAATCAAACTAAATCTAAACAGTAGACGACTAAAAATATATTTTATCGAAAACTATTTCCCCTCCACATATGAACTATTAATCATAATTTTAGTGTATGTATGTAAACATACAAATGTACTGATATTAGAAATTTTATTCAGTTTAATTTAGTAAATTATTTTTTAGTACAGTAGTTGAGATAAATTTAATTGAAGCAAAAAATGGTTTATTTTTAGAAAACATGCTTAGATTTGCTACAAAATGATATCAATTTAAAATTAATTAAAATTTACGTTTGTGGTAAACCAAAACATTTTGTTTAATTTAGAGTTTTTACCTCCCGGCTGAACTAATTTAATATATGAAGTAATACCCAATGAATTCAAAATACATTATGAGATTAAATTTAAAGCAGAAGGAAAATATATAATTCAAGATCAAGTTCATCACCCACTAAGCAATGTAAGTATTTTGCACTTGTACGTAATTTTTAGTTATATGGGGCAATGATTTGAAATCTTCATTCGTCACAGACAGGACCGAAAGGCGCGAAAATGCAATGAGGGAGTAATAATATTGTTTGCCAATCATTTCACAATGTTAGGCCAAGTTTAAGTGGAAGATAGGTTTTATATTTGTAACATTACTCTAAAGTCTAGATAACTACAATTTAGTTTCGATTAGAAAATAAAAGAGATGTTCATGGTTTTGAGCACGGTGAACTGTAAACGTATATTGTACCAATTATAAAGGCTATAATCATTCACCTTATAACTTATTTAACCATAAACCATGACAACTACGACTACCTGGTTAATACATAATACTAATCAGAATCGACGATGATAAGATTTAATTAAGATAAATTCAAATTTTAATTTATAATAAACAAAAGAATAAACCCGCATAGGGTATGGCATAATTGTTAATCCAATTAATAATTAATTAAAGATTTTAGACAAATTTTTAATTAAATGGCTTATTCATTATGCCTTCTTTTTCCTTATTTGCTTGTATCTTGTTTATATTACTTGCACTCATTTCTATTTCGGGCGTTTTTGTACTTCACCTATAAAACTTGCATTTTACGTTTTTCCTTGGTTGTAACTTTGCCAGTTTTTAAGAAATCCAGTTTTTAATGTAGTGCAGTGTTTCCCAAACCTTAATCCCCTTGTACTCCTTCTAACATTTCTATAAAATTTGTTGTTTATTTAGCTTGCGTCCATATTTATTGGAACGAAAATTGGGCGATTCATGTTTCATCCATAGTCACATACCGACGCAAAAAATCCTGTTTTGGAGATGCAGAAGCAAAATCATTCGAAATCAAACAATTTCTATGAACTCCTGCTAAAAAAAACATAGAATACCAACGATAAACAACCAACATTTTGTATTATAGATGTCAAAACTTTGCAAAGCTGTTATTGCCTCAAAGCGATATGCAACAAAATACCAATGAATTATTTTTTATTTTGTTTTTGTATTTTATAATTGTTTGATGGTTTTGTGGAATTTTTTTGGAAATGGACATGGATTACTTAATAATGGAATTATATAATATTTTGAACTAATGTATTGAATTTCATTATGTGGTTAAGAAATATATATATTATATTTCTTAACTTTGGTAAATTCCAATCCTTCAAGAATGGAATGAAATTTTATACCCAAAGTAAAAGCCGAGAAAGTTATTTTTTAACTTTATATTTATTATATGTATATGTATTAGGGGTGGTGTGCAAGTAGAAACTCTGCATTTTTTGGCCAAATTCAACTTTATTGAAAACTGGCTGAAGTACCCGACTTTGCCCGGGTTAAAATTGGACTGCTGAACTTCAACAGGTGTTTTTTTTATTTTATAACTAATCAGAAATACTTAAGTGAATAAAATCAATACAAAAATAATTTGTTGGGTTTACCGCAATGCTTGCTTGTAGTAAACCACATTTTTTGATTTTCCTCCCGCAGTTAAAACAAAAAAAAAATTGAAATCCCTAGGGCATGACACATACAACTGACCATGAGAGAAGCAAGGACTTTCCAAATGCACGCCTGCAAACTTAAGGGATTGTCCGTGTTGTTTATGGTTATGTCAAATGAAAGTCTAACTGGGAACTAGACTCTGAAGGACGTTTGAAGTTGAAAGGCAAGTCGGTTAGTATCAACGGTATGCAAGTTATGAATACGTCCACGCTTCTTGCAATCTACGTCAATACGGTGGTTTCGATAACATTTGGCAAAAGATTTTTGACACAGAGCCGTGTTCCATTGCATAGTTTTGCCGAGTCCAGATTTAACAGAAGCATTATTGATGATTCTTTCTTCAATTTCAAGATATGAGAAGGCATTCCAGCGTGTAATAATTACGGTCGATATACAACAAATGATACATATAAAATATTTGTTAACGCTCCCACGGTTTTTCTAGACTGCCAAAATGTATTTGTGTTAAATTTGGGAGCACTCGCTTTAGTGTATAAAAAGTTTGCATATATATTGTAAATTCCTGCTTACAGGTGAGCATGGGCAAGGTGTAATATTTTTTTATCCTTAACCCGCTTTTTCTCGGCTGTTAAAAGTATTCTTACAAAATTTGGGAGCAATCGCTCGAGTAGATCAAAAGTTTTTGTGGAACAAACATAGTTATATATGTACATACTTTTCGGCTTTATATATATAGATAGATATAACTGTTACAAAGATTAATTATCAAAATATTCGCCATTACTATCTATGGTCTTTTGCCATTTATCAGCTGCTAGATGATGAATGTCTTTGCGATATATCCCGTCTCCTGCGTGCCATCATAATCGTGTGGGTAACGAAAAAGAATCATGTATGTATTTTACACCAACATACACATTTGTACATTCCACTTAAATCGTTTTCGTCCGAAAAATAACACTATAACTATGTCTATAATAACAGTAAAATAATTAATATGTTATCAAAAACAAATAATTAATATGTTATATAATTTATATGTTATCAAATTATAATGTTTTCTCAAAAATAATTCCGATTTAACTAAGATCCGTTAAAATCCGGAAGACATTAGTTACAACCTGTTATTTTTTACAGCCACATTTGGGTGGGTTGAACTTAAATTGAAGCAAAAAAATTTTTGTCTGACAGGAAAGGGATGTGGACTTGATGGTTTCAGAGTAAAATAGTCATCGAGCCATTTTTGCACATCTTCAACTTTCGTGAACCGCTGGTCTTTCAAATATGATGACATCGATCTGAGTAAGTGGTAATTACAGAGAGCGAAGTCTGGAGAATACGCCGTATGCTGTAAAATTTTCCAGCCTAAGGAGAAGATGAGTTCCTGGGTTGATTTTGCTGAATGAGGACATGTGTTGCCATGCGGCAATATCAGCTTCCGCCTTCCTTGGCCCCTTAAATGCCCAAGGTCATAAATTTTAATATAAAAATTAGATTATGTGTAATTTTGTATGTAGTTACCGAAACAAGAGTTTATTGAGTATTTCGTTTCGTTTTCAGTAACTTTTGGCAAAAAACCGGTTGACTGGTTGACCGGTTAACTGTATATATTATACAGACAAACACAAAATATTTCACCAGGGGCGGTATGTTGTACCATCACTTCGAATCGAAATTCGAAAAAAGTCGAATGGCGGTATGTTGTATCATTTTCGAAAAGCAAAAAAGATACAACGTTCACTTTTTCGATTCGACTTTTTTCGGATTCGATTCGAAGTGATGGTACAACATACCGCCCCAGAATACCGTTGTATCACTTCGCCTCACATAATTACCGTTATCAGAATTTTTTATCACTTTTAATTTTATTTTATTATTTTTTTATTGTACAAAAACGTTTTGATTTTAATTTATAAAACACTAGAATGCACAATAAACTCAATAAACTGTAAAGGTTTCATACAAAAAAAAACATTTCTAACTAAAAAAAATAGCTTGTAATGAAGTGTTTAACCCTCATGTGAGTAAAGAAAGAATATCTTAATTTGAATAATTAGTGCCTACATGCTTTTTGTATGGAAACTTACTTTTTCCACGTTCGTCCAAGTTGTAACTTTTCTCAATTTTAAATATCATCATAATCTACCAATTGAACATACCATAAAATTTAAAGTTTTAATGAATGAAATGAATGTAATGAAGTGTTTAACCCTTTCTGCGTTTAGGATTATCGTACAAAATCCACTTTTCACTGTAATGATTTTGTGCAAAAAATTCTTTTTTTAGTACCGATAAAGCAAATTCATGCAGATGTCAACTCTTCGGTTTTTGTTTTCGATCAGTTTATGGGGTTATCCTTCCTTCTGTATTTTTCCCATAGCATGCAATCGAAGTTATATTGCTTGATGAGTAACTCCTAACTGTTCTGCAAGCTCTTTTTGAGTTTGACACGGATTTTTATCCAGTAAAACTTTAAGATCTTCTTCTTCATATTGTTTTACTGCACCTGTACGTGGATCGTCCTCAACCACTTTTTTACTGTTGGGTGACTCACAGAATGTTCGCTCAAAGTCGAATTAATCACTTCCATGCTTCCAGCTTTAGCAGTACTAAGCAGTAAATAGAATAGAATGCAATGACGTAATGTTACTTATCGACATCCATCTCTTAAAATTGTTGTACACGGAACGACATCTTGTAAATGACTGAAACTTATGTCATAAAAACAACAATGACTTATTAGGCCGGATTTATGGTTGGTGTTCGTTCTGACAATTTTTTCGACCAATCATATTGCTCAAAAATTTCGATTTTTTCGTCTAGATTTTTCCACAAGAGATGATTGGTCGAAAAATGACCGAACGAACGCAACCGTAAAACTGCCCATATAGGGCTCATATTGTACATAACACAATCATGCATGAGCAATCGTGTGACTGTGCATACTGATTGACAGTGTATGGTATTGATTGAGTGATTGCGCATACTGATTGTGTGATTTTCAATTGTTTTGATATTTTCTTGTAAACTGCGTCGTATAGTCGTATATGTGTAATTTACTCAGTCTAATGTTTTAACTCGTATGTGTCATATTACAGTAAATATGACAAAGTTAATAAATAACGTTTATATAATAATCTTATTGCTGGAATTTCGAATGTTCATGTTCACTACGTTTTTATACCATTCTTTCATCCAAAGTTACCTATTTCTTTTTCTCCGTATTACTAGTCCAATTAAAATCGCAACGCAAGCTTCTTCATACATATTTTAAAACTGATGAATGTGCAAAATCCATGTATCGTGAGCGGAAAAATCATTACTGTGCAATTACACGATTGCATGAGCAATTGTCTCGTGTATGAACTCGTAAGCTACATATATCCAAAATGGCGGGCGATTTGGATTCGTTCAAGTATTTTTTAATGCAACCAATTTCAGAGCCGAGTTTCTACTTGCACGCCGCTTATATATTAAGTCTGGAGGTGAACATTTGAACTACACGAAGAATAGAATGAATAAACCTACTTTTATCCTATCTGTAATCGTAATTTGAATTTCACTCATAACTTAAAAACTATTACTCACAAATTTAGTTTATCAAACACAGGGCCAATAATACGGTAAATTGATAATAAGACTAAGGTCCAATTCGTGACTTATTTTGTGGAGACTGACTTATTTGAAAGTCTACAATAAGCCTCCTATCGGCTAGACTTATTGAAAGCTTGTTAGAATTATTTTGATGAATTACCAGTCTGGGTGTAAGCATCGTATAAAAGTCAAACAAGTTTACAATAAGTCTAGCCGACAGGAGGCTTATTGTAGATTTTGAAATAAGTCAGTCTCCACAAAATAAGTCACGAATTGGACCGCAGTCTAAGTACACTTTACATTAAAAATGGTGTGAAAACTTTAATTTTTTAATATTTCTTTAAAAAGTGCACTATTAACCTAATTTGTTTTGCATATTTTGGAAACATTTGGAAAATTTACTGTAATTAAAACATGTAACTGATCAGTGCGACAAATCCCTCAAATTAATTAGTCGTACTGATCAGTTACATATTTTCCGAACAAATGCAATATTATAACGTCAAGCTTCAATAGTTTTGTAAGTAAAATGTAAGAAAAACCAGAAAAACTTTATTAAGTATTCTCCTTTTTCTTACATTTTACGTATATATCTATTGAAGCTTGATGTTATAATTGCAGTTCCTCGGAAAATATGTAACTGATCAGTACGACTAATTTGAGGTATTAGTCGCACTGATCAGTTACATGTTTTAATTACAGTAAATTTTCCAAATATTTTGAAAATATACAGAACAGATTACGTTAATAATGCATTTTCGAAAGATTTGTTTTCGGGCCGAAGCTGTACCAACTCTTTCGCAGTTCGCTTTCACGTCCTTACCTTACGCAGTCGCCCGCCAAATCGAGGACGTACGACTATAGGCCTGAATTTATCACCATCTGTACATTGCATTGATCTATGCCAGCCTATACTAGCATGGAAGAATTAGTGTAATTTGTAATTACTGCAAAATATTTTCCCAATTCCGCAGGAAAACCAGAATAGGGCCACAGGCATACCGAATTCGAACGAATATTACAAAATAGGAACGATGCAGTGGGAATCGGATATACGTCCGGCCTGTGTGGCATTCTCAAAAACAAATAAGTACGTCTACAACAATGAGAATGACTTCATCATAGGCATAAATCATGGTTTGTTATTATCACAAATTGTTTTGGAAGCCTAAAGGCTGAACAAGCCAGTCCGTAAGAGCTTAACTTGCACTAAATTTTGACCAATTGCGTTATAGTTAAAGCCAGCTAGTCTCGGATTTATTTATTTATTAACTGTTAAAAGATTTCAAGCGTTTGTTGGTAAGAAATCATATCGACAATGGCTTAAATAAAGGCAAACTTAAGCTCTTACGAATTGGCTGGTTCAGCCTCAAATATGTAGATTGGTTATTTGATACAATAAATACGCCAAATTTGTCAGTCAAAGAAAGATTAAAACAAGAAAACGTGTTCTAGGACACATCGTATGTAATATGAAGATTGACATGTCCATACTTCTTATTGCGACATACAATAAAATGAAACCATAACTGACCTAATTTCCTTAATTTATTATTTTAAGTTTCTACGACACAAAACGAAACGATGTTAATCGAGAGGATTTATGTCGAAGTATTTTATACCCTAGACAAACACAAACTAGCTGATCGCGAATTCGAGATTACGCAGTTATTTTTTTGTCTGCCAGCACACGATTTTGGCAAAACAGGATTACTGCGTTTATAGAACAAGATTATTACAATCGGATTGTAGGAAGAAGATAAATGTGAAATATAAGAAATAATCAGTGTATGGGGCTGGGGAACATAAGACATTTTCATTGAATGTAAACAGAAAAATTGTTAGATTGTAAATTCAAGTTTAAAATTTTTTAATTGTCACAGAAATTATTTATACATTTAGTTTATACAATATTAACTTATTGTAACTGATTCGATGTAATTCAAAATCGGCAAATACGCATTGAAATTGTTTTATTTCATTAATTAAATATGAATTTGAACGTTTGCAGAGTTACAAAATCGGGTTTGTGTCTGTCACCATAATTATAAAATCGCGATTTTATTTGTTTGAAATGCAATCTGTCTGTCCACGGTATTACTGTAGTTTGATTTCGAATTACATTAAGAATAAGAACTACCTAGTCAGAACATCCATATGTATTACTTTAAATCAGATTGTAGTGGGATCACCAATATTTTCTTGCTGTTTACATAACCTCTTGAAGTGTAGGTAGTTTATCAGAATTCAATTCGGACCCAATTATTACTGCCAAGTTACAACCACAATTTCCTTTAAAGTTTTGCAGGCGTCTCGTGAAGGATGAAAATATTAAGTTTCTAATGAATTGGGCATGAAATTCGCAAAAATAGAAGAATTATCATGAGTGATATGATAAGTGACCTAAAAGGAAATTAAATATATAGATAATTAAAATTCATTCTCAGAATACGTCTTGTATTTAACTCCATTTGAAATAATAATATGCATCCATATCTAACCACACTAAACTGCGATGTGATTTATTTACCCCAAACTTCAAATTTCGAACATCCACAGGGATTTAAAACATTTACATATTTATATTCACACCGATACCAAATTTGGATATTTTTCACTATTCACAGTTGAGCTCTTGTATTACGTATCCGGACCTCCGGATCTAGGTAATTCGTCTCAGACTACAAACCTTCTGGAAATTAGATACGTACAAGAGACAGGTACAAATCCTGTAAGTTTGCTAATTTTGTAAGCGCGTTTTTATAGTTTTGTGGGGTAAAGAATTATTTACAATTCACATAAACAAATTTCTGTAGTTACCTTCCTAAAATCTCTTTAGGTTCATATTTGGCATAAAATCCTTTCGCTGCATCCTTATCTGGCAATAGATCGTCTTCTTCATCTTTTGCCATTTTTCTATTTTGGTCTCGAATTTTTATTGGTTAGAATAAAAATTTGGCGTTTTTTTATTATCACAATTTTTTGCTATTAGTTTTTTTTATAAACAATAACTTTATTATTAGCAGTCTTATTATAAGGTTTAAACTTTAAGAAAAATATACTTTAATATGGGAATAGCATACTTTTATTTTCGATTTAATAATATTTTCTTCAATGTCAGAAAGGTTAACTAATCAATTCTCTACATACGAACAAATTTTTTTTTATCAAATACTATTTCTTTAATTACTATTTATATCAAAAACTATTATCGTTTTTAATAAATATCCAAGTTTTACTAAATTTAATTGTATTATTCCGTTTTAAGAACCAAAAAAATTAAAATCATGCACACACTAAACACAGAAATAAAAACTTCCCGACACAAATAATTGAAATGAAATAAAAAAAATCTGTTTAGTGCTGAATTTGTTCTATTCAATTTGACAATAGTAGATGTACTATTGTATAGTGGAAGAGTTACTCCGAAAAATTTATTGGAATAATATTTTATACTATCGTATTACTATCTTGATAATTTTAAAGTTAACATAGAGTGTTTTTTTTTATTCATTCCAAATACATATTCTGGACGTTCCGCACATGACATATCCCTTTTGTGATTTACTAACACAATTGTGCGAGTACGGCAAAAGTACCATGTCAAAAATTTTGTTTTGTATGTGTTTTGAACAAAACCAAACACAATCATATTCTATAAGCCGTATTGTTGCGACACACATGTAATTTTTCACTTCTGTTTAATTGTATTGTGCGTATACGAACATGAAATAGTATTCTCTATTTACTCTAAGTTGTGCATATGTTTCGAAAATACATTTACATAAAAAAAATGTTAAACACTTTGCGGCCTTTTTTTATAGTATACCTCATCCTCTACTCTCTCACCTTTCAATAAGAAATAAGATTTTTGAAATGTGCTTTGTTCCATTATGTTTATTAGGATGGAAAAAATGAAAAAGAAATTCAAGAAAAGTATGGTTCACATTGCGGCCCGGAAAGGGTTAAAGGAAAAAATAGAAAACAAAAACTAGTGGGTGTGCTTTGTTTGTTATTATATAATTAAAAAGTGCATTTCGATCACGATTTTTTTTTATTTCTATTTTTCATTATTGTTTTAGTCTTTTTATGCATGAATGAGGCGTAACTTCACATATTTGTTCTTTAAATATGTTTTGTTTTTTGTTGTTTGGATAAACATAAACGAGAAATCTAGAACAAATGTGTCATATTCGATTTCTATTGGCGGAATACAAATACTACCAAATAGAAGTTAAAAATTTACACCAATATTATCAAATAGGAGTTAAAAGGTGATATTATCTGCGTGTATAGCCGATTATAAGCCGGCTTATAGAATATGATTGTGTTTGGTTTTGGTTTTGAACCAACTTACACATTGCGCATTCCTTTCAAACTTATTTCGTCCGAAAAAAAAACACTATAACTACATACAATTGTGTTGGTTGTACTTCAAATCAAGCGAAATTTTTTATCAAAAACGCCATTACATACTATGATTTTTTACTCACACATTTGTGTGGTTTGGACTTAAATAAAGCCATTTTTTTATTTTTTTTTTGTTGAAAAGGGAATATTTGTCGTCTTACTTTGGCATAAGTTAAAACCATTCTGGAATAGAATTAATTTGTGCTCAAATGCTGTCTTACTTTGAGAAATTTACAACAACAATCCCATATATGTAATTCCAAATTGGAATTATTTTAAATCAACTTTTCTTCTCCTGGTATAGAATTATTCTATTCTACCTGTAGTTTTAATGTTCACCACCAGGGCAATTGTATTGAATACTTTTATTTTTAAATGTTGGCAATAAAAATATAAAAGTGATTTTTGTTATTTTGACATCGCATTTTTCTCAACACGAGAAATTAGTTACGATTTGTAATAATATTCTAGCACATTACTATTTAATTGAATATATTTAGTTGCATTTTTACGTTGTTTTCAAATTCAAAATGTAATTGTTACCAACTAATACAAATAAATTAAAACATATCTTTGGTTGTTACTTTGAGCACAATTTAATTCTATTCCAGAATGGATTTAACTTGTACCAAAGTAAGACGGCAAAAGTAACAACCAAAGATATTTTTTAATTTATTTTTATTAGTTGGTAACAATTACATGTTGAATTTGAAAACAACGTAAAAATGCAACTAAATACATTCAATTAAATAGTAATGTGCTAGAACGTTATTGAATATTATTACAATACAATTGTCCTGGTGGTGAACATTAAAACTACAGGTAGAATAGAATAATTCTATACCAGCAGAAAAGTTGATTTAAAATAATTCCAATTTGGAATTACATATATGGGATTGTTGTTGTAAATTTTTCAAAGTAAGACAGCAAAAATTAAAAAAAAAATACTTGTTCTGTTATGACAGTTTCCGAAATTTCCCGGATAGTGGATGTCAAGCATGTGTGCATATATATAGAATGGCCATTGCATGGTTAATTCCGAAAACTGTCAAAATTACTTTCGGAATTAAAATAAATACTATTCCTTAGGTCGCGACAACTCTATTGTTATCGTCTGGTCCACTGTATTATTTCGTCAATCTGCCATATTATTCTTTTCGGCACGGATTTTACTCAAATTAATAAAACTATTGTAAAACTATTCACTTGTAAATTGGGTTCATAGTTTATACAGAGAACAAATTTTAAGGTAGATACTATGATAATTAAAATGTAAATTTGCTACGTAATTTTTCGTTGCAACGACATTAAAAAAATTCTAACCTTAAAAACAGCGTGATGCAATAATTTTATAAGATTGAAATATTTACGAGTAATTAGTTAAATTGTGTATTTAATCATCTTATTCAATCTTTTTACAGAATAAAATGGCAGCCTTCTTTAGTAAAATTGGTCAATTAGGCTTAGGAGTCGCTCTTGTCGGTGGTGTTGTAAACTCTGCATTATATAATGGTAAGTAACAAAATAGAGAACCGGGTCGAGGGCGTGCTAATTGATTTCTTATATTTTTAGTTGATGGTGGCCATAGAGCTGTGATCTTCGATAGATTCGCTGGAATTAAACAAGGAGTTGTTGGCGAAGGTACACATTTCTATATTCCATGGGTACAACGTCCAATTATTTTTGATATTCGATCCCAACCTCGAAATGTTCCCGTAGTCACTGGAAGTAAAGATTTACAAAATGTAAATATTACGTTGCGCATATTGTTCCGACCTATCCCAGATCAGCTACCAAAAATTTATACAATTCTGGGTGTTGATTATGATGATCGTGTTCTACCTTCAATCACTACAGAAGTACTCAAAGCGGTGGTCGCTCAATTCGATGCTGGCGAATTAATTACACAGAGAGAAATGGTATCGCAAAAAGTATCAGACGATTTAACAGAACGAGCACAACAATTCGGAGTTATTCTAGATGATATTTCTATTACACATTTAACATTCGGCAAAGAATTCACACAGGCCGTTGAAATGAAACAAGTTGCACAACAGGAAGCGGAAAAAGCCCGATTCATGGTCGAAAAAGCGGAACAACAAAAGAAAGCTTCTATCATTACAGCTGAGGGTGATGCTCAAGCTGCCCAATTACTTGCAGAGTCGTTCGCCGAAGCTGGTGACGGTTTGGTTGAACTTCGCAGAATAGAAGCGGCTGAAGATATTGCTTATCAGCTATCACGGTCACGTCAAGTAGCATACCTGCCCACAGGTCAAAGTGTATTATTGAATTTACCCCAACAATAATTAATAGCTGGTGAAATGTAACCTTAAGAAATATTATTTTTTGTTTCTGCATTTTGTTAAAATAAATAATTACTATAATTCCAAAAGAAATGAAAATTCGAAAAACCAAGGTAAATCAAGTTAGTGTATTGATCTTAGTGAAAATAATTGTCGACAACATAGGAATCATTTTATCCTGTTCAAAATGTGATCTTATGTGTTGAATTGATAAATGATTACAATTTGAAAATGTCTAATAATAGCCTTAAAGCAAAATGAACTTGTTTTTATTTTCATTAGCAATTCGTGTTTATTTCATTATTTACAAAAGCAAAAAGAAAATATATGATAGATTTTATATTAATTTAACCAGAGTGTTACTTGTAATCCAAGTCCTCTTCTTCATCGTCATCATCGATTTCAGACAGTGCTTCTTCTTCATAATCCGATTCGAAGTCATTATCGTTCTCCTTATCGGCAAGTTCTTTCTGGTACCGTTCTTTCAAACCATGAGTGATTATATCACGGCATAGTTCATCAAATCCTGCCGGTAACCATCCTGTTTTTTCATTGCATACTGCACCCGAGGACGGGGTTGGTATTTTATCAAGCATTTCTTTTATTTTTGGTACATGCAAATCACAATATTGGAAAAAAGTTATACGCTTTTCAGGAAGCTCACCGTAATCGTAATACGGTTTGAAAAGGAATGGTTGTGGTTTCGGTTCATCAGTACTCTTAGCAGCCGCTATCGTAGTTGGATCAATGAGCTTTGTATTCTTGGTTAGAGTTTGATTTATATTCGGCTTATTTTTCTTGTTCGATTTCGACTCGACCCTACCCTTCATTCCGACTATATTCCGTAAGCGAAAATCAAATGTTTGAAAGTACCTGCTTTCGAAATTCTTCCGTGGATCATACCCAAAACGTAACCACATTATACGCCAGGGGCCACTGGTGTAGTAGTAGCCAACAGCCGGCAGAATATGTTTTAGTTGGTCTTTAGATACTTTGGCTTCATATATGAGAGCCATACGTGACCAAACTGGCCGCTTCTCAAATAACTCCTTCACTGTGTTGTAACTTTCGTACGATGATATTTGAGTTTTAAGATACTCAATGGCGTTCGGATGAGGTTTCATTGGGATCGGTGTATTTAAATCGAAAGTTAAAAATTTTGTATGTTTACTGCGTCGGTTTCGAGTGCTCTCTATTAAAGTTTCGTTACTGTTCAAGTCTTCTTTTTTAAAAAGATTTTCCTGGACGCTATCGACCCGGGTGAACGAAACAGGTGGCATAAAATAAGGTGTATCATCGGGTTCACTAAAATATAAGAAATTCGAATTATTAGTAATTGAACAATGGTGATTGATGATGCCGTAATGCACTTACTTCATCCACGATGCCGATTTTAATTCATCGGGTAAAATATCTTTATAGATAATTTTTGGTTCGGTCATTTTATTATCTTTGTGTATTGCTAAATATTGGAAATCACAAAGTGAATTAAAGCGGTACACAGTATCGACTTTGCCCAGTATTTCGACGCCACATTTTGGGGGTTCCGTAGAGTTCTTTTTTCTCTTAACTTTAACTTTCAAGAGCAACCCGTTTGTTGGAAATTTATCACCCATTACTGGTTTGGCAAAAAGATCATTTGGACGGAATTTTACTTCTAGCCTACGCTTTTCTTGATCAAAAATCTAAAAATTTATTTTGTTAAACGTTGGTGTTGAATGAAATCGATTCGACTTACCGAAGACAATTTCCTCATTCCACCCAGGGTTTTTAACATTTTTTCATCATTTTTCACAATACCCGGATACTCAATCATAAGAAATTTCTGCCCTAGCTCTTCTCCTCCTTTTGCCATTTGTCGTACGATATGCTTTTTGCGTTTTCGATAATCATACAATTCACAAAGAATCGAGTAATTTTAAAATTGTATTTTGCTGTCAAAATAAATAGTCGATAAGTAGATTTGTTTATATCATCAAGGCGAAAATGTTTAGTGTAGGTTCTATAACATGGAACTGTGCGCTGTTAAGCAATTTATTCCCAAGTAACCAAAATAAGTCATTGCGAAAACCGTCCTCTTTAGTAAATCAATTCCAATAATCAATCAGTGTCGATTTTGAAAGAAAAGCAACAAGCACGACGGTGAGCAAACCGGAAAAATAGAGTATTGAGCATCTTGCTTGGATTAATAGGCGAGACGCATCTTGGGGTCGATTTTGTCCAAAATTCACATGACACATGACATTTTCGTATACGTATAAGGAGTATAGTATACAATTTTATATTAGTGTGTGTAATTTTTCTGTGGTTAGATTTGTTTGTTTTCTGCGAATGTAAGCATCAAAAATTTTGTATCGGCACAAATCGGTTCAGTTTTTTGATGCTTATGTCGTCTTCGTCATCTCGCTTTTTGACATCTCACCAAGTATTTGAGTGGTGAGATAACACGTTCGCGGAAATGACTGTTATAGTGGTAATACAAGTTTTTAACACGTTTGCGCAAATAAAATTCATTTTTTAAGGAATAACTCGACATATTTTTCAACTCTCACAATACATTCATTTTCGCGACGAAATAATTGCAATTACAAATTATATCAAATGTGTTCCTGAGTAGCACACACATTTAGAAAGTTACACATTGATGAACACTTGAACACGCACACAAGAAAAAATAAGAAAAAATATTTTAACTTCACTAATAATATTCTTGCGGTTATTTCGTCAACTTGTCGAATTTTGGAAAAACCGACCCCCTTGTTTTGATTTTTTTAGGTTGACATTTCGATTCGAATAATAATAAATTCGAATAATTTTTATATTTCTGAATTAAATTGAAAACAATTTACACATTTCAATATTAAATCATAAACATCAAATATTATAATAAAACAATTAAATATGTTATGATGATTAAAGGAAATCTATATAAAATAATATTAGAAAATCCTAAAACATAAAATATTACTTCATTCCACTGCGCAAAAGCAAGAATAGGTAAGTAGACGTCAGTTGTCGTTCGTCTCTTTCTATAATAATTACAGTGGAAAACATGAAGATGTTGCTATCGGGTTTTATTGGAATATCGGCACTAGCATACAAAATTATGATATTCGTGTAAAAAATATAGTTTTTATTAATTATACGTCTCGAATAAACAGAATCAATGAGCAAAATTTAATTTAACTTACTAATACTCCACTCTTAAGTTTTGCCCTATGTTAGTGCGATTATTTCGTATCAATTTGCTTTATGGTTATTGTGGTGAAAGGGAATAATAAAAAAAATGAATTGTAAATAAACATTAAAAAATAGTCAATTTTGAAATTAGACCAGATGACACAAAACTATTGCAGCTAAAACGAACACCTTTATATTAGTATCGCTCCCCCAAAAAGATTTTATACATGTCGGAAATTTGCAGACATTTTTGAAACCGAAGGGAGCACTTACTGCTTAAAAGATGTATTGCTATACTTACTTGGTCGACTGGCCGATCAATTTTATTTTGGTTGTATTTGATGAACAATTGTTAAGCGTGTGTTTTTAATGACTGCTTTAACTTCGTCTCACTTTCCTATAAAGGTTATTATGTTGGTATCAAATTTTTTATAATGTTATTATATTAATTTCAACGAAATCAGAATATTCTCCACAATTTTTTCTGTAAAAAATATGAAAAAAGAACCGATAAAAGTTAAATGAAATATTTTAGGCTTATGTGTTGTTGTTATTATTATTTTTCTTGTTTCGTCGCTTCCTCGCTGACTTGATTATACCATAATTGGTATATAATTGTTTATACTATCGTTTCTATATAACACATAAATAAATTAATGCATATTTAAATTCGCCGTCGACGCTTAGTGTGTCTAGTCCTTTACACTTTGCGTCACATGCAGAGAAAAAGCCAACCAGGATCGGTAGGTTGTACTATCACTGCGAATCGAAAAAAGTCGAATTCGAAAAAAGTCGAATCGAAAAAGTGAAAGTTGTATCATTTTTGCTTTTCGAAGCGATTCGAAGTGATGGTACAACATACCGCCCCAGACACAAGAAAAAATTCGAAAGAACATAAATGTAAACATAGTCAATATCAGTCACAGCTTTTAAACAAAAAATTTGAGATTTTATCACCGATATTTGTGATTATTTGTTTGGAAACTCATGTGCAAATTATTGTTGACGTCTATATGTTTGAGGGGTTAAAAATACTGTGTCGGTAGTATAGTTTATAAATTGTTAGCCAAGATTACAAATTTAGTTTAGGTGTAATGATATCGAAGAGCCATAATAAAGTTTTAAATTAAAATATTCAACATCAACAAAATCAAAACCGTTTACCTTGACCTAAAACTTGCGCTTGAAATAATATATTCTATGTGAAAGTAATTAGGATAATTAGATAAAATGTTAGAGTGTTCGATGTGAAATATGGAAATATAAATTACAACTTTATTTTAGATTTTTTTGTTTGATAGGAATGCATTCTAAGTACGAATATGTTGTCTCGATTTTGAAATATTTTCGATGGTATGGTAAGCTATACATATCATCCTCTTTTCATTTACTATGTAAAATCCAACTCAACCTACTTGTATAAATATACTAACACGCTGCATCGGATTTTATCATCAAACAAATCTATAAGCGATACGAAGTTTCTGTTGGCCACGACAAAACAAAACATAAAACGTTATCAGTCAGTAGTGCAATAGAAATTGATATTAACGTGTTTGATTTATTTAATATTGTTAATTTAAAATATTATAATAGTAAGTATTTTCATAGTTATTAAAATTTTCGTAAAGTTGAGTGTATCGTGGGCATGGTTCATGTCCGTTAATAATACGATTGTATTCCAAGGCGATGTCATTGTTTTGTTGGCACACAGTTCCACCACCTCTCACTAATTGATGATACTGGTAATTAGAAAAACAACTTGAAATTAATCTTTGTGATGCATTAATGTTTTAAAAAAATTTACCTCTCGATTAATATCCCCAACGCAAATCCAATTATTTCCTTCTAATTTTGTAACGGCCCATTTTGAGTGATCATTACGATTTTTGAAGTAAACCGTCTCATTGAATTTTATATCGGCAATATTATACACGCTAAACCGTGTAGTACAATTGGAACTCATGCGGCCGGCACCGTTTAGCCATGTTTCTACCAATAAATTAGTCTGAAATGTGGGCGCTACTAAATCATTATAAAGTTCTTTATTGAATTCGCCCGCTTTAGCAAACACCTTGAATTTATATCCCAGATTTGATTCAATGGTGTCAATACTGTAAAATGGAGCTTCAGTATTTTTCACTTTATTGATTACATCGATAATATGTGGAAGGTAGTCTCTAAAAAAATTTATGTACATATATACGTACATTAATAATGTACAATTAAATGAGTAATCAAATTGTATAGTAAATTACTTAAATTGTTCTAAATTATTGGTGTGAGAATATACATTGGTTTCATCGTAGATTAACTGTTTCGCCACCAGATCAATCATAGAAGCATTCATTGAAATACATAAGTAGCTCTGTCCGTACCTATGTCCTGTACTTGGATACCCGTACTGTGCATCTTCAAATGATGGTGGATATCGAGGTACTGAGTGAACCATCCAGAAACCATATGTTTTCGACGATGCTAACACACCTTTAGTATGTCCCCCATTAAAATCCACTGGTCCTGCTGGAGGTTGATCGTTGTACATTAAACCGATAACATCACGATTATTGTAGATTTGGTTTATAGTATATCCGGGCGCGCTTGTTTCATCTTCAATCGTTTTACTTGAATACATCCATTGCTTAACAGGCTTCGATGATGTTATGTAGTAGTAGTTTAACCCACTCGAAGTTTTAATCCGTTTGCTATGTTTTTTGCGGGCATATTCAATTGGTAATTTGTATAAATAAAACCAATCAAGTAAATTATTTTCATCATCACGACATCCAATATTCTTATCATCGTTGTATGCAACAAATGTACTGAGCACTAATTGTAAATTTAATACAAAAAAACAAAGCCAAACGAGAAGCATAATTTCACACTGTGATCTTAAAATTATGAATGGAGAAGAGTGACAGTTGTTACGGTTATTATTGTTTAAATTTTGTTGTTGTTGTTGTTAATTGTGTTGATATGCGAATGCAGTTGCTAAGTATAATTTCCAGAAACTGATAATAGATGTAAGCTATATCGGTCTGGTGAATAACCATAATTTATTTGATTACCTAATCAATTTATTCGTTTTTTAATTTTATTATAACATGTCCTATGGGTAAAATTAAAGCGTAAACACAGAATATTGGGTGGGGCTATGCTCTCGTGATTTTCTGAAATAGGTAGGCTAGCCAGTTTTTTTTGGAATAAAAATAAGTACATTTTTGAAATAATATATGAATGTTACCCCAATTTAAAAATCTCACCGGAAAATTGTCATAATAATTTTAGAATTTAAAAATAAATAAAAAAAAAAAATATTTATTTTTATTGATGTTCAATTTTATTGATTCATTCATTGATGTTCATTAAACTTAAAAAACATAAAAAAACAAATCAATGATTTTCAATAATCATTCTGTCAAGAAAATAAAATTAAATTGTACTTTACAAAAAAAAAGTTTAATTATACATATTATGTAATGATGTTATAATATAGATGTTTTTAAAGGTATTTCTCGTTTGATTTAATTTTTTTTAGCAGTTCGGTATTTTGGCTAACAAATTTGAAAAATTCTTTGCAAGACATACTGAACGTTTGTTTGATCATTATTTCAGCTTCTATATTTGGAAGTGTTAATCTGCTTCTCTCTTTTCGTCAGGCCTGAAACATTAGATAACACATTCTTTCACTCATTGCGTTAGAGTGTGGTATGGCAAAAATAAATTGAATAATTTTTTTTAAAATTCGGCGCGGCACGGGTTTGAAAAACTGCGATCCATTTCTCTTCATATGATAACGACTGGAGGCGTAAATTTTCTTTTAAATAAGTGAATTCATCAAATAAAACATCAAGGTCTATACTTTTGATTGGGAATATTTTTAAAACCAATTTCAGCTCATTAAAAGCGCTTTTTCTAATTTAAAAATTGAAAGTGATTTAAATTTGTTTTCGTTAAATTTAAAACGTTGCTCGATATATTTAATAATTTGCTCGACGAAAGATTTCACTCTTTTATTAAATAGATTTTTTTTCGGTCTCATTATCTGTTTTGTCTAACAATTGCATTGCAGTACGACCATAAAACTCTTCTTCAACGCATGATTTTAGTAATTGGCTAAGGTCACTAAACAGGACGAAACATTTTATTACTACAGGCCCTTGTTGTTCCAATTTTAAAATTAAATTTTGACTTCTTGAACCAACATGTGAGATAAAACCTAAATAAGCCTCTGCCAAATCATTATTTAAAAAGTATAATATAATTTTCGATGGATTTGGTTGAGAATTAAAATAAGATTTAAGTGGTTCTAAGTTTTTATAAAGCCGTTCTATTGCCGGCACCAATGTTAGCCATCGCGTGGGAACATGACGCAACATCTCTGTATATTCTATGTCGCAAAATTCATAGAATCCCAACAAATTCTGTTTGTGTTTAGTGTGACAACTAAATTCGTTAAAAAATTTCATTACAATGAACTCAAAATTATATTTTAAACACCCTGAAGCATGTTTGACTGAATTAGACAGCATATGACATAGACGTCCCATTTGTATAATATCAGGGTTTAGTTTTTTTAGTTCAGAAAAAACGTTTTGTTTGTGCCCAAAATTAACATTCGCATTATCGCTGCAGTAGCTGACAATGGATTTGATGTCTAATCCTGCGTTTTCCAATTTTGATACCAACTGGTTAGCAATGTGTTGCGAGGTTTCGGTAGTACTGTCGAAAAAAATTCAACAGTTTAGTTTGAACGCCATTTTATTTTAAGAAATATGTTGTTCGTCCACAAGAAAAATCTTTTGCCAGTTTGGAATCACTGAACAAAGCAGGAAATAAGGTACTATTGCAATTTGCAGAATTTGCATGTTGGATGGTGTGAAATACGAATGTTGCTTCTGCTGCGGCTGCTTGTAAATTAAGAGATTTAACCGATAACGTTGATTGGAAAAACTTCAAATTTTTTTTTTTAGATTTGAATCACATCAATATTACAACTGATTTTTTTTTTCTCAACAGCATGTAGCATAGCACAGAACAGTTATTTTTTTAATTTTCACTACACATATATGAAAAAATACATTCACGACCGCGATCTATTAATATTAAACTCAAGTGAAATTTGCTGTGGGTGGGCAAATAGAAAATTTAACACTATGTGTAACAACATGAAAAAACAAAAAAAAATTACCCTACGAACAATAAATGATAAAAATAAGTACTGTACTTCCTACATAAGTACAACTGGCAAGCCTAGAAATAGGCCTATAGGTTTTGTTTGTAGCGACGCTACTAGGTGGTATGCGGCACAAACAGAAACGTGTGATTACTATGGCGTTAAAAAAAATCGAAAATGTAGATTTGCAAGGTTTTTTGACAAAACAAAGTTATAGTTCGTCCATGACATCGGAACGTACACAGTAAAAAATACCATGGTATCACACAAAATGTATTAAAACAACAACAAAGTTAAAACAATTTCAACTCGAGTTCGGAGTTTGCGTGGTATAAAGTTTGGAAGCGAGTATGAATCTATTTATTTTCGATGACATGTACGCAACTTAAGTTGGAGCAGTCCGTTCAGTTTTTATATCAAAATTCAATCTTGCAAGTTTGCATATAATTTCATCAATAAACGGAACTTATTGACAGATTGAACCGACTCAGATGGAAAGAGTCGGATTTTTTTTTTATTAAATTCTGGTCTGCTTATAGAAAGTGAATTGCATTGTTTAAAAAAAAAGATTTGCATTTAAAGAACTGTTATCATTTTCTTTTACCGCTAGATCGTAATTCTCATTCACGCCTAGCCTTACTTAGTTACTTACTGCTGGCCGGCGCTACATCCAAACCAGGGATTTGGTCACCTAAACGACATTTCTCTAAAAATTGCGGTTCGCAACAAGGAGACGCCAGATACGACGACCAAGTGTGTGCAGATCCTTTTCCACGTATTCCATTCATCGCGTAGGTGTTCTTCCACGAGGACCCACTGTCGTTGGCACCAACTCGAGGCTTTGCTTAGTGGTCAGGTTTTGATGATCTTATGAATCCTATTATATCTGTGTTTTCAAGATAATTTCGTACTGTGGTAGATGTCAACTTTTATTCGACGCGAAGCATTACATAATCAGAATTTTGCTCCATTATTAACGATATTACCTTAATTGTTTTAAATTGTTTCACTTCCTCGTACTGCATGTCTCCAAAATAAATTCTCATATTTGCCTTCTTGCGATAACCTTATGTTAATTTGAAGGCTAATTTGATGAGCTGTTGACTCTAATGGCAGGAGGACTTCTTTTGAAGAGACATATATGTGCCCTTAGCAGGCAGTTCTTCTTGTGTCTCTTTTGTCGTATTAATGGAATATTTTTTCAAAACTGAGATGTTGGAAACCAAAATTTAGAATCAGAATTTTATTGAGATCAACATTTCGTTCCTTTTGTCTGCAGTCTCATCCTTTGTTTGATAGTGGGTGTTAAAGGGCGCAAAAAATTGATGCATATCTGTATTAGCCCACAACATCGGTTTTTTAAATTAATTTATTCATTTTGTTGGTGCTATACGTACATCTCTTAAAGAGATGATTTGACCGTCTCTGGCGATTGCTTGACTTAAACTTCAATCAGCCAAAACTTAAGAGCTTAAGTTGTGCTCCGTTTGGACCACTTAGGGGAGCGGTACGACCACCAAAATTTTAGAGGTCAGTTATTTATTTGTGACGAGAAGCCTATAATTTTTTGTGATTGTAGCACTAACCGAAGTGGTGCAACCTGCGTGTAACTTAAGCTCTTAAGTCGTGACTGGTTGAGGTATTAGACGATAATGTTGTTGTCGCATTATCTCTCTCTCTGTCACGCTCCCCCATGGATTTACATTTGTCTGGGATTTTACTTTCTAATTTTGGGCAGGAATGAAGTTGGAATAAATATATGGTTATATGTACAATAGTTTAAACCAACTTGTAAAGTTGTAAATTCGATTTAGATGGTACCAGAACTAGGAGGAATCATGGAGTGTAGCTTTTTTGCCATAGGTCAATCGTCATTTTCTCTAATTCTCCTTTATTATTAATTTGATCGTTAAATTGATCATGCCTACTACCTGCAAGTACGTACTGCAGATAGTAGGCATGATCAATTTAACGATTAAATTAATAATAAAGGAGAATTAGAGGAAATGACGATTGACCTATGGCAAAGAAGGAATGTGGAGACGAAGGCGTAATTTTTTCTCCTTTGGTTTGTTTTCAAAGGATGCAAAGGGTTATTTACTATAACACTATTAGTTAACTTGCTAGCCTTGTACCTTAACTTCTACACGCTATCGTGAAAATAGAATACTAACATGCTAAGAATGTTATAAAATGTTACGATATTATTTGATAATATGTACGAGTATAGGTCAATTTCTAGATGTTTTATACAACACCTGTTATTCGTTGGCCTAGTTTGAAATTCACTCATAAATCTTTGATTTTCATTTTATATACGTATATAAACCATAATAGGATTTTCCAAATAACAATAAATTGGAATTTTTTTTACGTGTTACGCCATAGCGACATTTAAATTATAGTCCAACATTTTAATATTAAATAGTTTTACAAAATTATGTGACATACGATACCTTCCATCATTTATATTTCTTTCCAAGTTATTAAGCTAAATATTTTAACTAGCCATTTTTTGTTAATAAATTTATAATAAGCTAGTAATTTATAAAATATCTTTTGCCCTTGGAAGAATAGCCCTGGTTCTAAAAAAATAACTTATCTAATCCACTTTTGTTTTGAATTTATTTTTAGGATACACGCTGTTTGTTGGCAAGATACAAATATGTAATTTGCGAAATATCATTGGAGATTTGATTTACATACCATGAAGAGCCTGAAAAATTTTATGACATTCAAGAAACAACTAAGTTTCAAACTTTTGCAGTCTGACTATAACGAACTGATGAACAATTTAAAATTACGAGATCAAAACAAAGGTAAATGTCTATTTGTATATACAGCGTCGTAGTACGGAGTAAGTTAGTAATTTTGATGTCGTTTCAACACAGTATAATTTTCTCACATGAATTATTCAACAACTATATTCTTGGTAGAAACTGGAAAATTGGAAAATTTTTAAATATTTTATTTTGGTGACATCAAATTATAGTTAATTAAAAAATACAACTGGTACAAGTTAAAATATATATACAATGGAAAATCGTTAATATTTTAATGATAATCGTTTTATGTAAGTTTTTTGTGTTCGATATTGAAGTGGGGGCACTTAAAAAGCACCAGTAGCTATATAGATGTAAGAAAACTTCTACGGTTGTTATTTAAAAATTTAACGATTTATTGATCATTTTATATGAACTAGATATTTTGTATATAAAATATGGTTTATTAATTTATTATTGGAACGTTCGTATATATACCTACTAGATTTGTGTACAACAATAGGAATACAAAAAATGTTGTTGGTGTACCTATGTTCGTATCAAGGTAAGATGTCGATGAGGTGATAAAATACGTCGCTTTAAAAAAATACCTTTTTTCACGTGTTGCGCGCTGTTTTGTACACGAGAAGGCCATTTAACTAGGTAGTGTCTTTTAAAAGTAGTGAAAGTAGTATTTTTTAAAATTGTTGTGCAGCTTAATTTCTTTTTATAATAGTCTTTGTAAAGCAAAAGCGTACATTTAAAATTTAACAACGTGATATGTTACTTCGGCTAGGTATATGGCAACTAAGCTTCAACTAGCAAACACTTCATACTCTGTTTGGACCATTTAGATGAGCGGTACCACCACCAACATTTTAGATTTCAGTTGTTTAGTATACAGGAGAGATGTTCGTAGCACTAACCGATATAGTCGAAACAGTGACAGAATAGATAAGATTGCCAACATCGAAAATATCTGAAGAAAATAGCCATCGAAAGTCTCTACGTTGTAGATTTATCAGTCATTCAATAAGCCCCGAGGCTAGCTACTAAAATAAAGTTTTTTTCTCAAAGTTTCGCTTTATTCATCAATATAGTTTCCATCAAGAGTGGTACATTCATTCCAACGTTTCTCTAACATTCGATGCTTTTCTGGTATGGATTTAGCTTTCGGATAATACTATGTATTGGCAATTTTGCCATCGTATAGCCAACGACTGGTGAAAGAGCACTTTTTATTTTTTATTTGGGGCAGTTTTCTCGCAATATCGTCCTTCAAACGCACCCATAACGAAATATAATTTTCGGTGTTGGAAGTGTTTCCTTTCTCAAGAACCAAAACCTTACTGGCTAATTTTGGTCGCTTTGGACGGCTTCAGGCCGGGGTTTGAGTCCGGGGTGTAGCGGTAGATCCATGTTTCATCCAATGTCGTTGAAATCATGTTGAAATCATGTTGAAATCATGTAACCGCGCAAGTTTTTTTGCCAGCGACTGTATATACACTGCCTTTATAATATCTTTTGTCAGCTATCTCACACAAACTCACTGTGGTTTTCTGAAACGATTTTTTGAATTTTTTTATTTTTTGTGGAATAACTGCCACAAACCGTTGTTTAATCAACACACGAATGTCATGTTTTTCCATTGTTTTGAAAATGACAAAAGCAGCGTTACTATAAAACATCTGTAACTTGTAAACTAGTTTTCGGATGATACTTCCTAAAAAATCATATGAATTTTCTATTAGATGCGCCATCTATATGTCAGCCTCGGGGACTAATGAGTGACGCAATACTTCACTTGAGATTCTTTTTTTTTTTTTATTTCATAAACATAAATTTTTTGAACCTCACACCCTAATTGAGCAAAAAAGCTCATTCATTTAAGGTGCGAGGGCTCATGATTAATATCCAAATTTTTGATGACACTTTTTTCGTCTATGCATTCATGTATGTACATATATGTATTTCAGGTTGCTCATTTAAAAACATTTCTACGATCCACACCGCTGCTGAGTTACGGCAAAATTATACTAGTAAGCACCTCTTCATTCTGGAAACAATAGTACAATTTCCAGTTTCTAATGAATGATGATTTTGTATACAGCTCCCTAATACGCCTGTTGAAATTAATTTCTTTTTAAAATATTTTTGTGCGAAATAAAAATAATTAAAAAAGTTAAATTGAGGAAAATCAAACGACTGCACGACGTGAAAGTCAAAGCACACAACAAAGATTGCACAACATCTCCAAGTTTGAGAGCTAATAACAAAATATTAAATGATATTTCGAGAAAAGGAAAACATTCACGAGTTTTCCATAATAGAATATCAAAAAACTCTAGACAAAGATGTTCCCACAGATGTTTATCGTGCCTGCACAATTTACCCTTACTTTAGTAAACAATACTTCCTGTATTTGTACAATATCTACCAAACTTCAAATGGATTTGAAATTAAATAATGATTTCAAAATCACATAGAAATTCAGGAGTAATTTTCATAACCAAGCAAACCTTATTTAAATTACATTTCTAGAATAGAAATGAGTAAAGTTTATTTTAACAACGGTTTTTACCATTTACATTGCTTCAATCCTATCTGCTTGACCTTTACAGATTTTTCTAGTAAATCTTTCGAAACCATTAGACTTCTATACTAATGTTAACCTAAATTCACAATAAGTTGATTCATGTGATAATGGCTCTAAAACGAGAAAACAATATCCGATTTTTATAACACAGAGGTAAATCTCTTAACTCATGTGATGGGTTTGTAGAGTAGTAGAAAATCAGGTAACGAGTAAAAATTTAGAAATTTTTAAATGTAGGATTGTTTATTAAAATTTTTCACTATTTTTATTTTTTCAAAATAAGATAAGATGTTAATTTTTGATAATATTTGACGTTAGGATTATGTATCTTACTTTTTAGAAAGTACAAGCCAAATTTTCCGAGAAAATGTATCAATTTCCTCTATAATTTTTTTAAATTTTCTTTTTTTTTTTTAATAAAAATCATGTTTACTCAATTTTTAATGAAACATGCGGGCATTCTATATCTAGGCAACCTTCATGAAACTCCCGAAGAGGTCACAAACTTAATACAAATGAAAATGAAGAACAAATTGACGATAAATTCGATTTTGAATAAATTTAAATTGAAATTTTGATTTAACAAACTTCCTTTTATTTTATTTATTTTTATTAATAATAATTACTTCGTCAACCTTCCAGACATAGATCAAAGAGATTTTATCGCTCTTATCGCTTCTTCTGATAGTACCACAAATGTTAAATAAAATCAAATTTTGTAAATATATTTTTTTTTTAAAGTAATTTTAATTCGTTGTATACCTTAGATGATGGGGACCCAAACCCCCGCTTTTCCAGAAGTCATACAATTCTTCAAGTGTCATTTCATTTATAATTTTATACTTTGTGTAAAAAACTTTCATATTTATCACTTTAACCAAAGGTGTTTGGTAATTATCAGGGATGTGCGTCGACGCGTCAACAATTATTGTCGACGTCGAATAATGCGTCTACATTACGTCGACGTCATTTTTAAGTCGACAATGACGTAATGTAAAAAAAAAAATTATTTTGATAAATTTTTATTTTGTTTGTTCAGAGCCATTTACGATTTTAAAGAGCATGTATTTTATAATGTATTTTGTTTAGAGGGCAAAGTTTTTCTATGTTTCCATAAGAAACAATGTAAATAACCAATTTTTGAATTAAAATTTTTGAATGAAAATTTAATTGAGTAATTAAAATTTATATTTCATACGATTAAGAACATATTCAAAAATCACATATTTAAAAATCAGCCATTTGTATTCAGTATTTAAGTAATGAAAATGAATTAAAAGGAGTCATAATTTTTATGTTTTTCTATAGAATTGAACTTTTCGTTTAGTTGTGTGAGTTAGTAAAAGGTAAAGTTGTATGAAAAGTTAACCAGTTTGTACACCAATAAGTGACTTGAGGCGATATAACCAATTAAAATTTTAACCGGTGGGGCAAAAAACCCTCTACCATTTTGATTGCGCGCCATCTTGGTTATGTGACGTTTAGCTCAGTTTCGCTTTAACCGTTGTGTTGTGTAGACGCCCAAATTTTATAATGGATAAAAATACGCCACAAGAACTGAACCACTTACTTATCTTTTCTTTGAACAAAGATATAGGCAATCAAAATGGTAGCGGGACTTTTGCCCAGTAGCGGGACGTTTGCCCCACCTGTTATTCGAAAGTGCCTAACAAAAACATATAAACGCCGATTGGAGTTTGATGTAGATATGGTAGTTACCATAATACATATTTGGGCAAGCACTGGTTTTATAGTAAACGAGCAGAAGCCACCTGTAAATTCATCAATCAAATCATTAGAGATGAAAATTTTCACATGAATATTTTACTAAAACTGCGGTCTAATTCTTGATTTATTTTGTGGAGACTGACTTATTTAAAGTCTACAATAAGCCTCCTGTCAGCTAGACTTGCACCTAAACTGGAAATTCATCAAAATAATTCTAACAAGTTTCCAATAAATCTATTCGACAAGAGGCTTTTTCAAATAAGTCAGTATCCACAAAATAAGTTACGAATTGGATCGCTAAATATGTTGGTTTCGTAATTATGTATTATTTATAATCATCAATTAAAATGTTATTGTATAAAAATTGCAAATTCAAATTAATCATTTCGGTTTTTATTTATAAAAATATATTTAAAAAATATTAATACTTTTTACGCTATTTGCCGTAGGCACTTGGCAAAAAACACGCTAATACTTAATAAATACATTTTATTAAACACTTGTTTTTTATTTCGCAAAATTAGATTTTTTGAATATTTTAATTAAAAAATTTGTTCAAAAAGTTTAAAAAATTACTCGATGGATTTCGACTTGTTAGGTCATCATCAGGAGTATCTACTGATTTGTAAAAGAGAACATTTGTTATAGCAGAAAAAAGCAAAAAATAAACAAAAGAAGGAGGGACAAAATTTTTATTGCTTATTTTTTGTCCCTCCTTCTTTTGAGACCTAACAAGTCGAAATCGATCGAGTGATTTTTTAAACTTTTTGAACAAGTGTTTAATAAAATGTGTTTATTAAGAAAAAATATTAATGTAACCTGATTGTTATGAGAAAGAATAAAATGGCGGAATCTTGCGGCTCTTATATCTAGAAGGCTCTGGTTTGTTTCCAACCAGAATTTATTTATTTTCCCTTTTGACATATTGAAAGACTATATCAGACGAAAACATACAATTATCAAAAGCGAAGCCCAATGACGTTATAAAAGGAATCAGACATCCGAATTATGAAAGAGCTTTTGAAAATAATGGAGGTAATCGCATGATATCACCAGTCGACACAAGATGGTCTTCGCACAGCCTTGACCGTTTAATTAAACATTTTCTTTTTATGAAAAAACTGGCCGCTGAATAGTCGTTAAAAATACTGGATCCAGTTAGCCAACTAACGCATCGCAAAATCCCGATTACAATATTTCGGATGCGATGATTATTCGTTAACAATTTATTATCTGAATCCAGAACTCAACAACAATTTAAAGGACCAAACTAAGACAGTGACTGATTTTCCTTTGTCACAACTTAATGCTGCAGGCCGGACTGATTGAGTTGAATGATTTTAGAGAGAATAAAACTATTTTTAAATATTTGAATAAAGTCAATATTAAAAATCCACATTTTTTTTTAAATAGGGTTCACATGAAAGCTCCTGAAATTTCTAGAAAAAACTTCTACTATATTTTACCAGTAAAATTTTAGAAACAGAAAGTAATGAGCTTTCTGATTATGAAATTATTTATTAAATTTAATAATGGTAATTTAGTATTATTTATTTTATTTTATTAAAATTCATTTTTAATTAGCTGAATTAAGTAATATTTAAATAGTTTTTGACGTCGCACATCTCTGGTAATTATATGTAATAAACGGTTAAAATGATAAATTAAATTAAAATCATTGATATTTCACAAATTTACCAAACGCACTGGGCAACGCATATATAATGACCGGTAATACTTGACTTTGACCGTAACATATATACCGAAAAAATATTTCAGGCTGGCACATTTCAGTTATAACCTAAATATTTAGAGCTGGATTTGCATCCACCGTTTGTAAGATATAATATTACGTACTTCCGTACCCATGCGGAAATTTAAAAAAATCGTTCAGTTTTTTCAAATGGACTTAACTATAATAATTAAAAAAATAAAATTTAAATGGTTTATTTTATTGAAAATCTTGACATGGTGCATCATCTATTGGCTGGTTCTTTGTACATATAAATAGAGCAAGAGTCACAACTCGCGCTTGTTTTCAAACGCTTTCAAGATTTTGGTCTTATATCCAGTTAAATATGGTGGTGATCGCTGTTTATCAACTTGGTATGGTAATGATTAAATAGGATGGATATGTTCTTCGTAAAATTGGCACGAAAAATTAACGATTTATTCACCGCAAAATCGAACGTAAACACAATACAAGATCTTATTTGTTTCTAAATCGAAAATATCGCATCGTCCACTGTTTGAAAATAACAAGCATGTAGTTAGATCTAGCGATGCAGGTGTGCTTATTAAAGTACATATCTCCAACAAATGTAACCTCAAGTTTCTTTTTTTTTACTTAATTTGGTTGAATCCCACAAAGGTTCCTGTTACGACCTGCTGAGCATTCTGCTGCTCCAGGTTCCAATAATTTAATTTTTTTTTTTTTACTCTCTCTTTACCTCACTCCAGGGTTGATGGTTGCACTGTAGGATAAATATCTTGTGAAAATTGGATGCTATTTTAAGATCGTGTTGGAACTATTCAACTCTGTGATCTTTCAATACCGTATATCATATGTGTTGAAAGGCATAAATGTTTTAAAAATATTAAAGTTGAATTTTCAATTGTATTTCAGAAAAGAGATGAAAATTTGGAATTCCGAAAATAGTGAACACCTCAAACCAAACTATGCATACAGCGACGTATGTGAGGTTATCCCCGAATTCTATTCCCGAAATTAAGAAAAAATAATCAGGCAACACTGAGCTAGTTTACATCGCTAAAAAATTTAGTGAACTGAACTAAATAGCGACCCATTTTAGTCCCGTTTACATCGCAAAAATTATAGGTCATATTTGGGCTACATAACGAGATTTATGTGCACCATCTATTGAATAATACTAAAAGTATTGCTTATGTTCTCATCGCAATTCATAATTTTCTCATAAATAATTCCTGTAACATTTTCGAAATTAAATTCATTCATTTATTATTTTTAAATTTGACTCATTTAATAACTGTAATACTAAATTTAAGCTGATATGTTTAGTTAACATCAGAGCCGCTACTGACATCTATTTCATGATACGAAAACCCTTTAGGTCGGTATCGTTTACATCACATTTTTGATCGACTTAAGTTGGGTCAGTCAACATAAAAAAGTTACCCAACCTAATTTGGGTAACTAGCGTTTACATCATGTGTTTAGGTCAGATATAGTGTATAGTCCTGGATCAAATATGTCGATCTAACTTACTCTATATCTGACCTAAACACATAATGTAAACGCTTGTTACCTAAATTAATTTGGGTAACTTTTTTGTGTGGACTGACCCAAATTAGGTCAGCGAAAACGTGATGTAAACAACACCGTTGTAAAGGGTTCTATCATGAAAATAGATGTCAGTTGCGGCATTGATGTTAACTAAAGATATCAGCATAAAATTTAGTTTTACAGTAATTAAATGAGTCAAATTTAAAAAATTTAAATGAATGAATTTAAATTCAAAAATGCTACTGGAATTATTTATGAGAAAAATATGAACTGCGATGAGAACATAAGCAATACTTTTAATATTATTCACTAACGGTTGCTAAGTGGACCAAAAACGGTTGCTAAGTGGACCAAAATAAGTCACAATTTAGGTCAGTCCACTAAGTTTTTTCATGATATAAACTAGCTCAGTGTTTCCTGATTATTTTTTTTAATTTCTGGGACAGAATCGGGGGATAACTTCAGATACGTCAGACAGCGATGCAAACAGAAAGGTTTTGCCTCATCAAATAACGAGGCAAACTACAAGGATTGGGCACGTCCAACATTTACCTAATACTTTATCAAAACTAATGAAATATGAAGTCCAGTATGATAATGTGCGGAACTCCGAAAGCCCACAATAAAAGCCCCCTCTCCCTCCCTTTCCTATTACTAAATTATATATTCTGCACAAAAACCAGCAAAAAAGATTGCTAAACGATATAAGAAATTAGAAACTTCCTTATTGATGAACATTAACCGTACAAATCCAATTTTGCGGAGGTGGGATACGTTGGTTTTGCAACTTTTTTCTTCCTTTTACACAAATAATTAAATGTTTATTTATTTAGTGAAATAATTGGTTTTTAATAACAAAAGTATTAATTAAATATTCAACATAAATTGAGTTTTTATTGTTTTCTATATAAAAAAAGGTAATAATTATTTTATGTCTTTGGAATGGTGTTGGCTGTAAAACTGATCAAATATCGTTTGGTTTAGCGCGTTTTAATGAGGTTATTTAAGAGTTGTATGGTTTATTGGTGACAAACAATATGTTTGATTAGATGTTATACGGAGGTCGTGTAATTCTTAAATTTTTTATCGAACTGGGAGGTTTCTTTTTCTTGGTATATTTCCATAACGTCCATTTACACGGTATTAAACTAAAACGGAAATTTGTAGTTTGATATTGTAATGGATATCTTTTCGTTTCTCACGATACACTTGCTTGTTTTGAATCATTTCATTGTGCGTTCTTGAACCAACTTTTTATTTGAATCTGGGATCTGGTAGTGAACCAGTTACATATGATTATTTGTCTACTATGTTGAGCAACCTTTTTGGTGCGTTTTATAGAGCCCAACTCAGATTTTTTTTCTAAAAACGTTACAAGATATCTTCATCTACTCTGGTCTAAAATAGATGCACTAAAACGATCGAATCTCTAGAAAGTTTTGTGTTTTTGTTTTTTGTGCCGCTTCAATAGCCTATCCATATATGAATAAATTGAACAATGTACAGTCCAAAGAATAAAATCTTTCAACCAAATATATATAATTGCCCTACCATTAATTGTGATGGGTGTTTGACACATAAAATACCCATGTACTCGTACCTGTAGCGTAAAAATTACCAATTACATATCTTCAACCTCCAAGTAGCAACAATCACGCACGTGCTTAAAAATTGAATAACCAATATTTTATTATTTTCTTATGAAAAAATCAATAAGTTGACTAGAAGTAATAAATTTTGAAAAACCTCCGAACATATAACATTCTAATACATTATGGGTATGTAAGGGTTGTTCAAATTTTGTAAATTTGCAGGTCGATTTTTCCACGGTGATATAATGAATGAACGTGTGTATAATGAACTCTTTAAACAAGGGATTTTGGTAAAAGCAGACTTTTAAAATACAAGCCGTGTGATCAAACCACGAGACTGGCCCTCGACATATATCTTGTTCACATGGTCCGTAGTGTAGTGTAGTTATTACTACAGTACTTATATGACCGTTCACCTGGTGGTGTAGTGGAATAACACTACCATTACGCACCCATTTGTTGAAATATTATATTAAGAATATTTAACATTTCTCGATATTTTTTTTTAATTTGTACAACAATTGTGTTTGGCGTTGGCGTGTTCTTGTTTCGTTGTGAAAAAGTATAATATTAAATTTTAAACTGGACACAAAACATTTTAGCGTCAGTAAAAGTAGATTATGCGAAAGTATACATATGAAACTTAAAATATCCAGAAATATATGGGAAAATATATTACTGCATTTCACACATAACCAATGGATTGAAAACTTCCGCATGACAAAAGAAACATTTTTATTGGTTTGTGGCGCTGTAAGGGAAGATCTTGAACCAAAAACACTTGTAGCTTTGGCTGATAATTTAAAGAGCTTGTCTGTGGAAAAGCAAGTAGTTTTTGCAATGTATAAGCTTACAAGTTACAGTGAATTTCGCGTGGTGGCTTCACTATTTGGTATCGGTAAATCAACTATACACAAATGTTTGCATATTCTGCGAAAATATGAATAAACATGTAAAGAAATTTATTTATATGCCTAATGAAGACGAAGCCAAGACGTTTAGTTTAGATTTCGAGAACATTTTGTAAAATTCCACAGATAATAGGATGTATCGATGGAACCCATATCCCATTCTAGCACCTAACGATGGGTGTAGGGAAATCCCTAAAGTTATAATGATATGTTGTATATTATTGTTGTACAATGACATGTTGTTTCTCGAAAATTCCGTCCTGTTTTTTGAATAAATTTTCTTGTAGTTCTGTTTGTTACTTCGCCATTTTATCTGGAAAAGATGAAATTATTTGCTCGTATCGTATTTAGTGCGGCCACCAATATAATTTTTCAAATAAAAATAAAGTTAATAATATTTAAATTTTTTCAATATTCCAATATTAATGATTACCTTTATTTGTATTGACACTGGTCGATTCTTCAACTTCCATTGTGTGATGCGTCAACTTCACCGTTTTGATCGTAAAAATTATTCATGTCATTTTGAAAATTAGGAATTGATACTGGTTCTGAAGAATCTACACCGTACTCTGAAGCTGCCGATGCATGTGAAGTTAGCCCAGAATTTTATCACAGGAAAATAAATAAAAATCATCGTGTAAGACTAAAACTGCAATGAAATTCCAGCCCAGAATTTAATATAGTAATCTCGTTCAATGTCGAAATTTTATTCTAGCCCAGAATTTTTTTTTCAAATTTTAAATATTAAAATCAAAATTAAAAATTTAGTAAAAATTATAATTCTGGGGTTTTATATAACAACGAAGAGCCTTTTGTTGTGTTTTAAAAACATTATCAATAAAAGGCAATTGAAAGAATTTATTCTATGCGACGCTGAATGGTTTAAATATAAGCTCCAGTATAGAAAGGGGTCTCAAAAAGGTTTGCCTGATTTGTCTAGATATATCCGTGGCTAGTAATGAAAAGTTTTATATTCTAAACAAGGTTTCACAGTTAGTTCTTAGTTCTTGTTTTAATTTCAACCCTATTTGCATGTTGTGAACAGAGCTATGATGATTTGGGTCAGTATATGGTATCGAGTTCATATAATATCCAAAGAGATTCGTCCTGGTATGTCTTAGTGTATCAGAGGCCAGTAATGAAATGTATTTTATACAAAACGTGGTCATATTTACCAACTCACGTTTCAATTTCAACCCGATTTGCATGTTGTGAACAGAGCTTTGGGTCAGTATATGGTATCGAGTTCATATAATATCCAAAGGGATTCGTCTTGGTATGTCTCTGATGCACTAAGACTTACTAGGCCGAATCCCTTTGGATATTATTTGAACTCGATACCATACTGACCCAAATCATCATAGCTCTATTCACAACAAGTAAATCAGGTTGAAATTGAAACGTGAGTTGGTAAATACGACCACGTTTTGTATAAAATACATTCCATTACTGGCCTCTGATACACTAAGATATAACAGGCCGAATCCCTTTGGATATTATATGAACTCGATTCCATACTTGCCCAAACCATCATCTCTATCCACAACATGCAAATCGGGTTGTAATTAAAACAATAACTAAGAACTAACTGTGAAACCTTGTTTAGAATATAAAACTATTCATTACTAGTCACCGATATATCTAGACAAATCAGGCAAACCTTTTTGATACCCTCTTTCTATACTGGAGCTTATTTAAACGATTCAGCGTCGCATAGAATAAATTCTTTCAATTGCCTTTTATTGATCATGTTTTTAAATCACAACAAAAGGCTCTTCGTTGTTATATAAAATCCTTCGTTGTTATATAGAATTTTGATTTTAATATTTAAAATTTGAAAAAAAAAATCTGGGCTAGAATAAAATTTCGTCATTGAACGAAATTATTATATTAAATTCTGGGCTGGAATATCATTGCAGTTTTAGTCTTACACGATGATTTTTTTTTATTTTCTTGGGATGAAATTTTTTTTTTTTTTTTTTTTTAAGTTCATTACCAATTTTTATTTACAAGAATTATACAATAATAAAAATATGTACATTGGTAAGAAAAGTGTACCTTTGGTTCAAAAGAACACGGGCCAGGTACACTGATTCTGGGCTAACTTCACAAGGGTAGCTGTCGTATTTTTCTGCCTATTTTTGAATAACTCGCTCATTAAACTCATATACAGGGTGTCCCAAAATTTTCGTATAAAACGAAACAGGGTGATAGAGGAGCTCGTTTACAATAAAAACAGCCAAGTAAAGTTTTTTGGAATTTTTGATGATGCAAAAGTTATTCCACTTTTTGTGTTTTTTAGTAAAATCGCATGCGCGCCCACCAAAAAATTAATTTAAAAAATACCAAGAGTTTTTTGTTTAATTTTCTGTTTTAATACGATCTAGAAGAGTGTGCCTTTTCAATAAATTCATTTTTATAAGCTACATTATCTTCTGTCAAATGAAAACTTTGGTTTTGCAAACTTTTTTTGTTTCTCAAAATATTTTGTTGATGTTTAAGTGACGCCAGTGGGAAAAGAATGTATGTACTAAAGAAAGCTAATCCACTATCAGAAAAATATGCGATACTAATGCAGATTTTAAAATGGTATCACACACCGGGCTATTCACAATAGAATGTTTTTTATCAATTTTTATTTTTATTCGGATTTCCTTCGGATTTCCCGGTTTTCTTCCGGAATTTCCCCGAATCTCCCCCAGATTTGGCTGTTTTTGTTGGAAATGAGCTCCCGACACCCTGTACACATATTTACATCCGCCAGTGCCACTTTTGTTAATTTTTTTTTCTAAACTATATTTCAACCTCAAAGATTTAAATTTCAGTTGGGCCTGTTTTGGACTTTTTTCATAGCCATTTTTTTTCATAGCTACATTTTATTAATGAAAGGATTAGTTGTAAATTTTGAATGGCTTTTTTTTTGTTTTTTTAGAAATAAAAGAAAGTATTAATTGTCATTGGATTTAATGTCCTTTTAAGGTCAATTAATACTTCTCTTTTCATTCACGCACACATCACATTCATACAATTACAGTATACCACCTGCACATTGCAAGCTCCATGTCAACCTGCACACTGACATGGACGGTGGGTTGGCTTGTGTTTATTAACATCACCGACCGTAATCGATGGTGGGATTCGAGGCCAGTAACCCCCGGTCCAAGTACCGAAGCTGTAACCATTGCGTCACTTGTCCGGTAGTCCGGTAATTTTCATATAACAGTAAAAGCCCGATTATCCGGCATACAATTAATCGGAACACTCAGTTAACAGAAATTTTAATTTTTAGAAATTTTTTTTGCTTTTCTCTCTTTCTTTTGTCTTTCATATGCATTTTTAATTCATTTTCAAATTTGCAATTGTTTTTTGCACATTTTCATTAATGAAAGCATTAGTTGAAAATTTTGAATAGTTTTAATTTCCATATTACAGTAAAAGCCCGATTATCCAGCATCCAATTAACCGGAACACTCAGTTAACCGGAATTATTTTTAGGAATTATTTTTTGCAAGGGAAAATTCTCTTTCCCAAGGGAATTTATTTTTTTTAGTATTCGGCAATTCACAGAAAATATACTTTACTATAAGCTCTGTCATCCGGAATGCTTGAAGATCAGGGCATTCTGGATAATTGAATGTTTCATTAAAACTAGAAATTTTAAAAAAATTAAAAAACTAAAATTTCGCTTGATTTCATTATTTTTTAGGATTCTCGTTATTTATTTTCAAATTATGTACCAGAAAACATTTTTTTATACATCAGTTCATTGAATTTATTGTAAATAATAAATACATACATATTATGTACATATATGAGTGCACCCATATGAGTACCCAAAATTTAATAATATATTCAATATTTCACTAACCTATCTGTAATACGACTTTACACATTCAATTCAAATAGAATAATACATAAAACAGAAAAAAGTAAAGAGAAGCATATTTTCTGTGAATCCCCGTATAATAAAAAAAAATATTTCCCTTGTGAAAGAGAAAAAAGCAAAAAAAATCCTAAAAATTAAAATTTCGGTTAACTGCATTTTCCGGTTAATCGGACATTTACTTTATTATGAAAATTAAAGCCATTTAAAATTTTCCATTAATGCTTCCATTACCAAAAATGTGCAAAAGCAATTGCAAATTTGAAAATGAATTAAAAAATGCATATGAAAGAGAAAACAGCAAAAAAAACTTCCTCATAATTAAAATTCCAGTTAACTGAGTGTTCCGGTTAATTGGATGCTGGATAATCGGACTTTTACTGTAATATGAAAATTAAACCCAATGAAAATATGCAAAAAACAATTTCAAATTTGAAAATGAATTAAAAAATGCATATGAAAAAAAATAACCTCAAAATTAAAATTCCGGTTAACTATAACCGGGCTTTTACTTTAACATGTAACATTCATTAATGAAAATGTGCACAAACAATTGCTAATTTCAAAAGGAATTAAAAAATGAATAAGACAGAGAAAAGAAAGAGAGAAAAGAAAAAAAAACTTCCTCAAAATTAAAATTCCGGTTAACTAAGTGTTCCGGTTAATTGGACGCCGGATAATCGGGTTTTTACTGTAGTACATTTTTACGTTCTATTTCGATTTGAAATACATACACATTTTATTTCATTTTCAAAATGACTTATTTATAATTTTAAACTAAGTAAAAAAAAAATTGAAAAAATTTCAAAATTTTCGGGTAAAAATTTAATTACATATTTTTTGATTCCTTTTCTAAAATCATTTCCTAACTAATTTGTACAAAAAACATATTTTATTTCAGTTTTTTTTTACTTTTCTTAAAATATTTTGAAAATGAATTGAAGTGCACATATTAAATCAACTTTTATTTTTTCATTTTTATCAACTTTTCTTAAATCATTTTCATAATGAAATAAAAACACTTATTTAAATTCAGAAAAAAGCACTTTTCTTAATTCAACTTTTCTTGATTCGGGTAGCCGTGTTCACGTGGCGCGTAGTTTCAAATACACTATACACTACATCTCACGTGGTGAGATAATACACTACACTACACTATCGGACCACGTGAACAAGATAATATATATTGTTTACGTGGTCCGTAGTGTAGTGTAATATAATGTATTATCTCACCACGTGAACAGAAAAAAACAGTACCAACGTGCATTATCAACTACGGTCAAAATGCTTTAGTGTAGTGTAGTGTATTTGCAACTAGGCACCATAACCTTAACCCTTGATTTATTTAATTTGTTTATTTAAACCTGTGGGATAGAAACATATTCACATCACTCATTTTCTGAACGACCTGAGCTAATTATGTATCTCCAATATCCAATATCAAAAAAAGTTTGATAAACTGTTTCTTAAGAGGCTGTAACCTATTATAAAAGAATGATGTGTTCTACAACACCAATTTGATTTTAGAGAAAATCACTCTATACCGTCCAATAAGTGTGTGGTCTGAAAATAAAAAGATATGCTTCAGTATTTTCTTATAGATGTAGCTCATGCTTACGACAATGTTTGACATGAACGACTTGAACTTAAACTGCATCGATCCCTACCTAAGCAGTTTTATCTAATTCTTAAATCCTCCATTTCAGTTCGACACTTTCGAGTAAAACTTAAAAATGAGTATTCTGAATAGCAGTAGACCTATTCTGTTCATCCTTTATACAAAAGGTTTACTGAATATTCAAGGTATATTACAGTCGCAACATTTGTCATTTGCAGACGATATAGCTATCATAGCAGTTGGGAAAGATATATCGGAAGCAACAAGGAAACTGCAGTACTTGTAATTCTTAACTCAAACTAAATACCATATGCAAATATAGTCTAATCCTTGGCATGGCCCTCGATGGTAAGCTAAAGTGGAAAAAGCATATCAAAACGAAAAGAGAAGAGTTAAACTCACAATACATAACAAATTGCCTCTATACATGCAAATGCTGAAACCAGTATGGACCTATGGTATCCAACTTTGGGGTAGTGCCACGAAAATCAATTGACGCAAGAATGTGTAATTGCAAACTGCTGAGTCGGTTGAGTAGGTATAACAGACCATCAATTGACCTCGCGGATCACAAGTTGTATCCATAATTACAAACTTATGTTAAGTTAAATAAGACACACGAAATTATTCGTTGTTGTAATTATGTCGAACTATACTGTATTTCTTAATTAATTTTTTCATAATGCCTGACATTACGTTTAAACTTACTCGAACATATACTTATTTGTTGTAGATATGCGTAATAAATGATTAATGACCGTAAATAAAAGTGTACAAAATAATATATTATTTAAAATTTAGGTATGAAATAAATTTACAACATAAATAAATAAGGTAATTTTATTAAAACAACAGTTTTTTTATCAGATTACAGCGAAAAAAACTAAATGAGTATATCTGAATGAATGTAAGCCCGAGAATGACGTATCGTGTTATTTTGTTATTCATCTATAATCAAGACAACATGTTTTTCCCGAATTGAAAAGCATAAACAATAACATTATAACGACATGTACTGGTTTTTCATATACACATACAAATAAAAATGTTTAAATCCGTTGTTTATGTACTCGTACGTATATGTGGTATGTCTAACCTGCCATGATACCGTGGAGTATAATTGACTCAAAGCTTTTTATGTTGCGCATGAATTGAAATTTGAAAAATTCTCTTTTTTACTATTTCATTGAAATTTACGCTCTGTTTTCAATGTCCCTACCCCTAGTAATAATTGTACACGTATGAGTATATAAGTAATAATATTCTTCGTTTTATTGTCCAGCTTATTTATTTATTTATTTATTTATTACGAACTATAAAAAAGTTTATGACTACGATGGGAAAATGACATTTGTACAGTTGAACGGAGTACATATTTTTTGGTTGTTTTTTAAGCTTTTACTTTTTCCAAAAAGCTATGATCGATATACTTTTAAACGTTGTGAACAATTTATTATCTGGGGCAGACGTGAGTAATTCAATTAGTTCAGAGGTGGGGGTGTCTCGTTTCCTAGAATATAGGAATGGTCATGAGACCACATTTAGGTAATCTGCGTTTTCTTTCCTACTTTTAAAAAACACTAGCAGCTCCATGTCAGCTTAGAATATAATACCGAAACAGCTGGGGCTAGAAATGTTGCTTGGCTCTCCGAGAATAAGAACTTCTCAGTTTACTAGTATCTTAGCATAACGCTACTAGTCACTACCTTTGATCAATGCTGATTTATCTAAACACACCTCAACCTGCTGAGTTTCCGATACAGTCTGTACATTTTGCAACTTTTTTCTGACGTTGTTTGTGCTGTGCCATCCTAGTATGTATGAGCCCCCTAGTATTAATAGCTGACGGAGAGGGTGCATAGTGGCTCTACTAGAGTTCGGTACGCCTTGACAGTGCATAGATCTATTATTGAGGCCTGAGGGACCTGGTCTCGAAGATTCATTTCATTCTTCCTTGTTATCCGCTTTCCTCCGGGTTTTCAAGTTTACTAATATTTGTCTCCCTGAACTAAGGGAATAATTTCGAATCGATTTACCAAAACATGTAAAAATGCAAAAAATGTAAAAAATGTAAAAAATGTAAAAATGTAAAAATGTAAAAATGTAAAAATGTAAAAATGTAAAAATGTAAAAATGTAAAAATGTAAAATAGTAAAAATGTAAAAATGTAAAAATGTAAAAATGTAAAAATGTAAAAATGTAAAAATGTAAAAATGTAAACATGTAAAAATGTAAAAATGTAAAAATGTAAAAATGTAAAAATGTAAAAATGTAAAAATGTAAAAATGTAAAAATGTAAAAATGTAAAAATGTAAAAATGTAAAAATGTAAAAATGTAAAAATGTAAAAATGTAAAAATGTAAAAATGTAAAAATGTAAAAATGTAAAAATGTAAAAATGTAAAAATGTAAAAATGTAAAAATGTAAAAATGTAAAAATGTAGAAATGTAAAAATGTAAAAATGTAAAAATGTAAAAATGTAAAAATGTAAAAATGTAAAAATGTAAAAATGTAAAAATGTAAAAATGTAAAAATGTAAAAATGTAAAAATGTAAAAATGTAAAAATGTAAAAATGTAAAAATGTAAAAATGTAAAAATGTAAAAATGTAAAAATGTAAAAATGTAAAAATGTAAAAATGTAAAAATGTAAAAATGTAAAAATGTAAAAATGTAAAAATGTAAAAATGTAAAAATGTAAAAATGTAAAAATGTAAAAATGTAAAAATGTAAAAATGTAAAAATGTAAAAATGTAAAAATGTAAAAATGTAAAAATGTAAAAATGTAAAAATGTAAAAATGTAAAAATGTAAAAATGTAAAAATGTAAAAATGTAAAAATGTAAAAATGTAAAAATGTAAAAATGTAAAAATGTAAAAATGTAAAAATGTAAAAATGTAAAAATGTAAAAATGTAAAAATGTAAAAATGTAAAAATGTAAAAATGTAAAAATGTAAAAATGTAAAAATGTAAAAATGTAAAAATGTAAAAATGTAAAAATGTAAAAATGTAAAAATGTAAAAATGTAAAAATGTAAAAATGTAAAAATGTAAAAATGTAAAAATGTAAAAATGTAAAAATGTAAAAATGTAAAAATGTAAAAATGTAAAAATGTAAAAATGTAAAAATGTAAAAATGTAAAAATGTAAAAATGTAAAAATGTAAAAATGTAAAAATGTAAAAATGTAAAAATGTAAAAATGTAAAAATGTAAAAATGTAAAAATGTAAAAATGTAAAAATGTAAAAATGTAAAAATGTAAAAATGTAAAAATGTAAAAATGTAAAAATGTAAAAATGTAAAAATGTAAAAATGTAAAAATGTAAAAATGTAAAAATGTAAAAATGTAAAAATGTAAAAATGTAAAAATGTAAAAATGTAAAAATGTAAAAATGTAAAAATGTAAAAATGTAAAAATGTAAAAATGTAAAAATGTAAAAATGTAAAAATGTAAAAATGTAAAAATGTAAAAATGTAAAAATGTAAAAATGTAAAAATGTAAAAATGTAAAAATGTAAAAATGTAAAAATGTAAAAATGTAAAAATGTAAAAATGTAAAAATGTAAAAATGTAAAAATGTAAAAATGTAAAAATGTAAAAATGTAAAAATGTAAAAATGTAAAAATGTAAAAATGTAAAAATGTAAAAATGTAAAAATGTAAAAATGTAAAAATGTAAAAATGTAAAAATGTAAAAATGTAAAAATGTAAAAATGTAAAAATGTAAAAATGTAAAAATGTAAAAATGTAAAAATGTAAAAATGTAAAAATGTAAAAATGTAAAAATGTAAAAATGTAAAAATGTAAAAATGTAAAAATGTAAAAATGTAAAAATGTAAAAATGTAAAAATGTAAAAATGTAAAAATGTAAAAATGTAAAAATGTAAAAATGTAAAAATGTAAAAATGTAAAAATGTAAAAATGTAAAAATGTAAAAATGTAAAAATGTAAAAATGTAAAAATGTAAAAATGTAAAAATGTAAAAATGTAAAAATGTAAAAATGTAAAAATGTAAAAATGTAAAAATGTAAAAATGTAAAAATGTAAAAATGTAAAAATGTAAAAATGTAAAAATGTAAAAATGTAAAAATGTAAAAATGTAAAAATGTAAAAATGTAAAAATGTAAAAATGTAAAAATGTAAAAATGTTTGATGTACCTTTTCCAATGGTGAATAGTATAGATCCAAGTCTTTCTTGAGTTCAGAATACTCCTTTGCAAATTTGATCCGAAAATGTTGATTTGCAATGTAGGAATAAAGAATTTTATAAAACTGATCCAAAGGTAGGCCGAATTTTAACTAAAAATTAAAACTGGTCTGCTTACAAATTATAAATATATTTTCATTATCTTTCTAGTCCAACGTAACATAATTTATAAAAACTTACTTTAAAAGCTTTAGAATAAAATCAATGCGAAATTGAAATAACAAAAAATTTGCATTTGTAGCTGTGTGCGTATTTATCCGCCAACCATTTGTCACATAAAACTGGAGATAAAAAATAAAATTTTATAAAAAAACTAAAACGTAAACCAGTACAAGAAATAAAATCATTTTTGTTCAAAATCTATTTTGGGTGTACTACGAAATCCCGGTTCTTCAAAATCCCGGTTTTCAAAATCCAGGTTTTTAAAATCCCGGTTTCAAAATCACCGGTTTCGAAATCCCGGTTTTCAAAATCCAATTTTTAAAATCCCGGTTTTATTTTGTTCTAGTTCTAAAGTCTTGATTTTGAAAAAAATATTTTTTATTAATTCGGGCCGGTCGGATTAATAAAATTTTAACATAAAAATAAGATATCTTGTCTAAAAATTTACTAGAAAAAACCAAGGCTGCGAAGTCAGAGGCGGGAGTCAGTTTCGTGGAGTCGGTGCTATTTGTCGGAGTCGGAGTCAGAAAAAACTGAAATCCCATTTTTTTTTGTCAAATTACAACAACAGTGCCATAGTCGAATCCCTGGTTTTTGGTGGTTTTCGAAAATTGAAATTACAATTTCAATTTCTTGAAAAATGAAAAACGACTTTAACTAAACTAAAACACTAAAACCCCTACACAGTAAAAAAGTAAAGGATCATTGCAGCGCTTCCTTGCCCTAATTAGAAAAAGAACTTTAGTTTATACGAATTTAAAAACCGATAGGAGCGGGAGAATATGATCGGATTATATAAGTCGGGTCGCTGCGCTTCCATCGATTCTTTCCGCAATCGGCAATTCAGCCCTTTGATTTCTCTCTCTCTCTGGCACTATATCCCATCAAGGGATTTGGCCGCCTCAAAATGAGGTTTCATAATCATATTTTCATTTCGGATAATGAGTGATTAATTCATTGATCCTAAACCAACCGTGAAATTTTTTTACCACCAGGAATCGAACCCGGGAACTCTGGTCGCTGGAGCAAGCATGCTGACCACTTTGCCACCGGGGCGGCCAGCCCTTTGATATCATACCGAATTTTAGAGGCTTAATAACTCTCGCGGGCATGCGGGAAGTTGCATCGATCCTCCTCATTGCTCCGTTTAGCCCTCCGAGGTGCTTTAGGAAAAAAAGCTAGGAGAGCGGGGTTCAAAAACATGTCGGAAATAAATGAGCAGTTTTACTAGTTTTATTCTAAGTGAATGTTTCGAATTCAAAACAGATTTTTTGATACAGTTCTAGTATACGGCCATAGGGATGGAACTTGACCATTTCTTTACTGATTATGTTAAAAATCTACAAGTAAGTTCTAAATGGGATTCTAAAATGATATTTTGCTAAAGCTCCATATTCTACCATTGGTGACAAAACTTGGCTATTTCTTGACAGATTATGATAAAATTTGACATGTGTGATGGAAATAAGATTGTAAAATTAATTTTTGACTAAGTTCTGAAATACATCGCCCTTTTGTCCAGATACGCAGAGATTTATCAAAAAATCATTTAATAATCCCATTAGACCGTGTCAAATTTAAACATAATCGGTTAACAAATGGCCAAATTGGATCTCTATTGACCATATTCCACAGCTTTATCAAAACATCCATCATTAACTGCGAGTTCATACGACGGATAAAAATCTCGGATTTTTCTATCCCAGATTTTGTTTTCAATATTTTCAACTTTTTTATATGAAAAGAGGCGTGCCCGTTGTATAATTTACGTGATGTAATTGGATAAAACGATGGGATAGTAAAATCCGAGATTTTTATCCGTCGTATGAACTCGCAGTAAGAACCCTATTTCCATCGCACGTGACGAGTTTCAACTTAATCAATTAAGAAATGGCCTAGCTCCACCCCTAATGACAATATTCCAGAAGTTTAACAAACATCATTTTAAAATTCCATTTAGGACCCACATGTTAATTTTCGACATAATCGGTTAAGAAATGGCCAGGTATCCTTATCCTCCTTATTCCAGAACTTTATCAAAAACGCATTTTTTGAATCCCATATAGGGGAATTTCAATTAAATCGGTTAAAAAATGGCCTAGTTCCATAGCGATGGCTATATTTCAGAACTTTATCAAAAAATCATTTTAGAAATACATTTCCATCACACGTGTAGTATTTCAACAAACTCGGTTTAGAAATGGCCTAGTTCCATCTCTATTGACCGCTTTATCGAAAAATCATTTTAGAATCCCATTTCCATCTCAGGTATCGCATTTAACAAAATCTGTTAAGAAATGGCCAAATTCCATAACTATTAGCCATTTTTGTAGAACATTATCGCAAACTCATTTTTGAATTTTGTCATAAAATCATTTAAGAGTCCCATTTTCCCACATGTCAATTTTAAAAAATTCAAACCAGGATTTCCTAAAAATCGGGATTTTTTTTATACACAACCGGGATTTTGAAAACCGGGATTTTGAAACACAGGATTTTAAAAACCTGGATTTTGAAAACCAGGATTTTGAAAACCAGGATTTGGAAAACCGTGATTTTGAAAACCGGGATTTCGTTACACACCCATATATTTCTTGTCTTTGATATTTTGTAGTACGGAATTTAGAATGGAATTGGAACTACTTTTTCCACACAGTGGAAAATTGCTTACGTATGCACCGCACCTTTCATTCATTTATATAAACAACTTATAAATCATTATTAGCCTTTCTAGATATAGTTAAATTTGAGTACCGTTTCAATGTTGTTCTTACTTCTGTTGATAGATGCAGTGCAAATTGTACGTGATTTATTTTGTTTGGTTGAGTCGGTTCAAAATTGTCCTGATAAGAATATTAATGAGGATTGTGAAACTGGTAAGATTTTTTTTTAAATTGTTTATTGTACCCGCTAAGGGAAGAATTGTAACGACGTCTTACTCTATTTGATCAAAATTTAGATAATTTTCAAATCAACTGAAAAGGACTAAATTAAGTCTTAACTACCAGTAGCGTTTTACTGTATTATCTAATCGTAACATGCAAGTACATAAAAAAAGTTCTCATTATATACCCACCATCACAAACACACCGCCACAACAAAACAAATACATAGACCAAGTAGAATGACCATCATTAAATATTCAAAAGCTCAATGAAGGTAAAAAACTAAACATGAATTGTTTTCGACATTGACAATGAGAATAAAGTTTTTGAATTGGTTATAATACAACTTACACCATATAACAACTTATAGTTTTGGAACATTCATTAGTTACTGTCCGATTGGTCATCATCGACGTATTGTGTCTGGAAAAAATATTTTAAAGTGTAATATTATTTAGTTTTTTTTTTATTATATCAGGCACAATGATGAACGTTAAATTTTTGTTTAAATTTAAAATTCGTCTAAAATAAATATTTCTCAAAGAGGAATTTAGTGAAGAATTGAGTGTATAAAAAAGTTATTTAGTGGAAATTAAACTTGATTTAATAAATCGTGAATATTATATTTGTGACAAACGTTTTAAACGAAACAATAATAAATTTAATTTGTAATTTTTTTTTTATTGAAATGCAAAATTAATTAAAAATAATTATTTTTATTGCGGTGAATTTTGTATTTTATTAATTTTTAAAACGAATGGATAATGGGTATTTGTTTAGATACAGGTGAGATAAAAAAAAAATATATTTATTTTTATTGTGAAAGTTTACGACTTGTCGACGGTCCTTGGCTATAAAAATTGTTCGACGATAAAGAATTTTCCGGAAATCGAATTTTATAATGAAAAATATTTTATTTGATATCGTGCCACGATTAATTAAATGTTAAATCGACACCTTCTTTATACTGTTTATATGAAATCGATGACCTGTGTTTTTTTGTGTTTACGGGCTTACCTTGATTTGGCCTACTGACGAATATTTTTCGGAATAAATCACTTTTGATATTGTTTACGGGCAACTGATGTGAATTAACCTAAGTTCCTAAATTAATATAAATGTGGAAAATTGGGCACGGTTTTCTTCAAATAGACCTTCAAATACTTTTGATTATCAAATCAGATTGTGCTAAGTATCTTAGTGTTATTTTGGACTCGAAGTTACCATCGAAATTTCATCTTAAATAATAGGTTTCATTGACTTGTGCTTGACTGAACTCGGATGTTCTAGGATCAGTTTTTGCTGTAACTAATCCCTCGAAATTCAAAGTCCGCCAACAGTCGGCATCATGATTAGTGAAATTATCGTCAATTTAATTTGAAAATTTCATAGAGTTCAGAATTTTCACAACGGTGGCTGTGATTTTACTCAACATGTTGCCAACTGTTGGTTGGCGTGGAATCGCCTATTTATACCACAAATCAGTAATTTAGGTTTGAGGTTTGTAGGTGTCATGGAGTTTTTGGAATGCATAGTCCAAATCGCTATTCTAGTCTGGGGAACTCGTCTGCTGGACATACTTATAACTTGTGGAATAATCATCAAATCTCGGTGTACTTGAACTTTTATTTTTTAAAATTGGTAAAGATGCGATGAAAAAGCACGTTTTCGCTATATGTTAAAGCAGACGTGGCTGGACATTTTGAAATTTTCGCAAGGAAAGTATTTATCGGGGAACTTTTGACCATGTTATCCACTACTGCGACGCTCATTCATCACTATTGCTTACACGTGCTACTTTTCTATTTTTATAAATTGAATTATTTTTATTTATTTGAAATTAATTTTAGATTTATTCAAATAATTGTTTTTATAATTTTAATTAACGTTTTTTTTTGGTTTAATTTAATTAAACCAAATAAAGACGGTGGTTAGTAAAAAATATTTTACAAAACTGGCATTCAACTCCGGCATGTGATCTTAGATAAATTTCGTATAAATTTAGGGAAGTGTTTGTTTTTTCGTAGCCATTTTCTACATAAGGGGTACGTTTAGAAAATAATCTACTAACTAACGTTCTATGTGACATCACATTTTCGATATACTTAAACGAAGTTTATGTCTCGTTTCTCTAGAATAAACCTCTTACATTATCTCAAACTGCGAAATCGCGATGCACTCTTTGAAAAGGTTCAGTAATACATTCTCAGCAATGTTTAGGAACTCACCCACTGAACACTCATAGGTTAATACTATCAGCCTTGTTCGTATTGCAATGCATCTTAGTTAGGATAAAGGGAAATTTGGTTTCATATGGTGGTAAAAATTCTTTCGGACTGCATCTCCTTTTTAATTTCACGTTTGCGAAAGTGTTTTCACACTCTCTTCTAACAAAGTGCTTGAATTTTGTAGAAATTGACCCAATAGTAAATTTTTTTAAGGTACATCTTCGAATCCTATCAAGTGTACATGATCATTCGGGCGGATAATTTTTAATCGCCCCAAAAAACTAAGGCGCCCTGAATATCTTTAAATAATTGTTCGATATATTTTTACTAGATGGCTGGAGGCGATTCAATTCCATCAAACGAGTGTTGGTATAATCCCTTGTCGAAATTTAGAGTTAAAATTTCTGCTGTGCTTTGGGTAACTTTAAGCTGCAGACAAGGTTGGGCCAAATAAATTTTTGTGAACTTATCACCTCTGTCATTTGGTTTTAGGAACACGGGACTGTCGGTGTAGTATAACTACTATGATAAACCTTTATAAGTTAATACTCCAATTCACTAAATTTTGTAATTCTTTTTCGACTATTGAGTCATGAAATATATCTGAGTATTTTTCATTAAATTTAGTACGAACACACGATCCCTAATTTAATTAACGTATCTATATTCGTATTAACCCGTTTTATTGAATAATATATTCCATTGGAACCGAAATGCCAGTAGCCATCTTTGTTATCATCCATATGCAAATATATACCTCACGGTGTGAGTTTCTGGATACTTTTAAATTATTGGACACTTTTATAATTTTCACAGAAATTTATGCGAGTATCCAAAACTAATTTTTTAGATGTTTTGAACGAAATATGATTTTACATTTGTTAAAAGTGTAAATATAAAAATAAATTTTATTTGTATTTCAAAAATTTTTGTATTTCATATTCTCCAGATATTGGCTCCCACAGTGGCTATATAAATTTGAAAGAACATAGATTGTGGGATTAAAATCACCTAACGTCCTTTCAAAATAAGCCATGGAGATGTTGCATAGAATTTTTAAACATTCCCGCTATCCGCGATTTTTATATGAACAGACATCGTTGTAGCCTACGGTATATTATATGAATTTCAGAGATTGGTTCCCTTTTTATATGAACAGAATGCGATTTTTATATGAAAAGAAACCCTACATATCTCTGAACACCCTAAACACAGAAAATTTTAGACTTTTAAGACACTTTTAATTATTAAGCAAAATTTTAAGCCCCATCTTCGATGTTTAAATTTTTAGCCTTAGGCTCAAACTTGGAATTTTTTCTAACACAATCCCCAAAGAAAAAGTTTGGTCTCTTGTTGTCCGGCCCGGAAGGAAACCGCCTCGGTAGCAAAATGTGCTCGCTATAAATTGATGACTTGTCAGCAACTACGATGGCCAAAACCTTGCGTCTCTCTTATTATGAAGTGGACAAATTAGAGTTATTTTCCTTTCTTCTGGGGCTATCTCTACGAACCAAATCGATTGCGCAAATATTCAATAAATCTTTGCGAGGGCCCTACGGCTAATTTCGAAATGACATTAGGTGATTTTAATTCCACAATGTACCTTTCAAACCAATATATGTAGCCACTATGGGAGCAAATCTCTGAGATTCGTGTAATTTGCCATAAGCTAGAACGACATTCTTTCATACAAAAATTTTGAACCGTTGTGGTGATTAAAATTAAATATGGGAGGAAGAATTTGAAAGACAAATATTTGATCTTTTTTACAAACAAAATTTATTTTTATATTTACACTTTTAACAAATGTACACAAAATTTGTTGTGAACACTCTCATACATTTCTGTCCAGATTATAAAAGTGTCCAGTAATTTACTAGTATCTAGAAACGTGACATCGGTCCTCCCCGTTGTATATATATTTTTGATCAGAAAGACTGAATTATTTCAAATTAAATGATCTAAACTAGGGCTAAAACTAGTTAAATTAGTTTTTTATATTATAGGTGTGTGAATATGACTCCGCCATTTTTTTATTAAAATAAAACACATTTTCTTGTTTAGAAAATGAAAGAATTATTTATTGAAAGTATGCTACGTATGTTACGGATTCCCTCTCTGAAGAAATTCTAGCCTTTGGAGGAGGAAATGGAAATTATTTTTCACAACGTTTGCACAACGTTTGCATTGCCGCAGTTCATAATAAACCAAACCTTTCTAATCCCACTAGATAAAGAGCATAACCATATTGCAATGAATATCTCACTTTGGTTGCGATGAACCAGCTTCACCAGGCTTCATCCAAGATTTTTTGTGTTTATGCTCATAATAAATCCATTTTTCATCTCCAGTAACTATTCGTTGCAAAAAACTTTTTTTTTGTTATCTTTGAAGCAGTATTTCTTAAATGATATGCTAGTGAAGTTTATCCAAACTAATTCAAAAAAATACAACAACAATAAACTTATTGTAATGCATAAAATTATCGGAAAGAAATTTATTATTTATTATTATATAATAACCGATGGGGAACTGAGGACCGAGTATTTTTCCATCGGACAATCGTCTCCACAAGCACAATATAATAACCAGCATTTGGAAGACCTTGGGGTACTGATTGACTGAATGAAGACCAGTCGGTTGCCCGCGTATGACAGTGCCAGTTGACTGAAGAAAACCCCTATCAGTTATTTGTCACATTTTTGTCTGACATATTCTAGCAAGACTTGACTAACAATTTTACCGACTCTTAACATATGATATATTTGACTTTAGACGCCTCCAGTCGATTGAAAAAAAAAACCGTTAATTTATTTAAGATTTTTTCGGCTTTTCGGACAAAATATTATTTTTAATGAAATTCATACAATGTTTACGACTTTCCTAATCGTAGAAAACAAAAATGCCATTTATTCATAATATATCTACCACAAAAAGTTAAAAAATGCACTCCGCATTCCAAAGTCATTCTAAAGGGTGTACTACGAAATTCCGGTTTTCTTTTCTTTTAGTTCTAAAATCTTGATTTTGAAAAATATATTTTTTATTAGTTTGGGTCGGCCGGACTAATAATATTTTAACCTAAAAATAAGATATCTTGCCCAAAAATTTACTAGAAAAATTTGTTTGTTTTCGAGTATAATTGATTATAGGGGCAGAAGCGGAATGTCAAAATTCCACGCTTCCAGTCAGTGATACATTTTGGCGAAGGAAAATTTTATCAAGCAAATTCATTAATATTTGACAAAAAACAATTCGAATTATTCCTTAAAACAAATTAAAAAAATAATTTTTCCAAACACGAAAAGAAACCCCTTTGACACATTTGACCCTTCGGCACATGCGGCCCTTCGAGACATTCTGCCCTTCGACACATTCGACCCTTCGTAATTTTGCCCTACGACATTCGGTCCTTCGACATTCAGCCCTTTGATATCATACCGAATTGTAGATACTTCAATAACACTCGCGGGCACGCGGGAAGTCGCATCGCTCCTCCCCCTCCGTTTAGCCCTCCGAGGGCCTTTAGAAAAAAATTCCAGGAGGGCGGGGTTCAAAAACATGTAAGTGAATGATTCGAATTCAAAACTGATTTTTTCACACAGTTCTAGTATACGGTCGATAGGGATGGAACTTGACCATTTCTTTACTGATTATGTTAAAAATCTACAAGTAAGGTCTATATGGGATTCTAAAATGATTTTTTGCTAAAGATCCATATTCTATCATTAGCGACAAAACTTGGCTATTTCTTGACAGATTATGATAAAACTCAATATGTTTGATGGAAATAAGGTTCTAAAATGATTTTTTGACTTAGTTGTGAAATATGTCGCCCTTTTTGTCCAGATGTGCGTATCTTTATCAACAAATCATTTAATAACCCCATTTAGATCGTATCAAATTTAAACATAATCGGTTAACAAATGGCCAAATTCATAATCAATTAGAGAATGGCAAGGTTTAATCTCTATCCGCCTTATTCCAGAACTTTATCAAAAACGTATTTTTTGAATCCCATTTAGAACCCACATGTCGAATTTAAACTAAATCGGTTAAAAATGGCCTAGTTCCATAGCAATGACCATATTTCAGAACTTTATCAAAAAATTATTTTAGAAATACATTTCCATCGCACGTATCGAATTTTTTGTTGGTCGAATATACAAAAAAATGGCCAAATTGCATCCCAGCCGTTTTCTAGAACTGTATCGCAAACTCACTTTTAAATTTTGTCAAAAAATCATTAAGGGATCTCATTTTCCCACACGTCAAATTTTAAAAATTCAAACCGGTATTTCCTAAAAATCGGGATTTTTTTTTATTCAAAACCGGGATTTTGAAATCCGAAACACACTCATAGCTTAGTAGCATGAACTTCAGTGACATTCGTAGACTGTTTAAACCCAAACGAGTGACCCTAGTAAATTATATGATTTTCTAACGGGTCAGACAGGGTTTTCCACCAGGGTACATTCCAAAGTCATTCTAAGTACATATTGTCAGGCCCATTAGAAAATCATATAACTAGCTATGGACACTGCTTCTCGTTTCAGTAGTCCACCAATATCACTAAAATTCATGCTAAATGCTTTTGAAAATACTTGGAAGGATTTTGAAATGTACCTAAGGCCAATTAAAAAATAACATCTCGTCTACATTATACAATATAAATTCGCCTGAATGTTTACTTACACCAATACATTAAGATTGTTGTTGTTGCATTTTTTAGATTAGTTTGGATAAACTTTACTAGTTTGATAAATGGTTTTTCGACGTCTGAGGTTTCTTTTGAACCATTCCGATTGTTTGTAAATGTTTTGCAACAGTTGATCGATCAACATTTAATGCTAAAGAAAATTCTGATTTTGTTTGAGAAGCATCTTCAGCTAATAACATTTCCAATTCAGAAATCTTCAAATTTTTTGGATGAATTTCAATGCCCTTCATCCATTCTTTGCACGTAGTATTCAATGGAGCATACGATAAGTTTCGAGTTATTTTTAACTCCTTGAAAACGTCAAATGTAATTCGGCGTTTTCAAAGAGTTAAAAATATTACAGAATACCACATTGCTAATTTCTAGTACTTACACATAAGCAGTACTACAATAGCTCTGCGATTATTAAGGGTTCGTAGCGTATGTTATTTTAAAATAATTATTGACTCATCTGTAACTCGCATGCTGAACACAAATTATCAAATAATTAATTTATCACGCTCACAAGCATGCAATTAATTTTTATCGACATGATGGTCTAGTTTTGATAATATGTGTTTAATCTTTTTTAAAATTTAAGCAACTGAGACTTTATTTGTATTCAACATGATTTTGTCAATGTTAAATAAATTATGTATAATTTATTTATATTCCAAATAAAAAACATCTCTCAGGTGACAAACATGCAAGCGAAGCGTCGAACCTATAAATAAATAGTTTCCGGTTAGCAATCAAGAAATTACAAATGGGAAACTATTGTTATAAAATATGCTTAAAGGAAATATTTTGCAGGATGTTAAATTTGTCCAAGACTTTTTGCCAAGAAAACCACCACTATAAAATAAGGCAAATGTCCGACAAGAATCAATCGCATATGTCATTGTTTATGTAGTTATTAAGTAGTTTCGAAATCCTTGGGAATTTACGTTGTATAACATTTTGGCGATTATATCTTTCTTAAGAATTATACATGAAATAAGTATTATAAACGTATAGTTACTAAATGTCACGAAAGCTTTTAGTAGTAATTGAAAAACCACACCCCCGTACATTTATTTTCTGTTAAATGTAAACAAAAGTTTGATGAGTCTAGTATTTTTTGTTACGTTTGTAATGCACTCGCCAGAATATCCTTAAAGAATTGGATGAGGGGCAATTTAGTTTGCTAAATTTTTTGTACGAAATATCTTAAACTTTGTCATTATTATTTTTTTTTATTATTTAATCTTTGCAATATGTTCTGGGGCGTAGCACTCTCAACTCTTTCGCAGTTTGCTTTTCACGTCTTTTCCTTACGCAGCCGCCTGCAAAATCGAAGACGTACAGCTATAGGTCCAATTTTATCACCATCTGCACATTGCAAAGCTCCATGCTAGCCTTTACTGGCATGGACGATGGGTCGGCCCATGAGCTGTACACTCTGACAGGGATTCATAGATGTGTTCCATTGACAAATGCTGGATCGTGTGCATTGAGTGGCATAAATTTGTCTGTCGTTTTCGTGCGCCGCATACGTCCACACTTCCTAATATGCGGCAAAAACCTTTTCGCCGAACACACAAATTTTTGTAAATGTGGACCGGCTACTTGAATTAAAAAAGTTTGAATTAATGAATTAAAAACGTTTTTTTTTTCTGAATTAAAATAAGTGTTTTTAATTCATTTTAAAAATGAATTAAAATCAGAGTTGAAAAAGAAATAAAAAAGTTCGATAAAATGAATTAAAAGGCATTTCTTAATTCAGTTTTAAAATGAATTAATATAAGTGTTTATAAAATGAAATAATATAAGCCTCTTTACAAAATGAAAAAAATGTTATTTTCATTAATGAAAATTTTTTGGAATTTAAATTTGAATTTGGCACGTAAAAATTTGGCAATGCAAAATAAGGCGTAATTTTACTTTACGTCTACATCGGAAAAATCAGGTACGGAATAAAAATTTTGGAAATATTTAAATGAAGGATTGTTTACTATCAGTTTTTAGGGGGAGGAGAAGCTACATTTTTCCGGAAAATTTTTTGATTTTCCGGTAAAATTTTTACTTTTTTTATTTTTTCAATATTATTTTTTATTTTTATTAACAATAATTGCTTCGTCAACCTTGCAGACACAGATCAAAGAGTTTCTCTCGCTCTTATCGCTTCTTCTGATAGTGCCACAAGGGTTAAAAGAATCAACTTTCGTATATATACATTTTTTTTAATGTAATTTTAATTCGTTTATACCTTAGAGGATGGGCCCCCAAACCCCCGCTTTTCCACAATTTGTACAATTCTTTAAGTGTCAAACAAAGTAAAAAAAAAATTGAAAAAATTTCGAAATTCCCCTGGAAAAATTGAAAAATTTTCCCGGAAAAATTATTTGTACTATTGAAAAACTGTTAACATACAATCCTAATATCCAAATTTTTATAAAGATTATACGTATTTTGAATAGAATAATACGGATTTTTTTTTAAGTGAAAATTTTCCTGGAAAATGGGACAATTTTCCGGAAAAATTTAGCTTCCTCCTTCTAAAAGCCGGAAAAATTTAGCTTCCTCCTTTAAAAATTTTAAAAATTTATACTCCTCACCTGATTTTCCCGATGTATACGTAAAGTAAACTTTAGCACAAAATAATGCACATTTCTGAATATTTGTTAAAAGTCGAATTAAGATTTTTTAATTTATAAAATGAAATAAAATGTGCCTTTTTTAATTCATTTTGAAAATGAATTAAGGTATGTGTTTTAAAAATGAAATAGTGTAACTGCGAGTTCATACGACGGATAAAAATCTCGGATTTTACTATACCATTGTTTTAACCAATTACATCACGTAAATTATACAACGGGTACGCCTCTTTTCATATAAAAAAGTTGAAAATATTGGAAAAAAAATCTGGGATAGAAAAATCCGAGATTTTTATCCGTCGTATGAACTCGCAGTAAGCCTTTGTTAATTCATTTTTGAGTTTTCTCATTTTTCTAAATCGCTTTTTTTAATTCATAATTTTAAGTTAAAAATATGAATTAAAATAAGTAGCAGATGTTCATACAAAAATCAACTTTTTTAATTCATTTTTAAAGAACTATTTTAATTCAGACTTTTTTAATTCGGTACCCCATGTGGACCCACCTTAATATCCAAGAATATTTTATTTTTGTATTTTTATTTAAATAAGACTAAGACTGTAGTTCTTTCTTTGACACTTGAGGTTAAAAAACTTATTAATCATCAAACCCCAAATTATAAACACGTAGCTTATTCTTATGTTTGGCCACCATCAAATAGTGCAGACATTTTACGACTAACCACCGCACGATGAACCCCGTATTCACAATCTTTGATTAAATAAAGTTAATATGATTTACTTATATTTGATCCAACGGCACATCGTAAATTAGGACTTTTTGTTTGCGCTATTTTCGTAGTTTACTTTAATAATTTAAGGAGTGCTACCGATGGATGTGATTTTTTTTTGTTTTGGTCCTATACAAAAATCATTTTTTAAAGAAAAATTAACTTTTTTCGTTTCAAAACGTTTAAAAATATATTTCCTCTTCAGTTTCAAAATTCTTTGACTTTTCATCAAACTTTCTGCTGGGAATTCTGGATTGTATTTTTAAAATTCCATAAATTTTCTGCTGGTTTTACAAAGTATCAGTTGAAAAAATTTCCTTTTTGTGAAAGTGATGCTTCTAGCGGTGATAGTAAAAACGCATTTGGCATGTGCCCTTTTCCGGCCTGAGAATTTTTTTTAAATATAAGTTCACCGTACACAAATGTGTATGTAAACAGCCATAGTTTGTAATGGTTTTTCCATGTTTCTCTTTCGTAACGTACACAATTGTGATCGCAGGCCGAAAAAGGGATATAAACCTTATATTTAATGTAAACCAATTCTGCTAATTGATTTATTGTATGGTTGTTAATTTAGCATCATTTAAACATTTTTATTCAAATAACGTGCAGTGCAATCAAAATATGGTAGTAACGTATTTTCTAATTATTAGTGAAATTTTTGCCACAAGTGGCAGCACTATCATTAAAGAGTTTCCCTTTGTTATATAATTACCAGCGGAAATTTTTTATTCATGTTGTATCTCTTTTTTCACAAAATAAAACATCCCAGCGAAATTAAATAGTAATATTGATCCTTAAAATGGCAAATTGATTGATCTCCGAAGTAAAGGAACTCGGTATATGAAATTTTGAAATTTAAGAAAATTCCGTCTTTCCGCCATTTCATAACGTATATACGTTGAAATTTGGATAGTAGTATTCGCTAGGGATTTTAAAGTGAGTTTTGGGGAAAATTCTAGGATCTGTTCATGCTGGGCTAAACTTGGTCATTTCTTAACAAATCGTTATGAAATTCAGTTTCTTGGTTGATTTCTGATTGAAATATAAATTTTAGATGAAAATGTCGTATCTGTGCATTCTACACGATTAAAATGGATTTTTAGCTGGAGAGAACCCGGCTATTTCTCAACGAATAATCGTAAAATTTACATTGCATCATGGACAATTCGAACAAAATTGATGGATTATAATTTTCACTATAATTTTTTGATTTTCTGCGGCCTTATAAGTTCTTTTCAGTTTCTGGGCAATTTTTCAAAAACTCCCACTAGTTGCCAATACTTTCGTTTTTTTTCTAATAGCTAATATGGTCATATTGAGAATTCATGGAAAATTTGGAGAAAATTTATGGGTTAGGATTTTTTACTATAATTTTTTGATTTTCTGCGGCCATATAAGTTCTTCTCAGTTTCTGTCCAAATTTGTGTGAATTTTAAATATGATGGCCAGAAACTGAAAAGAAATTATACGGTTGCAGAAAATTAAAAAATTATAGTGAAGTCGATAATAGTTTTATTCTCTCAACGTTTTAAAAGTTTTATACTGTTTTTGGGCATTAAAGTTGGCCTTTTTCTAACTATTTTAAAAAATGTGTGTGTTGCTAAGCTACACTTCTAATTCTTGGTGTAAAAGAAGGTATTTTTAATACTAGGGCTGCGTACCAATACAAGGGTAAAAGTCAATTTTAAGTAAATTTGTCGGTAAATTCAATTATTTTTCAAAAACTCTATAGTAAACTGATCAAAAAATTTGTTCTAAAATCGATTTTTACCGTAGTAAACGATTTACCCTTGGATTTGTACTCGGTTGTATTTTCATGATTAGTACTCTCTCTCTCTCTCTCTCCGGCACTATATCCCATCAAGGGATTTGGCCGCCTTGATCCTAAACCAGCCTTGAAATTTTTTCCTTGTCACCACCGGGAATCGAACCCGAGACCTCCGGTCACTGGAGCAAGCATGCTACCATTTTGCCACCGGGGCTTGTGGCTGGTATTAGTACTGTAGCTGGTACTAAGTTCATCGGGTCGTAATATTTTTATAGCAGTGTTCTTTTTATTGGTTGTGGAATCTTCCAAGTATCCCTCAGCTACAGTATTAGATTTTCAACCACCATGCTTTTTAAGGCAAGTGAGGTCACCGCCAGAATCTACAAGGAGTGTAGCTGAAGTCCGACGCAAGCAATGGGCGGTATATTCACTTGCATTTTTTAAATTTAAATACAATGCCACTTCTTTTGCAACGCAACTAATTTTGTGAATGCCAACTACTACCCGATGACATACACCACCTTGGTATTTTATAAAAAGACGTCGTAACTAGAAATTTTCTGGGCGAAGAGCAAAGTATTTTCTGCAAATCCCCAAATAATTTTCTCCCAAAACCGTAAAGAGTCGCGATTTGTTTGTTTTAGAGTTGAAATTTTTTACCAGCAAAGCTGATTGAACGTCTTCAATATCATCTATCATTAAATGGACTAGTTCATCGCAACGACATACACCCGCTACTCCCAGTATTAAAACAACCTGCAAGAAAAGTACCAAAAAATAAGTATACATATTATCTCTAAGTTTTAAAGCTTACCTTCATCATTAAATAAATATGTGTTATCGGGAGGAAAATTTAAAGACAAGTCGATTATGGTGCTTTATCGAGAACCCTGGATCTTTTAAAAATGAAATGATATTTTTACTATGTAATTAACTAAAATAAATTTAAAATCTTAATAAATGACACTGAAGTTTAAAAAATATTAAAATATTCTGTTTTACTATGAAATTATTAAAAAAAAAATTTATCCGGAAAAATCTTTTATCTGGAATCGTTTGCCCCAGTCGTTCCGGATAAAAGAGCTTGCACTGTAGTTTCAATTTTGAAGTTTTAATTACATATAAGTTGTACTTACTCGTATAATTAGTTTACAACGAGCTTTTCTTCGTTAGAGAAAAAATAGTATGTGTTATTCGAATTAAACGTGACTTTGCTTGACTCGCTAATATAAAATTGCTCATCAAAGAAAGTATCACTTTTAATTATAATCCATAAATTTTCCTTTAAATTTTCCATGTAGTCTCAGTATGGGACTTTAAATATTACAAAAATCACTGAAAGTATTGGTTACTACTACTAGTGAGAGTTTTTCAGATATTGACCAGAAACTGAAAAAAATTTAGTCCTAATTTTCTATATTTCCCAAATTTTCTATGTAGTCATATGCCTCAACCACCGAAAACTTAAGAGCTTAAGTTGTGCTCCGTTTGGACCACTTAGGGGAGCGGTACGACCACTAAAATTTAAGAGGTCGGTTGTTTATTTGTGACGAGAAGCCTATACAATTTTTGGTGATTGTAGCACTAACCGAAATGGTACAAACAGTCTGCAACTTAAGCTCTTAAGTGTTCGCTGGTTGAGGCTCTCCAACAGCCATTAACAGCAAATTATACCATTAAAATTCTGCCAGTTGTAGGTGGAGACGTAAAATATTAATGTCTTGCCAGATTTGAAAAAATATTTTCTACCGGCCTTGCACGACTTCAAGTTATATCAATTTATGTTAATTTTTAAATTTCAAAATGGCGGAATAATTTATTTTGTGTGATTTGTTTTTTGTGACGCACCTTTTATTTGTGTGGTAAAAATTAATTCGTTCTTAAATAAAATTTGTGTTTATTGTAACAAAACTATTTTAAAATTGTGTGTGTTTCTATTATATCGTTAAAAATTTGTGTTTTTAAGAAAATTTTGAAACGTCAAAATCTTGTAGGTGTTCCTTACCGAACGCCATTTTTATGTTTTTTCTAGCAGCAAATTTAATGTTAATGCTATAAAATATGTCAGGTGGAGTAGCTATGAAAGCATAATTTTTGCTATTTGAAAAATAACCAAAAGGATTGGATGCTGTATTGCGGAATAAAATATTAAAAGTGATCCTTTAAATGACAAACTCATTGATCTCCTAAGTAAAGGAATTCGGTATATAAAATCCTGAAATTTAACAATATTCCGTCTTTCCGCCATTTCTTAACGAATTACGATCAAATTTGAATAGTAGTATTGATCAGGGATTTTAAAGTAAGTTTTGGACAAAATTCTAGGATGTGTTCGTGCTGGACTAAACTGGCCATTTCAAACCCTGTCCTTATGAAAAATGGTATCTGCACATTTTACACGATATAAATAAATTTTAAAATGGACGAAACTCCGCTATTTTTTAATTAAAATAATAAAAAATTAATAAAATTTTTTGTAAAATTTGCATCGCATTGTCCCTGTATTCGGAGAAATTTATGGATTATAATTTTCACTAGAACTAATTTTCTGCTGTTAGACAAAAAAACCGAAAATATTGGTTACTCGAGGCAGTTTTTGAGTTACATATTGACCAAAAACTGAAAATAACTTATATGACCGCTGAAAATCAAAAAAATTTGTGAAAATTCTAATCCATAAATTTTTTCCGAATTGTCCCTGTTTGCGATTCAAATTTTACAAAATTTAATTAAAAAATAGCGGAGTTCCCACCATTTTAAAATTTATTTATATCGTGTAAAATGTACAGATACCATTTTTCATAAGGACAGGGTTTGAAATGGCCAGTTTAGTCCAGCACGAACACATCCTAGAATTTTGTCCAAAACTTACTTTAAAATCCCTGATCAATACTACTATTCAAATTTGATCGTAATTCGTTAAGAAATGGCGGAAAGACGGAATATTGTTAAATTTCAGGATTTCATATACCGAGTTCCTTTACTTCGGAGGTCAATCAATTTGTCATTTTAAGGATCACTTTCACTATTTTATTCCGCTGGGATGTTTTATTTTGTGAAAAAAGAGATACAAAATATTTTTTTTTACTTTGTTATTTGAGAGGATGAGAAGACTGATTTTTTCAAATCAATAATCTCTTTCGTTCGAAACTGATTGTTGAGATTCTTACAAATTTTCCATCTATGAGTTAAAAAATTCAAAAAAAAAATGAAATCCGCTGGTAATAAAATAACAAAATAAATTCTCCTTTGTTATAGTGCTGCCACTTGTCGCGAGTAGCGATATCTCTTATTTTCCCGAAGCTGAACAGGATTCCTAATCGCATTCTAGATTTAAAATTTAACCATCACAGCGAAATGCATTGCATAATTTTGTACGAGGCAGATCCCAGACCGAAGATTATGTAGTATAGTTATCGATAAACCGTGTAGATTATATTTACATCGTATATACGAGTGTGTATATGGTTTAGTTAGTTCATGGAAATTTTATCATCTGTCATGTATTAATGAAAATCAATGAATAATTGCGTAGATTGAAGTACTCGTGGGCGTGCTAAAATTTGATTTGTTTGGTATGCCTACGTTATGTACACGTATTCCGCCACTAATTCGTATTCCAGTTATAATGGGTTGTAAGGTGTTTAATATTTTAAGTATTTTATAAGTATTTTCTAAACTCCCGCACTATTAGCATTTAATGTGAGGTGTACAGGTTTAGATCCCGGTGGCAAAGTGGTCAGCATGTTTGCTGCAGCAACCGGAGGTCCCAGGTTCGATTCCCGGTGATGACAAGAAAAGAATTTTACAGCTGGGTTAGGATCAATGAACTAATCTCTCGTTTGAGGCGGCCAAATCCCTTGATGGGATATAGTGCCAGAGAAAGAGAGAGAGAGAGAGTAAGTTTAGATCATGCTGTTTAGAAATTAAACATTTTGAACACCGTTAATTGGTATACAAAGACACTTGATGACAGATTCAATTTATGGTCTTGTAGAATGTACACGACTTTACACGACAACATTAATATGGGGATAATTCCATATACCTATTCACGAACATGTTTCTGGGTTATCTCTTGTAAACAAATGAACTACATATAATTGTTTATTATTCGTGAAAAATATTACCAAATATTAGTTACACGCAACATAAACATAAATTCTCATATTTATGGTTTGTGTGTACAAAATTTTTCTAATTATTCGTAACATTTTGAATTAGGTTAGGTTAGGTTAGGTATTTTCTAAATAAACCCCACCTGCCACACTAACAAATACTTGTAAAATAACTATATAACTTTGTTTTCTTTTTGATATATTTTAGTTGATAAACTGTACACAGTTTGTTAAACGACTTCTGTACAAGTCGGTAAACAAATAATAAATACTTTACATAGGTGACCTATCCACAGACAATAATATTGTTGTAGGTAAACAAAAAAGTCACCAGACACACGTGTCCATTGATTCAATTTAATCAAGGATAATTAATTTCCCGAATTGGAGAAAATTTTATTAGTACTGTCGTACTACTGACAGTGTTGCGTCTTTTTAGGTTGTTTGAATAACCGGAAAATACGTATATAAAGAAAATTGAAATGAAAATTATAGAGTAGCGCGTTAAAAAATCGTACGATATACATATTCATATATAACAAATTTATCAAAATTGATTTTTACTATAAATTATTTATATTTTCCTGTTTGAAAAAATTATCATTAATTCATTTTGTGGTTTAGTGAAATATTACGGCTCTATTATTGAAATTGATTTTGGAAGTTTAAATATTTAATTATAATCATTTTTTAATAGCTAATTTGCAACTAAGCTTCTTGCGGACCTCGAATATTTATTTAATGTAAAACACCAAGATTATATACAGAACTGAATATACATCCTGAACAAAACAACAATCATTCTAATTAATAAGTTTAGAATGATTGTTGTTAAAGTTAGCCGAAAGATTCCAGCCGAAGGATAATGCAGATAGTGCCTTGACTATTTTTAAACTCTCTTTATACTCTCGCCCCTATCGATTTTTAAATTCCTATAAACTGAAATAATTTCTCCTTCACCCGAATGACGTAATTCGATCCTAAATTCTCCTAAATTCGAGTTCATGACTGTTTTTTGCTGTATTTAAGACACTATCTGCATTATCTTTCGGCTGGAAACTTTCGGCTAACTTTAACAGTATAATAAATACAATGGTTATTATGAATAATCTTGTGAGAGTAGCACGTTTTCATATTGAATGTAGAAGTTATTCTTTTGAAAATAATTTGTCATTGATATAAACAATTTATTTTCGTTCAGTATAAAATAATTGTTAAAATAACAAATTTATCCAATACTTGATTCGATATAATTTAAAATTAATGTTACATTTGCCGTCATTTATGGCATTCTTAAATAAATTTAAAAAAGGGGGGTAAGCAGAGGGGTAAACAAAGGGATAAAAATTTCGAAAAAATTGCGATTTACAAAAATATATTTACATTTTTTTTTTGGTCGAAAGAACTGACATTTAAGTCAATTTTTTTCATGTACATCGTCAAAAGAACATCACATAATTAAACAAAACAAATTGATTTTTTTAAAAATGGCAATTGTCTCGTGTCAATAGAACGTGAAAAAGAAATTTGATGTCTTTTCCTTGTGGTAGTACCTAATTTGGTTGTGTTTTGTTCAATCGGATTACTATAGACAATTATAAGTGGATCTGACGGCAAAAAAGATAAGCTTGTTCCAGATATTTTTGTATGTTAATTTTTATTTTCATAAAGTATGCCGTGCTAAAATTTCATAGAAACCCGCAATGAGCTTATTTTTAATAGGCTAGATGTCACATTCCCAACTTTAACAGTCGCCAATACTGTTAAAGTTAGCCGAAAGTTTTCAGCCGAAAGATAACTCAGATAGTGTCTTTGCTATCCCAGCCGAAAGATGATAATGCAGATCGTGTCTTTGCTATCCCAGCCGAAAAAATATTTTATAGCCGAAAGATATATTACTTGATATACCTACCTAGTTCTAATATCACCCCCAATCAGAATACAGCAGAAATTTGTCAGGAGCTGTATAATTTTACCAAATTGGTTCAAATCGTATGACGCAGGTTACTATAAATTAAAAAAATTTCGAAACTAAGTTAAGAAAATATTCTGTAACTTTTGAGCTACCCACCCCCCGCGAAACTTGGGGAAAGTCTGAAGAGGCTAGGGGGTGCAATTTGGTATAATTTACTATAAAATCCGAAATTTTAGAAACTATTTTAATAAAATTTTCTGTAACTTATGAGCTACCTACTTTTCCATCGATCCCTCTATGTTTATTAGATAAGTCATGGTCCTAGGTGCGCCCAGGTGAAATTTGGGGCAAGTCTGAAGAGGCTAGAGGGGTGCAATTTGGTATAATATATGTACTAGAAAATCCGAAATATTCGGACTAAATTCTGGAATATTATACCAAATTGCGCCCCTATAGCCTCTTCAGATTTTCCCCAAACTTCGCCTGGGTTTACCTTAGATTATGACCTATCTAATAAGCATAGTAGGATCGATGGAAAGTGGGTAACTCAAAAGTTACAGAGTATTTTCTTAACTTAGTTTTGGAAATTTCTTAATTTATAGTAACCTGCGTCATACGATTTGGACCAATTTGGTAAAATTATACAGCTCCTGACAGATTTCTGCTGTATTCTGATCGGAGGTGATATTAGAACTAGGTAGGTATATCAAGTAATATATCTTTCGGCTATAAAATATTTTTTCTGCTGGGATAGCAAAGACACTATCTGCATTACCATCTTTCGGCTGGAAACTTTCACCTAACTTTAACTGATTGGATTACTGTGATGCTAAAAATGGCATACGTCTATTTATACAAATAAACAAACATAAACGCCAAATTATCATATTTCATTTGTCAGTACATATTAGTACGGAGGAGCATAATTTACGAAAAAATTGCGATTCCGAAAAATTGATGATCATCTAAAAACATTGATTTATTTTGGTCAAAAGAACATCGAAACAACAATTTGATGTACATCAAAAATACATTGATTTTTTGCTCAAAAGAACATCACATTACGCTCGTTGTGGATTTCATACGTTTGTTTGACATTTCCTTTCAAAGAATCATTATTCAAATATTGTTTTTATATACTACTGACAGAGTTACCCAAAAATTTAAAAAATCTGCATTATCGACATATTTTGTTGCAGATGGTAGTACACAATTCTGATGATGTTAGCAGAAAATTACAAGTTATTGAAAAGAAAATTTTCACCGAATAAAATTTGGATTACAATGAAAATTGATTTCACATAATTCGCATGCTTAACGGTAATATGGACTGGGTGAAGTTAGACCAATTCGTAAATGGCTGGATCCCATGTTTATAATTTATGGTGTTCGATTGAACTGAGTTTGAGCTGTGGCACTAACAGTGAACACCTGTGCGAAAATCAGGGCATATTTTATGTAACATCATAATGTAGCATCCATCCATTTTTGAATTGGTCTAATTACATGCAGTTCAAATTACCACTATCCACCGTTCAGGTTTTAATTTATTTCACTATGATGCTTCATAAAACAAGCACGTGTTCACTGGATGCACCACAACTGAAATTCATTGCTCCCTAAGACGAAAAATTATAAACAAGGCATGTACAATTTATGAATTGGTCTAATTTCACCTGATACAAAATAAGTTGATAATGCAGATTTTTTTCAGCTGAAATTTTTGGCTAACTTCATATGCATGTCTTTTGCATGTTACTAGTTAGCCGAAAATTTAAGCCAGGGAGAACCCTGCATTATCGATATATTGTATATCAGGGGCGGTATGTTGTACCATCACTTCGAATCGAAAAAAGTCGAAATTCGAAAAAAGTCGAATCGAAAAAGTGAAAGTTGTATCATTTTTACTTTTTGCGAAAATGATACAAAATACTGCCATTCGACTTTTTTTCGAAATTCGATTCGAAGTGATGGTACAACATACCGCCCCAGGTGACAATACACATTACTGAAGTTAGCATACAATTCAGATGAAATCTGCATTATCGACACATTTTAAGAGGGGAAAAATAAAAATTAATAAAATGTTTAAAGACATGTAAGCGTGCTACAATTTAAAAGTCAGCCAGTAGTAGACAATATCAATTCATGTAAAATTTCGGTTCAAAATTTATGTGACATCATAGTTAGATTTCCCAAAATTCTCCATGTCTGAAATTTCGTTTTCTCATGAAATAATCTACATTCAAAAATTCGTGTAGTTCGAATTATTCATTTGTCGTGTAAGCTAGATACATTATTAGGCTCGTGCCTACAAACAGAATATCTGTGAGATCTAACTATGATCCCACATAAGCTTTGGCCTCAAACTTTGCATAGATATTCTGTTTGTAGGGCCGAGCCTAAAATTTTAACTCGCTTACATGACAAACGAATTATATGTGAGCTTCATGGATTCTCGTAGAAACGTTACAAATTTATAATTATCATAATATGTACATACTTAGAAAGAAGCTGTTAACTAATTAGGTAGCTTTATCCAATGTACATAATGGCGCAGATTCGATTTGAATATGATTTTAAAATTTGTTGAAATATTTAGTTTATTTATTTAAAAAAATCTTCTAGTTTTAAATTTCTTCTATAATTTAATTTTGTCGGAAATGTGGTTTTCTAGTGAAATTTCGCCCGAAATGTCGATATTGTAGTTTTCATATTATTAATGATTTCCTCACAATATGTCGATAAAATAGTTTTATGCCAAAATTTATAGCTGTATTTTGTTGAGACAATTACAACAACACCACCACGGATAAAGCAAAAACTAAAGCATTTTAAAATTTTGCTTTGGCTGAATGATAATGTAGATTTGCATTAGTTGAAATAGCTGAATAACGCTGATTCAGCTAAAGCAAAAATGTTTTATTTCTCAACAAAAATACAGCGTATGTTGCGATATCGAGACTGCAGTTTTCATATTATTCCGCCATTCCACACTTTGATTCTTTCGTCGTGATTTTTTCCTTGTTTCCTTCCCCTTTACCAACAAACTAACAACAGTTTGGCGATAAAGGGAAGGAAACGAGGAAAGAATCACGACGAAAGACTCAAAGTGTGGAATGGCGGATTGTGAATTCCCATGTCAATATAATAGTTTTTCTGATAAAATTTTGGCTGAAATGTCGATAATGCAGGTTTGCCCAATTCTCTGTTGCAATTTCGATACTGCAGTTTTCATATTATTCCGCCATTCCACACTTTGATTCTTTCGTCGTGATTCTTTCCGTGTTTCCTTCCCCTTTACCAACAAACTAACAACAGTTTGGCGATAAAGGGAAGAAACGAGGAAAGAATCATAGTGTGGAATGGCGGATTGTGAATTCCCTTCTCAATATGTCAATATAGTAGTTTTTCTGACGAAATTTTGACTGAAATGTCGATAATGCAGTTTTGTCCAATTTTCAGCTAACTTCAGTAGTATTGGTAGTGCAAAATTCTGTTGATATTAGCCGAAAATTACATGTTATTGAAGTTAGCAGAAAACTTCTGCCGAAAAGAATGTTGAAAAATCAATATCACATAATTCGAAAGTTTAAAGGTATTATGAACTGGCTGTAGTTAGACCATTTCGTAAATAGCTGGATCCCGTATTTATAATTTGTCGGGTTAGGAGGCTATTAATTTGAGTTGCGGTACTAACAGCCCCGGTGGCAAAGTGATCAGTATGCTTGCTCCAGTGACCGGAGGTCCCGGGTTCGATCCCCGGTGGTGACAAAAAAATAATTTCACGGCTGGTTTAGGATCAATGAATTAACCACTCATTATCCGAAATGAAAATATGATTATGAAACCTCATTTGAGGCGGCCAAATCCCTTGATGGGATATAGTGCCAGAGAAAGAGAGAGAGGTACTAACAGTGAACACTTGTGCTAAAAATTAGGTCATATTTTATGTAGCATCATGGTGAAATAAATTAAAACCTTGTCGCATATTTAGTGGTAATTTGGACTGGTGGAAGTTAGACCAATTCGTAAATAGTGCAACTTAAATTCATAGCCCAGTAACACGACAAATTATTAATAGGGGATCCAACTTTTAATGAAATTTTGTGTGTGTTTCAATGGGTTCCTGGATGGTTTAGATTCACAATTGGACTCGGTGGGTGGTACTGCGATCGCGTTCTAGAATTTTTTGTTTTATTTTTTGACAAAATTTAATTTTTCTATTTTTTAAGATTTTTGGCAAATCAAAACATATGACCCCAAACGAGAATTGAACGGCGAAGAATAACGAGAAATTGCACTCATTCTTTATTTTACTTTATGCAATAGCAAATCTCACAATGACGAAAAGAAAAGATTGAAAGGTCTCACTCAATGTCAAATGTAAATATAGTTTATCGAAAAGTTGAATATCGAAGAAACGTTTGCTGAACCCGATAATAGCAGGCAAGCTCACTTTCGGGCAGATCAACGTCTGTCGGGTCCGTCAGCTAGTTAAATATAATTTCGTAGAATAAATCAACTTGAGCCCATAAATTAATATTTCGGCTTAAATCCGTTTGCGCCAGTCATGATAATTTATCCAGAACATTTGTACTGGTTTGGCGTCGGTTGTTATTAATAATTGTTTCTTTATTATTGGTGATTTCTATTTAATCATCAACTTTATTGTTAAGGCAATCGGTGACTCAGGAATATATACAACAAGGCTGCTTCAAGCAACCACAAGCTAGGTTCACTTGTTTAAATATCGCCGAGTTATGTTTCACTATAATCTTTAGTATTTTTCCAGCACTTGGTGGATGCCAAGCTGGACTTCTGTTATTTTTAGTCACCTCCCCTTCTAAACAACGGTGTTCTAATAATGAGCTGTAAAAATTGTTAGTGTTAGAACAGTTTTTTTTTCGAAAATCATCATTTGCGCTTAAATTTTGGAAACGTTTTCTTGCAAATTTAGTTTATAATCCTTTTGTTTTTAATCGATTTTTTTCGCAGATGCTATTCTTTTTAAAATATTTCCACAACAAAAACGGTCGAAAACCGAAAAAGGTCCTACGGGAGCTACCCCTTGCGATAGAACTTTTTCTGCCCAATTTTACAGAGAGGTTCCATATTATAAAAAAACTTAATTATGAAGTTTCATCTAAATTAGTAAATCCATGTGGGTTGTAAAGAGGATACTGACCGACAGAGAGACAGACACGCAGACTAGCCGACTAACATACAAATGCCTGACAACAGATTGCAGACTGACAGACTGACACACTGACCGACTGACAGTGATACACTGGCAGGCCGACAGACTTTGCACTCAGAATAAAAAAAAAAATAACTTTACATTTCAATTTAAGCTTGACAAACCTCAATGAACGATACTGCATGACGGGTGGGAATATGACGTTTAATTTTTGAATAAGAAGAGAGCATGACTGTTTTGTGCAATGTTTTTACCTCATGTATTTCTTTTGAATTCAGTTCTGAAATTGTTTCGTAAACCAACATAAAGGGGTAAATACTCGATTGGTTAGCAAGGAAGCAATTTTCTAGCTGAAGTCCTGACTACTCAATCAATTTTATTCCCCAAGAATTATGATCCGAAACCGATCCAGATCATGTATCTCATGATGACGGCATATCCATTCTGTTTTTATTTAACGCTTATAATAATTTACTTAAATAGGACCCTTAAAACAGTTTTCACCTAGCGCAAGGATGTTTTGTAGTACCATACCACAACATATCATTTGTGAAGTTGGCCCAGAATTTCATCCCAGAAAAATAAAAATATCATCGGGTAACACTAAAACTGTAATGATATCCAAGTCCAGAATTTAATATAGTAATTCCGTAGTAAAATTTTCTACTCGACATAACAGCGACTGGAGATGTCACAAATGTCAAAACAATTTCCATTTTAGAATGGTGAAAGCATATTGATAAGCTCTACTTTTGCAAGAGTATCACAAAGAGCCGGCTTGTGGCACTATTCTGGCTTTCCCTGGAAATAGGGAGTTGGGAAAAATATTCTTATAGCATTTTTATCCAAATTGTATTTTTCTGGCCTACTGAAGAAATAAGTTTAGTGCAAAAATTAATTGGGAAAATTTTGTCCCCATAAAATTTTTATAGGGAAAAATATTTTCCCATTTACCTTTGTTTTGAAATTAGTTATACCAAACTAATTCCCTCAGTAGACCGGAAAACTACAATTTCGACAAAAATGCTATAAAAGTATTTTTCCCAATTCCCTATTCCCGTAGGGAAAGCCAGAGCAGTAACGGGCTCGTACTGTTTAACTCTAGTTTCCATTTCAAACCGAATTGCTTGTTGTGAACAGAGCTGTGTCGGATTGAGTCAGTGTGTTATCGAAATTCTGTAATATCCAACGGGGTTCGGCCTAACATGTTTTGGTTTACCGGAGGCTAGTAACCGAATGTATTCTATTCGACACGGGGTCGTTTAATATCAAGACGGCTTGCATATATAGCTCTGACGGGTTTGGACAGAATGGTGTCGAGTTTCTATAATATCCAAAAGAATTCTGTCGGGTATGTATTGAGGCCAGTAGAGCTAGCTTATGCAACTTCGAATACATTCCATTTTTTGCCTCTGATGCAGCAAAACATATCACACCCAACCCCTTTTAAGAGTATATAAATTCGTTACGAAATTGACCCAAAACATCATACCACTGATCCCAACTTGAAAATCGAGTTGAGATTACAACTAGAGCTAGCTAGTCAATACGACTTGATGCCTATTAGAATACGCCTCCGATGCAGCAAGACATACCAGGCCGAGTCCGTATGGATATTATTGAAACTCAATATCATACTGATACAAATAATTATAAAACTAGAGCTAAACAGTACGAGCCCGTGTCGAACAACACTTCGTTACTGGCCTCTGATGCATCAGCACATACGAGGTCGAACTCCTTTAGATATTATAGAATTTTAATACAACACTGACTCAATCCGTCACGGCTATATTTTTCCAACCATAAAACGATCTTAGTGTGCGAGAAATATTTCTCGTCATATACTTTTTTCATGTAGATGTATTAGAATGTTGCTATAAAAATGTTCTGGCTAGTACTTTTCCCATTTTATTATGGCAACACACCACTATATAAAAAACGATTTTCAGTCAAATTTTACTGATTTTTTTTGTTTCATTTTATTAAGTCATTTTAGAAAATCGATACTTTTACTTCCTTAACTAAAATCAATCGTTTTAAAACGGAAATTGTTTTGACATTTGAGGCACATCCAGTCGCTGTTATGTCAAGTGATTTTTTTTTAGTTATTATCGAGAATCAACGAACTGATCCACATTGCTACGCAGGGCTAAATCAACTCAGTTTTTTTAATTTAATCTTTAATTATTTAAAATTTGAATCCAGTTTCTGGACCAGAATAAAATTTCGAGATTGAACGATATTCCGGGCTGGGATATCATTGTAGTTTTAGTGTTACCCGATGATATATTTTTATTGTTCTGGGATGAATTCTGGGCTAACTACACAAGGGTCAAATGATAAATAAAGTTTAGAAAATAATCGAGTAAAATATCACGCGACAGTGAAAATATTCTCTCAAACAGCAACATGCACATAAATCAAACATTACACAACTCTAACATAAACATTTGTTGTTTTATGTGTTATGTGTTTTACTTATCCTTTGTAGACTTTATAGTTTTTCAATTTTTCTTTTTGGTCAAAATCAATAATAGATAATCAAATAAATAATTACACATGGACATTAACCAGCCAATATGTTCATTCTTACGTATGAATATTAAATTCCCCGAACAATTCTTAAAATTCGGTATTTTTTGTGGAAATGAAGTTCGTTACACACATACACGAGTTAATGGATTTTATATTGAGTTCGAACGCAGACGTGAAATTGGGTGGGAAAATTGTATTTCTTTTGATTTATCAATGCAAGGCTCGTTTTTGGGTTCGGAATAATTTCGATCCTAATGTTTGACAATATATGAACAAAATATAGTACAACAGGTCAATAAAATTCCTATTGTCGTTTTGTTTGTGATTGTCCTGTAACTGAGTCATCCTCACATGTCATTAACTTGTGAATGCGCTGTATATATGCGGTGTCATCCAAATATGTACTTAGGTGTTATGCGGGAAATCCAATAAAGTAAAAGTTAGTTAATACGTTTTCGTCTTTATAATATTCGTTACGTTGCGTATAATTTTTATGAACATGAAATAATTTTTTTTTCTTTTTTTGTAAAATTCTAATTAAAATAATTTATGTTATTAATAATTTAATGGGCATGCCCCGTAACAAAAAACGAAACAAAGTCTACCAATAATGTATGTGCCGAGTGCCAAGCGCTTGCAACTGCTGTAATTTATATAGCATGTCTAAATATACGGCAGATTAATAATTTATGTCATGTGGTATGGGGAGGCGTTAGGAATACAGCGAGGTGATATCATTCTCTAGGTGGATCAAATTTGTTATATTGTATCGGCATGCTATTAAATAGACTTAGTCATACGCAATTGAATTAATAATCCAGACACCATCCGCATACATATTAGAAAACCGTGCAGTTTTCCCACGGTATTAATAACAACATTGACACCCTGTTTTAATATGTATGAATCGAGAGTTCTCGAATTCCAAAAATAGCGTAATAGTTTTTAAGAATTATTTCTGAAAAGGTATTCGCACATAAAAATTAAATAGTTTTTCGTCTGAAATGATAACGCCTACGCACCCAACCCAATTAATGATTGTTCACTAGTTTTCATCGTTTGGTCACCTACGATTAAACGGTAAATAAATAATAAAAAAAAATCCCGTGTAGTTTTCTTTGCAAGGAAATCATACCGTTTTCATAAAATGTCGTTATAGGTTATCGTAGGGGATTGGCCAATACATTTTGGCGTTTTGCCACCAATGCCTCATTTTTTATTGCGAAAAACGAAATCAAAATTGGATTATTTCAATAAACTCAAGTTCGTCGCTCATTTGGGAATTCCACTTTACAAAACTAACAACAAATCCAATTGGAATATAACAATTGAATAAAAATATATTTTTTCCAAAAAATTAATTTAGAAGACATTTTTGGAATAAATCGTTACATATAGTGATAAAAAAAAATCAACTGGTGATCAATTCTCAATGGCAGTTGATCCCGCTCGTTGGATTTATAAAATTTTTCCAGAACTCAACAAACCGAATCTGATGGAAAGATGCGTTTCTAACAAATATTCGCAATAAATTCTTACGTAGGGATGACCAACCGGAAAGAACTGTAGTAACCAATCCTCAATGGCAGTTGACAAACCGATTCCAATCGTTAGATTTGTGATAAAATTAGGATTATTCAGAGTAAACTATTTGCCACAGTGCATCCCCTCATAACATTCTTAATAACGTTTTGCATTTAATTGTTGCCAATTTATGAACAACCAACAAATTTAATTGATTTTAGTTTTATGTCTTCCACTTTAGATTTAATTCTTTGAAAAAAAGATATATTTTTAGATATGTATTTATATATTCCAATTGTATTTGTTGTGTATTTTGTAAAATGAAATTCCCAAATCAGCGACGAACTTGAGTTTATTGAAACAATACAATTTTGATTTCGTTTTTCGCAATAAAAAATGAAGCATTGGTGGCGAAACGCTAAAATGTATTGACCAATCCTGACACCTAACGAATTTTATTTTAATTTTTATTATTCATGTATCGTTTAACCCTAACTAATTAGGGTCTTAGAAATAATTCGTACGGTAATAATAGAAACTCGGACGTTTTACACATCTTTGGCGGCGTTTGAAAAAGAATATAGCTTTTGATTTAAACTTGTCTACTATCAATATTTTTAATCGATCTGATAACTTAACCAGAAAATAGCGGAATAGATGAAATTACCAGAAATTAGGTTTGATCACTCTCTTTCATCTTAAGAATTGTTTTATTCCGGGAATAGGACTACTATTTATACAGAGTCATGGAACGGTTAAATATCGGAAAAGGATTATTGAGTTGTAGGTATAAATATTATATGTATTGTTAGGAATTTGCCTTGTCAAATACGGTTCGTATCACTGGATTGTGAATATCGTTACAGAATTTGCTACACTAAGTCTCGTAAATTACACAATTACGGAATATTCGCGATAACACCAGAAATAGTAATCTCTTAATAATTTCCAAATATTTACGCCACTGCTGGAATATTCTCGAAATATTCTGACTAAAATTTTTCCACTTTTATTTTACCAACACTAAATCCCAACGACAAATAATTTCCACAATTACTTATTAATTCACTTAATACACCATTTACAAATTATAAATACACCACTATTTTCATATAACAACACTTATTATTTTTCTGCTCCTCACGATCGAATATTCTAGATTTGCCTAGTTTTATTCTAAAAGGCTCCGTTCTAGACTAGTACAATCTGCTACAGAATAAAATTGATATAAAACTACCTTTAGTGATACTTCTAAAACTCAGATGTCTCCAATTAGCAATTTTTGTTGAATAAATGTATCACCTACGCTAAATTAATTGCACGTCAAACCAATAGGCGAGCTCTTAACAGTATTACAAATATTCAAAGCTTAAAGGTTTCTTTTAAAAAGCTATTATAGGGTGATGAGTGTCTAACCCTGAAACGACCAACAAAGGTCATCATGCTTTTACTTATGCTCAAGTTGCTTAAATGTAGTATTTCTTCAATTAGCTTTACACAAGGAACACCATGTGGTGGTTTCTGTCCACTCGATATATTTTGCAAAATTATCACATTTCCATAACATTACCAAGTTCATAGAAAATCTAGTGTGTAAGAACTACTGACAAAAAAGTCATCCTATATAAGGATCCAGTGGTTTGTTTTTGAAGTACGGACCATAAATAATATCCAAGACGATTATTAATCTTAGTCCTGGATAATAAGGAACAACTTAGGTCAATTCAAAAAGTTCACCTTTCGCTATTTTTCAAAAAAAATTTATAAAATTTTTTTCAATTCCCTAAAATGGGAAAATTTCAGATATGGGAATACTACCAATTATGCGTAACGCCATTTAGAACTCAAACCACTATTTGTATAGTTTATTTAAAAAGAACAAAATTATTAAGAAATGTATAACTTACCTTACAAATGGCGCAAGTCCATATAAACCTGAAGAGTTGCAATAATTTTTTTTTTTTTTTTGTAACTATTGCCAAAGGCTTTATTCTTGAATCTTTCTTTATACGAAACTAACAAGAAGTGTGAAATTCTTAAAAACTATAAAAAAAATTTTAACTTAAGCCTTAACCTATGTTAATACTTAATATCATTATGCATTATTATTATTAAATTATTATTAATTACTTAATTTCATTTCAACATGCACGAAATTATTAGATTATATTTCTCAGTTAATTAAATCTAGAGGATCTGTTCTGCGAAGCCGTCCATATTTCGGTTGCCTTAGTAGATCTCTAGCTAATTCGTTAGGGTGTGATTCCAGTTTCAGTTGGTATTTTAGACTGCATGATTTAATTGTCTCTTTAACAGTTTTGATTCCTAGGTCTCTATGGATGTTGCTGTTTCGAATATACCATGGGGCATTTGTAATGCTACGAAGTATCTTTGCTTGCGTTCTTTGTACGATATCTATATTTGATGCACTAGTTGAGCCCCATAGTTGGATACCATATGTCCATATGGGGATTAGGATCGCTTTGTATAGTAGAACCTTGCAGTCTAGAGAGAGTTTCGATTTTCTTCCGATCATCCAGTACATTTTAGAAAATTTTATTTTTAATTGATTGCGTTTTGTTTCAATGTGCTTTTTCCATGTCAATCTTCTATCGAGATGAAGACCGAGATATTTGACGTTTGTTTGTTGAGGAATTGTGATATTGTTTAATTTTACTGCTGGACATGTACGTTTATTTAATGTGAATGTTACATGTGTTGATTTACATTCATTCGTCCTTATCCGCCAAGTTTTTAACCAATCTCCTATTTTGTGTAGATGTTCTTGTAATTCTCTCGATGCTGTTTGAGGATTTTTGTGTGAAAATAATATAGCTGTGTCATCAGCAAAAGTTGAAGTGACGATTTTTTCAGTTATTGGTAGGTCAGCTGTGAATAACAAGTATAGCACAGGTCCCAATACACTACCTTGCGGTACTCCTGCCTTTATCACGGTTAGATCAGTAGTGGCCGTATTTTGTTTCACCTGGAACATCCTTTGGGCTAAGTAGTTTTCAAGAACTGCATGAAATTGTTTAGGCAAAAGAGTTTTAATTTTGTAATTTAATCCTTCATGCCATACTTTGTCGAAAGCTTGCGCAATATCCAAGAAAACTGCCGAGCAATATTTCTTTTCTTCTAAGGAAACCTTAATTGTATTTACAATTCTGTGTACTTGTTCTATTGTGCCGTGTTGCTCTCTAAATCCAAACTGGTGATCTGGTATAATGCGACCTTCAGATAATATAGGTATTAGTTCTTGTAGTAGCATCTTTTCAAAAAGCTTTGAAATTATCGGAAGTAGACTTATTGGTCTGTACGACGAGACTTGGGTGTCGTCTTTACCTGGCTTAGGAATCATGATAATTTGAGATATTTTCCATTTTTGGGGAAAGTATCCACATCTCATAATCGCGTTAAAAATATATGTTATATATTTTATGCATCTATCTGGTAATTCTTTGATCATTTTTCCAGTTATTAGGTCATGACCTGGCGCTTTTTTGGGATTTATACTGTTTTTGATAACTTTTTTGACGCATTTCCATTTAAATTTTACTGGGTTTGGGTTCGACTCGTTCCTCGTAAGCTGTGGTAGTACGCAATCAATATTTTGTTCGTTTGGGGTGAACACTTTTTGTAGATGGTTACAGAAAGCGATAGCCTTTTCTAAGTCACTTCTGGCCCAGTGACCATCTGGTTTCCTTATCGGTGGGTTCGATACCTCTGGTCTTTTTAAATTTCTTGTTGCCTTCCACAGTGAGTAATCTGTTGTTTCTGTTGCTGTGAGCTCACTTAGGTAATTCTGTATTCCTAAATTTTGTTCTTCCCGTATTGCTTCTCTCAAAGCTTTAATAGCTCTATTTAATTTCCATTTATGCAAAGGAGATTGGTGAAGCTGCCATAGCCGCCGAATTGTCCGCTTCTCTGCTATAATAACTTTCGAATGTTACTTGAAAGCCTTATATTTTTTTTCGGAATTTTTGTTCTCCGGAGTAGCTTTTTTTGCAGCCATTTCCATTATTTGACTTAAGTTTTCTATCGCGGCATCAATGTCTTCTGGTGTGCGAAGTGGAACATCAAGATGACAATTTACATCTACTATGTTTCTATAGAGAACCCATTTCGTTAGTTTGTTTGTTAAACGTTGTGGTGGTTCAGTTTTTAATGCTTGGGTACTTAGTGTTACTATTATTGGTGAGTGATCTGATGATAAATCATAACAGTCAACGACTTGAGCATTGGTGCGTGCTATTCCTCGTATTACACAGAAATCTATTAAATCAGGAATTTTTTTTCTATCTGTAGGCCAATATGTGGGATGTCCAGATGATAAATAATCAAGGTTTTTCTCGTTTATTGCTTCGTAGAGTTGCTTTCCTTTCGGTGACGTCAACCTCGAACCCCATTGCACATGTTTAGCGTTGTAATCACCCCCTGCTAGAAATTTGATTCCCAACTGGTTAAAGTAATCGATAAATTGCTGTTTTTTAATTGCGTGTTTCGGTGGACAGTAGACAGCCGATATTAAAAATTTCCCAGACCATTCTTCCAAACTGACAGTTGTAGCCTGGATGTGATCTTTAGCATATTTCTGGAGCTCGTAGTGCTTTAATCTTCTTTTTATTAAGACTGCAGTGCCGCCGTGTGCTTTTCCATCCGGATGTTTGGTGTCATAAACGGAATAGCCGGTAATATTAAAAAAATTTTGTTTTGTGAAGTGTGTTTCAGATATTAACATGATGTCTATATTTTGTTCGATAAGAAATGTTTGTACCTCAGCTTTATGTTGCGAGAGCCCGTTCGCATTCCAAATGGCTATTTTTAGAATTGTCATTTTTGATTTTTGACTATAATTTGCATAAGCGTATTCATATTTTGCATCATCATGCTCATTTGTCTTTCCATCATCAACATGAAACTTTGGATGGTCTCGGTTAATTTATTTATCATGGTGTGAATGTTTAGGTCCTCATTGGAATGAACTTTTGGTTTCGGTTTGTTACCTTTTAGGATATTTGCGTACGAAACACCTGGCTGTGCAAAACTGCTGGCAAATGTCTCCAAGTTATCGTTTTGTGTGTTTGCACTCGTTGGTTTGGTGACTATTGTATTTTTTGGTAACATGGCCCTCTGATTAAATTGCATATTCAGCATTCGTTGCTCAGCTCTCATTTTAGGGTTTATTTTGCGTTTTAAGTCCAGATACACTGCGCAACCCCTGTAGTTTGCAGTATGATTTTCACCGCAGTTATTACAACGTCTCACAGATGGGTCATTGCGAGACTTTTCGCACTGTTTGGAGTCGTGGAGTTCACCACAAATAACGCAAACTTCATTTAAGGCGCAGTATGCTTTCGTGTGTCCGTATTCTTGGCACTTTATGCATTGAACTGGTCCAGACCTCTTCTTAGGTTCTTCAATTACGATTTTGCGATGTAACAAATATTTTAAGTTGTAAATCTTGTGAACTCCTTTCGACTTTTCTTCCTCTGGTTCTAGTTCCAAACGGAACATTGGTTGAGGTACCTTCTCACGGTTTACTATATTACCAATGGATTTGGCATGGAAACCTTCCGCAGCAAGTGCAGCTTGTATGTCGCTAACATCTACGCAGGTTTCAATTCCTTTTAGCACAACAGTCAGCCCTTTTTGGCTTTTTAGCTGGTATGTGTAATATTTTTTACCAACTTCGTCGAAATGTTTAACTAGGGCTCTGAAGCCATCGATTTCGAAAGTTTGAATCTTTGTTTCGTTTATATTACCTCGTTTGAGCGGGGCAATATAAAATTTAGAATCTGTTAATTTTGCGATGTTGTTAACCAATTCATTGTTAGATGCTTCCCTTAAATAAATTGGAGGCGGTTTCTCAGTTTTCAAATTTGGCACTGCATTGGGGTCAATGACCTCTAGACTAGAGAATCGATTGTTAAGAGGTATTTGGTTAACACCTCCTTCAGTCCGTGTCACTTTGCTTCTGCCAGCAAACTGGGCAGATCTCGGGCTACGTTTTCTTTTAGATTGAACAGTGATATACCTATCCATTCCCGTTTGCACTAGGTTATTTTCGCACTGACCACGGTCACTAGAGTTCGTTGCACTGAGTTCATTACTATTATTTTCGTACTGCATTGTTAAATTTGCTGATGAATTAATTTTTTCATCGCGGTTTTGATTTTGATTTTTAAACTGCGGTATAATTAATTCTGTCGAAGAAGCACTTTTAATCATTGGCATAGGTGTTTTCTTTGGGCTGTGCTGAACTTTGCCCACTTGTTTTACACTTGCACTTGCCATATTTATACTTTCTACATGAAACTGGTTCAAGTTTGTTGTAGATTTTGTTTGGCGTTCGATGTTTGAAGAAGTCTTTTTTGGGGAAAAAAGCCCCATCACGCTTACATCATTACTTATTAAGTTACAATTTTATGTTGGTTTTTTTGCACCGTGTGTATTTAATTATAAAACCATTCACACAATTGAAAAAAAGATATAACAAGTTAAATAGCACTAACACTGCACTTTTCGTTTGTTTTACTTTACGTCCGAACCTCACGACAGTAAAATTAAAACAATAAAATAAAAATAAATTCATCTGTTACGGTTAGAGAAAATTGAAAATGAAATTTAGTTTCATTAACATTTTTAAATGTTAGATAGACTCCGTATGCATCTAATTTGTGGTGAAAACAAATTCACTTTTCCTTGCCAAATCACTTGGGATTACCGATTTAGGTAGATTTTCTCCACCACATACCAGCACACGAATTCCGGTTTCATGATAAATGTGTCTGAGAAATGAATTGATAATTTTTTTCGACTACATAGTCAATTCTCAGACTCATTAATTTTTTAGTAAATTGATCGAAGCGAATCTAGGAGATGTTGAGCAGTTCAATTTTGAAAAATTACCCTACATATCTGTCCGGATAATAAGGGTACTCTATTTAGGCTCGTTCATGTTTAACAAAAGTACGTAAATGAAAAATCTGTGGTACAAATATTGGAGATTTTGGCCGATAGCCACGGGTATGGGTCACATCGCCGACAACAACATCGCCGAGCAGACAGATGGCCGACAACCACATCGCCGACAGAATTTTGGGCGACAAGTCCACATCGCCGACACAATCAGATTGCCGGCAAGCCACTTCGCCGACACAACAACATCGCCGACACAACAACATCGCCGACACCCACTTCGCCACAACCACATCGCCGACAAGAATTTTAACCGACAAGCCCACATCGCCCACACAACCAGATCACCGACACCAACTTTGTCAATACCCACATCGCCGAAATGAATATGGGTCATATCGCCGACAACCACATCGCCGATAGGAATTTTAACCGACAAGGCCACATCGCCCACACAACCAGTTCACCGAAAAGCCACTTCGCCGTCACCACAATACCGCCGACACCCACATCGCCGACAACCACATCACCGGTAAAAATATCGCCGACCGGCCAGATAGCCGACAACCACATCGCCAAAAGGAATTTTGGCCGACAAGCCGACTTAGCTGACACAACCAGATCGCCGACACGCACATCGCCGATAACCACATCGCCGAAAGATCACATATCTTATACATAGAAAAATTCTAAAAAAAAATCGTACATGATCCTTAAATAGTCACCTATCACTCGATGTGCACCGCGAGTTGGACCAACGAATAGTTCCCGACTTCTATGGACTATATCTCTTTAAACATTCACCCAATAAACGATGTGTACCGCATAAGAAAATCCCGATATTTTTACTCTCAATCTCGAAAATTTCGATTGTCATGAGAGTTTTTAACTATCGTCATAGCAAGAGTTTTCGGGGCTGAGAGTAAAACTGTATGGATTTTTTGGTCTGAGTGTAGAAAATGTCATGATAGCAATAATTTTGTTGCCATAGCATTCGTCTGAGACTGAATTTAGCCTATCTTCACACACCTATGAAAATTGGGCTTATTTCACAAACATGTACATATTTATAAGTATTATATCTACTCTCAGCCCTGAAAATTTCATCTGTCTTGACATTTTTTAGCTATCATGATAGCAAGTATTTTTGGGGCTGAGAGTAAAAATGTCGAGATTTTTTGGGGTGGGAGTAAAAAATGTCATGATAGCAATAATTAGTGTTGCCATCGCATTTTTCGGGATGGAATTTGGGCTATCTTCACATACATGGTGTCGGCAAAGTGGGTGTCGGCGATCTAGTTGTGTCGGTGATGTAGGCTTGTCGGCCAAAATTCCTGTCGGCGATGTGGTTGTCTGCCATGTGTCCGGTCGGCGATGTTGTTGTCGGCAATATGGGTGGATTGCGATAGCCACCTACATAGTGCAAAAGGTGAAAGCTGTCCAATTACGAGAAAACAAGCCACATGTCTATGCGGATCGCAAAGTAGCCTGACTTTTCCGTTACACTCAGAAAAATAATTATAAGCAGGAGCTTGTTCATTTTGTTACATTAACCCAAGTTTTTTTGGCAAATGCAACTTTTGACTTGTTCATTTCATTATTTTGGTTAATTTTGGCTTGGTAACCTCGAAAAATGCCATAAAAAATGGTTAAAATAGTTAAAAATTTTAGTTGTTATAACAAATAAAAACAAATAAAAATTAGTCTTTTTAGATCATAGAAAAATGTTTAAATATTTTTTAAAATTAAAAATATGGTTTACTTAACTTTGGTTCTCTTAAACAAGTTCATTTGTTATTTCAAACTGCAGCTTCGTTAGTCTCACCACATATTTTGTTCAATTTTACCTAAACTAGGATTCATTTAACCAATAATTTTGTTACATTTTACCAAACTTTTGTTCACATAAACACGTTTAATTGTTATTCCAACCTATTTGATTAGTTAGACTGACATATATTTTGTTTAACTTCACCAACAGGTTTCTTTGTATATTGAAAAAATTTATTCTATTTAAACAAATATTTTGGTTTACTTACCAAGTTTTAAATTACCTAACCATGGGCTAGGACTTTTAACCAAAATCTTGGTTATTTATTTTATTTTTATTTTTAACTAGTTTTCGGTTTTTTTTTTACTCAAAGCTTGATTGGTGCAATATGAACGTTTAAATAGGTTATATTATACCCTAATTTTTTGGTTATATCCACCCATGCTTTTCTTTTAGTGTTTAACTATTAAATATGTACGGGCAAAAATGGGGCACCTCCTATTGCACAATGTTAGTGGCTAAGTGTCAACATTTTCGAGTTTGCACCACAGAATTTGTATTTACCGACCTTTTCATTATTTTAGTATCTCATTTTTACAATCTGTTCTGGAATCGAAGCACTCCCAACTCTTTTGCAGTTCGCTTTTCACATCCTTACCTTACGCAGTCGCCTGCCAAATCGAGGACGTACGGTTAAATTTCCAATTTTCGTAACAATCTACACATTGCATAGCTCTATGCCAGTCTATATGGTATCGGCATGGAAGGTGGATTGGCCAATGAGTTCTGCACTACGACAGGGGGTAATAGTTGTGTTCATTTTATTCACAGATCGTAATCTAATCATCTGAATGCACAGTATTTCCATTTTCGGTTTTTTTTCATTATAATTATGATAAAAATGAACGGGCAAAGGAGGTTATGTGCCAATTTCTCCAGGAATCATTCTACAGAAATTCCATTTACGGGCTGTTTCTTTATAGTTAAGAAGAATTAACGTGCCATTAACTGTGCCGATTTGTGACTTATTTTTTTTTTAAAATTGGTCTGCTTTCATCTGTTGATATAATCATGAAAAATGAATGGAACCAAATGGGGTATTCATCACAAAATCTGCGTAGACATGTGACGTATTTTTTCGTAATTAAACAGCTCTCAACTATTGCACTGTGTAGGTGGCTATGTGTCAAAATTTCCAGGATTCGTCCACAGAATTCCATTTACACATTTACCATAATTAAGAAAAATATAGGGCTAAAATGGGCACCTTGCCTATCTGCATAGATTTGTGACATAATATTTTATTATTTTATACATGTGGCCATATAGACGGCAAATAAATAAAGGAATAAATAAATTATAAAGTGTTTTTCTTTGTTATTAAATTTCAAAGTGACAAAAGTTAAACAGTAGTGAAAAATGGAATCAAACCATAACAACACAAAATAGGGCAGCGGTCATTCGCAAATTGGTATACGCTTTAGACTATTTTAGTTTGTTTGTGACCATGTGCCAAATATTAAGCATTTGCTCGACAGTATTATCATTTTCGGACTATTTCATTATAATTATGATAATCTGAACGGACCTAGATGTGGGGCCCCCTGACGATCCACATAAGCATGGGGCGTATTATCTCAAAATTGGACAGCTTTCATCTATTGCAGTCGGTTGCTATGCGCAAAAGTGTCCAATATTCGCTACCTAGTATTTCCATTTAAGACTTTTTCTTTAAATTTTTATTTACGGGTCAAGTTGGAACACTTTGGTGATCCACAAAGACATTTGTGGTATTGACGTATTTTTTTGAAATCGGGCAGCTTTTATCTATTTGGCTTGTAAATGGCTTTGTGTCAAAATCTCAAGGAATTGCATGACAGTTTAAAACGTTGACGACCATATGATGCATATATGCGTAACGTGTTAATTTTATAAGGAAATTGAAAAGTTTCTGTCACAAATAGAACTGACTATTATAACTGTTATATAATTTTGGAAAGTAATAGTGTTTTCGTGGTTTCCATGGATATTTAAAAAAATAAATTTTCAAGGTTGTTGCAAAACCAAAGATGTGTCATATTGCTTTCCTTTACATATATGGTCTATTTTCTAATTTATCCTGAACAGGCAGTGTGCTGTCAAATAATGTTCTTCAAATTTTACTCTGAAATGAATGTCAGTGGGTTTATTTTATAATTCAACACGAGCAAGCAGGCTTGCCCTGGGTATTGTACACCACTTTGCATACTCTTCGTACACTGGCATTCTGTCCAGAGTAAAATTTGAAGAACCAAGTATGCGCGGTGTATTCACAGTTCACAAATAAAAGCGCAATGGGAAGAATAAAATTACTCAGGTTGAATAGAAAACACAGAGTATTTTTTGACAGCGCACTGCTTGCTCAGGTTAAATTAAAAAATAGGCCCAGTATATAAGGACAGTGTGCAAAGCAAAAATTATTTAATACTCTATGCAAACTGGGTCGATTGGCCTTGCACAGTTTTTGCTCAGTGTACAATACCCAGAGTGCTTGCTCATAGCCTAGAGATTTTTGCAGATTTACAATTCGCTGTTTCGCCGAAGTCAAAAAAAGTACTTTTTGAAAAGTCTATGTGTGTCAATTAAATATCTGTGTCTTCTCTAAAGCCGAGACGTTTTGTCTGACCACGGTGAAACTTCATACTTAAGAAGCTTTCTTCATAAATTGGGAGATTCCAGTGATTTTGCCGAAATCAGTCCATCGGAAGTGGCAGTTTCTATAAGAGCTTCTTCGTTTTGTGCAAATATTTTTAAAAGTATAGCATTTACTGGAAAATGACTATAATTTTAAAGATTTTAAATGAAATTTGCAACAATGCTTTTCCAGATCGGTTTTCTAAAATTTAAGCGGAAACGACAATTTTTGACAAAAAGCGTTTTCCACGACAAAATCGGCCCTTATTCAGCCCAGACGGACTGATTGATCGGAATGAAACTTAATACTTAAGCTTTTTCCACAAATTGGGAGATCCCAGTGAATTTTGGCCGAAATCGGTTCACCCAAAGTGATACCTTCGATAGGAATTTTATCGTTTTTCCATCTGTCAGCTTCAATAGGATATTTTTCGTATTTTGCATATATTTTGAGAAGTGTGTATATCATTTACGAGAAAATCTGTTAAGCACTAACGGATTCTAAATTAATTTTGCAACAATTCCGATCTCGATCAGTTTTCCAAAATTTAAAAGGAAATGGCGATTTTTATCAAAGTCTGTTTTTTAGTAAAAATTTAGTCCCTTACAGCTCATACGGAATGATAGATCGGGATAGAACTTCAAACTTAAACTTTTTACATAAATTGGGAGATCCCAGTGATTTTTGGACTAAATCCATTTACCGGAAGTGGCAGCTTCCATAGAGCTCTTACGCAAATCTTTTGAAAACTGTATATAGCATTCACGAGAAAATGATTAAAAATTAAAAGATTGTAAATTAAATTTAAACAAAATTTCAGATCATATTTTTAATTTTACCGGAAAAGATTTTTCAATTTTTGCACTGAATATTAAATTTTCGAAAAGGGTTGGCCTTGTCGTTTTGTGAAATTTAAGAAGGAATAATCATTTTTGATTTTGCAAGACAATTTTTATCACAAATCCGGTAGGTTCAATTTTTCACTTCAGAAACTAAGTGCGGTGTATTCGAGATCTATGTATTTACATTTGTCGTTAAAGAAAGTCAAGTGTTGGAAACAATAAAAAATAAAAATTCACTAAATAATTATAAACAAAAACATAATTAATTTTCCAATATATTTTTCTCATTAACAGAAGCAAATACTGCTCAGGAGACGGACGAAATGAGTTCAGAATGGAAAGGTGGTGGAAATGGAGATGGACAAAGATCAGGAAACCCGCGAACGCCCGCAAGTGGAACGTTGCCAATGCAAAATTTAGGAAAAGTCAAATTCGATCCTCCCAAAGTGCCAGTTATATTTGTTTTAGGTAAGTAGATTCTGTTATTTAAGGTACCCAACACAAACCGAATTATTTTTGTATTAAATTTTTTTTTTTATTCATGTCAAAGAAATTTTATCACGCTATGAAACACGTCACCACTTATTTAGTAGCAACATTGACAAACAGAAAATGGTTTATGGGAATTCGGTTATTATTTGCTGATATTTATACCTTTCATTACCTAGGGTAAATATGTATTTAAAAAACAAAACTATGACTAAAACTAAAACTGTGTAATTTTAGTTTACATTGTAATTTGTGTACTTTTTGCCTTGTAATCTGCGTGTTATTTACAATACAAAGTTCATGTTAATTATATGAATGAGATTTCACGCTTCCACCCCATTTTTTAAAAGTCAAATTTAACGTTTAGTTTTGTATTTTAATACTCAGTTGTAATGTATTTTGTATTCCTATATTTCATTTTACGTGCAGATACATTTTATTTACCACTAACCTATTTAAGTTGAAAGCCAGTTAGGGCATGCAACTTAGCTAGAGAATATATGTGATAAGGATTTATTAATTAATGATTAATGTGGAAAATGTTAGTAAATATAAACTTGCTGGGTATCGATGAAATATCGGAGCACCTTGATAAGCTTTCTTTATTATTGGCTTATCATATTGTGTTGGGCCAGATAATCGTGATTGAATGTTTATTCCCAGTTTCATTTTTTAAATGAAAGATTAAAAAAATTTCATTTATAAAGTTAGATATAGACTTCTTAGGTGCATTCAACTGATTTCCAAACTAACTTTTCAATAAGTGAGCGGCAAATTCGTAACCACTTAAATTATCGGATTCCAAAATATAAATTTAAAGCCACTCAAAATAGTATTCTCTGTTTGCTAATTAGAATTGAAAACTCGGTTAAAATTTATGACATATTTTTCCTTATCTTTTAATTTCCCCAAAAATATTTTTTTTTTGATCTAACCTCAAAAGGATAATGAACCTAACATGAGTTTAGATCGATTTTCCAACTAAATGAGTTTAGGGTTGCGATATACCTAAGAGATGATATTGATAAAAATTTCATAATAAAGGGGTTTTGAGCCAAATTATATGATCAACACCGGATGAAAAGCACCATTGATCCGAAATGGTCCGACACAATTTTGTGACTCTCAATTTATGACTTGATCTCCAAAATGTATTTGTGTGAGAAATCACTCATCAAGAGATTTCGAGACGATCTTATGTTTCGGGACTGTAGACATCAGAGAAAAAAAGTGGGTATTCTGAAACAAAGGTGCATTTTGTCCAACGGCGGGAGATATTATTAAAAGGAGAAGGAAATAAAAAAATGAAACTAGAACAAAAACGAATTAGTGAAAATAGGTACTTGGTTTTAAACTGAAGATAATTAGAATTTTTCAATGGAAAATTGGTGAATAACATAAATCTTTTTAAACTTTAAATCAAACTAACATCTCAACTTCTGGTATTCTTACCTCTTCGCGTAAAAAATAATCCGAGAGTTTAATCCGAAATAATCCTACTTTCCATATAAAAATCGCGTATATGCGTCAAATACATTAAAATTTTCGGTCGTTATAATATTCCCATCAGACAGGCTGTGCGTGCTATAGTTAATAAACTCGAGTCAAAATACTCACTATTGGATGTTCTTGTGCCAGTGAGATAACGCACCGGCCGAAGTATCGAAAATATGCAGCCGTAAATGTTTCCGAGCCAAATCAGTCGATTCTACACCGTTCTTAGGGTTTGGGAATCTCTCAAACCACATTGGGGTGAACTTTACCTAAAGATGTTGGCTTACATCTTTACAAGATAAAATTAGCTTAAGAACTGAAGCCTCTTGATCATTTAAAGCGCCGAAACTTCTTCGCCGAATCATTTTCAGCAATGAAGTTCATTTTCGGCTTATTGGCTTTGTCAATATTGGACAGGAACAAACCCACATGTGCTTCAAAAGAAGAGATCCATTACAACCACAAAAAAGTAACCGTGTGGTGTGATTGGACGGAGGTGCCGGAGATGTAATTGGATCATATTTCGTCGTCCATTAAAATGATTGCCATGTTACATCAGTGATATGTGATTTCATTAAGATTGTGCCACGTGTCACACAGCTGGTCAAATAATTGATTTGTTCAAGGGAAATTTGGTAACTAACCGCCGATTTAACGCCATTGGATTTCTTTTTATGGGATTGATTTAAGTCGTTCAGTTATGCCAACAAGACAACAACAGTACAGGAGCTCAGGGACAATATCGAACGCGAAATTGCTAACGATCCGGCCGATGTATATGAAAGAGTGGTGGAAAATTAGCTCGAAAGAATCGATCGATGCAAACGTGCTAGCGCTAACTCAATTATTTTGTGTTTTATTTAAATACAAAATCGTTATGTCTTTAATGAAAAACCTTTTATATAATTCGCTAGATCAGAAAGTTTATACTTTATCCAAAAGCATGAAGTATTAAACATTAATTTTGTAGTTGGTTACTGCAAAATATTATAAAAATTCCTCTGTACAGATAGGTTCAATCAATAGCTTGTATTCAAAATAAACAGCTAAATTGGTGAAAGCAATTTATATTATTTATATTGTCAGTAGAGCATGGCCCATATTATAAACTTGAAACAAACAATGAGGGGAATAAAATAAAGTGTAAAATTTATCGAATATACCCGATTTTCAATTGTGTTAACCTGGTAGCAACTAGGACACTTTTGAATGTGTATTAAAAACCAAAACAAAAATATCAGCGACAACCGGTTTCTATTGAGACTATCTGATAGAATTTTTTTTTGTATCATGGTCACGGCAGTACAATTTTTCATTAAACAATTCTAATTCAGCCGTTCCACGCGGCATATCAAAGAAATTACTTCTTTTTCGTTTCTTTCTCCGTTTGCCTATGATACAGGTTTTAATTGTGTCTAATTTTTCAACAAAACTTTTTTGTTGAAGTAGCTTTAACATAAATAGAAATGAAATAAAAAAAAATTAAGGCCATTTTTGAGATGTATAGATTTTAGTTAAAATTTTATTTTCGAGAGAGCAGAATAAAATAATTGTACAAAAAAAATGGTGTAAGAATAAAATAACGGTTTAAATTAGCAATAAAAAATCTATTATGACTTAGTTTGTTGAAATAAATAAATTTCAAAAAAATGCAGTGTGGAGCGGGCCATTCTCTTCCGTTCGAACTAATTACCTTTTAAACTTTTGGTATCTCACCACAACATGAGACCTCCGTCCTTTGCAAGTAAATCATCCCGATCACTTCTTCTCATATTTAACCATGACTGAGTTATTGGGATAGGTGCCTCAAATAGACATTTCAAGACTGTATACCGAAAATGTTTTGTACCCTGAAGACAAGCTTCATCCTCAAAATATGTCATTGTAGCCACAGAGATTGGATACACAAATCTTATAGATTGGCTCCCATAGTGCGGCTATAAAGGTTAGAAAGGGTATAAATTATGAAATTAAAATCACATAAAAATCAATACACGAATTCAGAGAATGGCTTTCACAGTGGTTGTAGGTTAGAGAGGGCACACATTTTAGAATTAAAATCACCTAGTATAATTTCGAAAAAATCCGTATGGCTATCGGATAGAGAGCTCCTTTTCGTAAGGCCAGCTTGTTGTGACGGTTTTTCTCGTCACTTTCTCCTTTCCAGACAGTGGAAAGTAGCGGAAATCATAATGATTTCAAAGCTTGATAAATCGCTAAATGAAAAAACATCGTAGAGGCCCATTACTTTGTTAACAACAACATCAAAGATTTTCGAGAGACTGTTTCTCAAGAGATTAAAGCCAATTATAGAGAGCAGAAATCTTATACCAGCACATCAATTTGGGTTTCGCACTCAACGATAGAACAGGTACATAAGATTTCTGATACACTTGAAAAGGCACTGAAAAAAAGGAAGTATGTTCAGCAATATTCTAAGACGTAGTGGGCATTTGATACGGTTTGGCACCGTGGTTTAGAATTTAAGCTCCAACGAGATTTGCCAAAACAACATTTTGAATTGTAACCGTTGCTTTTGGCTGAGACAAGAACAGGAGTACTAGAAACTAAAGAAAATATTGGCAGGGGTTCCACAAGGCAGTGTTCTAGGCCCATTATTATACCTCCTGTATACAAATGATCTACCAAACATAGTAGAAGTTAGAATAGGAACGTTTGCTAATGACTCAGCTGCTATGACCACCGATGCTAGTATTGTTGAAACTACAAAATGCTATTAATGAATAAGTGACAATGAGGGGCTGTGGAACCTACCGGATCGCACCAATATGGTTAGTTGCTATTTTTAATAAATAAGATTTTTCAAAAAAAAAATAAGTCCTTTAATAATAAAACCGCTAATGAGAGAAAAAGTACCTTTAGCGCCTCGTTATGTTGATTAACTATTGGAGAACGCCAGGTGATGTCTTGACATCCGGCGTTGCAGGCTGCTTATTCGAAATAAGCCCATATTCAGCTATGAGATGATTTCTTCCGGCGTTGGCAGTGTATACTTGTTTGGTTTTCTTTGCGTTCTGTTCCGCCTTTGGTGTCCAACTGTTCCACTGTGGTTCATCTTCGCGACTTTTAGGCTGCTTATTCGTGTCATAATATTGACGACGCATATCACTTTGGGGGATTTTTCATTATCCACTTCAGCTACTTCGTGCTGCAGCTCTTGCTCGTTACTTGTTAAGAAGTATCTTCAGATTCTGAGAATCGTGCACTTTATTGAGCCCCCCAAAAACATTAATGCTTCTAGGTTGTCACATGTGCAATTTGCAATGTCGTACTTTGCATATTTTAGATTCACTCGTGCCGCATACACGGAAAAATCTTCACCAGCTTTTTCCATCTGCAAACACTTATAGCGCATCAAAAACTGTTATTCTTATTGGCAAACTTTTTATAGTCGGCTGTATAGAGTTTCTCGGTCAGTATAAATCCGCTTTCTGTATAGTGTAGCTGCCTCGGTAATAAAGATAGTTTCGTATCGCTTCTATATAGATGTATATGCTGCCATGTTACGCATACTTACCATAATTTTTTTTTATAGAAAAAGGACACTTGGTGAGTTTTATGCGTGAATAATCCTCGTCGCCACTGTTATGTGATCCGATGGAAAGATTCGATTGATCTGCTTATTTTATGATTATTGCGACCCGTGTTGCCATCTTACAATATGTCTGTGTTACCACATCGCAATAGGCATGAGTTAGAATTATGTGCCGGTGTTCCTCGAAGCAACATATCGCTTGCTTTGGTGCATGCGTCGTGATATAATTGTTTACCATCTTAATCGGGTATTTCTGCCTCCTTTTTGATCTGTTAGGAAGGTTTCTAGCAATTGTGGTTCTTTAGTTATAGTTAGTTTGCGGATTTTCTAAGAAAAAAGAGTGCGTGAATTATTTGTGAACATCCTCAATTGAAACTTTCAAAAATGTCATAAACTTTGAACGTACCATATTTGTCACCACTCGGACCGAGTTTACGACCCACTTACATTGATTCTTGAATGTATTGAATGAATTTGGAAAAGAATTTAATTTATGTGCCAAGCCTGACGATTCGCAACTATACCGGCAACACTACATAATACCATTTACCAAGTATGTTTTTGAAATAAAACCCCTTTAAAATGTGGTGATGGTTCCACTCAAGCTTAGCAAAACCATTCAACTTCGGTGATGATCAATTTGATATCATCTTGCCAAAAGTCAATTTTACTTACTGATCTGACTAACATTAATCTTTTCGAAATGAAACTGATTGTTCAGAAGTTCTACTACACTACACGAAAGGATTTTGATGAATAAATATAATTTATCTTCTGCATTACAATGTTGCCTCCTACATTTCTACTAACCCAAATAATGGTTATGTGACGTTGGTGGTGCAGTTGATGTATGGTTTTTATATGGGCATGTTGTACCCGGCCCCAATAAAGTTCAAATTACTGTTTAAATATAAATGACAATGATATTATTGATAAACAATCTTCAAGGATAAATTTGCTTGTACCCATGCATTATCCGTTGTGCAAATATATCATATTAAAATTAATTCTCGGTTATTTTAAAATATATTGAGGATAATAACAGGACATTAAATATCGGTTGGATGTAATATAATTTATGCAAAATTGTTTTAAAGGCTAGCATTAATTTATTGTTTTCATATGCTTAATATATTCCAGGTGGCCCAGGTAGTGGTAAAGTGACGCATTGCGATACCCTAATGCAAGAAAAGCGCGGAGTCACGCATATCAATATGATGGATTTGCTACAGCAGTATGCCATGGGAAACGGTAAAGTTTATTCATTACATTTTTGATATACCTAACTAATTAATTAACGTTACTTTAACAGATATGCAAGATTTCTCCAAAGTCTCCTCGAAAACGGTCACCGAGGTGCTAATGCTAGAAATGAAAATGGCTCCGGCAGCAAAAGCATATTTAGTATCGGGGTATCCACGTTCAATGCGTGATGTGGTGGAATATTCTGAAAAGGTAAATTATTTTTTTGACCGTGATCTTACGTGACACGTGCACACAATATTAGTTGCAGACTAATTAATTATTCAAGTTTTGATGATTGATGATTTAATTTTAATATTTATATACCGGGAACGATTGCTAATCGTTGTAGTGAAATCAACTTGTTGTACTATAGTGTCGCGCTTGTTTTGGAGTTCGGTTCTTATGTACTTAAACGGTCTCTAATGTGGTAATTAATGTGTTTTCAAAATAAAAATGTTTTTTTTGGTATAATTTATTAAGCCGTCAACAGATTAATTCGATGGAAGACATGAATAATTTTGTACACGATTTGTTTATGTTATGTTATTTCTTAACAAATAATTAATAATGATTAAGTTTAAAACACTATATAGAAGTTTATGACGCGTTCTATATGGCATTGATACACTTTATTGAAGTTAGTCGAAAGTTTCCAGGCGAAAAAATAGTGTCGGTACTGCAGATTGTATCTTTGCTATGAAAACCAAATAAACAAATTCGATTAAGTTGATCAAATAATTGAGCCGAAATACCAACCGGTATTTTTCAACCGAACAATATTTTTAATGGAATTGAATTTGAGACGATTTGGGAATTAAGAATTACAGTATATGTTGATACACACAAGGCCAAAACAAATACATATAAATATTAAAATCAGAATTTAAAAAAAACAGGGTACGGGAATGCTATTTGATTTGTTAATTCAATTAATGCTAAATTCATCAAAGGTTACTAGTACTCTAGGCTAATTTAAACCCGCATTGATACCAGTATCATTTGATGGGTCATTAGCTCAATTGTGAAGTAATTCTGATGGGGATACGGGAGTGCAGTTTCACAAATTTGGATGGATCAATTTCTTTCAAATTCATTGAACGCCCTTTATGTTAACCTAAATCCGCATTGATGCCAAAAATGCCATTTGGTAGGCGTTAATGCCTGTTAACTCTTGCCCAATTGTGAAGAAATTCTGGGGTGTAACAAAGCTTATTTTAAAGAAAAATGAATTGGAATTATGAAAAAATAGAAAATTCTGAATTATCATGGTAGTAAATTAAAAATATACAATTTGTTTAGTCCCATGCTAACGATATTGGAAGGGTGCGACCTCTATTATTATGTTGTGTTGAGTGGCACGCTTCCGTATAGTCATGGTTTGGTATAGATGCCGGAGATCGTGAATGTTGTGTTCTGGAATCGTTAATTCGTTACGGCCACATGTGAATGAATTAGTTGTAATTCTTCTTCTAATTGACCGGGCGTCAATATGAATGAGTGCAGGTATTTTTGGTTAGCCTGCCAAACTACGTCGTTTAGCCTCATTTCGAGTATGCTTTAATACTGCTCGCAATCGGTCTTCGTAGTTGCGATATTCCTGCAGTTGATCCATCTCTAAACACAGACGTTATTGTTCCTTGATCAAATTATTTATTGCTGTAGCTGTGATCTCGGAATTATGTTTCACCAATTCGATGGTATTATCGATTACGGTCGATTGGTTTTATATGAGCTCTTTTAGCGCTCGTAAGTTTTCTTTGTTGTTGATTTTCTCAAATTGTAACTGTTATTTCAAGCTTGCCAAACTCTTCGAAATATATTCACTCATCCTTCAACAGTACTAAGTCGTTGCTCGGCAAGTTCGGCTGCATTGTTTGCCATTTAGTTTGGGTTTGAAGTTGATGGATATAGTCTGATAACCAACATTTCCAAAAGCTTCTGATACCATTTGCCACCTAGCCTTGGACCTATAAGAATTTAATGTCTCCGCAGGGTGGTGCCTTAAGAGAATCTCCATTTAGAAAGTGCCCTGCGGTTAACGCCGTTAAATCAACAGGTTTGTTGGTCAGGAGTGTCAACACTGAGAAGAAAACATGGCTAAAATAATCATTATAAGGGTAATTTTAAGCAGTTTTCCCTTATATAAATTAGCTTAATAGTATAAATTGTTAAAACAAGAATATTTTTATTTTTATTGTAAAGATGTAGTGCTAACATTAGTACCCCTCTTCCTCTTCTAGTAGGTGGGGTGGGGAGTAATTTTGAAATTAAAATAGGAACCCCTATCTTTATTACAAATTCGAATTCTAAGGCTTAAAGTATACGTAAGATTTCTTTGAAACATTTTTTTTTTGATTAATGATAGATAGCGCTGTAATAACGATATTAATTTTTTTTCGAAGCTATGCACACGATTCTGCAATACGTTTGAATTAAAATTAACTTGATTTACTTGGAAACATAGTTACAAAATCAATTTCAATCTGTGAACAAAATTTGTTAGAATGAAGTTAATTCTCAGATATTTTTTTTTTATTTTTTTTTATTTTTAATTTCACATTCATTTCTGTTTCTTTTTCTATTTACAATGCAAAAAATAAAAAATTTAAGAGACAGTACATGCTGATCCATATCTGGTTTCTTCAACCGTAAAATTTCCTCCACGTATTTAGAAACCTTTTCCCAGTTGAATAGATTGTCGAGCATATTTTCCACTATCGTATCAGGTGTTGTGTGACCGATGCTTCTGGTTAGATTTTCTCTGGCTGTCCTCCATTTAATACATTCGAAAAATGTATGCTGCGCATCATCGAGATCAAAGTCGCCGTACATGCATAAGGAATTTTCGAGTTTTCCTATTGTATGTATGTACATGCAGAAGTACCTCTGACCCGTCAGGAATTGGGTGAGGAAGTAGTTGACTTCCCCATGTTTTCTATCCATCCCATGCATACAATTTTTAATTAATTTTGCCGTCCATCTGCCGTGGCATTCTGTTTGCCACCTTTGTTGCCATAGTTGTATAGTTTGTCGCCTTCTTACATTTGCAGCAGAGTACTGTTATTTCCATTTCTGTAGTTCTCCTTCCTCTCTTGCGCCATTAGATCGATGGGGATTGTACCGGCGATGACCAAGGTAGCGGACTCGGATACCGTTCTGTATGCGCTTGAGATTCTGAGCGCACCACGGCGTTGTACGGTTGCCATTTTTTTCTGTACTTTTCTTTTAAATTTTGATTTATAGATGGAAAATGTGTAAGAATCACAACAATCAGTTTCGAACGGATGAAATTATTGATTTGAAAAAATCAGTCTTCTCATCAGGTCGCGACGACTGACGTTGTATTATTTACATTGGAATATTGTCTCTATATAAAGAGCAATACCATGTAGTTGTACTACTAGCGAATTACTGCGTAGCGTACGAAATTAGATTCTTTTTTACATTTATCATCTATATTCTACTCTTGCAACTAACTCTTTCGTGTTTTCGAATTTTATTATATTTTACTTTTAGGTTTTCGATACTAATGGTGTTTGTGATTGTTCCGTATATTGGTCTTCGAGAATACAGAATACTGAAAATAGACCAATATACGGAACAATCACAAACACCATTACTATCGAAAACCTAAAAGTAAAATCTATTTTTATGTCTTGAGTATGCTTCGGCCCATACTTCGCATCCATACAGGGGGATTGAATTTGTAACAGACATTAACAGCTACCTCTTACTTGCAACAGAACCGCCTATGTTGATCATCAGTCTGCTTAATGCAAATGAGACTTTGGTTGCCTTCTCTGCGGTTTGTTTTATGTGTTCCCAGAATGTCATTTTGGTGTCCAAGTGCATTCCCAGGTATTTTACGTGTAGTTTGGTCATAATTTCTTGATTGTTGACTTGGAACGTTACCTCGGTGTTTACTTGGAAATAATAATAATTCTCAGATATACTATAACAATAGTCGTAACCAATTGAAAACCATAAAAACCATTTATCTTGGCCATTCGCTACATAGTCTACTTATATTAGAATCTTTGGCGTTTTCAAATTCTATAAGGGTCCTTTGGGTAGATGTAGATTTTCAATACTCAATTACTGTATCCCACGGGCCAGTGTTTTCTGCTAACCATTTCTTCCTTTTAATATAATCGCCATACGGTGCAGGTAATTTTCATCGTTTGTCTTCGCTGGTCGTTTGAACTTTCTGGTTCTACTCTGATTTTTTTTAAATATTTCGTTGAGTAGCAAATGTTAGTCTCTCGTTCTCTTTATAATAATTTTCCTAGATCAAAGTGTAAAATACTTAAGAAACTTTCTTTTATCAAATTTAATAATACATATTTTTGTACAAGATATTTAAGATAAACTGTCGATTATGAAATTAGATAATGTCATTTTCGTTGTCATGGACAACGTTTGTCAAGAAAAAAAAATTGAAAAAATTCCAAGCAAAAAGTAGGTAAACTACTTTTAATTTAAAATTAAAACGACAAAAAAATTTAGTATGGTATAACTGAGTAAAGTGAGGTACTATCCATGAGGGTTAAGTTTCGCCTACGAGCGGTTACTTCGAGATATTATGTATAATACCCCTTTGCTCGAGCGTGTCACACAACGTTCTATCCACTTTGTAAATTAATTTATTAATTTCATTAAAAGATTCGAAATTTAGACTTCCGACGCCGTTTTTCGTAATATCTAATATGCATGGGTTTTTTATTCAATTTTTGTGAATGATCAAAAATGTGAGCAAGAGTTAGTTTATAACATTAATCATACTCACGCCCATAGCAAACCTGGGTATTAAAATAACAACGAGTAATTTTTTTCTGTTTCCAAAATTAGTTTAGTAATCGGCCATTACTGGCAACAAGTGTATAATAACTATTAGTGACCTATGATCTCAAATAACTTAGGCAATTTTACGAGCCTTGGATAATCAATATATTGAGGTCGTAGAAAATGGTACATTGAGACTGCAATCAAATTGCTTTACTCCTATTATAAGGGTGCCTTATTTTTATACACGTCTCAAATCAAATGTGTAGTTATTTATTAAACTAGTTAGAGTACCATAATTTATTATTCACAAACGTACTTGTATAAAGTACAGAACTTGTATAAAAAAGGTGAATTTAAAATTGGTGTTAAGCAATTTGATGGCGATTCCAATCTAAAACCCCAACAAACCGACCCGGCAAGGCTAGCAAATTTGCTTAAGGGTCATTTTGTTAGGACGCCAAATTGAATTAATTGATTATTAATGCATCTTTGCGATCATAGATGCGTCGTGGAAATAATAGTAAATTACAGTTGTCCCATTGTTAAATTTAGAATTAATAATACTGAAAATGTTGACCTTATTTTCCATAGGAAATTAGCTTATCTTATGCTCAATAAAATAATCAATTAATATCTGAACTAAGTTTTTTTGTGAAACCTTATTCAATATTTTTCTCTGTTTAAAAAATCGCATAACATCTCTTCCTTTAATTGACTTAGTTAATATATTTGACACCCAGTTAGAATCAAGAGTGAAAAGAGAGATGAGAAACTAAAAACACAAAATACAGATTTCCATCCATGACACTTTAAACGGCCAATTTTTAGGAATTTTAAAATTTTGTGTGTGCGATATATTCAATCGAGTTTTCCAGGACCCTCAACATGGAAATCGACCTGACCTTTTTAAATCGAAATTATTAGATGGCACTTCATTTAAAATATTCTCCAAACATGTAACTATAGATGCATTTCACGTCTTACCTCCCCATACATCTAATACAGAACTTAGAGAAATTTGGTTTGGCATATTAGTTTTAATAATTGTTTCGAATGAAAATTTCTTATTTTAAATTTTTTAGTTGGTTTTTGGTTGGTTCATGTTCGGAACGTCCGGAATATTTGGAATGAATAAAAAAAACACTCAAAATGTTGAAATTCCAATTGTCAAAATTATTTTGTATTTCTCTTTTTGACACTGTTTTTAACATAAACAAAAGATGTCGTTACATTACACTTAAAATATTAAGCTTCTTCTAAAAATTAAAATTTTAATATAAAATAATCCAAATTAGCTTGAAATTTGGGTCCTTTAAAGGACCCAGGTCAAATGGGCCTCCTAGCCTCCTTTTATCGGTGCCTGAAGGTAACTATGTTGTTCCTGGTTAATATTAGAGGGCTTTGTGCGGCAACTGGTAGATCTGGATGTTGTAGTTGACCGTTCATGCGCAACAGGCCATGTACGTCAAGCACTGGATTCAGAGACAACAGTCAGTTTTTCCAGTTCAAGATTTTGAGGCTCTCGTGATTGCGAATAGCGTTTCGTTGTAGCTGTTCGTGTGCGATTTGTGCTGACTGAACCGTAACAGTGCGCTACGCTACAATTCGCTTTATTTTATCAATGCTTGAGTGTCGTGCGAATAATTTGTTAAACGTGTCATCATTTGATGTAACTAAATGAACTGATATCGTCTTATCTTTTATTCTTCTGGTTATAATTCTTCTCCGATGTTTTCAGTGCTGGCTGCATCGAAACTATCGTATGTTGTTTCGAGTTGCAAGAAGTCTGGTCCATTCCACCTCAATTTAGTATTGGCCAGAGTTCATGGCGTAGTACCTCTAGTAGCCAAATCTGATGGGTTTTTGGAAGATTTCACATGCTCCCATGTGGTTTCGGAAAAATGCTTGTTATTTTTGATATTCTGATGGTTATATTCTAGACGGAATGGATACAAAGGGCCGAATGTCGAAGGGTCGAATGTCGAAGGGCCAAATGTGTCGAAGGGCCAAATGGATCGCAGGGCCGAATGGGTCGAAGGGCCAATATTTTTTTTTGTTTTTAGAACTATAATTTTTGTTGTTTTTTGGAATATTTTGTATTTTTTTTTTATTAAACATAAATGAATTTCTTATGAACTTATGTATTTTTACTATTGTTCATCTTTGGTTATTCATGAAATTCCAAGTCAGCGATACATTTTGGTGAAGGAAAATGTTGTCATGCGCCACCTGAGACATTCGGCCCAAACAAAAAAAAAAATCGGCCCTTCGACCCCTCCGGTCTTTCGACATATTTGGCCGTTCGCCATTCGGTCATTCGACATTCGGCCCCTCAACACATTCTACCCTTCGACATTCGGCCCTTCAACATTCGGCCCTTCGACATATTCGGCCCTTTGAAATTCGTCCCTTCGACATTCGGCCTGATATCATACCTTCCAGACGATAGTCCATTGTAACATTTTTGCGCGCAATTGCTTAGACATACGTTATTAATAATGCATAGTCCACCTGCCAAAGCGCATGCCCATATTTTGTTTGTTATGAAAAATAAAATGATTTATTCATTAGTAATTTGCATAATAGTTGCCGGTTATATATTACATATAGGAATTTGTAGGCGCGCACGCGATTCTCATATGGAACATTACAAATGCCGTTTATAATATTACTATTCATGTATTGATGCTATTCATATATAGAGTGTCGGTGGGGGGAATTTTCATTTGTATATAAAAAAATAAATTCGCGTGCCTTCACTACCACTCGCATACACTGATAAATAATTTGTTGCAGATAATGGCATGTACGTATATAACCTATATATGTATAGTCATATTTTGATGTCACGGTCCCTTCCATGAAAATATTTTTTGATTGACATTGACTCTATTTAGTGCTACTTACGTAGTACGAGTATAATATTTTTATGTTTTGTTTTATTTTTTGCATTTCAGATTCAAGTCGTAAATGGTGTTATACTAATATCATGGCGGCAAGCTGTGCTACAGAAACAAATTGATTACGGTGCAAAATTAGGACACGTAGTATTATCACTGGCCAAAATGGAATTAGAGAATTTTTTTAAAAATGTTATGCCGGTCGCTGATTATTTCGATCAAAGTGATATGTTAGTGGCGGTTAATGGTGAACGATCTCCATCCGATGTGTACAAAGATTTTCGTACTGCCGTGTTAGACATATTGAATGCGCAAGAGAATCAGGAGGCGCTACTAAATGGAGTTGCAGGTATGGGAAGAGGGATAGATGATATACCTGGAAGTATAGTTAGTGTAGACACAGCACCTAGTCAAAAAAAAGTTATTGCAGTTGCTGCCGATCGTCGAGTACAAACACCTAATCGGGCCGAAATTATGGAAGTGAATTCGGTGATGGGGCAAAACATTCGTGTTAATAGTAGCCGTAATCTAGTGCATCAAGTTCAACCAAATCAACCGTTAAAATCAACCCCGCCAACAGCCAAAGTACAAATAAATAAATTCCCGCCCATTATATGGGTGATTGGGGGCCCAGGTAGTAATAAGGCGTCATTGTGTCTGAAAGCGGTCGGATATCATACGGGATGGGGTCATATAAGGTAAACTAAATTAAAATTTAAAATATGTTGTACTAATTTATCGTTTCATATAATTCTAGTATTGGTCGTTTACTGCGTACAATAGCCGATTCAGGCCCGAAACCGCTAAGCGAGAATTATGCGGTAAAAGAGGCGATAACCGAAGGCGAAATGGCACCGAAGAAGTCGGTCGATAAACTGATGACGGAACATCTAACGCGACTGAGTGATAAAAAAGGAATTATTATTGATGGATATCCACGTGATTTATCACAAATCGAGGAGTTTGAGAAGAAGGTAAACTCATTTTTTAAATCTAATCAATATTTTTTTTTTTGATAATTTTTTATTTTAATTTCTAGTACGAACAAAGCCCACCCATAATCCTATTAGATTGTTCCAAGTTACAATTGGGACGGGGTAGATTAGACGATACTGTGTCATCGTTTCGACGGAGGTTAGAATTATTTAGAGAATTAACGTTGCCAATGCTTAAGCAAATGGATACCGATGCTCGTTTATCAATTGTAAGTAGTTGGTTTTTTCTAATTATAGCTAACTTAGTACAGTATAAGGCCAGAAACCTTTATTATAATGTAAAATGATTTAACATTTTTATTTATTGTGTACGTCTCCAAACTAAATTCTATTATAGTCCTTAATATGTGTATTGTGTATGTGTATAATGAATGAGTCGACAGTTTGACAACCACGCGCAACATTTTTTGTGTTTCTTTATTGTCGTCGTTGTCGCGCATAATGATGAACTGAATGTGGGTCGCGAACTCTATGAAGCTATTATATCTATTTGGCTTATTGTACCACTATAATCGAATTGATTTTACGATGTTAGTAAAGATTTTAAGTTTTTATTTTGTCTAAAAGTGACAACAACTGTGAATCATCAATTAAAACTCTTTATATGATTGATTTTCCTAGACAAGAGAAGTGAGAAGTTGAACAGATCCGCAGTTAAGCATTATGTCCTAGTAATTAAATTACCACGTTTCCTTAATCAGATACCGATCTTATAGTACGTGAATTTGAAATAAAATCGATATTTTCAAGAGCTCTTCTAATTAGATTCAGTTCGACTTTAATGGCGCATTCCTGTAGTTCTAATGTCTGCCTAGGGATTTGTAGTCAAATATTCAGTGTTGATGAATTCGTTAGTCAGGTTTGTGCTCGTTAGATCAAGTAAAGTGCGTAAAGTGCTAGAAGCGAGGGATGTAGGCGAAAAGAACACAAAGCTTTGCTCTGATTCAAATGACTTCACATTGCTTTTAGTCGTTAACAGTACTAAGTCTGGGAACAAAAATATTCTTTATTCTCTCACCGTTAGAGGCAATGAAGGTTAAGTTCTTTTATTTCTATTTGGAACCCTCCGACCGTCTAATAGACTGAACCTTCGAATCCGGTTAGAGGTAATTGATTTCAGTTCTCCTCATTCTCTCATCAAAATCCACACGACCAATATTTTTTTGTATGTTTGTTGTTCGTTGTATTTATGATTTGTTATTATAAGTTGCTTCCTATTTCCCTTAGGTAGTCGCGTAGCATCTTGTAGTGATTGACATTCTCTGATTTTAATTTTTCCATTAATTTGGTGTTTAGGAAAAATGCATATTTACTTCTCGTCTGGTCGTCTTTTGTGCATTTTTTTACTATGTGCTCGTTGCCTTCCAGCGTGTTGCATACTTCACATATGTTATTGTCTTCTATTTTCATTAGGTGTTTAAATTTGTTGTTTTTAGCGTGTCCCGATCTCAGTCTATTTATTTGTCTTATATTGTAGGCGTTTAGACTTGAGTTATGATACCATGGTGATATATTGATAGTTTTGTTGTATTTTCAAACTGTTCGTTGTACATATTTTATTTGCCAGTCTTTGTTTGTTTTTTCTTTTTTCTATTGCTTCTTTATCTAGTTTATCTGCTCTCTCATTTTCTTTTATTCCTAAGTGTCCCGGTATCCATTGTATAATTATTTTGAAGTTTTTTCCCCTTATCATGTCAAATATTTGTTGTTCGTAAAATTTGTACCCAGTAGTACAAATCAGCGCAAAAAGAGCGCATAAACAGCATATAGTTAGAGCGCTCAATTTTTACTTCAAACTGATGCACCTAATTCCATGCTATTCGTATTGTTGTCGACCGAAAACTCGGCTTTATTTCCCCTACAAATTAATTTATCTCTCTTTCACTTTGTTTTGAGTATAACATGTAACTGTGGTTAACCGTTGGTTTACCAGAAAATATTATTTTTTAATGTATTTTGTATAATATTTTCTGGTAAACCAACGTACTAGAAAATATTATTTTTTAATGTATTTTGTTGTATCAAAACCAAACACAATCATATAATATTGATTGTGTTTGGTTTTATTTGTATGTACCAAATGTGTATCGTCATTCAGATACAACTACACATTTTTTTAATTTTGTATACTTACTTTATATATTATCCATGTATTTCCACCTGAAAAACATTTACAAACGTCTATTACCTTCAGCTGAAATCTGGAGACTGATAGAAATGAAATAACAATTTTTGAAATGAAATTGATAAACAAGAGATTAGGTGGGGGTAAAAATGCAGTGCATAGAAGAAACCGAAGTAAATGTATTTGTTTTCTCGCTTCGACGTGTGCAAATGTTTCCATCTATTTCATTCTGCTATCAGCGTTTGTTTGCTGGGTATTTTCTCTCGTCGTTAGCTCGTTTTATTTTGGTGCAGCTGCTCTTTGAGTCTGTGAATATTATCATCTTTTCTATACCCATTACTATAGCAATAGGGTGAAATGATGAAACAATAGGATGAAATATTAAAGTTAGTCGACTCAAGCCGCAAAATGTCGGTAATGCAGATTCAAACTATTCAAACGAAAATGATAACCAATTTTGGTCGGCAACATCCCAGTCGGAAAATGTCGATAATGTAGATACAAACTTTCTGCTGGATAATTATTAAATTATTTATATTAAAAAAATTTATTTTGTTGTTCCTAAAAATCAAGTAAAAATGTTAATTTGGAAGTACGGGAAAACTCAATTGAATATATCGCACACAAAATTTCTAAAAATTTACCTAAAGTGAAATAAATTAATAAATTAAAATGAAAGGTCTTAATGATGCTCATACCTGGAAAAAATTTCAGGTCGATTTCTTTGTTGGAAGTCCGGGAAAACTCAATTGAATATATCGCACACACAAAATTTGAAAATTTCTAAAAATTGACCGTTTAAAGTGTCCAGGCTAGAAATAAATTCAAATGAAAGGTATTAACGATGCTCACACCTCAAAAAAATTTCAGGTCGATTTTCATGTTAGAAGTCCGGAAAAACTCATTTGAATACATCGCACACACAAAATTTGAAAATATCTAAAAATTTACCGTTTCTGAATTTTTTTCCAGTTGTGAGCATCACTAAGACCTTTCATTTGAATCCATTTCCATCCAAGACACTTTAAACGCTTGATAAACACATACGCTTGTTTTTTATTTCGCAAAATTAGATTTTTGAATATTTTAATTATAAAATTTGTTCAAAAAGTTTAAAAAATCACTAGATCGATTTTGATTTGTGAGGACCTAACAAATCAAAATTGATTTTATATCTGCTATATATAAAACATTTTTACTTTTACAAATCAGTAGATACTCCTGATGATGACCTAACAAGTCGAAATCGATCGAGTGATTTTTGAACTTTTTGAACAAATTTTATAATTAAAATATTCAAAAATCTAATTTTGCGAACTAAAAAACAAGCGTATGTGTTTATCAAGCATTTAAAGTGTCATGGCTGGAAATGGATTCAAATAAAAATTCTTAGTAATGCTCACACCTGGAAAAAATTTCAGAAACGGTCAATTTTTAGAAATTTTTAAATTTTGGGTGTGCGATATATTCAATTAAGTTTTACTGGACCATGTTTGCCTGAAATTGACGCGAAATTTTTGAAGTTTTGCTTGATATGTTGAGTTTTCTCAGTAATAAAATACTTTTTTTATAGTTTTAATGCATTTTCATAAATAAGTTTAATTTTGAGTAATATACGTTAATGAATCGAAATAAACATTTTTGATTTAAAATGAAATTACTGTTTAACACCAAAATCATTTATCTGTTTTATCGACATTTTTCGGTTGACTATGTATATGAATCTGCCTTGCCGACTTTGGCTGACGACAAGTGTCTTTGAATCTGCATTATCGAGATTTTCGGCTGGTGCTTTTCTGTTATTATAGCCGACATTTTTCGAGTGAACTATTTTAACCGTCGCAGCCGAATCTGCATTATCGACATTTTTCGGCTTGAGCTAGACGGCTAACTTTAACAGTATATAGCTTTCTCGATGGTGGTTTTTATTGCTAAAGTTTCTATCGTTTTGATTGATGCTTGGTTTTTTAGTTGTAATTTTATTTGTATTTCTGAATTTTTTAAAATTAATTCCAATTCCTCCTTGTTCTCTTGTTAGTGACCCAACTGTACATGTCTACATATTCCTTGTAGTTGTTCCGTATTTCGTTGTGGTGTAATCTTGCAATCATTTCGTTTAGGGTTTCTTTTCTTATTTCTTTTGTTAATACTTCCCGTGCTCTAATTCTCTAAGCAGTAAGATAATTTGTAAACGTGTAAACGATAGTTTATCTTACCTTTTTACAATATTCGCATTCTTTAATTGCACTCCAAGATAAAATTTAAAATGGTTACGATAAATAAATGTCAAAAATTAACACACTCTTGTGATGTATTTGGGTTCATATTTAGACTTTAAAGGCCCATAACTACCGTTCTCATTTAAATTTCAACATTAATCTTATGGATATAAGTTATTCTAATTAGCATCTGTTCACAAACTATAGTTCAAGTTGTTATGGGTTGTGGTAAGGGTAATTTTACATGTGAAAATTTTATACAATATATTATCTTGGCATTTTTAAATCGCATTCTCTAAACAGTTTTTTTACCCAAGATAAACCTATTGACAGCAAGCGAGCAAGATAACATTAAACGTCAAAACGAAATTTTAATTATTTTATATGCTTAATAACGCAAAAAATACAATCTCTAGAAACGTCAATGCTTGCAAATACATTAAAGCCATCTAGAATCACACATAGCTCCAAAAATAATATTGAAAAATAATCGGAGTCGGGAGTCTCCATTTTAGATGTTGTCAAATCAAACACTTGAAACACTTGACATTTATATTTTAAAATTGAGCAACTAAAATTGCTTTTGCTGTAATCTACAGACCATCTTGTTCTAGGATCTTCTACCCCTTACGTATCCTTCTTCTTATAATATAAATAGGTACTCGTACATTATTTATTCGCTACTTTAAACATAAAATCACACATAAATTATAAATTTATTTGTTTTGTTATTTTGGTGGAAATACTGGAGATAAAACTAAGCAAAAGTATAGGTAAAAGTGAAGACGATCGATTAAAATATTCGAATGTTTGATTTGAAAGAATATTTTAATTCCAAAGATAACAGTCCATTTTTACATTCTCAATGGAAAGGATTTTATAACTTTTTTTGTGTAAAGTATCACATCACGATATCCAATATAAATCTAGACTTCTTCGATAATTTTTTTCGTGTGTAAAACTTATCACTTTTACACATTGCAGTTTATTTTGGTTTTTAGAGAATTAGAGCACTGAACTAAGATGTTCTCGGTTTTTATATTTTACGTAGAAAATCATACTCCAGTATATCGATTTTGTCTTATGAGTTTCTCATTTAAAATGAGTGAAACAAAAAAAATCGAATACGTACACAGTGTATAATACACAATTATGTCTTTGTATTTGTATTTTTCTTTTGTTCGTATTTGTGTCATTTGTATGATGAACAGTACAAAAATAATGTGATCCGGACGAACCGGTTTAATTGTTATGGATAGTATATTTTTATTTAACATTTTTTTATTATAAATTAATTGTATGTGTACATATTAATAAAATTTTATAAGTAAATTTATTTTAAAATTCATAAATTTTAAAAATAAAATGTTAATTATAAAAAAAAAAAACGAAAATACATAAACAGCACAAAATTATGGCGTAATGGTTAACCCTTTGAGTGCTAAGAAGAGTGATCGGGCTTTTCAATACACTAGCCGAAATCATGTTGGCACTCAAAGGGTTAATATGAATAAACAAAAAAAGAATGACACGTGACTTGAATGTGCAGTAAAACAATCATACGCACGAAACTAACACAAACACAAATGCTACTACCTACTCTATCTTTCCGGCTACACTCATTTCGGAGTTGCTTTTTATTCTTTTTCCGATATCACTATTCGTTTGTAGATGTTTGGCTATGTACTTTAGCGTTGTGGCATTATTGTCGAGATCTGCCGGTAGTGTTACTGTTTCCGCCAGTAAGGTTGGGATTGGTGTATTTTTTAGCATATCTGTGCAGATACGCTGGATTTGGTTTATTATTGTGTGTTTTATTTTTATGGTTGTTGCTGGGTGTTGCTATATCTGCATACTTTGTTCTTGTTTGTGTTATAGCTTTATATACATTAGCAACTAGGTGTGGGTGTGCTCCTCCATTTTTGTATGTTATTGTTTTTAATAAATATTTTGCGTTATTTCTTTTTCAATTATTTTATAATGTGGCAGTAGTGATACTTTATTGCTTATTGTTATATCCAGTAGTTTCATAGTTCTTCTCTCTTTGATGGTTATGTTGTTGAGGATCGGTTGAAAATTCGTAGGTTTGTTCTTGAATAATCTCATGAAAGAGCATATGTTTGGGTTTAATTTTAGATCTACCATTTAGATCTCTTAGCGATTTTACAGCTGTTGTTTGTGCTTCTATTTCAGTTTTCCCTGTTATTAGCATCACTATATCATCGGCGAATTGATAGATGTTGTTGTTATTGTTTTCTATATCATGGAGTTCCCTGGTGTAGATGTTGAATAGACATGGCCTTAAGCTGCTGCCTTGTGGTAATCCTTCGTTGGTGATTTGCTTTATTGTTAAAGTTTCGTTATTGTAGATTATTACTCTATTCGTTAGGAATTGATATATCCAAATTGTGGTACGTATGTGAAGTTATCTCACTATTCTATTCCAGGAAATAAAAAAAAATCATCCGGCAACACTATAATCAATAAAAAACCCATTTGCTCTTATGTGAAGTTAGCCCAGCCCAGAATTTATTAAAAATCACATTAGAAACAAAAATAAAATTGGATACTTTTAAATTATGAGAATTCCAGGCAGGTAAACGTTATATCAATAGAATATGTATTTGTACGAAATAATATTACATTAGACATGATAAAGGTATTTAGCATGTTAAAACTATAAATTTATCGGATAAGGCTATATGGTTATGAGATCGTCACACTCCTGCCTTATTTTAGGAGAAGAAAAAAATCGTTCCGTGGCAACTTTGCGAAATTGGGCGCTGCGCCAGATATATTCATACAACTAGTATTTGAACACAAATTACATTTAAATTTCGCACAAATTACATTTAAATTGAAAAAGTTATGCATTTAGAAAAAGTCCTGGAAGCATTGCCAATGAAAAACGCGCAATTTGAAAAGGAAATGAAAATAATAAAAAAAGAAAAAGCGGAAAATATCCAATTTGAAAAGGCGTTTCACGCATCAGTACAAGTACCGCTTCCAAAACCAATTAATATGAAGGAAGGCGATAATAATTAAAATAAGTATTCTTTTGTTTGCTATCGGTGAATATTGTGTTAAAATATACAATAATTTAAAACTAAATGATGAAGACAAATCTTCATGTATAAAAGTGCTAGAAAAAATCGAAGAAAATTTAGTACCAAGAATTCACAAGAAATACGAGAGAGCAATTTTTAACACAGCTACTCAAAATGAAAACGAAACAATTGATCAATTTGTCAATAGATTGAGAGAATTAGTTAAAAATTGTGGATACGGTGAATTGGGAAATGAGTATGTACACATATTTGTGACCGTCTAGTGGTTTCAGTGCGAAATAAATATTTGAGAACACAATTATGGCAAATGAAAGATGACGATGATTTAGTTAAAATTATTAATGTATGCCGATTGTGTGAACAAACTGAACAACAATTAAATGATCTGGATAATCCTTGTTTTTTTTTTTTTTATTTAATAAATTTATTTATTTATTTATACAATATTACAACTGATTCAGAGATCATCTAGTAATTTATCTTTCTTAAATTAAGTTCTCGGATTAAGATGAGTAACCTATTGGTTACTCATTTTATATATTTTCTTCTAAGACAAACTGCCCAACTCCAGCGGTTTCTGCCTTTGGAGTCTCCTCACGCCGTTAGTCTCTGCATTTTCGTGTAGAGATAAGCGCTGCACGTGCTTCCTTGCATGGTTCTTTATTTCATCGGTGACGTATTCCATCTTCAAGTCTCTATGGAGGTTGTCATTTCTAATGGGGCATTCACAACCCCTCGTAGAACTTTACATTGGTCTTCTTGGCACAACCCCAAAGTTGGATACCATAGGTCCATACTGGTTTTAGCATTTGCCTGTATACAAGCAATTTGTTGTGTATTGAGAGCTCAGAGTTTCTACCCATGAGCCAGTACATTTTTCTATATTTGATGTTTAACTCTTCTTTTTTCTTCTTGATGTGTTCTTTCCATCTTAGCTTAGCATCGAGGGTCATGCCAAGGTATTTAACTGTATTTGCATATGGAATTTGGTTTGAGTTGAGAACCACGGGAATACAGTTTACATTTTGATTTATAAAGTTGACGTGCACTGATTTGGCTTCATTTAATGAGATGCGCCATTTTTTAGTCCAGTTGCTCACCGTGTTAACTGCACTTTGAAGTTTGCTTGTTGCTTCCGAAATATCTTTTCCAACTGCTAGAATAGCTGTATCGTCTGCAAATGGTGGTACCTTCAATATTCGGTAAGTCTCTCGTATAAAGAATAAACAGAATAGGTCCAAGTACGCTACCTTGTGGTATACCTGTTGATATTCTTTTTATTTCAGAGTATTCATTTTCAAATTTGACTCTGAAGTGTCGATCAGCTATGTACGATTTAAGAATTTGATAAAATTGCTTAGGCAGGTCTCGATGCATCGATGCAGTTTAAATTCAAGCCCTTGGTGCCACACTTTGTCGAAAGCTTGAGCTACATCTAAGAAAATACTGGAGCATATTTTCTTATTCTCGAGTGCATCCTCAATGGCATCCGTTATTCTGTGAACTTGTTCAACTGTAGAGTGATTTTCTCTAAACCCAAATTGGTGTGGTGGAATTAGGCATCTCTCTTCTATTATAGGTTTGAGTCTTTTCAGCAACAGTTTTTCAAGTATTTTTGATATGATTGGAAGTAGTGATATCGGTCTACATGATTTTTTATCGTTTCCTGGTTTGCCTGGTTTGGGAATCATTATTACTTCGGCCACCTTCCATTGTCGTGGAACATATTTCAATCTGAAAGCTGCATTAATTATTTGATTTAATTTACGGAAACCTTTCTCGGGAATGGCTTTCACAATTTGCCCAGTTATTAAATCATAACCTGGAGCTTTTATGATACTATTGTTTAAAGTTACTATTGATTTCAATTTTAAGCTCCAATAAAGTCGCATGCCTTATGTCAAGGTCATCTGCTTTGTTTACGACTGTTGTACTTTCATTTGCTGTTTGTATCGGCAACGGTTGAAAAGTCTCTTCTAAATAAGCAGCAAATAGAGAGACTTTTGTTTGTCACTTTTAGCCCATGATCCGTCATCGCATTTGATAGGCGGCACATGCATTTTGGATCTTTTTAGTCCCTTCGTTGCTTTCCAAAGCGAGTAATCGTCATCCTTTAATTCAGAAAGACCTCGTAGTCGCTTAGTTATGCTTTCGTTCTTTATTTCTTTTATTAGTTGTTTTAATTTGTTGCACAAAAAATTTAGAATAGTTTTGTGTTGCGGTGCACGAGAGTGCTGCCAGATTTTGCGAGCTTTCCGTTTCTCCTTAAGTAGCTCTCTGACTTCAAGAGGATAGTTATGTTTCATTATAGCGTTGGTATGAGAAATCGGTGAACTTTCCCAAGCCGCTTGTTGGATGTTGTTATTAAATATTTCTAGTTCATCTTCCAACTGCACCTTCGTTCTAATTGGTTCGCCGAGATTTGTTCGATCTTCTACTAATTTCTTGAATAGATCCCAATTGGTTTTATTGTTTGTTAACTTAGGTGAATTATCTTTTTTTATTATCATTGTACTCAGTGTCATGATCACAGGTGAGTGGTCAGATGATAGTCCTTCACTATTTTCAATGCATGTGTAGTCCTCTAAAACTCCTTTTGTTACAAAGAAGTCAAGAAGATCTGGAATTTTATGTATGTCAGCAGGCCAATATGTTGGTTTATCGCCAGAGAGGAATTCACAGTTGTTCTCGCGAGCTGCATTAAATAACTCTTTCCCTTTAGAGGTTGTAAGTCTAGATCCCCAATAGGTGTTCTTTGCATTAAAATCACCGCCTATGATAAAATTTGATCCTAGTGATTTAAAAAGTCGAGTGTAGTCTTCTTTTTTTAATTGATGGCGTGGGGGACAGTAAATAGAGGAGATACTGAGTTCCCTATTATATATTGATTCAACTATTATGGTTTTAACCTGCATAATTTCTTCCTCAATACCGGGCACTTCGTAATGTTTAATATTATTTTTAACAATTACGGTAGACCCGCCTCTAGCGTTTCCTCCTGGATGAATAGCATGGTAGCATTGATAATCATGTATTTTAATAAATGAAGTTTCTGTTAAATGAGTTTCCGAGACAAGACATATATCTATTTTTTCTAAGTTTAGAAAAATTTCTAGTTCTGGAACATGCTGTGGTAATCCATTCGCGTTCCAAATAAAAATTCTAAGTGATCTATTCATTTGATTAGTATAGCATTGATGTAAGCTCATTCGAAGCTTCTTGTCTATCCAGCCGCTTATATATAGCTTCTAGACCACGTTCTTGTTTTGCTAGGCGTGCATTTATCGTTTCTATACTTCGAAATATCCTTTCTAGTGGATTTTCTTCAATAGTATTCTGTTGCGTTATCTGAGAGTAGGATCTCCTCTCTGGCCCTATGGCCTCTGGTTGTGTCGGCGCTCTAGTTGTAGTTGGAATCCTTTCTCTTCTAACATTACTATTTTGAGTCGATTGGCGTATTTTATTTCTTAACCTTTGCAGTTGTACCGCTACTTCGCATCCTCTATAGTTGGCTGGGTGTTGTCCTTTACAGTTTATACACCTTGCAGGTTCGGTTCGACTTAGAGAACAGTCTTTTGCGTTGTGTCTGCTGGCACATTTTACGCACCTAACATCTCTCCCGCAATATCTTTGGGTGTGGTTATAAGCTTGACATTTCTTGCATTGAGGTATTAATCTCGTGTTCTTTTTCAGTGGTTCTATTTTAACCTTCATATTAAGTATTGCTTTGATATTAAATATATTTTCAATTTTTTCGCTTTTGTTAAATGTGAGCATGAATAGCGGGAGCCCTCTTTTAACGAATTTGGTTCCTTGACTATTTTAATCTTTCTCTCGTTTAAGGATATTGACTGCGTCTTCAATTTGCAGTTCTTTCATTTTGAGATCTTCTATTATATCCTCCTTCCTGCAGGTAGGATGTAGACCTCTGGCCATAACCTAGATGTTTCGGTTATTTTTGTCTTTATATGTATACCACTCTTTACCTTCTTCAGCGAGCTTTGTGGCTAAAGCTCTGTATGCATCGGGATCTCTTGTGTTTATCTTCCAAACATTATTGTTTAGTGCAACTACTCTATAGTCGTTTGTGGACACTGATTTCATTAGAGCTTGCATATTCGCAAACTCTGTAATGCCTATCACATTAATTGGCGATGGTGCTTTGGTCTTCATTGCAACCTTGCGTTGTTCTTGTCGCTGGTGATGTTGGGGTACAGGCACTGGATTGACAGTTTCATTAACTTTTGCTTGCGAGAGCTCCTCAACTTCTTGCGAGAATTCTGCTCTTCGTTTTTTCCTTGGTCTTTTCTTCTGTTTGTGTATCCAATCAGTTTCTCTTGCAAGTTCCTCCTCATCTGTATGAAACTCAGCGTCAGTACGGGCAAGGGTACTGGTTTCGTTATAACAAGTAAGAGGAGTTTCCACAACCTCTATCAGATTGGGCTTCTTTAGCTCCTCGTTTTCTTTCTTTAACTTAGCGATTTCATTGCTAAGTTGCGATGCGACTTTTTCTATTTCACTCAGTCTTTTGCGTAGTTCAGCATTTTCGATTTCCTGCTAAGTTGCGAACTCTATTTGCCTAGGTGGTGACCTAGCTAATTTTGAACTTCGATCGAATGGGAATAGCAATGGTTGGCTCACCCCAGAATCCTTTGAGCCGGCCTCGTTAGAGGGTGGATTAGCCAACTGAGCGGTTGGTGTACCACCTGGGGTAAAAATTCCTTTTTTGTTGAAAACTCGTTGCATTATAATGACTGGCTATTGAAGCAGCTACCAATCTAATCAGTGAAATTGGCAGTGGGTCAGTGGAGAGAACATCATTTGCTAGGTTCTCGGTGTTCGGTTATCCTGCCGTTACTCGGTCGCCAGAGCCTCGTTGGTTAATTAGCAGGGAGCACCACGTGCAGGTGAGGTTGACATTTGGGCTGGTGTATTGACCTTCTAGACCGATGCCCCTTACCCCGCAGCTAGTATCGTGGCCTGTCTGGCCATATATGCCGCTTCGTGGCTTTATCTCCAGGTGTTGCGGTATAGAATTTAATGTGGACCCATAACAACTACACAAATCGCTATTCGGGCTAAATAAATTTAACAAAAATGTTTACCAGTATTTTTTTTTTAAATAATATTATTTTTCTATATTCTTTGTTTTTCTCACGTATAAATTGTTTTTCGGGATGGTGCTACATTTTTTAATGTATTTACACTTTTTCGGGATGATTACACTTATCCAAGAAATCCACCAAAAAATTCGGGCTCGGGCTAACTTCATCGACTTGTTTTTAGTGGCGTCGGAAAATCAAAAGGCGAGTAAGAGTAGAAATAGATGAGAGCGTTTGCCCAGTAATTAAAAACCCGAGAATAATTCCTGTTAAATTGCGAACGATTCTGAAAGAAAAATTTGAGGAAATGGAACGAAAATGAAATAAAAATAAAAGAAAATCGACATACTGAATGGGTCAGCAACATTCTAATAGTAAAACGCAACGATAAATTTCGTATGTGTTTAGATCCTTCTAAATTTAATAAAACAGTTAAACGTAACGATTACGTAATTCCCAAAATTGATGAAATTTTAACAGAATTAAATGGTGTAAATTTTTTTCAACATTAGATGCTAAAAACGGATTTAGGCAATTAGTGATCAACGAAGAAAGTAGCAAAGCGTAGCAACGTTTTGGACTCCTATTTGGAAGATACAGATTTTTACGGTTACCATTTGGTTAATACCAGCGATAGAATTATATCAAAAACGACAACATGAAGTGGTAAATGGTCTACGAGATGTGGAAGTGATAGCTGATGTTATACTAGAGTTTGGAAAAGCTGTTACAGATGAAGAAGTTAAACGAGATCTTAGAACAATTATTAATTAGAATACGTGAAGTCAACATGAAATTAAATTTAGCTAAAACTGAATTACCACAGTCAGAAGTTAAAATTTATGGTCATATGTATAATTACGAAACATGGTCTACAAATTGATCCAACTAAAATATCAGCTGTATTACAATTGGAAGAGCCAAGAAACAAACAAAAATTACAAAGGATAATTGGTCTTTTTACCTATATTTAAGAAATAATAAAATTTAAGAAATCTAACGAAAAATGATTCGTACAATTAAAAAACAAAGCAACGTCATTACCAGTATTGAGGTTTTCAACCCTGGCAAAAAATTAGTAGCAATAGGATGTACATGAAAAGTGTAAGAGAATTATAGAGTATAGTCTTGGCCAAAAGTATTGAACACCCATGATATCTTACACTTTTTTTAGGAGTATCAATTTGAAACAAATTGAAACAATTTTTATAGGTTCGCATTACTATTTATTTATATAAAATTAATATTTTGTGGGTCCACCCTTTGCCTTAATTACGGCAGAAATTCTTTTGGGTAGAGAGGTTACAAGTTTTTTTTACATTTTGCAGGACGTATGGCTCTCCATTCTTGGCGCAGACATCGTTTTAGGTCTTCTTTGTTATTTATCGTGTAGCGCCTGACTCTGCGTTTTAATAAACTTCATAAATGTTCTATGAGGTTCAAGTCCGGGGACTGGGCAAGTCACTCCAGAACCTCAATGTCATTATCTCGAAACCATGCCATTGTGCGGCATGGTAGTGCAGATTTATGACATGGCGCGTTTTCATGCTGGAATTTAACGTTATCCACGTTTGTCTCACCAAAAATTGTTAAAAATGAGGGCAGCAACTATGATAAAAGCTTCTCTCACTAACTTTCGGTCGTCACGGTATGTGGTGATGCGCTTGCGCCCGGTACTTATTACTGTGTGATCTACTAGCAGTGAATCGCTCAATAGTATATTGTACAGATCGGCGTGAACATTTCATAGTTTTAGAAATCTCTACTTGTGATTTCCCTTGCTCATGCAGAAGGTGTATCTGCACACGTTGTTCTAAACTTAACTCTTTTTGTTTCGGCATATTGCAATAATATCACTAAATTTAAGAAATCAAAACACCAAAGGCGGACTAGATCACTGGATATGTACACGATGAGCGAAAGTAGCGAACTAACGAATAAATACAAAATGGAAAAATAACAAATTTTAGATGTTGAAAAAATAATAAACAAACAAAAGAGGTTGTTTTCTGTTATACTTATCGTGTACGCCCCAAATGTATAGGGTGCTCAATACTTTAGGCCAAGGCTGTATACAATCAACGGGTGGCCGGAAAATCTAAACAACGATATTGAAAAAAATATTCAGATAATCAACGTCATGATGAGATGATACACATAAAATTCCAGACTATCATTTTCAACGTATAAATTTAGCTGTCATATAGAAATTCAATATTTAAGTAGCGTTAAGTTATTTTTAATAACAATTGATCAATATTCTGATTATTTTGAGATTGATGAAATCAGAAACACAAAAGCTGAAACAATAATAAATTTTAGTCGATATGCAGTTCCAAAATATATATATCGGATAACCCGAAATATTTTATAAACGAAAAATTTACTCAATTTGTAACAAAATGGCAATTTTATCAAGCAACTTCAAGCTCGTACCATCAGCAAGGAAATGGAAAAGCAGAGGCAGCAGTAAAAATATTGAAAAAAATTAATGAAAAAAAGTCTACACTTGAATCGGGATTTTTATCTTTCTCTATTTCAATGGAGAAATACACCGAACGTCCTGCTTGTAGATTGTTTAATCGAAATTTACGTGACAAATTATTGCTGCTAAACAAAAATAAACTAATACCAACAGGTGCAAATAATGTGAAGATTTCATTATGATTAGTCACCCAGAAAACTCCGTGATTTAAAATTTGGTGAAGAGGTTTTCGTAAAAAGAAATCCAAATGAAAAACAATATCATAAAGGAGAAATCGTCGAAAATTTACACAAACCTTCAATTATCGCGGGAACAGAAGTTCCATTAAACCAGAAAATACGACTTCCGAAGAAATAACTGTTCGAGAGGAAATACAAGAAAATACTACGATTTAGAGCAGACGACCAGAAGAGAGAACATATTAGTGAACCAAGTGACAGGCCAAGAAGATCTATACGATTTCTTGCAAGGTTCAAGGATTATATTACATAATAATATGTATATAACCATTGTACTTGTACTGTATAAATGAATAAAGTCTCAGTCTGTTTTCTACTATGAATGTATAAAACACTAAGTATCTCGCCCTGCGAACTCAGCATCTTCTATAATTATATTACGAAATATCATCAGTCATTTTCCATTACAAAAATATATCATTTAAATGCCTCCTTGTATAGAACCGGCAAGGTTCAATTCAACAGGGATAACGTGTGTGTGATGATTTCTTTATATGAGTTTTATTTACGCTTCAAACTTAATCTGTTGCACTAGGATTCAATAAATTTTGAGCAAGCTGCACCCCTATTCGATTGTGACTCATAATTTCATTCGTACACGAAATAATTATTCTCCGTGCTGTATGACTAATGAAGGAATCGAGCTTCTTTCATCACTTCCATTAAATATAATTTAATACACGAAAATTGTTATTTTTGTTAAATTAATTTCTTCTTTACGGACGTGTACGTATATGCAGTACACATGTTATATGTATAGTAATAATTTAGTAACAACAATAGTAGTAATAATAATTTAATCGAAAATCAATAAAATAATTTATAATTTATTTTCTATGTAATATTTTCAAGGTCGATGGCGATACCGATAGTCCATCCGTACAACGAGAGTTTGAGAAAATAATACGTCAGTGTGTAAATAAATTAATGAATGGCGGCGGTGATGGTGCCGCAGCAAATGGTAATGATCCGGTGACAACAACAGCAGCAGCAACAGGCAATCATAGTAAATTTTATAATAATAAGAATAGTAATAATAGTCATAGTAATGAAACAATCAAACTATTAGGTAATCATAATTCATTGTTGCATAATATAAATGATGCGGTGGTCCAGGATTTAGAAGATGTTCCAAATCCGTTGCCAACCGTTAGTCATCATGTTAGTTTAACTAATGGCCATTTACGTAATTCGGGTAAAATAAATAAAATTTCGACGCCGAATCATATAGGTAATAATGTGGGGAATAATATTGGGGCAGGGGCAAACCATTTCGGTAATAATGTTAAAGATGGTTGGCCCAAGGTAAAAGCAGGCGGCCAACAAAACGGGCATATACCAAATGGACGACCAAATTTCCGGAATATGCTAGAGGAGGCAGATAATTTCCCAATTGATTCTCATATCTAAATGTACATAAGTTTTAATGATCCTATATAGAAATTATTTAGTTGGATATCTACATCTAATATCTCTATATGATTGATTAGACTCTTCAATTCAGCATAATTATACTAAATACATAAATACCAAAATATTCTAAATTAAATTACATAATTTATATATAACGTTGGTGGAAATCATTTAACTATTATTAATTTTATGTATTATGCTGAGGTATATAAAGTGCATTAAAAAAAAATTTATACGATAAATTAATTAGACATTAATAAATAATTATATTCAAAAATTTCACCTTAATTAAAACAAAATAAAATTTTAGATGGATGATTTTATTAATTTATATTTATTTTAAATATTTGGTATGTTAATTATATAAATAAAATATATATTAATATAATGCGGGCTCGTTTTATTTATGGCACTAATTTAACCGGAGCCGGTGTTGTGCCTCCAGTACTGGATGTTACGCCTGATCCAACAGCGGCCGATGCAATCGCGTTTTGTGCTGTTTCGGTGGCATTTCCCGCTCCTTTGATTATAACTTCTGGGATTTTAGAAAAAAAGTCAAATTGTGGTGAACGTTTTTCCCGCAACACTAACGGATTCGACAAGACCCCCTAGACAAGTACAACTATTTATTTTAAATTCGATCAATTCCGTAAAATATTTATATTTACCATGATCAGCACCAAAAATAATGATAAAATTGTTAAGAACTTCATTATGTTTGCAAATCGTATACTAAATTAATTCTGTGCAGTTCGATCGTTTTTATATATCAATAGGAAATATGCAAATTTTTAAACGCAAGGTAAAATTGTAATTAGTTTAATTGTAGTGAAAATAATAATTGTCTGTGAACTTTATACCGAGATTTTATTAAAACACATTGTTATATTTATACATATTTAAGTAGACCTTCGTCTAGAAAAGAGGAAATATTTACTCTAGGAAACCGTCAGTTATAATAGCGAATGGAGATTCGTCCACAAAATCAGCTTCTTCATCGTTTCCTTTATTTTTGCCTTTTCCTTTCTTTTTGCCCTTGCCCCGACCTTTCCCTTTCCCTCCTTGATTACCATTTTCGCTTGCCTGTGCCATACCATGTGCCGCGTTTTCATTCGCATGATTCGCACCTGCTATTTCTCTATGGTCAGAACTATCATCGTGATGCTCATCATCGGGTGAACGTTTTTCACGGTCATTAAATGGAATTGCCGAAACACACTAAAATACAATTTTATAATATAGAATAATTTTTGAATATTAGGCAATATTATATTTTATACCAACGCAACAACTAAAATTACACACAAAATTGTCAACGATCTCATTGTGTTAGATTTTTGTAGAACACTGGAATTACTATGATGTTCAATAGTCAGATTACTGGAGTTTTTATACTCGGATATTCTAATACATTGAGAGTAATTAAAATTTTTAATTTAGCATCCATAATCGAACCAATTTGTAATCCAACTGTGTAATTACGAGACATTTTAAATTAGTTTGATAATTATCAGTGTACAGAAACATACATTGTATAAATTCCGTTATTTAGCTTTCTCTTATACCTATACTCGTGTTCTAAACGAAGCAGAACCCAGCAGAACCATCATGATAACCTGATTATTATAAAATTTCCAGGTTATCGTAAATTCGTAAACTACCTCTAATAAAATGGAAACATAAAATATTGATACTTGTACCCCTTTGCTCTAGTGGACAAATTTAATACTACGAAAACTCTAGTATAATATTATTTTAATATTGCATTAAAATACAAACACTATAAATTTAGTTATAATTAATATTTAAATTATCAATTTAAAAATGAAAAAAGTGTCTTGGGTGGAAAAACGAAATGGCAATGGACTAAAATAATTCAGATTGAATAAAGAAACGCATCCTACTTTCTGACAGCGCACTGTTTACTTAGGTTGAATTAATAAAAAATAGATCCAGAAGATTTTCTTGTAAACCGAAATTAAAGTGGTCGATACTGCAGATTGATCCTTTACTACGTTTTACATATATGCTGTGTGCCTTAGGTCGATTTTTTCTGCTAAATTATGAACTAATTTTTTTTGAGGTGACCTTACGCTATTTGCCGCCAGGTTACAAACGACCAGTCTCCTTGCGAGGTAACTTTTCAATTAAGTTGTTAAATGTCGTTATTTGGTATTTAATGCAAATGTGTTATTGCGTACAAGTTTTTACCTGACGCGTCAATAACTCGGTTGGAAGTTTTTACTAAACTAGCTGACCCGGCGAACCTCGTTCCGCCCCAAATTACTTCGTTCCGAGCAAATACTTTTGTCCTTCACGAAAATCGATTTTAGCTGCATTGCTTTCGCAAATCCTGCTTAGCTGTAATATTAGTGGCCAATTTTGTTTTCAGCAATATTTGTTTATTAATTTCCAGTAACGAAAATAATTGTTCATCATAGTTGGCGTATTTATAGTAGTAAATAAAGTCGAGTTGGCTTGAAATAAAATTAAAAAAAAAAAAAGATTTGGAAAAAACCGATTCGTATTACAATTACTACTGACATTAGCTGTGTTTCTTGACGCTTGATCTGATCCAGTTCAGTTCATAATTCATGAAGCAACACAAAGGCGCTTGCTTGATTTAAAATTAAAATTTGTGATCTAAAACAAAATTTGGATCATGTTTTCCATATAAAATTTGAACTGATCCGGATCAATGAGCGTCAAGAAACACGGCAATTATTGAGAGCTTTGACTTTCGCGTTAGCCAGTCGTTTGATTTTCCTCATTATATATTTTTTAGTAGTTTTTATTTCAATACCCAAAATTGAAAAAACTAATAATTTGTACAGGCCTTTTAGCAGCTCAAATTGTATTTTTGTTGCTAGAGTGAAGCAGTGCCCCCCAGTAGAATGTTGAAGTACCCCAGTTTGTGTGGATTATTTGGATACATTTTGAAGCAGCTTATTGAAACACGCTACACGAGTATTTAACGAACGGCAGATTGGCAAGACGTGCGTCATATATAAAATGTCGTTTATATGTAGGTATTTCTGCATATTTGAAAAATGCTGTTGCTGGGTGAATTTGAAGAAAGGTAAAATTTCGCTTGGCCTCAGTCATTGGCACATATTCGACGTTTTTGCTACTTGGCTGGTTATCACACAATGGCTATGCATGTCGATCGTGTATGTTTCTGGTGCAATTCAGAGCAACTGCAAACTTTTGAAGACTTTTGGAGCTATGAGTTACATCCATTTTATAATTGACCTTGTAAATTGCCCATACAACTTTTGGAGAAAACTTTGAACTGTACCGTCGTTATGAATGAGCTTTGATGCTCAAAATGGGGTGTGCGGTTTTACAAAATTTATAAATTGTATAAAAATAAACAAACAAATAAATAAATAAACAAAGCAGCTTTTGATGAGAGGTAAATCCAAACAACTCAACTCTATTCTCAATAGATGAATGAGTTGAGTGGCTATTCCATTCGCTTTTTCATCGAATTTAACACTATAGGTAGGTTTATGGTTGTGTTCGTTCGGTCATTATTTCCACCAATCATCTTTTGTAGAAAAATCCAGAAGAAAAAAAAATTGTAATTTTTGAGCAATAAATTGTCGAAAAAATTGTCAGAACGAACGAACGAACGGAACCATAAAGGCGGCACAATGTATTGAAAAGTGAATGAAATGTCAATTCAAACTCAGGAATCTATCGAAAATTTAGTTGCTTTTTGAATTTTTTTCTCTCAGTCCTAGTGTTCACTCGTGTACAAGAAGATAAAAAATATCCGGGTTTTTTTGAGCTACAAACCGAGCGCACCCTATAAATCGGTATATTTTTAACTCCACTTTGTTTTGGATTTTTTCGGGGTTTTTTTGACATCTGAGTTTTGTTTTGAAAAAACTCAATTTTTAATAGCCGGCTAAACTTGATTCAATCATAAACATTTTCGTTAATATTTTATTAAAATTTAAACATCACTTTAGGAAATATATCACTATATTAAACTCACTGGTAAAGGAAATTGACGTTTAAAACACTGAACTGCCAAATTTATATGCCAAGCTAAAAATAAACGCGTTCACTCGTGTAATAAAAAAAATTGGGATATTTTACTGATGTGAAGTTAGTCGGGGTAAAATATGTCAAAAATATACCGATTTTTTATGTCAGAAAGCCATCAGTGAACACGCTGAGTGTGGAAATAAATTGGAGTCAGTTAGAATTCAAAAGAATTCAATGTATTTTATTCGAGTGGAATTAAATGGAATACAGACGCAAACCAATACAATGTTTAAGCCACTTTTATTATTTTTAATCATTTCGTATTTTCGCCGCGTTCATTTTGTTATTGAGTGAAACGAGTGACAAAATCAGTGAATTGTGCATCAAAAGCAAGCATGGCTAAAACCGGTAAAGAAAGTCGAGAAGAAAAATTGCAAGCTTTTAAAGCAAAGGCAATGGCTATACGTGCAGCTTCAACCGATCAATTAAAACGTGCTGAACAATTCGTAGCGGGCAATGGACAAAACGCTTCTTTGCCACAATTAGAAGCACGATTAGCGGCAGTTGAGAAAGCGTACCGTATTTTCGAAGTTGCCCAACTCGACCTTGAATTGGCTTGGCCTTGAAGAGGCTTTAACGCTATTCCTGAACCAAAATAAAAAATTACTTTATCAAAATAAAAAATTACTTTGCGAAGATCACATTCGGGAAATATTCTCACTTAAATCGATCGTAAAACCGAAAATATTCGACATCTGCTCGATACCGTTTATTCCAATTTACGTGCGTTATATTCGCTCCAACGCCCTACACCAAATTGGGATGATTTAATTGTATATTTACTATGCTCAAAATTAGGTACTGAAACTCGATCGAAATGGGACGATGTAGCTCCCACTGAACGAATGCCTGCTCTTGATGACCTAATAACCTTTCTTAACAAACGTTGTCATGTGCAGGAAGGTCAAGTTCCTCGTTCAAATAAACTGAATTCCGCTAATATGCACTCACATGCACGTTATATATACTCAAAGTCGCTCATCAAATATTCAACCTGTAATTATTGTAAAAAATATGGGCATTTAATTTACAAGTGCCTCCGCGCTGATCATCTGCTAGCATCGTGTACTTCTACATTCATCTGTTTTCAGTGCAAACAACAACATCATACGTTGTTTCATGATCTAGCTGAAATAAAGTCAAAGCAGTATCAACAGTCAAATCAATCGCAGAAGCAACTATCATCACCCATGCCACCGAAAGATGTTGCAATTATGGAAAGCTCTATACTGTGTGTTTAATTTCCATAGCATTGAACCACCAGTAATCACATATATTCCTGTCAACATACCAGGCTTTCTTGCCCAATGCCTCGGTCAAATAAGTCGTATGCTTTTGTGCCAACAGCATTGGTTAAAGTTTACGACAAAAATGGTGTAGCTATGGCACAGCTTTACTTGATTCAGCATCTAACGCTGATATTATCACGGATTCTTTTGCTGCGAAGCTTGGTCTTCAGAATCAACAATAAAGCCACATCAAGCATGTTTTTCATCAATCTTAGGATTCGCTCGTGCATCTCTGAGTTTAGCACTCTTTTAAAAAACTCAAATTTTACCGATCATCACAGGCTCGCAATCCTCAATCGAAATCAATCCATTAAATTGGAAAACTCCTCCGAACTTTGCCAAACCACAAAAAAATTGATTTAATAATTGGGGCCGAGTTGTATTTAACTCTATTATCAATCGCCCAATTCAAGCTTGCTACAAATTTGCCACAATTACAAAATACACAGCTTGGTTGGATCGTAACCAGAAAAATAACTAATCTTGCACCTCCTCAGTCATATTCATACTCGCTGCAACAGCAACTGATGAGCCAGCATTAGGCGGCTTATTAGAGAAGTTTTGGAACTTGGAATTTGCGGTTACTTCAGAATGTAATTACACGCAAATCGAGTTAGCATGCAAAAGTCACTTTACACTATACGTGATGATTCTTCATCGTTGTATTACCTTTAACCTGCCCACCTACCACATTGGGGGATTCTCGTGTCATGGCGTAGGTTTTTGAACTGGGAGAAACGATTAAGTAAAGACTGCAAGCTCAAGGAATCATACAGCAAATTTCTCAACGAACACGAAAACCTGGGACATATGGTTCCTGTACCCAAAGCTGAGATTGCAAAAGTGAATTATTTCATTCCACATCATTGTGTCTTAAAAAACGACAGCTCCACAACAAAGATTCGAGTTGTGTTTGGCGCTTCTGCAAAGTCGAACTCTGGTCAATCCTTAAACGAAATCATGGTGGTCGCTCCAGTCATTCAGAGCGATCTATTTGCTGTTTTGATTCGTTTTCGCACACATGGTTACGTTATTTCGGCGCTAACTAGAATGTATTGCCAAATTCGCATGAAGGAATCTGACACTTATTTGCAATACATTGTGTGGCGTACCGTGTAACGCTACCACGGAACTTCTAAGTGTATTTCGACTCACAACATTACCATATCTTCATATTTGGCCACAAAGTGCCGCAATGTATTGGCTGAAATTAATCGCTCCAAATATACCGAAGCATCTGAAGCAATTGATTAAGATGTATACGTAGATGATATACTTACTGACGGCAATTCAATAAGTAGAATTAAGGACTTGAATGACTTAAAATGGTGTAGTAATGATAAGGCCTTGATTGCAGATGTCGAGAATACCGATCAAGAATCATATTTCTGCATTGACGATTCAGGTTACGTGAAAACACTTGATTTATATTGGCATTCTCAAATGGATCAATTTCGGTTTAAGGTAACGAAATTTGACACAGACATATCACAAAGAGAACGATCATATCGGTAGTTACACGCATTTTGGATACTCTGGGATATACAGAACCCGTAATAACGATGGGAAAGCTAGTTATACAAGACCTGTGGAAGTTGATCGATTGGGATGCTGCGTTGCCGCAAAGTATGAATATAAAATGGCGGATTCCGCGATTTCTTCAATATAACCAACATCCTGAAGTTAAAATTCACGGATTCTCAAATGCGAGCGAATTAGCATATGGAGCATGGATATATGTCCACTGCAAGAGTAATGATGGAAAACTATCAAGCCATCTATTGTGTTCAAAATCTCGGATCGCCCCCATCAAGAAGGGATCACTTCGCAGGCTTGAGCTATGTGCCGCTGATTTACTAGTCAATTTAATGAAACGTGTCATACCACAACAATATTTTAATGGACAGACTCCACGATAGTGCTCAATTGGATTGCTTCTGAATCATCTCATCTAAAAACTTTTGTGGCAAACCGTGTTTCGAATATACAAAAAACAGCCGATTGGTACTACATTGCATCAAACGAAAACCAAGCTGAATTAATATCGAGAGGTTTTCAGCCATCAGCGTTATCAACTTCTTCGTTCTGGTAGAATCGCCTAGAATTCTTAGTTCGTAATGAGGGCTCATGGTCAAGACTGACACCGCAGATCTTCTCGAACTAAAGGTTACAAAGTCCCGTCTGGTTGCACATGTCATTGCTTCACAATGTCGTCATGCATAGTGCAATTAAATACAGGAATAACTATCGATTGTTGTGTAACGTGATTGGCTTTGCTGACAATACGAGAGTATATTAGAATATCAGCAGTCCAGCTGAAACAAACCATTCAACAAAATTTCTCGACCGAAATTCATGTTCCCGTTTATCCCATGTCACTCTCTCCTATTCAATTAGGCGTCCTATCCTTCTCCCATTTTCTCATCCATTTACTTTACTATTAACCAAACATTTACATGTTAAATTTTTATACGCGGGTCCACAAGCTCTTCTAGCAGTTTCACGTCCACAGTTCTGGACGACGCCTTACACAGAAGGTCGATGCTTCGAGTTCATAGCAATAGTACTACTCAACTTATGGGACAACTACCAGCTAGCCGAATATCCATATCAACGCCATTCACCAATATCGGGATTGACTACTGCCTAGGCACTCATAGGCACTCCCAACTCTTTCGCGGTCTGTTTTACCCGTGCTTACTTTTTTCGCCGTTTCCCAGCCAATTCGAGAACAAAATATGCGCATTGCATACCTCTACCTATAGTACTGGCTTGGAAAATGATTTGGCTCATGAGCCCTACACTCCGACAAGGAGTCATATTTGTATCCCTTTCCAGCACAGATCGTAATCTAATGATGAAAAATCCTCTTGCATCTTACCCCTATCGGGATTCGAAACCTGTACCTCCTGATCCAAACGCCAAGGATTAAACTACTGCGCCTTTTGGTCGGTGTAAATTTTTTTGCAACACGATTGATGATGAAATTATTGCATTCGCCTACTTCCAAATGACAAAAAAATTAACACAGGAATCTTCCACAGAAACGGCAGATAAAAGCTTTTTTGCTAGGGAAGGTTAAAAATCCAAACTCTTTGGATACAAGAGTGATAGAGGCTCTGCACATCATCTTTCTGGGACCATAGATAGTTTAAGTCAACCAGTATGCACCATCCATCCAGGAGTCATCGCAACTTGGCCCATCAAAACTTAATAACAGGATGACGTAGCACGGACGAGATCAAAGAAAGAGTCGGATGGACAATATCTTCTCTATAAACCGATTTATTTAGTGCTATGACGTTTCCTGTGTAATTAACTGCCTGATTTTAAAGATTTCGTAATACGACGTATAAACACTCGCGTAACTTAACAGTACGATGGCAATGACTTACAGGACATATTTTGGGAAAATTCGAACGCATGTGTGTAAAATTTGATTTGGTTTGTCATCTAAGAGTATCCATCTTTCTGATTCGCGTTTTTATTGATCGCAGATGGTTTTCCTCATCTATGGAAGGAATTTTATTCAGCCTCATGTTGGGCGCCAGTTGAATTTGATGATGTTTACTGTTCTATGATCCTCTCGTTTCTTTTTAAAAGACAAGAAAGAAGTTATTGGTTTTAATATAAATTTCCGTATTCTAACTTACATCCACACGACTCATTTTAATAATTAATTTACCACATACAAATTATATAATTTCATTTTAATAAAAAAATTTAATTTATCACATTTGTCTGTTCGAAAATAAATTATGTAATGGAACACACTAAAAACGTATATATAACGGTTTAATACTAGTCGAAGTACAATATGCTGACTACTAGATTTCACTGCTCAATACTGAAACATTCTGTTCTAATCAAATATCAAATACTCAAACCAACAAAACTGTTCGAATACCATCGCAAACAAAAGCTAACATACTGACACGATTTACTATGCAATGCAGATACAAAAATAAATGACTGCTCATTTTATCTGCTACTACTTTATTATATACATATATAACTGCCTCTGTTCGATACATACTAGTATGGTATAGTTGTAAACTGTGACAAATCTAGTATTGATTTTTTCAAATCGTACGTATGCATTATTTTATTGTCATCTTTGTTTTTATTTACATAATTTGGTGCTTGCTTCTTGCTCTTTTTTTTATAATAATAACAAACAAACGACTGACAGGTTTAGTCAGAAATTTATTGTCAATCTCAATGGAGAAGGGCAAGTGTATTAAATAATAATAGTAAAAACTAGTTGGTAACTAATCTCACACCGGAAAAATAAAATTATAGTTGTAAATAATATAATTTTATGTATATTGTTGTAGTAGAGAGTGCAATACAAAAGTATAATTTTTATAGTTTTATGAATAAAGCATTAAATCGGAATTCCGAAAATATTTATATGAGTAAGTATGTTGTATAATGATGTTAATTAATATTAATATTGTAACCAGCTAATTAATTAATTAATTACGTGTGAGTGTTTAGTGAACTATATTGGTTTACCTATAGTTTTTATTATGTAAACTTTACGATAAAAGTTATAGTGTGGTTTTAGATTTTTATGAATGTTTAAAATATGATTATGAAAATTGCACGGTTTGGACTGGTTCTATCTTCCGCAGTGTACGTGGTCATCGATTTGTGTAGGCATTCACGAGATAGAATCACCTATTATTTGATTTGATTATCTACGTAATGGGATTTCTGTTTTGGTTGGAAAATTCTTATTCACACCCTTTTGTACAATTGTTAAACTACAATCTAAATTAGAAATTTATTTCAAATCGATATTATTGTGTCATCGTGATAATTGTTTTGAACTTTATTTGGTTGATTTGATTTTGTTTGTTTGAGGTTTGATTGGACGATTCAATTTGTTTGATCTCTTAGTGATTGCATATTTTCTATTAACGCATTAAATCTGCAAAGTCTTTATGGAATTACACCACTTGAATGAAAATTTAACTGCCAAAAATTTTAGAGCTGTACCTAAGATTTCTACTGAATTATATTTTTTCAGCAGTTAGCAGCCACTGTGGCAATTCAAACTATTCAAATCGATGTCGCACATAATAAACTAACGAAGTTAGTTCTACAATAGAACTTTCTTAAAACGATAAAAATAAAGTTTTTTTATAGTGTTTTTGTTTGAAAATTCTAAATTTTATCGAAAAATCGAAATTGTTAAGGGCAATAAACGATTATTTTATACATACTTTGTCGTTATGGTTTTGTTACAAAAACAAAATAAAGCATGGAGTTATCTAATTTTGTAAGCTAAATATGAAGCAATTTGTTCGAAAACCGTAATTTTTTGAATTTTCGGTCAAAATCTGAAAATAAAACTGATTATATACAGGGTGGCTGAGACCAAGTGTTACCAAATGAAAACGCTGTAATTTTTTTAATTTTGATTATTTTTATTGAAATTTCGTGGAATATGTTGAAAACATATTACATTTTATGAAAAACATGTTACTGCTCGATATGACCTCCTTTGGCTCTGATTATTTGATTCAGTCTTCCATAAAAAGCATTGCATGCTGATCGAACGTGGGCTTGCGGAATTTTATTCCATTCTCGAACAAGAGCTGACTTCAATGTATCAACACTTTCATATTTTTTAGTGGCCACCTTACTTTCCAAAACGGGCCATTTGGAGAAATCCATGGGATTCAAGTCTGGTGAATATTGTAGCCATTCTTTCAACGAAATCAGCCGCGGAACGCAATTTTGTAAAAAATGCTGTGTTGCTCGAGCTTTGTGTGACGATGCCGAGTCCTGTTGGAATGTCCAACGGTTCGTACCAATGTGTTTACGTGCCCAAGGTAACAAAGCATCGTTTAGGATCTTTTGCCGGTACACCTCTTGGTTTTTCTTGACTCCATGTTCGATGAAAACCAGAGGAGTGCGTCCATCTGCAGTCACTGCAGCTCAAACCATAACATAAGCTGGTGATTGCTTGTGCATGGCAACTCTTGTGTCCAAATTATCCTTGGACTTGTGCTCTAACCGAACACGATCATTTTGTTTATTCACATACTGTTGAATGGTGAAAATTTTATCATCAGAAAAGACAATTTTTGGAATCTCATCACGTTCGGTCAGCATGCAATGCTTTCTATGGAAGACTGAATCAAATAATCAGAGCCAAAGGAGGTCATATCGAGCAGTAACATGTTTTTCATAAAATGTAATATGTTTTCAACATATTCCACGAAATTTCAATAAAAAATAATCAAAATTAAAAAAATTACAGCGTTTTCATTTGGTAACACTTGGTCTCAGCCACCCTGTATATTCACCGAAAACCTGGTGTAAAGATTTGTGGGTCTCTCTGAAACCACTATTCAATTAATTTTAAGTAACGAATTAATTTACATACATATTATACCTCTTAGTTACCGGTTACAATGTTTGAAGGTACCCCAAATCGGTTTATATCGAATTTTTAATTAAAGTAAATCAGCAATAGTTTCTGACCGAACGTTTTTGAAATTTGTGGCGGAATGTTTGAATTTGGCTTCAGGCGATTTATTGGTTGCTTCATATGTACCAGTCTTACGCGAAAAGCGTGCGAAAGCGTATCAACTACAATGTTAGAACTTCCCGCAATATGTCGAATGTCTGAAGTGCTATAAAATCTAAGAGTCGTCGTTTTCTGGGCGAAGCCTTATCTAAATTTTGACGTAATGAAAAAATTAATGGCTCATAATCTGAAAATAAAATAAACTCTCTGGCTTCAGTGAAATTTTGAAAATGATAAAAGGCAGGTCTACTAAAAATCGTTTTCTGTTTTTGTAACTACCAAATTAATATTGTCAAAATTACACGGCTTTAAACACTATTTGGCGATTTTTGGTCGTTATAAATTTTCATGACACTGTTTATATTTTGAAAAAAATTAATTTTGGTTATGGGCACAACTGACATGTATGCTAGGTTGAAGAGTAAGTTTTATCGTTCGGTAAGAGATAGCCCTATTCGTCGTTTTATTATTCTAAAAATGGTACTACATTTTTATGAACACAAGTGAAGTTTCATGTAGATCTGTCAACTCATTCGTATATTAACAGCTGTTCAAAGTTGACGTGTCACAGTATTTTTTCATAAAAAAATTGAATATCGTGCGTTGATAAAATTCTACTGTTCTAATTGAAGCACTAAAACCTATTTATGAACGATTGTTAAAAGTGTATAAGGGCTCTTCACCTTCAATAGACAGTAGAATTTTATCACTGCACGATATTTCGATATTCAATTTTTTCCAATGTAAAAAAATACAGTGACATGTCTACTTTGGACAGCTGTCAAAATACACATGAGTTGAATCCTCATAATACACATATGTCAAAATACATATGAGTTGGATTTTGGAAGACAGCTGAATCCAAGTCAACACACAAATTATCGTCGCTACATGATCTTAACGGATCAAGTGTAACTTCCTCATAATATAGATGAGGAGTAGTGCAACTTGTGCTACACGTTACGGTGTTTGATCTTAAAATTAAGGAATTTGGAACTCCATCTAGAGCTCGTCAGCTTGACAGATCAGACTGATTCATTAGCCATTGGACTTCGCCGAAATGGTGGTGTTGTTTCAATTTTCGGGGACAACAGATTCATACGTCCCACTCCAAGTTTTACAGATGAAGGAAATAGGCTTATAACAGCAGACAAAGCACTTGTTTTGTTTACACCTAAACCATGTTGAGGAGAATCAGAGAGGAAAATCAACCACTTCGGAATTGGGCACAGATTCGCACGAGCTATTAGCCACCGAAGGGGCCCCACTTTATCCTTCATTTCAAAATCCACTGATGCTAAAACCCATCTTTTTAGAAGAAAACCACTTTTGTGCAAATTTATCTTTCTTAAAATCCGTACCCAATTTTGTTAAAATCCACTATTGGCAAAATCAACTCTTTACAAAGTCCACCATTCCCGACACGGATACGGACATGGACGCAGACATAGACGCAGACACAGCCACAGATACATACACAGACATCAGGCATCAGACATCAGATACATACACGGACACAGACACAGACATCAGACATCAAAAATTAGACATCAGAAATTAGACCTCAGGGACGGCACAGCCACAGAGAACCGACGAATGGGATATGATGCGATGATATCTAATACTTTCACTACTAGACGTAGCCTCTCCAACCCTACTCCGCTTGACTACGTCCGCGCTCGTGTCGGTGGTAACTCAATTCTAGGAAGCAAGACCGAGGCAGAAGTCAGATGGGGTCACATAGGTCACTTGCAAATGATGCACTTAAGAGTTATGTGACTTAAAATCTTAGAGCATCTGTCTCACATTGAGCAGCAGCACCTCGAAAAAGGATCCAACACGAGTTCAGTTAAGGAGAGTTTAGTTACGGTGCAGGGAGTAGGAAACCCAGTACCGAACGAATGGAGTGAGCAAGCAGGCCCCCAACGGTCGAGATCCAGCAACTGCAATGTTACAACAGTTGCGAACTTGGCCGATACGATAATACATCTACAAGAGAAGAAATAGGAAGTACTGAACCCGTGCATGGGGTTAGAATACTTATAAATACAGTACATCGTAGAGATGTTTGCATCGCCTTCTTTGGGGAGTTACAAGGAGGAAACTAAAGAAATAAGGTTAACCATTCTTGGAAGAAAAATTGAGGAACTGGTGGAGTTCGTAAAACCAAGGAATAACGTGCATAGCAAGATCAAGAAGATGATAAGCTGGATGAACGTATATAAGTAAGATGAACATTTTGGAAAAGCCGTGCCAAACTTCACCGATCAATAATGACGGGAATGAAAATTTAGTTCGTCTTCGAACGGGGGCAACTAACGAAAATATACCACTTATGGAGCCCAGTAAAAGGAAGTTGTCCACGCCATGTAAGAGTGATTAAAGTAGTAAGAGAAAGAATACTAAGGCTGCTCCGCAAGGTAATCCTCATAAGGTCCTGCAAGCACTTCGAACGTCGGAGAACCTTATTAACAAGGAGGACGGAAACAAGAAGCGAAATACCACGGCATCTAAGTCGGATAATGGAGAAATAAACATCACAGGTTCAAATCAATTGGAGGATGCGACAGTTGGTTCAGAACAAGAATAGCAGAAAGTGAAGGGGGCCAAAACACCCACTCGCCCGCGAAAAAGCGAGCTTGATTGGATGTGCTGCTAATAAAGAAAAGTGTCGAAATCTCAATTGCCGATCTGCTGCGGAAAATTAAGGTTGACCCGACGCTAGTACTCTTTGTGAAAGGGCATCGAACATACGTCAAACTTGTGGTAGAGACTTTTTGCCAGAGCTACAAACTACGGGAGACCAGCCAAAGACCGCACTATTTTGGGAGCAACTACGATGCTACCACAACTGAAGAGGTGAGAGAGGCTGAGGAAGCACAGTTTTAAGGGGTGAACGGTGTCTGTATTGTTAAATCACTCACAAAGGCCTACCGAGGAACGCAGACAGCGGTTGTTAGCCTCCCTAACACTATGGTTGGGAAAGTGCTAGTCGAATTCGAGAAAAAAATAGCATTGACTAGATGCTTTAAATGCCACCGTTATAGGCATAGGACTTGGAACTATATAGAAGTGAAGCCGATATATCGAAAGAGATGTGGTGAAAAAGGCCACTTTGCTAAGTTATGCCAAAAAGATTCAAAACGCATGCTATGCGACGAAACGGCCAAAGTGCTAGATGTCCGGCTTACCAGAAAGCGCTGCAAATAGTGCGTTGGAAATGAAAGTCATCCGACTCAATCTTAACCACTGTGAGGCTGCCAAGGACCTGCTGCAGCAATCCATACAGGAAGTGGAAGTGGACGTTTATACTTGTGTGTGAGCAATACAGGAACCTTGATAAACGGTGTTGGGCTTCAGATAGATTGAAGCGAGCTGCTGTATGGGTTTATGGTACTTTCCCCTACAGGAAATTGGTGGGAGTATTGTATCCGGGTTAGTCAGATCCAAAGCGAACGGCGTTCATATTTATAGCTGCTACGCGCCTCCTAGCATCAATTGAGGAATTTAAAACATTTCTCGATCAATTAACGGATGATGCACGGAGCCACAACTCGTTGATGTTGATGCATCGGCCGTAGAATGGAGAAGTAAAGAAACCAATAGCAGTCGGTACTGCACTCTTAGAAAGCTTCGCGTCATTACCGGTCGTTTTAATGAATACAGGAAATACACCAACTATCTGTAGACGAAATGCAACCTCGGATAGTTAACCAAACGTTAGATTTAATGTTAATGTTAATTGATATTAATTAACGTTAATTTCCCTTTAAAGGACGGGAAATCCATTGGGAAATTGACATTATAATTATTTATTATAGTTTTATTGTAATATTATTTTATTGTAAATAAAAAATAATAAAAAAAAGGTGATCGACATCTCAAAAAAAAAAAATTTGAGCCATTGTCTTGCCGATAGAGTTGCATGGAGGGTGAGCAATCTATATACGCATAGTGATCATCAAGCTATTGTGTTTGAACTGGCGGATAGTGGACCAAAAAGGACTATAGTTAGACACAGGAAAAAATAGGATGGAAGTCCGCAGCGTTCGATAAGAACATCTTCCGTCTCGGGAATAGAGGATCTTACCCTATCTGGTACCGCAATTAATAACCGACCAGCTTATGAAACATGTTACAAGAGCCTGTGATGCAGTAATGCCAAGAAGGCTAGATCTACTGGCCAAGGTGCGCCAAACCACGTACCTGTGTCGTGGTGAAGAAACAAAAGCAGAGAACCACCGACTACTATGGGCTGAGACGATCAATGTATGGCAGAAAAGATGGAGTGAGTCGATGTATGGTAGATGTATCTATCGCCTGATCCCTTACATCGAGGTGTGACTAAACAGGCGACACGGAGAAGAGGATTATCATCTCACGCAATTTATGACGGGTCATGGGTGCTTTAGATCATACCTGTTCAGATTTATACACGAAGAGTTACCAGATTGCACCCTATTAAAGTTAGCCGATAGTTTCTAGCCGAAAGTAAAAAAAAATAATCGATAATGCAGATAGTGTCTTTGCTATATCAGCCGAAAATATAATATGAAATGTTAAATATTAATATGCTTCAGCCGAAAGTTATCAGCCGACATTTTTCAGCCGACATTTCTCAGCCGATATTTTTCAGCCGAAAATACTTGTTTTACCAAAAATATTTGTTTTCTACAAAAAAAAAATCAAGTGAAATGGTTAAAAACAAAACATTAAACTATATTTTTAATAGCATTATTAATTGCTTAAACAATTCATTTTCCAATACGGAAACTTGTATACCTTGTTAAAGTTAACCTTGTTAAAGTTAGCCGATAGTTGCCAGCCGAAAGATAATGCAGATAGTGTCTTGATTATTTTTAAACTCTCTTTATACTCTCGCTCCTATCGATTTTTAAATTCCTTTAAACTGAAATAATTTCTCCTTCACCCGAATGATGTAACTCGATACTAAATTCTCTTAAATTCGAGTTCATGACTGATTTTTGCTGTATTCAAGACACTAACTGCATTATCTTTCGGCTGGAAACTTTCGGCTAACTTGAACAGTATTTAAAGTTAGCCGATAGTTGCCAGCCAAAAGATAATGCAGATAGTGCCTTGACTATTTTAAAACTCTATACTGTTAAAGTTAGCCGAAAGTTTCCAGCCGAACGATAATGCAGATAGTGTCTTGAATACAGCAAAAATCAGTCATGAACTCGAATTTAAGAGAATTTAGTATCGAGTTATATCATTCGGGTAAAGGTGAAATTATTTCAGTTTATAGAAATTTAAAAATCGATAGGAGCGAGAGTATAAAGAGAGTTTAAACATAGTCAAGACACTATCTGCATTATCTTTCGACTGGAAACGATCGGCTAACTTAGCAAGGTACATTTCATATTATATTTTCGGCTGAGATAGCAAACACACTATCTGCATTATCGATTTTTTTTTACTTTCGGCTGGAAACTATCTGCTAACTTTAATAGGGTCCAGATTGCCCTTTCTGCATCGGAGCAACGGTTAATGTAGAGCACCTAGTATTCGATTGTCCACGATTTACTAAGGAGAGAAGCAGTATCTGTCCATGTGGGGTCCTACTAACACCGGAAAATATACTGGATTTTATGCTGGCATCAGAAGATGGGTGGAACGTCGTAAGCGGAAGTGTTTCACGGATTATGGGAGACTTAAGCCGCCTCGAAAGAAGTAGGAATTCAGTATTTAGTTAGTTCCAGACGATTAGGGGCAGTCTAAGCTGAGCCTGCCTCCGAAGTAATACCTAATTACGGTAGTTCCACGGGGCTGAGCGGCATGGTGTATCGGGGGGTGGTGGTTTAGTCGGTAAGAATCCGACACTCTCACGTGGCTGATATTTGGGTTCGTACGTGAAGCCTATCGAAGGTTCCCCTCCTCCGCCATAAAACAAAAAAAAAAGACAGAGAGACATAATTGGAGCAATCAATTTCACAATTATTTTTCGATATTCACAAATTTAAATTTAAATCGATGTAATCGATCATTTTTTTTGGATTCGAATTCATTCTTAAATAGTTTCCAAAACCCATAAAAATCCAACGAATCCATTGTTTTTATTAGTTTTGTACTTTTGCAAGACCGTCGCCAGACTAATCAATCCAAAACATTTCACTCATTAGACTTTTTATGGATTTTGGAAAAATTGATGTTGACTAAAATGGATTTTGACAAAGTGGATTTTAGAGAAATGGATTTTGATATAATGTTGAATTTCGTGGGTAACCCGCCACCGACATTACCGAAGAGAAACTGTCAAACTTACAATTATATATTTGAAGGTACGATCACGGATCTAAGCTATGGGTGGCAAATTGCTGCAGGTGATTTAAATGTCGACTGTTGTCTTCTTTTTTTACTCATGACGTAGGGGTTAGTAAATAGAGGGGATACCGTATTCCCTGTTATTGATTGTTCCAACTTTTATCGTTTTAACATTGTAGTAAGCTCGCTACTATTTTAGGAAAATATCTACTAAGCTTAGGAAAATATCTACTTCTGGATCATGCTGTGGTATTCCATTCGCATTCTAAATGACAATTCTAAGTGTTTTGTTCATTTGATCATTACATTAGTGCAGGAATATCCTTTCGAGTGCAGATCTTTAGTAGCATTAGTTAATTGCTGCGGTATTTGTGAGTAGCTTCTCCCTTTGCTTCTTTGGACTGTAGTTGAGACGGTACCAAGTTGTGATTTTGTTTCCGTAATATCTCGCCCGCAATTACTTTGGGTGTGTTAAAATCTTTCACATTCCTCGCAATGATTTGTTGAGCTCGTGTTCTTTTTAGTAGTTCTATTTTAACCCGTATATTGAATATTGCTTTGATACCAAAAATATTTTCAATTTTTTGCGTCTGTTAAATGTGAGCATTAAATAGCGGGGCTCTCTTTTAATGATCTTTGTTTCTTGTCTATTTTTTTTATTTTCTTCCGTTTAAGGATGTTTGCGACATCTTCAATTTGTAGTTTTTTCACCTTGAGATCTTCTTTTAGGTATACTCCTTCGTAGGTATACTACTCTTTCCCTTCTTCAGTGAGCTTTGCGGCAAACGCTATATTCTTGTTGCGGGTGTTGTTAAGGTATGCATTGGTTTTGTAGTTTCAATAACTTTTGGTTGTGAATGCTCCAAATTGTGGCGACAATCGATTTTTATATTCATAATCTTAAACTTGCCTTAAATACGCAACAAAGGGCAAATACACATTAGTTTAGGATATAAAATTGGAAAAAACAACCCGATTAGGAAGTTGGCACATCATGCGTCAAAATTGGGATCTTACAAAAAATTTAGACACATTTTAGTTTAATAATGTAATAAATTTATTCGAAACAGATGAACCATAACTATTTATTTATTATCATTTTAATCTTATAGCTTTCATTTAAATAGATAATAAAGATATACAGAGTTTGCATATGTATATACTCCGTTCTGGCAGACCGCGCTAAACTGTACATCAAAATTAATATTATTGTTTATTTATAAACCGTCTAAAATAAATAACAATTTCGTATTCTGGTTCCGCCAATCTGTCACTTATTCTGATTAATTTCGTATTATAAAATTTTTATGTTTTAGCTAATTATCAAGTATCGTGCGGTTCGCATTTCTGAAATAAATCAGTCATTATAATAACGAAAACTCGTCGACGTCTGTCGATCAATAATTTAAATTTTTTGCCCCGTCTTGAGTATGTTTATAAAATTTTTGTATATGATTCTCTGTTTTGTTGTAAATTCCCTATAAAATAATATTTAATTTGCCAACACAAACCAGAAAATTTAATTAAAAAATCAAAATAGTAATTAATTAAGAAGCCAAATGTGGTTTCGAAAATTTGGAAATAAATATTTTAAAGTAAAATTTTTGCGTATATAAACAAATGATATCGACATTTTTAATTAATTGCCGTGACCCGACTGCGAGAAAATTCGTTTGTGGCTGAAAATGAACATTACCATACCGGTTATTTAAATAATTTGGGTTTCTGTTCGGAAATTAAGATTAGACGTTAAAAATAAGATTAGACGTTATAATAAGATTAGACGTTAAAAATCAAAGTTATAATGACTGTGAAATACATACCAAAACACCTATTTGACCATGTAGGTGAGACCTCGTGAACATCTCTAGGATCGGTGAAGTAAAATTTGAAAGTTTATTCAAATCCATCAAACTTCTAAGTTGTGTATGACACGGTAAACATTATCATCGCAAAACACTGGTCAGTTTAGCATTATAACTTTTCCTAGATATCCATTAACCTACCCTGGTGAACATCTTTATGATTGGCAATTAATAAATTTAAAAACAGATATAGTTTGAATCCAAATACCACCAAAGTTTAATATACGCTGATCAAGTTAAAAATCATCATACTTAGATTGAATTGCTCATTTCAAAGCTTCAGAGTTCAATTCATTAGAATTTTTTTTTGGTCTTTGCAGTGACATAAATATTGATGCAGATCCATGTTTTAAGATAAGAATGACAAATAGTCTGTAAACATTTAAATTTTGAATTTTCACTACAAGAAAAATCCAATTGGATTCCTTTTAATTTAACACTCGCTGTGTTTTTTTATTAGCGCCCGATAGCTGTATCTGGAGCAGCCAATTTTCAAAACTTATATTTAGCGCGCTATTATTGCATATAATTAATTTATTTAACTCTAAACTAAAATTTTTCATTCAACTTTTTAATTAAAAATCGATAAAAAAATATCTTGGCTCACTTATTTATCGGGAGCCGCTATCGGGAGCACTATCCATTTCAGGGTGAAACTTTAAATTTCCCTTGTTTTGTACAACCCTTAAATCAAATAAAACTTCAAATTTTGACGTATGCCAATTTTTTTTGTTTTGTATTGTTTAGATAAATATACGAAATTCTTAAAAATAATTTTGTGTTTTAAAAAAAATTTATAAAAAAAAAAAATTAAATTTATAATATAATTTATTTTTTATTAAAATTAAAGTACGCTATACGTGATCAAATTATTTAGTCGCATACGTACGATGTATTGTTGCGACGGGGTCAGACCGATAACCATTGATTTTTGGAAATTATACAATTATCATATCTAGAAAGTCGGGACGTGATCTAACCGCTATCGATGTGCTATCACAATCCACAATTTGCAATTTTGGAAGAATGTACGAGCGCTGTTTCGGTCGATGTCGAAGGATGCATGTAGCAACAATGCCGAAAATCAGGAATCACATTATTCACCGTATCCCATCGTAAATCACTATGGAAACACAAAGATTACTTTTTACAGTTCGACGGACGTGACGGTTATGAATTTGGGCCAATCAGTGGAGCAAAAGACGAGCGTGTGAAAATTTTCCGGTGGAAGAAGAACAATTTTAATTGCCTAATTTAATTTAAATTTATATCACGTAAAATTTTAATCGTTAAAAATTTTTTAATTTTTGTACAGTTCTTGTGTTAGCGGATAGTCGTTCAATTTCATAACATGTATCTAAGGATTTAAAATACATAATAAAACCGTGAAAAATAAGGAAAACTTTAATAAATTATGTTTATAAATCAAAAATATTTTGTATATTGATAAGAAAATTTATTAAATTAAAAAACACGATTTCAACTGTTCATTAGTTTTTCTTGAACCGCGTCGAAATCGTACATTGTTTCGCGCATTGTTGAACCCTTTTTAGGCATGGCATACTTATTTGTTGTGGTAAGTAATCGTGGGACGGGATTGCGAATCGCGGTAACACACTTTATTAGTTCATGTGAGCATATTCGTGGAAAAATAGTAGTTGCTCTCCGAAAAATTCATTGGCACATAGACGACATGGAACCTGATTAATTTCATCTTGTTCATCCAGAAAATATTCGGCTTAGGTTGAAGTTTCGGAACCTTCGTCTTTTATAAAATAACGGGTGATTTTTTAAGAGCTTGAGAACTTTTTTTAAAAAAAAAACGCATAAAATTTGCAAAATCTCATCGGTTCTTTATTTGAAACGTTAGATTGGTCCATGACATTTACTTTTTGAAGATAATTTCATTTAAATGTTGACCGCGGCTGCGTCTTAGGTGGTCCATTCGGAAAGTCCAATTTTGGGCAACTTTTTCGAGCATTTCGGCCGGAATAGCCCGAATTTCTTCGGAAATGTTGTCTTCCAAAACTGGAATAGTTGCTGGCTTATTTCTGTAGACTTTAGACTTGACGTAGCCCCACAAAAAATAGTCTAAAGGCGTCAAATCGCATGATCTTGGTGGCCAACTTACCGGGCCATTTCTTGAGATGAATTGTTCTCCGAAGTTTTCCCTCAAAAAGGCCATACATCTTGTTGAAACCACATGTCAACTAAGTTCAGTTCTTCCATTTTTGGCAACAAAAAGTTTGTTAGCATCGAACGATAGCGATCGCCATTCACCGTAACGTTGCGTCCAACAGCATCTTTGAAAAAATACGGTCCATTGATTCCACCAGCGTACAAACCACACCAAACAGTGCATTTTTCGGGATGCATGGGCAGTTCTTGAACGGCTTCTGGTTGCTCTTCACTCCAAATGCGGCAATTTTGCTTATTTACGTAGCCATTCAACCAGAAATGAGCCTCATCGCTGAACAAAATTTGTCGATAAAAAAGCGGATTTTCTGCCAACTTTTCTAGGGCCCATTCACTGAAAATTCGACGTTGTGGCAGATCGTTCGGCTTCAGTTCTTGCAGGAGCTGTATTTTATACGGTTTTACACCAAGATCTTTGCGTAAAATCTTCCATGTCGTCGAATAACACAAACCCAATTGCTGCGAACGGCGACGAATCGACATTTCACGGTCTTCAGCAACACTCTCAGAAACAGACGCAATATTCTCTTCTGTACGCACTGTACGCATTCGTGTGGTTGGTTTAATGTCCAATAAAGTAAACTGAGTGCGAAACTTGGTCACAATCGCATTAATTGTTTGCTCACTTGGTCGATTATGTAGACCATAAATCGGACGTAAATCGCGAAACACTTTTCGAACCGAACACTGATTTTTGTAATATAATTCAATTATTTGCAAGCGTTGCTCGTTAGTAAGTCTATTCATTATGAAATGTCAAAGCATACTGAGCATCTTTCTCTTTGACACCTTGTCTGAAATCCCGCGTGATCTGTCAAATACTAATGCATGAAAATCCTAACCACAAAAAAATCACCCGTTACTTATCGGAGCATGTGAGTTTTTCATTTGGTGGATCTTCATCTTCTTCAAGGCGCTCTTCGAGTTCGTCATCCGGTTCGGACGTTAAAAGTGGAGATTCAACATCTAACTGTTTAGTTTGTGGTAAATCATATTCTAGATAGATAGGTTCTATTCAGGAGATGGACTGTCACATAAATTTGTTGTCATTCTTCAGTGTGCTGTCTCTAAAGCAGACTTATTGAATTCATTTTGCTCAAGGTGATATCATCCTCCATTTGTGATTTATCTTAACTGGATCGAATAATCGCTTATCTCCTCAGGGCTTAAATTGTTCAATACTTGAAACAAATATTGTTGGGATTCGTACAGTAACGGGCTGCAGTGTTTTTTTTGGTCTCGAATTAAGTGGCGGATCGTGTCTGCTCATTTCTGAGCTCTAGAAAAGAATAGTACATTGGATTAAAATCCTCTACCTACCTACAGGATCGAAATAATTCAATGGTACTTACTAATCCCCATTCTTTGGAAATTCGAAATGGTCCATACGGTTTTTAAGTTGCGAATTATAGCATGAATAGCACAACACCGTCTCGACATTTTCACACCCATAAATCCATTATCACTATCGCTGTCATCTATATTTATGTTACTATCACCTGCGGTTGATTACAGCATTCTGAAATTAAAAAGATCGTTATAGAGCGATTCCTTACTTAGATGGTTCCAGCCAAATACGTACTTATTCATGTCGCATGGCTTATAACTAATATTGTATTCCGTAACTATTGTACTAATTTTAACGGGCCGTCCAGCTTATCGTAATCAAATAAAATTTCCGAGTTATTCCGATTCCAGCGTACTTAGAAAAGCTCGATTCGAACTATTCATATCCCTTAAATTCGATTTTATATCGGCAAATACGGGATCCAAGAAAGATACCGTATCTAGTTTACCATTTATCATTCCTTTACATTTTGTTACGGTTGAAATTTGTAGACGTCACTTTTTTGCTTTAGCCTTAGCCCTTGCTTTTGGATCCCGCACATGATTACTACTCTCAGCAATTAAACTATCCGTTTCGGGCCTTTAATGAAATTCACGATAAAATCTAACTCATTTACAACTGTGGGCAACGATGTTTTGAATATTAATGACGTTCGAGAGGCTTTCGTTGGAGTAACATTTATATTTATACGTATCACACAGGCACAGCACTCAAATTTTAAACTTAAAAAGTTATTCACTATAATTACTATTGTGAATAATTAAATATTAATTAAAACATTGTTAAATTATTTATTTCGCAATTTGTTTGTTTTAAAATGTTTGCGATTTTTTTTCAAAAAAAACACAAGAGTAGAAATGTCATTCGACTGCATGAAGTTTACAATTTAATTTTTTTGATTAGTAGTGACACCAGTGAATACTGCTGCAGCAGTTTCAGTAGAAAATTTCCCTTCGGCACCGGATAGTGCTCCAATATTAAAACACAGCAACTGTAAGATTTAGGTGGTTTTTTGGTATGAACAATAAAAAACATCGAATCACACAAAACTGGTTGGGCAGAAATTTCTGATGCTTATTCTAAAAAATTTGTTATTCTGTGACTGTCGAGATCTTTTTAACTTCGGTCCGTAGGATCAAGTTATACAAATCCTGATAAAACTGAACTAGGTTGAAAACTAATTTTTTCGAAGGTTTGATGGTTTCTGAGCCCAATAATTCAAAGAATAAACTTTTGCCGCGCATCTGCATGTCTGTTCCGTGGCCTGTCCCAATTATCGGGGAACCTGTTCATTTCAAAATTTTGTTGTTTAATGATTAGCTGTAGTTTATAAGCATATAGATTATTTGGAATGCGTGAGAAATAAAAAAAAGTCACCAGACTCGGCAAATTGTTTGGTTCCTATAAGTCATAGAGGCATATTCTTATGCTCCAAATAATGACTTTTTCAGTAACTTATCGATCAATTATATCTAAAAGTCATGAAACTGTATGTTTGTGCCAAAGGCCTCGAAAATTGTTTTGTACAAAACCCAGGAAACAATTGCGATCAGTCCTAACTTCGGGAAAATTCATTTAGAGGGTTCTGCGTTTCAATCTGCTCTTCTTTTTAATTTTTTTTCCGGTTTTGCGATTGTAATAAAAATTGGTGAGGGGTTTTTCCAAGGCCTGGCATCGATTTCGATATGTCTATATTTCGAAAAATTTGTTTAGGTGGTTCTTAGCCAAGCTCGCCCTGTGGCGCAATTCTGGTAACTCCCTGGGAATAGGGAATTGGGGAAAGATTTTATATGTAATTTCAGTTCAAATATTTTTTTTTCGGCCTACTAAGGAGAAAAGTTTGATGTAAATATTTATAAATTGGGAATAATTTTTCCATATCTAAATTGGCAGGGAAAATTATTCCCAATTTTATTTTGTTTTCAAAAAAATTACCACTAGATTTTTACCTCAGTATGCCAGAAAAAAAATTCTAAAATAAAAATTACATATAAGATCTTTCCCCAATTCCCTATTCCCAGGGAATTACCAGAATAGTGCCACTGGTCAGTGTTTTAACATAAATTGAGAAGGAACTTTCGTTCATCAGGAAGCGAATGCGAATCATTATTTCGGAAAATTTGTTTTCTACAATAGAACTATAAGCCATATATCAATCGATGTGCGGATCTCAAACTGGTGAATTAGGATAATATATTGGGGGTACAAATTGAAAATGCGGGATTGATAACAGATGGCGTTACTAACGCTATACGCATCAGGCAGTACTGTGACTATGTTCATGTCAAAGCTACGTCTTATAGCTTTAATTTTCAGTATGTGTCAATTTGTCGCAGTGTCAAATTCATAGTTTTTTTGAGCTCTCAATATGTCGAGTTTTGTGCCAACAAAACAGCATTTGCGGGAAGTTTTAATTTACTTCTTTAATTTGAAGAAAAGTGCTGCTGAAGCACATCGATTGGTCTCCGAGGCTTATCCGAGTCATGTTCCATCGGTTTCAACGTGCGAGAGATGGTTTGTGCGGTTTAGAAGTGTTGATTTTGACGTTGAGGACAAAGAGCGGCCGGGCCAAGTGAAAAAGTTTGAGAATGCTGAATTGGAGGCAATACTCAATGAAGACTCGTGTCAAACTCAACAAGAGCTCGCAGATTCATTGGGAGTGACACAACAAGCCATTTCCCATCGTATAAAAGCCCTCGGAATGATCCAAAAGCAAGGACATTGGGTGTCGTATGAGCTGAAGCCGAGAGACGTCGAGCGCCGTTTTTTTGCATGCGAACTGCTGCTCGAACGTCAAAAACGGAAGGGTTTTTTGCATCGCATTGTCACTGGTGATGAAAAGTGGATCCATTACGATAACCCGAAGCGCAAAAAATCATATGGTTACCCCGGCCATGCATCATCATCGACGGCCAAACCAAATATTCACGGCGCCAAGCTCATGCTCTGTATTTGGTGGGACCAGCTGGGTGTGGTGTATTATGAGCTATTGAAATCGAACGAAACCATCACAGGAGCACTATACCGAACTCAATTGATGCGTTTGAGCCGCGCACTCAAAGAAAAACGGCCACAATACGAGCAAAGACACGACAAAGTAATTTTGCAACATGACAACGCTCGGCCACATGTTGCAGCGCCGGTCAAAACATACCTACAAACGCTGAAATGGGAAGTCTTACCCCACCCGCCGTATAGCCCAGATATTGCTCCTTCCGATTACCACCTTTTCCGATCGATGACACATGACCTAGCTGACCAGCGCTTCCATTCTTACGAAGAAGCCCAAAAATGGGTCGATGACTGGATAGCAGCCAAGCCGGCCGAATTTTTTCGCGACGGTATCCGTAAATTGCCAGAAAGATGGGAAAAAGTTGTGGCTAGCGATGGACAATATTTTGAATAATTCATTTGTTACCATTTTTTCAGAATAAACGTTCAAAAATAGAAAAAAATCCCGCATTTTCAATTTGTACCCCCAATAAATTCTAGACATGTCCTTGAAAAATTTCTAATTAAATGGACCTAAGCAATTTCTTAACCGATTAGAATAAAACTGTTTGTAAGCAAAACTGTAAAATTAGTTCCAAATTTTGTGATTTTAGAAAACGAATAAATTGGGTGGACGGAAACCCTTTCTAAAACGAATAGCCTGGAAATCACTTCGTACTATAAAATAATTTTTCATAAATATTATTTGTTTTGTGTTTAGTGTTAAAGAACCAACTAATATTAGTTTCGTCCTTGTATAATATAATTTCGATTTTTTCACAGCAATACAATTAAAAAAATGAAGGGGTGAATCTGTTGTGGCCAACACCCGACTTTCTTTTACCACTATTGTGTACATAGTTCTCGAATCCTCCATTCTTGTTTTCTAAAGCGAGAAATTGAACCTCAATCAAAAACCATTTTTCCTGCTTAAATCTCAGAAAACCAACTAAGACTAACTCTTGTTAAAAAAATAAATCTTCGCATGAAACTCCCAATTATTGAACAACACTTTTGTATTAAGTTTTATTCCGAATATTCAGGCCTGGCCTGTAGAGATGACGAATTTTGATGAAATAAGGTTTTATTTATCAAAATTCGTTATTTCCGGTAAAATTATATGATTTGAACTAATTTTGTTTAAAATTGAATTTAGTGATGTAGTGATTCAACGCTTAGTGACTATGTACACCATATGTAGTACTTGGCAATTGAATTAGAGCCACCTTCTGATTTTGGTATTTTTTCAAATTGGAACAAAATAGAAACAGATACATATCACTAACATAAAATGTTTATTTGTGTTTTATTGTAGGATTCGCTTTAACGACAGCATTAATTCTAGCTGGCATACTGGAAATACAAGTTTTTACCACTTCTTGCAGTTTTGCGTTCTCTTCCCAATGTCTGTGAATATTACCTTTCAGATTAGCTATATTGTTAGGTTTGGGGATAAGTACTCAACCTTTATCAACATGCTCCTTACATTTTTGATCGGATTTAGATCGGATGAGTTTCCGGGCTATCACAAAAGGGGTATGTTATGCTCTTGAAACATGAAGGTGAATAGCCCTTCTTATTCATTTAGTGAATATACGAAAGGCAAAAATACTGTCTCAGCAACCTTTTTATACTGCACTTAGGGCAATGGTGCCCTCTACAAAATTCAGAGGTTCGTCGCCATTCGCAGTTATGCATGAACAGATCATGACTGATGGTAGGTGTTCAATTTTTTCCTGTGCAGCTTCATCACTATATCGTTCCTTGGGTCTTCGTCTAACGAAATTAGCACTCTCCGTACAAATTGATTCTTTGAAGAAAAACAAAATTTTTACTCTCGAATCTTCAACCGTAAAATTTCTGTCCATTTTTCCCTATTGCAGGCGTTCTTCCTTCATTTTAGGATGAACCTGATCGACCTGAGCTTCTTAGCTGGGGTGTTATGTCAATTTAATTTATTTAACAGAGTTTTGTTTATTTTGGAGAGCTGTTTTCATAATTAGTTGGTCATCTCTGTCGGTGGCTTCACGAACACCACAGCAATGATTGCAACCGCTCGATATTGACGGAATATTTTTCGAATTAATGCGGCTATTCAGTCGACTGTATGTCGAAAAACTTTTTGCATTATTGTAATTTGTCGGTTCGAATGCATACATGTTTTTAAAAAAGCCTCTATTTTAATTTTATCCACGCTATTCTTTCACTTATCCCATTCCAAATAAATTACAGAGCTTAAAAATTCACCAAAAAATTTATAAAATTCACAATATTCTACTATTAAAACACTTTATATATTTCTTAACACGTACACATTTCAACTAAATTTGGTTATTATTCGTACTCCTTTTACATATTTCATTATTTGTGTTTAGACTCTAATAGCAGGTACCTGAGCCAAAACCGGTAATAACTGGCATTGCCCTAATAATATAAGGGGTGCTGTTTATATAAATAGATACTCTTTGAACAACTATATTACTGTAAAACGGAAAAGGGTTAGCCCAAAAAAGGAAAAACTACTGACAATTAATAAATATTCAAAAACAGGCTAATCGCAAATACAAGCCATCTCCAATCAGCCTGCGTGAAACCAATACCACAAGGTGGTGCAAGAACCCAAATCAAGCGTGCTAACGAATGGAAAAACATTTCACGTAACAAATTTACTTCGTGGCAAAGTATGTTGAAACAACTGAAATCCAGGCCACGCTTGTTAAAGATGGATTTAAGATACGGAATATATTTAAGATCATGAACCACTTGAAGCAACCATAACCAATGGTCAAAGTTGAACTGGATCCATCCGAAAGCATTTTAAAAAAGGGAGAAATTCATCCAATGTATAATCCAAGGTACCCCATACACAGACGCATAACTGTTGAAGAGTCAAATAGATGGACCGGACCAATACAGTGCTTAAACTGCCAAGAATAGCGTCATTCAAGGATGCAGGCGAGGATAGAAAAGAAATTTTCATCAACAATAGGAACACAACTTCGACTTCCCATCGGCCCACTCATCGGCCGAACCGTCTTCCATGTCCAGTCCTATAGGCTGGCATGGAGCTATGCAACGAGCAGATGGTAACGTTAATCGGACCTATGGCCGTACGTCTTCGATTTGGTAGGCAGCTACCATAAACCTTCGCATACGCCAAATGACTCTCGTTCTCCCCGAACATCAACCAACAAGCCAACATATATGCAAACGTTCTCCAAGGTGAATCCGTAAATGTTGAACCTAATTTGAATAACTGAATGCAAGTGACGATGCAGTTAATCGCAATGATGCCATATTATGCATGCTACAAAATCAAACCATTATCATCTAGAAACTAGATGATAATGGTTTGATTTTGATGTCACTGGCACGCAAACGGAATAAGCCAACACAAACTCGAATTACAACGTTTCCTAGCCAAACACGTGATTCATCTTATTCTAGTTTCTGAAACCCTGAAGCGATAAACACAATTTTAGAATAAATGGTTACGAAGTTTATGACACAAAACATACCTTGAGCAGAAGTAGAGAACCATCTGCGTGTGTTGATCTCGTTAAAGAAAGCTAGTCATCGCTTCAATTTATTGCCCTAAAAATAATAACATTTCAGCAGATACCTACAATTTTTTTCAACTCTGAGTCAATGTTTTATTGTCGCCGGTAACTTTAATGCTAAACATACTTACTGGGGTTCAAGGTTCACTACTCCAAGGCGACGTCAGTTTCAAGAAAACGACTACGATATCGCATGGTGTAGCCATCCAACTTATTGAGCAGAGCAAGTAGGCAAGAAAAATCCGACGTCCTTGTTTTTGTGGTCACAAGTAAAATAAACCGAGAAATAATCCAGGCAAAACCACTTTTAGAATTATCTTCTAACCACTCTGCCATGTTCTAGAAACAACACTAACACTAACTAGTTGAAATTCAAGATGTACATCAATTCATCGGCTAACGATATAAACATTGCTATGGAAAATTTTAATGACTGGTCAATCCAGCTATTTCAGCCTCTTCTAAACCCAAGAGCAAAATTGTTAAAAATGAAAACAAACAAATTTAGAACTGTCTTAAGGACTTATCGCCCCACTCGGTCACAAACTATTCATTACGGAAGGTAAATAAATAACTTAAACGGCCTCAGCAACCAAACTCGTCAATTTGTCCTTGTAACGGTGAATGTGCTACACATGACGAGGAGCAGTTAAAGCCTTCCCTGATCACCTTGAAAGTGTATTCACTCCAAACCTTGGATTATCGGTGGTTCAAACAGAAAATATAGCGATTAGACCTGTGAGGAAATTTAAGATAAAGAAACCACTGGTAAAGTTCAATTAAATAAAGTCTTTGGGTATATGATTGAATTACAGGTGAAATGCTTCAAAAACTGCCTGAGTGTGCCTTTGGACGACTGGCTCAAATATATTCAATTCAATTTACGAATCAGGATATATTCCTGAGTGCTGGAAATTATCAACTATAAAAATGATCCCGAAGTCTGGCAAGGATCCTACCAAAGTCTCGTCATATAGACCAATAAGCCAACTACCTAATCGTCTCGAAAGTGTCCGAAAAAACTATTATCGAAATTATTAAACCGGAACTACGAAATACTATCCCTAATCATCAATTTGGTTTCAGAGCCGAGCACAGAACCATTGAGCAAGTGGTAGCTGTAGTGCTCACGCATTTGATAAAGTTTGGCACGAGAGTCAGCTTCATAAAATTAATCTTAAATTTAACCAGAAATTTACCAACTTATGAAGCCGTATTTGTCAAATCGCAGATATTATGTAAAATACAATACTTTTAAATCGGACGATAAAAATTTTCTGGCTGGAGTACCACAAGGCAGTGTGCTTGGCTCAACATTATATTTAATTGTCACTTCAGATCTACCGACGTCTTCAATTTAGAAAATTCGTAGAAAATGTTGCATCCATAATTTTCAAGGTTAACATTGAATTTTTACAAAATATGTGTGTGTTACAAAGTATAGATACAAATTATTTTCAAATATTTTAAAAAATAACTTTATAACACCATCTGATTTAGTTATTAATAAACTCGTAAATAGACTGTCACCTGCCATTTGAAAAAAATGGCGGCAAATACAAAACCACTAGCTCCAGTAATTTAAATTAAAAATATAGAATACAATTTTTTATGGCCGCGTATTAAACAGAATTAAGTAGAATATAGAAACTTGGGCCCATAAATTAAGCTCTCGGCTTAGATCTTTTTATAATTTTAACGTTTTCTTATTTGTCTAATCTTCCATATGTTTGGCAGTAATTTACTTTCGATGTTAGGCATCTGTACTCGATCCTGTAAGTAGTTTTCATAGGGCCACCATGTACTAAAATTTGTTTACGTCCATTGATTGGGCACTTTAAATAATTTAAAATGGTCATCGTTGACGTGATTAAAATAAATTGTCGAGCGATATTCGTATGCAATAATCGTGACAATTTTATTTGAACGTTTGCATTTGGTTTGAGTCGTTTGTGCGCTCTTCAAAATTTCGAATTCAAATCCAGTATTTCAAATTTAAAATCTCGCCTTTCAGAGTCCAGCTTTTTAAAATCTCGATTTTAATAAAATAAAGCGGGATCTTAACAGTTTCAAGAAGAAAATGCATAATAATTGATGGATCCGAATCAAGGTGGATTGAATTTCAAATTTTTTTGAATTTTGGTCGAATTAAATGGAACTATAGTTAAAATTAAAGTTGGCCATTTCTGAACAGATAATTTTATGAGTGTGAAGTTTGTACCAATTAACAAACAAAAATACGCATGTATTGGAAATTACACTGTTAAAACATTTCTTATAGGAATTTTGAGTGAAAACTTAAATTTTATGAAATTTAAAACTAGAATAATATTTAATACATTTATTTATTAAATCCTTTCGGCTCCTTTTGATTTTTTGTGTATCCAATTCTGGCAAATGACAAAACATCACGGAGACTAGAGCCTGACTTATCAAATGGCGGGGAATAATATCACAATGGACTTCCAAAATATTTCTATTAAATAAAACAGACATAAGATTTTTTTATTTTTGAGTGAATCTCATTGCCAATAAAAAGACATAGTGGAGATTGCACCACAATGAAAACATATTGGAATAACTCCTATAAGCTTAACCTATCAAACGAAGTATATTTCGTTTCAATCCAGATTGGTGCAGTACGTTTTTTCGAGTAAACTTCTCATTGGCTCCCTATGATTTTTGAGTGAATCTCATTTATTCTCACAATAACAAGACATCGTTGAGATTGCACCACAACGAAACCATAAAGGAATAACTCCTATGGGCTTAACCTATCAAACGAAGTATATTTCGTTCCAATCCAGATTGGTGTATTTCGTTTTTTCGAGTAAATTTCTCATTGGCTCCTTTTGATTTTTGAGTGAATCTCATTTATTCTCAAAATAACAAGACATCGTGGAGATTGCACCACAACGAAACTATATTGGAATAACTTCTATGGGCTTAACCTATCAAACGAAGTAAATTTCGTTCCAATCCAGTTTGGCGCAGTACGTTTTTTCGAGTAAATTTCTCATTGGCTCCTTTTGATTTTTGAGTGAATCTCATTTATTCCCACAATAACAAGACATCGTTTAGATTGCACCACCACGAAACCATAAAGGAATATCTCCTATGGGCTTAACCTATCAAACGAAGTATATTTCGTTCCAATCCAGATTGGCGTATTTCGTTTTTTCGAGTAAATTTCTCATTGGCTCCTTATGGTTTTTGAGTGAATCTCATTTATTCTCACAATAACAAGACATCGTGGAGATTGCACCACAACGAAACTATATTGGAATAACTTCTATGGGCTTAACCTATCAAACGAAGTAAATTTCGTTCCAATCCAGATTGGCGTATTTCGTTTTTTCGAGTAAATTTCTCATTGGCTCCTTATGATTTTTGAGTGAATCTCATTTATTCCCACAATAACAAGACATCGTTTAGATTGCACCACAACGAAACCATAAAGGAATAACTCCTATGGGCTTAACCTATCAAACGAAGTATATTTCGTTCCAATCCAGATTGGCGTATTTCGTTTTTTCGAGTAAATTTCTCATTGGCTCCTTATGTTTTTGAGTGAATCTCATTTATTCTCAAAATAACAAGACATCGTGGAGATTGCACCACAACGAAACTATATTGGAATAACTTCTATGGGCTTAACCTATCAAACGAAGTAAATTTCGTTCCAATCCAGATTGGCGTATTTCGTTTTTTCGAGTAAATTTCTCATTGGCTCCTTATGATTTTTGAGTGAATCTCATTTATTCTCAAAATAACAAGACATCGTGGAGATTGCACCACAACGAAACTATATTGGAATAACTTCTATGGGCTTAACCTATTAAACGAAGTAAATTTCGTTCCAATCCAGATTGGCGTATTTCGTTTTTTCGAGTAAATTTCTCATTGGCTCCTTATGATTTTTGAGTGAATCTCATTTATTCTCACAATAACAAGACATCGTGGAGATTGCACCACAACGAAACTATATTGGAATAACTTCTATGGGCTTAACCTATCAAACGAAGTAAATTTCGTTCCAATCCAGATTGGCGCAGTACGTTTTTTCGAGTAAACTTCTCATTGGCTCCTTATAATTTTTGAGTGAATCTCATTTATTCTCACAATAACAAGACATCGTGGAGATTGCACCACAACGAAACTATAAAGGAATAACTCCTATGGGCTTAACCTATCAAACGAAGTATATTTCGTTCCAATCCAGATTGGCGTATTTCGTTTTTTCGAGTAAATTTCTCATTGGCTCCTTATGATTTTTGAGTGAATCTCATTTATTCTCAAAATAACAAGACATCGTGGAGATTGCACCACAACGAAACTATATTGGAATAACTTCTATGGGCTTAACCTATTAAACGAAGTAAATTTCGTTCCAATCCAGATTGGCGTATTTCGTTTTTTCGAGTAAATTTCTCATTGGCTTCTTATGATTTTTGAGTGAATCTCATTTATTCCCACAATAACAAAACATCGTTTAGATTGCACCACAACGAAACCATAAAGGAATAACTCCTATGGGCTTAACCTATCAAACGAAGTATATTTCGTTCCAATCCAGATTGGCGTATTTCGTTTTTTCGAGTAAATTTCTCATTGGCTCCTTATGATTTTTGAGTGAATCTCATTTATTCTCACAATAACAAGACATCGTGGAGATTGCACCACAACGAAACTATATTGGAATAACTTCTATGGACTTAACCTATCAAACGAAGTATATTTCGTTCCAATCCAGATTGGCTCAGGACATTTTTTCGCACACACTTCTCATTGGCTCCTTATGATTTTTGAGTGAACCTCATTTATTCTCACAATAACAAGACATCGTGGAGATTGCACCACAACGAAACCATATTGGAATAACTTCTATGGGCTTAACCTATCAAACGAAGTAAATTTCGTTCCAATCCAGATTGGCGCAGTACGTTTTTTCGAGTAAACTTCTCATTGGCTCCTTATGATTTTTGAGTGAATCTCATTTATACTCAAAATAACAAGACATCGTGGAGATTGTACTACAACGAAACCATATTAGAATAACTCCTATGGTTAAACCCATAGGAGTTATTCCAATATGGTTTCGTTGTGGTACAATCTCCACGATGTCTTGTTATTTTGAGAATAAATGAGATTCACTTAAAAATCATAAGGAGCCAATGAGAAGTGTGTGCGAAAAAATGTCCTGAACCAATCTAAATTGGAACGAAACATTTTTCTTTTGATAGGTTAAACCCGTAGGAGTTATTCCAATACGGTTTCATTGTGGTACAATCTCCACGATGTCTTGTAGTAACAATTGACCAAATTCCGTGCGCAATGGTCAAATTCCACCACTTCATTTAAAATTCACGTTAAAATCAAAATCTAGAAATTTTTTGAAATAATGTTAAGCTTATTAAGCGTTCTCTTCCAAAACTGCATTCAACAATCCCAATCCATTTCTTTCTGCATACCAAATTTGACAATTATTGGTTGAGGATTTTAAAATGTTTAAAAAAAATTCCGTTTAAAAAGAGAAACTTTAAAAATCGAGATAAAGCGTGATATCGAAAAAACAGGATTTAAAAAAAACGGGATTTTGATAATTGAAATTAGAGCTTTCGTACCGATTTTGAAATTAGAGCTTTCGTACCGATTCCATTTATACTTTTCACTGTCCAAGATGACGGATGATTTTAGAATTAGTGCATTATAAAAGCTCATCCATCCGTCAAATCATCCGGAATTTCATCCGATAATTCCGGAATAGTCTTAATCCTATGCAGTAGGAAGCTCTCCGGCAATTTGGCTAACTGAGTTTAGGATAACCATAGGTTCATTAAATCTCATCCCTTCATGTTTGAACCACAAAAATACATGTGCATTTGGCAGACGGATACATCATACCTGAAATACCCAGCAACCAAACCACAGTGACCTTCGTCCAAACTATCGCGTTTATAAGGATTATTAATCGATGAACTTAAATTTCCATTAAATGTATTGTTGTGAGAAAAACTTTTTTTTGTTTTAACATTTTTTAACTTTGTTGTTCATCGTAGTACATTAACAGTTTCACATCTCTGTGTTTGATATAAAAACTAAATTGAGCATGAAGTTCTACTATTTAACAAAAGAGTATATTGTTTTTTAATTTTTTAGAAATTGTCCTAAAATGTTTCCATTTGAAGAAGTTCCAACCCTTTCAATCATTCTGTCTGGGCTGTATAGGGGCCGAATTTATTGCTACTGACGCTATCAGAAAATTTTAGCTCTGCTGAAGGGACCCCTGAATGACCCCGAAAGGCCGATGCTAAGCCACAACGAAGCAGCATTAGAGTGTATGGACGTCTCCTCAACATACCATGCTTCTCTTCGGCTGTAGAAACCTCCAACGAATCTCCCACAATTCACACTTCGAGCTTGAAACCGCCGAAGTGCCACAAGGAGTCCGCTGGATTTTACGGTCGCCCCCGAATGGACGACACATTCACTGAGGTCACCACTCCGACCCTGTGGATGCCCTGCCAAGGGGATGAAGGGGAGTGGCAAGACCCAGCATGTACGTATGGGACCGACACAGAATGGATTTTCCCTCCCATCATACCGAACCGAAAGAAATTTAGCACTTCATTTTATAAAGACGACACGAAAATGGTAAAACAACCCAATACTGATAACCATGATAACAACTCACAGCTGCAAAGTGAGGAAACAAAAATTATTGTATTCAAAACAAAGAAAAACCAAAATGGTTACTAAATTAACATGATTTGATGAAACAAAAAAACCTAAAAAAATGTAAATCCAATCACGACACAAAAAAACAAAATGGCTGCAGAACGGGGCTAATTCTTTAGTGAGACCAATGTGCAAAACGACACCCGCCTGTGTCAAACAACCGCTTTCTGGGGCTCGATTACACAATATTTAGAATTTTAAAAATAATTGAAATTTAAAAAAATTGAACATTCAACTAAAATTGAAAATTAAATATTAAAACAAAAATTGAAAAATTAGAGTTAAAAAAAAATTATGGAAAAAATAAATCAGTACCATTACTAAAAATAATGGTTGCGGCCTAAATATAACATTTCTAATTATTATTAATTTAATATTATAAAACATGATTGTCTTATAAAATAATTACAACTTTTTATACATGAAAAAAATATATAAAATTTTCAAAACTACTTAACTTATATCAATCCAAAAAAAATTGAACGTTTTCTATTAATTTAATGTTCCACACAAGAGTGACCATTGACCAAACTAATCGAAAAAAAAACATCTCGCACCAAAAAAACGATGCAGAAAAATATTTCTTCTAATGTGCCTCTCATTCTGGCACATATAGTTGATGAGCGGTGCAAAACAAAGAACGAACGTGACGCGCCAAAAACAAGAAACAAAAATATTAATCTACATTGTACTCGCTCGTACACACGCACAAGGGCACACATTGGTCTCGCTCCATCATTGATTCGACGAACCACTTAATAACAAGGGATGAAGTCGTAACAATGATTAAGCCACCAATTACAAAGAGGACAACAATACGATACTGAAGCATTAGCCGAAGCAGTTCGTACAAATGTTCCGCAATTGAATAAACTACAAAAGGCTGCTTACGACTCTTTGATAGAGCTGTGAACAATGAAACTGGTGGCATTTACTCTCGGGATGCTCCCTGAGCGACTGGAAAAACGTGCTTAATTTCATTGCTTTTGATATTGAAGTTGCCCTGACATTGGCTTCATCTGAAATAGCAGCCACTTTATTGGAAGGCGGACGAACTGCACATTCTACACTGAAATTGGCACTGAACATGCGTCGAGCTTTTAATTTATTTCACTATGGTGCTACATAAAATATGACGTTATTTTTGGCACAGGCGTTCACTGTTAGTGCCACAACTAAAATTTGATAGCCCCCTAACACGACAAATTATAAATTTAGGATCCAGCAGTTTAAGAATTGATCTAACTTCATCATCCAATTCATATTACCTTTAACATTCAAATTATGTGATATTGATTTTTCAATTTTTTTTCGGCTGAAATTTTCTGCTAACTTCAGTAGCATCCGAATTTCTGTATACGTATACCTTTTAAAATATTTTGCAAATTACGAAAAAGGTCCTATGGAAGTTGTCACTTCCGGTGAATCGATTTTGCCCAAAATTCAGTGAGATCTTCTAGTTTGTTCAATCAATTCGTCTGAGCTGTACAGGGCCGAAATATTGTTGAAAACTGTTATTTTGTCCAAAATTTTCACTTTCTCTTAAATTTTAGAAAACTGAGCTGAGCCAGTATTGTTGCAAAATTAATTTAGAATCTTTTAGTCTGCGATGCAGAGAGACGACAAACAAAATGTGGCGGTCGGTGTTCCATAAACAAATCCACTTTTCTATAAATAAACTGATTCTAAGCATTGGGTGATATTTTTTATAATTACCCGATCAGCTGTTGAAGCACATTCGTATTTTTATTTGTTTAAATTTTAGTTAGCGCATGGCCAAGGGAACATAATGAAATTAAACCATGACCTTTCCCATCACAGTGTAATTCAATTAGCATCACAAATTACAAACAAAACAAAATGCACGATTTATTCACGTTAGATGTATGCACAGTTTATCTACGTTCATCTACCGCGTATACATTTTAATATAACGCTACGTACTGTACAAAACTAAAAATAACATTTTCTCTGCAAAATTTTCTCTTACCGCGAGAAAAACGTACAACTATATAGTACAATAACAAAAATAATTATTATTCGCTAAAATTTTAATCTCGCAAATTAATAAAAAAAAAAAAATCACAACACACATTTTTTTTTTTAAATTTTAAAATTTTCATTATTTTTCAGTTTTCTATCATCCATTGCACGTACCGCAAGCCTAACAAAAGTTTTCACACCACAAGTGCTGCAGCTCAAAAATATTTTCCTCGACTATATAAAGGATTATAAAATTTATTTTGTGCCATACACACATAAAAAACCAAATCACACAAAATGGTAAGTGTTTCCAAAAAGTGTTTATAACGAAAAAAAAAACAAAATTAAGTTGAAAAATAGTTTTCCATTTTTTCCCGATTTTGATTTGCGCGAAATTAATCAAACTCCTTATTTATAATTTTTACATACTTTGTTGGATGGTGCTACACCTTTCCATATGTGTTTTATTTACAAGCAATATTCATGTACAAGAATAATTTTTTTTTGTTTTGTTTTTTTGCTTTTGATTTTCCGGTTTAAAATTTAATTTTCTATTTTTTTATTACTGTTTGAATTTTTTATTAAATCGACACAGGAAAATTCTTTAAAGAAATTTTATATCTCAATGTAATCGTTTCTGGGTGTGCGTGTGTATATGTGTGGGGTCGCAATGTGTATAGGTCGCAAATTACACAGAGAGATAAATGAAAGAAAATTCTTATGATAACTGAAGTACGTTCGCGTATGTAACATTGAAAATTATTGTTCAAGAAAATTTTATTTTTAGATTTTTGACATTGGACTAGTTTTAATTTTATAACAGAGTTTACTGTCATGGTTTAACGAATTTCGTTAATTGTTCATATATTTTGTTTTTGTAGTATGGTTATGACAGGTTATTTTTAGCGGTTTTCGTGTTTAGGGGTTTAGTTTTGCTTAGACATTTATTTGGTACTATACATAGTCGAATTATACACGGAAATGTTTGTGAAAATATGTATTATCATACTTACGCGCGGGTGACTTTAGCGGTAAGCGCCAATTTGTATCTGTGTGTGTGTCCTATATCTAAAGTATTTTCCTCTGTTTAACCTCTGCACAAAAAATTCTATTGTAGTGCGAATATTTTGTATAAAATCGTGTGCAGATCATGTTACTTTACTTTATCTTAATATTGTATGCTGATGCGATTTATTTTCGTGATCAGTTATGCATAAATTTTTCAATGTTTTCATTTCGGTTGTTGACCCAAATTTTTCATGCACATGTTTATTTTGTGTATTGTTTATACATTAAGACTGATTGACTTGTGTCTGTATGTTGGCGTCTATTTGTCCGCAACACTTGTTTCAGTAAACAGTCTGGCAATAAGGTTGGCCGTTTTATGGTGCAGATCGGTCAAATGTTTACGATTTTCAGCAATTGTGTTGCGGTTTTTGATAATTAATGATATTGATTAATATTCTTTCAAAATTGGCCAAGCACTGCAAATATATTTTAATTTCCTAAAACTATATACGATCCTATTTAAAATTTGCCTGGTTGGGATAGACAATTTCCGCTTAGGATCATTTGGTACTATTCCATTTCAATTCAAATGATGTTGGAATTTAAAACAGAGAACGAACCAATCTATAAGAATTACGGCCAGTGGCCCTATTCTGTCTTTCTCTGCGAATAGGGAATTGGGAAAAATATTTTCATAGCATTTTTGTCAAAATTATATTTTTCTGGCCTACTGAAGGAATAAGTTTAATGCAAAAATTTTTAAAACAAAGTTAATTGGGAAACTTTTGTTCCAAAAAATTTTTATAGGGAAAAACATTTTCCCATTTAACTTTGTTTCGAAAATATTAACACCAAACTTGTTCCCTCAGTAGGCCAGAAAAATATAATTTAGACAAAAATGTTATGAAAATATTGTTCCCAATTCCCTATTCTCAGGGAAAGACAGAATAGTGCCACAGTGGCTCTATTCTAGTTTTCCTAGGGAATAGGGATTTGGGACAAATATTTTATATCATTTTCAAAAACATTACTACTAATGGTTTACCTGAAAAATGCTATAATGTGAATATTTTTCCCAAAATTCTTAAGGACTGGTTCGTTTGCGTTTTTAGTTCCACTACTTCCTTCTCTCTAATAATAATAATTTGAAATTTATATTATATTTCGATTAATTCGGAAGTGTACTAAGAGGATCGTAATTTATGGTAAAATAATTTCATTTAGGTAAAAGTGGTTAGGTGAACGAAAATTTTTAGAATGAGTATGGTGTCCGACAGATATAAGGTGGCATCATTTCTTTGTCTATTTCCCTTATTGGAATAACATATAGGTCAATACATTCCTAGAGAAAAACTAATGTGACATTTTGAATGAGATACAGATTTCTAAATATTTCTCTAATTCTTAACACTTTCTCAGAAAAAAATAAAGTAATATAAAACCTGATTATTGATTTTAAGATCTTTAAAATAAACACAAAATAAAGTGAAAATTTATAGTCCAGTGAATGAAGATTTCTTAAAAACTGTCCCAGGTACAGACCTTAATACAGTATTCGGAGTAGGTTTTGTGAAAATGACACTAAAATAGAAAGATAATCTTCGCCTAGAATTTAATTATAAAAAATGTTTTGAAATTTTACATTGGCTTAGACATTTTTAAAATTTTATTTTGCTACTAACTCTTGGGAAAAAAACATCTAATCTAAATTTCTCATAAATAATTGGGCATGTATTCAAACTCGAATATAAAAAATTTACAACAAAAACTATCACATAAAGTATAGGGAATGTATTCAGAAAATATAATTTAATGAATTTTCCTTGTCCCATACAAATTAGAATTTCTCCTTTAAAACACGATATTTCGTCTAAAATCTCTGTACAAACTATAATCTTAATTTAAAGTATTAAAATTTAGAATCAATGATAATAATATTAAAATTAAATGCAGAAATCCTTAAAATTGAAATTTTTTAAATTAAAAAAAAAAATATAAAATTTTAAATGTAACGAACATTTTTTATTAATTTGTGCGTGTGTAGTTAAAAACCTAGTTCCTATTTGTTTCGATTAATTATAATAAAGATTATCTTTAAAAACAACAACAATTTCTTAAAATTTAAAAACAATCCATTAATTTTAGCTATAGTTTGTTTAATTTTTAAGATAAAGTGCGTTCTTATTTTGAAATAATAAATCCTTTAAATCAGAAGTCAATTTTTTTCGGACATGGTATATATGCATAGTCAGCTTAAGACATTCTAAATAAATAAAAATTATCCCCATTTTAATACGATGACATAAGCCTATTTGTTATTGGCCCCGAACTTGATCAATTTTTGTAAATTTGAAATAAATGGAATTCACACATTAACTTTATCGAGGATTGGCCAGCTCACCGAGATTTCCCAAGGACATGGTATATATGAATAGTCAGCTTAAGACATTCTTAGCAAATAAAAATTATCGCCATTTTAATACGATGAGGTAGACCCATTTGTTATTGGCACCGAACTTGATATATTTGTGTAAATTTGAAATAAATGGAATTCACACATTAACTGTATCAAGGATTGGCCAGCTCACAGAAATTTCCCAAAGACATGGTATATATGCATAGTCAGCTTAAGACATTCTTAACAAATAAAAATTATCGCCATTTTAATACGATGAGGCAGACCCATTTGTTATTGGCACCGAACTTGGTAAATTTTTGCAAATCTGGAATAAATGGAATTTACATATTAAATGTATCGAGGATTGGCGACCTCATAGGGATTTCTCAAGGACATGGTATACATGCATAGTCAGCTTAAGACATCCTTAACAAATAAAAATTATCGCCATTGTAATACGATGAGGTAGACCCGTTTCTTATTGGCACCGAACTTGATATATTTTTGTAAATTTGAAATAAATGGAATTCACACATTAACTTTATCGAGGATTGGCCAGCTCACAAAGATTTCCCAAGGACACGGTATATATGCATAGTCAGCTTAAGACATTCTTAACAAATAAAAATTATCGCCATTGTAATACGATGAGGTAGACCCATTTGTTATTGACCCCGAACTTGAAAAATTTTTGCAAATCTGAAATAAATGAAATTTACACATTAACTGTATCGAGGATTGGCCAGCTCACAGAGATTTCCGATGGACATGGTATATATGCATAGTCAGCTTAAGACATTCTTAACAAATAAAAATTATCGCCATTTTAATAGGATGAGGTAGACACATTTGTTATTGGCACCGAACTTGATATATTTGTGCAAATCTGGAATAAATGGAATTTATACATTAACTGTATCGAGGATTGGCCAGCTCACAGGGATTTCCCAAGGACATGGTATATATGCATAGTCAGCTTAAGACATTCGAAACAAATAAAAATTATCGCCATTTTAATACGATGAGATAAGCCTATTTGTTATTGGCCCCGAACTTGATCAATTTTTGTAAATTTGAAATAAATGGAATTCACACATTAACTTTATCGAGGATTGGCCAGCTCACAGAGATTTCCCAAGGACATGGTATATATGCATAGTCAGCTTAAGACATTCTTAACAAATAAAAAATATCCCCATTTTAATACGATGAGGTAGACCCATTTGTTATTGACCCCGAACTTGAAAAATTTTTGCAAATCTGAAATAAATGAAATTTACACATTAACTGTATCGAGGATTGGCCAGCTCACAGAGATTTCCGATGGACATGGTATATATGCATAGTCAGCTTAAGACATTCTTAACAAATAAAAATTATCGCCATTTTAATAGGATGAGGTAGACACATTTGTTATTGGCACCGAACTTGATATATTTGTGCAAATCTGGAATAAATGGAATTTATACATTAACTGTATCGAGGATTGGCCAGCTCACAGAGATTTCCCAAGGACATGGTATATATGCATAGTCAGTTTAAGACATTCAAAACAAATAAAAATTATCGCCATTTTAATACGATGAGATAAGCCTATTTGTTATTGGCCCCGAACTTGATCAATTTTTGTAAATTTGAAATAAATGGAATTCACACATTAACTTTATCGAGGATTGGCCAGCTCACAGAGATTTCCCAAGGACATGTTATATATGCATAGTCAGCTTAAGACATTCTTAACAAATAAAAATTATCGCCATTTTAATATGATGAGGTAGACCCATATGTTATTGATCCCGAACTTGATAAATTTTTGTAAATCTGAAATAAATGAAATTTACACATTAACTGTATCGAGGATTGGCCAGCTCACAGAGATTTCCCAAGGACATGTTATATATGCATAGTCAGCTTAAGACATTCTTAACAAATAAAAATTATCGCCATTTTAATACTATGAGGTACACCCATTTGTTATTAACCCTGAACTTGATCAATTTTCAAAGAAATAAGGTGTTCTATCGGTGTTTTCTCGCATATCTTCAATTGAATTTAATTAAATAAATTCAATAAGATTTCCGGCTGCTCGGTGTTATCTGGCATATCGTCAATTGGATTTAGTTAAATAAATGCTATGAGATTTTCGGCTGCTATTGTATCTTCGATACAGTGAATGTAAATTTCATTTATTTCAGATTTGCAAAAATTTATCAAGTTCGAGGGCCAATAACAAATGGGTCTATATCGTATTAAAATTGGGATAATTTTTATTAGGATTTCTTAAGCTAACTATGCATATTTGCTATGTCTTTCGGAAATCTCTGTGAGCTGGACAATCCTCGGTAATTCGAGGATAACTCGAAACTATTCGAATAGTTGTAATTTTGAACTGAAGATGAAAATTATATTTTTCGAAATTGATATTGAAAATAAAATTCTTGTATTGTCACTATAAGGTAGAAATAATTACAAAATGTTTTAATTATAAAATTTCAAAAGTGACGAAAGTTATACAGTATTGGGATCATGTTTTCCCACTATCAAACCAGGCCAAGACAAATATTTTTTTGTTATTGTCATTGCCGAAGTCACTAGTTTACTAAATGTGTGATAAGAAGCAGTCGCTTAAACAGTCCTAACATTGCTTTTGTCAACTGTTTTAGTAATACATGTGCATTTTTGTAATATCGACAAATTTTGTAGTCCGCCATGTTTTGTTATTTTTTAATTTTGTCGAAAACTTCACAGTCGTTACAAATATTAAAGTAAAGAAAAAGTCGAGGCTTTGATTAGTTTCGCGGAGAGTAATATTGTTCGTTCATTGTATTAGTATTCCGTTCTATGGAAAGTGATTCTAATGTCAGGTACTGTCCTTTGCACATGATGATTGACGTTCAAATTTATCTTTTCAAGCAGGTCAGATGAATCGAGACCCGATACCTAACCTAAGTTGAGGACGTCTATACCTCGATTGTAACTCTCCTAAAGCAAAAAGAAAATATTTATGTTGCACTGCATACGAAACATACACGTGATGAGGGGCCACACTTATGGCATGCTCCAAGAGGAGCGAACAAGGGTTGTGTACAGAGGACGTATACGTAAGGATCATAAAACCCTTTAGTCTGCTTAATGAAACGAAGTGCAAAGTATCACAGATAGTTTTGTTCTCGAATGCCTGACTAATATATTTGGTAATTGATTAGTAATTATAGTAAGCTCAGTGAGATTAGTGATTGTGGAACGACCTTTGAGGAAATCATGATGAATATCAGACCGCAACAATTTATAATGAGAGTGTAGAGTGACTCATGAACGTTGCTTTCGAACAATTTTAGAATTCAGGGTAGACACATGTGATTTGTAGTCTATCTTATGAGTAGATACAACAACAGCGTCTTTCAATCGGAAAAATCCTTATTAAGATCAATTTTTGGAAAGGGCAGTAAGTGGCTTAACCAGACTACACCACTACACTCTTTGACTGTAAACCATCGGGGCCAAATCTTTTATGTTAGTAGTTGTCTCAACCACAGTGTTGTAATCAATCTGCCTGGAAACTAAAGAAGATTAAACGCTGTTTTTTATTTACTTGAAAATTGCCTCCGTCGAGATCTTAGATAATTTTGAAGAATTATTTTTTTTATTTGAATGATCAAGGTTATAATAGACCGAAACATTAAAATTATTAATAAAATTAATAAATTATTAATTATATTAGTATTACCTTGTTTTGAATAAAAGGTGTACGGGACTAGATTGGTTTCTGTAAAACTAGTGTGGCCAACGTTCGGAAAATTAAAGATCCAGCTGCCTTTTGAAGTTATTTGAACGTTTCTGATCTGAATTAATCTGAAGTGATCAATTGGCGTTGTAAACTCAACAGCTTTTATTAGAAGCTTGTAGGTGATAACTTGATCGGTATCGCAAATGTAGGACAGCATTATTATAACATCAACAATATACAACATCGAATGAAAGACTTTGAGTTGCAAAGAACACTTCACGATGTCTTATTCACAGTCCTCTTAAGTTCTGATTCTTATAGCCATAGTGCCTAGTCGGTTTTTCTTCATAAATATTTTTATTTAAATATTTATTTACTTTGAAGGTGTTCCTAACCATATTAGGATATAATTGTATAATTGACGTTGATAATCGTTAATTTTAGTTATTATCAAGGATGTGTAGACAACTGCCTACTACTCACCGATAAAATCTATTGCGAAATCGGAAATTTTTTGAAGCAGTGTTATATTCCATTCGAGCGTCGGTTGCTGAGATTTCTGTATTTTTTCTAGAAACCATCTCTGTCAAGATATTTAAGTTAAAGGGATTCTTGACCTAGTATCATCTCAAGCAGTGATTGTCAGCCAGTTTTTTAGACATTAGTTTTCCAAGTCAATATGATTTTATCTAAGCATTTCATTATAAAGGTGATAGTGGATTTGAAAATGAATAAATAATCTACATTCTTGAATTGCTGATATGCGGTTGTGGTTTAGCTCCACGATTTATGAATGAAATATTCGTGACCATTAGCCTAACATTGGGGTATGGCTCCGTAAAATTATGTAAAGATCTTATTTCGATAAATCCCATTCCTATACATTCCAGTGAGTAGATTTCTATTACATCAGTTTCTGGTTGAAAGGCAGTTGAGGATTTCCATTGTGATAAATGCCATTGGTCCCTAGGTTCAAGCTCCCGTTTCCCTGGTCTCCGCATTATTTGTTGATTAGTTAGTGTACTATATAGAGGCGTGACTAGTTTGGGTGGTTACAATAATTTCTACTAATTCTTTGTGAAGATTTTGAAATCTTATTTGCTTTATTAAATTTGATATTTTTCTGTCTTGTCCCTGGATTATTCTATATTGCTTTGATTTGATTGATATTCTTTAGTTGTATAAATTGACCAATTATTACGTAAGGGGTTTCTACAGCGCGTGGTCCAATTCATGATAATAAAATAATAATTATTACTATTAATCAAAAATAATTTGGTTCTGGGATGGAATTGTAATCCTCAAAATTTACCAGTATGAGTAAAAGGTAAAACAAATAAAATGTTTGCTTAGGGTGGGGGTCGTTTGTCTACTGTCAAAGTCCCGCAATTAAATGCCGCTTTTCAGAACTCAGAATATCAAAATCCCGCTTTTTCTAAAACCCACTTTTAGCAAACCGGCTTTCCAATATCCCGCTTTTCAAAATGCAGAATCGTATCTTGCTGAAATCTTGAAAAAATTATCTATTTACATTTTTATTAAGAACACGCCCAATATTGGTCTTGGCAAATTATGGGATGTGGTTTGCATTTTAACATGAATTTTCCAAGAATTTTTGGAATTTGGCCATGCTCAATAGACCTAGACTACTCCTTAACCAATTATTGTCAAGTTTGCAGAATTGAATTTGGATTCTAATTTGAATTTTGAACCAAGTTTTGTCGTGCTGAATGTAACTAAGCCATTCCTCAACAAATTAAGGTCAAATTTGGCATATACAACTGGATTAGGATTTTAACGTGATTTTAATGTGTAGTTATGGAATTAGACCATTCTCAATGGAACTTGCTCATTTCTTAACCAACCGTAGTATCGTAGTCAGATTTAGGTTATAGAGCTGGAGAATTTTGCTATTTCTTACCCAATTATTATCATATTTGATATATCGGTCTAGATTGGGAATTGTAACATGAATTTTGAACTCACGAACTTCGAAATTACTTAAACAAATACATTTTATGCTTTTTAAAATATTTTTTTATGAATTCGGGTGCACGAAAAATAATATTTGGAAAAGCGGGCTTTTGATAATCAGGATTTTGAAATTCGTGCTTTGATTTTAAAGTTTTGAAAAACGGACAAACCGCCTCAACCCGGTGCTCAATTATTTATTTAATTGCAGCTATATTTATTGCGAAAACACGGCAATTTGAGTAAAATGACATGACAAATGAAAGGTTTCACTCAAACTTGTTTGACAATTGAAGCATTTCACTCTCTTTTTTAACATTGTAAGGAGGTTTCCAGATCTTTTTATAGGAACTTATTATACTAATTTGGATATAGGCTCATATTCCATTATTCGACAAATGAAAGATTTCACTCTACCTAATCACTCTACCAAGTTCTACCTAACTTGGCCAAAATCTAAAACTTCAGCCAAGTTTTATCACAATTCAGCTCTACAACCTAAATTTGACTATAATTGGTTAAGAAATGTTCAAGTTGCATTTATATATGGTCTAATTCCAGAACTTCACGTTAAAATCCCAATCCAGTTACCAATTTTAACCATAATTTATTAAGGCGGCCTACTTACATTTAGCACGACCAAATTCCGAAAATTAGTTCAAAATTCAAGTTAGAATCCAAATTTAATTCTGCATTTAGGGGATGGTCATGGTCCATTGAGCATAACCAAATTCCAAAAATTCTTATTGAAATGCATAATCACACACACACACACACAATTTGACAAAGCACAATCACTAAATGGCCGAGTTCTTAATAAAAATGTAGATAAGAAATATTTTAATATGTCTTAAAAAAATATCCCGCTTTTGGGTGGGATTTTTTAAGGTTCCAGCAAAATCAGGATTTAAAAACGCCGGGTTTTAAAAAAACGGCATTACAAAATTATTATATCCCGCCATTTGAATAGCGGGATATTGCAAAGCGGCATTGCGAAATGAGGGATTTACAAAAGGTTGGGATTTTGATAATACGGACTTTCGACCCGATCCTTGGGCAACAAAACGCAAAGTTTTTGCAATGTAAAAACTTTTATACGTGCGAGCCGCCGTAGTTTCAATAATAAAATTTAAATTTACTACAACCAGTTGTCACACCGTTTTAAAGCCACAAAAACAGATTAAACAGACAAAAATAAAATTTTGTTTTATTTTATATATAATTAACGTTTTCAATCGCCGAGTGGCCATCATCAGATTTTGTGTGCAACTGAATCGAAAACCTTAGGTTTAACCTGATATGTACAAAAATACATTTACATATTTAACGGGTGCGGCAACTTTTAGCAAAATGCCAATTGTATCGTTGGTTGTGTGGTCAGTGGCGCCTAATGGCGGTTAAGTCTTCCTCTTCAATCGAAGGGAATAACAAGTCAGTTAACACAGCACGATAACGGTCGCTATTGACTGTTAGTGCCACTTCTTGCTCATTTTAGAAAAATCGTGCCATGATGCCTTTGGACTACATTTCACACCAGTCACCCGTTTTGGGTGTACCGGCTTTTATGCGCCCCAAATACGGCAATTTTGATTATTTACATAACCGCCAAGGTGAAAATGAGCTTCCTTGGGAAAAATGGTTTTTTGGAATTAAGGTTTTCAAAATTTCCCAACGTTGATTAAGAGAATATCGACCGATTTCGTTCACCAAGAATATTAGAACTATGTGTGGCGAAATAACCGCTAGTTCAAAAATGAACCAAAAGATGTCGCACTCTTTAAACATATAGCAATATTCAGAAAAGTGTATAATGTAAATAATTTACTTATGCATGTTAAAAGTTGTTGTTTGAGCACTGTGGAAGGTTGATTGTTCATCTTATTGATCCTGTGGCACTATATTTTGGTAATTCCCCGGAAATATGGAATTGGGGAAAGAATTTTTATGTAATTTTTATTTAAACATTTTTTTCTAGTATATTGCGGTAAAAAGTTAGTATTAATTTTTCTGAAAACAAAATTAAATAGGGAATAATTTTCCCTGCCAATTTAAGTATTAAAAAATTATTCCCAATTTAGAAATATTTACAGCAAACTTTCCCTATTCCCAAGACATTACCAGAACAGTGCCACTGGAGGGTGAATATTTCAAATGGGGTCGGTACGAAAGTTCGAATTTCAATATCACGAATTATCAATATCCCGCTTTTCAAAATCACGCTTTTTATACTCCCGCTTTTTAAAATCTCACTTCTGTTAAAATCGTAAAAATTTTAAAAAGTGGGACATATTAAATACTTTTTTATCTACATTTTTATTAAGACCTAGGCCATTGTAAAGTATTTTGGATTTTGGTATATAGAAATTTTGAAATTTTTGCTGTGCGCCAAACTGTAAGGTAAAAGTCAATTTCAAATAAATGTTTCGTTAAATTTAATTATTTTTCGAAAACGCTATGGCAAACTGATCGAAAATTCTGTCCTAAAACTGGTTATTACCGTAGTAAACGATTTACCTTAAGTTTGGCACACAGCCTGTATAGGGATTTTTATATTTTTTTTTATTGGAATTTGTGGTTTAGAATTTTTATTTTGAAATTCTGGATTTGGCGAATCGTACCAAACCCGTTCTGGAAATCAGCCATTCTAAATTTAGAAAGTTTCTGATTAAATTATGATTAAATTTGGTATGTAACACTTGATACGGACTTTAACATGAATTTTGAATGTAGTTCTAGAATACGACCATCCTGTTCGAAACTTGAGCAATTTCTATCCTATTATTGCCAAATTTGGTATTCAAAAGTGGATTTGGATTTTAAGGCTGTGTTTCAAACTTAGAATAAATCATTTGCTATGGTAAAACCGGTTTTAGGGCAGATTTTTTGATCAGTTTGCCATAGAGTTTTGAAAAATAATTGAATTTACCGAAAAATTTACTTAAAATTGACTTTTACCTTAAGTTTGGACGATGCAGTTGTAGTAAATTTAAATTTTGCAATATAAATTCTAAGATATCTTCTCAATGTTCTTTGGGGCTAATTCAGATTTGCATGCGATACATGTTTGACACGTTCCTCTAAATGTAACCTTCCACTTCTTACAATGTTCGAAATACAATGAACTACTTGAGTTAAATTTTTCAGGTGTCATATAATTTAAATCGCTCTAATAAAACGAAGTGAGACTACTATAAGAGGGAACCATCGCTAGTTTTACTGAAGTTGGTATAAATTGTGGAAATTTGACCAAAACTTTGATTACAAATAACATGACGCAGTCTTTGCAAAAATAATTGAACAATTTAAAAAATAAGTTGGTAATGTTGGATAAATAAAGGAGATTCTTCATATTTCCCTCACACGGAGAATTAATGTAATTAGTTTTGACACCGATCATTTGCAATGATAAAACATATCTGAGATTTCCCCTCGTCTTGAGTAGCTAATGCCTAAATACTAAACTTTTAATCCCATTTTACAGTGTTCTTTCATATTATTCTTTCGGAGCTGAACATATGCACGCTTAAAACCAATAATATTTTTGCAAGATATTTTCCCATCCAAACAAAATAATCCCACTGCGTACAAATCTATTGAAATTCCAATAATAATAAAAATTCAAATAATTATCCAATTTTTGTAAATACTAGTATCGTAGAAAAATTTTTTGAGTAAAAATTTGCTGCAAAATTCGATTAAATTTTATTATTAAATAAATAAAATAATTTAAATATTTATAAAAGCAAAATAAAATTTTATTAAAATTAACTTTTTTTTTATTTATTGTTGTTATTGTAATATTTTTAATTTTCCAAAAATACATTAAAGAGATTAAAATGAGAGAAACTTGGTAATTTCATTTTACTTTCGAATATTCGTTCTCCATGATCGTCACGTGAACGATCGCCAGTGAAAACAAAAATATTATGGAAATTTTTTTGATTATAATATAAACCATTTTATTTTGTGAGCGAGATTGATTGTTTCTGTTCATGACGCGGAGATAATTACCAGGTGCACGCTGGCCTGTCAAATTACAGAAGCAAATAAGTTTTCAATCAAAATCGATAAATCTTTAATTGAAACGTATAACATATTTAATTAAAACATTTGGCTAATTTTAATTTAATTCAATTAAAAAATTTTTTGTAATGCGGAATATTTTTTTGTGAAGTGAAATTAATTATTTACATGTTCTTTGGCGCGCACACACACACACGATCGATGTTTCCTATTATGCATATTTTTATGTTTTACTTCCAAATATTTACAAATAGGATGTGGGTGGGTAAACAGACGTATATAAAGATCATATATAAACATATAAGTACAAAGTCTATAAGACAAATATATATAAAAGATTGTGACAAGATGGTTGGAAATGGTAGATGGCAGTATAAGCAATTAATGAAATACTTGATGAAATATCGGTTTACTTTTAAAATGTAGAAAATGTAGTCTACTTTCTGATGCTGGGTCCGTTTTTCATTATTTTTGTTTTTTTAATGACATTTTTTTGAGTCAAACAATAATGTTTTACTGAGAAAAAAATCTCAAACTTTTAAGGCTGCCAACGAATTTTCCTAATGTTTCATTCACGAACTCAAATAAGCCACGATTTGTACAGAATTTAGAAACTTTGAGAATGAGACTATTAAAATTGATGTACGACAAATCGCCGTTGAGTTATTGCCAGTTTTAGCGAACTATTTTTTCCCACAAAATGTGTTTTTATTAAGAAGTTTGATACACCATTTTTCGTGGAGTGCTCAGCTTACAAGATAAATTTACGATTTTTGTCATGTTTTTCCAAAAAATTTGGATTCGTGAATAAAACATCAGGAAAGTTCGTTTGTAGTCTTAAAGTTTAGGACTTTTTTTTGTTTGACTCCAAAAAGTCCTAAAAACAAAAATAATAAAAAACAGACCCCATCATCAGAAAGTAAACTAAATTTCCTACATTTTCAAAATAAAAAAGCGTTTGAAAATAATGTATTTTTTCTAAAAATTTTACTGTTGCGTTTTTTGTTTTGCGCTGTATATTTCATTAATTGCTTATATTGCCATCTACCATTTCCAACAATCAGAAGTGACAAGTTCAGTTGCAATTGTGAAATTATTAGTCAAATTTTCTAGCTGATGTTATTTAATTTTCATGGTGTCAAAACTTCGAATAGCCATCTTCAACCACGCCCACAAGACGAGCCACTCAAGTGGACATCATTAGACTTGTTGTATAAGCAAAATTATCGTTTTAGGTCACTATAAATTTGCTTGTGCTGGGTTGTTTGCTTGATCCTTTATGTCCTCTTAAAGTCACTCTTTGGTACAGAATTATGGAAGAAAACGCGTCAGCGTTACGAAATCATGGTCAATTGGCCGATGAGCAAGCCATCCAAGAAATGGAGAAATTTTCGTCAGATATTTTGACAGGATCTCTGATTTATATGATTTTATTTTTAGCCTTTTAGTCTAAATTAGGAGGTTTATTTTCTGGTATGAACTCTGCATTACCCATTCGTTTCCAAGAATGATAATTAGCACCGGCGAATATTCATTCTAAAATTTAAAACTCTCCTTTAATAAAGATTTACTTTAGACTCTAGAAATTTTTATTTCCTCATTTGTCTTAAATTAATTACAAACTACATCACGAAAAGCTATAGCTGTAATTGCATTTTGATAGCCAACAGTTCCATTAGAAGAGACGTAAGAAGATGCCGTAAACAAATATCGGGAATCTGCACTGAAGTTCCATCCCATATCCACTGTATTGTTTTTTATTTGATCTCTTCCAATCGGTTTTTTTTACCTTAACACAACATTACAACCAAAAAGAAGCATTTAAATGAGTATTCGCCATAATCTTATTTTGGCTTAGATTGTTTGTAGTTTGTCATATCATTGAGTGGTACACATATCTCTTTACATATAGTGGATATCTTATTTTGTGAGAAACTAGGATCAATTTATAAATAATTATGTCTTACGTAAGACATAAAAATTTGGTGGTCTTTTTGGTCACAGACTACGCGCAGAATACGGAAAGTCTCATATTTAAAACTAATTTCAAAACAAACTCAAAAAGTCTTACCTAAGACCATTTTGCAGTCAGTGACTGTGCTTCAGAATCGGGATATAAATCGTTTTTTTCTAAAAATAAAAATGCAGTGAACAGAGTAAATCTCTAATTAGGTTGAATAATAAAACAGAAAGTATTTTTCGACGGCGCATAGGGGTTGAATTAAAAAATATTGCAAATTCTTTCCAAAAAATTGTATGGGTGTGAAGTTTCTAACAAAAAAATAACAGCAATATGTATACGAATCAAATAAGAAAATTCTTGAAAATTGCATACGTTAGTTTTTACACTGTTAAACACATTGCTGAAAGAGACAGCTCTAAGGTATTATAAAGAGATGAACCCTCGCCATGTTTTTTCAAATAAGAAATAAATTAAAAATTCATTTCGTCTCTTTCTAATGATATTCAGCTCACTCGCTCTTTCATGTATAACTAATATTGGATTCTGATTTATGTAAATAATAATTTTGATAAAACAATTAAATTTTCCATCGCCAGATTTATGTTTAAATAAAACTCGTTTATTTAAAAAAAATAGGTGGCATATTTTAAAGTTCCAATGACAGACCACCGTAAAGTTTATACCAAACGGATTGGTGGCACCTTAAGATATTTGAGTACTTAGAACATATTCACTGAGTTTGTGCCAAAATGTCACTATTAATATAGGCCTAACCTTTCGGTTTGGTTTCGAAACGAATAGGTCGCGATAGATTTTTTTGAGTAAAACTCGTACATGGAATTAAATGAGTGGCGTACGTTGAATGACCAATAACAGGACATCGCAGAGTTTGTACCAAAATTTTATTATATACTGATGCCACCTACGGATTTAGCCTTTCAAATGACATCAGTCACATTCCAAAACGGATTGACGTCGGAAGATTTTTGAGTAGAATTTCTGAGAAGATTTTATGAGTAGAAAGAACAAATTAATTCAAATTCAAATACGCAATAGCCTCATGACCAGCTACCAGGCTACTACCCCACCTACCAAATCAACGTCGGATGTCCAGGTTAGGGGTTGCTGAAGCGGGCGTCTGTCTTGTATCAATCAGCTCGTTATATATGTGAGAAGTGAGAGTTGGATCGTAACCTCTAAAGACTGAAGAACGCTATTTATGGGTTTTCATTCCATGTTTAGTCAAATTACAAGGTAAAACAATTCTCGGAGGAGATCGCTGATCCCGTTGTCAGGTACCAAGCCTAACGCGTGATAAAGTGTTCCATCAACAACTAGCCGGAGGGTTTCTTAGAGGAATACCCCGTAAGTATAACGAAGCCGAAACTAGAAGACGAGAACAACGGACCGAAATGGACAGAAACCCACAGTGTAGGAGGCAAAAATCATTCTTCCGTTCTATATCCTTAGAAGAAGAAGAAATGTTAAGCTTAAAAGAAGTGTCTGATAAAAGTGGCATTTTGGTACAAATCCTGCGATGTTCTGTTATTGGCCGATTAAATGTTACCACTAAACAAAGTCTTTCAATCAGTTTTACCCCCAAAAATCATTCGCGATCAATTGGTTTGGGAAGTCAGCAATGTCATGTGAAAGGTTAATTCTATAGGTGTCATCCGTATATAACAAAATTCAGTAAGAAACTCTGCGATGTCTTGTTATTAAAAGCATACCACTCAGATTCCATGACGGCACTTAATAAATTCTACTCAAAAATTTCAATGTCATTTGAAAGGTTACACATTTTGTTAAGTTAAGTCCATTTGTATATAATGAAATTTTGGTACAAACTCTACGATGTCCTGTTATTGGTCAATCAAAGTCCGCTACTCAACTAATTCCATGAACGAGTTTCCCAACTAATTCCATGAACCAAACCTGTTTTATTTGTAGATTATGATCATACTTAAAAATGAGAAATGTTACAACTTGAACGAACGTGGAAAAAATAAGTTTCCATACAAAATGCATTTAGGTACTAATCACTCAAATTAAGATATTTTTTTCTTCACTCATATGAGGGTGAAAACCGTAGATAGTAATGAAATGACGGTATGCTTCTCTTAATTATAATAAGAAAAAAACTAATTTTTGTTTTCATAAGTTTTTTTATTTCACTCAAAATTCTTATAAGACATATTTTAACAGTGTACTTACTCATACATATTTATTTTTGTTAATTGTTAGAAATGGCACTACCATAAATTTTTGTGTGTCAATAAACCCGATGCAAAAAAAAAAATAGAAAAATACAGTCTTGGCTAAAAGTATTGAGCACCCATGATATCTTACAATTTGTTTGGGAGTATCAATTTGAAATAAATTGAAACAATTTTTATAGACAATTTTTATTTCAGAAATTCTTACAAGTTTTTTTACATTCTGCAGGACGTATGGCGCTACATTCTTGGTGCAGACAGCGTTTCAGATCATCTTTGTTATTTATTGTGTAGCGCCTGACTCTGCGTTTTAATAAACTTCATAAATGTTCTATGGGAAAAAAATTTGGCAAACATGGAGAAAGATTGCCAAAAATTTTCTTTTGAAAGTATATTGTGCTGCGTATACGTTGAATACGGTAGTGTCTTTATTTATTGTAATACACCATGATTTAAGACAATTATAAAATTAACTACACAGAAAATTATTTTGAAGTAAAAAACTCAAGTTCAACTATGTACAACACGAATGTATAAATTCGTGCCCTTGTTTATATTTATACTTTTGACGTTAACATTATTTATGTGTTTGTAAACGTCAAAAAAATTTCTCGAAATGTTGAGATTTCTGATAATTGATTGCGATAAAGAAATGTTGGGGTGAACATGTTGTGGCCAACACCCGGTTTTCTTTTACCTTTCTTTAATGTGGTAAATCGTAGATTTCGAATACACCACATTTCATTTCTAAAGCAAAAATTAAACTTACCGAACCTTTCGTAAAACGGTCTTGTATAATCAAAAATCATTATTCCTGCTTAAATTTCAGAAAACCAACAAGGTCCTTGTTTAAAATTTAATCTTTAAATTTATTTGAACTTTAAATCCTTTGTCGTTTTTTGTAAAAGCTAAACTTTCCAACATCATTTCAAAAATTGAAAAAGCGCCTATTGACGTTGCCACTTTCGTTACACAGATTCCCTCCAAATTTCGCTCCGATCTCCCAACTAATGGAAAAGCGTAAGTATGATCACCCCGCTTAAGAAATCCATCTGGGCTGTACAAAGATCGAATTTAAGTTGAAATACATTTTTTGGCAAAAATCGCCGCTTTAATTTTGGGATTTTGGTCTGGACTGGTATTATTGCAAATTTAATTAAAGTTTTAGGTTATAATCGTTTTTCTCGAACTACTTTTCAAAATATTTGCAAAAACCGAAAAAGCTCCTATGGATGGGCCAATTTCGACCAACAGTCACAGAGATTTCCAAAATTATGGAGAAAGCTTAAGTATGAATTTTCATTACGATCAGTCAATCCTCTGTACACAGGCCGAATTTAACTTGAAAAACAGATTTCTGCCAAAAATCGTCATTTCCGCTTAAATTTTGAAAAACTGATGTGAACCGATTGAAAATTCTCTGGTGGAAGCTACCACTTCCGGTGGATGAATCTCGGCCAAATTCCACTGCAATCGCCCTATTTATGGGAAAAGGTAAGTTTTGTTCTGATCAGTCAATTTTTCGGGCCGTACAACCCAAATTTAGGTTGACAAAAATTTTATTAATTTTTGACAAAAATCGTCATTTCCGCTTAAATGTTAGAAAACCGATATTCTTGCAAAATTAATTTGATATACTTTTCAAAATATTTGCAAAAAACGAAAAAGCTCCTATGGAAGCTGTAACTTCTGATGGACCAATTTCGGCCAAATCACTGCTATCTCTCAATTAATAGAAACAGTTTAAGCATGAAGTTCCATTCCGATCAATCAATCAATCCGTCAAAAACTGTCATTTCTGGTTAAGCTTTGGAAAGCTGATCAGGATCGAAATTATTGCAAAATTAAATGGATATACTTTTCGAATCATTTGCGATACAACGATAATGCTCCGGTGGATGCTGCCACTTCCGATAGACTAATTTCAGCCTAAAGTCACTGTGGTCTCCAAATGTATGGAAAAAGCTAAGTATGAGTTTCACCCCAATCAATTAATCCGTCTGGGTTATAAAGAACAAACAACATTTACACTGCACGACATCACACATACACGCACTCACTGATTTTTTAAAAACTACTCCTTTTGACTTCCCGTTAAAGCAATGGTAAATCTGCAAAAATCTCGAGGTCGTAAATGTAGTATGGACATTTTTTTTTTGATCTCAGACGAATTTTCAGAATTTGCTACTATTAATATTAGCGTGGAAGTAATCATAATAAAATATAGGATGTCATGATGCGTGCTTATTGACAATTTGAAAAAAAAACAGTATAATATTTGGCCATCGATTTCCATAAAAAAAAAAAATCATTTTGACATTTAAAATTTAACAATGCAGAAATTATGCAAATATTGGCACTCAAAAATCCAAATAACCAATTTGGACAATTCCCATTGCAAATTTGCGTACAGTTGCAATTGCAAATGTGGAAAGGTGGGTTGCCCTTGTTATGATTGCCATGTGGCCACTGTTAAACGTAACCAACTAGTTTTGTATCACTGCCATCATCACGTGCATTACCATCATCAAAAAGCATGCCAATGTTGTGATAAAAAGCCGTGCTGCATTTGCTCCCGAATCAAGGTAATAATATATTTTTTTTGGCACATTTATTTTTCAGTACCGATCTAAGTTGTTTTGTATTTTCTTGTCAACGCATCGATTCAATCAAATTTTCTGTTATAATGTTTTGGCATTTTGACCGGATATGGTCAAAAAACTCTTTTATTTATTAAAGAAAGTAAAATTAAAAGTTATATATAAAATTTTTTTATAAAATATGAGAAAAATGTGGTGTGGTAATCTGTTGCGAAGCCTTTTTTATCAAGCGTCTAGAAATGGCCCGAACTTAAATCCGATTATAGACTCATCGAATAACATGCTTGGCTATTTTAATGGTTCATGGGGTTATTTCGGATGCGGATGGAGATGCTACAATTGCTACGCAATGCCCGAGAATTTCACAGAGCTTATTGATGTGGGTAAAGTACGAGTGCGTGATAGAAAAGTAATCGATCCTGCGACTTCATTTCATTGCCATCATCATATGCATATGCATGGTGACACGAAATGTTATTGTTGTGAATCCAATTTATGCTGTTACTGTGAGCGGAAGGTAGGGGCATTACATGTTAATTATATAAATAATTCAATCAAATTTGTCAAGGCCATTTCTCAAGGCTAATTCAATTACGTAATTCATTTCCTATCTTCAAACAAATGTGATCGTTTTCATACTAGCGTTCTTAATTGGTCTTCGCCATGTGGGTGGTGGGTATTTGGTGCTGCTTTCGTAAGTTTAACTTGCATTTGTAAATCAGGGCTATGTGGCAATACATAATTTATAGTACCATGTCGAAAATTCTCACCAGAACCATCCGGTCGCGCTGTAGCGATGTTTCATACATATTTCTCATTACCAAACTCTCGTATTGGGCACGTAGCAAATATTTAAATTTCAATAGTGGTCTGATGAAGTATAAAACCTGATCATTTTTAGAAGACTGCTCCACTGACTGAGGTCAAATAACATGTATGTTCCTTGCCACTCAAATTTTCGATCTGATGCGATTCGCTGCGATTTTAGATACGCCACAATTTTTTTTCTGCATATAATATTGAGATTTGTCTACTACAATTTTCACGTAAAAGGCTAGGGAAGAAATGTCAACATTCAAATTTTGCAGGAATTGTGTTAATATTAAAATATATTCAGCTAATTATTTTTTATGGCGTATTTTTATTAAAAACAAAATTTGATATTTCTGGCTTTGTAAACATATATTGTTATCTTTTGCTAAAAATATTTGTACAGCTAATAAAAGTACGAGTTTAAAATCTATGGATATTTGGTACATTTTATGGCAACAAAAAAATGTTGCCATTAAAAATACTTAGCTGAATATATTTTATAGCAACAATCTCAATTTTATTTATATTTCGTTTATATTTAAAAAGGGTTTCACTACATTTTCTAGTTACCTTCGGATTGACTGATTGATTCATTGCGACCTGTTCCTACGGGGGAATGGAATGTTCAAAATTCCTCCCTTCGTCTATTTTTACAATTTCTTTTATTCCCATTCGGTTAGCTAAATTTATATTAAGCAAGCAAAGGTTGCTTGACGTTGATAACGTCGGTCCAAAATTTCTTAACCGAACTTCTTAACCAATTTTAATGAAATTTGAAATGAGGAAATAGAAGCGGATTATAAATGGATTTTTGACAGCTCTGGAATATTTCCAACATGAACAAAACTAAGCTACGTCTTAACTATTTGGGATTGAGATTGGCCGAATTCTGGAAAATAGAACAATGACACAGTACGAATCTATACTTTTCTGTTTTGAATCAATAACTAGACGGAAATAAACGGTTCATTTATTGGGTTTTCCTGCCAATCATTTCTTTATATTTTTATCCCTGATTTAGTACTGGACCCCTATTTGGGTATTCGATATCGAACAATGGAGCGACGTTATCGAACAATCGTTATTTGTGAATTCAACGACGTATAAAATGAAAAGGAACAACAACAAAAAATACGCCAAAATTCATCAAGATGTTGATGACCAAAAAAATTTTGCTTGTTATTATTTAACAGTGTACGTTTCTATTTTCGATCGAATTCCTAAATACCAATTCATGTTCAAATCGAATTCCCAAGTAGGGGCCCTGGGCCGTAGTCTTGAAATCGGTGAAAATTTCCCCATTCGGAATACAATTTGTTTTGAAATTCTCCATGTTATTCGAATTTTTCGCCGGCAACCTTAATCATTTTTAATTTTTTTTTTTTTTTAAATTAAGAAACATAATGTTTTCTCCCTACTAAGGGAAAAATTACGACTGGGTAAATCGATTCGAAATTTTTCCCTTAGTAGGGAGACAAATATTAGTAAACTTGAAAACAAATTTAAAAAAAATGATTAAAGTAGCAAGCGAAAAATTCGCTTAGTATAGAGAATTTCAGAGCAAATTGTATTCTGGTTGGGAAATTTCCAACGATATCAAGAATACGGCCCCTGTGACACTATTCTGGTAATTCCCTAGGAATAGGGAACTGGGGAGAGAATTTATATGTAATTTCTGTTCAAATATTTTTTGCTGGCAGGTAAAAACCTAGTGTTAAATTTTTTGTAAATAAAATTAAATTTGGAATAATTTTCCCTGCCAACTTAGATATGGAAAAATTAATCCCAATTTATAAATATCTACAATTTATAAACTTTTATACGAAAAACGTATATAAGTTGTTTAAATTGTAAATATTTATAAATTGGCGGGAAAAAAATATTTGAACAGAAACTACATATAAATTCTTTCCCCAGTTCCCTATTCCCGGGGAATTACCAGAATAGTGCCACTGGGCCCATATTTTTGAAATCGGTGGAAATTTCCGCATGCGGAATATAATTTGCTGTAAAATTCTTTATTTTTTTCGAATTTTTCGTCGGCTACTAAATTGCAAACAAATTTGAAAAAATGATTAAATTTTTTCAGATTTGTTTGCGAGTTTTCTATTATTACCCAACTGACGTTCGTTTCCATCTGATATTGCTTTGCAATTATTTGCAATTGATTTGGTGGATAGCACAAATTCAAAATAATTCCGTATCGGTATATACATTTTTATACACACACATAAAAAAATTCAAAGCGATTTGCAATCAAAAGTAGTCGGGCATTCAACTTATGCTATGTGCCTGACGCCGATTTTTTGTCTAAATGTCCGACTAACTAAATTGATCGTTGGTATTGTTAGATGTCTCTAATATTTATAAACCAAAATTCATCCGATATTTAGTTCTAAACCGAAAACTTAGTTCTGATTTATCAATTACCGATTAGAAATGTTTTGTAGAATGTTAAATTTAAGTTTATACATCAGATTTTAATTTAACGTCAGATGAGTTTTGATTTATGCCATCTTTTAACGATTGGTATGAACTAACCATCAATTTAGTTAGTTGGATATTTAGACAAAAAAATCGACGTGTAGCACACAGCATTAATTTTGCATTTACAAAACGAAATCCAAAATTTCCCAAACAAATAAAGGGAAATTTTCAACCCTGCAATGAACACAGCAACTTGTTTATGTTTTGAAAACGAACATTATTTATTGTGTTATGTCAAAATGTTTGGGTAATAAATGACTGTAAGATGTTGTATGTGGTGGATGGAATGGGTACAAAGGGCCGATTGTCGAGGGGCCGAATATGTCGAAGGGCCGAATGTGTCGAAGTGCTGAATGTCGAAGGGTCGAATGTCAAAGGATCGATTTATTTTTTTTCTTTTTAGAAATATAATTTTTTGAATTTGTTGTTTTATGGAATATTTTGTAAATTTTTTTTTACTAGACATAAATGAATTTCTTACGAATTTATGTATTTTACTATTTTTCATCTTTGGATATTCATGAAATTCCATGTATCCAGTCAGCGATACATTTTGGTGAAGGTAAGTTTTTTCATGCGTCACCTGAGACATTCGGCCCTATGTCAGTCTTCGATAATAGGTATATGTACAAAAAATAGAAAAAATATTTAAATTAAATAAAAAAATAAAAAAAAATTATTTCTAAAACCAAAAAAAAAATTTAAAAAAAATTCAGTCCTTCGACCCATTCAGCCCTTCGACTCATTCGGGTCTTTAACACATTCTGCGCTTGGACACATTCGGCCCTTCGACATTTGGTCCTTCGACATTCGGTCTTTCGACACATTCGGCCCTTCAACACATTTGGCCATTTGAAATTTGGCCCTTCGACATTCGGTCCTCCGACATTCGGCCTTTTGATATCATACCTTTGTAGTAGTGAACATCCTTATTTTTGAAATATTGTTTGAATTTTAATATTATAGGAAATTAATTGTGCGTTCTAATTGTTGCTCCCAGAATTCAATGAATATTTTTAATATACCATTCTTCTATGCTAGTTTTCTGTATATGTACCTCGCGATATTTTTCCAGTTTATGGTGTCTGACCTTAAAAACACGTGTGAACACGTTGAAAGTTCCTTGCTTAAGAAAGTTTTTACATAGGAGTGCCTGGTGACCGGAGGCGGTCTTACCTCATCGAAATGTTTTTTAAGGTTATTGACAAAATCTGTCTGATGCATTTTATCTGCCGAAAAAGAATTTAGAAATTGACCAGGCACCATCAACGTACTTCCATAAAAAGGCTCAGCAGGAGAAATTTTAAGTTCCTCACTATATATCGCGCGAAAAACTTAAAAGTACGGTTGGCAAGAACATTACCCAATCAGTTCGTTCGTGGCACATGATTGCGGTCTTTAACGTTCTATGCCATCTCTCAATCATACCGTTTAACTTTGGGTTACAAGATGTCGTTCTTACTCATCTGAATCTGATCAATATTGACAGTTCACTAAAAAGACAAGACAAACTGCAAACCTTGGTCGGTGACTATGACGTTTGGCATCTCGAAGCAGTAGTATCAGGAACTGGAACTGCCCATCTCGTATATCGACCAATGATGCCTAGGTGAATTTCTGCAAAGCGTTGCGAAGTTAATTGATAAGGTTTGAGAGGTGAAACGGTGTGTCTTGAAATTTAGGATTTCTGAAAAGCTAAACAGGATTGTGTCATAGTTTTTGAATCTTTCGTGACAGATGTCGTTTTTCGCCAATAATTTAATTGTTGCTTTAATTCCGGGATGCGAAAGATGTGAAAGGCTTCAAAAACGTTTTTCCGAAACTTAACTGGAATAAAAGGTTCTTTGATTAGCTGTCAAAATATCGCAATGTATAGTTTTGCCAGAGTTAAAACTCAACGGAACTTGGACAAACTTTAAAGTCAAATTACTAGAAATTAGATTAATGGGGGAAAGTGTATCTGCGACGACATTATCCATCGGTTGTGAACTGTCCGATGAAATCCAAATGCTGGAATTAACGCGTTGATGCCTTTTCCGGACTCTGACAAAATGCGTAGACAAGTGGTTTATGGTCTGCACACAACGTAAACTGTCTTCCTTCCAAAAGATATCTGAAACGATTGATGCCAGAGTACACTGCTAACAACTTGCCGTCATAAACACTATCTTTGTTGCCTCTCATTAAGACGAACTGAAAAAAAGCTAAGTGGTTGCCAAATATCACCGGATTCCTGTAGACCGGGTTTTGTAATTTTGTCATTATTTTTAGAGAGTTCATTGAAATTTTTATATGAAATTTAAATTTGACATCAAATTAGTAAACATCGCCACAGCCATTTGGCCATCGTGCGTCCTGAGAACGTCGTGATATCGATGTTAAAGTTGTCTCCGTGACACTTTCGGCCAGAGCAGCAATGGTCTCACTAAAACGTTCACTTTTTGGTCTGCCAGACCTTTTCGATCCTCGACAGAACCACTCTCTTCAAATTTTTTCACTAACCTTAACATTTTGTTGACTCATTTCGACGATTATTTACACCAAAAAAAATCATGAATTTTGCGATACGTGTTTTTTAAAGACCGATGATTTTCTTAATAAATTTGAATAACTTTAATGCGTTCTAAGTATCCATCGTTAAAATTGTACATCTGTCTACTTCACAATAATGTCAAAGATGGCATAAAAAAAGGTTGCGTTTAGAAATTATTTACTACTGACATCTAAGCGTGACTCTTGAAAGACCCTTTATTTAGGTGTCAGCAGAATCTTTCGGATTAAGCATAATGCGTGCACATTAGTCCATAAGTCGAGACCGGGCAAGTAATTTTCAAATTTCGCCTGAAAGAGGATAAAACTTAAACCCGATTTCTAGAGAAAACCAGAAAAGTTTTAAACTCATACATTCTCAAAAGATGTTGAACCACAAATTAATTACTACATTTAAAATTTTGTAGAATCTAAGAAGTTTGGAAGTTCTAATGACATACTTCTATCTACGAACATATTGTTCTCGATTTGTGCTAATCCAGAATCAACCCAATTCCATTGAACAACAAAGACCGTTGAATGAACGATTATCTGTCATAAAATTTTCTAGAAACCAATGAATTTTATTTCCGGTTTCCCAAATTTTCGTATACAAAACAAAGATGGCATTTTTTATATGCATGTTTTTAATTTCAGTTGGTCGGTAATGTAGATTCATATATTGTTTTTTCTTTTTTTTTGTTTCAGTGGCACTATTCTAGTAATTCCCCGCGAATAGGGAACTGGGGCCCTATTCTTGAAATCGGTTGCAATTTTCGTAATCGAAATACAATTTGCTATGCAATTATTTATATTACTAAAATTTTTCGCCGGCTACTTTAATCTTTTTTTCAAATTTCTTGCGTTTTCTTAAATTAAGAAACATAATTTTTTCCCCCTACTAAAGGACAAATTCCGACTCTGTAATTCGATACGGAATTATTCGCTTAGCAGGTAAGTCAATACTAGAAAACTTGCATACAAATTTGAAAAAATGATTACTTTAATAATCCAGCGAAAAATTTTAGTAAAATTTTTCCACCGATTTCAAGAATAGGGCCCTGGGGAACGAATTTATATGTAATTTCTATCGAAACATTTTTTTCTGGAGGTTAAAAGTTAGTGTTAATTTTTTTGAAAACAAAATTAAATTGGGACTAATTTTCCCTGCTAATTTAGATATGGAAAAATTATTCCCAATTTATAAATATTTACATCAAACTTTTCTTCTCAGTAGGCCGGCAAAAATATTTGAACAGAAATCAAGTATAAATTCTTTCTCCAATTCCCTATTTCCGGGGAATTACCAGAATAGCGCCACAGTATGGTTACTTTGTGCTTCTTCTTTGAGTTTAAAAACGCGAGAAAATATTCTGATAATTCTGTTTTTATTTTAGTGGTAATGTTTGATGAATATTTTAAAATATGTGAATTTTCCTTAATTAGCGACCCCCGGGTCAATAATCGAGACTGACTTTCAAAATCCCTATATGGTATGCTATATAGTATAGCATTCCATTTTTCATTAGTGCTTCCCAAAATTTTTCCATGCAGTTTTCAACCAATGCACGAGAGATATCTGTTAATGTTTCCATTATGGTCACCTAAATTTATCACAAACTTTCTTGCTAAAGTTAATTCTATCTTATTTAAAGCTTTGTCAACCGCAGCATGAATTTGATGAGGGACATATGTGATGTATAATAGATTGGTTTTATTTTCATTCCATGTACTCCGCGCTGTCCATTGATATGGAAAGCACATCGATCCATTTTTTTTTATCAATTTTTGATAAAACCTTTCATAAGACTCCTGCAATAGTTGCACTGTTTGTCTTAGTAACATAAGTAATGTCTACCAAAAATAGGGACTTTTTTTTGTTGAATTTCATTATAAAATGTAATTAAAGTGTTTACTGTAGGCCGACCGGCAACATCAATACTTTCATCGAAAATGAAGTTAATTTTTGCATATCTAATTAATTACTTAATTTTATTCAACTTATAGCATACACTTTAGGTAAATAATAATCTTTAAGTGGGGTTTCGTAGTGTGGTTTATTCCAGAATCACAAACTGCACGAACAAAAACAAAAATGGCTCCCTTTTTATTCTCGTCTATATTTTTAGTCGTACAAAATTATCGTTTATAGCGTCGGTTGCTGAAGGGATGTAGAACAAACTGGATTTAACGATTGTTCGCGTGAATTTGTATGTCTTGTTTTTGACACAAGTTCTGGTAATCTATCGCACGATTTTTTTTGCTGCGTCCACGCATTCCTTTAAACAGCAATATTTGCAAACAACTGCCTGCTCATTATCACTGTTTTATCAGCATACTAGATTTGAATATTATTTACATCAATCAACAATTTTATTAATTTTGTGCATCCATGTGAAACAGATCGAACAAAATCTGTACTCTGATGGGATTTTCCGGTTTCTCCCCATTGTTTCAAATAACGACGAAGGAATACATTTTTTTTATTGTTTAATAACTTTTTTATTTAATCTTTAAATAAATGAATAAAATGTATAGATTTTTGTATTGCACGTGCTGCACTGGGATTGGGCCACTTGGAGGAATCGCATTTAATGTAACAGGCAGAATACCACCACAAGAAAGATATGTTGTTAGAATTGTTACTAAAGATCATACCAATGGCATTTGTCTTTTTTCGAAATTTAAAAAAATCGGATGTGTTCTTTCTCCCAATGGTAACCAAATCCGATTTTTTTTGGGTATATTCATAATAACAATTGCAATCTACATTACCGACCTTTTTTGTTTTTTTATAAAAAAAAATCGCACCATCACTAGAGTGGATCACTAGTAAAATTAATGAAATTTTACTCGTTGGTTTTGTTTATTCAACCGAGTAATTTTTTTTTTTTACTTGAATAGCCTACTTTTATATGTTAAACCAATAAATAACATTTATACCAACAAAGAATATAGAATATGTTGAAATTATTTTCTGTTAACCCCGATAAGCGGTTATCGCAACTTTCTCAGATTTTTCATTGAAATTATTTTACAAAGAGAAAAACAACAAGTTGCAAGTTGTTATGTTGAAATTTTACAATGAACAGTATCACCAATTTCCATGATGGTATTTATACTTATATGGTTGTTACATTTAAATCTCCATTAACGGCATTTTTCGGTTAGATGCGCTAGGCTAGATATAGGTAAAAAATGAATAAAAACAAAGTTATTTGTCGTTAAGTATATTTACAATAGATAGATAAGAACTTATTTAATTAAAGTTGCCCGATATTTTCCACCGGAAAATATAGAAACGTCGATAATGCAGATGCTGTACTTTGTCGATATTTTCAGCCGTTTTCTACAATAAAAATCAAAAAAATAAGCTGAGATAGCAAAGACACTATCTGCATTATCGGGTTTTCATTATTTTGTGCTGGAAACTATCGGATAACTTTAACAGTGTGAAGAAATTTTTACAACTTTTATAGATTAGCGATTAAAAATTATTTTGGTTTTAAATTATGAATTTTTGAATAATTCTCTGGCTTCAAAATTAACTTAAGGCATGTAAATATCGCACCATATGTTCAAACTTATTTATTTTCTTAAATATAATTTGATGTTTTTTTTAGTTTTTATACGAAAATAAATAAATGGGTTTTTTATTAAAACCAAACATAAAAAAAAAGTTTTTGAAAACCACAGAACCAAAAAAAAAATTCGATACTTGTATGTAATTTCAGTTATTTCTCTGTCACCAAATGGCTATGGAGCGCGAAATAAAACAAAAAAATAAGCAATCGGCTAGTCCAACCATTGCTGTACCATCATCGCCTAACGTAAGTGTATACCAAATTGTTTCGAGGATGGAAGATATAAAATGTTGTTGTAATAAATATTTATGTAGATGCTATATAAATTGTCTAGGATCGATAGTTGGTAATGATACTGATATTTAACCGAAAACTAATTTTGTGTTGTAATTTGAATACGCTAATTATTTTTTATTAATGTATGTAAGACAAAATTGCTTTGATTGGTTGGAGTGACCTTTTTATACGATACTATATACGCTTTATATATTAAAATATGACGTATAATTCGTTGTTTGCCGGTGCCACGCGCATTAATATTTAGTTGATTAATTTGTTTTCTCTATTTTATCTGATTTTTGTAGAACCAAAAAGGAAATGCTCCAATTATCTGGGTTTTAGGTGGACCAGGTTGTGGTAAAGGTACACAATGTGACAAAATTGTTGAAAAGTATCGGTTTTCTCACTACAGCACGGGCGATTTGTTAAGAGCCGAGGTAAGGTTTTAATGACATACATATATAGGATTGCCGTAACATAATAATATTTTATTTATTCTGCAGGTTGCATCCGGATCAAGCAAAGGCAAAGAACTAGCGGGGATCATGCAAAGTGGTGCCCTTGTACCAAACGAGGCCGTCTTATCGCTTCTTCAAGCGGCAATGGCGAAAGAACAGAACGCCATTGGTTTCCTAGTCGATGGGTATCCTCGCGAAAAGAACCAGGGTGTCGAATTTGAACGTAACATCGCCCCAGTTGATTTAATTTTATATTTTGACTGTGACGATAGCACACTAGTGGCACGAATAATGCACCGTGCCGCCCAATCGGCCGTGGTGCGTGCCGATGATAATGAAGAGACGCTTAAAAAGAGGATCGCCACATTTAGGCGGAACACCAATGAAATTATTGTTCAATATCCAACTAAAGTGAAAACTATTAATTGTCAACGTGATGTGAATGAGATATTTGCTGAAGTTGTGAAATACATTGATGAGTTGTTGGCCTCCAAGAGGGCCAGTTTTTAGACGTAAACATACACACACACACATACCAAAAACAACGATATATACTCATAATGAAAATCGCACTCACAAAATCACGTTAATTTTTTTTTTAAAATTTATTGTTACAAGTATACTCTGGCTTTATAAAAATTACACTTTTGCGAAAGGCAATAAAACAACCAAAAAGTAAATAGTAAATGGTTTTATTAAACCAATAAATTGTTTGGAATACCGGAAATGAAGATCTCGCAAATATACGGAAATTTTGCGTTGCAGTCCATTGTTTTCCACGAGTTACTATTGGTAAGTACAACACAATTTAAATCGGCACTGGTTTTTGGATGACCTGGATACCAAGCACGATACCGGAAACAGTTAATAGATTTTTCATGCGATGATATATAATTTTGTTTTCTTTCCATTTCACGTAATCCAATCCATGCGTGTCGCGTTTTCGTTAAAATTTTTGACAGTCTAGTAGTTCGATCACTTGTTAAAATATCAGCCAATGTTCCACCGTTATCTTCACACGATTTTAGCGCGTTTGTGTAGTTTTTATGTTCTGCATGGAATTTAAATACTCCAATTCCGGAAGCACATACTAAACCACTCGTCTTATTTGGATTCAAATACGAACTGTAGTATTCATATCGCGTATCGTGTATCATATTTATTAGGTTTCTGACCTCGGGGCAATCCAACACTTCACAATTACCATGGCTAGGTGACGCGACCTTTGATTTAAGCGGATTTATTAAAAAATCGATTTTTTCGAATGTTGCATAATTAAATGCCAGTCCACCTTGATATCTTGTAAATTCGGCACATTTTTCGACCGATCCAAAATTTTTAACCACAATTATTGTGCGTGGCGATTTTTGGTTTATTCCTACTTTATGGAATTCGTATTTAACCGGGCTTACGGTACAATTTAGTAATGCGACCATCGGAATAAAATTTAAAATACTAAGGAATAAAATGAAAAACATTGCTGCGTTTAGTAGAATGTTTAAATTACTATCGCAATCGTAATTGTATAGGTTTGAATGCTAAAGTTGACTAGTTTATGGTAATGAATTATATTATGAATGATGGCTGTTTCCGATTTATATATAATTGCGAAAAATGCTGATTGTTCCGTAAAATTTACAATTGATGAATGATCTTCGTAAATTCAGAACTCATGGGCAAAATAGCCAACTCGTTTGTCAATTCTTTGATATTGATGACTCTTTTGATCTCCGACGTCTGATTCTGAAAAATTATGTCACTTTCTGATCTCAGTTGGTTGACTTTGTTGTGCACTTTCTTGCACATTACTAGTGCTTTTAAAAGCACCTTTTTTCTACTATTTCAAATGATTTGTGTTTTTTCTCTTCTTCTTTGGCTCTTGGTTATTGTCGTTCTGCTTGTTATACCTTCGCCACCTTCCACTGTTACTTAGAAGCTCAGAACTATGCTGATAACTTGGTCTTAACAGTATGAGTGATGCATTGAGAAAGATCTGAAGCCCTATCATGATTTCCGCGGCGAATCGTAAAATATTTCGATGTGTTCTTTTCGACCCGCTTCAACTTTCATATCATGAATTCCGCTTTCGAAAAGACTACAACCGAACTCATTTAGCTGACCTGACATTTATCAGTGTAAACAACGTTACTTTCAGAATAATTTTAACTTTTACATTTGTGATTTAAGGTTTTTGTGGTGAATTAAAAAATTTTGGATTTAATATTTCTTCAATAAAAATGTATCACTTTTCACAATTGATTCATTTTTTGCAAGTAAATAAAATGAAATAAATGTTAAATCGAACGGCGGATTTTAAGAGTCAAATCCGATCCTCTGAAATAAATACAAATATTTTTTTAATTATTACTTACATTAAGTTTTATTTTTTGAAAGTGCAAAACACAACAAACAATTGCCCACACAATAAAGAATTGACAGTCGAAAAAATATTTGTCACCTTTTTGATGGCGGAACTTTTCTCGCTATCGGATAGATGGCGAAAATTGTTTCGCGACAGAAATCATGGTAGGGCCCCTGCATATACCAATGTATATTTTTACAATGTTCAAAACAATTTTTCAACGCTTGGAGTCCGTCCCTAAAATGTTGGCCGTAATAATAGTTTAAGGGCTACTACATCAGCTATGCTTTCGACTTCAACTTTTGGTTTTCAACCCTATCTCTTTGGCATTGTGTAGATCTATGGTTTTCCGATGACTTTATCAACTAGATACTCAAGAACGGTTCTATTGGAAATTTGGTACGAGAATTGGGTCCTACTGTCACTCGTTTGATTTAAGATCCTCTGATAGTTTATAGGTTTTTGCGTTAAACAAACCTGCGGTGACCCCTTTCCAAATTGATGAAGGATTTTAACAATTTTATTTATTGAGGGGTTGTTCCAATCATAGAGTCACGATTATGTGAATTTCTTCCCTTTGCGCGTTGGTATTACTTCCGCGCGTTGGTAAACTGTTGACTCATTGGTTCTCAAGTTTAACAAAGGGGATGTAACCAGAAGCTCCCTTTATTTCGAGAAAGAACAAGGCAAGGATGTTGTTAAGAAGTTTGTTCCTAACCAAGCAAAAATAAATGTGACTTGTTTCACCTATCTGTGGCAAATCGAAGTGCTTCACTGAATCGAATCAAGGTACACCAGACTTTGGTTGAACATTACTAAACTGACTCGAGCTTTGTGTTAATTAATACCAAAAACCGGAAAATTACAAAAAAAATTAATCGACTAAATTCTTGGAAAGTTTGCTCAATTGTGGAAGGTAAGTTAATTTTAAGTAGGCTGCCGTTTAAATTAGATCAAAACAGGGTTCAGTTTTCCTGAAAGATTGAACTTCAATGAATGAGCAAATTGGTAATTTGAAATTAAAATATCACGCTCCCCACAAATAATTTTCCAAGTATTTCTTAGACATGTTAATAGTCTATCGATGATTTCGATTGCTAATTACTGCATCAAATGGCCATGGTCCTAATGTATGTAAGGGCCATCTTATAAAATATTAATTACATAAAATTAAATTCACAGAACATGGCCAATGATGGGTGTTAACCCCGAACTAATCAAAGCGCATTCGCAGCTTGCGTGCAACAAGTAATTAAAACAATCTGTAAATAATTTTTATATATAATTTAATTTATTAATTATTTTTTTCTCATTTATAATTTTGTTTTTTTTTACTATACATCAATTGTTTAATTATTTATAATTTTCTTTTTTTTCAATTAAAATTAATTAAAGATTTTTAATTTTGTTACTGTGTCATAATAATATTATAAAGTACTTTTTCAATATGTATATGTATAATTAATTAGGCTTTTTGTTAATTATATTAATTAATTAATGTATTACTTATTCATATTTAATTATGGAATTTAATTAATTCTGGTTTATTGTTTAGAGCCATCATGATTTTTATGAAATTTAGGTGTTTGAAAATTGATTGTCGCCCAAATTTCAAATTCTTTAGGTTTAGTGCGCGTACCCCGCCCGCCCCTGTTGATTTTATTTGCTTACATGAAAATATTAAATTATTTAATTAATGATTTAGTTTACATGATCGTATTAATTTGGCTGTTTATATATAATTAAATTTTATTAAATAGCTACAAAGCGATCATTATCTGTATACTTAATTTTAATTGTTAAATAATTTAAAAGTTTTATTTTTGTTTTTGTTTAATTAATTTACTAATTTTAAATTTTTTGTTCAGTTTCAGTGCTACAAAATTGAGTTTTTAACGTTTTATTTTTAATCTTTCTACACATTAAAATTTATTGTATGTAGTTAGGGTTTTTTTTTTTTGGAAATCAAAAATTTTAATTTTTTTTTTTTTTGTAAAAAAGATTTAATTTTATTAAATAGCTAATAATTAATTTATTATACACGTAGAATTTAATTGTTTTGTTTTTTATAATTTCAAAATGATGATGGTTTATATTTACTGTTTGAATATGTATGGTAGATATAGGTAGGGATCGTGTTCGTTGAGATTTACCAAAACCAATTGAGTTCGGTCGATAAATTTATGTTATACGTTACGTCAATGGAAACCTATTCTGGCAAAACTTTCATAAGTCGGCCTGATTTGTAGTCAAGATCGGATTCGGAGTTATGATACCTTTTAAAAATTGAGGGATGAGCACCTCAACTGACCGACTGAAAATTAAGGTAAATTAAAGCTACGGTAAAAGATAAAAGAAAATTTTACTTTGCATAAACCATTCCGAGAATTTTTTTACCCAAAAAAGACTGAGGTTTTAGAGTCAACGAATTTTTTAATTTTAATTCTTGCATCCAGGTAATTCGATTTTAAAAAATGTAACAAGTTAGGAAGCATGACGCCTTCCGGATTCAGTAGCCTTATCTCTGCTGCGGATATCTGTACAGATAGATACCCTTTTCCTCCGCTAGTCGTATGACTAATTGTGAATATTAGTAAAAAAATAATAATAATCGAGAATGAATTGTCTGGCTCCCTAATAAATCTAGAGTACTTGGGAGACGTCCATAAATTGACCTCTTTTGTACACAGTAAAAAGTAGAGTAGGTGGCATCGCTGCGTCGGCACGAATTATCACCGGAAATTGTGTTGAGTGCGACAACACAAAGGAAGTGAGAAAGAGATATATAAGTAAATAAAGATACAGAACAAAGGCAGGTTGTTTAGGTTGCTGCTGTCAAACACAAGTGATTAGTAAATCAATAAAATGTATATTTGTTATCCAGAATAATCGTGTTTTATTTAAACTATCGGTCACCCTAAGTGGTAACAAAGTGGTGACGAGAATGGGATCCTCGTGTACGCAAAGAACCAGGAAACGCATAAAGAATTCGTTAACCGCCTATTCCAACGTTTGGAGGAATATGGTTTTCGAGTAAAACTTGACAAGTGCAACCTGTTAACACACCAAGTCAAATATCTAGGTCATATATATCATATGACAATATCATATGCCAATGGTATCACAACAGACCCATCGAAAATTATTGCAGTAACCTCGATGCAGTAACCTCGACCCTCAGAACATAACTCAACTCCACTCATTTCTCGGGGGCATAAATTTCTATGGGGAATTTGACAAGCAGATGCACAGCCTACGTGCACCATTGGATCGGCTCTTAATAGCAGATGTTGTGTGGGAATGGTCTCCAGAAGGCCAATCGGAGCATCAATCAATCGAAGAGTAGGGGTTAGCTTATATTTATGCGGTAAAAAAATTACGGTAAAGAGCAAAACCGCAATTCTGTCACGCCAAATGTCGAAGATGAAGACGTTGTCATCGCGTGTATCCATGCAAAAGAAGAGATCGATTCCGGATTTGAAAAAAACCATAAACGCCTTGCCAATCAACCGCCACATGATCTCGAGCTCATAGCAAAGCGACGAAATTCTTCGAATGGTCATTTCATACATCCAGCAAGAAACAAAACATTACCTGACAGTGAGAAACTGCTACAATTTTACAACCGTCGAGAGCCATTGTCATACAACCACGGCTGTATCATATTTGGTAGTCGAATCGTGGTACCGTACAGATTCTACAAACTCATGTTGCTGATGCAATGAAATTGCTAGCGAGATCACATATATATTGGCAGAAAATCGACGAAGCAATCATGACTCCAGAAAATCTAGTTACGAGAAGTTCAAAGAATTCTGTGAATCACACGGAATAAATCATATCAGAACTCCGCCGTATCACCCAGTGTCGAACAGCCGAGCAGAAAGATTCGTTGATACATTAAAAAGAACGCGCAAGAAATCAAAAGGAGAAGGAACAAATAAGGAAAATTTATTATAAACTCCTCATCTACCGTTGAACTTAGGACGAGAAATCCGAAATGAGCTGGATTTACTAAAACCAGTTCCAGAACGCAGCACAGAAGAGACACACAGCAGGTATAACAATTTAACAAGCACCATGGGGCACAATTAAGGCAGCTTGAGGTTGGAGAAAAAGTAATTGCCAAAGTGTTCCATCGTAACGATGGCTCGTGGGCTCCAGGCGAAATCATCAAGCAACTTGGAAAGGTGATGTATCTTGTTGGCCTGACCAGATCAAATTGTGTGATTTGATCATCTGCCAATCAGCTGATTCGTCGATACACTGATGATGACGGCGTGAACAACTATACGATCAACTTCCATTCGCCGTATTAATAACGCCCACCAGATACATTCCATCATTCGGTCAAGAACCAGCATCATCCGTTGATCAATCAGAGCTATCAGCAGTTCCAGATACTATAACCAAGAATCAGCAACAGCAACACCGCCAATGAGTTGTGATACGCAGAATTCACCGAGACCGGTAAGTCGTCCACAACGCCATAGATGTTAGAAATGGCGGGAGATGTTGGCAATAGCGACAACTCCAAAAATAATCTGGGAAATTGTGTTGAATGCGACAACACAAAGGTAGAAAGAAAGAGATATATAAGTAAAGGCAGATAGAGAACAAAGGCAGGTTGTTTAAGTTGCTGCTGTTGAACGCAAGTGATTACTAAATCAATAAAAAGTATTTGTTAGCCAGACTAAGTATTTTATTTAAACCACCGGTCACCCCAACTGGTAACAATCCTCAATGGTGATCTGGAAGTGTTCAAAATTTTACAGTACTGCGAATCGCAATGCGTATGCGTTGAAGTCAGATGAAAAATAGGCGAATTTTACCTAGTAAGCATCTACTTTCAATATTCTGATGAACCATCATTGAAGAATTTATTAAAAGAAGTAGAAGTATTCTTGGGTTATGGCCAAAACAATAACAAGTGTCGGCAACAAATGTTTGCCTCGGAAACGTGCTAGAATATCTAAACAGGTGTGGTTGTCTATGTGTCGTGACAAAAAAAAAATCTGGGTACCTATCCAGATTTTTTTTAGGACTTCCTCCAAAACGATGAGAAAATTTATTTTTAGGTAATTACCAAAATAATCAACGGTACCTATAAATTTCGACAACATTTATGTTATAAATTTTAATTATTCGAAGAAACTCACTAGGTACTTTAACCGTTCACTTCATGCAGGTAGTTTCGGAAGCATTTAAATTATTCGACCGATAGCATTGGCTTAAATAAATATAACTTGACTGTAAAATAGAACTAGATGCTTTCCGGTTGACCAATCGCTAGCACCCGCTAGCAAATCGATAGTAAAATAATTCTTATCATTGCTATGATCATCTGGAACAGTCGCAACATTTTCATGAATAAAACATAGCCTAAAATTTGTTTCCTTGTCAAATTAATCATAATGTTTCTGTAAATTATTTTGCCGTGTTACTAATTGGCAACAAAGACTTAGACTGTGTGCCTGAGAGTGATTTTTTCAACTAAATTGCCGACTAAACTAAATTAATGGCTGACTCATATCAAAGGTGGCACTAGTATCTTTTAAATATGCTGTGCCTCCGATTGTAAACTAAATTGTAAACTAAACTAAATTATGATTTTTCATACGTCATATTGTTTTCAACAACACCGATTTGTTATTATTTAAAATCAAGGAAATAGCAGAAATAAAACCAATATGGATATGGAGATCGCATTATTCATGAATGAGATTATAAATTACAATTCAAATTTACGAATGAGAATATTTCTTTTTAGACATTTTTCGTCGTATGCACACGATAAAAAAAAATAATAAAAACAAGAAATGAAAATGACAACTAAATAGTCAAACAACCTCAGCAGGAATCTAAATGATAAAACCTGGTGGCTAATAGCATAACTACTCATTAATTTAGTTTAGTCGGCAATTTAGTCGAAAAAATCGCTCTCAGGCACACAGTCTAAGTATCAACACGCTCCAAACCAACCGTGAACTGAATTTTATTAACTGTGTATTCCAATGTTGGTGACACTATTATTAAGTTATTATTTAAATAAACACAACACTGAAAACTAAATTTTCAAAAATGGTATGTAAACTAAAAACTCAAAATCACGTGTTCATTCGTCGACGTCGGCTTGACACATGAAACTGAATATACGAAACAAAACTCGAAGAAGTTTGCAAAATAGAAAGAGAAGGACAATTATTATTTTGTGTCCTTGATATTTTGTAGTACGGAATTCAGTATGGAATTAGAACAGTTTTTTCTACACAGTGATGAAACATAACAATAACCCAGTATGTGGTTATTGTTATGTTTTGAATATTTAGATATGAAACTAACAAGTCGGTGAATGAACTTGCGGTTTTGAAATTGCTACTTACGTAACATTTTCGAATTGCTGTTTATAATTAAATTGTTATTTAGTGCCAAATTTTTTGGATTAAACAGGTAATAAAATCCATTTTCACGGCAAAGTCATGTACATGTACATCATGTTTGATGGGCATAACTACACGTGGATAGTTGACATTTTATAAAACAGTGACATCTTAATTTAAGCATTAGAAGTATTTTTATAACAGTTTAGTTGAATACCATGTTCAACTATGAATGTTAAAGAATTGATATTGAAATTACTTGAGGCTATGGAAAAGCCAGGATTGGATAGTGGAGACAAAAAAAATCTTAAAATACAGATACTGCGCAAATCTTAATTCCCCATGTGCGAATGTTGATGGAATAACAAAACTAAAAAAGAAAACAAAAAATAATCAAAAGTTAGAGCAAAGTATGAACGAACTCAAGCAGCCAATTGGAAATATCGAGATTGGAATTAAAGAGAGGTTTCTTGATGTTATACAAAATGTTCAGGAGGTTGCATAGAAGTTCCTGTTTGGGAGCAAATGGAACAACATCGCAGGTGGTCCAAGCAGTATACTTGAATACACTCAAACTACAGATATTCGATGGAAAACTTCGTGTGGGATTTTAAAATTTTGATAATGAAGGCATTAAATCGGAATTACGGAATTAATCACAATCGAGAACTATATCGCATCGTAATAAAGGTCAGAGAAGCTTTTTAAGAGAGATCGAGCGACTAGGAACTGTGGGGTTTCACCGAGAGCAGCTCTAATTGATACCATTGCTTGTGCTGTATTAATGAGACTCCACAAGTCATCATCAAACCGTTAATTAAAGTACAAAAAATAGATTTCATGGCAGTATAGGATTACTTGTTAGGCACGTGACAAGGTGAGTCACTTCTTGTAGGCCGAAAAACAAAGCATTGACAAAGAATGAGGGCCCAAGTAAAGGGTCATTCAAGTCTCACGGATCAGCTCCCATAACTAATTACTCCATAACTCTCATCCCCATTTTCAGATTACACGAAGTTGTGCTTAACCGAGTGATGTTGATGGGGAAAGCTGTGTGATTACTTAGACCCAGCGGCAAATCACACGGTTGATCGAAAGGATCTCATCAGTGGAAATACACAATCAGCCATTATGCAGTATTGTATTCCGTTCTAGGTCAGAAAGTAGTGAAAATAAGAATTTGTGATACAAGTTTTCAATAAGAAGGGCTGGTCGCCGATATTGTCGACGAATTTATTTGGTATTGACTTTATGAGAACGAATAGCGCCATTTTGGATGTTAGACAAGGGGACTGAGTTACTGTAATGTCGAGATGCAAGTGCAAGTCAGCAGTTCAAATGCAACAATCATCAGGCGATTAATATAACTCCAAGTTCAACGCCAACATTCGCCCAAATCGCACGTGCTTTTTTTTAATTATTTTCTAATTTTGTACATGTAATTTTATTCTACAAGTAATTTTGTACTAGTTTAAACTCGCTGACAATCAAAGTGGTTTTTTTTAAGTACCATTGACCTAATAGTGTGTGTTTTATTAAAAACGTACTGACTTTAATTTTTTTAATAGCTGTGTTCCAATGGGACAATTTTGCTACTCACAAGTACTTGCAAGTAGATAACCAATGGAACGAGCTAAAACTGTGACAGAAGTAAAACATAACCTTTTTTGTGTACAAAGTATAATTTTGCTGTCGTCTTATTTTGGAAAATTAATTTTTTTAAATTAAAATCCACAATAAAATCTCAAAAATGAGTTAGAACTCATCTTATAATGAAGGCAACGGTTTGATTATGATATACGCCGGCCGAAAAGAAGAATATGTCAAAAATCGCTTGGTATTTCACAGAAGTAAACAAAAAATATTGTTTGACCTGACATTTCAACATAGCCTACCCCTCACAAAGCCATCTATTAGAATTTTTTGAATCTAAATACCTACCGTTAATTTTATGCGTAACTACTTTCAACATCTACACCACCATTTGAGCATGGGTAGCTGCGAGTAGATACAAGTACTTGTGAGTAGTTTGCTTTCTCCATTGGAACACATAGCTAATATATCGTAAAGTGAATTAATGATGTCAATCGAAAACAAATGCCTTGAATGCGAAATTATAAATGTCGACGAGTGGTTTTTTTCAGTCGGTGGCTACTTAAGCTGCTAAAGAAATTTCCTAACGATGTAACGAAAGGAATGATGCTAGTGATGAATGATATGACTGGTTTGAGATGGTTCTGTAATACGTGTGAAAATGGATTAAACGACATCTTATCCAAAATCGACGAATCGTTTAAGTTAATTGAACAATCGAATGATACGCAAGTCGATAACCTACTGAATTAAACGAATGGAGAAATTAGAAGAGACACTTAATACAGGGGTCCATGCCTTGTCACATTTTAATCAACTTGAAGAATGTCGGATTACGAGATCTATGTCCTTAATCTCATCTTAGGCCAAAGCGTCAAGCTGAGTAAATACTAACATTTGCTATCATCACTACCATCATCATCAGCTACCCTTGAATGACAAATAAGGGATCAGGAAATGCAAGTACGACATAGCGACATTTCAGGACCATCAACAGAAACTACTCATCTAAATGCAGCGATGTCAAAAGTTAATTCATTTTCAGCTAAAGTAGCCACTTCAAAAAATAAAGTTCTAAACTGCACTGATGTACCATCTGCGTAACAACCAACATCATCTAAGGTTGCATTACTTCGGGTAGTTGAAAATGTCTCTAGTGAACTAAATAGATTAAGTGTTGTAAAACCCAGACGGTGAATTTTCATTAGTAGAATTCATTCGTCCGTTACTGATGAGCAATTTAAAGGATTCATTAATTGCAAGTTTTAACTCACGAATGTGAATGCAATTAGAATGGTGCCAATACCTAAAAATCTCTCAGTGTTGATGAAGAAGCTTTTACTTCTTTGATCAAATCTAAACTATGGCCGCCTGGCTTATTCATCAAAGAGTTCGAATTTGCTAAGAAAAATTTTCGAAACAAAGGGCCAAACACTCAAAACACTTAAGTGAAAATACTAAGCCATTATTAAGATCTTGTAATTCGTTCAAAGGAATGTGTTCCATCTATTATTAAAATCTTAACAAAATGGCATCCAAAGCATCACAATTTTTCCCTTCCGTCTACTTGATTTATGTAATTAATGAAACCAATCTCCATCCGGGAATTCATAGTTCGGAATATTTTGGACATGACTACGTTATTTATAGATGTGATCGCTCACCTAATACGAGCTCCAAGAAATCAGGCGGCTGCGTTTTAATGACCGTTCATTCTAAGCTAGAGAATCATGCAGTTAAAATACTCCCATCAAGAACTGAACAGATTTCCGTGAAGATTAAAATCAATCAACGTTATTTATTCATCTACACTGCATACATACCACCCAATTCATACCATGTTGAGTTATAATTTAAACCAAATAAACAGCATTGCAAATAATCTGGACAGATATTTAGAGCTTGTCTTCACCAATGAATTAGATGCGTTTAATGTTATTGTATCACTTAATCCATTTGTCGTGAACCACCACAAATCTCTGGTCATTGTATTTAACATCACCCACTATGCGGCGAAAAGATCAGAACTCCAGAATTATATCAAATACAACTTTAAGAAGGCAAACTACTGTGGTCTCAAAAGGTTTTTTGCATCAATGAATTGGGATCAAATTTTAAACGCTAAGGAGGTGAATGATAATGTTCACAAATTTTTTGACATCATACATGGAGGATTTGATCTACATGTGCCTATTTTGAACAAAACTCCAAATACTCACCCTCCGTGGTTCGACGACCAACTTATAAACCTTAAAAATCGCAAATGCAAAGACTAGACTAAAATGAGGAAATCAGATCTAGAAACAGACAAGATGGCATTCTTAAAGCAGAGTGAGGAGTTCGATACGTATTTCAAGCTAAAGTAAATCAAATCCCAAACAATTCTGGAAATACTTCAGAACTAAACGTGAAACCAAAGGGTACCCGGCCACTATAACATATAACAATTTGCACACTTCGAACGCAAAAGATCTCTTTGCAGACATGTTCGCCGCATGTTTTCAATCTGTATACCGACCAATGAATAATACCGGATCTACTGATGAAACCAGCCATACAAACATCTGTATCACTCCTCCAATTATATCCGTTGACAACATTCAGAAAGACTTTGGTGACGGATGTGGGCCAAATGACATTCCTTCAGTTATGTTAAAAAGGCTAGCGAATATTTTGGTAAATCCGTTATGTAAGCTTTTCAATCATTCGTTAACATAGGCTGTTTTTCCCGAAAAATGGAAAATCTCTTAGATAACACCAATTTTTCAAATCAAGTAAACGAGATGACATCACATGCTACATAGGAATATCAACATCATCATCAATTCCTAAACTTTTTGAACTGGTCGTATGCAATAGTTTTAGATCAACATTAATTCGTCATATATCTGTTAACCAGCATGGATTTATGCCATTTCGCTCTACTTCTTCCAACTTGGTTGAATTCACTAACATATTTATAAACGAGATTGAGAAACATAACCAAGTTGATGTGGCATATACAGATTTCAGTAAGGCATTTGACTCTATCTGTCATCATAAAGCACTCCAAAGCTCGTGTACATTTGAATTTTCAAAGGAATCGAATTTAACAAGTCGTCAGTAATATATAATAATAGGAAATAAGAAATCTAAAGTCATCAACGGGACTTCTGGGGTTTTCCAAGGATCTCATATTTCCCGATGACGTAAACATTTTTCAAACGATCAAACAAATTCGCGATTCTATTGAACTACAAGAAGACCTCAATAGACTTAGTAGGCGTGTGACCATAATTCATTATGAATTTGAATATCAAAAAATGCAAAATTATGTCTTTTCCATAAATTACCGCATACAATATCAATGGCGTAGAAATTCAGAGGGTATACGAGATTACAGATTTGGGAGTCACCTTCGTTGAAAATATTAGTTTTAACAGGCACATCGATAACTGTATTGCTAAAGCAAACTCCATGTTTGGCTTTGTTAAACGATGCGCTAGAGAGTTCAAGGATATAAAAACGTTATGTTCACTATATTTCGCTTATGTAAGATCACAAGTTAAATCGTTTGGAATCCTTACCACAATATTCACATCAAGAGAATCGAAAGCATACAAAAAAAAATATGTTATTCCTGTTGAAAAAATCTGGTTGGCACTACGACCAAGAGAACCATTCCACGTAAATCTGGCTCGATTACCACCATACTCAACAAGGTGCAAAGAATACAATATTTGCACTATTCGAAATAGATGCCTTCTTCTAGATGCTACTTTCATCGGTAACGTACTACTTGGTCACATTGATTCTACCTACGTACTGGGAAATATCTATATTAATGTTGAAAGTATGTAGATCATTTCGTAATTATCGATTATTGGCGCCAGAACACTATTCCACCGAGTACGGAGATAACAACCCAATCAATAGATCAGTGAAAACATTTAATCCAATAGAGGATCACTTCGACTTCAATTTATCTAAAAACACTTTCAAAACAAACTTGAAAAAATATTTTTTTAATTTTAAATTACTTTTGACTGCTTCAAATTAGAAGAACTACGCTTAAAATTTTTAAAATTTAACTTGAACTTGACTTTTTAATATTTTATCTCTATGTATATTCAAGTAGAGTATCAAATTTTTTTTTCTGTAATTTTAAGTTTGAAATCATATCTGTATTATATTAAATCGATTTCTTGAAATAAATAAAAATAATTGACCACCAAGAGAAGCTGTCGCCAAATACAGAAACAATTATTTTGGGAAAGTTGGAGGTAGGATCTGAGTCAACAAGTTTATGGGTTGTATAAGCCAATGAATCAAAACATAGAATTAGAGAACTAATGATCAGAAAAGCCTTAGTAATACCAAAAAACGACGATAGAGTTCTAACTGGAGCTCCAAATCTCTCGGATAAGTCAAAACCAATCAGAAAATGGACAATCATCGCAAATGCGAATCGGTAAATACCATAGCGAAATGCGTACAGAAAAATCTGGTGAAACCGAAGATTTTACTAAAGAGCAGACAAATTATGCGCAGCGGTTACTAGACGATAAGTGTCCATGTTCTGTAGTACACCAGAAAATAATGAAAGAAACACTATGGTGAAATACAGAATTGACACCTTAACAGAGACACCAATGCGCCAAGCACCTAGAATATTACCTTTGGCGAAACAAGAATTAGATTATCGAGTCATCGAGCAGTCCGTGGATTTCACCAGTGATGTTGGTCGAAATTAGGAACAGCAGCGTAAGATTTTTTGTAGATTATCGAACATTTAATGATGTGTCGAAAAAGGTTAGCTATCCATTACCACATTATTGGTATGTTCTCCACAAAGGATCATCAAAGTGGCTAATGGCACGCAACAATTCAAGAAGAAGATCTTGTGCAAACGACATTTAGTGTACGCAAAGGATTATGACAATTTACTGTAATGCCATTTGGTTATACAGTGCCCCAGACGTCGTACTAAAAGTACTACATTCTAGACCGTGTCTTAGTTAGACGACAATATTATCATGGGAAAAACTTTCGAAGAACACGTGAGGATCTCAATTTATCTGAACTCTTCGAACGAATACAACACGCCGGTCTAAAGTTACGTCCTAAGAAATGTTCACTCTTCAGAACGAAGGTAAAATATTTGGGTCACAAAGTACTCTCCAATGGAATTCATAGAAACTTTACAAAAATATCCACGGTAAAGGAATGGCAAATGCCCAACAATTTACTTGAATTGTACCAGTTCGCTAATTTTGCAAAATGTTTACACGTATTAACTAGGAAGAACAAGCCGTTTGACTGGAAGGAAGAACAAGAGTTTTTTTATTTTTTACGTTGTTGTTGTTGTTTTATTGTAATGGTTTTGTTTTCAAAATTCAAAATTCCGGTTTTCTTTTCTTCTTTGTAATTGCAACATTTTGTAGTTGCAAGATTAATAAAAAAATTGCAACAAATGCTACATTTTGAAATGAAATAATTGTAGAGGCTGATGGCTCCAATAACTCTCACAGCCACTTAACTCAGCCCTCCATCCAAATTTCATCCCTATTAGCAATTTTCTAGAACTTTATCGCAAATTCATTTTTGAATTTTGTCAAAAAATCATTTAAGAGTCCCATTTTCCAATATGCCAAATTTTAAAAATTCGAACCGGGATTTCCTAAAAATCGGGTTTTTTTTTATACAAAACCGGGATTTTGAAAACGGGGATTTTGAAAACCGGGATTTTGAAAACAGGGATTTCGTTTCACACCCGGATCATTCGTTGAATTATGGAAACGGCTATGCAAAGCACCAATACTCACGTATCCTGTTCTCAACGTGAAATTTCTTTTATATACCGCAAGCAATGATAGTGTAGGAGGAGCCTTATCACGAGAATGATCTAGAGTGAGTTATTGAATATTATTCAAAAATCCTATCGAAACCGGAGTGTAACTATTGCGTGACATGAAAATAATGGCTATAATGCAATCCGTGAAATGATCTATGATCAAATCTATGATTCGACGTTATGATGGTTGTTACAACGAAATCCGGAGAACTCTTTGTATCGAACGCCTGAGACAGCATTCGTAACATCGGCGATGAATACCATGGTATTTGATCTCCATGATCTAATTTCATATAAGTTAAAAAATATTCAACTCAAAGCGATTTCATTAGTGCAGAGTATTTCTTCCCTATGTTATGTACTCAGCATGAAAGCTACAGCTTTGACATCGAGCAAATGAACATGGAAATAATGCCGACGCATTGCCAAGGTCATGTCAAGTTGAATGTAAACACTGCCTACCCAGACCTTATTAAATCAATCCGAAAGTAGCGGTTATTGAACCTACTGGGTACAGTGTGAAAGCTGTTTTTTTAGATAATAGCAGAGCCATCTAGATAAATAGAGCCTCCCTATTCGAGCTTTTTTTCATTAAACTTAAAATACGGGATATAATAAATGTTAGTTTCCTATGGGAATGTATGGAAAACGACTAATTTTATTTTTCATTTTAAGTATTGTATATTTAAACCATAAGCTTTTATAATATTTTTGTACGTGTAAATGCAGAAAAGTTCAAATATTAATTAATAAAAAGTACGCTTAAAGAAAATACTTAAAACTGTGTGAAAATCAACTTGGAAAATGAATAAATAATAAGCTTTTATAAATGATGTTGTTGTATTACGAAATGGTTTCAAATCACAATATGTGTCTCTTTCCATTCTCTTTCTAAAAACACGATTGCAGTGGAAACAAAAACACTAAAATTTTTTATATGACTTTTTATTTTTATTATTTATAAAAAACGAGTAACGACATTCACTCATTCAGTCAGTCACCACTTAAATGTGGTTGTGAAAGCTCACGAGTAGCAATATTCTTGAATCAGGGGCATGTATAAATACGTGATTAGAATAGTTATGAACAATGTTTCCTTTGTTTATATTATGTAGAAAAAAATTTTGGCGCGTAGTAAAACCTATAAAATTTTCTTATACAGTATGTACTTGATTGTCTAACATCGTTTGAACACCATAGCCGCCACCGAAAAGATAATACTTGTAGGCAATTTAAAAATATTTTATTCTTTGGGGAAAATTTCTGAGCAAAGATTTTCTTAGTCACTTACCAAAATAATTTTTTCTTTGCGAATTCAGTGGTGATAAACGATGAAGAAACACAGATAGCGGCTGTTTTGGTGAACGATGGATTACTCTACCAAATGGCTTAATTTGATGGCTAATTCAGTAGAGAAAATATAACTTGTTTAAAGTAGCGAAAATGTTTTCAATAGTATTTTTCGCCACGTATCTGTGGTAAGCCAAGAAGTATCTTGTAATATTGTAATCCATTCTTTCACCAAAAGTGCCAAACATTGATTATCTTCGGTTCTCTTTTGGGAAATTCGTGCTGTTTTCGTGTGTAAAATACGAATCGAATCCAAAAGCAGTAAAGCAATCGTTATGGTCATTTCTTTATTTTCGAATCACTGCCAATGGTCATTTATCATTCCTCCCCCGAGTATCATTCAGTGCTTTTTGACACTAAAAAGACTGAAACTAAGTATATACCTATATTGCCCAAAAGCAGTCAAAATGACTGTTTTGAAAAAATGTTAAAAACTAAAATCTTCTTTTATTTATCTGCGTGCTTTCATTCAGCTAAGTATCGTATAAACTTTTCACAAATTTTGTAATTATGCGGTAGTATATTCCCCACGTTGCAAATTCAGTATTTCGATTTCGAATGTGTGAATATACATGCATGATCAACGACTGTAGTGACAATGTGATAATAGTGTCATGATAATGTGATCATAGAATTTTTTTTGTTTTTTTGTACAATAAAATAATTCTGATCTCCAAAATATAACCGCGATCTGGGTAAGCCAGTTAGTCGTCTTTGCCACCTAATTATCTGCCAGGTTTGACTATTTGCGCACCAATAGTTTTAAATAACATTTTGGTGGTACAACATCAGGCTCGAAACATTCAAGTAGCATTAAAATATAGCGAGACTTTCATCCTTCATATTTGAACGATTCTAATTACACTCTACGACGATTTTGATACAATGGAATCTAGTTAACCTTTGACGAATCCATTAGGAATGCATATAACAATTATGGGAATCCATATAACAAACAGTATTATCGTATGATAATTTATAGTTTGATTATGTATGGTGTGCGATTTGAGATGGCATGTCACCAGAGTCAAACCAAAATTAATATCGTTCCGATAAGCACATTTACGGATTTCGGTAACTTATATAATTCCAGTTCATAATCAATTTCCTCCAATATTGAAATGATATTACATTTTTATTTAAAATTTTTAAAACATAATTGTTAGGTGATTCTCGAGCAGGAGCTTTAATTTTAGACTCAACATTTAAGTGTTATAACATTAATTTAAAGAGGGAACCGAAAGAACGATGAATTGAACCGTTTGGAAATTATGTTCCGGTTACGGTTAATGTTCTATCTATAATATTATAATCGTTACCGTTTTGGTCTTAAATTCATAAAAAATATCGGTTAATATCGGTTTTCGGTTCAGTTCTGGGAGAGAGTCTAAATCCCCAAAATTATGAAAGTAAATTGTTACCAAGACTGGGAGCAAAACTAAAAAGGTTTAGGAATCTGGGAGATATTGATACGAGGTCATCCCTGCATGATCATATCGAAATAGAAGAACCAAACTACTCAGAATCGAAAATTGAACATAGTTTCTCAACAACCGTTCCACATAGGCAAATGTATGTAACAGGTATTTTTTTAACCCTCATGTGAGTGAAGATAAAATATCTTAATTTGAGTGATTAACTTATTTTTTCCACATTCCTCCAAGTTGTAACATTTCTCATTTTTAAGTATGATCGTAATCTTGGTATAGATTGACGTTCTAGAAGTTCTCATAAAATTTAAAGTTTTTATTGGGAGTAAAACATACAAAACATACAAAAATAGACGTGTAAAAGTGCAAAAGGTACCTGGGTACCCACTCCACTCACATTAGGTCGTTTCTATTTGTTTTCTTTTTTTCAAAACACATGGTCTCTTTCTTATTTTTTTTATAAATTTTAATTTACTATTTCTATCTAATAACTGGTTTTAATAAATGACGATATTATGACGTCAACAATTTTCAACATTTTGAATTGTTGTTGATGTACAGCGAAATTCTCTTTTATTTTCATTATTAATTTGTAGAAAATGTGATATTATATCTGTCATCGATATGTAAAAATAAATCAATTTTACAATATTTTTAATACATGTTTTATTTACCAAATGTAATGCTATCTCCCATACAAAACCTATGAAAAGTTACGGACCAGCTATAGATGGAATAAAAAGAATAACAGAATAACGTAAGGAACGAAGACAAAAAACTATTATTCCAATTTGACTTTTCGGTTATAGATTACTTATGCCCGGTTGCACAGAAAAATGACTAACGACCGGTTAGTTGTGCGCCAGTTAAATTTTTTATATGAAATATTGTATGTTTTCGCAGTTAGAAAAAAATCATCGCAAACTTGATAAAATATATTCTATTCCGTGGGAATATTTAGCTTGCGTATAAATATTTAAATGGCCAATTTTGATTGAATAACTTTTTAACGAATCTTTAAATATTTCCATGGTATAAAATATATTTAATCAAGTTTGCGATGATTTTTTTCTGACTGCGAAAACATATTTCATATAAAAAAATTAACTGGCGCACAACTAACCGGACGATAGTCATTTTTCTGTGCAACCGGGCATTAAAATATTAATTTCATTCATATATTTCATGTAATATTTTTTCAATGTATTTGCTAAAATATTGAGTGAAACTACAATAGTTTTGAGTATAAACGGATTATATCTCAACAAATATATGTGTTTTAAATTATAAAAATTATTTATATGCAATTCGATAAATTATTTTTTTAGGTTAACTTTAGAAAAATACAATTCTACAGTGTAGTAAAAATTATTTTTGATTTTATATTCATATTAGTATATGTGTACATGAATATTTTACAAATAGAAAACATAAAATGCACGAATAATCCCAAATTCCCATATATAAAATAATAAACATGCATATTACATGCAACGCACAAAAATTTGTTTGAATTTTGTTGTTGTAATCGTTAAGTTTTTTATTCCTGGACGAAAATTTTTGCTCTGCTATTCTTTTTAAGTGACAGCAAAATAAAACGCAATTTCTATTATAGTTTTTATTCTTGTTATTTTGAGTCTCTCTTACGTTATATTTTTTATTTTTTTTATTCTATCTATAGTTCCCACTTTAGTTTTTTTTTTTATGTTGTATATCCCGTATTTGAAAGTGCGATTTTATAGGCAGGCTTGATTTATTTAGATTGGCTTTGATAATAGTCGTTTAAAACAAATATGGGAGAGCTCGGATGGCAAAAACTAGAAATAATGAAATTCTTCAGAGATATCATGGAAAAAGCAAATGAAGTCATCTCTGTATTAACATAAAACCGTATGTAGACATTTGGTAGTGCAGTGTAGTGAAAATGTGATTAATGTGGAAAGACCTGCACGAAAAAGCCGATGATTAATGCAACAGTATAAAGTCGGCGCGCGATTCGAGAAAACTGCCATCGACAAGGCAGCTGGACCATTCCACATTCCGGAAATCGGTAAGAAGTATGTATTAGTAACTGAAAAATAACGGGCTATTTCACCAAATATATATATATACCCAATCAGGAAACAACGACCATAGTTGGTGCCATAATTAACAAGTGAATTAGCCGATATGAAGATCTGATGGAAATTTACTCGAATCAAGGAAGTAATTTTGTATCGGTGATGTTCCACGAAATTTCGTAGTCCTGCCATCTGGTAACTGACGTCTCTATCGTAAAGTTTACCATTTTAGCCGGTACATTTATTCAGAACGTTTTTTTATACGGCCGTTATTTTTTTTTTGTTATAGTGATTTCAAAATTTCGTTTCAGCGCAAAACTGAGTATGTATCGATAGTTCACAGAATTTAATCGTGCCCGCAGAATTCCACATAATTTGACAAATGCTCGTGTCAATTGATCGAAAGAAATGCTGAAATATTTTTTTCAGCCTTTCTTTCAATTAATTGACACGAGCTACGGGGCAACGTAGAACGGACAATTTTGAATGGTACACAACCTTTTGTTTGTCAGAAGTCTTCGGCGAAATAAGGAAAACCATAAGGAAAAATAAGGATTACGACAACGCTCTCACCCATCGGCACAAACAATTGAATATTTGAGCGGTTAAAACATCGAATTTTAGGTCACCAATTTGCCATATAGTCCTGATTTGGTATCTAATGACTTCTTTTCAGATTTTTGATAAATAAATATTGGTTTTTGTTATCTAATCTAGAAGTATAAAAAGCAAATCTCTTAAGATGGTAACAACTTCTTTGCATTCAGGTGGTATTGTGGAAAGGTTTGATAGCACACTGTAGAAATATTTGTCAAAGGTTGTGAATAAAAATCAGTGCGACTCTGATCGGCATATACAATTGTTCCTTCCAGGTATTAAATTTGGAGTTGTTTCATTATCAGGGTTGTGTGGTCAAGATTAGGCCGATGAAATGCAAGAAGAACTTGGATGAGTTACACAAAATTGTAGAAAGCGATAGAATGAAGGCTAGGTACGTACGAATAATAAAACTATATCGAAAAAATACAACTGGTTTGGCTCTACAAGCCGAAACGAAGAAAAGAGCTATCATCGGTGTTTCAACCCTCATGGGGGGCCCTATACTGTCATCACTTAAATAAACGACGCAGTTTAAAAAATAAAGAAAGCACAACCGAAATTTACCGTAGATAGTTCACACTTCGACGGAGAAATTAATCCCACGTAAATCGGTCAATCAAGGGTTAAGCATTTAATGACATTTTTAAAAATAGTGACATCTAGATTTAAGCATTATAAGTATTTTATAACAGTTTAGTTGTATAGCGGATTAGTGATTGACAGAATCGAGTAATACGATACGGATTTGACAGAGCAAATTTGTGACAATATTTATGATGTCGAAAACTTTGAATAAGAAATTATAATTTTACACGACACAATTAAATTTAGGAATTAAATTTAGACTGAAATAGTAAAATTTAAAAAGTGATAAGAACTGTGAAAATCTGCTCTAGTTGTATGCGTAAAGTGTATGAAGTAGGGAAATGTATGCGGAATAAACTCGGGTTTCCAATGAAAAATTGGGATTCACGCCCACGCCGAATGGCGAAAAGCAAGGACAATTTCACCATTGGAAGCTAAGTAGTTGCTGATAAACTGAAAAGCACTTATCTATAAGATAATAGATTTAAAAATTAATTAATTAAATATAAATTACATATAAAATTATCTAATTAAATTTAAGTATTTCTTTACATATAAAATCGATGTAATTTACTTATAATTTATTATAAATAGTTATAGTTATGTCACTTGTTTTTTTTTGTTTAATTTTAGGTTAGGATTTAACAAGATAGTTTTATTTAATTTGCTTTGGTGGTTTTGCCCATATATAATCATTATTTTTTCGATAAATTTAGAATTATTAATTAATTTAGAATTAGAATTGTATATTGTTTGGTTTAATATGCTTCTATATATAGACCCCTAAAATATATAAATATCCTAAAATTCCACCAAATTTATCTAAACAATATTTATAAAGTTTCTTATCGGTGGGAATTTATCCATATCATTTATTTATGTGTTTGATTTTTAAATAAAATAAAATTAAAATATTAATTAATTAATTATAATAAAATACCTACACATAGAAAACATTCAGCATCAACGCGGTATAGATTTTTTTTTCATATCGCGTTTATCACAAAACAATCCATCACAGAAATTAAAGTTACATTTTTTAAAAATATTCTAATATCTAAAATTCTAAAACACTCTCGATAAAATATAGTTGCGCGCAACTAATATGAATTTTATAGAAAAACTTAACAAAATCAAAAGTTTACGTTAAAGCTCACCTATATCGGAAAAATTACCATTTTCTGAACACAATCGACCCCGAGCACATCATAAATTCTCGACCCTATTTGGTGGTCTCGAGCAGCGCGTCTTTTTCACTAATACAATAATCGTTCGAATTTAAATTTGTGCTATTCTTGTCGTTTAGTAACGGTGTCGTTACGTCACTATCATTTCCGGTTTCATCGGTTTCCGGTGGATTTGGATTCACAATGCCGCCATTTTTAATTATATCACTATCGCTATTGCTACTATTTAGATTACTACTTGTTACATTATTATTACTATTATTACTACTAATATTACTATTATTTGTAATTGTTAGTGTTTTATTAACATTATCGTTACAATTTTCATTCGTTTCATGAATATTAATACTAGTTTTGGTTTGGTGTTGTGATTGTTGTTGTGGTTGTGGTTGCAGATGTGTCTGCGGTGACTGGGACTGTGGCTGTTGGAATGATGAAGTCTTATCTATATAATTCGAATTTAATTTAACACTATTTGGTGATGCGGAACTCGATGATACCGAGGTATGGGGTAGACCCGCCGCAGCTGGTGAACCATCAATTATTGGCTTAATGGATGGCGTATCGTGGGGCTCATCCACTTCTGGAACCGTTTCCATTGTGTTCGCATTAGCCGAAACCAACGGAGAGGATTGGTTCATTGATTGGCGTGGTATTTTTCCCTGATAAAAAAATAAATAATATAAAATTTTATATAAGCATGGTTCAGAAATATTTCTCACCTGAAGATAATATGTCATCAGCTGGCCTTTACCTTTCACCGCTACCAAACCTCTCTGCTCGAAAGTGTATCCAAAGGTTTGTAAAATTTCACAAGTTTCCTCCGTTACTTGAATAGCGCCCGCTTTTCCGGTACTCTCCATCCGTGATGCCACATTTACCGTATTGCCCCATATATCATAATGTGGCTTTCTAGCACCAATCACACCGGCCGTAATCGGCCCGTGATTAACACCCATTTTCAGCACAAAATGATTAAACGATTGTTCGTTTATACTTTGCAACGCCTTTTTCAGCTCAAGTGCAAACTCAACGAGGAGTGCTAAATGTGCCCATCTTATTATGGTCGGATCCTCTGATTTTACTTGTCGCGAAGGATTTAAACCGCTTGCCGCCATGTACGTCGATCCGATTGTTTTAATTTTTATGATGTCTTGGAATTGAGGCAACTCGAGTAACTAAAATCGAAAAATATTTTTACATCAACAATTTTGAACTTTTTGTTAGATTTAGGTGCGTGAAGTTAGCACATTTAGTAAAGTTTTGTTCAACCTTCAACAAATTTGGCCGAGCCCTAAGATGCTAACAAAATTTGCAAACTTAGAACCTATACTGAGATATGTCATAATTTGGCCCACATTTTGCTTAGGTTTGCCCGCCCTTTATAAAGTTTTGTCATCCATCGAAAAGTGGTAAAAATGTGCGTGAAAAGAAACTAACATGTAGAAGGGCCGAATGTGGCGAAGGGTCGAATGGGTCGAAGGGCCGATTTTTTTTTGTTTTTAGAAATATATTATTTTTATTTTTTTATTTAATTTAATTATTTTTTAATTTTTTTTACCCTATACCTATTATCAGCAGGGTATCATAGGGCCGAATGTCTCAGGTGGCGCAAGACAAAATTTTCCTTCACCAAAATGTATCGCTGACTGAATACGTGGAATTTCATGAATATCCAATGATGAAAAATAAAAAAATAATTTATGTTTAATAAAAAAACAATTACAAAATATTCCATAAAATAACAAATTTACACGACATTCGGTCATTTGATACATTCAGCCCTTCGACACATTCGGACCTTCGACATTCCGCTCTTTGACACATTCGGCTCCTTGACATTCGGTCCTTCGACATTCGGCCTTTTGAAATTCGGCTCTTTGTACCCATTCCGATAAAATATAGAGGAGTATTTCTGTTTTGTTTTCTTGTCGGTACGTGCGATTGATACGCGGTACGAAAGGGTGGGAAAGTGACGCGCACACAAAAAAACAACACCGGAAATAAATCGAAGATGTTTATACTGAAACATAATACTTGAAAAAAAACTAAAGAATGCTGACCAAACAAGTTCGAAATGTTACAATAAAACACGTCGGCGTTGAAACGTCAATATGAAGATAGGACACGAGAAAACAAAAAGATAAACATTCTCAAGGCAGTAGAAGAGGCTACAATAATCTAGAACTACGTCAATGAGTACGATGGCAACTGAAAAATTCACTAACATACCATCATAAGGGATGCATCTCATCAAATTTTTACAACAGATGGAGCACAATTGAAGAGGTGGAAAGATAATTTCGGAGAGAACATCACAAATAATACACAAATTTTCAAATTAACTACTGTGGCACTATTTTGGTAATTCCCCGGGAATAGGGAACTGGGGAAAGAATTTATATGGAATTTATGTTCAAATATTCTTTTCCCGGCATACTGAGGTAAAAAGCAAGTGTTAAACTTTTTGATAACAAAATTAAATTGACAATAATTTTCCCTGCCAATCTAGATATGGAAAAATTATTCCCAATTTGTTGATATGGAAAAATTATATGGAAAATTATTCCCATGACCTTTTGGGGTCAAGTTTCGTTCGGCGAATTCTGGGGTGTTTAATTTAATTTCAGTTTTGTTAGTTTGCTTTTACGTTTGTTTATTCTGTTCCACGGTGTATGCCAGAAACACGTAGGCCTCAACTTCTCACGACCCAAAACCCTGAGATCTGCGGAAGATGAAATATGCGGGTTGGCTTCATGCAACCCGTAACAAGATTAGCAACATTAATGGCACAATGTATGAGTGCTATGAGTGCACAACGTATGAGTGCTAAATTTAAGCCTAAACCCGCCATGTGATCGTATATCATGTAAAGAATAATAGGTTCCTAAATTCGCACCAATTCTAGCGACTCTGACACCCAGCTGTTGAAATTTTGAGACATGCATGAGTCTCTCGATCGACGAACCCTTGAGAATGAATTCTCGAAAAAAAATTCTTGTAGCAATTTTTTCATTAGCCATAATGATTTCCAATATGATTAAACCTTAAGAATTCGACGCGATAATGCACCGCAGTCGAAAAGCACAGCACGCAATACCTTGAAGACTATTAAGTTTTGAAATAACAGAATTTTATTAATTATAAATAAAAACTAGGATTTTATTGAGCCACAGGCCACCAAACAACAGAAGCTTCAGATAGAGTGGGTAGAACTTTTGTAATGAAATCAGCATATTGGAAGTCAAGCCCCAAGATTTCCCCAATTCTCTTCAAAAACTGCCAGTATGCCTTACTCAGAAACCCTGGGAAGTGGCTAGCAGATCAACACCGGAAATAAATCAATGATGTTTTTACTGAAACAGCTGCCAACACACTCGGGTACTAAGAGTACCAAGGCAAACCCGGAAGCAGTGATAATAATTGAAAGAAAATTAAAGAATGCTGACTACACAAGTTACAAATGTGCCAACAAAACACGTTGGAGTTGATACGTCAATATTAAGATAGGACACGAGAAAATATAAAGATAAACATTCTCAAGGCAGTAGAGGAGGCTATATTAATCTAGAAGAAGCACCGACTACGTCAATGCGTACGATGGCAACTGAAAAATTCACTAACATTCAGATGAAGCACAATTGAAGAGGTGGAAGGAATATTTCGGAGAGAACATCACAAATAATACACAAATTTTCAAATTAACTACTGTGGCACTATTTTTGGTAATTCCCCGGGAATAGGGAACTGGGGAAAGACTTTATATGGAATTTATGTTCAAATATTTTTTCACGGCATACTGAGGTAAAAAGCAAGTGTTAAATTTATTGATAACAGAATTAAATTGAGAATAATTTTCCCTCCCAATCTAGATATGGAAAAATTATTCCCAATTTATAAATATTTACATCAAACTTTTATCCTCAGTAGGCCGTAAAATAAATATTTGAGCAGAAATCACATAAGAATGCTTTCCCCAGTTCCCTATTCCCGGGGAATTACCAGAATAGTGCCACTGGAAGTAATAACGAAACTATCAACACGCATCCACTAACGAAACGGAAACTTTGCGGTGTACTGAAATACTGTTACGACTCGTAACGTTGCGCTGACCTGCGATTATTTTTTTTGTATTTATTTCTAAAAATCTCGTTACCATCGAATAAATGATGCATTTTACTACTGATGGCATTGCCATCTGTTGTTCTATGACATTAACACTAAGGTTTTGTGTTATTGTGAATTGGTCTTAATCTTCTGTGTCCATCTATAGTGTATCACGTAAACTTCGAATAATTGTGAAAGCGAAACCAATGTATTGTGAATTGGTCTTAATCTTCTGTGTCCATCTATAGTGTATCACGTAAACTTCGAATAATTGTGAAAGCGAAACCAATGTGTGAGTGCGAGACCATGTGCGTGTGTTCACTCGCCACTGAAGATATAGAAGAATATTTTTTGTAGATTTCTCGTTTTGGCGTGTGTATGGATACTGCGCTGCAGTGTGAATTAGTAGGCGAGTGACGCGCACGAAAACAAAACAAAAAGCACACCAAAAACGAAAATATTCTTCTAGATATTTTTGGGTGCGAGAAAATTTTGGCAGTCTAGTTTTGATTTTTGATTTAGTCAAGTACTATTTGTGTTGACGGAAGGTAAACAAAAAATATTTTTGAGTTTGGTGTGCCATGCCATTTTTAGTAATTAAAAATAAAATTTATAGTTTATTGGATTTTTTTTGCATTTTGCACTAGAACAAGTTACAAGTTTTGAATTGTATAGTTATAATAAAACTTAAAGTAAAAATAAAAAGTATTGAACTTAAGTTTAAGTCCAAAATTATTGAAAGAATAAAATTCTTTCACAAAAAATAAAAATTAAAAAAAAAAAAACGCGAAAAAGACGGAAAGTGCAAGTGCTAAAGTTGGATGTGTTAGTTAACAGTATTTACGGTCAAATGTGGAGAGACGCCCAGCGAATATTTGGACGCCCAACAATGTATACGGTCAACGGAGGGAAGACGTCCTATAATATTTTTGAGTAACGGTGAGAGGACACCGCATCCATTCCAGCGAGTAAGGACGCCACAACTGTTCTACATGAAGAAAAGGTATGCAAGAAGATGAATAGGTACTATTTTTTTTTTTTTTTAGTTTTAATTTTTTTAAATTACAATTCTTATTATTCAAATTTCCATTTTCATTTTGTTTATTTTTATTTTTCAATTTTTATTTGTGTAATCAAGCACCGAATAGCGGTCGATTGGTACACTTCACAATTTGTTCAAGTTCAGCGCCCATTTTCTTTTTTGTTCGATTTATTTTTTTTCGCTTCACCATCATTCGAGTTCAGCGACCATTTTCTAAAAATTCTGATGTTGAAATTTTTTGTTTTTTTATTTAAATAACAAAAACAGCACTGTGTATGACTCCTGGCATTCGGTTTTATTTTCTTTTCTCATCCATCGGCCTCGAGTTATTTTCCAGGATTATTCTTGTTTTTGTACTTGTTTTTTTCTCGTTAAACTTTTAAGATTGATATGAGGGGAGCGGAAATCTCATTTCGTGTCGGTTCCATATTTACAGGCTGGCCTTGTCACTATCCTTCATCTCCTTGACAGGACATCCACAGGGTCGGAGTGGCAAGTCCAGCATATGTGTGGTCCATTCGGGGACGAGCGTAAAATCTACACGGTCTCCCTGTGGCACTCCGGCAGTCTCAAGCTGTCGGAGTGTGAATTGTGGGAGATTCTCCTGCGGTCTCTCTAGGTGAAGAGAGGCTTTGTCTGTTGGGGAAGCGCCCCTATCCTATTATGCTGCTCCGCTGTGGCTGGGTATCGGCCTCTAGGGGTCGATGGGTCATCCGGGGGAAGGGGGTTCTTCAGCAGATATTGTATTTGACATTCGGGGAGATCCGGTCGTTCCTGGATGGACACACCCAGTTATTATTATATTTATCTTGTCTTCCTCAAATTTCGACCGACATAATTTTGGTGTCATTTCAATTCAGATTCAGTTTCTTTTTTGTTTGCTTTGATAATTCTTCTGTTACACAGTGTAGGTCAGGACCACGACCCAAAACCCTGAGATCCAGTCGGCAAAATCACCGTGAGAGAGACCTCTGCGTGTTACAGGTCTTAGAAGAACCTGCGGAATGGTTCTTGAACCATCCCGTTGTAACAATCCTGAAATATTCAGAAGAGACCTACCTTCAACTGCAATAGCTTACTGAAGTATGGAATACCGATAGAATACTGCGAGAAAGGAAGGAAGGTTGGACTATAACGGATCCCAAGAAAGGTGACCTAAGAAATGCACAACACCTAACACAAACATAAAGATATTTGCAATGATGGATAGCATTTTACCGACAGACAACTTGGCTTCTGACAAGGACGAAGTTATGCCGATCAAACAATACAACACATGGAATTATGTGTTCGACACAATAAACAGGCTTGCAATATGGAGGAAACTTTGTGAAATGCACCTAACAAATTGACCGATTTAATTGAACTCATACAAGATAATGTATAGGAATGCGGGCGATCGAGTTCAATACAAAGGCGATCAAAGTAAATCATACTGTAACATTCCCGCCGCTACTGTTCCTAGCAGTATTGAATAGTATCATGAGAAAATTAGCTAGTTCGTCCTTCAACGGACTCCAGTAGGGATTAACAGAGAAACTCAGTGATCTGGATTACAGAGATGAGATATGCCTACTCTGACAAACACGCCGAAATGCATTATAAAGTACAGAAGCTATCGCATCTACCAAGGGAGGTTGGCTTCAAAATAAATGTCAGGTAAACCTAGACGGTGAGGCTAAACACATGCTGTATAAGATAAAATGGCACATAGATTGATGATTTCCGAAGTAAAGAAACTAGGTATATGAAATGTTGAAATTTAACAATAATCCTCATTTCTTCCACTAGTAACCAATATTTTCGGTTGGTTTTCTAATAGTATAGCTCATACTGAGACTATATGGAAAATTTATTGAAAATTCATGGACTAGAATTTTCACTAGAGTTTTTTGATTTTCTGCGGCCATATAAGTTATTTTCAGTTTTTGGCCAATATCTCAAAAACTTCCACTAGTAACGAATACTTTCGTTTGGTTTTCTAGTAGCTTTCTAGTCCATGAATTTACCCCAAATTTTCCATATAGTCTCAGTATAACTTAAGCTTTAAGAAAACCAACCGAAAATATTGGTTACTAGTGGAAGAAATGAGGATTATTGTTAAATTTCAACATTTCATATACCTAGTTTCTTTACTTCGGAAATCATCAATCTATTTGCCATTTTAAGGATCACTTCTAATATTTTATTCCGCTGAGATGTTTTATTTCGTGAAAAAATATATACATAATGAATAAAAAATTTCCGCTGGTAATTACATTACAAAAAATCTCTTTAGTGATAGTGCTGCCACTTGCGGCGAGTAGCGTAATCTCTTATTTTCCGCTGTCAAAATTCCGCTATCTTATACAGCATGCTAAACACATCATTGTTTACCATGATGATATATACCAACCAAGACGAAATGGAGAGGTATTTTAATTTGTACACTAGTCAAAACGGATGGAACAGATGAAATCATAAATAAATGAATCAATAAAGCCACAATAACATTTAACATGTTATACAAAGTCTGAATGGAGCGTATCTGTTGTATCCCGCAATGCCAAGCTAAAGATTTTCAATTCGTTTATGAAATCATTCTTGATATACGGTTGCGAAACCTGCGCATAAGATAAATGAAGACATATCCTAAATTGGAGATAAAGGAAAAAATAAATCCCTCTTGAACTTTGATTTCCGAACTTCCGACTCCCAACAAATGGTTATGGCATGAATGCTGCATATGCCACATACCATACCCCCAAAATTGATAAACAAGTGCAAAATATTAATGCAAGACTTCAAATCAAGGTGATAATCGAAGGCAAGCTCTCAGAGGCTTTGAGGTAAGAAGACCCACCAGCCCAATTTATATCCAACGTATCACTAGGATGTGTCATTTGACTTAACATAGCGCACCGTAGCTGCATATAATGCAAATCAACTGGGTCGTAACATCGTGTCTTTTTAAGAAGCTCTTCCCTCTTTGGAAATGAAGCAAACACCAAATAGATGGCTATCGCGTGAAGACAAACACCCGGAGAGTTTTTACTGGTGGTACACAATATGAAAAGGTGAATGAGTATATAAATATTTAGGATTGATGGTAAATGTCAAAACTTAGTCTCTGCGGACATATCAACGCAAATCGCTGCAGATAAGCATAAGCAAATTAAGTTTCAATTCAATAGTTAGTCTCCAGTATTTACTTTTTGGTAGCGAATCCTGGGCGCTAATAACACGGGACCGCCAAAATCTCCAATTACGGAAGGAGAAATGTACCTAAATTCCGACTCAAAGATGATCTGCTGGCAAGATCGAAAAAATTTGGACAACTAAATCGTCATCATGCTCCCAAACCCATACCATAAAACAGGCCCTGGAGTCGCCACCATTGAAGACAAGACTTCTCGGAAGGCTCTACTCGATTGTTGGATTACGTTCAAGATGTACATGACCTTCAAACTAGCATATCTAGCGTTCTCTAGTTGCAGAGCAAGTTATTTGGAAGAGCATTGTTGTGGCGGAAAAATCCCTTCATGGGATGTAGCGCTGCCGAAGAAAACATTAAACAACGCAATCCAATGAATATGAAATCAATATTTGTCGGTCGTTGGGGAACAGCCCAATTCTTATTGTAGAAAAATGTGGCGGCGATAAATAAACAGAATAGATTTTACAACGTCCCTAAAACACATACAGCACAACATTACAAGATAGTTTGGATAGTTATAGGCTAAAAAGGACTATTTAATGCTTTATTAATAAATTTTGGGCTCCATCCCTTCCAACTTAAATGATGGGTTCGGCACGCTCTAGAAAAAGTTAGCAGAATTAATTTTATTTTATCTATTAAATTTTTTTTTATTCTGCTCGTTCTAGAAAAAGCATTATGCTTTATCACTTCAAAGCAATCAAAATCCAAATCAAAAATCAGACCTAAACCGAAATTATAACGCAAACCGTCAACATACCAATTATTTTAGAGCTAGCAAATTCCAAATTGATAATCAAATATCTCATTAACAAATTTTGGACTCCACTTTTCTTTAGCTAATTTCAGGTCATTTATTTAAAATTTTTGTTCTACTCCAAATGTCGATTCATCTTGTTGTGCGTTCTATTTTCGGGTTTGGTCCGATTTCGGTTCTGCGCTAGTTTTAATTTAATCGACCTGAAGTTTGGTCAAGAATGAGTGGAGCCCAAAATTATTTAATGTGCCGTTTTATAAGGCTATCATGAGCATAAACTAATTTGTAAGTCAATAGATCAAGTTTTGCGTTATAAGTTCTGTTTTGGTGCGATTTTCGATTGGAGTTCTGCTAGCTTGATGTGATAAAACCTAATGTTTTTCTAAAATATTTTAATAGAACATTTAACTAGCCTATTATTAGTTTATAATTATCCAAACTATTTGCAACGTATTTTGCAATATGGTTCAGTACAAATATGCGAAGTCGAATTCTTCATTTGACTAGCTCAACAAAAGTCCGTTTGACGGCAGCGGCTTCAGCTACTCAAAAGATCGAAAAATGCCTTACTTGCTATTGCATCTTCAAATAAAAATTTATACGTTTATCAATAATCTAATAATATTTATAACCTACCGTATTGACATTTAGAGTGCAAAATTCACACTTGCAAACTTACCGCATCAAAATCGGATATAACTTCGTTTAAAAATCGTAAACATTCCAGGCCTTGATTATTAACCGTCTCCTCGGAATAAAAATCAGAAAAATTCGGCATACTCGCAAATAGTACCCCCACTTCCGCATAACTTTGCGAATACAATTCATCATGCGAACGTTTTCGATTACCCATAAAATGTTCAGCCACGTGCATCGGCAGCACATTATAAACGAGCGCCTCGTTCCGCCTTCGCATATCGCTCGCCTTCTCTTTCTGTTCGGTCACCTCGTTCTTCCACAGAAATATAACACGATCTTCTTTATCCATCTGCATTTAAAATGATGAACAATATTATATTGGTGCGGGACAATAGTGAAAAATTAATCGTAAATACTTACATGTCGTGCCAGCAGCGACAATGCTATTGTGACAGCTACCAACAATGCTGATAAACTATACCGCAATGGAAGCCCACTGGAACGATATATTAAAAATTAATGTGTAATATATGTAAGTGTACATGAGATGATGATGTACAGGCGACCGACTTACGTCAATCATTTTTGTTATTAATCGTGTAGGAGTAGTTTTTTTTGTGTACGCATACTTCTATTTGATTTTAAGCACACGCATAACGAATTGATAAGAAAGTACCAATATATACAGTCGTAAAAGATTGTCGTCTTATTTATTATTCAGAACACAAGTACAGGAGAACAATGGTAAAATATATATTTTATCGATTGAAAAATAATAGAACAAAGAAAAAAATAGGAATTCAAATAAAATCTGTGCGTGTTTCGGTTGTGTACACGACGTACTTACGAAACATTTAAATTACGTCTACTCGAGAAGCTGTGCAAATTGAATTTAAAAGAAATTTAGAATACGATTTTCTATGTAAAATGTTGACATATTTAATAATCCTTAAGATTTAATTCACTGTGCATAGACAGGATAGAAACTTAATCAAGGCAGATAATTTTATAAAGCTTTATTCATGTTTCCGTTAGAAAATATTTCAATAATACATTTCCAAACTTATACTATGTAACTGTTGTGGAACAAATTCGAGATATACGCGACCTCGACGTAAAATATGATAAATTGGAAATCTTAATTGAATAATAATAATAATTAATTAGTTAAAAGTTCTCATTAATCATAGTTGAAATATATTTAATATATTGAAATATGTATATATAGTGCTTTTAAAACTGTTCAGGACATTTTTGTAATTAGCTGTCAGATTTAATTAAAAATGTTATAGTACACATTGTTTAACGAGCGAGTAATAATTGTTAATACTCATGAAAATAAAGTTTTAATTATCCGAATGAGATATAATTTATATTTGTTTCTACTGTCGTAAAAGGTTAAAATTTTCTCTGTAGGCGTGGTGTTCTTCTCCGAAAGTTTCCAAAAAATTTGATTTACATAATCGCGCCTGCTATGACTATCAATCAAAATATTTTAAGGAGAATATTGAGTATTAAAAAGATTTACCAAGTTGCTATGGTTACAGCCTGCCAATTTATATTTTTCTTTATGTTTATCTGTCTATTTAAACTGATCGTCATGAAATTTTTGCCATGCATAAGCTGCATGTTCAGAACTAACCTTACGTAATTTTTTAAAGGGAATGGACCCCGGAGTCAAGGGGTCGTCGTAGAAATATTTTCTAAAATTTCAACAAAATTTTAATTTTTATGAGTTTAGGAAAGGGTTCCGTCTCCTGGATCAAGTGAACCATCCTTATAAGTTTCCACACCATTCATCCAGTAGGATTCAGTCGCTCAACCGATCGTCATGAAATTTTTGCCATGCATAAGCCATTGAACTTGGGGTTAATTCTAAGATTTAGTTCTTACTCGGCTTAAAGCATGCTGGAGTTTCTTACTGAGAGGCTTAATCAATTTAATATAAGTTTTGAAAATGATGTTGTAGCTTTGACTACAGATGGTCCAGCTATAATGCTGAAATTTGGTAAAATATCATCCAGCTTGCTTACATCTAACTTGCGACGCCCACGCCAGCAAAAGCAAGATTATTTAGAGATGATATTAATTTTTGCCAAGTTGTTGGTGTACGATTGGTAGAGTCCAACATAAATATTATTGCGATGTATCGTTCCCAAAAAAACTTGTTACCTACATTTTTTGAAATTTTTGAAGAATATTTGGTTCAATTTAAGATCTGTATTATCATAGGACACTTTAATTTAAATTTACTGGATATCCAGGATATAGTATATTGAAATATTTGGGGATAATTAATTGAAATTAATCGAATTTGCAACTCGATTTATCACTATGATAGATCATATTTTAACCAATCTGTTACGTTACGGTACATAAAGTCTAACTGGGAATATATGAAGGTCTTTATCGATTTGGTATTGAATCTACTAATTTTTCAGTGTTTATAGATCAATTTTCGCCCAACAATCACGAATTGCACTTTTTAAGTCATTAACATTATGAAATTGCTGACCATTTGCATAGACTTTGCCAGCCAGGATATCCCAAAGGTTCTCGATAGGATTGCAGTTAGGACTGCAAGCTGGCCATTCAAGGAGAGGGTTGTTTTTCTCGTGAAACAACTGTTTGAATTCATTTAACATATGGATAGACACATTATCCTGCTGGAATATGCAATTTTCGTGATCAATACCATCAAGGTAACTAAGAAAAATATCTTCCATAGATCCATGTACATACGGGAGTTCATCTGAGTCGTTATGACATAGATAGTCAGCTTTGCGTAGTAAGAAAAGGCTCCCCATATCATTACGCTCTCTCCACAAAAGTTACGTTTCGACCTGATGACGCCATGTTCTTTCAAATTATGCCAGTAGCAACTGTAGCAGTCAGGACCATCGAGGTTAAATTTTTTCTCGTCAGAAAAATCACCTTCTTGGCAGAAGGTTGTCCACGACATGAATTTACGAGCAAGTTTACTTCTAAATTTAGTCCATTTAATGTTTGGTGAACTTCTCAAAACACGGGCAATGTGTCAAGTCGTTAGAGGAAGGTCCAATTTCTCCTTTATCTCTTTGCATGACAGCCAATTTCGGATAGCCTCATGTTGAACTTGACCAGTTTACCATAATTTGGGCCTTTTTTTAAAAAATTGCGGATGACGCTTTCAGATCGCACAATTTTTGTTGCAGTTTGCCGGTTGGAATATCCTTCCTCCTTATAGTATATTTTTATCGATGACTGCTCCGCCTTAGTTAAACGATTACCTTTATGCATTGCTAAAAAACAGTGCTTAAAATGATTTTTTTAACAAAATACCTAATTGCTGTATGTAATTACATTTGAATATGTATGAAAAAATTAGAAATAAATTAAAACTTAAATAAAAAATCACTTTTCACGGACTGCGTTTAAACGAATATCTAAGCAAATACTGACTGCTAGAAGATTTTTTGTTTTATTTTGTATATTTCGCCGTACTGTTATTTTCTTTTTAGTGCAGGCAAGTTCCCGTTAGATAAACAACAAACTACAATATAATAAAAAAAAATGATTGAGAAAGAACAGCGAAGAAATAAATGGTCAAAGTGGAAAAAATTAGTGCGTTTATAGGAATGTCTATCACACGAATGTATGTATATAGTAAATCGTCACAAAGCATTGAGTTTGCTGGTAGCTACTGAAATAAAAAAGCCAAGAGAAAGCTAAATTCAGATTTTGTCAGTATGAATATAAACAAGTTCGAGCAACTTTGGAATTTTTTGAATGAAATCATATTCAACAAAACCAGATCCACCAAAGATTGGGCTTTATCTGTTTCTTGATATTCGAAAAGCCTTTGATATGGTACATCCTGACATTCTACTATTTAAATTAAAAAGTATGGGGCTTACCAACATACAACTAAAATTGTTTGAAAGTTATCTACGTAGCAGAAAACAGATTGTTAAAATAGAAGAGAGTAAAAGTAATGAAATACTGCTGAATGTTGGAGTTCCCCAGAGCTCGATACTAGGACCCGCATTATTCATAATTTTTGTTAATGATATTACCCGTATCAACCTAGAGGGAAGCCAAAACTCTAGAATCTCTGCTATCTAAATTGCAAAATGTTTTAAGAACACTAGGTAAGTGGTGTTACAAGATGGCTACTGCCATCTTGCAGATTACACTAATACCAAGCAGAGGCATCACACGGTGATCTTTTGTCGGCTAAAACTCAAGGAGAAGTGATATGGGTCGTGGGGTTTGAGGCTTGCTGGTATTCTGGCTTACACCGTGTACAGAAATTTAAAAAAATAAAGGCAAATAATAAAAAAAAATAGTAATAACCCGACTGTTCCGCCGAAATTCGTTGGCCGGAACTTGAGGAACGAACAAACCCAAAAAAAAATAATTATAGCTGAAAGGGGGGTGCCTTGATGCGCGCATCCGTCGGAACACAAACGGTTCCAAAATCGGATGCGGGTACCAAGGGACCGCCAACTACACGCCGACGCAGAATGAGAGTCCTCCCCTCATCACACCACACCGAACCAATTTTTAGTAATTCATTTTTATTATTTTATTTATGATTTAAAAATGAAAACCCACAACAACTTCCCCCAACAACAACAATGAGGGAACCAATGTGTACTCCGAGCGGTGCGACATACACCCGCTATGCGGCGCTCGATCACAATAAAATTTATATAAAAATAAAAGATTTTAAATATATAAAAAAATAAAATAAAATAATAAAATGCTGTTGCGACCTTGGGCGGTCGTCAAAATAGTTTCGCCTCGAGGCCGTCAAAATAGTTTCGCCTCGATAGGCTGTCAGAAATGTTGGGTGTACGACACCGTAAAAATAAAACTAAGTGGCGTCACCTAGACACCCGTTATTTTTGTATTTGATCTCGCCGAAAAACCGTATATATAACTTGGTTTTGATTGGACGACTATCCGCCTTGGACCGCGAGTGAATGATCACGGTAGTATGAAAATTTTAGCACCCGTTGAAAATAGTAGCGGCACGTTGAAAAATTGTAGCGGCACCCGTTGAAAATATAGCGGCACCCGTTGAAAAATACCGTGCCCGCAAATTGTGTGGCAACCGTTGAAAAAATAGTAGCGGCACCCGTTGAAAATAGTAGGGCACCCGCGACGTAAATCAATTAAAAAATCAAACACAAAAGCACTTAACAGTTTTAATAAAAGTGAGATTGTCAAAAACAAATTCCCGAATTGAATTTTCACACAAAATAAAAAGAAAAAACTTTCATTCTACTATCCGCATAAAATTGCTTTATATTATTTTGTTATTGGTTATCAGGAAAAAACGCACTAAATTATACACCAGTAGAAAATACAATGTTCTCAAAAATCGTGAAAATTAATAAAACTAGATATATTTTCATAAACAAAGCTTTCTTTTTATTCTCACTTAATTGTTTTTTTAATTACCAAATTTTATATCACTTCATCTCCTTTATAGAAGAAACACGCTTAACAAACCGAACCGTGACTTTTCCCAATTCAATTAAAAAAAAAAAAACAGACTCGTATAATCCAAAAAAAAAAAACTAGACTCTACTTGTTTAATTGAACATCAAATCAAAACTCGATGACTAACAAAAATTCTCGCCCCGCATAACGAACGCCAAAACGTTCTAGAAGAATATCTGCTCGTTTCTGAACCATATAAGAAAAGTAATTCTTTCTAGAGCGCATTGCTTCGCATCGCACACACCCGATGCACATTGGTCTCGCTCTCTCCTCCAACCGCCAATCGCGCGGCATCTATGTAGGGGCAAACACAAAAAACAACAAAACATGTCTCAATGAACAAAAATATTTTAGTACAGCAACAGTACCACGTGTTCGTAAACAGGTGGCAGTGCTGTACGTTATACATGTCAGATTGGTCATAGAGTAAACATACGAAGATGAAGTTTTATGACCAAAAAAGTCGTAACAGCGGTTTAATACCAATCATCTTCTCCTAAATCACGATAAAACGAAATAAATAGTATTTAAAAACAAGCTGTTGGATCCAAATGTGTTAAATATGTATCGAATCACTTAAAGCTCTTTTGTGATTGAAAGGGTTACTAAGTGGAATTATCTAGGTCTGGTGATAGATTGTAAATTTAATTGGCCGTGTCACGTCGAAAAAATAAAAGAGTCTATACTACCATATATATTTGCCATAAACAGAACTAAACACATACTTCCTAAGAATATGAAATGAAACAAGAAGAAGGTCAAATTTTGTAATTGATTCGTTTACATCAAACGCATCAAATAATAAGATATTGTGTCGGGGTCTTAATAAATTCAATTCACTTCCATCCAATATTAAATATATTGAATCTCTGAGAATGTCTAAAATCAAACTAACTGAAAATTTGAAGGTTGAAAATATTATTATAGTAATCATTTATATTGTATAAAATGTAATAATTTTTAAGTAAATTCTTGATAGTTCACAGAAAATAATTTATTGTGAAGTTGCGCTACAACCAGGGGTGGGATGTTGTAACATCACTTTTTTCGATGAAATTTACATCTCATTCAACACAAATTAAATTTAGTGTGTGTCACGTCAGAAATCCCATTTTGGAACTCCCACTGTTTTCTTATTTTGTCGAGTAGTATTTGATTGTGCAATTTTGTGCGTCTAACGGTAAAATTTGTGAATAATGTACTTTGGGAGATAATGTGGGATATCTGACGTGATAATCACACCAGAAATCCCATAGATCCGTTTAATGATTAAATCATATGTTTTGCTTTAGTTTAATTGTGCAAAATTGTACATTTCAAAACCAATTTTACATTTCAAAACCAATTGTACATTTCAAAACCGATAGAGCTAGCGGCGAAACAAGCAGGAGTCTGTACACTCGGGTCACATTCGACTCCAATGGTAATTTGGAAAATACTTTAATATTTTTCACTTTTGGCAACGGCATCCCTGAACCCGGTGTTGTTACAGTATCAGAGTCGGTGGCAGACAGTTTGAGCATTTACCGTAAATGTACATAGGTTAAATAAAGTATTATCAATGTGTAACGTTGTTTTTTGTGAAGCCCTTATCATCAGGTACAGTTTAAGACAAGAAATAATCCAATTTATAAAATTTTGTTATATAATCGAATTTACTCCTTCTGGATATTAATAGCAATAACCTCGTGTTTACCTTAGATAAAAGGATCTGTTATACAATTTTTGAATCTACATGAAACACGCATATTTTTAGAACAGTTGGCCACTTAGGTTCTCAGATATTTTCTTTCACCAAAGACGCTCAAACTTTTATAAAAAAAAAAAATATTTACAACATTTCATGCTGAAAATTGAAGTTTAGATTTTTTTTCCAAAAAAAGCGCAAAAGCTACTCATACTATTTACTGCATATTTGTTAGTATAATCTATTAAGAGTGATAACACCAAAAAACAGATGGATTTAATTTATTTGGTAGTGATCGGAAACGTAAGGTAATGTGAGAAAAATGGACTTTTTTTTTAAAAAAATGATAGATCTTAGGTACTACTTGGGATATATTTTGTTTGTATTTTATTTTGAGCACCCAATAGCTCTACTATAAGGTGTTCCAGGCTTATCCATTCATTCTGGGACACCCTGTATATAGCCCAAAAGCATTCAAAATGACTGCTTTGGAAAAATATTAAAAATTAATTTAAAATTAATTTTAATATTCTTTTAAAATATTTAATGTCATATTATAATATGCTATTATAAATATTAAGTATAATAAAGAAAATTTAAAACAATTTTTTTTTTGTTTCATTATAAATATAATTTGTTTACTAATTGAAATTAAAGAGCAGTCAAAATGACTTCTTTGTACAATCTATTGTTAAATACGGCAGAAAGGGAAAATATCGATGTCTACTACTTGAGGGATTTTCTAACCGCACTTAAGGCTGTTTGATACTCAACTTGTCAAAAACGATGTTTACTAAAAATCAGTTTTTGACCATAAAATATTACCAATTAACCTAATTCTTTCTTTAGTATGTGGCCTTAGACGTATAATTGAGCGATCAATACATGATTATCCCAATAAAATGTTTAGTTTGTCTACGGTTAGGTTTCAAATTTTTCGTTTTTTTGAAATGAACAAATCAATTTTTTCAATATTTTACTTCTAAACAGCGAAAAAATTTTGCATCAAGGTTCTTAAATCTTCTTATAAATTTTATTATAATATGCAATAAATAAATATAAAATTTTGGTACTCATATTTATTAAAGAAACGAATCAGTATCTAATTTAAATATCCATACTGAAAAAGAAATTTGTTTTTTTCAATATCATACACCTCGGATCCGCTCGAAACGCGATATTTCAAAACGCGATATGGTACAAAACGCGATACGGTACAAAACGCGATATTTCAAAACGAGATATGGTACAGAATAAGCGTTGCGAAGTGGTGGGAGCGCAGCGACCCACCTGATACCGATCCCATATACTATCGTTCCTATCGATTTCTAAATTCCTATAAACTGAAATTAAATTTCCCCTTCACCCGCCTGATATAACCCGATCCTAAACTCCCGTTTCGTACCATATCCCGTTTTGTACCATATCGCGTTTTGAAATATCGCGTTTTGAAATATCGCGTTTTGTACCATATCGCGTTTTGTACTGTATCGCGTTTTGAAATATCGCATTTTGAAATCTCGCGTTTTGTACCATATCGTGTTTTGTACCGTATGGTGTTTTGAAATATCGCGTTTTGAAATATCGCTTTTTAATAATTCGCGTTTTAAAATATCGCGTTTCATACACCTTTAATGCAAATCAACAGTTCGTAGAGTAAAATTTTAAGTGCTTCATTTTCAAAATTCAAAAAATTAAAAAAATCACTACTAAACCCTGTACGCAAGCAACAATGATTGAAATTTGCCAAACAGCACATGATTTGGGATGTGCATCCGTAAACAATGAATAATAATTGGGAAAAATTTGTTTTTCCTGAAGAAAAATTTAACTTAGATGGACCAGATTTCTATAATTATTATTTTCATGACACTCGCAAAGAAGAACAATTTTTGGCTCGCTATCGTGCCAGAAAATGAGGAGTAATGGTATATGGGGTGCAATTTTATTTTGGAGTCCTATTCAATAAAATTATGTTTCCAATAAAATGACTGAAAATTCATATAAGAATAGGTTGCAATCAGTTTTTGAATAAATTCAGGAGCTAGTTGGGCCTCTTAATTGGATTTTCCAACAGGATAATGCGCCCATACATAATGCACGTGCTGTAAAGTCATGGATTGCGAGTCAAAACTTTGAGTTATTACGTACCATGGCCACCTTATTCCCCTGATTTAAATATATTCGAAAACGGTTGGGGCTGGCTCACTCGCAAATTGTATGAAGCCGGGGCAGAGATTTCGTTGTAATACTTAAAACCTTCATGTCTACAAATTTTTAAACTAAAAAAAATATTAAAATAAAAGTAAAAATGACTGTTTTTATTATATTTCTAAGTTGTGTCTAATCAACTGAACCGAAAAAATAACATTAAATTTGAACTTAGCTTAAAAAAAATTAAAAGGCAAGTAACTTTGCTTTCTCAAAAAACTATCGCTTATCGATTTACTGAGCAGGGATTGCTCTCTCTCTCTCTCCCTTCTCAATGGAAATATGTTCTTGGTTTCGCGAGAAATTACAGTAACATTTACATTTAAAGGTAAAATTGCAAGTGTGTCTAATCAAGTGAACCGCAGTGTAAGTAAAATTAGGCTGCGTGCCAAGCTTAAAGTAAAAATCAATTTTAAGTAAATTTTTCGGTAAATTCAATTATTTTTCAAAAACTCTATGGGAAACTGAACGAGAAATCTGTCCTAAATGCGATTTTTAGCGTAGTAAATGATTTACCTTAAGTTTGGCACACAGCCTTAGAGCAAGGTAAAAAAATTTGGCACTCATATTAAGAAACAAACCAGTTTCATACATTATAATGGTATTTAAAATATCTATACAAGAAAGGTATTTCTTTTCAAAGTACCATACAGCCTTATAAGTTAAGCGGCCACTGAAAGATAAATTTGGGGCCTTTTTAATGTTTATTGCACATCAATTTTGTCATTTTGGAAAACATATTTACCCTTTTTGGTAAAATATCAACTTTTTATGTATATTCAAGCTCGGATTGAATTTACGTGTGCCTCAGCTTATCTTATTTGTATATCTTTGCTACGTTTGCCAATTTTCACTATATAGATCAATTGCGAACAACAATAATATCCTTCCCACAAAATACTTCATGCGGATTTATATATCTCGCATGAAATTTCAAAGTTTTAAATTAATTTTTTTTTGTTTTGTGTTCAACCAAAAAATAAACTCCAGTTAAATTTACTGTGAAAATTTATATAATTGAAAAACTTTTGAAGCAAAATAACAGGATTCCAAGATTTGTTGATTTAATTAAATCTCAATGAATCTCATTCAATACTGTTTTTTTGCCATTAGATGAAATAAATTCTTTTCGTAATAATTGCAACCGAGGAGTTCAATACATGAATCGCTTTTTTTTTAAATTCAAATCGAACGTGGATAATGATTCAAATTGAACTTTTTCCATCTCCTCGACATTGTTTGCTTAATGAAAAATAATTTCAAATTCATAGTGGATTGGGAAAAAATTTTGATAGCAGCAAAAATTTTTTTTATTTGTGAAGTTTAATTAACTATGACGAGTATCTGGTAGGTTGCCTAATAATAACATTACTTTAATAAACTTGGTATACTTGCGGCTTCAATAATTAGAAGAAGTATAAAAGCTTTTAAAATGATTAAAATTGTAAAAATATTGCTAATAAATCGATGTGGAACGTTAATAAAATAAACTTTTTACGGTTCAGCTATAAAACTGTCAGCATTTTTTAATTTAATAATTTTAACGGTTGTAAAACTTTTAGAATTACAAATTTTAGTTTTGTTTTGGGACATAAAAATTACTCAACAAATTTGGAGCGATAATATTTTTTTTTTCATCCTGCCATTATTATATTCCAAACACTTACCAGCATTTTATAGGTACGGTAAAAATAATTAATTTTATATAGAAATAAATTGTATTAAATTTAATTGTGAATAAAGAACACACGTATATATTCACAATGGGTTGGATGTGCTTCAAAAGAACCACAGAAACAGCTTTTATATAGCATTTCCGGTAGTTTCACACAGCATAAAACTTTAAATTATATTTTATTTTGCAAAATTATCAGCTTTTCAGCTGTTCAGTTGTAATATATCTATGTACAAAATTTTTAAATAGATAATGAATTAAATTCAACAGCTTTTAAAAGCTGTACAATTATATTAACACGTTTAACTTGTGCTGATATTGATTTTGGTTTCTATTGAGGTGTCTTAGATGAGGCAACTTTACGTAAGTCGTTTGGACCCTTCAACAACAGCTGAGGAAATTGTTCGTGAGTTCATAGAGCGATTTAACAATTTTCGAACTCCTTCAGCAAGCCTTCCGATGTTGTAACAACATCTAGTGCCTCTATCATAACTACGATGCCACTGTCTGCACTTATTGTTCAACAGGCAACCCGATCGTTATTCGGATCCTGAATCGACGACGAGAAGTAGCAGACTTCTACCAGCTGTCTCGAAAAATATAGGTACCGAGTTGAAGATTTTAACTATTAAACTGGCTTTCAATGGAAAGCTGATGTTAATAGTTATTATCTACAATCTATACGGATCCTCAGCTTATGTACACGGAAACCTGGTGATTTCGGGAGATTTTGACCTGTCTAAATTAAAATGGCTTACTGTTGAAGATGGCCTTCTGCATTTAATGGTGATTGAACCTCAATCCATAGACTCAATTCATTCACTCGGACTAACACAGATTAACAACAGAGCAAAAATATCTTCGACCTGGTGACCAGTGGAATTACATGGTACGATCATTACTTGTGATGATTTTGACGGTTCTTCTGGCGGTGAATTTTAATTCTAGTGAGTCTTTCGACTTTAAAAAAGGGGACTATGATGCTTTAAATAAGTTTCTGGTCAATATTAATTGGAATCTATATAAAACGGGTAGTTTGGACGCTTATTTTCATATTGATTGGTTTCGTCAGTACGCCAGTCATGGTCGGAAGTCTAAAGCTCATAAAAAATACAAATTGAATCCATCCGTCGTAAGTTATGAAATATGTAGTGCTTTTAGATCTCAATTTAATCTTTGAAATCGTTTCTTCATGTATTGTTGAGATTAAAACGGAATTGACCTCTACGCAAATGTTTCTCAATTCTTTGACTGTTATTGATCCGTAAAGGATTTGAGAGCAACTAAGACAAATTTTCTTTGGTCCCAAAATTTTTTAGACTTTAGTATTGAACATTATAAGGTGGGGATAGTGTAGAAGTAGTGTTTACTGATTTTTGTAAAGAATTCGATAAAATTGCTCATGTCGTACTTGTAAAGCAACTGGAACAGCTCAAGCGTGATGCCCTTCCTTTAAAGTGGATGCCAGTCGTACTGTTAAAGTTAGCCGAAAGTTTCCAGCCGAAAGATAATGCAGATAGTGTCTTGAATACAGCAAAAATCAGTCATGAACTCGAATTTAGGAGAATTTAGGATCGGGTTACATCATTCGGGTGAAGGAGAAATTATTTCAGTTTATAGGAATTTAAAAATCGATAGGAGCGAGAGTATAAAGAGAGTTTAAAAATAGTCAAGAAACTATCTGCATTATCTTTCGGCTGGAAACTATCGGCTAACTTTAATAGGGTGTGCCAGTCTCAGTATGTAACGATTTCCAACAAAAACATGACTAAGAAATTTTCTTCTGTGGCGGTTGCCACAGGGATTGCCTGAGACTTCGACAACATATGAGAATTAGTGTAGGCCAGCTAGAATCCAAATATTGCAGCCCCAAATCTCAGCCTCAATTCCCGACAGTAGCCGAAGTCTCAGGCAATCCCTGTGGAAATCGCCACTGAAGAAAATTTCTTAGTAATTTTTTTGTTGGAAATCGTTACATACTGAGACTTATACGAACCTTCTTTCCATCTCGTACAGATTTTGTGCTGCAATATTTGGATTCCAGATGGCCTACACTAATTCTCGACGGTAACCGAAGTCTCAGGCAATCCCTGTGGTAACCGCCACAGAATTAAATTTCTTAGTAATTTGCTTGTTGGAAATCGTTACATACTGAGACTGGCACGAACCTTCTTTCCACCTCGTACAGATTGGGAGCTGCAATATTTGGATTACAAATAGCCTACACTAATTCTCAACGGTAGCCTAGGTCTCAGGCAATCCTTGTGGTAACCGTTTCATAGAAAAATGTGTTGGTATTTTTTTCAGAATCTTACGTAATATCATTATACTCGTATAGAGTATAAATTTATGACTCTAATGCTGCACCAGCACTTCTAACACAATCCAATGAAAATGCTACTGGATTTTTTTACAAATTAATTACAACATATCGGAATAGTTCAACTCCCAAAGAACTACCCCTAAGGGGTGCAATTCTTCAAAAACCATATCTTTGGTTAAACTATTTGGCATTTCAGTTAATATTTCTTGTAGCGTACTCGGGGTGGTACTGGAATCTTTAACAAATTAATTACAATATATCGGAATAGTTTAACCTCCAAAAACTTCCCCTAAGGGGTGCAACTTTGCATTTCTGTGATTTTTTTTTGTATAGCGCTGGGGTGGTACTGGACTTTTTTTTACAAATTAACTACAATAAAATAGCAAAATTAAACGCCTAGAAAACTACCCCAAATTGGAGCAGCCGTTTTAAATCATTGTACCGTACTGGTTGATAAAGGAAGCTTTTACTAAAAATAAATTACAATATATTGGAATAGTTCAATTGTCAAAAACTGTACCTAAAAAGTGCAGCTTTTTAAAACCTAATTTCTCTGTAAAGAAAATATCCCTCAAGTACATACCCATAAATTTATTACAACAGCCAACACCCACAAAAATCAATCAAAATGCATCGAACTCCCTTCCTATGCAAGAAATAGGTGCCCCTGAATTTATTACAACAGCCCACACCCACAAAAATCGTTCATATTGCATCGAACCTCCTTCCTATGCAAGAAATAGATAACCCTGAATTTATTACAACAGCCCACACCAACAAAAATCTATCAAAATGGATCGAACTCCCTTCCTATGCAAGAAATAGGTAACCCTGAATTTATTACAACAGCCCACACGATCGATGCATTATGAACGGTTTTGTGGGTAATAAATTCAAGGTTACACATTTCTTGCATATAAAGGGAGTTCGATGCAGAATGATCGATGTTTATGGGTGTGGGCTGTTGTAATAAATTCAGGGTTACCTATTTCTTGCATAGGAAGGAAGTTCGATGCATTATGAACGATTTTTGTGTGTGTGGGCTGTTGTAATAAATTCAGGGGTACGTATTTCTTGCATAGGAAGGGAGTTCGATGCATTTTGATGGATTTTTGTGGGTGTGGGCTGTTTGCTCGATTTTTGTGGGTGTTGACTGTTGTTTTAAACTCAGGGTTACCTGTTTCTTGCATAGGAAGGAATTTCGATGCATTTTGATGGATTTTTGTGGGTGTGGGCTATTGTAATAAATTGAGGATTACATATTTCTTGCATAGGAAGAACTTCGACGCATAATAATCAATTTTTGTGGGTGGGCTGTTGTAATAAATTCAGGGTTACCTATTTCTTGCATAGGAAGGGAGTACGATGCATTTTGATCGTATTTTGTGGGTGTGGGCTGTTCTAAAATTTCAGGGTTACCTGTTTCTTGCATAGGAAGGGAGTTCGATTCATTTTGATGGATTTTTGTGGATGTGGGCTGTTGTTATAAATTCAAGGTTACCTACTTCATGCATAGTTACCTACTTCATGCATGCTGTTGTAATAAATTCAGGGTTACCTATTTCTTGCATAGGAATTAAGTTCGATGCATAATAATCAATTGTTGTGGGTGTGGGCTGTTGTAATAAATTCAGGGTTACCTATTTGAGGGGTATTTTCATTACAGAGGAATTTGGTTTTAAAGAGCTGCACTTTTTAGGTGCAGTTTTTGACAATTGAACTATTCCAATATATTGCAATTTATTTTTAGTAAAAACTTCTTGCATCAACCAGTACGGTACAATGATTTAAAACGGTTGCTCCAATTTGGGGTAATTTTCTAGGCGTTTATTTTACCATTTTATTGTAGTTAGTTTTTAAAAAAAATCCCAGTACCAACCCAGCGCTATACAAAAAAATTCACAGAAATGCAAAACTGCACCCCTTAGGGGTAGCTCTTTGGGGGCTGAACTATTCCATTCCGATATGTTGTAATTACAATAATTTGTAAAAAATTCCAGTACCACCCCCAGTGCGATACAATAAATATTAACAATAATACGAAAAGTGTGTTGTAGCTTTGTCTAACGCCAGCCCACACACGAATTGAAGGATAACGGGACCTGTAAAAACTTTTCTAACTGTGTAACAAATTTGTAATTAATTTGGAAAAAATTCTAGTACCATTTTCATTTGATTGTGCTACAAGTGCTGGTGCAGCATTAGGGTAATTATAAATTCTAATTTTTGAAATTGTCAGGAAATTTGCTTTTCAAATACTTTATATGGAAATATTTATTCATTAAATTTTATTCTATTTTCTAGTGTAAAATAAAATCTTTTTGTAGTACTCTGTAATAAAAAAAAATCGGGATAGGAATTAATGGTAATGCAGTTTTTCAAAGTTTTTCGGGCCATCCCGAAAATATTACAGATTTAGCAAAGACACCATTTTTTCAGGCTACTTTTCGGGCCAGTTTCACATACATAACATCTACAGGGATTATTCCCACAACATTCAATTAAGATATCTGTTAAAAAAAATTCAAACGACCGATCTCTTCTTTGTGATTAAAGTTGGATAACCAGGTACATGAAGTCATAATGAAGAGCCGAATATAGTAACGGGCGGATTGTTGGAAAGGGTAACCAACTGTCAGAAAATTGTAGAGGTGACTTCCTCCACATACGTGAGATTAAACAATAAGATTAGGAGCTATGTTACGACTGTGCGGTCGTAACCACAATTTTTATATTTTTTATATTTCCCCTCGGTTGGTGTCTTTACTTCTATATTTTTATATTCCCCTCGGTTGGTGTCTTTACTTCGATATTTTTTATATTCCCCTCGGTTGGTGTCTTCGCTTCGGAGTTGTTTGGTTTTTGTGCGCTGAACACACTAGCGACATTTGTTGTTTTGTTTCTCATCTTATGGTGGCGCAAGGGTAAGAAGAATGACGAGAGAGCAAGACCAATGCGCATCGAGTGTGTGCAAAGTAAAACGTTTTAGAAAAATGTTTTTCTTATATGCTTCTCGTTTATATCAATGCGAATTGATGTAAACGAAAAACAGAGAAGAAAGACAATTCTTCTAGAACGTTTTGCGCGTTGTATTCGGTGTGAGTGTTTTTTTTGGTAAGGTCAGTCTCGTTTTGATTTCTATGAAATTAAGTCGAATTTTTTGGTTAAAAAGGAAAAAGATATAAAAATAGTCTTCTGTGGAATATTTAAGTATTACCTATATCGTTTTTGGTATATTTGAGTTTAGTTGAGAGAACATAACTTTAATAAACCTGTAAAAATATAGTTTTTGTTTAAAAAAAAAATATAAAGTATATGAATTATATGGTGAATAAAATATATATTTGTTTATAGTAAAAAAAAATAGAAATCAAAGTTCGTTTTTATTTGAAAAAATTATCAAACTGGTGATTTTCGCATTATTTCCTTATAGTAATTTAACGGGACTAATGCGGTTGTGTGTACCGTTGCCGAAAAGTTGAAAAACCAATTTTTTGTACAATTATCTAAAATAACCTAAAGCCTGATACAAAATAAAATAAAGTGATTGTGACCTGGTCTTTACGTGCACCACATTTGCGACAGGTGGCGCAATTCCGACGGGTGCCAATTATTTCTTTAACGACCCTAAAATTTTTGTTATATTACTGATTCCACGTCATTTGTACCATTGATAATCAAACATCGAACGGTTATTGTTATAAACCAGAGGTTGAATCAAAAATATTACGAAGCCTAAATACTATTCATAAGCGAAAGACGCCTACCGTTATATTTTACGGTTTTTGTCGAGGCAACGCTTAACGGTACCGGCGATTGACGGTTTTCGGCAAGCGAACGCCCAAATATCCGGCTATTGGAGGGTGGTTATCTGTGTAGAACACCGCATCGAGACGGGTGGCCAATCGGCACCCCGTTTTCATTTTGTATTGGTACCGGGGAAAGGCCCTGCATCGAGACGGGTGGCCAACCGGCACCCCGTTTTCATTTTGTATAGGTATCGGGGAAAGGCCCCGCAACATAACGGCACTAAGGCCGCAACCCATTTTTGTATCGGGGAGAGGCCCCGCCACGGTAACGGCCGCGCAAGGCCGCAACAGGTTATTTTTTGTTATTAAGGTACGATTTCTTTTTTATTTTTCCAAATTTTTATTTTTAAATTTTTTTATTTTTTAAAATTTTTGAATTATATATAACCTATTGTAATCGAGCGCCGGATAACGGTCGCGCGCTCTGTGCGCATTGCTCTCTCCCTCTCTCGTTCTTTCTCTTTCTTATTTTGTTTCTCATGGGAAGTTGGGTTTATCTTTTTGTGGGTGTCTAAATTGAAAAAAAATTAATTATTAAATTTCTGGATTTAGTGTGATGAGGGGGGGACTTCTCTCTTATTGTCGACATAGGGGGGAGGGGATTCCTTGGTGCCCGCATCCGATTCGAAACCGGTGTTTATCACCGTTTGAGTTCGGATGGATGCGCGCACCGGGGCACCTCTCCTCCATTATAATTTTTATTTTATTTTTGGTTCGTTCCTCAGGTTCTCGGTTTACAATTATTATTATTTGCGTTTTTTTTCCTCTCTTATAAAATATCTGTAATCACGGTGTAAGCCTCGCATGCCTCAATCCCCACGACCCTTCGCACTTCTCCCTGAGAATGTAGCCGGCAAAAATCACCGTGGAGGCCTCTGCGTTCGCTTAGTGATATCTGCAGGTTGGCAGTAGCCAGCCTGTAACAGCTACTCACTTAAGCACGCTAACTGAGATAGGTTCACCATTCTGAAACGATACTATGTGTCGTGCCATAATTAATACATAAAAGGATAATTTCTCAAGCCAAAGTAGCATAGCCTTCATGTACAAAGCACAGGAAAACTTAACAAAGAGAGACAAAAGTGAGAAATCTATATACCGTGCTCAACGCTATATACCACCAACTAAGAAGAGAAGTGGAATTGAGAGACTTCTTCGTCGATGACTTGATGAACAGTTCAGACGCAATTGTTAACTCAATCGTAATATATAGGCAAATGGTGGTCATGCCCCGAAAGAATTCCGCGAGCATCAAAGCCAACTCGATCTAAATTAGGATGAGTTAGGCAAAGTTTTTAGACTGCTGGATTGGTTTCCATTCAATTTGGGATGGGTGATCTAGATATAAATTGAGTTGCACCTATAAGTTCAGCTGCTTTGGTCAGAGTGTCCGAAATATCGTTGTAAAAATCCATATACTAGTTTTATGTCCGGCAGTTAATAAACTACACGTACTATGCAAGTTCCGTCGCCGACCTAATCGATAACGACAATCTCACCATAAAATATTTACTAGACACCATCTAAACTTGCAAAGAGAATAATAAATTGTATCACATATATGTAATAATTAATATAATTGCAACATATTCAAGTCTCATGTTAAATTAATGCTAGAAACATATATCGGATTAGGAAGCTTTTATACGGCAGTACAAAAAAAAAACTTTTATAATTCATGAACAGCATGCAAATATCCAATAATCCGTTGAATTCTTTTTTATACTCATGAGTATAAGCTGTTTGGATGTGACATGAATGTGTACATTGTGTTCTCAAAATCATCCACATTTTATTCAATTTCTATAAAGCTTCTATAGAGCTTTTATATGTATTATTACAAAAACTTATAATACTTACAGATTCCACGTGTGATATTCTTCATTGGTAAATTGTTTTTCCATGTAGAACACGTTGATGAAGCAATGCAGTGCCGCGATTAAAATCATTAAAACTATTTTGCTGAGGTGCGACAATTGAACGACTACTGAAACTGCAATCAATATTAACACACAGTAGTTGCTGTAGTACGAGGGGAAGAGGCAAAGATTTTGCATTAGATGCTCTTTCATTACGGTCTGATTTAGTAGTATAACGAATATATTATCCGCGTTGGTTGGTTCTAGTTGGGATGATGTAAACTGCAAAAGAAAAAAAAAAATCCGGAAGAAGCTTTTTTGTGTTTTGAAACATAGCGACTAATTACTATTATTTATACCATATCAAAGCAGTTGCACAGTCCAACAATTAGTATTGTTATTATGGCAGCCGTTCGACGCAGCCATACACAATCGTTAAATTTTTTACTACTACGTGATATGAAAAATGGAAATACCTACGAGAGAAAAGAGCTTTTTTGCATTTTGTGCTTTGTAAATTTTAATCAGAATATTTTCTTCTTGTTTTTATACTAACCTCAGGGAAACTTTCCGCAACCGAGATAATTACTAAGAAATTTAATATCCATATTGGAGCAAAAACTATTGCAAAATGTGCTATCGTGCTGGAAGATACAAAAAATATCAACATGTTTATAAACAAATATTTATTTGTCGCCAGCAGGCCAGCTTACCGCGGTAGCACAAATATTGAATAAAGTCCACCAGCGACATGTACGATTATGAAGCCGATTAGGGGCACCGATGAAAATGGTTGTCGATGTAACGAGTAGGCCGTTTCTAGTTCATTGTTTTTAAATGTTAAAAATATATTTATGTCACGCCACAGTTCGCCATGCCCGTCACGGCTCACTAGCTCTTTCCTCAGTCGTAATTTAAAATCTTCCGACGCATCATCATCACATTTTTGTATTTCAAGTGTTCTCGGGTCCTCGTCACCGGGTGTCGCAAACTGTAAATAAATAAATCAAGTATTTATATACACCTGGCGTTGTTTTTTTCAAAATTCATATACCTCATCATCGTCACGAAATATTCCATCCGGTTCTATAGAATCTTTTGTTTCCGATTTTGTTGCCGTTGTTCCATTTTTATACTCCAGTGGTACGAACTGTATAAAGCGAAACAATGGTAAAATAAAATTATTTGATTGTTATTCAAAGAAACGCTTTAGTTAGTTATAAAATGAATAAATATATCATCCCATGTACGAATTTGGCGGAGAATCATGAGTACAGAGTGTATACAAACAATAGACGATGGTTGGAAGAATATTCTAATTATGTAACAAAACCATAATATACAATCGATAACTCCCTGAACGTAACAAACAATTAACGTATTTTCTGTTATGTACATAAAGTACATTGTTTGGATAATTTACTTTTTTGTGTGCAGGAAATTATAAAAACATAAAAATTGAAATCATCGTCGTAACAAAATACAATAATTGTTTAACAGCGCTGGTCAAGCTTGCAAGCGAAAAGGTTTTACACATTTTTTGAACGTGTTTGTTCGGAACATTTATAGCTTTGGTAAAATAATTCGTGACTGAACGAAAGGCTAACAGCTAACGACCGGAATTAAAATGGTAAATAGCCGGCACGAGGCAAAGACAGACAAGCAATTAACCCCTGTGGTCTGGAGTTCACATATAATTTAAACACAGCACCTAGTGCTTTTCTGTATAGTACGACAACTCACCTAAAACAGCAATTCACCGAAACGACAATTTACTGAAATAAACAATTCATCGCAGTCATTAATAAATCGAAAACGACAATTCATCGAAAAAATGATTTACCGAAAGCGATCTTTAACCAAAAACCATTCACCGAAAACGACAATTCACCAAAAATGACATTGCACCAGAAATTATACAATTCATCGAGAAACAATTCACTGCAATCAATTCACCGAAACGACAATTCACTGAGAAAAGATTTACTTAAAACAACACTTCACCAAAAACAAGTCACCAAAATCGGCAATTCACCGAAAACGGCAATGCACCGGAAACGACTATTAACCCAAAAACAATTGATCGAAAACGTCAATTCAACGAAAGCGGCAGTTCACTGAAAACAAACTATTTCTTTATACAACCTAAGGGTGTTCTTATAAAAGGCGAAAGTTAACTGATTTGTAATAATAACACTGTGCTTGAATCGCAAACTTTTTTTTTGTGACAAGCTGGGCATCCAGGGGGTAAACCTAATTCGAGTACGCTGAATTCAATGGTGCTAGTCCCGTTTCAAAGTTAGTCCCCATTTTTGAGATATCGCTTTCGACATGTTTTGCCTCTGAGTCAAAATATACCCTCATTTTAACGTTGATAGCTTTTGAACCATTCAGATTTTTGTTATGCTTTCTTCATCAAAGTTGTTGCGCAAGCCAAGATAAACAACTTTGCCGAACATATCAAGAGCAAAAAACCACATCTACATTTTTTTGATTTTCATTTCGACGAAAAACACTTTTTTTTTATCACTTTTTATCATTTTGTTGAATTTAAATCGGTTAATAAAATCGGTTAGAAAAATTAACATTTTTCTTCTCTTTGACAAAAGAATGGCTTTCTTGATTGAATGGCGCAGTGATATTTTATGGTTGATATATTGATGCACATGTTTCTCCCGATTTCAGCAGATTTAAATGTTGGTGGTAAATATTGCAAGCAAGCAATTTGCTAGCAAAACTCTTGACTACTCAATCAATGACTACTCAAAGAAAATTTAAATTTCAAATTATATTTTCAATACACTTTTTGTTTTTTTTTGTGCGATTGCACAGTAGAACAACACATAATTTGCTGTTTAATTTTTGAAGCCGTAAATTTTACTGTAATATCGCAAAAATAAACAATAATGTTATGAAAAATGTATTTTAAAATTTAAATTTCCTATTTTAGTTTTTTAATGGTTATTAACTCTATTAATTACAAAAATTATTTATTTTTGCTTGAGCTTTCGACACCCTTTCGGTGTCATTTTCAAAAGCAATATAAAACGAAAAAAACATTTTTATAAAAACAAAAAGTCGGTATAACAAATTCTAAAAAACGAGGTTTACCTAGAAAAACGGCTATCTCAGACACTTTCAAAAACTAATTTTGAAAATCAATTTTTGGAGGTGCAGTGCACTACATAGACGAACTCTATGAAAAAATGTTGTACAAATAAATTTAAATTTCATGTATAAATAAGACAAAACACAACAATAATTAGACAAATAAATTATAAGTATTACCAATATAAGCACAATCACTTACGATATTAATCGAATTAGTACTACTTTTGATATTTAACATTTCTAGAATTGATCTTTTTTAAATTTTTTTTCTTTTTTGAGAACTTTGACATTATCTAATGTAATTGTATGATTATTATCTCTTAGATGTTGTGTAAGTGCACTGCAATTTTGGCCAAGATTATTTACATTTTTATGTTGGTACAACCTCTTTTCCATCATTTGTTTGGTTTGGCCAACATACGTTACGTTACAATCGCAACAAACTTGATAAACAACATTGGATTGATGCTTTAAAGGAACCAAATGTTTGAGTTTCGAAAAAATATTATAATTATATAAAAATATTATATAAATATATAACTTTGAAATTATAATTTTTGAATAAATGATTAATGTACGGAATTGACAAATAATTTGAAGTTTCATTTTGTGGCCGAGAGTTAGAATTTATACTAAAATAAATTTGTTTATAAACAATATTATCTATTAGTTTTTTGGGATAATAATTTTGAAGTAAAGTATCATTTAATATTTTAAAATTTTTATGATGAAATTTACTGTTCGAGAGTTTTAAAATTTGTTGGCTTAGAATTTTTACGGTGTTAATTTTGTACGAGATGGGAAGCCATGACATAAAATTTAGATAGCGACCAGACCAAGTATTTTTGTGGTACCAATCACAAGAAATTTTTCCATCAGGCTCATGTATCAAAAGAATATCTAAAAATGAAATTTTGTTCTCTGATTCTTTTTCTAGAGTAAATTTAATTCTATTACTTTTATCGAATGAATTGAAAGCATCTAAAAATTTGTTTATTTTGTCTTCTGGAATGACCGTTATAATATCGTCTACGTATCTATTGTAAAATAATGGTTGAAAATTTAACGAATTTAGCACCGAATTTTCCAAATTTTCCATGACTAAATTTGCAATTATGGGGCTTATTGGGGAACCCATAGGTGAACCAAAAATTTGCCTAAAAACTTTATTATCAAATGAAAATTCTGAATTATATAAAACAATATCTAAAGCGGTTAAAAATTGTAATTTTGTTAATTTTGATTTAGAATTTATTTTATATTTCTCCAATTGTTGCTTATAATATTTTTTACCATTTTGTTATCCACATTAGTGAATAATGACACTACGTCAAGAGAAATCAAAAGAAAAATTAAATTATTTTAAATTTCCTTTGTAAAATTGATTGAGTAGTCAGGATTTTGGCTAGCAAATTTCTTGCTTGCTAGCGGATCGAGTATATACCCCAATAAGTCGTAAATTTTATTAAGTTGTTTTTATCGTTAAGTAAATTGTTGGTGTTTCTGTTTTTGTATATTTTTAAGGTGTGAATTCTGGCCGCAATTTGACTCATGACTCATGAGAAATTTGTATACGTACAGTATACAAATATTTCATGACTCATGAGTCAAACTGTGTCCAAAATATACCAAGATCTTCTAACCTGTCTAATTTGGCCCTTTTTGATTCTGTGTAAAATGGTTACATTTTTATTGAATTTAGTGTACCTACTTAAATCTGCACTAACTTGTGTATGCGGTTCTCAGCACTGGTGCATCCATGTTTTTCTAGACGGCAAGGTAGGAGCCGGAGTCTTCTGTGAGATGCTTTTGCCAAAACTGACAAGACCCTGCCTTTTCGGGGAACATGCGAGAACGTGCGGGTCTACAGACGAATGACTTTGTAGAAGTTGCATGGACGAAGTGGAGTAAGAGACTTTAGACAACTTCTTATGCTCGTGTCCAGCACTATCAAACAGAAGGCATAGGTATTTTGGCGTGTACAGTATGGCCAGACCTTCAGATCTCGCTGACTGTGGAGTGCGAGATATTTTGCACTACATACGTGGCTATAGGAATGGTTTTGAACAGGAATAAATGGGAAATAGGATCCGGTGGTATCACAACGGGCCACTACTAGTTTAAGTGTGCAGAAGTAGCCCCTCCAACCTAATCTAACCTAAGTAAAACGCACATATATGGTGAATGTGGTTTTTCGGTCTTGATATGTTCTGCAAAGTTGTTGGTCTTGACTTGCGCAACAACTTTGCTGAATAATGCAAAACGAAAATCCCGATAAAATTCTCTGAATCGATTTAATTTTCTTTTAAATAGTTTCTATTGAATCTATATTTGTCTATTGAATCTATAAATGATAAAAAGTGATAAAAACGTGTTTTTCGTCGAAATGAAAATCGAAAAAAATGTAGATGTGGTTTTTCGGTCTTGATATGTTCGGCAAAGTTGTTTGTCTTGGCTTGCGCAACAACTTTGATGAAGAAAGCATAACAAAAATCTGAATGGTTCAAGAGCTATCAACGATAAAATGAGGGTATATTTTGACTCAGAGGCAAAACATGTCGAAAGCGATATCTCAAAAATGGGGACTAACTTTGAAATGGGACTAGCACCATTGAATTCAGCGTACTCGAATTAGGTTTACCCCCTGGGTGCCCAGCTTGTCACATTTTTCAACTAGCACAGTGTAATTAAATTCAAAGAGATAAAATGATTTTTATTCTATGAAATTACTAGCAGAAGTACACGGCTTTGCCCGGGTTAAAATTGAACCACTGAGCTTCAAGAGGTGTTTTTTTTATTTATTTTATAACTAATTAGTAACTTAAGGGAATTAAATAAAATCAATACAAAAATAATTTGTTGGGTTGAAATGCTTCCTTGTAAACCAAATTTTTTGATTTTCCTCCCGGAGCTAAAACAAACAAATTTTTTGAAGTCCGTACTCTTGAGCATGGCACATACAACTGGCCATGAGAAAATCAAGGACTTTCCAAATGCCATGAGAGAATCAAGGACTTTCCAAATCCGTGAGCTTTGTTGATGGTTATGGCAAATGATAGTCTAACTGGAAACTGAACTCATAAATAAGTTCAGTTTCCAGTTAGAAAAACATGGGGGGTTAGTGATTTTTTGATCACTAACCCCCCATGTTTTTTCTCGACTACTAAAAAGTATTCTTGCAAAATTTAGGAGCAATCAATCGAGTGGATCAAAAATTTTGGCTAAAGTTTACTTTAGAGTAAGGAGTATAAATTTTAAAAATTTTTAAATGTAGGGTTGTTTATCAACAGTTTTTAGATTTGTAATTTTTATAAAAATTTTGATATTAAGATTGTATCCTAACTGTTTTTCGACAGTACTCGTAATTTTTTCGGGAAAATGTTGCAGTTTTTCCAGGAAAATTTTGAAATTTTTTCATTTTTTTTTTTACTTAGTTTGGCACTTGAAGAATTGTATAAATTGTGGAAAAGCGCAGGTTTGGGGCTGCTTCCCTACGCTTTAAGGTATAAAACGAATTAAAATTACATTTAAAAAATATTTATAATTACGAAAGTTGATTCTTTTAAGATTTTGATAGAAACTCTTTGATCTGTGCCTGCAAGGTGAACGAAGCAACTATTATTAATAAAAATAAAAAAAAATATTGAAAAAATAAAAAAAGTACCGGAAACCATTTTTACGGGAAATCTAGGTTTTCCTTCCTAAAAAGTGACAGTAAACAATCCTGCATTTAACCACTTGAGGGATTTGCCCGAGCGTGACTCGGGCACGTAGTTCGATCGTTGTTTGATTTGCCCGAGTATTTCTCGGGCAAAGCTTGTTTTGTGACTTCTTTGTTGGTAATTTCCCCGAGCAAAATATATTCATGTGTATTATAAGATATATCGTTTTAAGATATATGATAGAACAATAAGTTATTGAATAAATTGTTAAAAATTGAAAAAAACACATTGAAAAAAGCCATCACTTAAGTGGTTAAACAGGTGAGCATGGGGAAGGAAGGGGTGTCATTTTTTAATCACTAACGTTCAAAATTTGAGAGCCATTGCTCAAGTTCATCAAAAGTTGTCATATATTGTAAATTCCCCTTACAGGTAAGCATGGGGAAGAGGTAACATTTTTTGATCACTAAGCCTCCTATGTTTTTTCTTGGCTGTTCAAAAGTATTCGCTCCCTAAATTGGGAGCAATCACTCGAGTTCATCAAAAGTTGTCATTTATTGTAAATTCCTGCTTATAGGCGCAAGCGGAAGGGATCACTAACCTCCCGATGTTTTTTCTTGGTTGCTAAAACGCCTTCGTTCAAAATTTGGGAGCATCAGCTCGAGTTCATCAAACGTTGTCATATATTGTAAATCCCTCCTTACAGGTGAGCAAGGGGAAGGAGTAACATTTTTTGATCACTAAGCCCACTATGTTTTTTTCGTGCAAAATTTCGGAGCAATCGCTCGAGTGGATCGAAAGTTTTTGTAGAATAAATATTGTTACATACATACTTCTCTTCTTTATATATGTATATAGATATAGATTCGCTTTAATAATGGGGTCATACTGAGAAACCGAAACCTTAAAACCCGAAAACGAAGTAAACTAAAAATCTTGAAAAAGAGTTTACAAATTCTTTAAAGAAAAAATACTAAAAAGAAAATTCTGGAAATTTTTGATACTTAATTAAATTTTGTTACAGCTTGTTAAATTCGTAACACCTCATTGTATTTTGTAATATAATTTTAATTAAATTAACTTAACCCTTGCAATTAGTGGATTTGGTATCACTTTTATATTTGGCAATACTGCCAATTCTATATTACCGTCATGTTTATAGATCCCCGTTCCTTTGCCCTCCAAAATTGGAATGAAAAACCCCTCGAAGGATTAGGCAGCGACCTTCCAGGTGTCCATGAGAGCTACCTAAGCCGTGACCAAGTTTTCGGTGAATTTCTTTTCGGTGAAATGTTTTTTGGTGAATTGAACTTTTCTGTGAATTGTTTTTCAGTAAAATATTGTGGAACTCTTCTTGTCGTAAGAGACGACTAAAATTGTTGGATTATAGCACAGTTAACTGTGGACAGCCGGACAATACTAGCAGTATGGTGGGATTTGTGCAATCGGCCAGCTGCCTTATAGTTTAAAAATATCGTTACGAATTTCGGGCATTTGTTACGGATTCGTACACGATTTTGCAAATAAAACACTTAGCGATTTAAGTTACAAACTTTATTTTTCAACACCTTTAATTTATGCAGAACTTCACTGGTTTTCTGCTCACTAGTTTGCTTTTACTGTTCACTTTCCCTGTTCACTTTACTTTTTACTTTTCGACTTGCACTGATTCAATTACATTTGTATCTGCGTCTCAAATTGCTCGCGCTTACATATATCCTTGCCTATCGCTGTTCGAGATTATTCGTTTTATTGCATCTGGCTATGTATGTGTGTTGCTATTGTAAATCATTATCATGTAGTTGTATTCGCGAATATTTTACGTCACCATTTCCTTTGTTTTTAATATTACCGCTCGTTGTTAATTCCAGTATTTCCCATGATGTCCCCGTAACCACTTGACCACCGTCTTGAACCCTTTGTGGTTTTCTTTATACCCGCTGTTTGTTTCTCTCACCAGTTTTCATGTTGCTTATCTCGGGAATGAGGCTGCCTCGCTAAACGATCATTCTACATTGAGAAAAATTTTGATTTGTAAAATTAAAAAACGAAGTTTTTAATTTCTAAAAATTATAAATTTTTTTGAGTTTTAAAGTATTTTTTGGAAATGAAATTACATTTTTACAAAGTAATAAATAGTTTTTTTATTTTAATAAAAAATTTTATTTTATAATGATTTATAAATTATTTTTTAAATTTAAAAAGTTTATTTATTTAAACAGAAAAGTTATTTCAAAAGAAGAGTGCTTGCATTTTAAAACAATATTTTTGCATTTTGAAAATGTTTATAATTGTTTTTGCCAGAAATCCCTTTGTTTTACTTTTTTGTTATAGTACGCTGAAATTAATTTTAAAACATTTTGAAATTCGTCTATATTTATTATTAGTTCAAAGTTTTTTCGACTTTTTTAAACAAAATATTATTTACAAATACAATGACATTCACTTTTCCAGAAGTTTTAGTTTGGTGATATAATTCGCCAAATCGATATGTTCTTGTGTTATACTAAAAGTATGAAGCAAGATTTGAATTTTTCGAAATTTCGCAGCATGACGCGATAGAAAATTAACTAATGTCCCTATTATGGTTCTCACATCACCTCACCGCACCGAGTGAGTCACCTCACCAATCCAAGTCGTATGAGTAAGATTTTTGTATTATGGTTCTCGCTTTTATTTTGATAAGATGTGTTTGTTTATTATGACAATTTTCATTAGTTAAATTTGCAATATTGTAATTTTTGGCGTTTTGGACATACATTTTTCACAATATTGACGTTTCGCGTGTTTTTCATTAGAAATTCTTATTTTATGTCTACAACTATTTGTTTTATTATTCAATAATGTTATGAAATGAAATCCTATATAAAAATTATTATGAAAAAAAATCTTACGTTTTTTTGCTATCCATCTTGATTTTGTTTGTCGAAGAATTACTATGAACTCACCAGTATATTGTTGGTGAGTATATTTGACACTAGAGTCACCTCACCGCAACAAGTATAATATCAAATATTCCAAAATGGTGAGTTCAAGTCACGATTATGACGTATTTCTCGGTGAGTTGAGGTGAGTACCATAATAGGGGCATAAATATAATTTTAATTCAATTAGTAATCTATTTATTTGTAGCGAATCTAATCGTCTGACCTATTATATTCGAAGACCAAGAAGAGCAGAGTGTGGTTAAATTCAGGGCTGACCAGGAGTTTATCGTTGTCTTATTGTCCATACGGATTACGTTGATTTAATAAAATTATGTAACATTTTGTTAAAAAAAAAATTGTTTAAAAAATTTAAATAAATCTTTTAAAACTAGCCAATAGTCTTTTTAGTTTATTTAATTAAAGATAATTTGCACTTTTCCAGCATTTAAATTTTTTTTATTAATTTAGTTAAATTATTGTTTGATTACCACAGTAGTTCGGCTCTGAAGCCATTTTCAAATGTTTAAGACACTCGGAAATATTAATACTCGTATCATTAAAATTATTAAATTAAGTTAAATCCAAAGCTTTCATAATGGAAACTTAATTTGTTATATTCTTTTATGTGACGTGTTATGTGCTGTCACCAAACAAACTGGTGTTCTTTAACTATTTGACATAAGTGAGGAAAGTATTTTTGAAAAAAAAAACATTTTTTTTTATTTTTATAAGCGAAAAAATTTATTTAAAAAAAAAAAAGATTATTTGATTTTAAAAACGAGACTTTTATATTTTTTTAATTTTTACTGCTTTTTTTTCTCAGTGATCGTTGCGTATCCTTTCGTATGTAGTGACCTAACTTCCCGCATCTGCTGCATCTTCTTTGACTTTTGTTATCACCTGGGTCATCACTTGACTGTTGTAATTTCTATGTCTCCAATATTTCAGTGTCTGTTGCCTTCTCATACCCTCGTAATCTATGTTGGGCAACCTTACTAGATCAGTTGCTAACTTGCTCTAGCTGCCTCATATTCTAACGCCCACGCCAATAATAAATTCATGGTTTTGCCTCTAGCGTTCGTTCTTAAATGAAGTTTCAGATGGCCATCCTTAATAGCACTGATAAACGCGTCCACTGTTAGTCCGTTCAACACATCTGCATTGCCATATGCTTGTAGCGCAAATTTCATTATTTCCTTCTCTTTTGCAGTCTTTCCCCACGTACTTGCCGCTTGCTTTGAAGTTGACTCTTGCATTATTCTCTGACGTGTGACTGACCGTAACTTGGTTCCGAGAACTCGGTTCTGACCCGCTCATAGCTTGCTCCCTTATCGGAGGATTTGAAATTCCCCTCGAACTATCAGCAATTGGTTGTCTTGATAATGTTTCATCTAGCTGGCCCTCTGGAATAGATTGCGATGTGTATGTTTCTTTGGCCAGCGACTTTAACCTCCAGAGACTCTATTTCTCGTCGTAGCTATTTAAATCGAAGATCTTGGGGACGCTGGATTTCTTCGAATTTTTTATTTTGCACGCTTTGCTGTTTACGTGCTTTGCCACATGTGTACTTTACTGCTTGCTTTGCTGGTCGATTTTTGCGCATTGCTCGGGGCGAAGTTGATCTAATTTTTCATTTTTCTGCTCGGAGTTTGCAACTTGCTGTTCAAATTTGGCAGCCTGCATCATGTCTTCCATGCCCAAGAAGGTTTAATGTTGCTCGGGAGTAGGCGGCTGTACTGATATGGTTCCTGTTGTTTGCTCCACCGCTCCGGTTCCTGATGTTTAAATTATTCTTCTGAAAACTGTACTTTCTGCTCATCGTTTGGGGTAACTGGCCGCGATTTTCGCCCTCCTGTTTGAGCATTCTCCTCCATGACGCTCCGCAGTCTCGAAAGCAGTTCGATCTTTTTGCCTTCGGATGAAAGCGCGAGGCTCTGCAGCTTTTCTCTCAATTGCCGAGCAATTTACAGATCCACATTCGGAACTCAATGCCATTCGCTCACTAGGTGTTTAAAATCAGATCATATTATCTCAATAAAACAAAAATAAAAGTTTTCTATCCTTCCTTCTTATTATATGTAAAATCGGACCAATAGGTCCGGCGTCATCTTGGTTTCTCGCCCAATGGCTGGTATCGTTCAATCAATCAAACCATCAGCTCAAACAAATTTGATTGAAATTTCAGAAAGAAGGCTCTGGTACCATTTAAAAAAAAATCTCAGCCAGCGAAAACAAATTTGTTCCAAAATAAGAAACGAGGTTTTTGAGTGTTCGATTGCAACGGGTCCCGAGTTCGGAAATAAATTCTTTAGGGGATTCGGTACAGGCTGAATTCCATTTTTTATTTTATTCTCGGCTAAAATGACTTTCACAATGCTGAAAGCAGCTTTTCAAATACCAAAAATCGATTGCGATGGGCCTTGAGTTTGTTAAAATTTGTTTAAGGGGTCGTCGATGGGATTCGATACATTTTATAATTTTTTAGGGATTAATTTTTGCCTTGCTGAAATGTCTTTGATGAAAAATACTGAAAAAAATCGAGTTCAAGTAATCGAGCATGTGAATGTCCTATTTAAAAAAGTTTATTCTGTTAATTACCACAACATTTGTGAAGAGGTGTTCTAGTGTTTTCTTTTGTTTCCGGTCCCAACGATTTAAACAAAACTCTGAAAGGAGTTTAGATATCATACAAATCCGTTACGTTCCTCAAGTGGGGAATTCTTCCCCGGGCCTTCTTTCCAAAATATTTTCGACTCGAACAAGTAGGATAAAAAATAGTGACGGAGGATTGATATTGATGAGTTTAAACGAAGTTTTGTAATATGCCCAACTGGGACCGAACTATAGGCCGTTTGTTCATAGCACATGAAAAAATTTTGAACACTGGATGAAAATGGGATTATTAAATTAATTTTTAGGAAATTCTAGGATATCGTCAACTATAGATAGATATTATGACCAAGGCCTAAGGTTCAGCCTCCACAATATGGTTATGAAAATTCTATAGTTTCTGAAATTTCTTCTTCTGAAAATTTTAAGTGAATTTGAAGACTAGCCCAACAGAGAGTATCAATAGAACAGGTAGAGAAACGTATTAGTTATGTTCAAGTATGTTCGCGGATCATTCTTTGTCCAACCATTAAAACAACACCGATTTGGTTTCGCTGTTATAATATTATTGCAAAATTATTAAATTGCTCGCCAGGGAAATAAAATTAAAACAGTAATAGTAGAGTAGAAGCATCAGGTATTAGAATAAAAAAAATGGAAAGTATGTGCGGCAGCATGAAAAACGTGATTTACATAAATTGCGGTAAAGTGTCTAAATTATAGTGTTATGGTGAACTGTTCGATATACAAACTGAAAATTGTATTTGCTATTTGTGTAACGATTGTGTGATTAAGGCTTTACATTTAAAACATAATAATCGAATGGATACATTAATTGACGTTGTTTATGCTACATAAATATTAGCAGAGAGCTTTCTATCTCTATGTATACATAAACAAATACTTAGCTGACCCATCATCATCAACATTGTAACCATCACCAAATAAAAGCTACTGTTTATATACATAGATTGTATGTAAACTGTAATGTAAATTGCCGTCACGAAATGTTTATTTTATCTAGCCATTATCTAGGATATTCTGAATATATTTATTTTTAATGGTGTAGTGTGTTTTATTGAAATTGTCACAAGTCACGAAAAGCTTTTACTTCTTCTTTCGTCTACATCCATTATCTACATCTATTTGTGTCTATTATAGAAATATGTATACACCTAGGCTGGGCTATACAATTTTTTTTTATCACATTTTTAAACGAAAATGAAAGAAAAATTGCGGCGATATAATTATTTTAGCGTTTTATCGTTCGTAATTTATTTGATGAAGTGATTGGAGAGGTTATTTGTGGAACGTTAGGCGTTTGTTTATTTTAGGATCAAACAAATGTCTGATTAAACAAAATTTCAATGCAAGCCATCGTGTTGGTTTTAAGGCGGATACAAGGAAAGATTTACCCCGTCTATAATCACGCCTTTGTTACGACTCCCAATAACTATCTTCCCCAATTAATTCCTTATACATATTTTATTTTTGTTTATTACAATGGCTAAAATAACGGATTATAATGGTCCCAAGGCATACCGAATTGTGCGAGCTCTTCGTTTGATATTGCAGGATAACTTGATTATACATCATTATTGATGTTAGTACAAAACCTTGACAAATTTTCATATCGACCAGACCCTTGCCAAATGGATACACTCTGTGCTCAATACACTCTATACTGTTTAGCTGGATGGCTCTCCACTACTATGTCTATTAGGAATTGACGAAATTCTTTGCAGATATCTGCAGAAGATATCTGAATTCACTGCTCGGGTCGCTCATTGTGTGACCTACTGATTAAAAAATAAGTTCAACGTCCCTCTAAGAAGTGATAAAAATATTAGCTACTTTTCGTTTATTTCTCTGTTTGCCAGAATGGATCAGACTGTGCAAACACCTATGTCATATTTTGGCAATGGAGGAGATTATTTAATAAATATTTGGGCATTTATTTAACTCACAATTCTCTGGTTCTGTTCATGTGCCATTGCACCATAGCCAGTAGTTTAACTAACTGCTTTAGTTTAGTTCAGCTTAATGTTTTACAGATTACTATACTTCAACCCTTATTTCTGTTGCAAAACCTGTTTTATGCGTGAATCCCTTAGTGACAGAATTTTTTCAGTAAAATTTACACGAGATAAAAATATAAAGCCTTTACTTGTGAGAGAGAAACATAAAGAAAAATTTACTGGCAAAATAATAAAATAATAGAGTAAGTTGGGAAAATGTTGCCATAAAAAGTAGAAAACTCAATACTTTATATGGCAACATTTTTAACACAACTCCAAAAAGTAGTATGCGACGAGAAATATTTTTCGCACTCTACGACAATTTTATGGTTGAAAAAATATTATAGTGAAATGTCAAGAAAAAAATTAAACGTGAGATTATCTTTTTGTGCTGCTACGTACAAGTTCATTGAAAGGTAAAATAAATTTTTGAAAATTTTGTTTTTCGTTAAAACGCTTATTTTCAGGTTATGTTGCTTCCAATTTGACACTATTTTGACTATAAATTTTGCTATAAAAACAAAAAAAAGTTGCTGTCTTTGTCGCTCTAACGTAATTTAAATATACTTTTCTCTTTGCGGTTTCCCAGTATTTTTACTGATATACAATGAACGTGTTTTGTACGTAGCGGCACAAAAAAATAATCCCGCGTTCCATTTTTTTTCCTGACTTTTCACTATATTTTTTCAACCACAAAATTGTCGTAGTGTGCGCAAAATATTTTTCATCGCCTACTATTTTTTGAAGGTGTGTTAAAATGTTGCCATAAAAAGTATTGAGTTTCATACTTTTTATGGCAAAATTTTCCCCACTTACTCTATTATGGTTATGGTACTATTCCATAGACAAAACATCTAACAAAGAAAAGAACTAAAACTTACATTAAAGCGACTGAAGCACAACATTTTTATTTTATGGTAGAAAAAATTGGAGAAATTTTGACATCAACAAAATGTAACCTATAAATTATTTAAAAAAGAAATATAATATTATTTTTGAGACTAGAATCGTTCGATTTTAATATTTTTCTTAATTTTCGAAAATATATAAAAAATGCTCTACCATAAATTAGGGGAAAATTTTAGCATCAACAATATTTAATCTTTATTTTTAATATTTTTGCCAATAAATAATATCCTTAAAATTCCTAATAAATTAAATAATATTTTCGAGACAGGCAAAATCATGTTATTTCATTTCTATATTCAATTCTCGAAAATAAATAAAAAGTGCTCTGCTATAAAATACATAACCTACAAAAGCGCATTAAATTATTTTGAATAAAAAAAAATCGACTCGTACATAAGAATTTAACAAATTTATCTAAAATAATTTTTTTGACTTGAATCAATTTTTACACGTATATACGAGACGATAATATACGTGGGTGCAATGTTTTAACCATAAAACTATTATAGAAATAAAATTAAAAAGGAGTGGGGATGGTTTTTTCGTTTTGCTTGCTTTAAAAAATACTAAACTTTATATTTTTTATGAAAAATTATGGTAACACAACAACAATTTGCTCAGCAAATGCTCAGCAAGCTATAATCGGATGCGCCTTTCTGTCAAATAGTCGATCTATATTTTTGTCTCGTTTTAGTTTTGCTGAGAGATTTGCTGGTAATATTTTTTTCCCGTATATGTATACCATTATTTTGCCAGAAAATTTTATTTTTTGTTTCTCTCTAACAAGTAATGGGTTTTTATTTTTATCTCGTGTTAATTTTACTGAAAAATTTTGTTTCACTGTGGAGTTCACGCATTAATCACTGTGTCGCATTAATTCACTGTGGAATTCACGCATTAATCGTTGAACAAAATTTAGAGTCTATTTCTATTTGCATCGCCAACGAAACAATGTTGCCAATTGTTTTTTTTATATACCGGGTGTTTCTTTTAAACTGAGACGATCAAATATCTCGAAAAATAGCCACTCTACGGAAAAAACGCCCATAATCAAAATTTAATCATACCGCGGAGGAAATACATTAGTACAAAAAAATAGTCCCCCACCCCCGCTTTGTAGGTGGGGCGGGAGTAACTTTTAAACTAAGATAGGAAGCCATATTTTTTATTGCAGATACGGATTCTACGACTAAAAGTACGTATGATTTGAATGAAATAATTTGTTCGCTTGATAATAGATGGCGTTGTAATCGACGAAATTCAATTTTTTCAATTTCTTCTTCGTAGAACAAATGCATTCGATTCTGCAATACGTTTGAAATAAAAAACATCACGTTTTCATTGGAAATACTCGAAATTCGCCATCAAAACAATTTATTCAGTTTTGTAAATCACATTTAACATTTGTGTTATTTCTTATCTTCATGTTTTTCGTAATTGCAAAATAAACGATAAAATACTTTAGAATGGAGCGTTTAACTGTGCCAGGGAAAATTGAAATGGTTCTGGTTTATGGAGAAGCTGGCAGAAATCTTGAAAATGAAGTTGCTATTTACGCTCAACGTTTTCCGGATAGGATTCGTTCACGTGCTTCATTTGGCCGTACTATCAAACAATTTATTACTGATAGAAATGTTGAACCGAAAAAGAGGACCCGTAGAGCAACAGTCACTGGAGAAAATAATGAAATTGCTGTATTGGCAGCAGTGGCTCATAATCCTCATGTTAGTACACCAGAAATAGTTCGCGATTCCGGATTGTCCCTCACCAGTGATTGGAGAATTTTAAAACGGCACAAGTATCATCCATGTCATGTGTCTTTACACCAAGATCTTCATGGCGCTGATTTCCAAAATCGGGTAACTTTTTTGTCAATGGGCACGTGAACAAATACAACAAAACCTCAATTTTTTCCGTTGCGTAATGTTCTCTGACGAATCGTCTTTTACAAACCATGGAACGGTTAATCGACACAACATGCATTATTGGAGTGTTACAAATCCGCACTGGCTTCGTCAAGTTGAACATCAACGTCCTTGGACTGTCAACATGTGGTGTGGAATAATTTGCAACAAACTCATAGGCCCCCACATTATTGAAGGCAACTTGAATGGTCAAATGAACTGCCAATATTACTTGAAAATTTAACTTAGAAGTGAGACAGAGCATGTGGTTTCAACATGATGGTTGTCCTGCACACTATTCGGTGGTGGCACGTGAAATACTTGATCGTTGTTTCAATGGTCGCTGGATCGGTAGAGCTGGTCCGATAAATTGGCCCGCCAGTTCACCAGATCTTACTTCTCCAGATTTCTTTTTGTGGGACTATCTCAAAGACAAAGTTTACAAACAAGAACCAACAACACGTGAGAACATGATTGAGCGAATCAGAAATGCGTGTGTTGAAATTCAACCAAACACACTTCTCAGTTTTGTACAATCATTGGAAATGCGTATTAATAAGTGCATTGAAGTCGCAGGCCATCATTTTGAACACTTATTTTAAGCTGAAATTATTTTATTCACCTGCCATTTACATTAATAAATTGTTTTGATGTCGAATTTCGAGTATTTCCAATGAAAACGTGATGTTTTTTATTTCAAACGTATTGCAGAATCGAATGCGTGTGTTCTAAGAATAAATTGAAAAAATTGAATTTCGTCGATTACAATGCCATCTATCATGAACCGAACAAAATATTTCATTCAAATCATACGTACTTTTAGTCGTAGAATCCGTATCTGCAATAAAAAATATGGCTTCCTATCTTAGTTTAAAAGTTACTCCCGCCCCACCTACAAAGCGGGGGTGGGGGACTATTTGTTTGCACTAATGTGTTTCCCCAGCGGTATGATTATATTTTGATTATGGACATTTTTTCCGTAGAGTGGCTATTTTTCGAGATATTTGATCGTCTCAGTTTAAAAGAAACACCCGGTATGTATATGGCCATTTTAAGAGACTTGGGCATTGGTATAGGCTACCAATACGAGCTCTCTCTTGCACGAGATTTGCCTTTTGTGGAAGCGTTTCTATTCGTCGGTGAGACGGTAGTCTATTCATATATCTGTTTAACTTTTAGACTAGAGAATGTCATATTGCTGGCACAGATTGCTCGTTTCGACTCAATGTCAATAGTAATTTAGTAAATTTAGCTTAGTTTGTAAAGTTAAGCACATTAAGCAAACTTACCGCTGGTAACTTAATGCTTGCGATAATTGAATCTACATTTTACGTTTCGATGGTTAGGTTTTTTATTTAAAATATTAATTTCGTTCTATGCGCGCACTGCGCTTTCCTGGTGAACTGTGTTTGTACCGAATATAGAATGCCCTTCAAATTTTACTCTGACACAAATCTCAGTATACGAATAAAGTGTAATGTAAAAATTTAGTTAATCCTCTATGCACAGTAAGCATGGTTAGGCCAGCTCCGGATATTATACACCGAGCGTGTGTTGTCCCTTGTGCAGTGTCACGTGATAAATGGTGCATAGTGGTAAATAGTTTTTTCTTTTGCTCACAATTCGTACTTATGTCGATTTAGATTGAAAAAAAAAATATTACACTAAGTGTAAAAATGCTACTCCGAATTCTGTCAAAATATTCGATTGAATAAAATTATTCTTAGGGTAATTTTTTGCTACACCCAGTGTAATATTTTGTTTTTGGCATTATGGGGCAACAACCACAATTCCAATACATTTTGAAAATACAGCTTCCTATACAAAATTGTAACTATTTGCTGTGCTTGCTTTGACTTTCGAGATATAAACGATAAATTTCCATTAACGGAGTTAGCGTTGGTATCTGAATCTACAATCTGCCGTTCTTTGAATTTTTCATCGTGATTCTTTCTTCGTTTCCTTCCCCTTCACCCTCAAACTAATTTTGAGGCGGGGAAATTTGTAAGCAGAATATTTTTAAGATTCTACTAATTCTCGCACTACGCAATGATAAAATATTGCGAGGCCATTTTGTTTATATAAAATATTTTTTTTTAATCCAAGATAGCAGTTTACACAAACAAAAATAATTTTTTTTACTATACGAATACGTCAAAAAACAAATACCTTATTTTAAACACATACATAAACAAAGAAACTATTTTTTGCTATATTTTGTGACCCAAACTTGAACATTATGTTTTAGTTTCATGTTAAACTTAAATAACAATAGAATTATTGTGGAGCTCCGCTGAAGTTCTGGAAGATAGAGGAGGAGCCTAAGATGATAGCTTCTTAGACCGAAGTTTAGATAGCGTCTGCTTTCACCATTGTCCCCTTTGGGACAATTTCTGGGCTGAGATTATGCTAAGGTAGTGCTATCAGAAGCTACCTATATTGGGATCACGATACAATTCACCAACTTTCGAATTATCTAGGTAAGGTATAAACCAATAAAAAAAGCAAATACATTAAAAATGAATGTTCAATTATAAATGTATTAAACAGGTAATTGCAATGTTTTAAAAATAATGATAGCCATCACATATTATTATTTATCAGTCGGTATGTATTTTGTTCGTTATTTCAAATAATAAATCTCAATTTAAATTTTATATAGAATTTGGAACTTATCCAAAAAAAATTTGTTATGGTGGTATCGATTTTGTATACTAGAAGCTTTATCACACAGCAAAAATCTAGAAAAATGTAATTAAAATTTAAACTCTCGACTCTTAATAATGCATAATGTATAGCAATTATAACACAATAGACAGCAAATTCCCACAGGTGAAAATTATAAATCGATACATTAAAAAGTTTGGACTTGGAATAAATAATGTATAAAACCGTACTCATAGATAAAACTTCGGTAAGTTAGGGATTCCTCCTGTAGGTCAAACCCAGGCATACATATCAGAGAAGGAATTTGTGATTATGGTTGTTCAATTCGTCCGTTAGGTGTCTAGGCTACCTAGTCGATTATTTGCATTAATATTTGCAAGAACCTTGGTTTAATAATTTAAAGGCAAAATTTAACGCCACATATTTTATTTGGGCTGCTACTATAGCATATTGCCATCAGAATGTCAAATGTGAGGGATGACATGGTTTTACTTTTGGTTTTTCTTCAGCGAAACAAAATTTATAATTTTAGGTCCCCACGTTTACGACACTGTGATTTACCACCCCTCAAAGTAGGAAATTGTACTATAGAGCGAATGGATAAAATCTTAGCTTTGCAAATTTCCTAGCTAACATCAACAAAAATATAATAGTTGCTCCCAAATGACGTCGTTATGCGCCACGCATATTGTACAAGATAATTTCATGTACGCACTGTCAACGTAATTATAACACAATGTATTGAAATGCATGTCTGAAACGCGCAGGATCCATTGATCTTCTGGCAGAGGAGGAGACTGAATGACTGGCATATATTCGTTTGAACCAAAATCAGCTCTGATCTGAAGAATACATTCATCTCCGCGATGCGACTAATACCGACGGCAAGGCAAACATCGTGGAAAGAATGACAATTTTACCACTTACAACGGAAGTCCCCGCCAAATGCACGAGCACTTGCAAGATGTGCGATTTCATATGTTAGACAATATAGCCGCCCAGACCTATTCATAACATTCACTTGTAAAGATGCATAAGTAACTATTATCCAACACCAGTTGACAGACGTGACATCACGGCCAAAGTTTTTAAACAAAAAATAATATATTTGATGGATATCTTCATATAAAGAAAGCCCCATGTGTATGACCAAGTTCATTGTTGGATGTACTCCGTTGAATGGCGAAAGTGTGGTCTGCCTCATGGGATCGAAACGCCATATTTAAAAATGCGATATGGTATAAAACGCGATATATGGTACAGAATGTGCATTGCAAAGAAACGGGAGCGCAGCGATTCGCCTGATATAACCCGACCCTATACTCCCGCTCCTATCGATTCTTAAATTCCTATAAACCAAAAATTAAATTTCCCCGTTGTGGATTATAAATAAAAATTGAAATAAAAAAAATGAAATAACTAAAAATAATTTAAAATAATCTCAAAAGCATTTGTGCTTCGAAAAAAGAAAATATTTTTCGCGTTTGGTTTAATTGTCATTTAAGACCATTTGTGGTCATTTAGGGCCACTTGGGATCATTTAGAGCTACTTGGGGTCATTTGTGGATATTTTCATGGCCATATTCGCAATCAGCATACTAAAATACCTTAGTATACCGATTTTCAGAATTTTTTGAGGTGGGACCTATTCGGATGTATATCCACACAGTTAAAATTTTCGATCGTCAATTGATATCAGGGGGTCGATTTTGTTCAAAATCCGTCAGACGAAACATGACGTTTTCGTATAGGTATAAGGATTATAGTAAATTGGGTTCAGTTTTTGATACTTATGTCCTTTCGTCGTCTCACTTTTTTGACATCTCACCAATTTTTTACGTGGCGAGTTAACACTTTCGCGCAAATGACTGCTATAGCAGTCATACATCATTTTCGTTTTTTAACACGTTCGCGCAAACATTTTTCATTTTTTGAGGAATAACTCGATGTATTTATCAATTCTCACAATATATTCCATTGCCGCGACGAAATATCATTGCAATTATAAAAGTTATCAAATATGTTCCTGCGAGCAGCGCACACACATTTAGAAAGTGTGCGTCAATGTGTTAAGCAAACAAATTTTTAACTACGCATATTTAAATTTTTTTTTCAATGTGATGTCGAATAAATGTTTTGTTTTCGCAGAAACACAGAACTAGAAATTATTTTAAAATTAAAATTAAATATTTGCATTTGCAAATTTTAAATTATAAATGAAAATGTTATCTGGAAATGTCATATTCAAAAAAATTAAATGCACATTTGCACTAACCCAAACACACATACACCTACTATATACTTGGGGTTATTTCGTCAATTTTGAACAAAATCGACCCCCAGGTGCAAATTGAATCAAAAATTGAATTTTATTAAAACCTCCAATGTAGGAAATTTCTGTATCTTGGACACTTTCAGTCAGTTCCTTGAAATTTCATATATTTATTTTTAAAAACTGGTAAAAATACTCTGAATATTGGACAACCTCTTTATATTGTTTTATTTAACATATCGCGTTTTGTACCGTATCGCGCCCCTGCCTCATGCACACAGTTTGGTTGGGTTCGTTCAAAAGATCAAATTGGCTGAAGTCGATTCCATCTTCTCAGCCGAAATCCCGGATGAAGCAGGTAGTCCGAAGTTACATGCAATGGTGACTGATGACGATGTGGCTGATGACTGTGCTCAGTTGCGAATAATGGGCGATCTACAATTGTGTGTTGTTGTGGACAATTTTTAGATTGTGTCATATTCGCCGATTGTCCAAGGCTTTTGAGGGTCATAACAATGTAGAATACTGTAACTTCGTCAATTTGTTCAAGTTCATACGCATATGTAAACGACTGTAGATAGATGGGTTGCTACGAGTGTATTTTAATTGAGATAACGCAGAGGACAGAGCGGTACGGCCGCTGTCGATAACATTGAGAAGCTTCTTCTCGCTTTATCAAGCAGATGCTTTCGCTCCCACTTTGCTGTATGCTAAAATGCCACGCTACTACACATGTTACTATTTTCGTTTGTTGTTGGTGAATGTTCGTGGTCCGACATCGATTCAACAAATGAGAACCGTTAATGGGCATCTGTGTGTGGCTTACCGTGAGACGTGTCAACTCTTACAGTAGCACGACAACGATTCGCATTGGGACTGTACGCTAAAAGATTTCGTCATATTTCCACCGCATCAAATTTGCACATTGATTGTAATTATCATAATCACATGTTCCCCTTCGAATCCGAACGGTTTGTGGGTGAAATATTATATAAGCACAACATTACCGAGGATGTATTGCAAATGAGGCATTGATTACGATAGCAGTTCATACAAATATTCCGCAATTGAATCAACAACGAAAGGCTGCGTACGACTGTTTGATAGAAGCTGTGAACAATGGATTTGGTGACATTTACTTCCTGGATGCTCCCAGAAGGACTGGAAAGATGTTCTTAATTTCATTGCTTTTGACATCGATTCAATAACAGCATGAAGTTGCCCTGCGACATTTTCTTGCAAATCAACGAGACACTAATTTACAACATCGGCAAAAACAGTGCAATGGCAAAGATTCTACAGAGGTACAAGTTGATTGTTTGGGGCGAATGCACGATGGCTCATAAAAGGTCACTGCAGGCGCTGAACAAAACCGAAAATCTTCGTGGTAAATTTTTAGTGGAATCATGATTCTGTTATCCGGTGATTTTCGCCGGATTCATACCACGTTCAAATGCCGCTGCCGATCTAAACGCGTGCTTGAAATCATTAAATTTGGGGCGGCATTTGTGGCGGACCCTCCAATTGACGATTAACTTTAGAATGTTTTTGCAAGCAATTGATGGATATTGGGAATGGGAAATTCGCAGTTGATATCTTAACCGGGTTTATCACATTGCCCACTGATATGTGCCAGTATATCGAATCGAAAGCAGAGCTCATTCGACGTGTGTTTCCGAACATAGTGCAAAACTTTAAAAAAAAAACGAGTCAAGCTCCACCTGAACCGCAAATGTTTGGTAAAACATAAGGTCAAAAATTAAAAATCACATATGTCATCGCTAATTACAAGAAGTCGATGGTTATCCAAACATTGAAGTTCCTTGCGGAGTTCGTGTATTTTGGGAGTGTAATTATGGATTTAATGCTCCCAATTTAAAGGACGCTCGATTTAACGGACCCTCGATTTAACGGACATTTTTTTATTTTCCATTTTTCGGTTACTGATTATGATGGATGAATTCGGGGATTCTTAGATGAATTTTGGAAGAAATTCTAGAATTTTGCCATCAGGGACGGAGCTCGAAAAATTCTTAACCGATTACGATGCGGCCACCACGGACGGAACTCAGGCATTTCAACAAATTGGATTTGTTTAATGAAAATGAGATTCAGAATGATTTCTAGAAGTTTTTTAATATGGCCACCTGGAACGGGACGCGGCTATTACTTAACCGATACTGATGGAGTTCGGCAATTGCATGGAATTTTTGGATACATATGGGATTATAATATGATAAAGTGTTGTACTCGCCAGATGATGAGAAACCGAATCATAATTTTCCTCTTTCCTGATTATTGCTGTAGTGCAGAGTGTAATTATTGGTTGTTTTATGGAATTAACCCCAGACCGTTTATGCTCTTGTATTGCAAGTACGTCAAAAGTATAAATTTTCGCTTGATTCGAAAGTTTCTAGAAATCTCAAGGTCTTAGAAGACATCATATTCCACGTTCCCGTGAACAGTTTTCGAGGTCGTTGTTGATAAGAATACTATAAATGTGTCCTAGCCCTTTGTGTAGGGTCCACAGAGTGATTTTTGTGAGAGTAGGGTGGTGGTACATCTTAAGGCATCCAGCCTTAACGAGCCACTTGCTTCAAGAAAGACGCCTACTTATTATCGAGTTTCGCTCTAGTCTAAATAGCCGAGTTCCGTCTCAGGTTGCCATATTCCAGAACTTCATCCAAAAGTTATTGAAGAATTCTATTTCCATCCACAATATTCAATTTCAGCATAATCGGTTAAGAAATTATCGAATTCCATTCCAGGTGGCCATATTCCAGAACTCTTCCAAAACTCAATTAAGAATCTCATTTCCATCGAATATACCCAATCCCATCATGATCGATTAAAAATTGATCAAGTTCCGTCCCAGGTGGTCATATTCCAGAAATTCTTTCAATAATAATTAAGGAACCCCTCTTCTACCCAACATAGGACCCAATCCTAACATAATCGACTAAGAAAAACCTGAGTTCTGTCCCAGTATAAATTCGATCGAATAGATTAAATTTAAAAACGTTGGGATTTAACGGACAATCGAATTGGATTTAACGGGCTTCCCAATAAGACTGTTAAATCGAGGTTTTTCTGTATTGTATTTTACTTTAACTCCTCTTTGTCTTGTTCCATGTTAATCGGTTGGGTTTGTGTCTTTGCTTTATTGCATCGGTTGATTGTTGTTGTCTGAACGCACTCCGTGGTGTTTTGGGTTTTCCGCACCTTTTTGTGGGATGGCGCAAAGGAGAAAAAAAATGATGGAGCGAGACCAGTGTGCATCGGGTGTGTGCGAAACTGCGAAGCAATGCGCTCTAGACGGCGTTGCTTTGGCGCGAGAGTTTTTTTAGTCTTTTTTTGGATTTAGTCTTTTTTTGGATTTTTTGGATTTGGAGGTCGAGTTATAATTTGGGGTGCTCGAGGTTTTTTTTTCGATATAAAGTTAAGTTTCTTTTTTTTTTTTTTGGATTTTGGAAAAAATTGAAAATTCACGAGTTGAAACTGTAAATTAAAAATTTTATTATATAATTTAAGATTAAGTGAAAGTTTATATTGCTAATATATGGCTTGTTTAAAGACAATGGTTTAAGTAATTAATAAACGAATCTTAAATTTTAATAAAATGAAAGTTTTTTGGTATTGGCATGTGAAGCGAGGCGATAGTGGAACAATGTAAACTCGATGAGTGGTGTGAATACATAAGAAAAATACAGTAATATCCTTGAAATAAGGAAAATTTTGTGCACTTACCTTGGTGGATAAACCGAAAAGTGCCGTGTGAATCGAATGTTACTACCCACACTTGTCGGATTGGTTGTTGCGATATTTATTGGAAATTTTTGGTGGTGTTACGGTATAACGGCACATAAAGAATACAGTATCGGTACAGGGTGGTCCACCACTGGGTGCGCCACGTACATTTTGCGAGCAGCCAATTGAGCCTTGCCGCATTCCACTGTATTGCCACGAATTATTTATATTTTGTTATACGGGTGGTCAGTTAAGGCCAGGTGAGGTCCGTCGCATTAATTCTACGAGGTTTGATAAGGCAACGCCAAACAAATTGTTACGGTCCAAAAGCAGGAGCATGCCCAATGGTTGATTGTTTTATCAAAGACGCTTGACGGCGATTAGGCGTCCAATGGTCCGGGCGTTGCGCCTATGGCATGGCGGCACCAAGGCCGCAACCCGTTTTGCCATTTTTGGAATCGGTGAAAGGCACCGCAACGGTCTGGGGCGGCGACGCTGTGGCAGGATGGCACCAAGGCCGCAATAATAATTTAGATATAGTATAAGGTACGAGTTTTTTATTTTTTTTTTCATTTTTAAAATATTTTTTTTTATTAATTTTTAAATATCTTAAATTTATATATTTTTGTATGAATTTATAAATATTCTTCAGTCGGGTGTGATGGGAGCGGAGATTCCGTTCCATGTCAGCATGGTGTTTGCGGTCCCTTGGTGCCCGCATCCGAATTCCGCACCAGCGCTTGCGCTGTTTGAGTTCGAAAGGATGCGCGCACCAATGCACCTCTCTTGGTTATAATTATTTTGTTCGTTCCTCAAGTTCCGGCCGACGAATTTCGGCGGAACTCCGCGTTTTATTTAATATCTGCTTTTTTAATGTTTCCAATTTTCTGTAATTGTAATTTTCTGTAATCTAACCCCACGACCCATCGCATTTCTTCCTGAGATTTAGCCGGCAAAATCACCGCCTCTGAGGGGTATCAGATGACATCTGCAGAATGGTGTTGAACCATTCTGTAACACGTTGTTTGTATAATGAAAGCCAAAATCAAATAAATACCAATTTATTAATTAGCTGGAGGTCTATTAATAAGGGACGGGGCCTTAAATTTACATTTGGGTTTCTAATTTGACACACCTCAACGTTTTAAAATATTGTGAATGTTCCGCTTCAAAAATTCGAAACTTACCTTGCCTATAGTAAATTTCAAATAAAATTTTGTGATGTTTTGCTTTTGAACCGGATATGGGAACCTAAACAATACGAGTAAATATTTAATTATAGACCGATGAAATTAATTAATTATTTAATATTGTATAATGAAAAGTTTACCAATACAAAAATTATATTACAGGTCTCGTGTACCTTATTACACGAGTATATACCTAACCAGGTACAACATATTTTTAATTGGTAGATTGAGGGATTTAATTAAAACAAAAGAAAACTACATAAGGATATGAGAAAGCTTATGCATTAAATATCTAATAAGTTGTATAATTTTCTAATAACAGACCGGATTTTTTTTTATTTCTATTTCCGATTTGTCTATACTCTATAATCTTAACCCTTTTTTGGTTTGGTTTGGAGATACACTCTGCTATATGACTGGCGGGCTGGGAATTACTTTAATACCGCACAAAATTAATTAATTAAAAGATTTATGTTTATTAGATGATACAAAAGAAAGTTAATTAATAAATTAATTATAAATTTAAATATTTATTAGTAGGGATTAACCTTACAATTTTATAATGTGCTACAGCGAAAAGATCAATTTTTTTTAGGGGTGGGGAGCCAACACGACCTTTAATTAAATTGTATCGGAATAGGGGGACACATAAAGTCACATAAAATTAATTTAATTCGATTTCGATACCGTAAAATCTAAGCGTTGAAAATTTTCTTTCAATAAAATCGACGTGACAACATTTTGTTGTTTTTGTGTTTTATCTGCAATCAAATATTTAACAAACACAAAACAAAACAAAAGAATACAATTTTCCTATATTTTCTGTTATTATTTACATTACGGAAAATCAATAAAATACAAATTTTATTTAACGAATTTTCGTTAAAACCAATAAAACGATAAAACCGTAAAATAAATAAAGAATATTGAAGGCTATACTGTGTACTTAATGGTAAGGAATGAGGAAAAGGATTATAAAATGTTTTGTATATCTGTATGTGTTTACTCGTAGAAAGCATTGTGGTCTCATTACATATTTATTAAACGGAAAAGCTTTATTCAAACGAATAAGCTAAGTGCGAAAATATTTAATTATTTTATGTGGTGAACGATTTGCAATTTAGTGATTTCGTGCTATACCGATAACGTTCTCGTTTATCTGAGAATATGAATAAGTAAGTTATGATTTTTTAAAGCTTCCTTTATCTATCAGTAGCGCTAAATAATTTTTTTATATAAACCAAGACTGAAGTAGGCACGAAATGACAAAATAAAAGTTACTCAGAACCATAATATCGACAGGGATGGGCGTAATGCAATGCAATCGGCACAGTTGTTGACAAGTAATCTAGCCAGTTGGATAAAATTCGTGCATACGTATCACTAAACTGTCTAGTTATCCTAGATGCCAAATAAGTTAACGTTTGGATTTTAAATCGTCTTGTTAAAATTAGCCGAAAGTGAAAAATCGATAATGCAGATAGTGTCTTGACTATACTTCAGCCGAAAATTAAACAAATTATATATTAAACTGAAGTATCCCAGCAGAAAATGACTAACTTACAAAATCAGCCGAAAACATATATTATAGACGAAAAATACGTCAAATCACAAATTTGGTATATGGAACCGGAAGTCGTGTTTAAATTTTTTACTGTTTATGTTTTGAATGTGTAGTAATTGTTAAAAAAAAAAACTGTAGAACAAAAAAAAATTTTGTAGCTGTTATTGTTAAAGATACAGCATGTCAAATTTTGATTAAAATGATGAACATGATGTTGTATATATGGCTATAAAAAGAAAACTAACCAACTTATAAACGGGGGCTCATTTTAAAGATAAATGAATAGGGATTCTAAAAAAATTATAAAATTGGTACCATGTTTCAACTCTTCCTATTCAAAATGGCCGCCAAAATAGTATTTTAGAATTTTCTCAAAAACCTATTTTTTTTTTAATTTTTCCTCATTTAATTCTATTGAACACACCAAAAATTTGTAGTTGTGTTATTTTTTGTTTTCTTGCAAAAGACGTTTGAGTATGAAGATCTACCCATTTTTTGTATAAAAAATCGATGTCAATGTGGTATTTTTTATTTTCAACTATTTATACGATCAACTTGATTAGAATTATTCAGTTCACAAATCGTTCATAAATTACATCACCCTAGGTTTGATCATTTTTAACTTCCTTTCAGCGTTTTGCGTCTACGCGTGTTTATTTAGCAAAATTATTCCATTTGATTAAAATTTTTTTTCGATTTTCAACGCTATCTTGTTCAAAAGACGGAACAATAGCTTCTGATTGCAAATTGTTATATTGAATGTTTACCCTATCAAAGTGACTGCTGTAATTATAATTAGACACGTTGTCACGTGACGTCACGTCACAATCTGTCATTTTATAAAACTCTTCCTCCTCCAGCGAAACACGTCACAACAATCGATACTCCTTCCCCCATAAAAATGTGAGATAGTGTATGGATAGCCCCTAAAGCAATTAGTAGAACAATAAAATTTTGCCATGAGTCATTTATTTTCGTCGCGTATTTTCTGGGAGAGTAGGCCTGTAAAATAACATAACTAGTGGCTTTTTTTAACATTTTTGTATAAATTAGAGTTTAAAATAATATTTCAGTTAGTTTAGCTTGTGAAGTTCTATTTGAGGCATTTGCTTGTTTAAATAACAAAAAAATTAATTTAAAGTAGTTCAATTAATATGTGTAATAATGTCTGGGCTCAAAAAGTGTAGTAAGCCGTTTCCTGAGACGAAATGTTCGAAAAATTTAAGAAACGTTTCTGATTATATTAAAAGTCATTTGCCGCGCTCGACTGAAGTAAATGAAGATTCATCGATTTGTACAACGTGTTATCTGGTATCTTCTAAACGTCAGAAAATTGAAAGCAAAGTGTCACCCGTTACTGATTCATCAAATTCACCTGTCACCCCGGAGACATTATCAACACGCAGTGACGAGATTATTCCGAGTAGGAGTGAAAGTGAGGAGTGCCAAATAAAAAGTGCTATCGCTCGTGAAAAACTTAATAAAATATTATACCAGACATTGGCATGTCTCCTATATATCCGAGTAAGTTGGAATCCAGGCAACATCAATGAGCAGCAAAAATTACTAAATTTAACTACCTCACTGACGCCATCATCAACATCTTCGGTATCTGGTATCGAGCCTCTTTTGACTCACTCAGCGGAAAATCATCATAAGGCACGCCTTTATGATGAATTCATGGATCAACTAAAAGCCAAATTTCAACAGTTGGAGAAAAATTGTGATAAAATACAGTTGTTGTCTACATTGCCGAAATCACTAACAATACAAGAAATCCAGGAAGAATTTAACACAACACAGTATATAGTACGAACAGCGAAAAATATTCAAAACAAGAATGGGTTACTGAGCCTTCCAGCACCCAAAGCTGGCAAACGAATAAGTAATGAACTCAGAGACTCAGTGATAGAATATTATAATGATGATGATGTTAGTCGTATAATGCCTGGGAAAAACGATTGTATAACTATTGAAAAAGTTAAACTTCAGAAAAGTCTATAATGATGTGCACATTAAAGGAGTGCTATGAGGGGTACAAAATCAAATATAAGGATAGTAAAAAAAATTGGCTTTTCTAAATTTTCTCCGCTTCGTCCTAAATACTGTGTGCAACCAGGAAGCAGCGGAACACATACAGTTTGTGTTTGTATAATACACCAAAATGTCGAATTAGTTATTTATGGAACCAGGATGGAAACTGTCACCAATGGAATAATTTTGCTAAATAAACACGCGTAGACGCAAAACGCTGAAAGGAAGTTAAAAATGATCAAACCTAGGGTGATGTAATTTATGAACGATTTGGGTACTGAATAATTCTAAACAGTTACTTTATCAAGTTGATCGTATAAATAGTTGAAAATAAAAAATACCACATTGACATTGATTTTTTATACAAAAAATGGGTAGATCTTCATACTCAAACGCCTTTTGCAAGAAAACAAAAAATAACACAAGTACAATTTTTTGGTGTGTTCAATAGAATTAAATGAGGAAAAATTAAAAAAAAAAATAGGTTTTTGAGAAAATTCTATAATACTATTTTGGCGGCCATTTTGAATCGGAAGAGTTGATACATGGTACCAATCTTATATATTTTTTAGAATCCCTATTCATTTATCTTTAAAATGAGCTCTCGTTTATAAGTATCGGATAGTTAGTTTTCTTTTTATAGCCATATATACAACATCATGTTCATCATTTTTATCAAAATTTGGCATCCTGTATCTTTAACAATAACAACAAAAAAAAAAAATTTTTTTCCACAAACTTTTTTTTTAATCAAGACTATACATTGAAAATACAAAAAAACACGAAATTCAAACATGACTTCCAAAAATTTGTGATTTCAGGAATTTTTCATCTATAACAAACATCAATTAAAATTTCCAGTTTAACGGATATTAATTTACTGTTTCATATCAATTATGCAATTTTGTGTTTTCCTTTCTTCTGGCAATAAAATCGTTCGTCATTAGTGTTTTGGCATATCGACACCAATCTGACTATGCCGATTCGATAGCCCATGACCATAGGTAGATTTTGATTATAGGTTAGGGGCAAGTCTGATGGGGTTATAAGGGTGAAATTTTGATGTTACCCATTTTTCATCGATAAAATCGTTCGTCATTTGCGATTTTGGCATATAGACACCAATCTGACTATGCCGATTCAATAGCCCATGACCAAACCATTCATCACCTAACGAGACGTCTCATTTGTAAGTAACTTTTAAATCTGTCATTATCGGTTTGAATATTGAAGTTAATCTTCTTTATCGGTGCGATCTACATTATCGTCATTTTAAAATATTTTCGGTTGTGATAACAAAATTAAAACTGCATTATCATCTTTCGGCTGGGATAGCAAAGACACTATCTACAATACCAAGTTTCGGCTGGAAGCTCTCGGCTAACTTTAACAGTATTTTTAAATCGCATAATTTATTCGTCAGTATAAAGACCGACTCCTACTGGCTTAAATTAAGTAGGTCATCAGTGGCCCTATTCACAAATGTAAGATTACAAAATACATAAATAGAAATAAAGTAAAGCTCTCTGGGTAACGAAATACCTGTTTTGGACCACCTTATTGCCGGATGTGGAGATTTATCGACTTAAATCGTTTGGGAATTATCAACGCCTACCCTCAATCGTAGTCAGGTTTGAATCCTTAATGAAAAAAGACAATTATTTCCTCAGATATTTGCGAGTATGTAATTTGTCTGCACAGTACTATAAAGTCCATAAGCTTGCACTGGCTATGAAGAAGGCCAAAAAAGTAAATGGCGTTAAAACATTTTTAATCTAGACCTACTAAGTTTGGTCTCTCTAAAAATAATCAAGCGGTTTAAACCGATTTTCAACCGATGGAATTCTCTATGCATTTTGCCGCAAGTTCTCAAGGGCCGCTTTTTAATTTGAGGGCTTTCGATAACATTGGCTCTCATTCTGTCAATGCATTTTATTTTAGTAATGTAACGGGCATTGAGGTATACGAAGCGACCTCTAGCATTCAGTGTGATTCATTGGGTGCAGATGGTATACCTATTTCTTTTCTGCGCTTAATTCTATCAGTAACTCTTAAATATTTGGCTCACATAATCAACTCCGCATTAACCAAAACAATTTTTCCTAAAGCTTGGAAGTTGGCTTATTTATTGCCGGTAGGTAAGATTTCTAGGCCTGTTGTACTGCATGATTACAGACCAATTAGTATACTTCCTTGTTTATCGAAGGTCGTGAAGAAGGTCATGAAGAATCAGGTTCTTACTACAACAACTGCTCTCGCCAAAATCGTTGATGATTTGACCTCATATGTTGCAAACGGGATGGTGTCTTTGTTGCATCTTCTTGATTTCTCTAAGGCGTTTAATTCTGTTGATCATGATATCTTACTGAATAAATTGTTTACGCAGTTTAATTTTTCCAGCTCCTCAATCCGGCTGGTGGCATCTTATCTTCCACAAGGGTGTATCTTAGGTCCTATATTATTGATGATGTACAAGTTTATCATTCAGCTGCACAGGACAATGTGGAGGCTTGCGTGTTTAATATTAATGAACTATTGCGAGAGTCATAGCTTGGAGTACGAACAACCTAATTAACATTAATCCGGGGAAATCTAAAGCCATGTTTATAGCTTACAATAAACGATTGCTACAGAGTCGCATGTCTTCTGACATAATGGTAGATGGCAACAGAATTGAAATAGTGGACAAAGTTAGGGACCTTGGTTTACTTGTGAATAGTTAGCTAAATTGGGACGATCATGTCAATCATATTTGCACTAAAAATTATGCTACGCTTAGGAACCTGTTGTCTCATGAAAGTTACACTCCTTATTCCTCACGGGATCCGCTCGAAACGATATTTCAAAATGCGGTACTTCAAAACGCTATATTTCAAAACGCGATATGGCACAGAGAATACGTTGCGAATCGACGGGTGCGCAGCGACCCACCTGATACTGATCCTATACTATTGCTCCGATCGATTTTTGAATTCCTATAAACTGAAATTAAATTTCCCCTTCACCCGCCTGATATAACCCGATTCTAGACTCCCGTTTTGTACCATATCGCGTTTTGAAATATCGCATTTTGAAATATCGCGTTTCAAATGGGACCCGTTCCTCACTAGTCTATTGTGCGCTTATCTACTCGGGTTGCCCAAAAACTTGTTTTGATTGATTAAGGGTTGCTTTTAATTCATGCGCTAGATATTTATTCAATAAGAGGAAACATGTTTCCATCTCTAGGTATTTGCGGTCGGTCCTTCAATAATAATCCGTTTAAATTGGGCTGAAACCACGTCCAGTTTTCATGTAATCGTAAGTAAAGTTTTTTCGAATTGTTGATGGTCAAAAGTTATTCCACTTTTAGTGTGTTTTTGTTAAATCGCATGCGCCCCACCAAAAAATTAATTTAAAAGAAACCAATAGTTCTTTTGTTTAACTTTCTTTTTTAGTCAAATAACTTATAATATTCTATAAGGGGCATTCCATAGTAAACCTGCACATAAACATGATTTCGTTAAAAATAGGTACTACAAAAGTTTCCAGGCGGCAGCACTAAACATTTTTAACGATAACTAACTTCACACCAAAACATTTCTCTAGAAACGCCCTTTTTTTGTTTACTTTTTTGATGTGTCATAACAAGCATCATTCTGTTCCGAAGTGTTATAGCGACTGTGTTTTTTTTGTATTATTTGTTCGAAATTTTAAGCAATTCTGTGTATTCAATTTAAATTAATTTGTGTTAATTTGGTTATTGTTGATTCCATTTTACGTATGTGCTACGTTTTTTTATAAATTAAATTATTTTTGATAAAACCTTTCGCAAGGGCAGTTGCAAGATGCCTTTTAAATGTTTTAATTGCCCAAGTAAATCTACGGGGCCACATATGCTGCATGTGTAAGTAAAATGTTATTTGATTTTCAAACATTGTATAAAAGAAATAATTTTAAATTAATACAAATTGATAATTTTATAGGCCACCTATCACTGCAGAATATCGTAATCTGTGGCTTAAAATAATTCCAAATGTGCAAGCTTCGGATTTTAATACAAATTTTAAGCTGTGCTTATTACATTTCGATGAGAAATATATCACTCATAGTGGCCGCCTTACAAAATCCGCGATACCTTCAAAGTTTTTATTGGATAATAGAATGTGGTATGTGCAATATATGCTTCATAATCATTGTAATAAGTAACAACAATTTTTTTATGTACCCAGGTGTTTAATTGAATTGGAAGAAGCGAAATCATCTTTAAATATACTGAAAGACATTCAAAACGTGATAATTCCAAATCCCTCTGCTACAGAAGTTTCAAGTGCCTCTGCTACATCATCCGGAAAAAAATACTGAAAATGTTTCACCATTTCCATCCACATTAAATATGAAAACGCCACCAATTAAACGAAGAAAGATGTCACCTCAAACAACGGCATCAAACAACTGTAGTAAGTTGAGACTTCAGATATGCTAGAGACATAAATTTGGACGTCGATTATACTCCGCGTACTTCAAAACGAGCATTTGTCAAATTTAGTGAAGAGCTGACTAAGTTTAAGAAAAGTAATACACTTTTACGTAAAAAACTTGGTTACTTGATAAACATGGTTAATGAATTGACCGATTTTTTGGATCATTTAGAGAAGGATGGCATTATTTGCTCGAATCCACGGAGTATATTAAAAGTAATTGATAGCTAATAGCAGTCTATACAGACTGCGGTTTAGTGATCCTGAAGAGAGAAAACCTCATCATCATCAAATGTTTTTCAAGTGCCCTTCAAAATAAACTTGAATTTGGTAGTAGATTTCCAAGTTTTTCAAGAGGTATCAAACTGAATTGAATTTTATTCTAGAGTGCTTGATTGAGTTCTCCAAAATAGAGATTGCCAATCTGCAGTCAATATAGGTGTAACGCGTATTTGTAAAATACTTAATAAATTGTAATATATTTAAAATTACAAATTGTATATAAAATTATTTAATAAAAGTACAAAATTAATTAAAATTCTACAAGAATCATTTATTAAGTAATTAAAAGAGGGAAAAAAGGTGGACGAAATGATGAACGAGACGTCTATTAAAAAATCCAGAGACTTGGACAATAAAAATAAGGTTGTTCTAGGGTATGTCGACTACGGTGCTGGTTGTTTCGACGATTTTCACGATGATGATGGAACATTGGCTACTAATGTTTTAGTATTTTTTGTGTGCTGTGAATTTAAAGTTTAAAGTTCCAGTAGTATATTGCTTCCTTAATTCGTTAATCGGAGCTGAACGAGCACACGTCGTGCGATTCATCATTTCCCATCTACGCGAGGAGTGTAATGCGTAAATAATTAGCTAACGTTTGATGGGCTAAGAGCTAATTTTACCTTGGCAGACATATTGGATGCGACATTACCAGTACAACCTTATTTTTATGTAGAACCATTAATAGCAATGGTTGGCTCTAGCAACTGGTGATATCGAGTTAGCGCTGGACTTAATTGATTTGGATTTGGATGAATATTCATGTGATATTTTAACGTATTTGGCGGGGTATATTCAGGCAAACCAACTTAAAAACTTTTTGAAGTGCAAAGACTGTCTAGAAGTTGTTCACAAAAGTAAACAACTCCAAGACAATTTAAGACTATTTAAATTAAAAAAATGGGGTAATTTAATTACTCCTTCAAAAGTTATCTATTTAATTATTTGTGAATGCGAAATTTTTTTAAAAATTTATGTAGGGATAGTAAGCGCTAAATATATTTATAGCACTTTTTAAGATCAATACAAAATATTGTGTTTAAAATTAAAAGCAGCCTCTTCGAATGGTTTCTGCATAACACTGCGACTAAATAAACCGTCTAATTTTGGTAGTATAGCCCCGTGAGAATTGATCAGCTCTTTAAAACATTCAAGTATTTTGTATGCCTCATCCTTTGTCCGAGTTACATTTTCATTTTATCTATTGGTTTTACCTTATTGGTAGTTGCTTGTACTTGGCTTGGGCCCTGTTATGAGGAGCGTTCAGCTGGTGCTGTTGGTAAATCCCATTAAGATTGTTTTGTAGGCATATTTAAAAAACAGTGCATTCCTAGAATAAGTAAAACCACGGAAAGAAAAATTTGGTTATTGACTTTTCTTCAATTTCACATAACCTCAAACAATATTTGATAAGAATTTTATTTACCAGTCGATCGGCTTAAACGTTTTTCCCAACCCGCGGCCATTGGTAATTAAACCATATTTTACTAGAACTTTAATTTTTTAATTACTTTTGCTTCACTTTGAAGTTTTGGAGTTGAACATCATTTATGTTTTGTTAACCTTCGAGTATGAGTTCGTTTTTGGAATATCGAGTAATAACCAGGACACCAATTATAATTTATTTGTGTATCACAATTTATTAAATATGATTAAAATTATAAATACAAAATAATTAAAATTGTCCTAACGTAAATTTTGTATTTCTATTGACTTTTGTTTATATTTTTATTTCGTTAAATAAAAAAGAATTCGTTAAAAAAAAATAATTTCATGAGAAAACGTAAACATTTTGTTAAGTTTCTAGTGCTGCCGCCTGGAAACTTTTGCAATGTTGGGAGAACTTTTTCAATTCATGTTCGTTATAGAATTGTAAGTTATTTGTTTTTAATACGATCTAGAAGAGTGTGCCTTACCAATAAAATCAATTTTATAGGCTGCATTATCTCCTGTCAAATAAAAATTTTGGTTTTGTAAACTTTTTTGGTTCTCAAAATTTTTTATTGAAGTTTAAGTGACGCCAGCAGGAAAACAATATACTACAGATAATTGACCCACTATCAGAAAAATATGCGACACTAATGCAGATTTTTAAATGGATCACACACCGGGCTCTGCACAATAGAATGTTTTTTACCAATTTTTTCGCAAATTAGGTCGTGTTTATTAAAAAACGCACTTAACAAAATTTCGAGTTATAAAATTGATGCTTTGTCAGAAATAAAACAAAATGAATAAAATAATTTTTTTTTATTGATTTTAAATATTATTAATCGGATTTCCCTCGAATTTCCTGGATCTTCACCTGATTCCCCCGAGTTTGGATTTCCCCCGGATTTCCACTGGAATTCCCGGCGTGTTCCGTATTTCCCGAATTTCCGCAAGGTTTCCTCCGGATTTTCCAAATTTCCCCCGAACTTCCCAGGATTTTCCCCAGTTTTCTCGAGTTTCTCCCGGATTTCCTCCCGATTTCCCACAGATTTCCAGGATTTTCCTTGGATTGTTCCAGATTTTTCCGGATGCAGACTGGGACTTGTCACTCGGGGAAATTCGGTCGCCGTCGGATAGACACACACGGTTATTATTAATTTTATTACGTTTCTCAAGTTTCGTTCGACAAATTCTGGTTGACTTAATTTAATTTAAGTTCTTATTATTATTTGCTTTTGATTTTTACCGATTTTATTCCAGATTTCGCAGAATCTGGGAGAAACCCGGTGGAAATGCAGTGGAAATCCGAGGGAAATCCAAATTCGAGGGAATCAGGGTAAAATCCAGGAAATTTGAGGGAAATCCAAATAATAATATTTAAAATCAATAAAAAGAAATATTTTATTCATTTTGTTTTATTTCTGACAAAGCATCTATTTTAGAACTAGAAATTTTGTGCGTTTTTTAATAAACACGACTTCATTTGTGAAAAAATTGATAAAAAACAGTCTATTGTGAATAGCCTGGTGTGTGATACCATTTAAAAATCTGCATTAGTGTCGCATATTTTTCTAACAGTGGGTCAATTTTCTGTAGTACGTTCATTTCCCACTAGCGTCACTTAAACTTCAACAAAAAATTTTGAGAACCAAAAAAGTTTACAAAACCAAAACTTTTATTTGGCAGGAGATAATGCAGCTTATAAAAATGATTTTATTGGAAAGGCACACTTTTCTAGATCGTACTAAAAAAGAAAGTTAAACAAAAGAACTATTGGTTTCTTTGAAATTAATTTTTTGGTGGGTGCGCATGCGATTTAACTAAAACACACTAAAAGTGGAATAACTTTTGCACCATCAACAATTCGAAAAAACTTTGCTTGGCTGTTCTTGTTGGAAATGAGTTCCCCTATCACCCTGCTTCGATTGATCTTCGAATTTAGGGACACACTGTATATATTTATATCTCGTGGTAGACTTTTGGAAGAAGTTAAATATCACCTCTCACGTAGTATCAGAGATTAAGGAATGCAAAATGGAAAATATGGAGCATTGATGTGCTGAAGCGATACAAATTCAATGAAGTACAACAAACCCGCTTATAGTAGTGTATAACACATTATCGATGTTGCTAAAACCACCCCAATTAAGCAAAGATACAACCCGGGGTGGCCAGTTGTTCAGAAGCAAATTAACGACGAAATTGATCGTATGCTATGTTTGTTTACGTTGTCTTATCCGCGAAGCTCCCCGCGAAGTGCCGAAGTCTATTCATTCAGATAACGGTGTTTAGTAATGGTTTACTTAACTATAAGGGTGTTAGAGGAGGGTGTAATCTTGAGAGGGAGTGCGGAGGTAATTTAAGTTTGAAGTTATATTATGACAAAAATTTTCTATCCATAATAAAGAAATAAAATCGTTACAGTTGGAATCTCATTATTCTTTAATATAGACAAGGACGGCATATCGATAAAAACGAAAACACACAGTATTAAACAATTATATTATTTTATAGCTCCTGTGTATAAATCCAATGTCACTAAAATGTGAATTGGAGCATGTTTTTATAATGATTTCCTCTGTTACATTTCACTAAATGCATATTGCATCGTTTAATGCACGCGTACAAAGGAATGTTGCATTTCAATATAAATAATGAGAATCAATTTAGTATAGTATTTTCACTAAAGAGCATCCTTGCAATATTCAGGATGATAACTAGTTTTCAGATATCAAACATGACATTCGTTTCACCTACTATAATATTAAAAAGCATGCAGCTTTCACTATACTAACACATATAAATATGTATGTATATAGTAGTAGTGGTTTATAGCTTAGAATTTTTTAGTTTTTTCACAAGAAAAAAACCATCCAATTACCATTTATATATGATGCAGTCGATTCATGGCAAGCAAGAAAATATAAAAGAAAAGTTGTTTTTATGATTACGATATCGTTTCACCAACCAGCACATAACATAAATTAATTTTTAATAAATATACGTATACGAGTATGTGATAAAAACTATACATATCTACTGTGTACCAAATATGCATTCATATCGTACGTACAAGTACAGGATACCATGTTGAAATGTAAGTCCACATCTTTGCTATTTTAAGATGTTGAACGTGTGGTATACTAATTGGTACAAAGTGAATGAAATTCTTAAATTTGGCATGCAGCTTTAAATTGAACGCTGCATGTAAAGGAACAAAAAATAAAAAATCCGTAATGATGATATTGTCAATTTTATCTAAAAATAACACTGTACGGAGAAATTGGCTGTGTATGCTACAAAAAAATATTTTATCGATTTTTTTATTATATCGGAATAAATATTTATTCCTTATTTATTCATAATACAATTGGAGCTAGCTTTTCGCATAAATTTTATCTTTATGTCACTCAACAATGCGAGACATTTTTAACGATATTATCCTACATATATATACGAGTATGCCAAGCCAACTCCCCCACCTTATGTTGTGGTATTGTATCTATTTTTTTTGTCAATTTTGGGGGTATGACAGTTAAGACGGAAACTGATTTTTTGCCTACATTTGCTCGAATTATTTAAAATATATGAAAATTTATGACATAGATTTATGTTGAACGTTTCCGAGATCAACATTTTTAGTTTTAGTTTATAATTGGTAGTTATTTGACCTAAACCCTTCGATTCCCAAATCAATAAATAATTATGGAAATTTCGCATGTCGAAAAGTTTTGAATTGCGTTTCTTTATGATTTTCTTAAACGGGCAGACTAGACTGTACGTCTTTGTATAGTTTAATGAAAAGTTTATATTAAGTTTGTTAAAATTGAACTTTGAAAAAATAGTTTTAAAATACTTTTTCATATAGTTTACCCGACTGATATCAAATTAATGAAACAACATATATATCCGAAACATTAAATTATGCCGAGTTCGTGTTCTGTGGAGGGTGTTAAGGTTAAATGTACTGCTAAAATATTTAACTTGTTTTTATTAATTTTGATCATTTGATCAATCAAGCTAGCAAAACGGAAAAGAACAAAAAATTTCATCGGAAAAAAAAATATTTTCAAAAAATAATTTTCATTAGAATTTCTTAATTTATATTGCTATTTTAGTCATAAGTGCATTGTAAATAACGGGTGATTTTTTTGTGGTTAGGATTTTCATGCATTAGTATTTGACAGATCACGCGGGATTTCAGACAAGGTGTCAAAGAGAAAGATGCTCAGTATGCTTTGACATTTCATAATGAATAGACTTACTAACGAGCAACGCTTGCAAATAATTGAATTATATTACAAAAATCAGTGTTCGGTTCGAAAAGTGTTTCGCGATTTACGTCCGATTTATGGTCTACATAATCGACCAAGTGAGCAAACAATTAATGCGATTGTGACCAAGTTTCGCACTCAGTTTACTTTATTGGACATTAAACCAACCACACGAATGCGTACAGTGCGTACAGAAGAGAATATTGCGTCTGTTTCTGAGAGTGTTGCTGAAGACCGTGAAATGTCGATTCGTCGCCGTTCGCAGCAATTGGGTTTGTGTTATTCGACGACATGGAAGATTTTACGCAAAGATCTTGGTGTAAAACCGTATAAAATACAGCTCCTGCAAGAACTGAAGCCGAACGATCTGCCACAACGTCGAATTTTCAGTGAATGGGCCCTAGAAAAGTTGGCAGAAAATCCGCTTTTTTATCGACAAATTTTGTTCAGCGATGAGGCTCATTTCTGGTTGAATGGCTACGTAAATAAGCAAAATTGCCGCATGTGGAGTGAAGAGCAACCAGAAGCCGTTCAAGAACTGCCCATGCATCCCGAAAAATGCACTGTTTGGTGTGGTTTGTACGCTGGTGGAATCATTGGACCGTATTTTTTCAAAGATGCTGTTGGACGCAACGTTACGGTGAATGGCGATCGCTATCGTTCGATGCTAACAAACTTTTTGTTGCCAAAAATGGAAGAACTGAACTTAGTTGACATGTGGTTTCAACAAGATGGCGCTACATGCCACACAGCTCGCGATTCTATGGCCATTTTGAGGGAAAACTTCGGAGAACAATTCATCTCAAGAAATGGCCCGGTAAGTTGGCCACCAAGATCATGCGATTTGACGCCTTTAGACTATTTTTTGTGGGGCTACGTCAAGTCTAAAGTCTACAGAAATAAGCCAGCAACTATTCCAGTTTTGGAAGACAACATTTCCGAAGAAATTCGGGCTATTCCGGCCGAAATGCTCGAAAAAGTTGCCCAAAATTGGACTTTCCGAATGGACCACCTAAGACGCAGCCGCGGTCAACATTTAAATGAAATTATCTTCAAAAAGTAAATGTCATGGACCAATCTAACGTTTCAAATAAAGAACCGATGAGATTTTGCAAATTTTATGCGTTTTTTTTTAAAAAAAAGTTCTCAAGCTCTTAAAAAATCACCCGTTATGTAACCAGTGTATATAGATTAGTTTAATATTGGTGTGTTTATAAAAAATATAAAATATTAAGTTTTGTGATTCCATCGATACAATGGGTGGAGGTGGTAACCTTGTGTAATAAAAATGCTCGGTATTGCATTAATATCTCAGTCACTCTGTATAAACAAATCCATCGTTTGGGTAATGAGATTTTTTGGTTTTGTGAATATGACAAAATTCAATTTGAAATTTGAAAAAATCAAATTAATGGCAAACTCGTTTCAACCAAAAAATTATTTTCGATCAAAAAAATTTGCTGTCAACTCAAAAAATGTTGCTCTAAATTACAATCGCATGTTCTTTTCAAAAGAAAAATTAATTTATTTTTTGATTGAAACCATTTTTAAAAAATTTATATTTTTTCGCAGATTTTTTCGTTGATTTACTACACATATAAAATGTTATGTCAAAGTAAATCAAAACACAAACAACAATCGTAATTTTTACTAAAAAAAACTAAAAATTCTTTCTAATAAAAAATGTCATTTATTACCATTATGTCTAATTGTATTGTTCACAAAACCATCTCCTCCACCAAGCAGGCTTGCCCTGGATATTGTACACCGAGCACAGGTTGTGCAGTGCCAAATGATCCAGTGTGCATAGAGTAAAAATTTATTTTTTACTTTGCATAACTCTTCGTACACTGGCATTCTGTTCAGAGTAAAATTTAAAGAACCGAGTATGCTCCGTGTAAGCACAGTTCACAAATAAAAACACAGTGTGCAGAGTAAAATTATTCAGGTTGATTGATTGATTGATTGATTGATTTTGAATGCACGACCAAGTTCTTAGACAAGATCTCCCGGTTGACGCCGGGCCCACCGCACACTCTTTTTACATATAACAAAACCGAGGGATTAGATAGGTTAATTGGATGGGAGTGAATCAGCCCGGTTACAGACACCTAGAAATAGCCGATAGGTTGGGATCGTACAGCACAGGACAATACAAAGGATAAAAGTTTTAATGGTCATCAACAATTTCTTCTGGGAATCAGCACCTAACTAAAATAAACCTACACTAAGAATTATATTATTATTATGTCTCTAAATCTGAAACATCAATTCATCATTAATTAAAGTAGGATTAATAAATTTTGTTTTGATTTCAATGCACGACCAAGTTTAAAGCAGGAACTCCCAGTTACTGCCGCGCCAATCATACACCTGCTTTATATACAACAAAAGGATGGGAAAGGTACTTTAGATGTGACAGACCTGGCCCGATTACAGACACCTAGAAATATCCGATAGTTAGTAAGTTTAACATCACAAGACAACACAACTAACACAACTGACACAACTAAAACTACTTTCAAATTGTGTCAGCTTCCCTTTGGAACACATCAGAAATTAATTATTATTTTGAAATATTTTAGTTAAGTATAGCCATCAAAACTGCTTCCAGAATGCTTATCTCCTAGAGTCAATAAATTGTTAGAATTTATTATTAGAAAGAACTATTGATTCCGGAATTCTTTCCTTAACAATAAATATTTAATTTAGTTTTATTATTGTTATAAACCAGTTTTAAACACTAACACCCAGAGTATCCGTAACTAACCAGCACTACTCTTAAAATAGATTAACTTCCTTACCAAGAATAAGTAAACTGTCTAACTTATAATAACTTATTATAACTAAATACTAAATTTAAATAGTTATTAACCGTGTCGCCTTCCGAAATTTTCCTGTAAATTAACTTAAGATTAATAACTACCATTTCACTTTACAATATTCGAAAGTGTAGCCAACAAAATTGTTTCCAAAACACCAATGTCTTAGAATTTAAATTTGTTAGTAAATTGAGATGCATAGATACTATTAATTCCGGAATCCTTTCCTAAAACCGGATTAAATTAATTTAATTATTCCAACCCATTTTTAAAACATTATCACATCCGAATATTTGTCATTAATCAGCACCCATCATAAATTTAATTATTTTACCAAGTATAAGTATACTTTCTATCATACAATAACATATTATAAACTTAATTCTAAATTTAATTTAATTTAAAAACTAGCATTAATATAATAGTGGTTGTATGCTACAACCCAATACATCAACCTGGAGGAGATTTGTAGATATAGTACACAACCTGGAATACTAATAATATAATTATTCAACATTCATATTATATAATAAAGATTAAGAATAAGATTAAATTAGCTGACTTCCCTTTTATTTGTATTATAATGTTTATTATAAATATTATATCTGAACTGTAATGTGATTAATCTAAATCTAAACTATAATTATTTTAAAATTTCATTAGTATTAACAATGATTAAATATTATTCTAAACCAAGGTAAATAGCCTTATTTGTTCACCTTGTCTGCTCTTTTGACTTTTAAATTTAATTAGAATTTTAATACTCAAACGCTGAATAAAACCGGATGAAGGAGCATTAGTAAAATTAGTCAATCTCAAAATCAAATTTTATAAATAATCATAGCTAAATGTACCAAGAAACATATGTAACGTTTACAAAGAAGTGTTCAATAACCGCTTTTCTAAAATGAAAACCAAACACACTGCAACCCATAAAGTCATTTCCGAATCAAAATACACGGCAACCATGCGATCCTCCGCTAACATCACCAATCAACAACATCAATGCCTCACAAAGCCGTGATGAATCCATGACACATTATAAACGTATCGTGGTAATCCTATTCAGCTCAAAATTTCATCGTATGACTGATCATCCTAAAATTTCATAAATGATTCCACTCAAGCGAAATTGACGGCAAACCTCAACAAAAACACATATAATATTTAGCAGAGACTAATTTCGACATACCATAGAAATCTAAACCTCAGACAAGGGTTCTATGTAAAACTGCAAATTTGCCTTCTTATATAGTAATAATTGATAACTGCATCAACTCCTAATCAAACAAAACAATTTGAGATAGAAAATAGCTTAATATAGGTAACGCAAGAGCATATTATATGAATACAACCTTCCGTAAGTTGAGAAACATAATGTTCATTATGAACGAAACCAATTCAAAATACTCTACCATAAATATCAAAGAAAATTTATTGCAATACCGGCCCACCACATCCTCGCCGCCCATGTGTAAATTGACCACACAAAATAAAACAATGAAAAAGCCAAAAATGCGTATTATTTAGAATAAAATAGCGCATTCGGTTGAAAAACAACAACAAAAATCCATGTTCAATCGTTTTTTCATATATTAAAACATTTACACACCCAAGCACAAAAAGAAAATATATAACACCTATCTAATAATATAAATAAAACAAAATGAAAACAAAAACTCCACTGATCTTGTATTTTGTTCGTATGTAATCAATACATACATACCCAATCTTAGTATAGCCAGCCAAAACCAAACACAATCATAGTCTATGATTGAGAATATGATTGTGTTTGGTTTTGAGCCAGCCAAAAGCGAATAACAAGCTACATATGTATATACATCACAAAACCACATTTTATGTGATTATTGAAATGTGTATTCCGCTATACATCTCCAATACTAATCTCTATGCAAAATATAATGTACAAAATGTACAAGTAAATATGTATATAAAAGAAAACAAAAGGTTACCATATTCAGAAAAAACGAAAAAATAATCGTCGATCATCAAACATGCTTACTCGCAAAAACCACAACAAAAATTGAGTTTAGCAAAACAGAATTGAAAAAAACCCTTTCTCGCCCAAACAATACTCGCAATAACCCACTACATGAAAATACTAGTATTTTACACCTTTATGTGTTATAAAATACAGTTACCTAGCGCTTATATACTTAAATTTTTTAGAATAAAAATTATATTTTAATATGATTGCAATAACAAAATATGTATTACAACAATGAAAAATGAAAAAAACTTATCTTGAGCATCCTTTAGAATAAAAAAGTTCTATACATATTGGAAAATTACACACAATGCGTATGATGCGTCATTCAAACAACGGTATCAAAATACATATAAACGAAATTGTTATATACACATTCTGTGCCATTGTAAGCGCATCACACACAAATTATTACAACTATTCAATATGTATAACTTTTCACTTTACTTAAAACACACAAATTATAATTAATATAATTATTATTTATTTATTTATTTATGTGCACATATTAGTAATTAATTAATTATTGAATTTAAACACATTTTAAAGTTTTTACTTATTTATATAGAGGAGAGACAAAAACACGTCTTTCCTCTACGACGTTCAATCGCCGACCCCCAGTGTGCAGAGTAAAATTATTCAGGTTGAATAAAAAAACACAGAGTATTATTGACAGCGCACTGCTCTCTCAGATTGAATTAAAAAATAGGCTCATTGAATTATATGAAGAGCTACAGTGGGTCACAGCCAAAATGGTGCAATCAATTTTTTTTAAAGTAAATATTCAAAAAACAATTATAAATATAATAATTAAAGTTTATTATAAGATTCACAATTAATTGTTAATTTCATGAAAAAAATCAAATAAAATATTTTAATTTGTAACATTATAGTAACAAAAACAAAATGTCCACGTAAAAACATGTCACATCTAAAATGATGCACTCTCTTTGTTTTGAAAATAGCGGTACTTTTTCTACACAAAATAAAATTTTCAATGTAAAACAATTTTGAGTATCACTTTTATGCAACCTTTTATGCGATTATATTCAATATAGTGTGTCAATATATGTAAACAAATACAAGTATTGAAACGCATGAATTGGCTATGGAATACATTAAAGACGGCAAAATTCAAAGAAAAATTGCAGAAAAGCACATAATAAATTATTTTCCGAAAAAGATTATCCGAAAAATAAGAGAAAACCCCAAACTATAAGTGATCCAAAGTAGGCCGAAGAAGCTGAAAAATAATTACATAAAATATGTCATCCCGAAACAATACGCAGAATATTAAACAAAGATGAAATATTCTGGAACGCGGTTTTATTTGCTGATGCTAGCGAATTTAACCTTTTTCGGTCAAAGGGGAGAAACTACGTATGGAGAAAGACTAATACGGAGCTAACAGCTGAAGTACTGTTAAACACAGTGGAGGTCACGTTATGTTGTGGGCTTGTATGGCGTCTTCCGGAGTTAGAAATTTAGTCGGGCAATTTTAACAAAAATTTAGACATAATAAAAAGAAATTTGGAGGAAAGTGCTGAAAAGTTGAATATTAAGGATCGTTAAGGACAATGCCCCAAAGTGGGCTCATTTGGAATACCCCTCATTTCATGAAAACAGCTGACCAATCACTGGACATCAATTTTATTGAAACTGACAGTCTAAACTTCAAAGCGAAATCATCAAACATGAGAATATGTATCGGGCTTAAAAAAGGCATTGTTAGAAGAGTGGAGTAAAATAACTCCAAAGTACACAAAACAACTCGTACATTCGATGCTAAATAGACTGAAAGCAGTTTTAAAACAAAATTGATATCCCTTTTGCTGCCTGCCATCAAAATGGGTAACGGAAAAGAATCATGTCAAAAATTTATTTTTCTGTGTCAAAATATACCAATATACAATTTTATGCATTCACACTATAACTATAATAATGATAAAATAATTAATATGTTATATAATTTATATGCTATCAAATTATGATGTTTTTTTCAAAAAAAAATTCAGGGGGCTATTATGAAAAATTCGATATCGGGTACGTAAGCGGATTTTGCGATTATGAAAATCCGATATCAAAAAATCTACTATTATGAAACTAAAAAGACAAAACGAAATCGGATTTTCCGAAAATCGAATGTCAAAATCCGACTGCTATTTAGTTGATGAATTTCATTTTTTGTTATAGAATGTGTGTTTCTTCAACTATTTCAATCAATAAATTATTTTTACGAAACTAAAAAAAATTAAATTAAACAATATTTAAAATATAAGTAAAATATATATTTAAATAAAAAATGTTCATATTTATTTTGAACTCGATTTATTAGCTGTGTTCCAATGAAGAAAGCAAACTAGTCACAAGTACTTGTATCTACTCGCAGCTACTCATACTCAAACGATGGTGTAGATGTTGAAAGCAGTTACGCATAAATTTGACGGTAGGTATTTTAGTTTCAAAAAATCTAAGAGATGGCTTTGTGATGATGGTTAGGTTATGTTGAAATGTTAGATTTTTTAAAATTTTTTGTTTATATTCGATTGATTGACAATAAGGGATTTTTGTGGAAAATTGATTACCAAATTACAATAAAATTTGTCAAATTACAATTACTAATTACAATTATTAAATTGATCCAATGATACATATCCATATACAATATATATACATACAATTATTAAATTGATGGAAGGAATTGATTCGACTACTAAAGTGGTGGATTTTTATAATAAATATACGTAAATTAATTTTATTAACATTTTCACTATTAAAACCTCAATACTCCTCTTTCCTGCCAGCGTATATGCACAGATTAAGACTTTGCTTTAATGGCATGTCAAATTTTTGACATTATTATCAAATTGTATGCAAATATTCAAACAAATTTAATTTTGTATAACAAAATATGTTGCTGTCATAATTTTGCCCGTTCCTTTGGTTATCTACTCACAAGTACTTGTGTGTAGCAAATTGTTTCCATTGGAACACAGCTATTGTTGGGTACTTGTTTTCTTATTTTTAGGTAAATGAGTTAAAATAATTTACCGTCGTTATAGAATTGAACGTATTATATTTATTTTATTTATTACGCTTGGTAATAATTTTATTACTGGAGGCGACTTTAACGCGAAACACATATTCTGGGGATCAAATAGAACTATTCCCAAAGGAAGGGAGCTATTTGAAGCAGGCAGGATAATAAAATGTGAGTTTCACTCCAGTAGAAAGCCAACCTACTGGCCTACGGACTCAAACAAAATTCTGACCTTCTGAATTTCGATATATCAAGAAGTATCTCCGAAACTACTTAGCAGTTGAATCGTCCGACCATTCTCCAGTTTTAATGACAATAAGTGACACGGTAATAAGGAAAGCAAGCCCTCCAAGATTAACAAATAACAAAACCTGGGAATACTTTCGACAGCTAGTCGAAGAAAGCATCAACCTACACATGCAGATATCGAACGCGTACACGATAAAAGAAGAACTAGAAAACCTCATTGAAAGTGCGTAAAAAGCGGCCTGGGAAAGTACTCCTGACCAGCAAGAAATATTACGAAAAAGTATATACTATCCAGTTGAAGTGAGGAAGTTAGTTAACGAAAAAAGAAGAGCTCGTAAGACTTGGCAGAGAACTAGAGCCCCTGAAGACAAAACAATCCTAAACAAACCTAATCTACTTATAAAGGAGATTAAAAATGAGTCAGTTGCAAGCTTCCTAAGTAATGTGACAGGTAAACCTGACACAGACTATTGCCTGTGGAAAGCCACCAAAGAATTAAAAAGGCCTAAAATGCAAATGCAACCCATTAGAATGGTTGATGGAATCTGGGCTCGCAGCGAAAAGCAAAAAGCTGATCTGTTTCCCGAACACCTAGAAAATACCTTCAAACCACCAATTGGACAACCGGATAATGAATATCTAACACCTATAAGCAAAGTAAACGAGGCATCTGTGCTACCAGTTACTCTGAAATAAATCAAACAAGAAGTAAAAAAAACCTCAAAGAGAAAAAAGCTCCTGGGTACTTCTTGATAACGGGGAAATAATCAAAGCTCTGCCAGAAAAAGCACTAAGGAAAGCACTAAGGAAACTCCATAGCCTAATAAAGGCCCATTTCTTTGTTAACAGCAACATCAAAGATTTTCGAGAGACTTGTTTCTCAAGAGATTAAAGCCAATTATAGATAGCAGGCGGTTTTACTTGGTATATAGGTTTTAGTACAAGTTTTTATTTTTATTTTGAACAAATCCGTTAGACACAATTTTGATAAAATTTTCAAGGTAAGTAATCAGTTGGTTGTTTAGTAAATTGAAATATTTTTAAAGATAAATATAGTAGATTTAATCAAAATGATGACAAGCGAGCAGTTCGAAGCAGAAAGAGAAAAATTACGGCTGCTATTTGACGATGATGATTTAGAGCCTGACCCTTTTAGTGATGATGTCGAGTATGGAGATGCAATCCTGCATACAAACCATCAATAAACGAAAGCGACGAATTAGAAAATTCAAATAATGAACGGGTTGGCTCTGATCGAGACGATGAAATGTTCGATATAGATCATGATTCTGATCAAGAGAATTTTGGTGAAGTTGTGATAGAGGTATCAGATGAAGACTGAATCGATGACCTAAAGATATACCAAACTTACCGTTTGACACAAACAGGTGTGGATTACAAACTAACATCCAGCAAGATGCAACACCACTGCAAGTGTTTGAAAATAGTTTAACCCCCGAAATTTTGGAAAAGATAGTTGAGTCGACAAATGCGTATGGAGAAAAACTTTGCCAAAGTAACCGCTCAGCAACCAGATATTGCCGATTATCTAATTTCAAGCATACTAACGGTGCGGAAATTTATTACTTCAACAATTCTGCTCTGCATGGAATTAACCAACGAAATAACTCCAAAATTCAATTAAAGCCATACATAATTATGAATGTAAATTATTAAATAACCAATTGTTTTGTTTAATTGTACTGTAGACGGATCACTAAGCATAAAATGGTTTTAAATATAGGATCGGTGGATAATGACCTTCGTAATGCCTGAAGTGCTTTTATTTGTAAGGGATGTTCTAAGTTGGTAGATATTTTGAAAATTAAGTTTGTTGAAGTGACGGCACGACGATAAGAGAGAGGAGTTGACCCAGAATCTCAAAAGATACTCTCGACTGGGCTGCTTCTGAAAGCTCCAGTTGATAACCTTAGTCCCTTTGATAAACTGGAATAAATTTCCCGTTATGCCGTGTTGGTCTAAAATAGTTAAAATATGATGTTTTTAAGTCTTATTGTTTGCTTTATTTATATCACAGAATATAGCAATTGTTTCTTCTCCCATTCTCAAAGCTAATTTGAATTTCATTAACTATGTATAACAAAGCATCAATAGTACATTCTATACTTTTGAAAACCCATTTGGAATTTTGAAATTACCTTATATTTTTCATTGATTCATTTGAGACGTTCAGCAACAAGTTTTTCCATAACTTTACACAGAGTGCTTGTCAGTTTTATTGGTCTAAGCTGGAGGAACGTTTTTTATCTTTTCTACGTTTGTTAATAGGAAAGACATCAGCTAGAAGCCATTCATTTGGAAATGTATGATTCTTCCATAAATTATTATAGAATTGTAGGAGGTATACTTTAGATTCTATGTTTAAATTTGTCAACATTTTGTAATGTATTCCTTCCGGATCTGGAGTGAAGCCTCGAAATTTTTTCATGGGTGAGCTCATTAAGATTGAAACCTTTATTGTAACCATTGTTTGAATAGACATTTTGGTTCAAAAATAGTATGTTTTCCTTAGTCATCTTTAAATTAATAAAGTCTTTCTTGTACTAATTTGCTTGACACACCGTTGTGAAATGTTTGGCGAGAATATCCGCAATTTTTAGAGGTTCAGAAATATATAGCCCATATTTGTTAGAATTATAGTTATTTTTCTAGTTCTAGCGATTCCTTGAATAGATTTAATTTTCCTCCACATTTTATGTGAATTTTCATTTTGGCCGAGTGAACTTATAAATTTTTGGTTAAATAATTAGTTATTATTAAATATTTTTCATTATCTAGACCTTGATAAAAACTTCCGTCATTCATTTTATTGGTGTAGGTTCGGGTAACTCTACAAAATCTCTGTCAGGTAAGAAAGGTACAAATCTGTTTAAATGTTCAAAAACAGGCATCCTGCAAGCAGGAGCCGTATTATCGAGATTTGTACTGGACAAAGTAGTTTTTTTTAAATTTTACTTCTCAATAAACTAAACCACTCCACTAAGCGTTTCTCTAGAAAATACAGTGGTGCTCAAAATTATTTGTGCCACGCAAAAATTGTACAATTTATTCTGCAAAAAATAAAAGTTGGGCTAAACACATAATTAAACAATTAATTATTGATATTTCATTTAATAAAAAAAATAATTAAAACGGTGATGTACCAAATTCGAAAAGCAAAACCCCAAAAGTGCCTAAGAAATGTTAAAGGAAGAGGGCGTAAAAGAACGACAACGCCTAAGGAAGACAGAATAATCACTTCGCTTGTGCATAGGAACCCTCTGAATACAGTCACCTATTTAGCGAAACCTGTCGAGTTCTGGCGTAAGGTATTATGGACTGACGAATCGTGCTTCTCTTTAGATGGAAGCTACGGTAAGAGATATTTTTATTCGACACCTCAAAAAAGAAAATTTCGGAACATTACAATGCCAACTCGGCACAGTGGAGGAGGCAAAGTAATAGTTTGGGGGTGTTTTAGCTATAATGGCGTAGGAGATCTCACAATGCTGCCAGGAAAAGTTACCTCAAGCACATATTTGGAGATCCTTAATGAATACAACTTAAACAAAAAATAACAACAACTATTGGAAGAATGCCCAATGAAACGTTTGACGAAATAAAACGCATATGGGATGAAATCCTTAAGCAAATTTTAGAAAAACTGGTCCAATCCATGCCGCATCGCCTTCAAGAAGTGGTTAACAACAATGGTGGCAGTACATCCTACTGAGTTGAAAATTGATAACTTACGGTTAATTTTGTTACTTTTAGTCAACTTTGTGTTTTTAATTTTCTTTTTTGTACTAAATGAAATATCAATAATTAACAACAAATATACAAAAAAAAGTTAATTATTTAATTTAGCGTTTAGCCCAAATTTTAATTTTTGCATAATAAATTGTACAATTTTTGCGTGGCACAAATAATTTTGACAACCACTGTATATATTTTTTAACTGTTTTAACTTTTGATTTTTTTCTTTTATTATTTATTATATATTTTTTTAACACCCTATTGTAATGAGTATCGAAATAAGACTGTAATTTTTTGCTCTTGTTGATAAAATTGCAAATTATATTTTTGAATTTTCTAATTAGTGACATTACTATTTGATATTTTATAAAATTTTGCTAAAAATGGGCAAAAAATACTCTAACAACTGAAGAAATAGGAACAATTCGAGACTGCAGGGATTGCAAACTTTCAAATCGAAAAATCGCTATAAAATTAGATAGATCAGAGAATTATGGAAAAAATTGAAACAATAAAAATAATTAGAAGCTTTTACCGCGCCAGATAACAAAAATCTGAAGAATTGTGATTCTACGGCTACAAAAATGCCATATTCAACAAATTTTTTGATTAGAGCAACGACGTGTTAAATGGGTGAAGCACATACAATCAATAGATTCAATTTTGCCGAAAAATACGTGTCCATGGGACCTGATGGATTGAAGTATTACTATGATTTAAGATTGGATAAGAAAGTATCAATGGACCGGAACTTTGGAAATGGCCCCTTTTATATTTTTGAAAAACTCTTACGTATAAAATTTCGATTAAGATGAAGACTATGTAATGAGCTGTTACATCGATTAGATTTTCAAGCAGGATAACACTCACATTTCACAAATCGAGGGAAACTATCGATTGGTTTAGAGAGCGACAGATCGAATTTTTTGGCTGGCCGGCACGTTTTCCTGATTCAAATCCTACAGAGAATTTATGGGGCAATGTTGCACAAAAATTCTATGACAATGGGATGCAGTACAACAACATAGTCGAGCATAAAACCGTGGTACAAGAATTGAATTTCTTTCAATTTTTGAAGTAATTAATGTGGGTTGGGTTATACACATTATTAATTACGAATTGAGGTACAAGCGAGTACCGTTAGACTTACTCTCGGACCATGGCAGGAAGTTTGAGTCATTCGTGGTCCGCAACTTCTCTGAACTCTCTACACTACTTCTTAAATTATTCGTAATAGATTTATTAAAGAATAACCAATTTCAAAGTCACTTCTATCAAATTTTATTAGGCAGTTGAAAATAATCAATAATTGCGGGGGTTTATAAAATTGAAGTGAAAATAAAATGTAAAAGCTTCGCGAACTGAGAGGCGCGAAGAGTATAAAAACAGGTAACCAGTTTAATTATTTGGTTAGGGTTCGAGGTTTAGTTCACATTTGAAGCTGCATGTTCGCGACGCCTAATCAATCTACCCGAATGACTGGAGGCCAAGTGTTTATAGAGTGACGAATAAATTATTAAGCATCGCTTGATCTTGCTAAAGAAAATATAAATACAAACCTTCAGTTTTTAAAATTAGCTTTAAGCTATTATTTGCAAGTCAAAGGTGTTGTTATTAGATAACTTCAATGTTATACAAAATATTTTTTTCTAATACTGTTAGGTATAATGTGTGATATTTGTAAACTAAAACTTTTAAAAAAGTTAGAATGCCAAAAATTATTTTTGGATATGTTAATGTGGGTATGACAGTTAAAGCCGACACTCGTTTTTTGCTATGTCCATAAATTTTTACAAATTTGCGGTTTAATATAATTATGCTGTTATTTTATGATAAACGTTTCAGTTTTATCAAAAGTAGCAGCATTGTACATCATCTGAATAATATTTTTCACCTAAAATCAATAATAGTTGTTGAATTAAAAAGAACCAACCAGCTTTCAAACCAAAAAGTTTTTCATATCTTTGCTTTTTATTCATATTATAGATTGAAAAAAAAAACACAGATTCAACTATAAAGCAGTTTAGCTTTAATCAAATACCTCAAAATAAAAATAAATTCAAATCCACTGAGAAAATACTTAATTGTTAAAAACATATCGCTTCCAACGTCAAGAGTAAAAAATGAATGCATAATGAGTATTAAATATACATTTTTTGGGTTTACGCTAAAACAAAAGTTTATTAGCCCAAAGTCAAATAACCCGAACAATTTTAAAATACGCTTCGAAGAAAAAAGGTTAAGAAAAATATTCTATAAAGTTTATAAAAATTTACAGCTTTCATTTATTTTCGAAAGCTTTAACAACATTAACAAGTATATATTTTTTATTGAGATTTGAAATCATTTGGAAACTTAGAACTTTTATTATTTTTTATATATTCACGTATTGTTTTATAGTACCACAAAATTGTTGGTTACGTATTAAATAAAATCTGGATAAATTTTCCAATGGTGGGAAATCTAATTTTCATAAAATTAAAATATTTTCAATAGCAATTCAATCGAACTATAAATACTCGTATTTTCATATAATTAAATTGAAAATTGATTTGAATTCTTTTTTGCAAAAAATAATTTATTTATGCCACGATAATATTTTTCCCGACTGTCCTTAGGGCACTGACCTTTATACGAAATAATTTTAAATGTAATGAGATGTGGAGCTCACGAATCATCACGTATCATCACGAATCATCAGTTTTCGAAGAAAGTAAAATCTTCACCAAAATTCTAATAAAATTAACCACCACAAACAAATATTCAAGAGAATAGCGATTGAGATAGTAGGGCCGCTATATATTCTGCTTCAATTCCCATCCCTAATTAAGGAACACAAACGGTTGCAAAAAAAAGGGATTGTAACTCATATTTTCACCAAATTTGGATTCCCACACAGCCTTCTTACTGACCAAGGCATAAACTTTATGAGTAAAACTTTTTTAGAAATGTGTTAGTTGTTGAAAATTAAAAAAACTGAACACAACGGCATTCCTCCCATGTCAAAGCGTCTTTGGTTAAATTCACTTTATTCTTTAATAGTGGTTACGATTTGGCATGGTTGTTACGAGTCCTTTCGGGGTCATAACGTTGCGCGCTCACCTGCGATTTTTGAAGTAAAACTTCTTTAGGCACGCTTGACTTGGGGACTAAGCTGGCAAATGCGTTACGAAAACTGTAATCGAATTAGGCGAACGAAACAATTAAGGCGGTGATACATGTACAGATTTTGCCTTTAAGGCAAGAAAAATTGCCTTATACAAAATTGAGAAATGTTCAATTTAAAATTTTTGCCTATAAGGCGAATCAAGATGGCCGAATTTTAACCAATCAGCGCGCATAATTTTTATGCCTTAAAGGCAAAATCTGTGCATGTATCACCGCCTTAACAATACACAACAACAACAATAAACGAAAACGAAATCATTTTCCTTTAGTATCAGGATGTGCCATGACAATTCATAAATCCCTAGGTAGGTGGAACATTAGTTGATACCATTTTATTATAATAATTGGTTAAAAAAATTGGAAAATAAGGAAATAGAAAAATTGGAAAATTGATAAATGGAAAATTGGAAAATTGAAAAAATTGGAAAATTGGGAAGTTAGAAATTTGCAAAATTGGAAAATTTGTAAATTGGAAAATTATAAAATTGGAAAATTAAAAAATTGGAAAACAGGTAAATGGAAAATTGGAAAATTGGAAAATTGGAAAATTGGAAAATAGGAAAATATGAAAATATGAAAATATGAAAATATGAAAATATGAAAATATGAAAATATGAAAATATGAAAATATGAAAATATGAAAATATGAAAATATGAAAATATGAAAATATGAAAATATGAAAATATGAAAATATGAAAATATGAAAATATGAAAATATGAAAATATGAAAATATGAAAATATGAAAATATGAAAATATGAAAATATGAAAATATGAAAATATGAAAATATGAAAATATGAAAATATGAAAATATGAAAATATGAAAATATGAAAATATGAAAATATGAAAATATGAAAATATGAAAATATGAAAATATGAAAATATGAAAATATGAAAATATGAAAATATGAAAATATGAAAATATGAAAATATGAAAATATGAAAATATGAAAATATGAAAATATGAAAATATGAAAATATGAAAATATGAAAATATGAAAATATGAAAATATGAAAATATGAAAATATGAAAATATGAAAATATGAAAATATGAAAATATGAAAATATGAAAATATGAAAATATGAAAATATGAAAATATGAAAATATGAAAATATGAAAATATGAAAATATGAAAATATGAAAATATGAAAATATGAAAATATGAAAATATGAAAATATGAAAATATGAAAATATGAAAATATGAAAATATGAAAATATGAAAATATGAAAATATGAAAATATGAAAATATGAAAATATGAAAATATGAAAATATGAATATTGGAAATTTGGAAAATTGGAAAACTGATAAATTGAAAAATTGGAAAATTGAAAAATTGGGAAATAGGAAAATAAAAAATATGAAAATAGGAAATTTGGAAAGTTTGTAAATTGGAAAATTGGAAAATTGAAAAACTGGAAAATTGAAAAGTCATAATATAGACTTCTATGTCACTGACTGACTCACTCGAGAACGCATAGGGTGACCAAATTTTTTTTTTCCTTATTATAACATCTATGTCACTCACTCACTTACTAACTCCAGAACGCACAGGGTGACCAAAAAAATTCGTCCGTGTGATATATTTTATATATGTATTTTTTTCTATATTACAGCTCCATTCCACACGAGGTATCACAGAAACCGATTCTCTCTTCGTTTCTTTCCCCGTTTGCCTATGATGGTACAGGTGTTAATGCGACTTAAACAAATTTTCGATGAAACCACATTACACAAACATAAATGAAATAAAAAATATTTCAAGGCCATTTTTACTATGCGAAGATATTTCAAAAATGATTTTTTGTCCATTTTGTTACACATACATAAACATTATCTATTACGACTAGTTGGCCTTGAAAAAGTTACCAAGTTACAAGGTTACTTCTTGTGGCATCAGACATAAACGGCTAGGTGACACTCGAGAACGCACAGGGTGGCCAATTTTTTTTCAATATTATAATTTTTCTATATTATATTATAAATATTAAATATATATTAGAAGTTTTACTTCAGTAGTGTGGTCTAAAGCACACCTAATTTTTTTTTCCTTGTATTTATTTCTCATAATTTCGTTACCATCAAATAATTATTTAACTGATGGCATTGCCATCTACCCTATTACATTGACACTAAAGTTTTTAATTGTGCATGGGTTTTAATATTCTGTTTCACGTTTTACCCACTTGTACTGTATAGCGTAAACGTCGAATAATTTCCAGAGCGAGGCAAATGTGCATGTTGTGCGTCTGTGGTACCAGTAACAATATAGAAGAGCATTTTTGTGGTACGCTTTCGTTTTGGCGTGTGGATGGATATACGGTGTTAAAGGGTTTATTCTATAGATTTTTGTTTGGGTGCTAGAATTTTTTTAGTCTAGTTTTCAGTTTGAAAATAATAAGTCGAGTTTTAAATTTCATAGAGAAAAGTCTAGTTATGCAATTACGTAAAATAAGGCTGATTTTGAGTTTTATACTGAGACAGTCTAGTTTTTTTTTGAAAATTGTATGAGATATTCGACGTAAGGAAGACTTGTTTTTGGTGAGTGTTGTTGTGACGCGCAATAGCGAAATCACACGATACCGTCTAGTGTCGACATCACTTAACATTTTTCCATCAATTGGCGGTGGACTAACCGCCACATATTTTACGGGTGGTCTAACGCGGTCATTCACCTTATAAAACGGCACAGGGGTGCCGTTGCAACTATAACGGTTGGTCTACCACGAGGCCATTCGAATTTATTATTTGGTCATCGGTGAAAGCCATATACACCGTAACGTTTGGCTCATCGGGGAATTAGCACCTGTGTCGGTCGGGCTCGGCGGCAGCGACGAGCACTGCAACATACGGATGGCCAGTTGGGACCATTAATTTTTCGGTTAAAGGCGGGAAGACGCCCAACGGCTTTTATTTTCGGTCAAAGGCGGGAAGACGCCCAACCCAGTTATAACAAGATGCCCAACATTTACAGGAAGTCCAACCGAAGGGCAAAAGGTACAACTTTTTATTTTTTTAATTTTGTCTTTTATTTAAATTTCAATTTAATCTTCAAATTTCAATTTTTTTTTTGTTTTTGCTTTTAAAATATAACAGTGTAATCGAGTACAAAATAAAGGTCGATTGATACGTGCGGGGGAGGCACATTAGTTTCGCCTTTAAAGTTATTCACATTCGACGATCATATTTTAGTTCGATTTTCTGTTTTTTTCTATCTCGACCATTTTCAGTTTGATTTATTTTACTTTCGCTTCGAAATTTGTCACGTTCAACCCTTTCCGGTGGATATATTTTTCCCGTTTAACAGCAATTTATTTTATTGGAATAAAAAACAGCATTGCTTAAAGTTGCCATTCGGTTTAGTTTTTTCCTCATCGGCCCGGTATTTTATATATTTTTTTGTTTTATTTTGCAATAAGATGAAGTACTAAATTTCTTTTCGGGTCGGTATGGTGGGACGGGGATTTTCATTTCGTGTCAGTCCCATAGTTTCAATCTATCGCTTTACACACCTGGTTATTATTAACTTTATTCGCGTTCCACAAATTTCGTTTGACGGATTCTGGAGTAAAAATTCAATTTAATTTCAGTTTTATAGTTATTTTTTATTTTTATTCTGTTCTATGATGTAAGCCAGTAGCATGCAAGCCTCAACTTCTCCACGACCCAAAACCCTGAGATTTAGTCGGCAAAATCACCGTGAGAAAGGCTTCAGTATGTTGTGATCGGCGATATGGCCCTACACGTGGAAGCGTCTTTGGCTAAATTCACTTAAATTTTTTAATAATTCGAAAAATCATCGGAACAATGAGTACAGAGTGTGGAATTTAGTGTTTTCAACTTGGTATATTGGCTTTGAATTATTAGAGAATTAAGTGAGTTTGGCCAAAGACGCTTCCACGTGAAGGGCCTTATCGCCGCTTAATCACAACATGACATGCAAATTCTCTTGAATTTTTTTGTATAAATTTCAGGCATCATGCTAACTTGAGAACACTTAATCCCACACTCGGTACATATGGATTTTCTGAATTAAAAATACTACCTATATAGAGCGGAGGGCGGGGTACTCGATGAGCCAATGGGCTGGATTAAGGTGTTATGTGACCCGTGCTGATGATCGGCTAGACTGGAGGCCCATTTAACAAAGCCCAGTCGTGAACGGAGCTCTCTGGATACCTGGCGACCTCGAGTTGTATTTAGCTTTACCTGTGTATACGAATCCCTGCGCAGGTGGACCAGTATCTCTCTGATACTCGTGGCAAAGAATGGAAGATTTAAAAAAAATTATAAAAACAAGAGAACCGGTACCAAAAACCGGAAAGTATGAAAGAGAGGAGTAACTCTAATCAGAGTGGGGCTCCTTCATCTGAGGCAGAGGTAAGCGACACCATGGCATCGAAGCCAGGAGGAAGCGGAACCACCAAACAGAAGAGCTGAGGATTGAGAGAGATCCCCCCAGCAAAGCGACGGTACTGGGAGAGAAGGTGGGCGTTTAGAATTCTGGAAAAACTGGCTGCAACCCCTGATGGGTAGCTTACAGTAGAGCAGAAGGAATCTGTAGCATGGACTAAGAAAACTGTCGGCTGCGATAGCTCGGAGAGGGTCCTTGTGTCTAAAAGACAGAGGTCTCAGGAGGAGCTTCAAGCGGGTGGCAGTAAGCGGGCCAAAGTGCAAGCAGACATGACGTCGGGTGCACATAAGGAGTAAAAACTGAAGTTATTGAGTGAAATCCTGAAGGGGCACGTGTTGATGCTAGCCGTCATTGACAGAGGTCAGGAAGATGAGAGCATCACGTCGGAGAAGTAGAGGGTATTGTACAATGTACTAAACTCCATATTCTTGAGGATCCTGAGATAAAATCCGGGAGCCTCCCGTGTTGAAAGAGATGCGGGATGACACCAAGATCGCGTTAAGTTAAGTGCGTGCTCGGACCAGAGATCGGTCGATCTCTATAAAAGGGCAGTGGCCGAGGTAGGTGAGGTGTGGCCGGGTGCGAGGCTTCAGGCTGTCAGCAGAGGAGATATCCCGAGCAGGCTGAGAGCACGTGTCTGGTTACCAACCGAGCTGGATAAGCCAGAAGAGGTCATTGAGACCATTGGGCCAGTAATCCCGATCTGAACTGTGAAAAATTTATTTAATCTTTTAATTAGGGCTAGCCTCAGCCTATATGGATCGCGAGAAGGAGGTTCCACCGGATAACCTGGGGGAACTGATCCGGGAAGCAAATCTGGAGAAACACAGACATTAACGAGAGCGGCGAGTTATTTTTTGATTACTTATTAAATACCAACCTTTTAGTTTACAATATTGGACGAGAACCGACATTTATTGTTAAAAATCGACAGGAGGTTTTAGATGTGACCTTTGTGTCAGAAACGATTTTTCATATGATCAGCGAGTGGAGAGTGGCAAAGGAGTACTCATTCTCCGATCATCGATATGTAACATATAACCTCCACATCAAACCTGTTCCCCGAAAAGCCTTCAGGAATCCCAGAAGGACAAACTGGAACAAATATGGGGAGGTGTTGGAGGAACTATTGCCGCTGGAGGTTCCTGGACTTCCGGCGACAGTAGAGGACTTAGATTGCATGGTCGATATTGTCACATAGGCCTGCAATCTTTCATTTAATGCTGCGTGCCCCCTGATACAACCTATAGGGGTAGGCAGAGACCGACATGGTGGACCACGGTCGACAGCCTTTAATAAGGCTAAGAACACAAGGGGAAATCGTGATTGGGACTCCTTTAAGGAGGACCTAAAGTAAAGAAAAGAGTTGAGGCGGGCCCAAAGGGGGTCTTGGGGACTCTTCTGTTGTAGAATGGAGGAAGTCTCTGAGACTTCTCGCCTTCTATCTACTAACCCAACCAGTACTAGCTCTTTAATTAGGCCGGACGGGTTATGGACAGCTTCAAGTGCTGAATCATTGGAGCTTTTCATTGAGACCCATTTTCCGGGAAGCGTTGATGGCATCAAATTTTGTAGGAATATATTGCGATGATAGTGTACAAAGAAGGGGCAAGGTGGAAATGAAATATGCTGCAGTCGAACGGCCGGAAATTATACGGCTATACAACTCCGTTATGGGTGGCGTAGATTTACTTGACCAGTTGATCAACTACTATATAGTTTTCTTCCGTTCGAAAAATAGGCCATTACATGTAATCACACATTTTATCGATTTTGCAATTTGCTCAAGTTGGCTTAAAAATTAAACTAATATTGTTAAAACACCCTAATGAAATTTTTCGCCCAGGGGCCCTATTCTTGAAATTGGTGAAAATTTCCGTAATCGGATTACAATTCGCTAAAATGAAATTCTTTATATTACTAAAATTTTTCGACGGCTACTTTAATAATTTTTTCAAATTTGTTTCAAGTTTACTAATATTTGCCCCCCTACTAAGGGAACAATTTCGAATCGATTTACCCAGTCGGAATTTTTCTCTTAGTAGGGGGAAAAATTATGTTTCTTAATTTAAACAAAAGATAAGAAATTTGAAAAAAATGATTAAAGTAGCCTAGCCGGCGAATTTCATAGCAAATTACATTCCGATTACGAAAATGTCCACCTTGAAATCGGTAGGGCCCCAGATAATTTTAAATAGTGTTTGAAACTAATGAATTTATTTGTGTAGTACTGCGATTCTCAATATTTTTTGTGTATTTGTAATAATTTTAATTAAACAATAGCTGTGTTGCTTTCGTAAAATTACAACAACAGTTGCATTGCATAAAGCTGAATTGGCTTTAATATAAGCCAAAAAATGTTTAGGTTTAGGGGAAATAAAACCATTTTATGGTTATGGTGTTTACGACAAGGCGGTTATTTTTACTCTTTTTTGTCATCTTGTTGTAAAAAAAGAAATTTTGCGTTTGTTTTGATAGAAAAGTACCGAATTTAGTTTGTTCTATTTCGTAAAATAAAAAAAATAAAATAAATATTATTAAAATGAACCAAACCGAAGAATCTAAAATACATAAAAAATTAAAACCAAAAGTTGTTGCTTTCAGATTCAAAAACTAAGCTAACCGGGATTTGCGAAAGCAACACAGCTCATGTTACGTCTCCATGGTCATAAAAATTATTTTTCTTCCTTATGTATTCTTTCTTATTTGTTCTATGGTAGTGGAGTATTTTGCTTGACTACAGTGTCACCTGTTCTCGAGCATTTGGCACTTTTAATATTAATATTTTTTTTGCTGTCGCATTGTAAATGCATCTTTGTATGTTGATTCCCGTTTTTTTCGGTGCGATGGTGTCGCGTGAGTGTCGGATAAAGTTGAGAAGACAATGTGCACCGGGTATGTGTGTACAATCGCATGACAGAATAGAATGATTTTTTTGGGTTGTTCTCTCTTATACGTGCAATTTGATGTGCGTTGGAGGAAGTGCGAGAGCAACGCGTACAGAAAAAAAGAGAAAACAAAAAAAAGTACATTCTAATTCTAGAAGTTTTTGTTTGGTGCGAGAATTTTTTTTTGAATAGTGGTAGTCTCGTAATCGTTTGGATTATTGATATATAAGTTGAGTATTGATTATTATACCGTCCAGTTTTTTGTGGAGGTTGAAAAACAAGTTAAGTTTAAAAATCGAGTACGACCAAGTCTAGTTTTTGTGAAGACGGTTGATTTTTATGTTTTTTTTTATGCGAGCAATGCCAGGTTGAGTTTTGCATAAAGGCATTAAAATCAAAATTAAATTGGGAACGATATTTGTGAAGTAAATTTATTTTAATAAAGCTTAATTATAATTATATAAGACAAATAATTCTTTTATTTTCGAGTTTTAAAACTAATATAAATACAAGTGGTGGGTAATCCCTTAATTGATTTTGGTTTGTAGACAAAGTGTTGTGCGTCGATTTTATTATTGAGCATTGAGTATCCAAATTTGGATATCGCTCATGATTTCATCTTATCTGTGAATATAGAAGTTCATGAAGACCAAAACACCACAAATAAACGGACAAATTGTAAAGTGCCCAAATCTTCATTGTATTACTTTCCACGGGTGCCACGAACTATTTATTTTCGGGTAGCGTGACGAATTTTAGCGATAAAGGGTACACAAAAATTTTTAAGGATGACCAGGTGAAACCACTTCAATTTTTTTTTTATTTTACGGTTTTGTGGCAACGCCCAATACATCATTAAACGGTGATGTGGTGTAACAATGTTGTTTTGATGTGATGTCATAAACTTATATCCTGTTTGATTTCTTATCTACAAAGTTAAGCACACAAAATAAATTACTTGCTCTATTATTGCATTTTGACAGTTAGTTGACAGCTTGTTGACAGCTGTAAGCTGATGACTACATAATTTTACATCATATTTATATTCACTTATCTAAAAAACTTGAAGTTATAAACAAAAAATAATTTTTTGACTTTATTACAGGACTTTAAAGAATTGTTGACAGCTAAATGACAGCTGCCGATAGTCTGCCGATAGTCATTGTTATTGATTTGATCATCTTTGAACTTATCGAAGTAAAAAAAAAAGAAAGATAAAACATAAAAAAACAAGTTTTTGGCTTTATTATAGCACATTGACAGCTATTTGACAGCTGCCAACTGTCAAGTTTGAAAATCTAATAACAGATCTGAATTCAGCAACCTCAAAAATATAAACCTAGATAATAAAAAAAATGAAATAGGCTATTTCAAAAGTCTATACACACTGCGCATATACATAAATCCGTGGAGGATACTCGGAGCTTTAAAGCTCTGAACCGGCCAAACTATCCATTTTTGAGCTTTGTGACCATTGAAACAATTGACCAGTATGATGAACTCTATCACATATAAAAAATTCAGCGAATTTGACCGGGACCCAATTTCCATAAGATTTGTGCGGGGTCCTTTCTACTTGTTATAAATATACCTTGATAGGAGTAAGGAAGAAAAATTTTATTTTCTACTTTTCAAAGCCTTTTATTATCTACTTTTTAGTGCCTTTAAATATAAGCGGGATTTTTTAAAAAGTATTTTTAAAATTTATTTTATTTATTTTTATTTTCAATTTGCGTTTTATTGTTCAAATTTCTGTAAACCCGGTGTAGACCAGGAGCCACGCAAGTCTCAAACCTCACGACCCATAGCATTTCTCCCTTAGATCTAGCCGGAAAAATCACCGTGTGAGACCTCTGCGTGGTTTAGTTGATATCTGCGGGTCGGCTGCTTAGCCGTCGGTAACAACCACGTATTTCGAATTCCAAATTTTTTCTTGTAGCTACACTTCTTGATAATTTGTGTATCTACACTTCTTGAGTCTACACTTTTCGTTAAAATGTGTAGCTACACTTTTTATTAACGTTAAATACTTGACACCGGTCCGACGTGCCTCATTTCTTCATAATTTGCTATGAAATATCAACATTACGGGATTTTTAAATATGGGTTTATCAAAAAATACGGGATTTTGAGCTGCTTCCATAATTTTTTTATACCATGCACCCGCAGAAACTGCAATACAATCGTTAGGTATATAACAAAACGGATTGAAAGTCAGGGGTTCCTTTTCAATTTATCCTTGAACTTTTTTAGTTGTTTTTAGTGATGGCCAATGTTTAAATTCTCTAGCACAAAACCGCTTCTGCCCCATCAATATGCATTATCGTGACGATACGAGCGAAATAAATTATTACCATTGAAAATAATTAAACAATTTTCAATAAATTAGGCTTTCCTTACTTATAATTATTTTTATAATTATTTTCCAACGAATTAAATAATTTAAAAAATAAAATTTTGCTAAGTAGGAATTTAGGAAGGAAATTAATGTCTTCTGGTATAATACCTATGTAAATCTACGTACATACTCTTACCTCCACCAAATCCCCATTACACTTTATCAATCTTATACAGTAATAAACCCAATTTAGGATATAAAACGAAAATGGTTGTGTATGTAAATAAATAAATAGCGTTGAATACGTAAAATGTATAAGGAAATTGCTTTTACACATTTGTGCTTTATCAGCGCAAATTGGGGCAAAATTAGTGTTTGATTGATTTAGTGCGCGCAATGGAATGATATATATATAATCACTTTATAATGTATTTACCTATATAACTGAAATAAAATGGGTTGTGCACACTTACCGGTTTTATTACTTTAGTGATAAAATATGTCTTTAAGCTGGCAGCGCGTAGCACTTCTTCCCGTTTCTCACCAAATGCTGGTTCCACTTCAAATTCACCGTTTAAATAGCCGAGTGTCTTTTCTGAAATGTGTACTCGACTGGAAACAAATAAAATCAAAATTTGTTTTACCATGAATCAACACAAGAAAAGGTCTAATTAACTTATGGCTTTTTATATGTATATTATGACTGTGTGTCAATATCTGTTTGTGTGTGTGCGTGTTTGTTTTTAGAGCTAAATTATACAGAAAAATAAAATAAAATATTTACCCAGCTTTTCCACTTGATTCCATTTTATTTGCTATTTCAACATCTTTTGAATAAACATCGTACTGCCATTGCCTTTGTCCTAATATACCAGCTAATATTGCACCCGTATGAATTCCAACTCTCATATCAACTGGTGAGTTGGTTTTCTGTTGTACGTATCTGCTCAAATAAACATCATATGTATATACGAGAGAAGAATGAAGAAACTAAATTTATGTTATATTAAGGCTATACACACACATACACCTATACATATAGCAAAAGGATATTTTCTAAAAAAAATAAGAAAATTAAATTTTTAATTTTCTTCATTTTTCATTACCCAGCAGCTCACTCGTCTTATAAACAAAATGGTCTCATACAAAAAATATAAATAAATTTTACAAAAGACTTACTTAATTGCTTTTACCATTGATAATCCCATATGCACACAAAGCACAGCATGATCTGGCCGCTCAACGGGTGCTCCACTTATACAGTAGTAGCAGTCACCCAGAATTTTAATTCGTAACTGTTGGTATTTCTAAAAGTCAAAGTGGACAACTTTATTAGATCATAAGGTTTAGTATATTTCGAAATTCCTCTTACCTCGGCTAATCGATCAAATCGGGCAAATAACTCATTTAATATTTTCACTAAATCTTGGGCACAGTACGTTGATGAAATCGCTGTAAATCCCACAATATCTGCATACAAAATACTGTAACGAGAAAAAGCTCATATTGTAATATGTATATAAAGCAGAGATTAGGAGGAAAAATTTCACAATATGTATAAAGTTTTTGTTATCTCTCATCAAACAATCCATATCACACATATATGTATGGTACTAAACACAAAATACTCAACAGTTATCTTGTGATGTGTAAACAACATCACCAACAAGACAGAAAAATAAAACAAAATTTCTTTTGTTTACTTATAACATATAATAATAATTTTTTGCCACCCACAAATGCCCATCCCCTGATTAAAAGCTCATATATGTACTACATATAATACTGTTTTACCGCAACAACAAAATAGAAAATTGAAAATGTTTTTCATTTGAAAAATTCTATTTTTTTTATGTCTGAGTATAATGAAGATGATGATGTGATACAAAATGTCGGGATAAATTGCATTACATCCAGATTTTTGTTGTGCAAGCGCTTGAAAGGGAAATTGAAAATATTGTAAATCTCGGTGTATTCGCGAGAAGATTCGTTCGAAAATTGAAATCGAATTGAACTTAATCGAATTTTCATTTTAACCCGTTTTGTTGGTGGATGTGTATCGGTATAAAGAATATTTTTGGTTATGTGAATATTGAATTCAATTCAAGCACATTGCTTTAGATTTTTTCCACGATATTTCCAATTTTATTGTGTATACGACGAGTAGTATTCTAAATTCTAAATCTGAAAATTTCTCGCTTTAATATGATTTTATGTATTTTTTTATGTGTATCATGTCAACATTGGTAGGTTATAAAACGGAAAAACAGAAAAAATTATTCGAAAAAATCGATTATGTGCGGAATTATTTTACAATATTGAGATTTATTTTATTGGGAAGTCGTAAAAAAGCTTAGCTTCTGGTGAAAATCCTTATTTTATTGTATATGCCATCATAAACTACTGACATCAACTACTTACTCTTATATACATTAATGTATAGTTTAATGTGTTATGATGATCGAAATCTAATTCTGATATAAACTTGGTTTTTATCACAGATGGGCTTTTACGCGAATTCACGCTATATAGTTGTACATATTTTGAATTTTTTCGATTAAATTACTGACTAAAATAAATGGCCGGTAGATTGTATTTGTGATTGACAGTTGTCAGTGTATAATATAAAATGTACTGCGTCTAGAACTCTGTCCTTACGAATCAGACGAAAATTAAGTGTATTGTGTTTTACGCCATCTATTATTAATCAGTACGAACTAAAAATAAACTACTTTAGTCAGTAATTTAGTCGATTTTTTTTTTATGAGGCACGTTAACTTCAGACCAGGGATGATATTGCTAAGATATCAAAAGTACTGAATTTTTAAAGAACAGAGTACTGAATCTAACTTGAAAGTACTTTCCTTACATTTACCTACTTCACCAATAATTGGCTAACTATAAACAAGCAAATTTCAAGACAAATTCAATTCAGTCTGTTTTGACGCACATCAAAATTTATTTTGCAGTAGCACTTGTATTTTGCAGGAGCTGGAAGAAAAAATTCTAGCAATTTATCTCTCAATATCGTATTTGTGGGTAATTTGATTTCTACTGGTTTATTGCAATAAAGGCTCATCAAGTTTTTATATACAGATGAAACAAATTGTGCTGTTAAAATCTAAAGAGATTCGACTGATTCTTCAGCAAGATTGTGTTCTGAACCTTTATGGCTATCTCGAGCCCAAGTGATAAATTCTGTTGGTCGTGGAAGTATCTATCCATAATTTAAATATATTTGATACCGGAAACATATTTATGTAAAAGTTCTACTGCCAAAGGAATTAAAAGATCTGCAGAATTGTTGATTTTTATAAGTTCTAGGCTCCTGAGGCTACATATAAGGCTACGTATAAGTATTATGCTCCGTCAAAATTCGTTAAAAAAGGCCCGCAGAACAATTATTGCAAATAGTTTCTGTATTCTGTTGGCCAATTTCTAATGAAGTATGAAGTTCCACTGATCGTAAAAATTCTCACTATTCTCACATAAAAAGTATGGGATGAGAAAATCAAAAATTAATGAGATGAAAAAAGTGGGGTGAATGTTTTGATAACTTCAAGGTGGATCAAAATACCCTATCTTGCAAACAAATCTACCCCTTACACGTTATGTGTTCTCATGCGCAATAAAAAAAAATGTTTATCTCGCTTCAAATTTTGACGTAGAGATACAAACTCATACTTAAATTTATTTATTTTTTTCCAGTAATTTGCTGATTATTTTTTTTTCATATTTACTGTTTTTTACAAAAATTCAAATTTTATGTTATTTGTGCGTTTATAGAGAAATAAAAAACATAACGATAATCAGCTTACTTCATTTCTAAGCGCGTCTAATTTTCCCCGACAAAGCACACACTGAGGGTGTTGAACGAGACCAACTAACCAACCAAACTAATTTATTTGGAAACAAACTCCTTTGTTCCCTTTTGAAATAAAATATGTTTCTTTCGACACATTTTGATGCAGGGATGCCAATTGACAAAACAATAATTGTAAACACTTTGTGACGTAGCATAAATTCGACTTTAGTGATAACTGAAAAAGTAGAAAATTGTCGATATTTCCATGTAATTTCGACACGCTAGGAACCAAAATAATTAAACGCTTAACTTTGAGCAGAAGTTCTAGAATGCTCAATTCTCGGTAACGATCCCCATTGACTCATCGGCTTTTCCATGGTAATAGGTGTATATTTTCTGAGCCCCAAATGCGACATTTTCTTCCAAGCGTTGCGCAGCACAATAAGCGAACCGAAAACTTAATTTTGCTTCAGCTCCTGCACTAATTCAACTTTCAACGCCCTTATACCGATGTCTTTATGCAAAATCCTCATCACAGAACTGAGTGAAATGTTTAATTCTTCAGTACCATGGCGAGTTGATGTTGATGAATGCTCAGACACATTCTGAGAAACAGCTGTAGTGTTCTCGGCTGTACGTGTTGTAAATGCACGTGCACTTGTTGGTTTATCCAATAACAATTCAGTTTCACGAACTCTCTTCATAAATTGATTCAAATTGCCTTGTAGCCATTTCATTTCTACTGAATTTTCCGAGTAAATTTCTTGCAGTTTGGGTAGAAGACTCTTTGAAAGTAACTTTCCAATAATTTCCCAATTTTGTTCAAGCATAAAGCGACCCATTTTGTAAATGTCAAACATTAAACTAATTTTCTGTTATAACACGAATGACCAAAGTGTTACCATACTCGAAATAACCGTTTAGAAGAAGTAGTTCAGACTGAAATTAACGTGCCTGATACCATGTTTTAACAATGTCTAAAAATTGTAAAACAAAATCGAACATATATTTCGTGCTGACATCTACTGACATTTGGCGAAACAAAATAAAATGTGAAATTGAATTGTAAACTACGAAAGGCGATTTTTTTTAAAAACGGCTTAACCAATTTTCACAAGAGAATATTTTTTTGAAAGCCTGATATTTTTACTTTAAAATAACATTCATGAAAATTGGTGCAGTACTTTTTTATATTGCATATTTGGTATGTGGTCTCCGAATGAAGGTACCAGTTTCCTGAAATCTTTTGGATACTCTTGAGACAGCAGATTGGCTCATGTTTAGCTGATGAGTGGCTTCTCGTTTTTGCCACCTTTTTGCAATAAAGCAATAACTTGTGCGCCTTTTTCTGGTTTTGTTCAGGTCAATGTCTGATAACTGACTGATGGCAAATATCAGTCAACGTGGTACTAGGAAACATCGCATTTAGCTACGATTGCTTAAATTTTAAAGATACTGTATAGATTTTAATGATAAAGGTGTCCTTGTAAAGATAAAATACTAGGCTATCAAAAAATAGCTGTTTTACGAAAATCGGTTAAGCCATGAATTGGCCGGAATTTTCCATCGGCGCCATTGTTTTCTTTTGACATCTGTCAACAACATCCATTTTACAACCATACAAGAATAACGCATGTTTGTCGAATTTTGTTGTGATTGATTTTTTGTTATCATTTGAAGAAAGCTGCTTGCTTTTGGTAAATCAGAATGCTATGAGTGGTTTAAGAAATTCAAAAGTAGTGATTTTGTCGTGAGACACGAGAACGTGGAACACCATCGAAAAAATTTGAAGACAGAGAATTGCAACGCAAAAACAACTGGCGGATCACACAACGAAATTGGTATCGACTCAAACCACTTTTACGGTATTTCTAAGCTTTCTCGGAAAATCCTAGGGAGGCAACACGAAAATGACTTATATGTAAAGATTCCACTAGCCTACATCATACCTGTCCTGTTTAGGAGTTTCGATACCAATCTCTAAACGTCACTTAAACGGTTTTCCTAAGTTTTCTCGTGAAGTCCTATGAAACCAAAACCAACACCAAAATGAAAAGTTTATTTATTTTATTTTTTTTTTATTAAGCAAAATGATATAAATCAATGAAGGGCATTGTGATATTTAATACAAAAAAAGACTGACAGTTTAAAAGGTAATTATATGAATAATTGCAACGAATAAAATTTTTAAAAAAATCACATGGACGAATTTTTGTTATTTCTTTTGGAAAAATCCAGAAGAAAAAAATCGTCAATTTTGAGCAAATGATTGGTCGTAAAAATTGTCAGAACGAACGAACGAACACAACCATAATGGCGGCATAATGTATTGAAAAGTGAATGAAATGTCAATTCAAACCCAGGTATCTATCGAAGATTGAGTTGTTTTTTGGATTTTTTCACTCAGTGTGGGAATGAATTGGAGTCAGTTGGAATTCAAAATAATTCAATGTATTTTATTCGAGTGGAATTAAACCAATACAATGCATTGTGGTAAATAATATTTTTCGATTTTTTGTTCGGGGCGTAAATGAACAACGATGATGGTTTGGAAACTCTCGAACCCACGACGTATAACTGACCATAAGAAAAACACTTCTTCGGCTTTTTCCAGTAGTTTTCGACTTCCAAGATTGTCCAATTTTTCTCTTCTAAAAGACCATCTGAATCGGATACGTACAAAATATCGTCCAAAAACATTTTTTCCGATTTTTCCAGAGGATTTTCCAATTTTCTTTCGTGAGAATCATCTCCTGGAAATTGGAAACACAGCAAAAAAAGATTAAACCAAATCAGTTCAGCCGTTCTCAAATGATGCGCTTGAAAAAAAAAATCAATTTTCTTCGGGTTTTCCTGGAAGCTTCCAAGTTTTTCACTCAGATTTTCCAATTTTCCAAAAGACCATCTGGATCGGATACGTGCGAAATCCCGTACAAAAACATCATTTTTCGATTTTCCGAGTTTTCAGACTTTTACGGAAAATTTTTCTAAAATTTTCTTTCGCAGATCTCAATGTTATGGCTCAATTTTACTTGTTCGATCGTATTTAACCTTAAACTAATGTTATCAAGGTGTAGTGTCAATTCTATATTTACCTTCTGTAGTTCGTGTACTTTAGAGGTTAGGTCGACCATTTGTTGAGTTAAATCGTTTTTGATCTCATTAAGTTTTATTTTCTAATTCCTCTTGATTTTCCAGAATCTTAATAATGTTTTGGGAGATGTTTACTGCTGCTGTAGAGGATGGTAATCCTTTTTTAAAATTTGATGTTGGAGGATGTAACACTTGGGTTTTGGTATTTCGCATCCGAACATAATTTACAAGTCCACACTATTTCACTATTAGCCATATAAATCGCGTAATTAGCATCACTAATTTTGGAACATCGTTTGTCGTAAGTCTTTTTGCATTTTCCTTTACAGATAACACTTTTACCTTTTGTTAAATCATTTTTATCCGTGCACGAAACAACTTTCACGTCATTATTGTTGTCGCCATCTTTCTAGTTGCGTTTATTATCTTAAGATTCTACTAGACCACCTCAAACCGCAAACACCTCAATCCTAACCAAATTGGAGAAATAAAGGGTTAAGAAAGTGAAATTGGTATCGACTCTCTATAAATCACTTGTACGGTTTTCCTAAATTCTCTCGGAAAGTCCTAGGAACCAAACACCAAAATGATTTAAGTTAAGAATTTACTAGACTATGTCAAGCTAACGTAAAATAAAGAAAAAAATAATGAGAAAATTATCCCTAAGTTGCCGACGTTATCTACATTGTTGACGGCAAGAACACCAAACATCGCTATGTAATCTACGTAATAGATTACGTGTCGACAACCGCGCAGATTACATTATGTAATCTACTTCCCCCATATCTGTGCTTTTAATGCTGAGTCCTTAGAGCACCGAGAATCACTCAGACAATGTTAATTTTTAATTGTAACACCGTGAAAAATGGAGACTCGTAAACCGGTGGACAACAAGCAGTTTAACCTATATATGGGAAACCCACATTTTTCCGGATTTTATCGGATTTTTCTTGAAAAATCCGCTCCAAAGAACAACAACTCCAAATAATGAGGGCAAAGTAGAGAAACAAGCCTGTTTTAAAGAAACTGATAAATAATATTTTTTAGGGGGCTTGCACATGTAGATGGCCATACAAGAATAGCTCAAACAAAATTATGAAATTGAAGGAAACGAAAATAGCCTCCTACCCGGCTATCTAGGATTTAACCAATCATTAAACCGAACAGTGAAAAAGAAACAAAAGTAGACAGCAAAATTTAGAAGTTAGCTTTATGAACAAAAATTTACGCTTCTATAAGAGGTCTAAAAAAAATCGTTCGTGTCGAAAAAAATTAAAATATCGTGCCAATATGTCCTAAATGAATTTCCCTGAAATTAGAACCCATCGCAATCGGTGGCTACTCGCAAACAGCCGCTAACAATTTATATAAAAATCACGCCAGCCTAAAAAAAAATAAAGGAAAGAACCCGGCACCGGGTAACTGTTCCAGTTGGGTGACCCCGCACAGATGCTGAATAGGATAACGGAAATTTGACAGTGGGAAATAAAAGATTACGCTACTAGCCACAAGTGACAGCACTATCACAAAAGAGAATTGTTTTGTTATTTTATTACCAGCATAAATTTTTATTTCATTTTGTATGCTTTTGTTCACAAAATAAAACATCCCAGCGGAATAAATGTTAAAAGTGATCTTTAAAATGATAAATGGATTGATATCCGAAGTAAAAGAAGTCGGTATATGAAATTTAAGAATATTCCGCCATTTTTTGAAGTATTGGCTAGGGTTTTTAAATTGAGTTTCGGACAAATTTCTAGGATATGTTCATGCTGCTCTAAACTTGGCCATTTCATAACCAATCCTTATGAAAATATGGTATCTGTACATTCTACACGATTAAACTAGATGTTGAGCCAGAGAGACCTCAGAAACAATTGTTTTTCTGCGGCCATAGAAGATTATTTCAGTTTTTGGCCAATATCTCATAATCTCCTACTAGTAACCAACACTTTCGATGTTTTTTTTTATTAGATAGGATCATACTGAGACTGCATGGGAAATGTAGGTAGAATTTATCGGCTAGAATTTTTAATATACTTTTTTTGATTTTCTGCGGCCATATAAGTTCTTCAGAATTCACAATTTTTTCGCAAATTTTCCATGCTAGAATACACACTTAGAATGAATACCTTAACTATTAGACAAACAACTGAAAATTTTTGAGTTATTGGTCAGAAACTGAAAAGAGCTTATAGAGTTCTCTCTAGCTCGAAATTCATTTTAATCGCGTAGAATGCACAAATACCATATTTTCATCTATAATGTACAGTTCATAAACAAAACTCAATGTAGAAACCAAATTTCAAAAAGATTGTTTATGAAATAGCTAAGTTCATTCCAGCATGAACAATAAAATCCTAAAATTTTTTCCAAGACTCACTTTAAAGTTTTATAATGTGAAAAAAAATGAACAAGAAGTGAAAAAGAAAATTTGAATAAAAAGAGTTCCGCTTGTACTCAAATAACAAAAGAAATTATCTTTTGTGATAGTGATGCCTCTTGTGGCGAGTAGCGATATCTCTTATTTTCCACAAATTTCCTCTACTTTATATAGACCACATAGGTTCATCGTGTTAAAGGGGTTTCCACGGAAGGTGCGTATTTCAGCGAGCGAAAAGACATTCCTTAGGTTCCCCGTCTCGTTACAAATTCACTCATATACCAAAATTCAATACTCAACCGCCGTCTCCCCGCAAATCATCTAAACTGATATATTAACCAAGAAACAAATCAGAAGGTTCAGTGACAAAGTGCAGTGAATCAGTCAAAAACAAACAAAAATCGACCCTGCTTATGAAACAGTGCCGCCAGTATATAACATTAGTAGTGTGTGAGTGGAAAGTGATACAGCGAACTGTGAAACGGGACAATCGCCTGTGAAACGCGAATTTCGAACATTTGTGGTAGATTGTGTAAGGCACGAGTAAGTGTTCGAAATGAGCAGCATCTTTATTTTTTCTTGTTCAATTGTTCGTGGAAGTTTTGGCGGCAAAACCACACCGCAAGGTCACATATTATGGTGACCGTTGATTTGTGCGATCGATTTTTGATTTAACGGTGGCTTTTGTGCTTGTCATCACCTCTCCATTTTTTTGTTTTTTGCTAGAATAGGCAACAGGTAAATATCGCCTTCGATTGTTGTATGATCAAGGATTAGAAAGTTTCGGAGGACAACCTTTTTCTGATCTGAATATTTTTCAGCTACCTCAGAAATCATAGACGAATTAACAAAGATTTAATATGCAACACGTTAATTTTTAGTTATTTATTTAAAAACTTAAATATGGATTTACTACTTTCATTATAGTGATACAAATAAATTAAATGGTCAGAAGACCGGGTTGAGACATTCGTCCTTTATCAAATCTAATAAATTACTCACATTATATAAGATAATATATATTGTCAAAGTTAACCGAAAGTTTCCAGCCGAAAGTTGGTAGTGCAGATAGTGTCGTCGCTACCTCAGCCGAGAGATGGTAATGCAGATATCGGTTTTCAGATTTGAAGTGGAAATATTTTAAAATGTCGGTACGCTGCTGAAGTGAAATGAAATTTCTCATATAAAAATGACACAAGCGAAAACGAAAATGAAAATTTCACCGCAGAATTTCACTTTGCTAAACAAACTGGGTAATTAAACAAAACTAAAGATTTTTTTACGTTTTTATTTATTATTTATTTTTTATTCCCATAGTTAAAATATGGCATTTATAGAACTGGAATATTTGTTGGAGGATGAAGACGAGGTTGTGCTCTCACGACCATCAAATAAGGGCGAATCGCTAACTGCAAACTCGGCAAAAAAGCGTAAATTTAACACGGATGAGAAAATTAAACTAGCTGCTTGTGTGGAAATGCGTCCATCTTTATGGAATCTAGGTGATAAAGACCAACAAAATACAAATGCTGTGGCAGCGGCTTGGAAGGCGGTTGAACATGACATGCACAAAACAGGTACGACTCGTCGCAACTCGGAATATCCGAAAAAAACTTGTGAATCTAAAACAAAATGGTATCAGCAATCATATCCTCGAACTAAATTGTACGTTAACTTTTAGAAATTTTTTATACAGTGTAATAATTAATAAACTTACATCTGTCGAAAAGCGTCCTCTTTTTCTTCGTTCTCGTAGATAAGGTGTTACCCTAACTGAGAGATTCCTCTTTTTATTCTTTTTCTCAAGTTTGTTCTTTAAAAGCAAAAGGGACGCATCTATAATAAGATCTTCAATTTACCGTCGGCGTTTTAAATTCATATCCGCTTTAATTTCTTTTTTAATTAAAATAAATTTAAATTTAATTTAATTTAACGAAAATTAATAAATAAATTTAGGTATTGAAAACACAAAAAAAACAATTTTATAGCACAGAAAACAAAACTAAAACACAATACACCTGCATGCCAAAAAAATAACAACAAAATAAAATATGTCTCTGACATTTCAGCAGGAAGTAGCATACGCACTAAAATATTTGCGAAACTCATCAAACTAATTTTTCACGTCAGATTTATCAACTTATTTTTGGAGACCAGTGAAAATTTCATTTCACTTCAGCAGCGTACCGGCCTTTAGGCTGGAATATGGATATATGAGTAAAATTTTTATTTTCCGATATTTTGTCGATAAAATCATTCGCCACCCCCAATCAAAAACATAAACATAATCAAAATCTAAATATGGCCATTGGTCATCGAATTGGCGTAGTGAGATCGGTGTCTGGCTGGCATAATGTCGATTTTCAAATTTTAGCTGTATGAAACACATTATGACATTTCACCCTTAGAACCTCATCAGACCCATTTCAAACCTTTAATCAAAATCTACATAGTATCATAGGCACAATTTCGAATCGTCAGAAGAATTGATATTGGTTATAGGGGTGAATTCTTTTGTCGATTTTATTACTTTAACAAGGTGGATATATAGGAGATATAGGATAGAAATATATATATATAGGAACTTCCTGTTTTTGGGAACCACAAAGAAAAACATTTCATACATTTGGCCAGAACACGATTACGAGGAATGATTAAATTGAAGTTTCTATGGTGCGTACGAAACATAGTGACGCAAACGTTACTGTTAGGTTTGGTTTACAAAACTCTTTGTTTCCGGGGGTTATTAGAGCAAATTCCAGTCAAATGTATTGGCCCATTCCTTATATGATCATGTGGCGGCAATCACAACGTTAGGATTATTTTGAAATTTTCCAGGTAGTAGCCAATTCAACTTGTCAACTTGTCAACATGGCCGGTACTGACCATAAAAATTTCGCTCATTTTGGATTGGGCCAATACAGTTGACAGGGGAACAAAATGTAATAGCAACTGCTTATCATAATGCTGCAACGCACAAATTTCAAATCAATCGTACTGTTCTGATTGACGCTACAGACTCACACGTGTTAGGCCCAATAAAAGAACTGTTTTACTTCATGGTTTCTAGAAACCAGAATCTAAATTCTGATTTCTTATCAATATCATCATATACCTGTTACTGACCGTAAAAATTTCAAGATAATTCTACCAACGTTGTTGGCGCTACAGGCTCACATTTGAATGAGCCAATATATTTGGAAGGGATTTGGTTTAAAAACTCTTGGAAATAAGGAGTTCCAGAAACCAAGTCTAATAGTATTGACTCGTCATTATGCTGCCTACGCACCTTATAAATTTTGAGTCAACCGCACCATTGTCAGTGGCACTACAGACTCACGCGTCTATGGCCAAATATATGAATACTTCATGGTTACCTGAAACCGCAAGTTCCAGAAACCAAACCTGACAGTCACCACTTATTATTGCATCCGTTACTGACTACACAAATGTCAGGTCAATTCTAGCATTGTGACTAGCGCTACAAACTCACATGAAATACGTCTGGGTGCTGAAAATATTTTTTGATTTCCATGCAATATGCTTTATTACCATAAGTTTGACTAAAACTGGAATTAAGGCGCTCCAATATTTTAATTTCCCTGCGGTGATAAAATTTAAGAATTGTCGTGGTGATGAGACCCATTGGTCTCTGCCGTTTCGCTAACTTTTGAGAAGGCGGCTCAGGCAGGGAACGACTCTATAATCTCATAATCTAAATGATACGGGATATTTCACACTAAAAATTTGGGAAAAGAAGAAAATCTTGTTGTACCAAAAGTTAAGATGGTTTCATATGCTGTATATTTGAATTATTTCAAATAGGCTCTCTGTGCAATCGACCAGCAAGTATATTATACCGGTATTTTTACCGTGATTATAATCAAAAATAAAATAAACTTTACCCGTACGTACATTTACAAATTAAGCTTTTTAATTTCCTGCTGAATGAAAAACTAAATAAAATTCTCGTATAGATATGAATTAAATACAAATGACTGTATATGACATGGTGTAGAGTATACATGTGATATTTTGATAAGGGTACAGACAAAATTTGTATTTTCCATGTCGCTTTCCTCCTGAATTTTAATTGTAGCAACAGCAACAACGACAACAGTTTAAGGCAAAAAAAAAAAAAAATTAAATTACAAATTTCATTTTTTGCGCGCATTCACACATACACACAATTTACAGAGTGTGGAATGCAATCAAATTATTTTTGGTTCGAACACCTCTCCATATCCCCACATATGTACATTGTAGCCTGTTATATTCCCTCGCGTGTTGTTGAAATAAGCATTTTGGTTGAGGAGGAAATGAAAATTATTATGTAACAAAACAAAAGAGCTTTAAATTACTGTTTTCATTTTTTTTGCTTCTTTTTATAGGTAACGATGGAAATTCCATAACGAAAATTCTTGTAGTGTTTTTCCAACATTTCTTAAATGTGTATACGTAGAAGCGTGCTTTAAAGCGAATATTAATGTCTTGTATCAAATTATATTCAAAAACTGGAATTTGTATTTTTCGTTCGCTTTTCACTAATGGATAAATGTTTTGTTGCTAAATTAAATGTGACTGAAAAATGCGTATTTAGTTTTTTCTCGGCCCCGCGGTCATTAAGCTAATGTGGCGAGGAAATTGCTTACAAACTTGGAATATGATTTAATGTATGTATTTTATGTCTTAAACTCAACCCAATTACAAAAAATTTTGGGAATAAGCCCAGCTGGATCGGTATGTGGCATGTGTGAGGCAAAAAAATAAATTAATCATCACCAGCACGACATATGACAAAATTTTTTAACATATATAGGATATTAGTTTAACCGCAAACGAAAATATTTAAATGCCAAGCTGTACTCAGCTTCATGTTGATTTTTGTTATGTAGCTGATATCAAACGAAACTCAACACAAGCGGATTTTGCCATAAGCGTTATATATTTTTTATTTCTCTAATTCTGTTGTGCTGATTAAAATCAGATAACAAAGCGAATGCAATCGTCGATAATCCCATAAACAAAATTCTAGAAAAAATTCCTCAAACAAATATTTAGACCCATCCCATCATACACCAACCAAGGTATTCTAAATATAACATTTTGTGTGTTTAATTTCCATCAGGTAGACGCGACACCACGCAACAACAAAAAAATGAGCAAGGACCATTGAGGCAATGAGAGCAAATCGGAAATTGTCTACTGCTACAATGATAATCGTTGGCGGGGAGCACTGACAATGTATCATGAATGGAAAGAAGTTTTTCCTGCGGATGTTGATTATTGTAATGACTTTTGACTTTTGTTGTCAATTATTTTATACATGTAATACAACGATTAAACGAGATGCAATTATCAATTGTAATTATTACAAAGATGCCGTACCCATACAACGACAGTCGGAATTTTTTGTTGGTCCACTTTTATAATAAAAGTTAATCATGAAGTGTACAGATAAGTTGTTAAGAGAGGATTAAACTGAGTCATCACAAGTAGCCCTTGATAGTGATATAAAACCTGTAGTTAATGTTGAAATATTGAAATTTCCGTTATAACTTGTAAAGTTATTCTGACGTCATAACGCAGTAAACCAAAAACCCATAACAAGGGAATATGAAACTAAATTTGAAACCATCAACAACAATCTACATCAATTAGAGACACAGGAAATTCAAGAATTAACGAAAACAAGCCAAATTTATTGTATGAGGTTACTATTTGGTGGCTTTAAATATTCTGACCAACCTATAAAACTTGATGAAAGAACGGGTGACGGTCTCTTTATCGTAAACAATTTATCGTGTTTCAATTTAACGTGAACATTTAATCGTAGAACAGTTTATCGTGGACACAATTTACCGTGGACACAATTTATCGTGGGACAATTTATCGTAGAACAGTTTTGCGTGGACAATTTATCGTAGAAAGGTTTTATGCGTGGTATCAAAAAATTAGTGGGATTATTTAATGATTTTTGGAAGAAGTTCTGGAATATGGCCATGTGGGACGGAACTCGGTAGTTTCTTAACCGATTATGATGGGATTGGGTATGTTGGTTGGAAATTTCCAACCAACATATCCAATCCCATCATAGTCGGTTAAGAAACTACCGAGTTCGGTCCCACATGGACATATTCCAGAACTTTTTCCAAAAATCATTCAATAATCCCATTTCCATCCAACATACCCAATCCCACCATAATCGGTTAAGAAACTACCGAGTTCCGTCCCACATGGCAATATTCCAGAACTTCTTCCAAAAATCATTCAATAATCCCATCTCCATCCAACATACCCAACCCATTTTCATCCAACATACCCAATCCTATCATAATCGGTTAAGAAACTACCGAGTTCCGTTCCACATGGCCATATTCCAGAACTTCTTCCCAAAAACATCCAATAATCCCATTTCCATCCAACATACCAAATCCCACCATAAACAGTTAAGAAACTACCGAGTTCCGTCCCACATAGCCATATTCCAGAACTTCTGCCACTGAACTTCTGAACATTAAAGACTCCCACTAAATTTTGAAATACCACGCATAAAACTGTTCTACGATAAATTATCCACGATAATCTGTTCTACGATAAATTGTCCCACGATAAACTTTTATACGATAAATTGTCCACGATACACTGTTCTACGATAAATTGCTCACGATAAATTGTTCACGATAAACTGACAGTAAATCGTTCAAAGTTGAACTGGGACCTGAAGCAGAGGAAACCAACAAATTTACAACAGGAGGTATCTGTTGTATAAAGGGTGGTTAGTGAGAAAACCACACAAACGTAAGTCAGCCTTACAATGCACCAATTGCCAAGAACTTGGGCATTCTCGAAACGATTGCAAACTGCCAGCTATTTGCGTGAAATGCAACAATATGCACAAAACTATAGCAAGTGTGATTTAGACAAAACCAAACCTGAAGTAAAGAAGTGCAGTAATTTTATGGAAAATCATACCGCTAATTACAGAGGATGCATTGCGTACAAGAAGTTAAGGACAAAATGATACCAAGACAACGAATTGAGCAACGAGCTTAGAAATGGTTCATTCAAACATCATTCTCAGAGGTGGCTGCGGCTAACGTGCTAAATAAAGCAAATAAACCTCAGAATGATGATTAGGTAATTTATAAAATGATAAAGACCCTCAACGGATCAATGAACAAGTCAAAACTTGCGAGGAAGGTGATTTTGGTGATCGGCCGATTCAGCAGGTTGCCATTTGAAAGTTTGACGGTCACTACTAACTTGTCGGTTCCCGGATGTACCTCAGCAACTCTTGCCAATGCCCATTTCGACGGTGGTAGATTTTGTTCTCGGAGGACGACTAAGCGTCACACCACCTTGATTTGTTGATTAGGGGTACGGCATTTATATGAAGTTTATTGAGTGAGGTTAGATACTCCAATGTCCAGCGTTTGCAGAATTTTTGTAGCATCAACTGTAGTAGCTGCCATCTGCTTAGGTAATTAATTTTGATATGATGTGGCTGGGTTCGTGTAAGATGCTTAACGGCCGGGTAAAGGAATTATATTCGTCATCATCGTCATCTCCAAGAGGCCGAGAATTTAAGACAGCCTTATTTGCTTGATCAGGGTTAGGAACTCTTTCTACGTAAGTATGGAGTCTCCAATCACGCGACGCAGGCGGTATTTAGTGGATTTTACAGTGAACTCCTACAATCCGCCAAAGGTAGGGGCTGCCGGAGAGATGAAGTGCCATTGGGTATAATGATCGGTGCATCAATTTAGGATATCTGCTTGCTTTGCTTGGGAGAGGTATTGGTCGTAGAACTCACGAAATTGTTTCTTTGCTCCAACTAGATTTGATCCGTTGTCGCAATATATAGCTGATGAGACACCTGGAGTGGCACAGAATCGTTGAAGAGTTTGCAAGACGGTGTCAGTACTCATGTCAGATACCAAATCTAGGGTAGTTGCCTTGGTCGCAATATAAACGTATTTAACTAGGTATGCCTTAAATCTTTTAGCTGAACGATGACGATGAGTTTTGACTGTAAAGGGACCAGCTAAATCTATCCGTTTGTATAAAGGCGCTGACTGATTAACGAGTGGGGATGGCAATTGGCCCATCAGTTGTTGTTGAGTTACAACGTTGTGTCGGCAGCAAACCATATACTGACGCATTATTCGGCGGATGAGGTTCCGTGCTCTTGGAATCATGATTCGCTGCTTTAATATGGTGAGTAATAATTTTGGCCCGGAATATGCTGTTTCTCGTACTATTCGTTCAATTATGAAGTGGGTTTATGGCAGTATAATGGGATGTTTTACATCATATTCCAAGTCTGCATGGCTTAGTCTTCTTCCCACTCTCAGCAGTCCATGTGCATCGATAAATGGAAAGAAAGAACGAATTTAAAGGTAATGATTTTTTTTTAAAGACATAATTTCCCTAGCGTATGTTGTTTCTTGAATGCGTCGAAAAATAACAATCACGGCCTCGCGTATCTCTGTGGCTCTTATGCAATTAAGATTTCGTTGGTGAGGTTTCAATCTCAGGTTTCTAATAAATCTTAATACAAACTCCATTATTCTTGTCAATTTTCGGTAGTTTGATACACGCTCGGCCAACACATCGACAATTGAGTGTTGCCTCGGGACCGCAGATAGATGAAATTCGGCAATTGTTTTGTGGTTGCAAATAGCCGGCTCAGGCTCCAATAATTGATTCGAGAGGCGGAAGTCGTGTTAACGCGCGTCACACAATCGGCAGGATTTTAGTTTGATGAGACATGATACCACTGACTACGAGATGTGCAAGTTAGGATTTTGAACGTTCTCTTAGCTATATATGTTTTCCAAACCTTGGGTGGTTTAGATAGCCCATCTAAGGTAATTGATGAATCAGTGCACAAGAATACTCTCGGATCGGCTGATAAACATAAAGACCTTTGTACTAATTCTAATAAAACGTATGAGCAATGTAGCTGCGTTTAGCTCTAATCGTGGAATAGATATCGTTTTTATTGGAGCTGCTACCAGGTTGGTTCTGGCTATGGTTCCTTCCAACACACGTGAGTATATTACAGCCGCGTATGCATTTTTGGATGTGTCGGTAAACCTATGTAGTTCTAAATGGGTTTTCAAATAAATCCATCGGGGAAATTTAACCTTGGTTAGCGAACTAGAGTCCACTCCTGTTCGATATCTAGACAGAGTTCATCATCCCAGCCTATATATACCCTTTACCCAAAGCGATTGGAATAATTTTTTCAGGTGGATGGTTACTGGTGCAAGTAAGCTTAGCGGATCAAAAATTCTGGAAGTTTCCGACAGGAATGATCTTTTAGTGAACTTATTTGCCTTGGGTAGGGATAATCGGAAAAGGAAGTGATCTTCAACAGGGTCATATTTTATACCAAAAACGGAAATTGTCTTGGATTCGTCGCCTATCTTCTAAGAGGAAAGTTCTCGTTTTTCATTCATCTTGGAATCGGTTCTAACAATGCAGGATGGTTCGCTGACCACTTTCGTATGTTAAACCCACCTAAACCCACCTAAGCATATAAGTTCTCTTTGCAGCGGCGGTGTTGCTTCAGTGTTTTTCCCCCTGACATCAAGTCATCCATGTAAAAGTTGCGTTTTAGGATTTCGGCACCAATTGGGAACTTATCAAAAAAGTTATCCGCCAGATAATGGAGCGATTGTGTGGCTTAAAAGGATGCTGGTGCGGTACGGTAAGTGATGGTACTCAATCGGAAATGTTTGATTTTTGACGTTGGATTTTTACGCCAGATAATTGGCGGAAAATACAAATCGGTGTTGTCGGAATCGGATAAGGATATTTATTAAATTTTGTTGAATAACAGGACCGACAAGGAGATTATTATTTAAGGATTCTCCGGATTCCGTCTTCGCGGAGGCATCAAACATAACACGGACCTTAGTTGTTGTACTGGAGCTTTTGACAACTGGATGATGAGGCACATAGTAGGTTTTATTTGGAAGTGCATGCATCCCTTGTTCGGGTTTATGTTCCATATGCCCTAGGGATAAGTATTCTTGCAGAAAACTACCGTAGATTTCGATAAGTGGTAAATCGGAATCAAGTCTTGGTAACGGTAAGGATATTCGGTTATCCCGAATAAGATAGGTCTCTTCGGTGAGACTACTAGGATTGAGAATCTCTTCAGTTTCCCAAAATCGCTAGAGAGAATTCTCGATACTTGATAATTCTGGTTGTCCTTGGTTTAATTGGATACGCATTGATCTAGGGTGTATTTGGTATGGAAGGAATTCCACAAAATTCGGGTTAAAATTCCTCCCAATGACACGAAATGAAGTTTTATGACATGAAATTTTATGATCATGGTCAACACAAGACCTTATCTTGAGATCGGATACTCCCTTGGCCAGTCCAGCCCGATTCTTGGAATTCGGTTTCTGGAGGTTTCATATCTCCACAGTTGATTGGACTCCTCATCCAATTTCTCCGTGGCTAAATAAACAAGGATCTCGCTCGGAAGTTTCTGGACCTAAGGATTTCAACCCTTGTATGGTCTCATCAACACTATCATAAATCTTCATCAACCCAGAGGCGGAAGGGTTTAAACTAATTTTAGGTTGAGACAAAAAGTTGTGAATGTATATTTCAACAATCGTTTTCTTTTTATCATATTTTTTGATAAGGCGTTTTAGAGCCTCAACATAATTTGCGTCATCGACACGAAAATGACATATAGTAGTATACGCTGGGCCGCGCAATTGGCCTAATAAATATTTAAATTTCTGGGCGGGTAACAATGTATGGTATTTTCATGAACAGTTGAGGTAAACACGTCATAAAAGGCCTGCCATTGCTTGTAGTTTCCATCGAAAACAGGCAATGTCAGTCTCGGTAGTTTAAAATCCGATATGAAATTATTCCCGAAATTATTCGTAAAGGATAACTCGCCATCTTCATTCTTGGCCGGTAATAGGAGTTGCTTGTACGAAAATACTGATCATCAATTTCCAACATGTCAGAATCGGTAGCCGGGTCAAATTGGAATAAGTTATCTTCCGTCGCGATGAACTGATTGTACAGTTCGTTTATTTTGGCTAGTCGCAGGTCGTGGTACTGGAATTGGCTGTGTCTAAAAATTACAATTGTACTTGGTTGTACAATCCTGATCTCACTTGTTAGTTGCTGGAACTCGGTGGCGTCCACAACTTTGTAACTGTACTTCGATATACTTGAATTCCACGTGTTGGCTACTGAATATTGGAACTGGATGGTTCCAAATTATTTGGAAATTATCGTAACTCGATGGCGTGCACCACTATAACTGTATTTGGATGGACTGGATAGCGCCAAATTACTTTATGGCGGCGTCTAAATTACTTTAATTACAGAATGCACAAAGTGTTGTGCATCCAGCTCGAAGGACCAAAAAACTATGTGCAAACTGGAGAGATTTATTGTACAAGTTTTAATAAAAAAATGTCGACGCTCTGAAGGTTATAATGACAAGAAAAAACTTAATTTATTTTACAACTTAAATACAAAAATTGTTGTATATTTCACCTAGAGGGTTATCAATCGCTAATCAATTAATTGCCACTAGATGGCACTAGATTAATTGAAGGTGGCAATGCAATTAGAGAATTCCCAGCACCGCTAAATGTTAAGCAAATACAAAAATTTGTCGGTATGGTAAATTACTACTATCGATCCATTCCAAAATTTGCAGGTATACATGCTCCAACTCACACAATTGGGGAGTATTCGCACACCCGCTAATTAGCACAAAATACAGCATCACCACCGTTGAGAACGAAATCAGCTTATAGAATTGTTCCTTACAGAATGACCTACGGCCAGAACGAGCCTAACTTTTTGATTACCACATTAGCAAATTCTTCTATCGATAAAGCAATTTTTGTTTTATTTTTAGATTAATTGTTTTTTTTTTTATCTATTTGACTTAAATACTCTACCGAGTATTTATAGTTTTAACGTTGATTTATTTATTTTTTCTCCTTGTTCTCTCCATTTGCGTTTATTTTAATTTTATTTTTGTTTAATTCTGTTTTTTTATTTCTCGTTTTGTTCATTTTCTTCCAGTTTTAAAATTGCTTGCTCTCAGACAAGCGGTCGGTTTCTCCTTTTTTGTGGCGGGGTATAATTCTCATAAATTTAGTAGATATAGATTCAGCCGTTTCATTTTCCCAATCCGTGCTCTTTAAATACATTTTATATTTTTTTTTTTGCAGTTTCTTCGGAATAAGGCTAGGTGTGTGTGACGATCTCAAAAACACAAAGTCTTAATCCGACGAATTTATACTTTTAACGTTGGCAATTTAAATGTAATTTTTGGTCAAATACGAGTTGTATGGATATGTCTGACCCAGGGCCCAATTTCGCAAAGTTGCCATGGAACGATTTTTTTCTTACTTTTCTTAAAGTAAGGCTGGAGTGTGACGATTTCCAAAACAAATAGCCTTAATCCGACAAATTTATATTTTTATCGTTCTAAGTACCTTTGTCATGTCTAATGTAATTTTATTTCGTACAAATACATTTTCTATTTATATAACGTTTACCTGGCTAAAATTCTCATATTTTAAAAGTAACGACTTTTATTTTTGTTTTTTACGTGATAATTAAAAAATTCTGGGCTGGGCTAACTTCACCAATTACAAATTATTTTGAATCAATTTTAACAAATTCTGGGCTGGGCTAACTTCACACAAGAGCAAATGGGGTTTTTATTGATTAGTGTTGCCTGATGATTTTTTTTTATTTTCTGGGATAGAATCGTTTGAGAACTTCACATACGTTGCTGTGCGGCATGCATGTATTTTATACCGAAGTTATATTTTGATAATAGCGCCAAAATGGTGAGTTTGTGAACTAAAATTCTAGTTACAAAATTGTTGGCTATTCCAAGACCTTCGTTTATGTCAACTGTAACAGGATTACAATTACTTATTATGGTCTTATATAGACCGAAATAAAATATTTTTACAATCACCATCCAGGAAACCGTTAAACTTTCTGAGTGCACAATCCATTCAATGTTTACTAACTTTATGCGGGTTTCATTTCCAAAAAAAATGGAAAATCCATAAAATGTTAAATGTATATTTTTACGAGATAACCACGTCAACAAAACCCTTTGTTTCAAAATTTTATTGTGAATTATACAAAGGATTATCTTCATCAGCATCTTTTTATGTTTCGATCCACCCGAAAAAATTATACCAAGCAAACAAAAATAAAAATCATTCACATCCCCCCCTAACCAGTAAACGGTCAATTTTCTATCAAATTATCTCTAAACAACTTTGAATCGTTCAAAATAAACGTACAAACATTTAATATGAAATCGTATATATGTCTACCCAAATAATCGTACCACCCGACATCCATATACTACATATATGGTACATTGGTACGGTATACACAAAGTGCTTGAAGCTGTTATTATAAAACAACAATCCTTTTCTCGTCTTCGAAGCAAAATAAAAATGTTTCCCCGTCTTAAAGTAATTCCATATTGTGTTATCCTACCAATTTTATCCTTTTTTGTGTGACGTGTGTGTATCTGTATATATTCGTTAATGTTATGTGTATAAATTTACGGGTTTAAAGAGGGTCTTCAAGTTATATAAACACAACACACACAGGTGAGATAATTTTATACCGTTTTGTGCGGTTAAATTTGTTACGCTACCTCACAATATGAAAATTTCGTTACGAGTATGTGCCGTTACATTATAACTACATACATATAACACAATCGTGATGTATACCAAAGTGTCATCTTACAAAGGTATACAATATTTATACAAAAATAGCAATATAACGATACCTGATAAATATATTCTCGCGTCAGTCTTTTGATTTATATTTATTTTTCCAAGAAAATCATTATATCGTATACGGGAGGGGAGGTATAACTTACCTAACATTTTCGTGGCGGCTCATATAAATCTTTTTAAATTGTTCCGAATTTGTTGAACCTAAATCTTGCCGCATTTTTGTCGCTACATGCTCTGGCAACACCGATAACAGTAGTCGCTCCTGTTCCGCTGATTGCTCTTCAATCAACATTTTTACCTCTAAACTTTGTTTCGCCTCCAGGAATGCACGTCGCTGTTTTGCTTCACCCAAAAAATAGCACAGTAAACCAATCAAGGCGGATGTAATGATCAGAATTAGATTTGCGATTTGCTGTAAAGAAAAAAATAATGAAAATTGATTGAAAAACTTTAAATTAATTATTTGTGTTTTGTTATTTTTTTTTTTTTTTTGGGAGAATTTCCCCCCATTACCGATGCCAATCAACAGAAGAAAAAATAAACTTTTCGTACAGTTTCGGATCGATAAATCAATGCTAGCACATAAAAATACTACCATGCTCTTGGCACAGAGTAACATAAATTTATAAATAGTTGTAAACAACTATAAATAGATAGTAGAGCAACTATTGATACACCATAATCTAAAAAAAGGATTTTAAAAATAGAACGTTTTTTTTTATTTATATAACGAAGCAGGTAGATTTCCGTTCATTTCCTTTATGTGTAGACCACACACATAGTAGATGGAATGGAAATCTGCCTAAACTAATTTTAATCCTTTATCACGGCATCTTTGCCTTTTCTTTATATACCGTTTTACTGACGATTAGGATTTTGATTAAGATGGACCGAGCCTTAATTTGATGTGTGTGTGCATAATGTATATGGAAGTTTACGTTATCTGTCTGGTGGAATATATAAAACTGATAATCTTGAGGTAAATAGGTAAAATTATTTTATGAAGGGTTAGAAGGCCAAATTATAGAGCGGATTAAAAAACTGATTTTTTGTTAGAATTTTAATAATCTTGCTAAACTTTGAAATCTAATTGCAAACAATGTTTTGAACATGTCGCGATTATTTTGTGATGCTAGGTTTTCTTTTCGGAATCCGTTAACACCGCAACATTGAATTTTGAATTGTGGAGCTGTATATCATAAATTAGCATATATCCATAACGTATCCAAATCACACTAAAATTTGTTATAATACAAAAATGAGAAAGTGTATCTACCAAAATGACAAAACTGCCAGTCCTGCCATTCAATTCGCGGTTTCTTTAGTGACTTCGGAGTTACTTAACTGAAGACAATTTCTTTAAGTTGAATTACAATTTGAAATGAAACTCGATCTAAACCACCACCAGAATAATTAAAAATTCTATACATAGAGTTCGGATGAACAAATCAACAACCTTGTTCCACCAATCAATAAAGATCATCCCTACACCAACCAGAGAGCTATAGTGGCGGCAACCTATAAAAAATGTATAGAAGAAATTCGCCAGCCGTTAAAACCAGCCTCGAGTTCATACCACGCGTCCGATATTGTACTATTTGTCCGGTCACCTATAGATCAAAGCAGCAACATAACGTCTTCTTCAAGTAAAAAACCACTAAACATAAACCCCCAGATGCAGAATAAGTATAGAAGCTTTATTGATCAACCTAGTTTTGCAGGTAGAAGCTATTTTCTATCATGCCATTCAGTAATCAATGATGCTAGCACAACAACCAATCTCAGGGAAGTCTTTGAGGCTTCAGCAAAAACACCAAATGGAATATCGTTAAATAACCTGCCGTCAGTTGATGTTACTATGGAGAAACGACAAAGGCGCCGGCAGCACGAACACGCTGAAAACGGTCGCGTATGGAACAGCCTCGGCTACATATCTAAGCACAATAGTCCTACGCCAACTAGGGCATTATGAGGGAGATAAATACCCGCAGCACTAAAAAGAGCTGCTACAGAAGATTTTTATGTAGAGGACATATACTGTCAGACGGCGTATTGAGTATCGAAATAAAAACCACCACACAATCGAAATAGGGGAAACTATTAAAATCTTTGGAATCTTATGAAGCATACAGGAGATATTTTCCAATTTAAAATGAAATCACTATCGATATTTAGTAGTTCCAAACTATTTGACTCCATATAGGGTGGCTATGGTACCGGTTATAATAAAAGCAAAAATATTCATGCAAAAAATATTCAGCCAAATTAACCATCCCTAGATTGGAATTGTGTGGAGCCGTATTACTATCAAAGGCAAACCTAATATAGATTTAAGACATTCGTAGGAAACAGGATAGTGGAAATCCAATCCATATTATCTCAGGTGTAAATTGGGCTACGTGAAATCCGAAGAAAATCTATAGTGGAGTGTGCATCGGGATGATTCTACCCTACCGGCTGAATAGATAACCCTCTCTGGTGAAACGGACCAAGCTGGTTCAGAGACTCTTTCGAATATGCATTACAAATACAAATTGAAGAATCTAGAGAAGATCCTAAGAACGATGTATCAGCATTCACTACTACAACAAAAAAGGAAACCATCGTAGTGATTTTGATAAAACGATGCTGATCATTCACAAAAGCAATAACGGGTATCGCTAATGTTCTTAGGTTTACAAATAAACAGCACCATCACCAAGCTATCTGACGACCAAAGAGCTTCACGAGTGTTTGAGTTTAGCCTTCAAGGTAACAAAATCGTTTTGCTTAGGAACATTTGACAAGCACCATAGTTAGACATAGAAGACATAGTTGATATTCTTACATAATAAGAATTGAAAACATGGGATCGTATCCTGGTAAAATCAGGACAGCTACAAACGAAATTAATACTGGCATCTTTTCCAATAAGCAGACGTTGAATTTGACCGCCTATGCGAGTAATAGGTTTTCTAAAGCGACCCTGAGCCGTTAGAATCTCACATTTCTATTATTAAGGAAATCGCATATTTAGGTAGCCCTAGGTTAGGTTCAGTGATAAAAATGCTCTAGCTAAGGAGACAGGTATGGAATAGAGATCTACTTTAAAAAAAAAATTCAGAAGGAAGGGAGGAACGAGCGAACGGAACACTGAATCTGCCTTACAAGTTAAACTTCGTAAGCGGTTCAGTTTCGCACAAAGTCCAATTTAGGGGTCCAGAGTGGGAATGATAATGCCACCTTGGGAAAGGGCCTACCAAACACCGACTTAATACAAACTTATTGACTTATTTGATGTCATCTTGAATAAGTCGGTCAAGTTGTTCCAATTCATTGTACCGACTTATTTGTGACGTAATAAGAGGTTTCATTTTGAGTAGCCTGCTATTTGGGCGGCTGTTAATTTTGAAGCTGTCATCTTTTGACATTTGACAAGTAAAAACTACGCCATTACTAAAAATGGTACGATACACGCTTCAACAAGGCACTGAAATTTTTAAAATTCACTATAAAAATGGTGAAAATTTTGCAGTCACAGTTCGCAAAATTAAAGCACTTTTGGGTCGTAGTGAAGCACTTTCAAGCACTTACAATAGTAAAACTGGTGGAAAAATTTGAGTTGTTTGGACAAATTAGTGATGTGAAGAATCGAAACCGTGTGCGTAGCTCAAGAACAATTGAGAATATTGCTGCTGTAGCCCGTAGTGTTGACGAAAACCCCTTTTTGTCGATTCCTCGTCGTTCTTTGGAATTAGACATTCCACAAACTTTTAAAGTTCAGTTAACACAAGAACTAAAGCCGGTCGATCACCATAAACGTTGTATCTTCGCTTATTGGGTCCTTCAAATGCATCAAAATGGTCTGGATTTTCATCGAAAAATCATCTTCAGTCAATTTTCACAGCGGATGCTACGTTAATAAGCAGAATTGCCGCATTTGGGGTTCAGAAAACCTAAGAATGATTGTTGAAAAGCCTCTCCATCCTCAAACATGTCATTGTTTGGTGCGGGTTTTGGGTTGGCAGTGTGATTGGACCTTACTTATTCGAAAATGAGGCTGGTGCAACTGTTACGGTGAATGGATTGCGCTACCGAGCTATAATTAATGATTTTTTATAGCCGGAATTTCAAGATATGTGTACGACATTTTCAGCAAGACGGCGCTACGTGCCACACAAGCACCGAACAATCACAATTTTGCAAGAAAAGTCTCCTGACCGTGTTATTTCTCGAAGAGGTGATCACAATTGGCCACCAAGATCTTGTGATTTAATACCTTTCGACTTTTTTCTTTGGGGCCATGTGAAAGATAAGGTCTTCCACAATCGATTCAAGACCTTAAAGAGAGATGGAATTCGTAGAGCTATCGAGGACATACAGCCGGTCATGGAAAAGTTCATGAAAATGATATAGTGCTGCAAGCGTAGCTATGACGGCCATTTAGCTGATGTTGTTTTAAAATTTTAATGGGATACCTTCCTCTTTACAATGAAATAAACATTCATTGATTTCTCTTAAAAAATACTCTTTTTTTTAATATCAAAATGATACTTCTTCTTGGAAACCCCTTTATTAGATGGAAAAAAAATTCTTGACATGTTCGTCGTTGTCACTAGCTTTGAATCTAAAAACTGCATGTATTACATCATCGAGCAATAAATATATATAAGAGAAATCAAGTAGTGCAAATTTTATAAGCCAATTTTTCCGAGGTTAATCGTATTTTATAGTTTTGGTATATTTACATACGCAAATTTAATTTGTTTCTATATTTAATCCATTTTTTTCTATAATCCATGTACAATTTTGCTTTATGATTACATTTAGTCAAGACACAATTTTGGAGACATTTCTGTGTAGACGTACTTATTCAAATAAGTTTCCTCGTGAGGTGACGCTTATTTGAATAAGTCTGTGTCCACTGTATTCGACACATCAACCCTCCAAAGAAACCAAACAAGGTTATACGCAAAACCCTGAACCATAAACCAAGAGCCACTATATCGATGAGTACACACCCCCTATGTGGAAAGCTCTTGGTAACTTGACAGAAACAGAGAAACCATCCAAAGTAAACTTAGCAACGTGGGCAAAAATTCAATTCAATTCCCAAGAGAATCAAAAATCGCAAATTTGTGACATGCCGCCCCGGTGTCAAAGTGGTCAGCATGCTTGCTCCAGCGACCGGAGGTCCCGGATTCAATTCCCGGTGGTGACAAGGAAAAAAATTTCACGGCTGGTTTAGGATCAGTGAATTAATCACTCATTATCCGAAATGAAAATATGATTATGAAACCTCATTTGAGGCGGCCCCTTGATGGTATATAGTGCCAGAGAGAGAGAGAGAGAGAGAAATTTGTGATAGGCATTAGTGATATTGACAAACGAAATGGTATCAAACGTCCCGGCCAAATTTCCAGAACGATAGCCTTCAGAAACCTGTTATTATACTGAGTGGACTTTCAATCCTAGTAACAGGGGCATACAACGTCGTTCCACAAGTCTTGCCCAATCTGTAAGGCATAGAGACTGTAATACGGTAGCGGACTGCATTCAAAATTCTTTAATCTATAAACTTTACAAATGTTATAACTTTATTTGATTCCTTTGGTTTTGTTACTTCACTGATGAATTAATAAAAAAATGAATGTACATCACAAAATACACAAATGTCAAAAATGTACTAAGTATACAAGTGTATGCGGCTGTTGCCGATTGTAAAAGTAGGAAAACGCAACTAGCGGAAAAAATAAAAATTACATTTAGCTATCCTTCAATAACATTTCGTGATAACAAAAAACACGCGTTTTTTAAAATTGGCATAGCTGCATTATTTTCGTTTTGTCAAATTGGCATAGCTCATTCAGTTTCAATTTTTTTCCGCTATGCCACTCGTGATCCTCCAATCGTCAATTGCAATTGACGACAACTGTTAAAGTTGGGAATGTGACATCTAGCGCATTAAAAATAAGCTCAATGATTCTTTTTTGCCATGAAATTTTAGCACGGCATACTTTATGAAAATAAAAATTAACATACAAAAATATACCTAATGAGCCTCGCCACACTTTGATTCTTTGGTCGTGATTCAATCAAAAAATCAATCGCCGCCCACATTTGATTTCTTTGCGCGTTTCTTTTTTATGTATCCCAAGTATTTTTACTTTCAATTTTCCTGGCGATATTCGTACTTAAGTACTAAACTTAGTCTAGTATTTTTCTAAGTTTGAGTTGCAATTTATTAAAATAAAACGTGTGAAACGTGTCGCGATTATTCGAAACTGAACGAAACTCAATGAAGGAGAATTGTATACATGTATGTGTGAACAGAAAAGACAAAAAACAAAATGGCGGGAGCGAGGTTGTGCATGAATGTAAAATGCTATATTTGAAAATGTTAGAAGAAAAAGATGGCGGCATCCAAATGTGAGAGCAAAATAAAAATTAAGGTTTAAAATGAATATTTTTATTTTATTAAATTTGCGGTATAAAAATATACATACATATATACATATTATATCCGAATCTAAATTATATTTTAGTTAATTTTTTAATTATTTTTTATTATTACACAATTTGAAATTATTCTTTGATTGTAATATTAAAAGTTTAAATAATTTTCCAAATAGGTACTATGATTATTGCACATCAAGTTTATTATTTTCGCATTTGTTTTCTACCTAAAAACTTAAAACTGAACTAGAAATTAATTAATTTATGAAAACAATATTTGAATAGATATAAAATATATTTTGATGTAATTTTATTTAAATTAACGCACATCTTTAAATTTTTTTAACAAAATCTATTTTATAAAATTACAAAACTCATGTCGTGAACATGAAAAATAAAAACAAACCATGTACATTACACGCTATACACATTCCTACGAAAGAAAAATTGCGGTAACACAGTATACAGTAGTAACAACACAGTATACATATACGCTACAAACACTATCATTATAATGTGAAGTTTAACTTTCGTTATTTTTGGATGAAAACGAAGGAAAATACTATGCTCAATTTTTACTTTCGTTTTGTTATACTTGGGATGTGCGTAAAATTTTTTTTTTTTTTATTTATTCGTATAGTAAAAAATATTTATTATATGCTGCGAAAACTGCTTCCTTGGTTGAAAAAATATATTTTTTGCACTCGAAGCACAATTTAAACTAAAATTAACCCATAAACGACAAATAAACAAGGTGTCCTTGAAATATTTATCTTTGTTGTTGTGCGAGAATCAGTTGAATCAAAAAAAGATATTGCTGGAAAAAGAATCAAAAATTTCCCCGCCAAAAAGTTAGTTTGTAGGTGAAGGGGAAGGAAACGAGGAAAGAATCACGACCAAAGAATCAAAGTGTAGAACCACGGAATAAGTTTAATTTTTTTGCCGTCACATCCACTTGTAGTTGTCTATACATTAATAATTTGCACCGTGCAACACTAGTTAATTGGTATACTCTCATTTGAAGTTCACTATATTAAGTTTGACTGGTTGTGTTCACTGCGCGACTCAAAGTAACAAAAAGTTACTTTTTTTTGACTATTTGTCGTTCACTGCTTCGGTTGTCACCGACACCAAACGACAACTTTTGTGTTCACTGCTTAGGTTGTTATCGACTCCAAACGACATTTTTTAACTGCAGTTGAGAGTGTTGTTAATGAATGTTGCAGCTGTCATTCTTGCCATTTTCAAAATGGATAAAGAATTTCAGTTTTAATTGATGAAGAAACAATTTTGTTCAACTAAAAAATTTAATTCGAATATTTAATTTGGGAACATATATGTATAATTTAACAATATAATATATTTAATTTGGAAAGATAACATATTTAATTTGATAATATTTGCAATATTATTTATTAGTTTATCCATGGTCCACATTCATAGGAATAATATTTATTTTTACTATTCTCACTCTTTATTGATAGACAGACTTCTATAGGCACGCAAACTATAATATATATGAATATAATTTAAAATTGACAGATTGACAAAAAATGACTAAATGTCGTTCACTGCGATAAAAGTTACTACCCGAGTGACACCGATGCTATTTGACATTTCTAACAAGGACTACCATGATTTGCACTGAACAGCACCACTGTAGGTAGTTTATGTCAATAAACAAAAACAATAACATTGTGATCGTTTTACGTGAGATACAAATTCTAATGTTATAAATAAATGTAATAAAAGTTTAACAAATTGTTTTTAATTTAGACGCGAGAAGCAGCTGTGTGCTTCATGAACATCACGACGGCGTTGAATACCGATGGCATTTAATTTATTGATAAACGATAAAGTTTGGTGATAGATCGAGTGATAATGCACCGGGTTGTTTTGATTTCGGCTATGCGGACTCGTCCTTCGCTGCCTGGAAATACTTGTATTATTCTGCCCATCTTCCATTAATTAATTAAAAAGTTCTCGTCTTTAGCAAGAACAACGTCATGGATTTGAATATCTTGTTCGGTTTTTTGATATTTAGTACGAGCTTACATCGACGATATTCCTGATGCCAACGCACCCAGAATAGTTGGGTCATTCCTGTTATGGCATTGTAATATGATAGTCTGTTATAAGGTACATGAGTGAGGTCAGGCTGTGGTATTGTATAGTGATGTGAAGCCCGATTAAAAATGCGCTAGGGTTAATGGTTCGATTTCAATGTTTGGATAAAACGCACAATGGTCTTACATTCAGCAAGCCTTCGACTTGTACCAACGGCGTGTGCAACTCTTCTTTAGTCAGGATTTTATCTTCAATTCTCTACGAGTTAGGTGAATCGCCTTCGATGCTTAGGCCAATCATTAGGCAAAATCCAACCATATCTTGAGAAATGGTCGAATCAATTCTACCATTGTTCTACGTTGTTTGATGCACACATTTTCGTATTATTGATTTAATTAAAATTTCTCCCTATGATTATCCTGTATTTTCTTCGTATTAGGCTTAAAAGCAAAGATGCGCCGCTATGTAAGTACATTTTATGATTTCTCTCTCTCTCTTTGGCACTATATCTCATCAAGAGATTTGGCCGTCTCAGATGAGGTTTCATAATCATGGGACCTTCGGTTGCTGGAGCAAGCATGTTGACCACTTTGCCACCGGGGCGGCATGATTTCGCTCTATTATTAATTTTGCGATATTGGAATTGGCCGATTCAATTATTGGATGACTCGTATCGCAAGGTGCAATCGATTTGTCTATCCACCCTCCAACTCGTAAAATTTCTCTTTGGCCGAGAATTGAACTTAGTGATTTTATTGTGCTGTTAGACAAAACTGCCTTACCCTTGATTATATCCATGATTTCTTCTTTGAAAGCATGTGATTGTGTATTCCGAACTTCGTCTCTGCGGCAAACACTTTGAGTTGAATTGGTTGGTTTAACTCTATTTTTGCGAGATAAACTTTCGAATAAGAATCTATATACGTATAATTTTATCGTAAGTGGAAGACGCTGGTCATAACTTGTACTTTATCTCTTCGTTCTGTCTGATTTGTCTTTTCTGTTTTTTACTTAGGCCAATTGTCAACTTCTAAACTGAGAAATCCTCTTCCCTTCCACCATGTATGTATCTTCAAATCCTTCGGACTCTAACATGTTGTAGCACAATCTGTTGGATTAAGCTTGGATGAAATGTGCTGCCACTTTCATCTAAGAAAGACCTCTAAATTTCGCTCGTTCGATTCGCCACATATATGTTTTCCATCTGTGTTGCGTTCTTGAAAGCCAATCCAGCACGATAGTAGAATCGGTCCATCCGAATAGCTGACAATATGGAATACACAAGACTTCTTGGATATGCTTGATTAGTCGAGCTAACAACAATACTACATTTAATTCTAATCGGGGTAATGATATATTCTTAATAAGCGCAACTTGTTTAATTAATAATATAAAATATTAAAAAAATGAAAGTTAGTTCATAACAATTACATATAGATGTCTCTATTGTTTTTATTCTAAAATATTCGTCCAATTCAGTTTCAAAAAATTTTAATTTAATTTTTAAAAAATTTAGAAATCATACTGCAAAGGCGAAATACGCAAACCGCTTTTATAAAGTAATCATGCAGTGGTAATGGTTTAATATCAGCACTAGTTCTGCAATACAGCATTTTCGAATCGGTTTTTGGCAAAGAGCTAAACAAATTTTTGATATCCTCTTATATAGAGCGAATATTTGCAGTCGTTCATTAATTATTAACAAAGTCTTAATTAAATATCCTAAATTATTAAAATCGTAGCATTATACTTATCCGTATCAAAAGTCTTATCTTAAGAAGCCTTAAAAAACTGCTTTAAGTTAAATGATAAACCTATAATGAAGAAATCGTAATATAAATCGCATTATTTTAAATTACCCAGAAACATATAATATTAAGATTATAAAGGGGTTTCTTTATCAATTCCTTCTTAATATGGCAATAAAAAGTTACTTACCGTGTTTCATGCGTGTGCAGATGAAAAATTACCAAAAAAAAAGTTACGGAAAGCACATAAAACGATTTTCTTCGAAAATGAGTATGAAAAATATTTAATAAAGCTACCCCTCCTCCGCACACAGAATATCCTGATCGTTGTGTATCTATATACCTACTCCCGCTGAGTGTGGGTTCTTGGATATTTGGTATTTGTACGAGCAAAATTTTTAATGGAATTCTATAAAAGAGTGAACATGTTTACCATTTTCACTCATAATTTTGACATTGACCTTGTTAAAAAATGGAGAAAAAAACATTTGAAAATACACGTCTCTCTGTGTATTGGGTAAGATGTACCAGAAGATTTTCATTTTTTGATAGGTCGAAAAATGTGTATTCATCTACAAAAGTTAATGTAGCTATAAGAAAATTTATTAAGGTTCGTTCTGTTAACGGACATCTGATTTATTTCCCATAGTTTAATGTTGTTTTTGTACCAGGTTCTATTTTAGTTTCAAATATGCCTTATATACCCCCACCGAAGAAACAACAACAACCACTATACCAATATAGGATAAATAGAGGGTTAGATTGTGATAAGAAAATTGTTTCATATTTTAGATGCCTATCACCTCAATTTGCTGTGACAGGTATATGAAAGATGTTATATGCTCGTATAATTGAAATGTGGATAATATCGTTACAGGGGCAATCAATTTGAAATGTAATAATCTTGTGATATAGATAATCGTATATAAGATTATCAAATATTCGTTATTAGATTTTTGTTACCAGAAAAGAAATAAGATTATTGATAATGACATAAGGCGTACCATTTATCTATGAAATAAGCTTAAAGTCGAAGCGGTTATTTTTAAAACCGAACTGGGAAAAATATATTTTTTGTTCAGCAGCAATAAATAAACCGATTTAGACTCTTTTGGCTAGAAAATTTTAATTTATTTGATGTCCAACTCAACAGATGTTAACTAATACCAAAAATCAAGAACCAGAAAGAGTGTCGTGTTCTCGAGTTCAGTTAATAAACTAAAATACAATATGTAAACCATTTATAAGTTCATGTGTTTACATTTAGATGGCACGAATACATATCGAAATATTTTCGACTTTTATTAATTCGATCAGTGTGGAATTTTCAAATTTTTGACAATTTTGAATAAAAAAACAAACCGTTCTGTTCTTGTAAAGGCACAACCAAACAAACACATTGGTAAAATATTATATGTAAGAAAAAAAAATTCACCCACATTGCAGAACCGTTAAACTTAGGGGAGTAAAAATTTGATTGCAAATTTTGATTTGCAATTTGATTTGCAAGCATAGAGACAATTTAGGCTGTGGGCCAAGTCTCAGGTAAATCGATTAGTACAGTAAATTGAAATTTTAGTACAAATTACTGTTCAAATCGTACCAATTCTCTAGTAAATAAAATTAGGTAAATGCGGCTTAAAGGGACACATTATTTCTAGGAATATACAAAAATTGGTATGTATGTACACGAACTAATGTCATAAATTTTATTGTCGTTGTTCCAATTATTCGTATTGTTTATACGAATAAATTTAAATTGTATATTTTCGCAAATTTGTTGCGTAATATACACAATAAACTATTAAAAATGATGAAAAAAATAAATAAAAAAATAAATAAAAATTTTAACATATAAAACTGTGTTCATAAATATCGAAGCGCATTTGTATTTCATAGGAAATGCTAGTGAATATAAAAAAATTATGTCTAGAAACATGGCCGACATATTTTCAGGATTTGTTTAGCAAAAACAAAAACCACTACTATTTACCTTTTGTGTCTTCGTTTTACCCTACTTTTTAGTACGGTATTTCAATTTACCGCATACACTGTTAAAAATGGCTTTTACCCTAGATTTACCTTAGAATTGGCCCGCAGCCTTAGATGAAAAATATGCGTGTAAAGTTCTTCACAAATTCACATTTTTATCATTGTATTAGTGTAACACTGTTAAATTAAAATCTAATTAGAAAACATGACTGTTCCTATACGAAAATTAGTACTAAAACCAATTACGTCAGTGTGTACTAAAATTTTAAACAATTGAATGTAATATAATAAAATCTGGGAATAAAGAAAATTATAGCGATTCAGTGAAATTTAGCAAAATAAACAAAACTTAATATTTTGTCTATTGTTTCGTCTCTTTATTGTACAATTTATGTGAAATCATATTTTGATTGATCAAAAAATATTTATCCACTGTCGAGTAGAAAGTTAAATAAAGGATACTTTATAGCTTTTATTCTAGCAATTTTTCATACTATGATCTTAACTATTGTTGTCTTAAGAATGACTAGGAAAAATTATTAAAAGTTTATTCCTAATGAATCATTAAGAAATAGAAAAAATGGTTTCCAATTTATACCTCATGTTAAAATATAGTATAACGTATAGCATTCTGGCTCGATAAATTTAATAAGTTGTTAGACCCCGACCCCAAGATCTCTGATAAGGAGTGTTAATGGCCATTTTCCGTACCAAGACAAATTTGGTTTTCTTCGAAAAAAATCGGGAACACTTTGAGACCCGGGTTGGAGTATCATGTATAAGCTCATCGTATGAGGAATTTCATTAACTATTAGACGCACTATCGGAACCTCAGTCAAGATCTCTGGTAATGAGTGTTAATGGCCATTTCAAATTTGTCTTGGAAATAAAAATGGCCATTAACACTCCTTACCAGAGATCTTGACTCAGATTCCGATAATGCGTCTAATAGCCAACTTAATTCATCATCCGATGAGCTTCTACATGATCCCTCAACCCGGGTCCCAAAGTGTCCACGATTTTTTTTTCGAAGAAAATCAAATTTGTCTTGGAACTGAAAATGGCCATTAATACTCCTTACCCGAGACCTTGACTCAGGTTCCCATAATGCGTGTAATAGATAATTAAATTCCTCATCCGATGAGCCTATACATGATCCCCCAACCCAGGTCCCAAATTGTTCCCGAATTTTTTCGAAAAAAATCAAATTTGTCTTGGAACTAAAAATGGCCATTAACACTCCTTACCAGAGATCTTGACTCAGGTTCCGATAATGCGTCTAATAGATAATTAAATTTCTCATCCGATGAACCTATACATGATCTCCCAACCCGGGTCCCAAAGTGGTCCCGAATTTTTTTCGAAAAAAAATCAAATTTGTCTTGGAAATGAAAAAGGCCATTAACACTCCTTACCAGAGATCTTGACTCAGAATCCAATAATGCGTCTAATAGCCAATTAAATTCCTCATCCGATGAGCCTATACACGATCTCCCAACCCGGGTCACAAAGTGTCCACGAATTTTTTTTCGAAGAAAATCAAAAATGTCTTGGAACTGAAAGTGGCCATTAACGCATCCAGTAGATACTTAAATTCCTCATCCGATGAGTTTATACATGATCCCCAACCCAGGTCCCAAAGTGTTCCCGAATTTTTTCGAAAAAAATCAAATTTGTCTTGGAACTAAAAATGGCCATTAACACTCCTTACCAGAGGTCTTGACTAAGGTTCCGATAATGCATCTAATATTTAGGTTTATATTAGATGCATTATCGGAATATAGATTTGCTTGAAATTATGAAAGCTCGGCAGTCTGATATTCAGCGTCACGAAACAATCATGTTTTCGCTTGAGGAGGGTTTCGAAATATTGAAAACTTACATTCAATGTTCGTGTTGTGTAGCCTAAACCGTGCGAATTTTGAAAAGAAATATGGACCGTGAAAGAACGCCAAGCGGAACTGCTGTAAAGAAGTTGGTGAGGAATGTTCGTGAATGCTTGCTATTAGATGGTAGAAGTGGTCCTCCCGAGCTTGGAGAGCATGCGCACGTTCGATGATATTGTTGCTGTAGTCTATAGTGCAGGACAGAATCGACCGACTTGAGCTTTGCCGCCTGAGGGGAATACTAGACAAAGACTTCGGATTATTCATCTACAAGGTCTGCATGACTCAGCGGTTGCAAGCAAATGACAATCCGCTTCGTTATAAGTTCTGCATCAGTCATATCAGCTTCATATAACGACGTCGATTTTGGTCGAAAATTATCTTTTCAGACGAAGCGCATTTCTATCTCGGAAACAGCCACACGTAATCTTAGAAACGGTGGTGGCATAATTGGCCCATTTTTATTCGAAAATTCTGCTGGAAACGCCGTTACCGTCAATGGTCGTAACAGAGCCATGCTGAGCAACTTTATACCCAAACCGACCAGTAATCGATCTCCTGCGCACCAAATTTGACAACTGAATAAATAGCCGTTTTTGAGGGGTGATTTTGAGAGGCCTGTGCGGAGCTTCGATCTGACGTGGTTGGACGTTTTTCTATCGGGATTCGTAAAGGATACATGTTATTCGGATAATCCAGAGACAATTCTAACTTTAAAACATATAACATTGCGACAGTTATTAGCGAGAAAATTTAAAATCTGTTCTCACAGGATAGCTTATACTGTAAGGCCAGCAGAGGCAGCCAAATGGACGAAACTGTTTTTCATTCATAAATGGGAGAACCTAAACAATAAAAAAAAGTTCCCACAAATAAAGACGTATACTCATTTTATAGCATTTTAGAAACAAACTTTTAAATAACCCACCCTTTATCTTGAATAAAGAGCGGCATTTACGGCGGAAGAACGCCGGTGTGTGGAAAGTTCTCCTGCAAGCTAGCATCAACTCCTTTAATTTTGCTTTTTACCTCCCGCCGGATTTTTTACATCGAACTGTTCAATTCAGCCGTCCCACCTGTTTTCAACATCTTGTACTTTCGCCACAGGAGACTTGATCACGTCTTTCAGTTTTTCTATTTGACGGTCTTTTGCCGGTATAATTTGTTTGAGTGTCTTGTTCCCTCCATCATAGGGCAGTTCAAAATTCGCTGTTCACGCACTCTGTTGTTCATGCAGCTCGGCAATAGTTGTTCATAAAGTATAGGGAAATGCATCGCAGAGTGATCACCGACTTCAGAACTATCAGGAATGACGCTTGTTGAATCATTACAAGATCAAAATTTTGAACCTGCCAAAAAGCACTTTAAAATAATTTTCATACAATCGCATACTACCGAGCAATAAAACGCAGCATTTGATTGGGGCATGATGAATACGGTTCTGCTTCGGGTGGAGAGAATAAACGATAAACTAGACAAGCCAAGATTACAAATTTGAGCATTAAGATGATCAGTTTACTCAGCTGGGTCCAGGAGCACGAAACAGAAAAACTGGAAGGTGTGATTAAATGTTGTTACGATTCTATGGTCATAACAATTATTTCCCTTCCTTACGTGTATTCTTTTTTATTCGTTCTATGGTAGTGGAGTAATTTGTTTGACTACAGTGCCACCTGTTCACAAGCATTTGGTACTTTTAGTACTAATATTTTTCTTTTTGTTGCTGTCAGTGAGCGTCGTATATAAATGTGAGAGCGAGACCAATGTGCACCGGGTATGTGTGTACAATCGAACGACGATATAGAATGTTTTTCTTTCTGTTGTTCTTTTTTTTATACGTGCAATTTGATGTGCATTGTGACGCGCACGGAAAAAACTAGAACAAGAAGAACATTCTAGAAATTTTGGTGCGAGAATTTTTTTTAGTCTAGTCCTGTTTTGGAATGTGACAAAAGAGTTTAGTTTTGCAATTTGGTAAAAAAACCAGTCGAGTTTAATTTTCTCTTTTGTGCAAATGCCATATTTAGTTAGTTTGGATTTAAATTTTTTTTTCTTTTGGTGTGAGAAAAGTAATAACTAGGCATTTGTGATTTATCTTATTTGCATAATAAAAAGTTTGTTAAAATTGTATTAAATAAAAAAAAAGAGAAAGATAATTTTTGTATTTTGTATCCGATTTATGTTGTGTTATGGTGAACTTGATAATAAAGAAGGATATTTGGACAGTCAACGGGTGTGTTTACCGCTAGTGTCATCCAGTATAACGGGCGCCACAAATATTTTTTTTTCTCTTCGGGTGGCGTTGTACATCAGCGAGCGTGCCGTTACGTTTTTTTTTCTTACGGGTGGCCAATTGAATCATTCACCTTGCCCAACGTGTGGTTTACGGTAAAGGCGGAAGGACGACCCGCAACACTTTTACGGTTTTTTTCTTTTTGACGACTAGCGTCCAACGATCTTTGCGGATTTTGCGGGACCAGGTGATGCTACTACAGTCTTAACGGATTCAGGCAAACAAATATTTTAAATTTACTTTTTTTCAATTTTAATTTTTTTTACATTTTTTTTAAATTTTCCAAATTGTAATCGAGCACCACAGCGGTGGTTGTGCGCGTGACCTTACTGTACATTGGTATCGCTTCTCCACTTTTCGGCGATTTTTTTGGGGGGTTTTGATTTTTTTTTAAATTAATTCGCACGACAGAATCGAAGAGTTCGAGTTAAAAATCCAGCAAGAACTTGAACGTAAAATTAGAGAAGCTGAAGCCAGCTTTGGGCAAGAGATAGAAGGGCGACAAAGGAAAGAGATCAAAAGATTGCAGTGAATATTGCTTCCGAACGCTCGAGCGAAATTTTGAAATCTCAGATATTAGTTGATCAAACCCAGTTCGAGCAGTTCAAGGTTCAAGATAGAGTACAGCACTTCGGTTCGGGAATAGGGCAGCAGCTGTGTTGCAGGTGACAGTCAAGATGGAGATATAGAGAGATCTACTGAACCAACATCAGAGCAAAAACTCAATTTGGATAACGTGGAAGGCACCAATCGAGACACTGGCGGAGCGGGTAATAAAAACATTAGTCAAAAGAGATCGAAAGTCGCAACCCTGGAATGATGGTATTTCGCGGTATCCTGATTCCCGAAATAAGCAACATGAAAGCTGTCGAGAGTAACAGACACCGTGAATAAAGATAACTACACAGGTTTCTAGAAACAAGCAAGACTAGAAGCAAACGATTCGTTCTAGCTCAGATAGTGCTAGTCTCTTTAAAGAAAGGTTACGGCCAGAGAAAACGTGGGACAAATTGGGTTATAAGGGGGCAATAATCAGAGTTGAGAAGGAGGTATGCTGGAATGTGACGAGGCAGAGCGTTAAGAAAGTCAAGGAACGACCGAATTGTCAAGTAGCAAGAGGCTGCAAAAATAAAGATCAACAACGACGAATGCACAAACGTCAAACCGTAGAAGTCGTTCTAGATTTAATGTATAATTTCAAATGCACAACAAGATTGGTCAGGTCCATATAAAATAGTTAAGAGGATCAGCCACGATGTGTATCGAAGAAAAGAAACCCTGCGAGGTGGACTAAAAGTTCCGCAGGGCGATAGTTTGATACGATATGACATACTCCAATGGTGGGGGTAGTATTAGAAATTCTACTCTACATAAGTGTAACACTTGGTGGTCGGGTGGTTAAGGTATAGTTTGCAAAGCACCAGCAATCTAAAGGTTGCGAGTTTGAATCTATTCAGATCCCAAAATTTTCAAGTGTTCCTCCAATACTAATTAGGAATTGGATTTCGATGAAAAGGATTCCATATGAAAAATATGGCATTAATAATCGGCGAAAAATAGTAAAAGTGAAATTGTGAACAGTGATTTATAGTGAAATAGTGAATTGTTAATAAGTTGTGGGTGTTCGTGTGTTTAAAATTTGTAACTTAAACGACGAGTGTGTTTCATTTGCAAAAATCAGTACGAACAGCCGATATTCGTAACAATATACAGTGCAATGCATAACTATACAACCACTCCTAAACGAAGATTCAATTATATTGAGAAAACACAGTTTTTTCAAAATTGCTTATATAACCTCAGTAGCCTTTGATTATATTTTTCTCGCTAGCCTAATAAAATAATAAATGAATAAATATTTTAGTTTTATGCGGTCTGTCGAATAGTTAAGTGCTGTATGACATGAAACACATCAAAAATACTTATCGGCAGATGAGGCAAAATTGAAGCACTTCATTGCCCGGTTGCAAATTATTTAAAAAATCCTGTACTATTTACGGGAAAAGAAAAACCGGAAGACCCAAAAACGATGATTTGCCGACAAATACGAAGGCTGGTTAAAGCCGCCAGTAATTCCATGAAAAGTATTAAGCGCCTGAAAAGGGCTTTAAAAAGTATTGTGCAAATCGATGATTCATTAACTGGAAGTATATGCCTAACAGGATTCTGGCGTTGGCCTAGAACAAGATGGCGGATGGGAGATATATTTATTTATTAGCGGTTATATAGTTATGCCACAATAAATTTTTAAAATATAATTTTTTTTTCTACGAGGACAAATCGAGGTGAATATTTTTAGTATTATTTAATTGTATTCGTGACCGTCCTCCATTTTGCATTATTAATTTTTTTATTTTTTTTTTAAATCTGAAAAAACGAGTGGTTATATAGTTCGATCGCACTGTACTAAAACACATTCCTAGATCAGGCATAGCTTTGCCAATAAAAGTATTTTAGCTATTTTAATTAAATTTAATAGCCGCATTTTTTGCAAGTATTTTTCCGGTAAATATGTCGATTTCTATTTCCCTGTTTACTGCAACTTTTAACAGGTACGAAATTAATTTAATTTGGAACATTAAATTTATGTATGTTACACTAACGATTTTTCTTATGCATTCTTTTGGAAATTGAATTTTACGATGTGTTGTTTACTAAAGTAAGGGTAATTTATGCAAAGGGTAACCCCTGCGCGGGATCATCTTCTTCTACAGTTTTTTGATATTCAATAGCTATTATGAAAAACTCGTACTTAAATTTTTAATTTTTAAATTTTTCTCAAAAATTTATTTTATTATGCATTTTATTATTTAGAGTTATGCAAACTAGATCGGAATGTACAACAACAATATACTCAAACTGTTTTCACAATATTAAAGTTAAATTAATAACCTCGTGCCCGGTTTTATTTGTTTTTAAATATTTTTATTTTATATTGTAGAAAAAATTTAAATGAAAACTAACTCAGAAAATTGCCGTTAGAAGACCAAAGGTTGTGTGATATGCCAATATGGAGTTTTTCCATCAGTCCGAAAGGTAAAGAAAAAATATATGAATATATACATTGAAATTCAATTTTTAGGTTAGGTTCAACGATAAATTTAATTTGGTAAAGAACGCTCTTATAAGTACCCAAATTATGGAAATAATATACTTGGCACTAGAAAAATTATAAGGTTGTCACTTCACACTAAAACAAAGTGAGGAAAACAGTACGAATGTCAATCTCTTACAAACTTGATGGAATCCTATGGCATAATGAGGAAGCTGAAACCAAGTTATTCACAATCCTCGGTCGCAAAATTGAAATAATTTTCATTTATACTACTCGAACGTATAATATTGAAATTAGTCGTTGTTATTGTATATCATACATATTATTAAATGTAATTTGAATATAAATAAATTTAATCTTGAAAGCGAATATAAGAAGCAAGCACCATTGATAACAGATTTTTTTTTTTTTGCTCTGCAATAATAAGTTTGCTTGTGTCGAGTATTTTTCTCATCTCTTGCTAGTTCATATATCTTCATCGCAATCATTAATACACCAAGCATTGGATGAAAATGAATTAAATGTCTTGTGTGTTATCTCCATATTTCTATATATTGCATGACTTGCTATAAGTAACACTTTGCGACAATGGTGATGTTAAGTAAAGCTTTTATGACATTAAGCTTATATTTTGAAATTAAAAAAGCTGTGAAAAAATCCACTTTAATTGAAGATTATAATTTTCGATATATATCTGTTCGTTCGAGAGTAACGAGGGCAACATAGGGTTGAAAAGAGAATTCGTATAATAAGAAAATTCCAAGTTTTTTTTTATATTCTGTATATCTTTAATTCTCAAATGCATTATTTATTGATACGATAAATTAAAAAGGAATAGATTAATAAATTATTTGAAATAGGGTCGTATATAATTTCAGTCTGATATATTGTTGAAATCCTACCAGCACTAAAACATGTTTCGCATGCTTTTTTTGTGTAAGTAGTTTACGACCACACATTAAGAGGTTCAACTAAGTTGGGTGGTATATCTACATATTTGTATGTATAATTACTACATCTGTGTTGAGCTAAGGTAAAAGTTTTATATTCTAAACCTTATTACGAATACATACCAAGAGAACTACTTATCATTCACTTGTATATAAAAAGTGCTACACTGGACCTATGAAACACGCCTTAAAACCGCCCGCTGCAAGTACTTTCAAACGATCAATCCCAACTTCAATGTTGAATATGAAGCCAGAAGTGAAACCGATTAATATATTCCTCGAAAAGCAAAGTAGCGACTCTAGCCGTGCTCTAAAGTGATCACTAAACAAACACATTGGGTCAAACATTTCTCGTAAAAAATTTACTTCGTGGCAAAACTCCATGCAGTAAAAATTCAAACACACGAGGTCAACGACTATAGAGAAGTTCTTAATTATCACAATAGAAGGCCACGCTTGTTGAAGATGAATTTAAAATACAGAATGCATATATATAATCATGAACCGCTTAAAACAACAACAACCAATGGTCAAAGTTGAACTGAATCCATCCGAAAGCATTTTGTTAAAGAGAAAAATTCATGCAATATATAATAAGACATGATATCCAATAACTAAAATATCTCATACACAGACATAACTGTTGAAGAACCAAAGAAATGGTCCGGACCAATTCAGTGTTTAAACTGCCAAGAATATGGTCACTCAAGTGCATTGCAAGTTTAATATCAGTGTATGTCGTATGCGGTAACCTACACCAAACCGAAAGTTAAAACCAAAACCAAAGAATTCCTCAACGGAAAAGAAATGCAGCAATTTCAGTGGAAATTACACTGCAAACTGAGATAATGCTAACGCAAACGGTATAGGCCAAACCTTTTTTTTTTTTTTTTTTTTTTTTTTTTTTTTTTTTTTTTTTGTGGATTTATTGTCCTTAATACGAAAATAACAATATCAAAGAAAAAACAATAATGATAAATGATAATACATAAATTGCCTACAATTAAAAATACAATTCAATATTGGACTTAAAATACTTTTTAATACTATTCTTAAATTTCAAAAATGTTTCGGATATTTTTAAATTATCAGGTATTTGATTATATATAACTGGTCCTAAGAAGGTAATCGACTTTCTTCCAAATTCAGTTTTTATATGATGGTAATTAATTCTTTTGCAATTTCTAGTTCCATAAATATGATCAATACAATCAAATTTAATATTAGATAACGCTGAAGATACATGTAGCCCTTTATACATATATAGCGTTATTTGAAATTTATGTAACACGTTAATGGGTAACACTAAATTATTTTTATACCACTACAGTATAATTCTTTAGTTGGAAACAGAAATGGCAACCTATAGACTGATTTTAAACTTTTGTTCTGCATTACTTGAATTTTATTTAGCCTAGTTGCAGCAGCGGCTGTTTCATATGTAAGTAGACCGTACCTGATTCGTGAATGAATGAACGAGTAATAAATCATTAACAACACCAGTCTAGGAACGAAAAAAGATAATTTCCTAAGAAACCTTGTTAAAGTTAGCCGAAAGTTGCCAGCCGAAAGATAATGCAGATAGTGTCTTGACTATTTCAGTCGAAAGTTAAACTCTCTTTATACTCCCGCTTCTATCGATTTTTAAATTCCTATAACCTGAAATAATTTCCCCTTCACTCGAATGATATAACCCGATCCTAAATTCTCCTAAATTCGAGTTCATGGCTGATTTTTGCTGTATTCAAGACACTATCTGCATTATCTTTCGGCTGTAAATTTTCGGCTAACTTTAACAGTATATAAGCCAACAAACTCAAATTACAAGATTTCCTAGAAAAACACGAAATTGATCTTATGCTAGGCAGAAGTCGTGGAGCAGCTGCTATTATTATAAAAAGTGGATTTGTCTACCGATGTGAAGTTCTTGGACAAAAGGTTTTGGACTAAAATTTATGCGAGTGTTCATTGTGAAGTTTTTGGACACAATTTTATTTCTTGGACAAAAAATTATGGAAGTGGCAATTTTAACAGTGTATTTATTTTATATTAAAATAATTCGAAAAAAATTATAATAAATCTTGCAAAAATAAAAGAATTTGTTGACATTAAAAAATCTAAAATGCTCATTAATATAAATTTTTAAGTAAATCACATAAAAATCTCAGAGGTTGGCTCGCATAATACATGCTGAAAAGGGATACATTGGGCTATTTAAATCAGTAAGCCCTATCTTGATACGATGACCAAGGCTCGTGGATCGATTTTTTAAAGTTTCACCAATACAGCGAGTCTGCATATCCACGGATGTTCTACGATCTAAGCCAAACAGTAAAAACCTCAGAGATTGGCTCGCATAGTGACTATATACGTTCGAAAGGGAATTCATTAGGATATTCAATTCAGTAAGCCAAATCGCAATATGATGACCAAGGCTCGTGAATCGATCGATTTTTAAAACTTTACCAATACAGCGAGTGTGTATATCCATGGATGTTCTACTGCATATCCATGGATGTTCTGATGTGTATTCCCTTTCGAACGTATATAGTCACTATGCGAGCCAATTTTTGAGATTTTTACTATTTGGTTTATCATTTAATACAGTATGGTATATGTGATTTACTTAAAAATTTATAATAATGAGCATTTTAGATTTTTTAATGTCAAACAATTTTTTTTATTTTTTCAATATTTATTATAATTTTTTTCGAATTATTTTAATATAAAATAAATACACTGTTAAAATTGCACACTTCCATAATTTTTTGTCCAAGAAATAAAAATGTGTCCAAAAACTTCACAATGAACACGCGCATAAATGTTTGTCCAAAAACTTTTGTCCAAGAACTTTACACCGGTCATTTGTCTCTATGTTCTAAATGAATATCGTACTAAGGAAATACCAGCTTCTGTATGTGTTGGCCTCGATAAAGAAAGTTTAGTCATCACTTCAACATATTGCCCTCCAAATAGTAACGTTTTGGCACCATATCTACAACAAGATTTTTATAACTCTGGGTTTCATGGTCGCTGAATGCTTTAATGCCAAACATACGTACTGAGGTTCAAGATTAACTACTCCAAGGGAACGTGAATTAATGAATGCTCGATTAATGAATGCTCCTTGATTTTGTGGTCACCGGTAAATCAAACCGAGAAATAATCCAGGCTAAACCACTTTTAGAATTACCTTCTGACCACTCTTCGGTTTTACAACATTACTAGGCTGACCAAAAGACATGTTCAACAAACAACCATCTAACGAACTCCTTCACTAACTGGTTGGAGTTCAACCTTCTGACTTAACGTCTACATGGAGGGCCTGCTTTATAAAAATAATCTTAAACTGCCAGAAATTTTCCAAACACCTCATTCGTATTTGCTGGGCAAAAATTCAAAATATACCTATTCCTCCTTAGTGATTAAGATTTGATAACTTATTGTTATTTCAGAGTATTGTAAGATTCAATAAAAAAAAAGAATCTGTTAAAAAAAATATACAGGCATAAAACTAAATATTTAATACGTAACAACTTTCAAGTTTGAAAGAATTTTTTTATTAGAAAATAACACTAATCCCTAAACAAAGTAAAAATATTATGAACTCTTAGTTTTAAGACAACAATTTCCAGCTACAAAACTATTTTATATTAAATTCAAACCGAATTCTACTTAATTGAAACCTTCAAATGCTCCTCCGATAAAAGAGTATGGCAACTATTATCTATTGATATCTATAATATATCTATTGACATTTTGATGGTATATTGTGGTGACGTCTATTTGTCAAGGGCTTTTATACAAAATGGGCGTTTACGCACCATTAAATAATTTTTACGTCATTGCGTAGACAAATCGTCGACAATGTCGACTACTCGTAAACAATGTCGACTATTCGTAAACAATGTCGACTACTCGTCAACAACCACATGTCATTCCACCAGTAGGATTGAATGATCCTCATACATTTTCTTCAACTTATATTTACGGAGATTCTACCTAGGGATGGCAAACCGGTTTTCGATTTACCGATTAACCGGATAATTTTGCCAAAATTTGACTATTCGAATAACCGGGTAACGAACTCGAATAGTATTATTTTTAAATATATGTTTATTTTATAATTTCACAAGTATTAAAATTAAAAAAAAAATCGTGTCAAGACATCGCTATATTTAATATAATTTGGTAAAGAAGGAGATAATCACGTCTAAATGTATGTTATATTATTACAAATTATGAGTTGCTCCATAGGCGTTTTAACATAATTAACTAAAGCCGACTGCACGAGTGCGAGCGAAAATTTATAATTTTTGATCCGCACGCTTAACCAATCAAAACGCTTGAAAATATTTCTCCTTATTTTTTTCGATATAAAATTCCCCTGCGAATTATAATATTTTTATCTTTGCGCTACTTGGTCCGCATACGACCAATCCACAGATATAAAATATTTTGCTTAAAAAGTAAATGAGCAACCTTTTTGCTATTTTATGACAAGTATTTGTCATGAAATTTTTTTTTGTTTTTGGCTTGTGTTCGCCAAATTTTCATAAATGAAGGGAATAAAAATATCTTTCAGACTGTGAGTGCGGGCTAAAACTACAACAAAAACAAAACAAAAAATCAACTGTTACTCTTCGAGTTATTGATTCTTTCTTTTTTTTTGTATGAGTATTATCAGTAGTATCAGTAACGGAAAATAATTGTTCTTCATAGTTGGCGTATTTATCAGAAGTAATTAAAGTAGGGTTGGCTTTAAAGAAAACTAAAAAAAAAAGATTTGCATAAAACCGATTCAGATTACAATTACTACTGACATAAAAGCCAACTATGATGAACAATTATTTTCCGTTACTGGAAATTCACAAGCAAATATTGTTGAAACCAAAATTGGCCTCTAATATTTTATTTTCAAAGCTAAGGGGCTTTGCCAAAGCAAAATAGCTAGTGTTATTTTTTATTCAGTTGATTGACGTGGTTATTTATTTAAAAAAAGGTGTATTCCAGAATGCCTTTTCTATAAGAATTTCGGTATTTTTATGACTATTTTCACTATTATTAAGTTTTCCTAAGATTAAATTACGGTAAGTTAAAATAGTTTAAATTATGCAAACAGTCATACAAAATTAGAACTAAAAACATTAAAATTTGAATTTTAGCCCTTGAACCATGTTCCTAATGAGAAGTTAGGAAGTTGCCAAACCAACTTGCTCTTATTAACCATTTCAAGGCATGAAATTATACTAAATAAAGTTTCGAATAATGATTCAGAATTGGAATACATGCCAAGTTCTTCGAAACAACCAAAATTGGAACAATCAAGTTTATTGAGCTTTATGAAAAGAGAGAGTTTGGCAAGTATTCTGTCCCGATGTGTGGAAGAAAGGTTCTCTATAAACTCAATTGCTCAATCAGTTGCCATAAGAGGATTTGTAGAATATCGAGGATTTAAAAAACCTTAATCCAGGAATACAGTATCGAAATATATTTACTCATTTTACTATGAAAAGAAAGACGAACTCAAGCAATATCTCATAGCAAGGTGGATTGACATCAGTTTAAATAAATACTTAAAAATTACTATTTTCGACGAAACCCCTTATGTTTTAGGAATCGTACCAATTGCAGATTTTTGTGATGCTGCAAGACTACAGTTGCTGGTAGAACAAAAATTAAAGGCATTTGATCTTGAATAGCAGACTAGTTGGTTCGACACATGACGGAGTTTCGATAATACAGAAATACGGACGTTATATTTCGTCCGTAGTCAGAGTCGCAATTATATTATAACCATGCCATTCATCTAGCCGTAATTGATACATTTTATAAAACTAATGTTACAGATGAAAATGATAATGGTGATGTACGCATGTGAATGAAGACGAGTAACATTGTGATGAATCAGATGAAGCCAAGTGAGATTAAAAACAGCTTTCTCTCAGGGGCGGTATGTTGTACCATCACTTCGAATCGAAATTCGTAAAAAGTCGAATGGCGGTATGTTGTATTATTTTCGAAAAGCAAAAATGATACAACTTTCACTTTTCCGATTCGACTTTTTTCGAATTCGACTTTTTTCGATTCGAAGTGATGGTACAGCATACCGCCCCAGATAACAATATTCAATTCGAGGATATGGATGAGAGTGTTTTAAATATAGGTATTTTTAATGCCAACATAAGAAATGTAATTCAGAGGTCAGATAAATCATAAAAATATTTCGAAGATCTACAGTTAAAAATAATATTTTACAACAATACGTCATTATTTTACAACAATATGTTTCCTATCAGATGAAAATATATTACAGTTAAACTATGTGGTAAAAATTATAAAACCAGTAGAAGTGGCGGTAAAAGAATTGAGTAAAAATGCGGTCACTCTATTAACAGCTGATGGTGTTTTCAAATTTTTATTTGGTGAACTTCAGGAAATCCTTCAGGAATACCTTGATTTTCTTAAAATATTATTTCTTGCAAAAAAAGAAAAAACAAGTATATTTTTATTTTAAAAATTTAAATAGATAAAAACTATCAAATACTGATATTTATTTTTTACTTTTGTTATTTTATTTTATTGTAATGTTTTAAATGAAGATTTGTGAATTACAAACATATTTTTAATCGGTTAACCGGTACTTTTGTGCATTTACTTTTCGATACCCGGTTAGTAAAAAAAGTCGAATAATTGTCATCTCCAAATTCTATCTAATGAAAACTATTAATACTAAAAAATATTAAAAAATTGAAGGTTAGTTTATAGAATTTATATATACATGTATCTATTGTTTCTAATTTGTATGTAAATTTATTATTTAAAACCAATTCATAGCTAATTAATTTTACAATATTTACGACCAGTCTTCTGAACTATCTTGTATTTAATTATGTCTACAAATCAAGAATTTACGTATCCACCTACTGGTACATAAATATATATCGTATTTTCTTAAGATTTAGATTTTTATAGCAGCACACAGATGGATATAGTAATGAAAAATTCAGGATACTCCAAAATTACATCCAATTCATCACAAAAGGGGTTACGACAGTTACAGATGGGTTTCATTCAAATTAAAATACAAAACTTGAAACAAACTTGTGCGTAAATGCGTTTGATGTGTGTGGGAATAACGAATACGAAGTTCGATAGAATGACGGGATTGAAATATGGCCCAAAATCAATATGAAAACAATTTGAAATAATTAGAGCAATCAATCAATGTAATTTTATCCCGTTATATCGCTGGGGTGTATACCGATATATACAAGGTATATTAAAGGTGAATATCATGAATTTATATCGTACGTAAATTTATACGTATATGTCAATCATTTCTGCGCTCCAGTGAAATGGTATACTACACATATGCGGATATATATAAAAATATTTTATTTGAGGGTCTCGAACGATCAGAATTTGATATGCTGAATTCAATTTTTATTTCCATGTTATGGTTTTTTTCTCTCAGGAGAGTTAACAATGAATTTAATTTTAACTGTATATATATAAAGTATTAAGTTATTTATTTCCTCCCATCTACACACACACACACAAAGATGTCACAACTTTTTTTTTAGCTCGGTTCTAGGTACGTACCGCTTCCAGAACAGCAATCCAGTATATAAATTACATAATTAAAATTATTTTTTTTAGATAACAGAAGAAAAGCCATTTTTCATCGCAGCTTATTATTTAGCACTTTGACTATACTCGTATACCATATACACTCTTGCCGCAGAGGGAAAATATTTTTTATATTTTCACAACAACAGTTAAATTAATGAGATTTTTATTTTTTATATTATTTTTCAGCAAAATTGATAATAAATTTTATCTTGAAATTATTAAGACAGTAAACTATTTCTCTAGTAATATAATAAACTTTTCTGTTTTTATCAAAAGTGTGATAAATATCTTTTCAATGGAATTCTAATTCTCTATATATTCACAATTTTTTATTGTTTTTATTTTTATTGTGCAGATTAAAAATTTGTATAACTTTAAAAATGATTTAATTAAAGTATTAGATTTTATCAAAATTAAATGGGGGTTGCTTTTCCATGTTTTCGGTTACGACACAACCAACGAGTTGTTTTTTGTATGATATAACCAAAACCCTAGAGCTTTTCTGAGTTTTAGAAATAAGAATCTAGTTTTAAAGGGTAAACAGACCAAAAATACACAAAAGGTTTGTGGTTATTGTTAAAAAGCTTTTCAATTAACTTAATATTGTCTTTTGTAAACAGCAACTAGTAATTTACAGATAGCACTATAGTTACACATGCACACTGACTCTTTTAAATTTTTGATTCTCATGTCTATGAACAACATGATTTAAAGTGTTACTTTGCTCCATTTTATATCATATATGATATGTCCGTTAAATTAGTGTAAAACTTTAATACTAAAAGAAAAAGTAAAAGAAAATTTTGGGTGTTTTCAACTGTAGTGGCACTATTCTGGTAATTCCATCATTATTCTGGGAATTGGGAACTAGGATAGAGTTTATTTGTAATTTCTGTTCAAATATTTTTTTTGCTGCCTACTGAGGAAGAAAGTTTCATGTATATACAGTGATTCAAACAATTGTCCCAATATTGTTAACATATAAATAATATTGTTTTTATTTTGTTTGTTTACCTCACTCTCAAGGTAATGTATTTCTCATTTTTTTTATAGAAAGACAAAAATCATAGTACACAAAAGAGAAGAAAAGAGATGATACCATTTGGTTTTTGTTATTTTTTTCCTCCTTTCGTTCGTTAACTGCAATCGGGACAATTTATTGTTTTACAATTTTTCCACTTAATAGGCCCCTTACACGTTCAATATTATTGCGCAATATTGAGCATTGCACAATAAAATTGATTAAGAAATTTTAAATTCGTCTGTATTAATTACTTTAAAGATTTTCGGCTTTTTTATAGACAAATATTATTTTCTATGACATTCACATTGATTGAGATCTTTCGGGCCACCAAAAAATGAGGTCATTTACTTACAATACTCTACTAAAAAGAAGTAGAAAATTCACTCAACCCCCCATTAACCCCAAGGGTATTTGTGTGTACAGAGCCACACAACCCTTTACAAAAAATTTTCTACTTCTTTTTAGTAGAGTATTGTAAGTAAATGACCTCATTTTTTGGTGGCCCGAAAGGTCTCAATCAATGTGAATGTCATAGAAAATAATATTTGTCTATAAAAAAGCCGAAAATCTTTAAAATAAAATTGATCATGTAAGGATAATATTGTAGGTTTGCACAATATATTGTGTAAAATTAAATTTTTTTAATATTTATTGAAGTTTGGGCAATATATTGTGTAGTGTGAAGCCAATATTGTGCAATATATTATATCGGTTGTTAAAGATTCGTTTTATTTTTTGTAATTTCTATACAGCAAAATATCTGAAAGGAAAAAATATAATTCTAATAAAGCGGAAGAATAGGAATTTATAATAAAATGCATCGAGGTAAGAGACATTATTACATATTTAAATGCGTAATAAGGAAAATTTGTGCAATAATATTGAGCAGTCTTTAGGCTAAAAAAATTTTTGCGCATTATTTAGCACAATAATATTGCGCAATAATATTGAACGTGTAAGGGGCCTATAAGGGCTGTTTGTTTTAAATTGCGTAAATTTTTTTTTCGATAATTGGTTTTTTTGTTTAAGTTTTAACACTAGTCTTTGCAATACGTGAGTAGTTATAATTATATTACAGTAGAATCTCGATGTAACGTACGGTCAAAGGACGGAACCTTTCGTACGTTATATCCAAGGATACGTTATAACAAAACAAAAAAAAAAATTATTTGTATTTCAAACTATGTATTTATTACATTTGATACGGACACCTATAAATTCATGTACATAAATATATGTATGTAGTTTCTTATTATTAAAAATTAAATGTTTAATTCAAGCGTAATTTTAATCTAACTGTCGTTTATGTAAAATCAAAACTGCTTAGTAACAGAGAAATTTGGCATCAACTTAGCTTTTAAAGTTGACTCTAAACGAAAATATTGAGGACGACTTTAAAAGCTAAGTTAATCTTGCCCATTGTGTTTAAGTTTTCTAAAAATCGGTTATTTTTGGCTGTTTCATCTTATTTAAATTTAAAATGTTTATTTTTTTCTCAAGCGAAAATAACTTCTGCAACTCTTCCTCAGAATTGTTTTGATCCATTATGCATTTTTTACAAATTGTTAACACCTTTTCAAATTCTTGAAAAGTTGGTGGGGGTTCGGTTTCCTCATCACTTTCATCCGACAATTCAAGTTCGAGGTTTTCATTTCCGCCTTCATTAATAGAATCCACAATATCCGCATCGCTAATCTGTGCTGCAACCGGCAAATTATTGTCTAAATCAACATAATCGTTGAACGGCGTGCCGGAGGAAATCGATGAATTACTTCATTCTAAAGTGATATCGTCAACGACATCAATAATATCATCATCGATATTACTACCTAGCCTTAGGTTCCAAGATTTTCGAAAACAGTTTGCAATTGTGTTAACTGTAACTAAATCCCATGCCATTTTTGTAAAATTTACTGCATCGAGCAGTGTGATTTTGTTTTCTTCTTGATTTTCCATGTTTTGAATCATTTTTCGTACCAGTAGTGTACGATACCATACTTTAAAATTTCGGTTAATTCCTTGGTCGATTGGCTGGCCAATTGAGGTTACATTAGCAGGTAAATATTCAATGGTTACCGATTTTAAGCCGGGCAACGGAATATGTGCAGGGCAATTGTCAACAACAAGCAAAAATTTTCGATTTTGTAAAGTAAATGTTTGGTCGAGTTTTCTGATGTAGGCGTCCCACTCCGCACCATTCATCCAGGCATGTTTGCTTTATGCAAAACTGGCAAGGTTCTTATATTTTTAAAGCATCGGGGCTTAGAACTCTTCCCAATAACCAATACTGGTAACTTTTCAGTCCCATTTAAATTTGCTCCTAAGAGGACTGTGATGCGTTCTTTGCTTAGTTTTCCGCCCGCACAATCATCGTTTTTTAGGCACATTGTTCGATTTGGCATAAGCTTAAAAAATAACCCTGTCTCGTCACAGTTAAGGATATCCTCATCTTTGAATTTTCTTCGGAACCCGGGAAGTTTGTCTTCAATTCAGTTTGAAAGCTTGCTAACATCGGCCGATGACTTTTCACCTACCACCATTTTAAAAGAAACAGATTGTCTCTGTTTAAAGCGATCAAACTCCCCATCGCTTACCTTAAAGTTACGAATTTTCATTGTTTCTGCAAACTGCTTAGCCTTTTCTTTGAGCAAAGACCAGCTAATATTTATGTTATTCTGTCTGTGAACAGATAACCATTTGATGAGAACTTTTTCGAGGTCTTCATATTTTCCTTTCCGCATTTTCATTCGCGATCTTACAAAAGACGAATTTTCTATTGAGTTACGATTTTTAACGATATCACCTACTGACCCTTTACTGCATCCAAACATTTGAGCAACATCACTGTAACTTTTTTTGTTGTTATCGATTTCCCTTAAAATTTTTAATTTTGTCTCAATAGAAATGGCATTTCTTTTAGATTTATTTACGTTTGGCATTTCGCTGAAATTATTGAAGTTAGTCAAATTAATTAGCTATGCTAATTTAAATGTTTGTTACTGTATGAAAAACAAACTTACCAAATTTAATTTCAGTTTAACTTTATTTTTAATCGCAAACTATTTTAATGCACCTTATTTTTCAACAGACACGTGCTAACTGAATAAATTAGTGACCTTACTAACAAAAGTCCCGTTAATTTTCTAAAAAAATTGTATCCGTAGTCGAACCAAAAGTTTTCAATCTCACCTAAATAACGTATTAATGTGCTATTATGTATGTATATATCATGATTTATGTTTCTACTAGCATAAAGTTTGGTTGTATGTACATATTTTAGATCGTCGTACGTTATTTCTAGAGAGTAATAGGTAGATCATTTCATGGAGAAATACATATATTCGTACGTTTTATCCTTATATCGACGATCATTATATCGAAAGAAAATTTAATGAAAATTTGTCTGTAACTGCAGAATTTTGTAGATTCGTACGTTATAAAGTGGGCGTTATATCGCGTGTACGTTATAACGCGATTCTTGTATTTGAATTAGTTACTATTTTTTTTTTGATTATTTTAGCACGAGACGGATATCACAAGAAACAACAGAAAATATTATTTTTTGGGACCAGAAAGGCATGTCTTGTCGTGAAATTGTGAAGAAGTTTGGTGTCGGTCGTTCAAGTGTCGATCGAGTGCTAAGGTTGTATTTACCTGGTAAAGAAAATGTTAAATCAGGTCGAAAAGCTCTTATTTCCCCTGGACAAAACCGACGCATACGAAGAATTATTCAATCGGGTCAGATGGACAATGCTGTACAGGTTCACAGACACCTTGTGGAAACAAATTCATGGATGTTATGAAAAAGTTTGCAATAGCCTGCGCAAGGGAGGGTTTAGAGCAAAACTAGAAACTAAAAAACCTCTTTTAACGGAACGGCACAAAATCTACGTTTAGAATATGCTAAAATATTTCGTGATTGAATTTTGGAAGATTGGGATAATGTCGTATTCACAGATGAATCAAAAATTAATAAATACGGTTCAGATGGTAGACACTATGGATGTTGAGGAAGCCAAGTAAAAAGTGGACAGAAAGGTGTTTAGAAAAAATAATAAAGTTTAGCGGCGGAAATATAATGGTACGGGGATGCATGAACAGTTGTAAACTAGGGAAGTTACATTTAATATCATCTCGGCTGGTTTCGTTTGGCGATGTTTGGGGCAACAAAGGTGGAAATTATATTCCAACAGGACAATGACCCAAGCATAAATCTACGATTGCTATGAACTGGTTCAAAAATAATAAAGGCATTGTACTGGATTGGCCTCCACAATCTCCACAATCACTAGACCTAAACATAATTGAATATGTTTGGAAAATTGTTAAAAAACAGTTAAGCCTTTTTACCACTGAACCCAATAATGTTCAAGAATTGTGGGAAAGGACTGAAAGTGTGTGGTACAACATTAAGGCATCCGAATTACTGAATATTTTCAACAGTCTACCAAAAAGAATAGAAGCCTGTATTAAAGCTAAAGGTGGCTATATTAGAAAATAATTAATTTTGTCTCTGCGACACTTTAAAATATTTATAACAAAGTATGGTCTCAATGAGGTTTAGTTCCTATTACAGAAGAATTTTATATTTATTGTTTATTTTTTTTTTTAAAGTATGAAATAGACTATGAATTTAACACAATCAATCAAAATAATTTTATTTATTATTTTATCTTGTAAAAAAATTAAACAACTTCCAAATTTCAAAACATTGGGACAATTGTTTGAGTCACTGTATTTATAAATTTGGAATAATTTTTCCATATCTAAATTGGCAGGGAAATTTATTCCCAGTTTAATTTTATTTTCAAAAAAATTAACACTAACTTTTTACCTCAGTATGCTAGAAAAAATTGTTTACACGGGGTCTACACTATGCAAAATCACTGAGATTTACTCTCATGAAATTTTATATATGTGTCTGTTTTTATCAATATATTGATAAATATTTGTCGAAAAAATATCATAACCTCTGTTTCTGTTTGCTCTAATGATAATTTTTTCAAATGTTAAACAAAATTCGGGATATAACGTGTAAAAAGATAAGTCTCTGAAGTTAGCCCGAAATCGATTTTTTTGGTTGTTGTCTTAGATAAGAGTAGTCATCCCGAAAAAGTGTAAATAGTAAAAAATGACTCCCTGAATGAAAAAAGGCTGAAATTAAAAAGGTGGACTTAAGAATGGTGTTTTTATATGAAAAATTGGACCTTTTTTAAGTCATACTTTTAACAAATTTTCTGACTTAGCAAAGGTGTTTTACAAAAACAAATTTAATTTCAAAATGACACAAGAAAATGCATATTTTATTTCACATTATAAACATAAAATTTACATTTACTTTTAATACTCATAAAATTGCATGCGTAATTTCACGTTTTTAAGAAAATGGATTCTTGTTTTTTTTTTGTTACAGTTTTTTGTTGTATTGCAGAGAAAGATAAAAAACATGCATTTCACAAATTTCATTTGTGAATTATTATTTGTGAAGTAACGAATGCATTAATTGAAAATTTGTAATTTTCATTTTGCACTAAAAGCCCGATTATCCGGCATCCAATTAACCGGAACACTCGGTTAACCGGAATTTTAATTTTTACGATTTTTTTTTGCATTTTTCTCTTTCTTTTCTCTTTCATATGCATTTTTAATTCATATTGAAATTTACAATTGTTTTTTGAATTTTTCAGTTTTTTGACATTTTCATTAATGAAAGCATTAGTGGAAAATTTTGAATGGCTTTCATTTTCAAAAAACAGTAAAAGCCCAATTATACGGCATCCAATTAACCGGAACACTCAGTTAACCAGAATTTTAACTTTTTGGAATAGTTGTTTGCTCTTTTCTTTTTCAGAAAGGAAATTGTTTTTTTTATTATTCAGTTCATTCACATATTATGTATACGAGTACACCCATACGAGTACCCAATATTTAATAATATATATATTCAATATTTCCCTAACCCTAGTTGGGGTACGACTTTACACATTCAATTCAAATAGAATAATGCATAAAACAGAAAAAACTAAAGGAAAGTAGATTTTCTATGAATCCCGGTAATAATAAAAAAAAAAATATGCCTTGTGAAAAAGAAAGAAGTAAAAGAAAATCCTAAAAAATTCCGGTTAACTGAGTGTTCCGGCAATTGGATGCAGGATAATTGGGCTTTTACTGTTTTATGAAAATGAAAGCTTTTCAAAATTTTCAACTAATGCTTTCATAATGAAAAGGTGCAAAAAAATTGCAAATTTCAAAATGAATTAAAAAATGCATATGAAAGAGAAAAGAAAGAGAAAAATGCAAAAAAAATCATAAAAATTCAAATTCCGGTTAGCTGAGTGTTCCGGTTAATTGGATGCCGGATAATAGGGCTTTTGCTGTACAGTGAAAATCCACTAAGCCGGTATCTGACGGGACCAATAATTTTTCCGGCTTTCAGGAGTTTTCCGTGTTTCGCAACTTTTTTTTTTTTTAAAACAAATTTTATGTTTTTCAAAAGAAAAATGCCCACAAACTTTATTTCAAAAAATTCATTTATTGGTATTTTATAACATTTAAAATAAATATCTAGCGTCTCTCGTCTTTTTACAATGTTCGCACTTTATTCTAAAAATAAAAATAATTAATAGGTACGAGTACATAATATGTACATATACATATTAAGTATAATTTATAGCAATATTTATGTGCAACTATGAACGAATATGTACATAATTAAGATTTTATCTTTAGTCAAAATGTATTTTTGACATTTGATATTTGTATGTACAAGTTGCTAATTGCCCCTTAAATTATGCAATTTGCGCTTCTTAGGGTTTCAAAAATAAAAATTTGTACTAGGCAGCGAATTTACGTCCGTGTCTCGGGATTTTTCGCCTTAAAGGTTAAAATAACTTCGAAATTAATTTGACGGGGATATTATTAGATTTTTTATCCGTCTCTGGAAAGTTTTCGCGATAAGTGATTTCCGGCTCTCGGGATTTTCACTGTAATATGAAAATTAAAGCAATTCAAAATTTTCAACTAATGCTTTCATTAATGAAAATGTGCAAGGAACAATTGCAAATTTCAAAATGAATTAAAAAATGCATATGAAAGACAAAAAAGCAAAAAAAAAATCGCAAAATTAAAATTCCGGTTAACTGAGTGTTCCGGTTAATTGGATGCAGGATAATCGGGCTTTTACTGTAATATGAAAATTAAAGCCATTCAAAGTTTTCAACTAATGCTTTCATTAATGGAAATTTGCAAAAAAAAAATTGCAAATTTCAAAATGAATTAAAAAATGCATATGAAAGAGAAAAGAAAGAGAAAAATTCAAAAAAAGAATCCTAAAAATTCAAATTCCGGTTAGCTGAGTGTTCCGGTTAATTGGATGCCAGATAATAGAGCTTTTACTGTAATATGAAAATTAAGGCCATTCAAAATTTTCAACTACTACTACTTCAACTACTTTATTAATGAAAATGTGCAAGGAACAATTGCAAATTTCAAAATGAATTAAAAAATGCATTTGAAAGAGAAAAAACAAAAAGAAATCGTAAAATTAAAATTTCCATTAACTGAGTGTTCCGGTTAATTGGATGCTGTATAATCGGGCTTTTACTGTAATATGAAAATTAAAGCCATTCAAAATTTTCAACTAATGCTTTCATTAATGGAAATGTTCAAAAAAAAAATGCAAATTTCAAAATGAACTAAAAAATGCATATGAAAGAGAAAAGAAAGAGAAAAATTAAAAAAAAAATCCTAAAAATTCAAATTCCGGTTAGCTGAGTGTTCCGGTTAATTGGATGCCAGATAATAGAGCTTTTACTGTAATATGAAAATTAAGGGCATTCAAAATTTTCAACTACTACTTCAACTACTATCTTCAACTACTTTATTTATGAAAATGTAAATTTATTTTGCAAATTACAAAATGAATTTAAAAATGCATATGAAAGAGAAAAAAGCAAAAAAAAATCGTAAAATTAATATTCCGGTTAACTGAGTGTTCCTGTTAATTGGATGCAGGATAATCGGGCTTTTACTGTAAAATGAAAATTAAAAATTTTCAACTAATACTTTCATTAATGAAAATGTGCAAAAAACAATTGCAAATTTCAAAATGTGGTAGAAATATCGCAATAAATTAATTTATTCGAATTAAAAGAAACCGGAAATTTCTCAAATTTGAGAACAGAGTTACTCCTTAAAAAACCGGACAAGTGGTGCAGTGGTTAAAGCTTCGGCACTTGGACCGGGAGGTACTGGGTTCGAATCCCATCAGAGGCCAGATGCAAATCGAATTTTCATCATCAACTACAATCGGTGATGTTAATAAACACAACTGAGACCCTCTGATGGAGTGCAGAATTCAGCGCCGACCCACTGTCCATGCCAATGTACAGGTTGACATGGAACTTGCAAAGTGCAGGTGGTATACTGTAGTTGTGTGAGTAGGTGAATAGGTGAATGGGTTAATGATGTGGCATGAATGCATGGTATCAAAATGGGCCAAAAATGGCCTAAGTGTAAACCACTGAAACCTGAAGTACTCCTTAAAATTTCTTGAAGTTCCTCGTCATCGGCCTGAGCATCTGCGACTGCGATGATAGCATAATCAACACTTTTCGGAATAGAAATTTGATTAATGCGTGAAATAGAATCCGCGACAACGTTATCCAGACCAGCAATGTGCTGAATATCGGTCGTGAATTGACCAATGAAATCTAAGTATCGTAATTGACGAGGAGATGCTTCTTCTGATTTCTGATTCCTGTTCCCAAGTGTCAAGCCATGCATCAGATAATTCAGTTTGGTTTTTTAGATTCCCCAAGTACCCGAATCACCTCCGCTTTGAATGAAGTCTAAGGTATATTACCCTTCGGACTAGTGATAACTTATGCGAATGTATCACGAAGAGTGGTTCCAGGGCTCCCACCGCATGAGCATATTTAGTAGACTCAACCGTGATATCTGCCAAAGCGAACTGCTGCTCGAGTATCTCAAAACACACATTAGTGTTTTAAGAGTGCAGCGGCTGTGGGGGTTTGAAAGCCACTCGAGCGACAGTGCCAGCACCAGCAAAAAAATTAACATTTGGTGGCGGAGTCTTGTTGAACCACTGCTTCATGCCGCTGATGTCTGTATCATTCGTCGATGCTAAGGAAGTAGATGGATCGTTCACCTTGCACGACACGCCAAAACAGGAAAGCAAAAATTAAAAAGAATACCGAAAACACGAATGCCGAAAAGCGAAATACATTTTAATAATAAATTTAAAAATAAAACACTTATTTTTTGAACAGAAAACTTTTTATTAATACTAGCACCGTAAATAATTAATTGGGTACTTACAATTCTGTTTCATTTATCCAATTAGCAGCGATGCAGAGACACGTTATTTAAAGTGTCACCTCGGTCCGGGTTTTGACAGACCGGATATAAATCACGACCGTATTGAACGTGGCCGTAATTGAAAGCGGCCGTAATTTTAGTTATTGCTGCGACTGTAGGTTATTTTGGTGTCCGCGATCACGTCGGGGTCACCAATTATGGTAGTTTATAGCTTCACCAAGCTTTAACATATATTTATACACACACACTATTTGTATTTAAGGATACTTAACTATTATATTTATTTTTTATAATTACTTTTATTTTTATCATTACATTTTCTTTGAACGACAAAACAAAAAAACTGACAAAACTATTTTTTTGTTATTTACAAAGGCTTACTACGGAAAGAAAAATTTTACAAAAAGTTGGTTTATACCCAACTAACCATTTAGGTGCTAGTCAATTTAAATTAATTATAACGAATTTCGAGACAGACGCCACAACTTTTTTACGTTTAATAAAATTGAATATCGTGCAGTGATAAAAATTTTATTTTTGGAAGGTGTAGCACCAAAACAAATTCATGGACGATTGTTAGAAGTGTATAAAGACTCTTCACCTTCAATTAAAACAGCAGAAAGATGAGCTGCTACCAGAAATCGTTGCAAAAATACAGCATATGGTTTTTGAAGATCCTTGATTAACCGAGAGAGATTTAGTAGAAGACCTACGGATCTTATTAGGCAGTTTGAGTAATATTTTGACTGAAGTTTTGTGTTTCAGAAAGCTGGTGTGCACAATGGGTGCCGCATTCGATACCAATGGTAAAAAACGGATTCGAATGCGACTTTGTCAGGAACATTTGTAGCGTGCTAGCAAAGATAAAAATGTTTATGTGCGTCGTTTCATCACTATGGATGAGGCTTGGGCCTGAATCAAAACGAGATCCTATAAGGAGTGGTGTGAACCCCGTATTTCGGCTCCGAAGCAAGTTAAGATTTTTTGGTGTTCAAACGGAATTTTGTTTGTGGATAACATCCAAATTGGTAAAACAATATTTTTGTAACATTTTGGATCAGCTGGATGTAAAAATTCGAGATAAAAGATCTGATTTACAGAAGAAAAAAATAATTTTTCATCAAGAAAAAACTATCGCGAAAATCAGTGAATTAAAATACGGATTGTGCAATATGAGCGCCCATCCGGAGAACTCCTAAACGTATTATCTAGAAATCAGAACTCCGTGAAATCGTTTCCTTGCATTCAAAAAGTCTAATCCGCTAAATTTTATCGGAAATGGCCAAGCCCAATACAATGTTAACAGAAGGCTTCAAGTCTCTCATCCCCCAACGGAAGCCCCTCTAAATGAATTTTCCCGAAATGAAAACCTATCACAATTGGTTTCTGGTACTCGAAAACGGTCTTCCACCAATTATTACAGAAATCTTGCAAGCCGAAAAAAAATTAAAGAAGAGAACCAGGCCCACCGGAACACCCTCTAAACGAACTTTCCTGAAATTAGTACCCATCGCAATCATTTCCTAACCCTCAAAATCCGTGCCTCACCAATTTTTAGAAAAATCTCGACTAATCACAATCGATCCCTGGCAATTGCAATTACCTTTTGCACCAATTTTATCAGAATCATGCAAATCAACAAAAAATTAAGAAAAGGGACCCGAGTCCCACTGGATGGCTTTATAAATGATTTTTTCCGAAATCAAGCTATCACGATTGATTCCTGGTACTCGAAAAACTCTTGTCAACAGAATATTGTTAATCAAAATCGTTTCAACTGAGAAAACAAAATAAGAAAAAGGAAACTGGGCCTCACTGAGAACCTCTTGAACGAACTTTCATGAAATTAAGACACATCGAAATTGTTTTCTGGTACTCGAAACCCTTCTTTTAGCAATTTTCAGAAAATCGTTAAAGCGGTTTCAGAAATCCTACTTATATAGATATATAAACATAAACATTTATAAATACAGGGTGCGACATCTTTTGGTTCGTTTTTGAACTAGTGGATATTTCGCCACTCATACCTGTAATGCTATCTGTGAAGTGACAAAAATTTTGTATGAGCAAAATGAGTCGATTTTTAATGTAGTGCGTGATTTGCCGAAAATTGCGTGAAAAATTCGGTAGAAATGAAACGCCAACTGAGAACATTGTGAAGAAATTGGTGAATAAAGTTAATCTGACTGGAATGTTAATTGACAATACACACTGCATCTGAAAGTAGCAGTGCGTCCAAATCCGAGCTCCTCAACCCGCCATTGTTCACAAGAATTTAACATCAGCGATAGAACTTTCCGGATAATGTTATACAAAGACCTGTATAGGCCGATTCTCGCTTGGCAGATGCATATTTTTACTAAAAAATCATCTTTTCCAAATAAGCTCATTTCCACCTCGGTGGTTATGTGAACAAGCAAAATTGCTGTATTTGGGGCACAGAAAATACACACGTGACAATTGAAAAGCCCATACACCCAAAACGAATCACTGTTTGGTGAAGAATATGGTCCAAATGTTTCATAGCACCATTTTTCTTGTATAAAATGAGCATGGAACCACACTAACAGTTAATGGCAACCGTTATCGTTAACAGCTACATATATGTTACATGACATTTTATTTCTTACGATCGAAGAGGAAGATTTGGCTGATATTTGGTTTCAACAAGACAGCACCACTGCTCACATAGCCAACGATATAATTGGCATTATGCATCCTATCTTGGGAAATCGCATTATCAGCCGAAATGTTGATGTCAATTGGCGTTGGAGCTGCGATTTGACTCCGTTGGGCTATCATTTGTGGGGAGCCGTCAAGAAAAAATATTATGCTAATCATCTTGAGACGACTGAACTGCTGATCTAGCCAAAGCAATCATTTGAATGAAAAGTATTCCATTACTAATCGGAAGGTGTACTCTCGAAAAAAAGTACTAATCATTTGAAAATGTTTGTTGCATTTTTAAAACGAACTAAAAGTTGTCATTTCATCATGGAAGACTTACACGAAATGTGTTTCAGTGAACAATTGTGTTCAGCGACGAAGCTCATTTTTGGTTAAATGGATACGTTAATAAGCAAAATTGACGCATCTGGTGTGATGAGCAGCCACATGCAAGAACTGCCATTGCACCCAGAAAAAACACTGTTTGGTGTGGTTTATGGGCAAGTGGAATCATCGGTTCGAATTTTTCAAAGACGATGATGGCCGCAACGTGACCGTTGTCTATCGTTTTCTTGTAAAGGACATTTATTTGAAGGGGTTGTTACAAACAATCTCAAAATTTGACCACATATAAAGAAGAACAATGAATTTCAGATGTGGTTTCGTACCACAATTTCCTATCAACTCGATAAAATAGAAAAATCAATCGAATAAAACTTTTCAAATAAATCACTTATAAGATTAGTAGATTTGCATCACACACGGGTTCTTTGTAAAGAACATAAAATATTAATAACTGCTGGCTTGTATGTACATATACACAAAAAAAATATTGATTTCAGAACTTCCCATACACCCGCAAACGTAATCCTATTCATAAAACATTAATAATCATTAGTCGCTTGTTCATTCCTTATAAAATTTTGGGTATACCAAGAAAAAATAAATCCAAACAAAATAATAATTCTGAAACGTTCGCGTTATGAATTATTCATCACAAAAAAATATGATTTCGTCTTCCACGCGGCATACATCGAACCAGCAGACATACACGACCAGAATAAATAAGCGCACAATCCCTTAATAATAGAGAGTACATAAAAAAACTCACACATACATACCTGTTCCCAAAACCAATTTTCCCTTTTTGCCAAACCAATGATGGTACTTATATATGTGGCACAGCTTCCTAGTCCCAATAATACTCCGGTAAATTTTAACGGTATTGGTAGCGTGACGTACACCAAAAAATTTAGGATGATCGCCCATCCCAATGAATCTCTGCAAAAAAGAAAAACAAATTACAAATATCAAAAATTAGAAAGTGTCTTTGAAACGTATACGAGTAAATACAGGTAAAAATATATCTTGTGGTATATGCGATGGGGTCGTACAGATACGAAAATTAAGTGGTTAGTTATATTGCGTTGGCACAGGACCAAAAATCCTATACAGTCAGACGTAATTCATTTTACTTATTTTTCATTATTTATTGCTCTCGATAGACAGGCCCAAAACCAAAATGGAAAAAATTCCATCTAACATTGTTTATGTATATCCTTATGTAATGATTTATTCCATATATATATATATATGTACAGCCGTATATATAGAGGGTGTTTTATAATTTTTATGGTTATAAAAGAGCAACGCAAATCAGGTACGTACATAGGATCGAGCTTATATGTAAACTTTCTACAATTTTACATGAATTGCTTGGATTTTTCATATCCAAATCCACGTACCATATCCATTTATATCTCGCGAGACGAATTTAACTTTATGGTTTGAAATAATGTTTTTAACATAAGTTGGTATGGTATAATTCAATATCGTATTATACGTTTATAGCTTTAAGAGCTTTTTTAATGTGTTACTCGTTTGTACGTACATAAGAGATTATGTTTCTTCGTATGATTATACTGGCACAAAATAATTCGAATGTTAAAATCTATCCATAAATGTGGTTTAGATTAATTTTATCAAAATCACAATTCTGACGGTTGCATGACAATTTTAACAATTCTGCGCTGCCATTCCAATGTCCATCATTGTTTTCTGTACATACATACTCATGCAGAGATATCGAAAGTTCGAGATATTCTAAATAGCTCTATGTAAAGTATTTTTATGATTTCCATAAAATTTTACGGCTTTCGTAGTGGTTATGATACGGCATCAAATAACAATTGAGTTGGATGGCAAACGATAATTAAGGACAATCAATTAAATATACGAACGAGTATGAGCTTTTTCATTATGCATTCAACAACTGAACTACCATCACAGCTGGCTTTTCTATGTTTTATTAAGCAATATACGAGTAAAACGACTAACGAGTACGAGAATAATAAAAAAAAATTATTACGTGTTAAATTAATTTTACATGAGATAATCAGCGTTTATTTGTTGTAAATAAAATTACAGTTCGATGTCAAGTTTACGAGGAAGACAAGCGTATTGTAAAGAATTATATTCTACACACCCGTAATACTCGCTCGTCGAGTGGTTAAAGTATACACCACCAATCATTTTTAAGCCGAAGGTGTCGTGTTCAAATCAAGTCAAAGTCCATAATTTTTCATGAGAGCGGTTATTGTTGCCGGGGCAAGTATTCCACAAAAAACGAGAGCAATTTGTAAACGACGGGCGATAAGTTACCAATTTATGGCATAGAGAACGTCCACAAATACAATAACAAGCAAGTGATTTACATTTGCAGTGCGAAATGTTAAAGTGAGTTAGTGAACAAGTAGTGTGAGATAAAAAGAGTGGAATTAGTGAATTACAGAGCGCCTTGAAAGAGGTTGCAGAAACAGGCGGGCGAAGATCACGACGGGCGATAAGTTACCAATTTATGGCATAGAGAACGTCCACAAATACAATAACAAGCAAGTGATTTACATTTGCAGTGCGAAATGTTAAAGTGAGCTAGTGAACAAGTAGTGTGAGATAAAAAGAGTGGAATTAGTGAATTACAGAGCGCCTTGAAAGAGGTTGCAGAAACAGGCGGGCGAAGATCACGACAATCAACACTGACACCAGGACCATTAGGAATGATGAACAGAAAGTCCTGGCTTACATCAGGCGTTGTGCTTGGGTATGAGAGATATGAGAGTACCAAATTAGGTTAGCAAGGTTGAAAGGTAGACAAACAAGGTTCAAAAATAGACAAGCAATGGCGCTAAAATAGACTGGTAAGGCGAGCTATTGGCCGAACTCCAATTGGGAAATTTTTCCGAGTTGCGGAAACTACTAAACTCAACGCACTCAATAACTTCAAATTAAAGCGCTTAAAAGAGAACTAAAGTATCTAGAGATGAAATTCGACGGCAATCTCAAGCAGTTTGAAGGACAACCGCCTAGAAACACATACTTCGCAAGCTATTGAAAGCCAGCTAAATAAAACGATTTCAACCAAACTCGTTGCTGGAAACTTAAGAGAAATTCTAAAGCCTCCGAAGGCAAGATTTTATTTGCGAATTTTTACTTGATGGGTCATAACATTATTTCATATGTCGTTTTATTTCTGAATTTTTAATTTCATTATCGTCGTTTGATAAATGCATTTTACTGATGGCATTGCCATCTGTATTATGACATTAATATTAAAATTGTAGTGAAGTGTGTGTGGGCCTTAATATTCTGTTTTATGTTTTTACCCACCTTATTGTATTACATAAACGTCGAATGATTTTGAGAGCGAGACCAACGTGTATCTTGTGCAATGGGTGTGTGACGAGTAAGATGTAGGGGAATGTTTTTTTTGGTGGTTTTTTGTTTTGGTACGTGCCATTGATGCGCGGTGTGAAAGAGTTTTCAAGTCACGCGCACAAAATGAAAAACAAAAAGAAGCAAAACGAAAAAATGTTCATCTAGATTTGTTTTGGTGAGTGAATTTTTTTGGTAGTCGAGTTGGGGATTTTGGAAAAAATAGTTCAGTTTTTTCCTTATGAGTAAAGTATGTAGTTGATTTTGAGAAATTAAAAACAAAAAACCGAGTTTTTTTTATTGTGTTTAACAAAACATTTAAATAAATTATATAATTATTCAAATAATTGGCCAGTATCGAACTAATTGGGAACTAATAAATTTGATATAATCAATATATTTGTGTTAGAAGGCCATCATTTTGAGCACTTAATTTAATTAAAAGATGATGCCCACGTCGTTGTTCCTGTGTTACGCTAAAAGTAGTTTTTTTTTTAATCTAAGAAATACAATTTGTTTAAAACTAATTTCAAGTATGTACATTGAAAACGTGTTAATTTTAATGAAAACATATTGCAGAATCGTATATGCATAATGTACTTAGTAGGAGAAATCGAAAAAAAATATAATATCGCCTATTACAGCGCCATCTATCATAAATCGAAAAAAATGTTTCAAGGAAATCCTACGTACTTTTAGCCGTAGAATCCGAATCTGCAATAAAAAATAGGGGTTCCTATCTTATTTTCTAGGTTGCCCTCACCCCCTTACACACAGGGGCGAGGGTCCTAATTTTAGCACTAATGTATTTCCCACGCCCAACGTTTATTATTTTCGGTTTAAGGCGGAAAGACGCCCAATGCCTATTGCAGTTTAAAGCGAACCAACACCCAACGTTTATTATCTTCGGTTTAAGGCGGGAACACGATGAACGTTTATTATTTTTGGTTTAAGGCAAGAAGATACCCAACGTTTATTTCGGTTTAAGGCGACCCAACGCTTATTGTCATTATTTTTTTAAGTGGGAAAACGCCCAACGATTTCTTTTACGGGTGGCAAACCGAGGTTAGTCGTTCTAGTTAAGGACAGAAGGACGCCCATCGCATCGTACAAGGTGAAAGGCACCGCAATTCCCAAGGTCGGCCTCCATGAGGTCCAAAGGTACGATTTTTTTGATTTTTTTTTAAATTTATTTATATTCAATTTTTTCCATTTAAATTTCTATTTTCACAATTTTTAAATTTTTAGGTTTTTTCCAAAACTTCCAATTTTTCTTATTAAATTTAACCTGTAATCGACCGGATAACGGTTGTGGTGCGTGCAACCAGGGTGCACGTTGGTCTCGACCCAACATTTTGAAGCGGTTATTTTATTTTATTTTTAGGTTCTTTTATTTCCATACGGACTTTTATCTTCATTTTATATCAGGCATTTTTATCAGTAATTTCTTCTTTTCTCTCTTTCCTCTTTTTTCCTTTGCTATAAATTTGTTAAATAAACGATAGCATTGCAAATTATCTCCGACATTTCGTTTATTTCTTTCCTCCTCGGTCAGTTTTTTTCTTTGCTTATGATTTCGTCATTATTCCTAATTTCTATGTTTCTCTTCCTGAATCATAAAATGAAGTACTAACTTCCTTTTGGGTCGGTATATTGAGAGGAGGAATTTCCATTTCGTGTCGGTTCCAAAGTTGCAGGCTAGCCTACTCACTCCCCCTCATCCCCTTGGCAAGACATCCACAGTTTCGGAGTGGCGAGTCGAGCATATGTGTCGTCCATTCGGGGACAAGCTGTTGATGTGTGAATTGTGGGAGATCCTCTAGAGGTCTCTGCGGGTGAAGAGAGGTTTGTCTGTTTGAGAAGCGTCCCTACCCTCATACGCAGCTTCGTTGTGGTTGAGCATCGGCCTCTAGGGGTGGATGGGTTATTCGGGGGGTTTCTTCAGCAGACATTGTACTTGTAATTCGGAGGAATCCGGTCGTTCCGGGGTTGTCCACCCACATTATTATTAATTTTATTAACGTTCCTCAAATTTCGGTCGACGGATTCTGGTGTAAATTTAACGTAATTTCAGTTTTTAGTTCGCTTTTTAATTTTTGATTATTCTGTTACTCGATGTAGGCCAGGCCCTATTTGGGAAATCAAATACGATCAATAGAACGACATTTTCAAATCATCGGTATTTAGGAATTCGAAATCGAATTTTATTTAAGCGAAAACGTATAACAAGAAACGATAGAAAATTTCCCTTATCGGGGAATTCGATTACGAGCAATAATTCTACGATCATGAACGAATTTTTATTCGTAGTTAGTTTCGTTCACGAAGGCGAATACAACGAGTAAATTTTTTAAATATAAGTACTTTGATTTTATTTATGCACACGTCATTGAGAAAATAAAAATCTTATAGGAATTTAAAATGTTATTTTGAACAAAAAATTTATTTTATAATTTTTATTTTATATTTAGGACAGCGAAAAATACAGTGCTGGGGAAAAAAATTGGGCAAACATATTTTATTGTAAATTGGAGTCTTTTTTTGCTAAAATTACAAAACTTTTGAAAGTAATTAGCTTATTGTTTCATTTTACATACATGTATGACGTAATTTTTAGAAAAAAATACCTGCAATTTAGGGGCAAACCCCTGAAAAATGCCAAATTTTCAAAATACGTTGATTATATATATATATTTTTTTTGTTTTTTATTGATTTATAGAAGTTTTTACTTTAATATTAATATTTTGTTGGACCGCCATTTGCTTTTATTGCAGCAATACACATTTTTGCAAAGTCGTAGGAGGTATGAATTCCCAAATCGTCATCAACAAGCCTTTAAAAGCTTGAATCGATTCTGAGCGCTTTCTTGCTACTGCTAGCTTCACTATAGACCAAATATTTTCAATGGGATTTAAGTCTGGAGTATAGGGGGGCCAGCTCAACACATCGATACTTGTTTCTTCGTAGTACTTTATACCTTTAAATGAAGAGATAACGACCATAAACCAATTTGACTTTTTGGTTACGTTTATGGAAGGACATCCTGGCTTCACGGGAGGCTACAACCTAGCCGCTGCAGATACGTGTGCAACAGATAAGCGGCTCTGGGATGAAATTGGACAACGAACAAACAGTCATAGGCCGCTAATTCGATCCTCCTATGTTTAGAAAAAAGTTTCAAATAAAAAATATAATTGCAATTAAATGTCAAAATATCGCCAAGATTTAAATTATTATTACAGGTATAATGATTAAAAATAATTTCCCTAGTCTTTATTTGAGAGTAAGTTTTTATTTTCGATCGAATTCCCAAATACCAAATCATTTCCACAACCAACCGCGCACGAGCGCACGACACTCAACTGGCCACATATACACTGGCATTGCGAAAATCGACACTGAAGTTGATTTCCTCTATTAAAAAAATTTTAAAAAGAAAAAACAAAATATTCTCTCTCTTACGTGAAAATATAAAATATATATGTATTGTGATAAATAAAATATTGTAAAATAATAAAATCGAAACGCATATAATACACAAACGTTATTTGCCGTAAAGCTCCTATGAAAGCTGCCACTTCCGGCAGACGGATTTTTACCAAAATCAATGAAATTTCCAAAATTATGGAAAATGCTGACGTTATGAAGACGCTTTTCTTTTCTAACCTATATACAAGAACATATTCTGTATCGCATGCTGAATTCACAAATCAAACCTGGAATGGGACACGCAAGTACATTTATTGTGATGTTTTTACCGGTACTCCAAGACCATACGTTAAGGAAAAGTTTCGGCGAGTAATTTTTGACAGTGTGCATAATTTATCACATCCGAGTATCCGAAAAACGACAGAAATGATAGCAAAAAAGTTCGTTTGGCCTGAAGTTCACAAGGACGTTTTAATTATGGCCAGATAGTGCATAGCATGCAAAAAATCAAAAGTATCGAGAAACGTGAAGTCCCCGGTATTGAAATATACGATTGCAAGTAAGCGTTTCAATGAAATTCATTTGGAGATCATTGGTCCACTACCACCGTCAGAAGGAACTCGGTATTGTATGACATATTCCAAAACCGGATTTGTCGAATTAGAGTTTCATCAAGCATAACGGTCCAGGGTTCATAGTTTGAGTAGGCCCTATTCACATAACTGTCTACGTTTTTGGGTTTTAAACATAAACGGACCACTGCTTATAACCCGGCGTGTAATGATAGAGAATTAGCAACGAATTTTAAAGGCCGCTATAATTCGCCATAGTAATGCACAATGAGTGAGTTGGTATATGGCGAGAGTTTGAGATTACCCGGGGATTTTTTTTGTAAAATCGAAACCAACAACAAACGTGTATGAGTTTGTAGAGCAACTACGAAAATATTTTAGAGGCGTAGAGCCTACTTCGGCAACAAGACATGGTAGCAGTGACATATTCGTCTTCAAAGACCTCAAATCATGCTCACACATTTTTGTAAGAATTGATGCGTTGAAAGGGGCTCTTCAACCACCTTATGAAGTACCGTTTAAGGTCATAGGGCGAGAGCTTAAATATTTTACAGTAAAAATGAGAAATAGAGAAACAAACATTTCCATCAATCGTCTAAAACCTTGTTTTTTAGAGCAATTCGATCCCACCATTGATACATCTTCCGTTATTCCACTAGTGAATTTTCCGAATGTGGTGTTTGTTCCACAGAAAAATAAAGTAACATTCAGTCACAAGTACACTTTTCATCTCAAACAAGATTAGGACAAAGAGCTCACTGGTAGGGGAGTAATGTGGCTTCATAGGAAAAAAATAATAACATCTTCGCAGCGCTGTCCACCGTTTAGAAAATAACTTTTGTACACCGTATATAGGTGAGCGACAGTCATTTTTATCACCACTAAGAAGAACGAGAAATGACGACTAGTTCAACGCTAACCGAATCGACGCATGTTAGTTGTCAAAAGTAATATAAGTAAAAATTTTAGATTAAAAATAGGAAAAGCCTGTGTGTGTAAAAAAAATATAGTAAAATTTTTCTTTTCTCGTGACAATAAACAGTGGACATTTCAACCATAAAATATTAAACATATAGAATTAAATAAAAATAAAGTTAGTCACACTATAAAATATATGTGCCTAATTCCACTATTGGCCGAAGTGATCCAAATATATAGAGCGATCCTCGAGTGTCGGAATTAATTTTTTTCAGTACCAAATATCCAATCCCGGAAAATACACAGTTCATTTTTGCAAGAAAAATAATTAGCACACCCCCATATTCCTCGTAACCTCGTTATTATACCCCTCGATTACTTCAGCGTTAAACGAACATAAAATTTATGAAAACTAAACAGCATAATATTATCCTATGTATGCTATGCTATACTATGATAATACATTGTTCATGTTATAGTTGATGTAAACTCATTTTCCAAATAGATAAACAACAATTTTCAAATTATAAACAGTGGAAAATTATATCTTGCGGCGAAGAATTAATCATCTTGTGTAAAAAGCGTATGGTATGTGGGGTATGGTAGGTAATTTATCTATAGGTATACCTTTCATATGCAGAATGGTTTAGTTACTTTGTGGCATTTGATGATAGCGGAGTACGCATTGGAGTACACTGGTTGAATTCGTAATAATTTAATATCAGTAAATTAGCTACGATTATAGATTCTCATACTAATTTGATTCATTCCCTATAGATTCACACTACTTACACTCAACGAATAAACACTTTTACCTCATTCTCATGATCAGCCAATGTTTAGGCAATGCGAGAGCAACGCAATTCGCGCGATGAGATATTTGCAATCAATCGCGTGCAACCGTTGTAGTATTCAGAATAAGAAGATATTTAGTGGGTGCACCCGTATTTTGAAGCGGAACTCTAAAACCCCGTAAAATTTAAAGGTGTGTATTGTATGAGGCCAAAAACCGTCTTAGAACAGCTTAGTTTGGTGGCTTCTACAATAAAAAAAGGTGGATACCGGGGCCCATATTTCTGAATACGATTCATATCGTCGTACGATACGAAAACGATATACGACGATACGAATATGAATTGGTATTACCCAATACGAACGTACCAAGGATTTTAAATTTTGTAGTATAATAGAGGGAATTTTTTATAGAGAATAGCCTTAGTGAATGACAGTGTAAAGGAAAAAATTTACAAATTTTTGACTTTAAAAATCTAAATGTTACAAATCGTGATGGAAAATTATTATTTTAAAAATAAAAAATGGTTATATGCGATAAATAAATAAATAAAATATGTGATGATGAGGAGAGGGGGGGGGGGTCGTGGGGAACCAATCCATTAAAAAATCTCATTTTTGAATATCATGGAACATTGGAATTTTTCGAAAAGAGTATCTAATGTTATAAAGAGTAACGAAACAAATGAAACATTTTCATCAAAAAATGCGTGGGTTATGCGATTTAAATCGCTTGAATCACTTATACATACACATTTTTAAATACTGTTTCGTTAATTTATCGTTTTCTTTCAACAGTCACGAGTATGACAATATTCGATACAAATAAAATAAAAAAAATTGTGTTTAAGTTTATTGTATAACCCATTTAAACTGCATAACCCACGCATTTTGATGAAAAATTTTCCACTGTTTCGTTACTCTTTATAACATTTACTCTATGCTCTAACATTATTTAATTTAAATTATTTCTATTTTTTCAGGTGTGTTGGAGTTTTGCAGTGTGATTATAACATGCTGTTCTTTATTGTTTTTATAATAAGTTGATTTTAGCTTCCATTTTTAGCTTCCACCACAAAAGTGTTTAAAATCGAGTTAAATGAAACGAACCAAATATTTTAATACTAATTAAATAATGTGTTTAAACAAAGAAAATTATTATCGGAGAAAAAATAAACAATATTTTCAAAAATTTCAAAAAACTCATAAAATTTAAATTACAAAAGTCTACATATAGTAATAAGACCAAAAGGATCATGCTCAGACACACTTAAGAACTAAAATTAATATTTAGTTGGGCCACCATTAGACTCAATAGCAACGCTTAGTCGCCTGGGCATTGATAAGACCAGGCAGTTCTCAGTAACCGCTGTCAAATTTTAATGAATTCCTATTAAAAGTCTTATATTTTCAGAGCCTTAGAGTTCCAGTTCATATTAAATATTTTGTATTGAATTCAGGGGTGGAATCATGAACGCCGGACGGAAAATTTAAACGGTAGTGAAATTTTATATGGAAAACAGCAAAATTTGTACCGGTTTTGTTCCATTGTTTCGCAAAAAAAACACAAATAGCAAGCCAGAAAAAAATAATTCATTCGTCAGCTTTATAGCAATCGAACGAATTTGTAAGGTTTTTTTGAAACAACAGAATAAAACCGGTAGAATTATTACTGCTTTCCATATAAAATTTCTCTACCGTCTAAAATTTCCGTGCGGCGTTCATGATTCCGCCCCAGATCCGATGACTAGGGAGGCGGATGAAATTGTACCGGCACATTGTATAGAAATAATTGTCTTACTGCCATTGCCGTATGTTTTGCATCATTATCTTGATATAATGTACATTGGTTGCCTTATTTCCTAAGCATTCGACGGACCGGTGTGAAGTTTTTAAACAAAAGTTTTTGGACTAAAATTTATGCGAGTGTTGCGAAGTTTTTGGAAGCATTTTTATTTCTTTTGTTTATTTTGTGTTTATTATTTCTGCGCATCTTAAGCTATTATAAAAAATATTTTTTAAATTTTTGTTTTTTTATATTTTTTTATTATGAACATTTTTGTTTTGTTTTATTTTTATTTTTTAAAACCAATATTTCGCCATTTTGCGGCATCATCAGGTGCTACGTTATATTTATATAAATTAAATAAGACACATGTATTAAATTAAATATACATTAAGACGAATAAAATAAAAAAATAAAATTAAATATATTTTATATAATTGTCAACTTGGCATCACGATCATAAAATCGAAATTTTTTCTACTGATATTTTTCGAAACCAGCAGAAAATTTTTGAAATTTTCATGCAAATTAAAAATTCTCAGCAGAAATCAAAGAATTTATGAAAAAGAACAGAAAATGTATGTTTAAACGTTTTGAAGCGATAAAAGTAAATTTTCTTTAAAAATCGATTTGCGTATGTGTGTAAGGACTCTCAAAATATACTAAAATTACCATAATCATCATTATGCAAAAGTGTTAGAAAAATCCCCCTGTAACTACCCTGTGTGTATGTTTTTATGGTAGCTGAGATCATAATCTATATACATGAGCAACATAAGATTCACACCTTTCGTCAGTTGCCTTCCATACATTTTTGAAGTCGGCCAATGTTCATGTTAATTTTCAGAATTTTGTCATAGTTCTGGCATGGGCAAATCTTTCTGGAAAACATATTGGGATCGATGAGAACCGGGCAAAATCTCGATTAGTAATCGTTTGAATTGCAAGAATAGTGTAAATCATAACTCACACGTTTCGGGGCCATATTTGCCCATGCCAGAACTATGGCAAAATTCTAAAAATCATCATGTAAATCGGCATTTGATAGAAGTATCTTAAAAGTATGTTGAGATTGATGAACAATTCACTAAATCTCGACAAATTCAATAAACTTCAATTTAATTTTAAGTTTATATTTACGATATATAATATAATGTTTTTACATCACATTACTACATGGGCTGAAAGGTCCCGGGCCTAACAAGGAAAATACATTTTTTTGTTTAATTTTTTTTTTCGTTCAGTTGGTAGTAACCTTCAAAAGACAGCTGTCAATATTCTATTCATTAGTTTGTGAGTTATTGTGCTAAGAGTGACGCTACTTTTGTTAGTTTCAAAACAATGGATCAAAAACAATTTCGTGTTTAAATTTTACACTGCTTCTTGATGGGAAAAAATACTGTTCAAGCAAAGCAATGGCTTGAAAAGTGTTATAGATACGTGGTCGTAGAGACATCGATGATGCAGAACGCAGTGGACGTCCAAAAAAGTGGTAACACCAGACAACATAAAAAATCCACAAAATCGTTTTGAATGATCGAAAAGTGAAGTTGCGTGAGCTAGCTGTCATCGTAAAGATATCAAAAGAACGTGTTGGTTTTATATTGCATGAGCATTTGACTATGAGAAAGCTCTGTTCAAAGTGGGTGCCGCGTTTACGAACTGTTGACCAAAACCAACAACGTGTTGATGTTTCTGAGCAGTGTTTGGCCATGTTTAAACGTAACAAACCGGAATTTTTGCGTCGATATGTGACGACGGATGAAACATGGATCCATCACTTCACTCCGGAATCAAAACGATCGTCATCTGAGTGAACAGCAACTGGTGAACCTCATCCAAAGTTGCAGAAAGCATAACAATCGGCTGGAAAGACCATAGCCTCGGTAGGTCATAGCTTTGGTATTTTGGGATGTGCGTGGTGTAATATTCATCGACTATCTTGAGAAAGGAAAAACCATGAACAGTGAATAGTATATAGCGTTATTCTAGCGTTTGTAGGCCGAAATTGCAAAAAAACGACCGCATATGGCAAAGAAAAAAATTATGTTTCATCAAGACAACGCACCGAGTCACAAGTCAATCAAAACAATGGCAAAACTGCAAGAATTGAACTTCGAATTGCTCCCACATCCACCGTATTCGCCAGATTTGGCTCCCAGCGACTACTGGCTGTTCGCAGACCTCAAAAAAATGCTGTCCGGTAAGAAATTTTGCTCGAATGAAGAGGTTATCGCTAAAACTGACGCCTATTTTGAGGTAAAAGATAAATCGTTCTACAAAAGTGGTGTTAAAATGCTCTTGATGGAGATTACGTTGATGAATAAAGCCAATTTTGAACAAAAAAAACGTGTTTTCTTTGTTAGGCCCGCGACTTATAAGCCCACTGTGTAATGATATATGGTATTTTAAACGTACTGGTACGATGAATTTTGGAGGTATAAAATTATACAATATGTTACAATTGGGTGGAAATTTTTTAAAAAAATTGTTTACGCATAAATGTTTGTGTTTTGTGTATAATCACTAATACAAACACGTAACTTTTACTTAGGATTTTTTTGTAATTATTTGACGTCAGTCTCAGCTACCATAAAACATAGCCCGAGGGTAGTTATAAAAGGGTTTTCTAATACTTTTGTTAAAAAACTGAAATCATTTCACATTTAAGTGACTTCAAAAATGTATGAAGTGCTTTCATCGATGGCGATTTTTTTGGTGTGGCCTTGTATTTGCATAATGATGAGTATGGTAATTTTAGTATATTTTGAGTGTCGTTATACTATATACATACGCAAATCGTTTTTTAAAGAACATTTACTTTTATCGCTTCAATACGTTTAAACATACATTTTCTGTTCTTTTTCATAAATTCTTTGATTTCTGCTGAAAATTTTTAATTTGCATGAAAAAAACACATTTTTTCTACTTGAAATTTTCTGCTATCTTATACAGCACAATAAATTTAGTGGTTAACGATATTATTGGTCTTCAAAAGTAGCTTCTTTAAATCAGCACCTAAGAAAAAATATTTTTTGATTTCCCAGGCATCTGGAGATTTCCGGAAATTTAAATCTAAATTAATACTTTTCGGCTTCTTAAGTAATATAAATGCTTATGGTACTGAAAGTTGATATTTATTTTGTATTTACAATTCAAACAGGACGAGCTTACTAGTAACATAAATGATTGGAATTAATATTTATGATGTAGATGGAAAAGAGCTGTACCTGCATTTCAAAAATTCATAATAAACAATAGCTGAAATAATATTTTCAACACCAAGTGAATTTCCTGATATCAGAGGTTATTTAAAAAAAAACTAATACCCCGTATAATCTTATTATAGTAAATATATTTTTTATTATCAAATCTGAGAACAAAACTAACCTGAATCTGGAAGAGTAAAAATATTATTTCTGGAGTGAGGTCACGAAAATCCAAACGGCAATCAAATTCCATAAAAGAAACAACAACTCCACCGGTCACGCTCCACTGCCCGACGAAAGAAAACAAATCAGGAGCTGTACAAATTCAAATTCAGTCATCTTTAGAGTATAGTTAAACGGACCTGTAAGGTTTTCCGAAACAACAGAACAAAATCCCCTCTAACGAATTTGTAAAGTTTTTTATATAATAGAGCAAACACAAGGTCAGAAGAAATTTGCGCTAGACTCATATTTGTATTTTATCGGTAATACTAAATAATTCTATATGCTGTGTACATGCCATAATATATCGCTTTAAGCTGAGTACTTTATGGTAATTGCGTCAATAAAAAAACATCATACACTGAAAAAAAAATTTACAAAATTTTTGTAAATATACAGCACACAAAATAATTTGTAAATTTAACAACGTCCCTTTCAATTTTAATATTAATATTTTGTATATTTGACGAAATTTTTATTAAATTTACAAATTTTATTGTATTTTTTTCAATATTTTCAATTTTATGAAAATTTTATTGAATTTATTATTTATTTATTTATTTATTTATTTTTATATGTTACAAATTATTTTGTGTGCTGTATATTTACAGAAATTTTTTTTGAGTGTATGTATTGGGTGTACAACTTAGTTTTTTTGATTTTCTAAGAGATGACGTAATTTTAGTAGTAAACATTATTTTACAATGACACCTACGGCGTTTTAAAGTGATGACATTCCACATTAAAAATTAGTTTGTCATTATTCGTGAAAGCGTAAACAACATATTTTTAATCCCGGTTAAACATGTCGCTTTTCGTTGACAGTTCGGTTAACAGTTTTCGTTTGCTTCAAGAAACGCGAAAACTGGTTTAAACGATTCCAAAGTGGTGATTTTAAGGGTTACGAGGGTGTCATTAAGGTAAGTATATCCTTAATACTTATTTAAATTATAATTACAGCTCCGACATCAGTCCGCCTATTACTGATGTTATAACGGCAGCAAGATGTATTTTGAACTCAACATATTTAAATATTTTTAAACATAAATTGTGTCTTAGCTTTAAATACTAAACAATTTATTTCCAACTTTTTTCAATTTCGACTGGCGAGAAAAAATTAAAACAAAAACTTATATACATTTTTTTCTGGTATACAACCTGGCTAAGGACTCAATGATTCGTCGGTTCAACTAAGGCCAGATTGTATACCAGTTATAACAAATTGTACCTAACTATAATTTCTCACATAAACCGTACTCATTATACCTTTACGAAATGTCATTAATTGGAAATTTCTCTACCGACAACATGTCACAACAAATTATAACAACAACATACAACAAGGTAAAATATTTAATTAGAAAAAATAAAACTTATAAAATAATAACAAAATTTAATAAATTTATTTTTATAAGAATATTTACAGAAAATATAACGATACCGACGATAAGAGAACGGTACACCACAATGTCAGTGACAAAGAATGTCCTAGTCAACATAAAAAATTCGAAGATGTGAAGAATTGGAAATAATGATTCGGGAACGGGAAGGAAAACTTAGGTCAAACAGAAAAAGAACTTGCAGAACCGTTAAATGTTTCAAAAAATGATTCAAAACGAAGGAAAATGGGTACCACTTGAACTGGCTGAAGCCAACATTGAAAACCGTTTAATGGTTTGTAATTACTTGCTTACAAAACACCGAAGATGGCATTTTTTGTCTCAAATTGTGACTGGAGATGAAAAATGGATTTACTACCATAACACTAAACGCAAAAAATCATGGGTTAATGCATTTGGTGGGATCAGAAAGAAGTGGTGTACTATGAGCTGCTAAAACTGAACGAATCTATTACTGGTGAACGTTACTAACAACAATTGATAGACATGAACCATGCATTGCACGAAAGTCGTCCGATTCCAGCCAACAAACAGCGTAAAGTGATTTTGCTGCACCATCAGATTACTATTTGTTCCGATCAATGCAAAGCGATCTTCGAGACCAGCACTTCAGAAACCACGAAGAAATCACATAATGGCTTGACGATTGAGTCGCATCAAAAGAAAAACAATTTTTTTTCGATGGAATCCATAAAATGCCAGAAAGATGGTAGGAAGTCATAGATAACGATGGAAAATATTTTGATTAAAATAAAATGTACAATTTCATAGAATTAACGTGTTTTTTCTGCAAAAAATACAAACAAAGTTATATTCCCAATATGTATTATGCAGGGCTATAAAATGTAAACGTGAAAAAATCTGACACAAATGCCACGAAAATACCTCTCTGTTAAGTCTTGCTTGACTCTATCTATTTATACCACGCAAATGTGGCAGAAAAAGAAATCCTCACTCCACGGAGCGTGATCCCCGTTTTGTCTATCGCCGCACAATATGAGTACACATATAAAGCAAAGCGTGTATGCATGAAGAATAGATGACGTAGAGAAAAAAAAACGGAAACATTAATCACTCTTCGCATGTATTCACAAAACCACGCCCCACACGTATACATGACGTATACTATTAATTTCGGATACCAAAGTAACAACTGGACTAAATAGCGCAACATGGATATGTTGATGAACCTCTATTGCCCTACAAACCAAAACAATTTTCAATGTGAAAAATCGAAATCAAGTAAACAGTGAACCAATTTGTTTGACGCCGCGTTTTTTACAAATTTATACGCTGAACAACAGTCTATTCGAAGGTACAAACACAATATGGTTCTCTTCGTTTCCCAATTGCCAATTTATAGCACACGTAAGCAGTACTAGTAACGACACCTATTGGGAAAGGGCGGAGTCATATTCACACACCCAATATATTTATTTGTATAAAAAAAAAAGAATTTTCAAAAACAAATGACAACAAAATTTTTAATTTCGAAAGGAAATTATTATTAATTTCATATGAAAAATACAGTGGAAATCTGCTCTATTAACATTCGGTAAAGTGTGTTAATTTGACGAAATTCCATTTTCTTATCAATTTGATTTTTTCTCTTTTTAGTCGGGATTCATGCGATTTACGTGTACTTTACGTAGTTCTTTCCATATAGAAAGAGTGTGAATTTGCATGCGAATGTAAACGGAATTCCGTTGGAAGTACATATTAGGTTATTAATATTGGGTTATCACTTCGTCTGAAATCTGAAACTGTGTTTGTCTGGATCACAAACATTTTTTACGTTAAAGAAACATTAATACCACCGTAAAATAATATGTTAAGTATGTCATGCATCATTCCATATTTAGAAACATAAATATTTTTCCATAAATTCGCAAGTGACACAGCCTAGTGCAGCAGTTTATACTACATAGCAAATCATAAAATATAATAAAATATTATTACATGGTACTCGAGCAAACCAATTTCGCTTTATCGCGTATCAGCTGTGTAAAAAGCATACGCTTGCTGCTTGTAACGCAGCATAAAAATATCATAAAATTAATTTACATGAGACATAAAAAAACAGAATCACAATCATCGTAGAATATAAATTAAATTGGTTTAAATGATTATAAAGTACGTACTCCTTCGGCAGATGTCAGCCTCCATAACCACATTGCGTGCCTATTTCTTGTTTCCATATTTATAACATTTCTTCTTCATGTCTTATGTCGTTTTTAATTGGCTTGATCCGCCTAATTAACATGAATAACATAATTAAGTTGTCATAACGAAATGTTTTTTTTGTGTATGTGTGTTGTCAGTATAATATGTACCATATGCTTTATATGAAGAACAGTGCTATGAATTTTAAATTCGTTTAAAAATACTGAACAGGTAGGATGGCTTTAAATTGTTTTACCGCGTTTAAATACTAGCCAATAGTTTTCCAAAAATTATTTTAAAACTGATTAGCTCTCCACCACATTTTTAGAAACTATGGCAAATCGGAGACACATATTAAAATATATTACATAATTACTGATAATTACAAACCGTTTTATCGATAAAACATGGGAAACATCAAAACTTCGCCCTAATAACCTCATCAGATCATGGGTCATCGAAATGGCATAGTCACTTTAGTGTCTATCTGGAAAAAACTCGAGCAACAATCGATTTTTACAAATAACCTATCAGACCTACCCCTAGCTTAAAATGAAAACCTAAATGTGGCCATGGGTCATCGAATTTAAATAGTCAGATTGGTGTCTATCCGGCAAAATATCGAATTATGGACGATTTTATCGAAAGAAGAAGGGAAAACAAATAAATTAATGTAGGTATTTTAATTTTTGTTGTTGTTTGTTATTATTTATATGTTTTTAAATAATTTTGTAGGCTAGTTACTATCGTCTAGGATATTTCAGTTTATCATATAATTTTGTTTACCTTTCGGCTAAAGTAGTCGAGACACTATCTGCATTATCGTTTTAATTTTCGTATGTCACCTTTCGGAATACTATTGATGTTAGCAGAATATTGGGAAACAATCTACATTATCGACATTCCAGCCGAAATTTCGTCAAGAAAACTACTATCGACATATTAAGAGGGAAATTTTTAACGATATGAGAACTGCATCGAGGTGATCGAGTCTACTTGTAGTTATCATGGCATGAGAGAAGAATTCCCGAAACTCAATAGCGTTGAATAAATATGTTTTTCTATTAGTGGCAAATATTTTATATTTTGTATAAATTAAATATTTTGTATATTTCTATTTAGTTCTCCAAATGTAAAATGGATTTGCCAAGCTACTTTTCATACACACGAGAAGTAAACTTCAAATAATATAATATTAAAAACAAATATGAAAATGTCAAAATCATTTCACCAATTCGTCTATATAACCATATCTCTTTCGTCTTTCGTTTCGTTTCATTTCAGTCCGTTTCGTTTTCGCCTATATAACTAGAACGTAAATGTTTACATTTAAACCGAAAAGTCAAATTCCTCATCAGGAGTGGAAGCACAGGAGTGGAAGCATCAACAATTTGAACCGATTCCACCCGGTTCGTAAAATTTTTTGTGCATTGGACGTCGTACACGTATACACAAAATTGTGGTCTTGTCTCTCAATTTCCGCGCGAAATAGGTACTCAGGTTAACTTAGCCTATTAAAGTTAGCCGAAAGTTGCCAGCCGAAAGTGACAAAATCAATAATGCAGATAGTGTCTCGACTATTTCAGCCGAAAGTTAAATAAATTATGTATTAAATTGAAATCCCAGCCGAAAGTTACTAACTTACAAAATCAGCCAAAAATTGGATATATTGGTAACAAATAACAAATAAAACTAAAATAACGATATTAATTTAAGTTTCTTGTGCCATATGTAATATGAATAAAATGTATATGATCAAAAATCAAAAATTCGTAAAAACTTAACGTTAAAAGTGTTATGTATTCAAACAAGTGAATCGGTTTGTCGGTGGTTATCGCTTTGTAAAAACTTAACGTTAAGTTTTTACGAATTCTTGAAATTTGCACGTGTATTTCATCCTCTCCCCCCCCCCCCCCCCCCCGATTCTCCCGGACTCCCAACATGAAACTTGATCTGGAAAATTTTCCAGCAAACACCATCGACAAACCGATTCAAATAAGATCTTTTCCAGCCATAAAACTTTAAACATTAGGTTTTTACGAATTTTTGAAATTTGCACGTGTACTTCATCCCCCCCATTTTCCTGGACTCACAACGTGAAATTTGATCTGGAAAATTTTCCAGCGATAACCATTGAAAAATCGATCAAATAAGACCTTTTCCAGACATAACACTTTAAACGTTAAGTTTTACGAATTTTTGAAATTTGCACGTGTATTTCACTCCCCCCATTTTCCCGGACTTCCAACATGAAACTTGTCCTGGAAAAATTTTCAGCGATAACCACTGACAAATCGATTCAAATAAGATCTTTCCCAGACATAACACTTTAAACGCTAAGTTTTTATAAATTTCTGAAATTTGCACGTGTATTTCACACCCCCCAATTTTCCCGGACTCACAACATGAAACTTGACCTGGAAAATTTTCCAGCGATAACCATCGACAAACCGATACAAACGATATCTTTTCCAGACATAACACTTTAAACGCTAAGTTTTTATAAATTTTTAAAAATTTACACGTGTATTTCACCCCCCCCCCCCCCCCCAATAATTGTGGTCTCGTCTCTCAATTTCTGCACAAAATAGATACTCAAGCTGCGAAATAAAAAACAAGCAAAATAAAAAACAAGTGTTTAATAAATTGTGTTTATTAAGTGTTGGCAGAGATATCTTTTGATCGAGCCCCAAAATTTTTAAAATGTCTAGATGAATCCAACTAATGTTAGGGAAAAATTAGTAAATTAAAATCTCAAAAAATCACAAAAATATGCTCTCGTATTTAGATACCACTGCTCACACAAAATAATTAAAATTAATAATTTGTTTTGTTTTTCTTTTAGTTTTATTTTTGTTATTGTTTTTCGACTGGACCTAAGAAATTTGTTGCATTGAGTCGAGTTAACTCCAAGTTAACTGTTGCTGTTTAACCTAGGTTCAACCATACTACTGAATCTAGCACAAATTGGTGAATGAAAACTGCATTATCGTCATTTCAGCCTAAATTCCAAACTACCCTATCGACCGATAACGAGGACAATTCATACTCTGGACACCGCATTATCGACATTACAACCAAAATTTCGACAGAAAGACTATGGAGAAACTTCACCACCCCATGCCACGGGCAAATCTTCCCGACGATCCGGAATGTATTACGCTAGAAACTCAAATAGAAGATAATTATAAAACCACTAAACATTTATTGATGAAGTTACAATTAAAATTCAAAACCATAAGTCCCAAGGGAGAAGAAACTAACCCAATTTTAAAAGAGTTGGTTGAACAACAGCGTAGTTTCATAGAAAAGTGGTGAGAATAAATCAACGGTAGATGTTAAACTACCGAAATTGTCTCTAACAGTATTTGATGGTAATAATTACAGAGAATGGCCGGCATTCAAAGATTTTTATATTACAACGATCCACAAAAACCACAAATTAAGTAAAATTCAAAAATATCAATATCTTGTTCAAAGCCTAAAGGGAAAGGCCCTAGACTTAATTGATGGTCTAACACTTTCAAATGAATCCTACGATGAAGCATACTCTCGCTTCAATAAACCTGATAAAGTCGCCTTTTCTTATATTGAATCGTTCATAAACCAACCGCCAACATCGAAAACATCTGCAACAGAAGTAAGAAGAATTTTTGAATCAGCCGATGAAACAATAAGAGGATTACGCGCTCTCGGCGAACAGGCATAAGCTAGAGATGTGTGGATCATATACTTATTGCTGAACAAATTGGATGCCGATACCAGGCTTCTTTGGTCAAGAGAGGTTGTTGGTTCTGAATTACCTTCTCTAAAAAGGTTTTTTGAATTTCTAAATAACAGAGCCGAAGAGTTAGAAGGCACACAATTAACATCAAAACAATTAACAAAATCACATAAGGTCAGCAATTTTCAAATTAATTACAATAGTTCCACCTTTCCCCGATGCCTTAAGTGTTAGCAACTCCATTATTTATACAAATGCCAAAATATTAAGCAATAGCCTATATCGGCTCGAATTGAATTCGTCAATCAAAATAAATTATGTCATAATTGTTTGAATATTGGTCATTTAACAGGTAATTGTTTATCAAAATACGTCTGTCGATTGTGTTCAAAGAAGCATCATACACTATTGTACTTTGAACGTAACATTAAATCACCAGCTCAAAGGCTTTCGAAAGCTGAATCGTAACACATAATACGAGATGAGTCTATTGTATGTCATCCACCAACGATTTATAATGATTCATCCTCTTGTAACCATTCTCAATGTTCTGCAAATTCGAATACGAAGGTATTACATAGCATATCACAAACGCAATTACCGAATACCCAAATACACGCGGTAGCTGATTCATTCAGTGATATCAACAATCAACTTTCTCAAAGCAGTAACAATCCAGGTCCAATCTTGAAGTAGCCTTCTCAAAGCAGTAACACTCAAGTCGAAACCTTCAATCAACCTTTATCAAGCAATCAACATTCATACTTCAATCAACAAACTGGCTTCAATCAAAATTTAAACGTTAGACAATGGAAAAATTAAAATCAAACTCCGCAGGAAAAATTAAAATCAAACTCCAACGTTGATAATGTTATTTTATCAAAACAGAATGCTAACTCTTCTGTTACATCGATCCAAAGCATATTATCTACCACAAGGCGCTGCTTGATTCAGGCTCGCAAGCTTCCTTTATTACCGAGGAGTGTGTAAATCTCCTTGGAATAAAAAGATCGAATGCACGAATTCCTGTTACGGGCCTAGCATCAGTCAAAGCTGGAACTACAAACGGCCTGGTCAACTTAAATTTATCATCACGCTATAATAATAAATCAATCACTATTAATGCTCTTGTCCTCCCAAAATTGATTCAAATGATACCATCGCAATCTTTCGAGCTATGGAAATGCACGGTCATACAATCATTTAAACTCGCTGACCCCACATTTAATAAAATAAAATAAAACTAATCAGACATAATTATCGGATCGGACTATTTTTTCAATACCCCAGAAAATAGTACATTCATGCATGAAGGCTTTCCCGTTGCCCACAAATCAATCTTCGGCTGGATTTTAGCTGGCACATATCATGAAGCAAAAATCAAGAATTCAAATGATACATCAAACGTCGTTACGCTCCTAACTAATCTCGACTTATAGGTACAGATACAATTCTACAAAATTCTTGGTTATCTGAAGAGTTGAATGAGCCACGAATTTACGCTCCAGAAGAAAACATTTGTGAGCAAAATTATATAAATTCAACCTATCAAGATGATTTCAGTCGCACTGTTGTAGAAATTCCATTTAAATCAAAAGCTCAGTTTGAAGCTCATTTCAACCAGCCGTATCACGATTGTACGCAATGGAGCGAAGATTGATCCACGACGAAAAACTGAAAAAAAAACAACGCAATATAAAGGTATTCACCACAACATCATCTCTTGAGTCAGAACAAAAATTGTATGAACCATTAATGAACAAATTCTCTTCATTTACTAAATTAATAAATGGCATGGCATATTGCATAAGATTCACCAAATGACTACGAATGGAAACACGATTACGACATTCCATCCTACCGATGGAAACTAAACACCTTATCATATTACCGTATTCGTCAAATTACACAGAACTATTAATAAAGTACTACCATCTCAAATATCTACATGCAAATACGGCACTACTTGTATCCATTCTGAGACAGAAATATTGGATTATGAATTGTAAAAGAGCAGCAAAGTTCAGCATACATATATGTTTAACCTGTTTTCGGCTGATTTTGTAAGTTAGTAACTTTCGGCTGGGGTTAACTGTTGCTGATTAAATTGAAGGTTCAACCATACTACTGAAGTTAGTAGAAATTGGACATTGAAAACATTATCGACGTTTCGGCCGAAATCCAAAAACTACTTTATCGACCGATTGCGAGAACTAATCATAATATGAGCACTGCATTACCGACAATACAACTGAAATTTAGGCAGACAGACTACTTTATCTACACATTGCAAGGGAGTGATGATATAAAAACTGCACTATCGACATTTCTGTATTATGTCGCAGAACCGATTTGAATATGATTTTAAAATTTATTCAAATATTTAGTTTATTTATTTAAAAAAATATTACAGTTTGCGTTTCATTCGTCGGCCATGCAGTTTTCTTACAAAATCCTCGATAAATAGATAGTTGACGATAAAGTATTTTTTTTGTCGAAATTTTGGCTGAAATGTCGATAATGCAATGTGTGGCAAAATGTCGATAAAGCAGATTTTATATTGAAATGTTGGTTGAAATGTCGATAATGCAATGCTAACCCCAATTGACTGCTAACTTCAGTATACCTTTCGGCTAACTTAAACAAGGTGATTAATTACACAATATTAATTTTCTTTTCGTAATTCTTTAGTTTATTTATGGCATGTTATTTTGTACCGGATGAAACTGACTTATAAACGTATATTATTTCAAATTTAAAAAATAAATTATCTAACCACAAATCACAAAGAACCATTCAAAATGACCATTCATAGATTATAGCACACTACTTACATGAATTTCCGTAAAAACTGTCTTATTACTTAGTAAATGACTTCTTGACCAAAAACGTCGATGAATTCATCGATGCGTTATGGAATAAACTCCTTACGAACATGATGCGTTAGATCACGTAAAATTTCATTAAATATATAACATAAATGACTTTGGTCCCAGGCACAGAAGACAGTTCACGTGAGACTCCATTGAAAGATTCAAATTGAACTCATCGATGAGTTCATCGATTACCTTCCAGTAGGGATACTTAATCAAAAATCTATATGGCTTGCATGATTATGCGAGTTTTTACGTTTGTGTGTTTGAGACTTGATGACAATTTTCCGGTATAGGGTACAGGTATTCGGTGCTATTGGTAATGGAATGTCATTGATGTTTTCTTTGTTAACATATTAATTAAAAAATGTTTTGTGTTTTATTATTTTAACTTTGAAATTGAAAATGATTAAAAATTAATGAATTTACCATACAAAATTAGGTTATAAATTTTTTGAAGTATGGGGCTATCAAAATATGTTTATTTATAATACGATTATAAATTATTGATCGCTAGCTAAAAGTTAACTGTATATAGTTTTAGAGAGCTTAAAGCACCCATTTTGTTTCTATATACGTCCGCAGAACTATAAAATATTTCTCCTTTATACCATAATTTATTACGATTTAGGGACGCACGTATACACAGCCCGAATATTATTTATTGCATTAAATTGATAATTTAGTAAGCTAAACAAATTTATAATATTCCTCATACACCACCCACATACTATATATATACCAACAAAAAAAAAGCTCGACGAGATAAATTATATTACCGTAACATTTTTTTACTGTTGTCGTTTATCTTAATACATTGAAAGCTTAAATTTATGCAAAATTTGAAAAGTAACAAGGACACGGGATACACTACACAAAAATATCTTTATACCAAAGCTTCTTGTTGATCTAAAAAATACCAACATTTATAAATAATTTAAAGACGCTAAATAAATATGGATTGCATAATACAATTTTTAAAGTTATATACACATATACAGAGCTTTTTTATTCGTTTAAATAAACAACAATTTGTTACGAGCTTTTAATATTTTATGATTATGTATTTTTCATTTGCGAATGAAATGTTTACATTTCTACAATGTCATATGCATGAACTTTCTGCCAAACTGACTTGAATTTGTTGATGTTTATCTCGTAATGTATATATCCGAAACATTAAATCTGCATAACTTTCGAATAAACTTATACTGTCCGTATGCAAAGTTGCTTAATTACAACTGTTCCATGTATTAAAGCTTTTATATTTACCAAGTGTGTATGGGTTAATGCTGTTTGGTGGAAAATGCTTAAATTTTCTACATAAGTCATGTGGAACATTTTATGTTGTTCAAATTTGTGTTATGTAATTGAAATTTATTGATTGAATATTTTGCTCGTGTGAGTGAGACGGGCGGAACCCCTGGAGATATTATATGATGATTTTCATTTCACAGGGTGAGATTTATATTTATTCAATACTATTAATACTGCCAATGACTTGATGGTATCGAATTTTTATGATATAAAATTGTGTGTGAGACTCTGTTTTATTAATTTCAAAATGTTCACATTGTGTGTTGTGTAAATGGTAGATAAGCTAGTTTTCCGGTACCATGGGATATGTTTGATATAGTATTGATTGGTATTTCTTTCGTGATCCAAATTACATATTTTTGCGCACTGTTACAAAATTATGGTAGAGATATACGAATAAGAGCTTTTATGAGCTTACAAATACATACTAATTCCTTAGTTATGGCAATAATTTTGCAAACAATTATTTTACTAAAAATTAACCACAGCCTTATTGTACCTTGACTTGTGCACAACCTGATAGAACTGGCAACTTGCCAGCAGTAGATAAAAGTTCATTAAATCATGGAATCATTTTAAATGTGTTCGGTTTATCAGTAAAATTGACTATAGGTTTAGAATGTATAAATTCTACAAATTACAAAGTGGCGAATCAAGATACGAGAATCTATATATGTATATAAAAATGGATTGTGGTTTGTTCGAATGCTTAAAACTTGAAAACGACTGGATCAAATTGGATACTTGGGGCAATTGGATGCTTTCGTTCGAAATTGCTATGTGAAGGTTTACGAATAAAGGAAAGTCTCAACAAATTCTCTACAGGTTGTGCTGTAGGCATTCCGTTTGACAGCTCAGCATATTGCTTATTCTTTCTGATTTGATAATTTGAGCAGTGCGGTCAAATAGTTTACATTTACGAAATATATCATAGCAAATCTGTGGATTATCTACTTCTGAGTGATATAAAGATAAATTATTGATTAGTGAAAATTGTTTGTGCGATTTATACAAAGCAATGAAAATTTACAGTTCAATATTTGTTACGATGCCAAGAAAAGGTCATGGTAACATTGGTCGGTACTCTCAAAATGAAACGTGGCACCGAAATGCGAACGGAATACGAACGTGCTATTGAAAGGGAATCAGATCAATGAAGTTTACAATGTGCAACAACGATTGAGAAAAAAAGATGTTCGTGCTCGGCAAAGTGATGAAGCAAGATCACTACGTGCGACTATTGAACGATAACGTCAACAACAACAAATTCTGGTGAGCATTGAACGTGCAGCCTTTCGATATGACCCAAACATTAAATACAGTGCGCACGCATCAGTTCAATTCGGTCAGTTGTCTGTCGTTTGTCAGCATTGCAATACAGTTAAATTTGTGAAAGAACCGACTGGATTGTGTTGCGCGAGTGGCAAGGTGAAATTGCCAGAGTTGCTTACACCATTGCGCACGCTGCTTTTCGGTGAATCTCCCAATTCGAACCATTTCTTGCAACACATCAAAATATACAACGATTGTTTTCAAATGACGTCGTTTCGTGGTGAAATTGTAAATAAATCAAAATATAATCCAACTGTTGGTTTCACATAAATCCACAAAAATCCAAGCATTCCGCATAAATTAAACCAGTAAAGTTAATAGTTTCATATATTTATTTACTACATAATTTGCCGAATATGAGCTGTAATCTGTAATTGATGTTGGCTGTCTTGTAACCTGAAAGAAAAGCAAAATCTCAATTAGAAAATTATATACACAAATATTCAAGCAACTTATCTCGTCGGGAACAGTTTAAATCAATTGTAGATTCCTCAAGGTTGGTCATCTATGGCGAGTTTACCTATAAAATAAGTTCGATTATTTTGTATTCTAATTTCACATTTTAAATATTTATATTGTACTTACCAATTTTGTTTACAACCACCAGCTGTCAAATGTATCGATAAAGTAGATTAAGGGTCAAGCAGATTTTGTTGTATTTTGTGGTTACATGTTGATTTATATAATTTTGTTGTATTTTGTGGTTACATGTCAATTTATATAATTTTTAGTACTTTTTGGTATATAAATACGCATAATCGGTTTTCTCGGTCTCTTCTCGGGTTTTTGTTCAATAGAGAAACATCACCAAAATTATTGTAAATTTAATAAATAAAATTATATTGAGAAGAAGCTAATTGTTGTGAAAATTTGGTTTCGTATTTTGTGCTTGGTCTCGCCAGAAGCTGCGTTTTGGAATATATTGTGCGGTGCGGTTTTACAATAGTATATTTTGGGGCGCGGCTACGACATTTTTTTTTTGGTTAACGCGGTAACCAAACAAATTTTCAACGAGTCTAATTTGTCCACCAGCCGACAAAAAAAAAAAAATCTTTTGTCTTGAACCAACAACTTTCTCGCGGAAAATAAAGCGAACTCCGACAAAACTGGTCCTTCGAGCCGGATCGTGGACAAATTCTGGTATATCTGCGGTGATTAAAGTGAATTATAAAGTGCAGTTTGTGTGAAATTCGTAAAAAATAAAGTTTTGTGCACGTGGAAGTCGTTCAATCAGCGTCAAGCAAGATGTCGGATCGAGAAGTTTCGGCGTTAAAACGACAAAGAACTTTGAACAAAAATAAGTTGCTACGAATTGTTGAATTTGCAAGGGCGGTTACCGAAAACACAACACTGGAACAATTAAGCGTACGTCTCGAGCAGGTCGAGAAATTACATGAAACTTTAAGCAGTATCGAAGCACAAATAGCTGAAATTAGTGAAACTGAAGAGGCAGACTCAACCATTGAAGATAATTACTACGAGGCAGCAGCATTACTGAAAAGCAGCATTCGAAATAATCACTTAGGCGAACCGCACATAAATCACACATTAAATATAACAACGAATGCTTCAAATATTGGACGCCAAGCTGATGTCAAGTTGCCAAAACTGTATATTCCGCCATTTTCAGGCGACTATGCTGATTGGCCATCATTTTTCGATATGTTTTGCACAACAATTCACGATTCAAGTTTATCTGGAGTGGAAAAATTCCAATATCTCAAGGGATTATTGCGAGGTGAAGCGGCATCATTACTAAAACACATTCGAGTCACGGAGAGTAGTTATCTTGGGGCCTTCAACAAGTTGAAAGAGCGGTATAATAATGGGAAATATATAATCCATTCATATATCAAGTCGTTTATGGAGCAGCCGACTGTTCAAGGCAATAATTTAATGAGTTTACGCAAATTGCGCGATGTTGCTGACGAGGTATTGCGTGGGCTAGCCGCCTTAGGAGATAAAGCTGAGGCTCGTGACCCTTGGGTTATTTATTTGCTGTTAAAAAAGGTGGATGAAAAAACTGAAATAGCATGGGCTAACTATTCAAATGATACGGAGCATCCATCAATTGGTGAATTTTTTAAGTTTTTGGATAAACGTATCTCCGCACTGGAAACGTGTTCTGTACCACAAAAGCGCATTTTAAGAAGTAATGTTCGGGGGCATCTAGCTACAAACGAGCAACAATCGAGCTCAAATAGTAGTCAAAATATCAATGTTAATTTCAAGTGCGCCATGTGCTCAGAGGAATCACATTTTTTGCTGCAGTGCGATAAGTTTCATAGTATGGATGCAGTTAAAAGAAAGGAATTTATACAAAATAAAAATCGCTGTTACAACTGTTTAAGCGCTAAACATCCAGTTTCACAATGTCCATCAAAGCGGCGATGCCAACAGTGCGGACGGAAGCATCATACTTTACTTCACTTCGAAGAAATGAAGGTCCAAAGTCACCCAACGGTAGAAATCGAAGCTGATACAACGGAAATGCAAGTCTCCAGTTTATGTCATACCTATTCCGGGTTTCAAGGTCGGAAACTAACAATTTTACCAACAGCAATGGTTGGTGTACTAAATCGAGATGGTCAAATAATTTACTGTAGAGCCTTGCTGGATTCTGGCTCCCAAGTGAGCTTTATCACCGAAGGTTGCGCGCAAAAGCTTAAATTGCGAAAGTTTAATTCGAGAATCCCAGTGAGTGGCATAGGCGACACGCGTGTTGGGGCGACCAAAGGAAAAATCAAATTAATTCTGAAAACCAGTAAAATTGAATATGAAATAAACGCGCTGGTTCTCCAAAAAATTACGTGCTCGTTACCAGTTTATGATATTTCACGGGACAACATAAGAATCGCAAATAATATTGAGCTGGCGGATCCTGAATTTCATATCAGTCGTGAAATCGACATACTCATCGGTGCTGATTATTTCTTCAGCTGTTTGGAAGCGGGTCAAATGAAGTTATACGATTCCACATTAATATTACAAAAAACTATTTTTGGGTGGATTGTATCTGGTCAAATGAAGGAATCAGCAAGTCAAGAGTATGTTTCAATGGCGGTAACTACAGAAGTTAGCAAATTAATGGATGTTGATCAGGCCTTACGCCGATTTTGGGAAGTTGAAGAGGTGGCAGCAGTGAAACCACAATTCAGTGAAGAGGAAGCAATTTGTGAAGAAAAATTCATTACTACGACCAAATTAGATGAAGACGGGCGCTTCGTGGTACAATTACCATTTAAGAAACCACCGAAACAATTGGGCGAAACTCTTTCGGTTGCAATACGAAGATTACAAGGGGTGGAAAAACGATTTAGCCGCGATCCTGAGTTTAAAAGGTTGTACTGCGAATTTATGAGAGAATATCAGGACATGGGTCATATGGTAGAAATTCATGAAAATCAAAAGTCAAAACGTCCATGTTTCTATCTACCTCATCACGGTGTCCAACGCATGGAGAGCACCACAACTAAATTACGCGTCGTTTTTGATGGTTCAGCGAAGTCTACTAGTGGCGTATCTTTGAACGAATGTCTGGCTGCAGGTCCAGTAGTACAACCAAGTTTATTTGCAATCATACTGAGATTTCGAGAGTATCCGGTTGCCTTTTCAGCAGATGCTGAAAAAATGTATCGCATGGTAAAATTAGCCACAACAGATACTGAATACCAACGTATTGTATGGCGTAGTGATACAAGTGAGCCCATCAAGCACTTCCGGCTATTAACAGTCACGTACGGGTTAACATCGGCATCTTATTTAGCCACGCGTACCTTGCAGAAAATTGCGGAAATTTACGCTGATTCACATCCACATGCTTCCAGAACAATCAGAAGCTGTTTCTACGTTGATGACCTATTGAGCGGGGCCCAAACGGTTGAAGAAGCAAATCAAATTACGTCTAATATATGTGAGCTGCTTGGTAAACATGGTTTCAAATTAAGAAAATGGAAAGCAAATTGTCCATTGACATTACGGGGTTCGAGTGAGAGTCTGTTCGACACTTCATCAAAATCATTTAGCGAACATGATGTTGCGGATTATGCGGTTAAGGTTCTTGGTGTAAGCTGGCATCCAGAGAAGGATCAATTCACATTTGAGTTTCAACTAGACGAATTACAAACAGGCTATACCAAAAGAAAGGTGTTATCGGCTGCTGGTAAGCTGTTTGATCCTATGGGTTGGTTATCACCTGCAACGGTAATGGTTAAAATTTTTATGCAGCAACTCTGGTGTAAAAGGTTGGATTGGGATGATCAGTTACCAGAGGAGTTAAACCGTCAATGGTTATCAATCGTTAGTGGACTTAGCCAAGTAGGATGTATTGGATTACCTCGACACACTGGCACAGTTGCGTCGTCAAAGGTAGAGCTTCACGGTTTCTGCGATGCTAGTACAAAGGCATATGCTGCGGTTGTGTATTATCGATTTTTAAATGCGAACAACCATATCACAGTTCATTTGGCTTCATCGAAAACAAAAGTGGCACCAATGAAACAGCTATCGTTGCCACGACTCGAGTTATGTGGGGCGCTTTTGCTAGTAAAATTAACCAGTGTCATTGCCAAGGAAGCGGGAGTCCAAATTGCTAATTGTACATATTGGACTGATTCTAAAATCGTATTGGATTGGCTGCAGAGTCATCCTCGTCGGTGGAGTACGTTCGTCGGAAATAGGACTGCAGAAATAAAATCATACAGTACACGAAAACAATGGAGACATGTCCCATCGGCCTCAAACCCAGCGGATTGTGCATCGCGTGGCATGTTTCCGACTGACCTAGCATCACATGACGCCTGGTGGTGTGGGCCAGCTTGGTTATACGAAGAACAGCATATGTGGCCAGTCCAGAGCCCAACGTACGATACTTCCGAAGAAGAAACTAACACAATGTTCACGTTCAGTGCGATAAGTGAAAACAAATGGCTGGACGAAATTTTATGCAGATATTCGTCTTATCACAAGGTGCAGAAGATATTTTGCTACATTCTACGATTTATTGAAGCTTGCAGAGAGCCTAAAACCTTTATTTGCTCTGGTAAATCGCTTTCGCGAGAGGAATTAACGCAAGTTGAGGTTATGCTATGTAAACATGAACAGGAAAAATTTTATTCGAAGGAATTGGCAGCATTAAAAACAAAATCTGCTGTTGCCAATGAGAGTCAATTAAGATGTTTAAGTCCATTCGTGGACAAGTACGGTATCTTACGAGTGGGTGGTAGATTGCAACACAGTTTAGCACCATATTCAACAAAGCACATAATATTGCATTGCAAATCACGAATTAGTTGGATGCTTCTCCAGGATGAACATCTGTATAGCAAGCATGCTGGGCCTTCCTTAATGATGAGTATTTTAAAACAGAGATATTGGATTCCGAGGGGCAAATCCGTTGCCAAAAGTATTCTTAATAAATGCGTCATTTGCTCCAGATTTAATGCCGAACTACAGCAACAATTAATGGGAAGCTTACCAACATCACGTGTTGACTTAGTTCGTCCTTTCCTGTCTACTGGAATTGACTATGCAGGTCCATTCAGTATCCATTTAACAAAGGGAAGAGGACAAAAGGTGCATAAAGCATACATTTGTATCTTTGTATGCATGTGTATCAAAGCAATTCATTTGGAAGTGGTGAGTGATCTCACTAGCGATGCCTTCCTGGGGGCGTTAAAACGATTTACATCAAGGCGCGGCGGTTGCCACGATTTGTATAGTGACAACGGCACTAATTTTGTGGGTGCCAATGCCAAATTAAGCACTATTTTTAACGAGTTGACACAAAATTCCAACAATATCATAAATTTTTTATCGAGAAGCAAAATCCAATGGCATTTCAATCCACCAAATAGTCCTCATTTTGGGGGCTTGTGGGAAAGCGGCGTGAAATCTTTTAAATTTCACTTCAAACGAGTGATGGGTAAAAATATACCGACATTGGAAGAAATAAACACACTTGTAGCAGAAATCGAAGCAATTTTAAACAAACGTCCATTGTGCCGAGCAGCAGATGATGAGCGCGATTTCTTAACTCCATCACATTTTCTTCATGGATACTCACCTATAACCATACCTTCGTTAGATGTTGCGCACTTAAACCCATCAACTTTAAGTAGGTGGAGAGCCGTAAATGATATGGTGCAACATTTTTGGAAACGGTGGTACAACGAGTACATTATTAGTTTGCAGCACCGAAGCAAATGGAATACCGAAAAAGGGCAGATTCAAGTTGGTGACGTAGTACTTGTTCAGGACAAAGGTTTACCAATAAGTCACTGGTTACTTGGTAAAGTAATGGAAATCCATCCAGGCGTAGACAAAAGGGTACGAGTGGTTTCCCTTAAAACGGCAAATGGTGAAATGAAAAGATCCATCCATCGGTTGTGTCTTCTTCCCATTGCAAGCGAAATTAGTAACGATGACACATATGTTCCAGCAACCATGAACACCTTTAAAATCAACTCAAATCAGCCGTGTGACAGTAAACAACAGGATTTACAATTGCAAATACTAAATCCAAAAGCAGTATCAACCAATGATTAATAATGATGTTTTCGATTGAACACAGTGGTTCAAACGGGGCGGTATGTTGGTTTCACATAAATCCACAAAAATCCAAGCATTCCGCATAAATTAAACCAGTAAAGTTAATAGTTTCATATATTTATTTACTACATAATTTGCCGAATATGAGCTGTAATCTGTAATTGATGTTGGCTGTCTTGTAACCTGAAAGAAAAGCAAAATCTCAATTAGAAAATTATATACACAAATATTCAAGCAACTTATCTCGTCGGGAACAGTTTAAATCAATTGTAGATTCCTCAAGGTTGGTCATCTATGGCGAGTTTACCTATAAAATAAGTTCGATTATTTTGTATTCTAATTTCACATTTTAAATATTTATATTGTACTTACCAATTTTGTTTACAACCACCAGCTGTCAAATGTATCGATAAAGTAGATTAAGGGTCAAGCAGATTTTGTTGTATTTTGTGGTTACATGTTGATTTATATAATTTTGTTGTATTTTGTGGTTACATGTCAATTTATATAATTTTTAGTACTTTTTGGTATATAAATACGCATAATCGGTTTTCTCGGTCTCTTCTCGGGTTTTTGTTCAATAGAGAAACATCACCAAAATTATTGTAAATTTAATAAATAAAATTATATTGAGAAGAAGCTAATTGTTGTGAAAATTTGGTTTCGTATTTTGTGCTTGGTCTCGCCAGAAGCTGCGTTTTGGAATATATTGTGCGGTGCGGTTTTACAATAGTATATTTTGGGGCGCGGCTACGACATTTTTTTTTTGGTTAACGCGGTAACCAAACAAATTTTCAACGAGTCTAATTTGTCCACCAGCCGACAAAAAAAAAAAATCTTTTGTCTTGAACCAACAACTTTCTCGCGGAAAATAAAGCGAACTCCGACACCAACATTCAAGATAATTTCACCAACAGCAGCAATGAATGCCACCAACACTAACACCACAAAATACACGATATAATACAAAATAACACTTATCTTGCCAACAAAAGGCGAAAATTACATAATTTTCTTTCAACTATACAGATTCATGGGCAAATTTTTCATCTTGCTGGATCGCTGTTGCCGCATCAAGATCAAGAACACAAATATCTGCAAATATACTTTCTTGGAGATTCACATGATGAAGTAAATCGGCGTTGTGGTATCGTCAACACAACGAAAAGAGAAATAGCCCAACGAGGAAAATGTTACACGAACAAAATGAGCTCATCAAACTGTTTACGACTTCGTTGGAACAAATGCCATCCGACGATCACAGCATTGTCATAAAAGCGGACAAACGACCAGCAGGAACTCATGCACGACAATACAATGCACCTACACTTAGTGAAATATAAATTGTTGTTGTTGGTGAAAATATGGAATCGCGTGATATAATCATCAAACGCCGAACTGAAAACGCACTTCAGCGAATAAGTGAGGCACATCGCTTATGTTCTGCTGTGGTGAAGGCGGATATCATTTGAGATACAACATGATAAATCCGGTCAATGGTTAGTACAAAAAAAAAAGAAAGAGTGAGTCCATTAGTACTCTCAAGGAGATGTGTAAACATGGCGTGTGTATAGTGCGTGTGTACACACTCAGAGAAAAAACGAAATTTAAAATTAAATATAAAATGTTTAATTCAAAAACACTACTTCATCAGTAAGAACGGGCAAAACATTTTATAACTAAAACCGCCTATATTTAAATTGAAACGAAACCTTTTAAATATGAATCTATAATATCAAAAAAATAAATGTATTAGAAACGATTTATTTTCAAATTATATCGCATTCAAATTAAAACTTAGAATTTTTAAATTATACACAATTCGTTTTGGTAAATTTTTTTTCAAAATATTTGTCAACATTGATAGAAACAGCTGTTGCTGAAAAATGTGGAAAACAACATTACACAAATTTCAAACTTCTTAAGCCAGTAATGTAATTCGCTAAATCGTTATGTTGTTGTGTTATACTATAGGTATAAACAAGATGTGAGTTTTTACAGTTTGGTCGTTGCAACCTGATGAGTAGACCAACTTTTTATCAGTACGAAACCAAACTGCCAAGAAAGAAGGAGGGCAGGAGAGGAGTTCTCATTTTGTAAGGGTTTTGTGTATTTTACATAATGACTCTGGGGTTCGAAATGGACGAGGTTAATTTTCTACTTTTTGTGGTAGATATTTATTATAAGTACATGAAGAAACATTACTTCTTTGGTTTTTGATGACTTGAATAGGAGAGGAAATACATAATTTTCTATTTTTTCAAACCGCATGTGAAAACGTAGTTTATTGTATTGAACATATTTGAATTGAAATTTTCCCCATTTAGATTCATATGCGATCAACGTATTCTTATCATTAATGTTACATTTTAAATTTAAAAGAAAAGAAAACACTATTAAAATTAAATTTTTAAATTAAAAACCTCAGCAATACATTTCTATATGTTAACCGATTTAAAATAAAAAATAATATCTCTAATTTAAAGTTGATTTGTTTTTAAATCTATATTTCAATTAAAAAAAACAAATACGATTTTAAAATGATCGTTTTCAATTCAAAATATTTCATTGTTGCTTGGAAAACGTATATGAAATTTTTTAAAATGAAACGTTTTTTTTATTTTTAAGTTGTTTTTTCTCTGAGTGATGTAATTTTACTAACCAGAGTTTTTCATTTGTTTATTATCTTTAAATTGGTATATTACTCTTTCGGTGTAATAGAGCAATTGGATTATGGTAGCTAAAATAAGATACATATACTGTCGACTCTAACTTTTCTAATTTTCATTGAAAAACTGCACAACGGTCGCCCCATATCTCGTAGTAGATATATTTTGATCTGAGTTGTTGTGCAAATCGAATTCGTATCGCAGGAAGCTTATAAGTGGTTCAGCTTGAGGAACAGCAAAACATATATTGAAATCCCCGCTCATAATCGTCGGCAAAAGATGATAATCTCTTTGGAATTCTTTTAGAATATGGAGCAAGGACGAAATGTATGAACTTCATTATGTCTTCGACAGATTTATTCGGCGAGTTGAATACAACTACAGAAAGCATCTTATTCCCATTGAGAAGCTGAAGTTCAGCCGTGTATATATCATCAATGGGTTGTGTTGTTACGCGCATACCAGAGGTGACTGTATAAGTTCTGCTTGTATTTTTATATATTGCTACTCCGGCACCCCACTGACCATCTCTCTTGAACTGAACGCAGCATTCAAAATTAGTAATATTGACATGCTCGTCATTGCGTAGCCAGATCTCGGAAAGCAAGAAAATTGATCATCCCTGTGTGACTGTTTCAGTTAGATCGAGGTAATGTGACCTGAGACTCTGGCAGTTCAATGTTAAAACGAGACGCATTATTATCGCGTTGTAACAAATTTCGAGATCTGTTATTTCAAAACAATAACAAGTCTGGAAACTTGCCACAGACTCTCTAATGGTTGCTCCAACACAGCCGGCTAGGTTGCAGTCGTTGGGGGGGTCTTTCTGGACCATCGAGAGCTTGAATTTGCTGTGAAAGAAAATAGAGATGATCCAAGGTCATTGTTGCGGATTCGAAGATATTGATCAATCACCAATTAAAATACAACAAATTACGAAATCATTCTACGAAAAATCAAAATAACACAAAATTCATTTTAATGGAAATATATTAATCATAGTAAAAATAAGAAAGGGAAATAAAAATTAAATTAAATTAACTATATTATACCACCACCAAAAGAAAATTTTATTATTTATAAAGTAACTATCTTAAAAAAAATTAATTAAAAATTATAAATTATGCTAATTAAAAAAAATGTACCCGTTGCGGATCCGTTATTCGCGAAGACATGGCCATGTATCAAAATCCAAGTACATATGTTGTTGTTGTTTAGTTTTTTTTATATATTTAGGAATCTTATACTAGGAAGTTTATTCATCAAGTAGTATTTATAGTTCAATTTTTATTTTAAATTAAATTAGCACATTATTAACAAATTTTTAATTTCAAGCAACGTTCCTCACAACTGTTAAATTTTTTTTTTCAATTTTCAATTTTGTTTTTGCGTCCATCTTTTCGTCTCACAATTTATCATTTTACTATTACATTCACTATTTTATTATTAATAAATTGAGTTTATTATTTATATATTATTAAATTAAATACGATGAATTATTTTTACTTAATTATTAAAATACTATATATTGTATTAATTCTTATAAATGTTTTTCTAATTTAACTCTTATAATAATTTTTTTTCCTAATTTAATTTCACCTAATTAAACCACACGTCTGCCTCGCAGCAAATTCTCCTGTCTTCTCCTCTTTCTTCTTTATCATTTCCGGCCTCCCCAAAATTCTTTTGAAATTACCCTTGCCAGAAGTACATACAATATGTACAGTCTAATTAAAAAAATAGATCAACTCGAATTTTGTAAATAGGGAAATATGTACAAATTTACAGGATGGTACTAAATAAATAATTTTATAATAAAATTTTTCTTCGGTTTGATGGCATCTTACAAACAAATTTTTAAGAAATGAATGGTTAATTGAATAATCAACATATTTCCAACACAAACTTGTGCGCCTTGCCACAGCGTACATAATTCACCATTACAACCTGAGATATATTTAGCGGATTAGTAGTGAGGCGCGATAGCTCATTTTGAATAGAAGATCCATTGAGGTCCCCTTTTTACGTTCATGGTTACTCGTGATAAGGCAATATACACAAGTTGTTGACTGTGTCTTTTATCGTAAGAGTATACTGAATACCTAGTTGTAGGTACCACCCAGTGATGCATGAATTATGGTGACACATGCAGGTATGCCTGGAAAATGATTAAGCTTAATATTAATTGCCCGATTGTTGATTCGATTAACAATTGAGCTTTTTCTAGATGGGCACCAAACGTCGGTCGATATTCGTTTTCTGCGCCAATCCAGCTTTAAGCCGCCGGACCTTCTTCCCAACTTGTGAGTTTATACCGAAATCCATCCAGAGTCGTTTGACATTTTTTACTGTTCATGTTTTCATCGTTCTCGTTGTTCCGGCCAGGATGGTCATGATGGCTGCATTCGATATAGCTCAAACAGCCTATAGTTCCATTCGCCAGTCCATCGGTTACGTCAATATTGGTTTTGAGAAAGTAAGGCCGACCTATGACAAGTGGAATATTAACATGCTCGTCATTGCGCAGCCAGGTCTCGGAAAGCAAATGAATTGAGCATATACCTGCGTGACTGTGACCTGCGACTCTGGCAGTTCAATGTTAAAAGCGAGACGTCATTATAACCCCGTTTAGTAGAAGACATGATCATTGATAGCCGACGTAATGAACAGCTCCTAGAGACTCGTTACTCGTGATAGATAAAGCAACATACACAAGTTGTTGACTGTCTTTAATAGTTTTTTTTGTTTTTCCTACTATTATACATATCCATACAAGCATGCCATGACAAAATTGTTTTTATTAAGTTTGTTGTTTTTTTTTTCAAACGAAGTAGGTACATCATTTTCGTCCATTTCATTTACAAGTTTACTCTAATAAAACACTGTCACTTCATAAATTGTAAATTTTTAGGGGTCGGTCAAAAACATTGACAACCAGGTACTGAGATATCGCCGATTGTTTCAACAATATGCAGTTGATGTGTACGTTAAGGTTGAGGCAGAACGACTCAACTATATTAGATTTAATCAAGCTAAGTTGCGATCTGAAGAATATATTCACTTGCGAGATGCTGTCAATAATGACGCAGATATTACAAAAATGTTGGTCGAATTACAATTTTGCCATCGACATACATTGGCATTCCAAGTCACATGCACGAGTACTCCCAGGGGCTATGACCTACGTACACAATTATGGACGACCGGATTTCTTTCTGACGTTTACTTGCAATCCAAGTTGGTCACGATGTTACAGCACGAGTGTTTAAACAAAAACTGAGATGTTTAATGGACTTCATTGTGAAACAACGTGTATACGGTATTGTTCAATGTTGGGTGTATTCAGTTGAGTGGCAGAAAATAGGTTTAGAACACGCACACCTTCTTTTTTGGATGGTGGACAAAATTACGCCAGACCAAATTAATGACATCATTTCCGCCTAAACTCCTGATCTTGAGATAGATTCAGAGTTGCACGAAGTGATGAAGACTAATAAGCTCCACGGACCATGCGGACAACACAATCCCACTTCTGTTTGTATGTCCGACAATAAATAGACAAAACGTTATCCACGTACTTTTATTTCTGAAACCCAAACCAGATGAAAATGGCAGAACTTTCATCACTCAATTAAAAGGAGCGGGTATCGTGGTTGACAACACATGGATCGTGTCATATTCGCCAATATTGTGTAAGGTATTTAAAACACACATCAATGTTGAGTATTGCAGTTTGATAAAATCGATTAAGTATGTTTGCAAATACGTCACCAAAGTTATTGGCGTTGAACGATATGAAATCAGCAAGTTCCAAATGGGCCGATATATGAACTGCACCGAAGCACTCTGGAGAATATTTTCATTTGCGATTCATGAACGTCATCCGACTGCATCTGGCAGTATATTTGGAGAATGGCCAAAGAGTGTGTTACAGTGATCCGTTTGCGAAAAGATCGCTTTACTCGGATATGCCTCGATATTACACATGGATGCATCGTCGAAGAAATGGTTCACAAAGAATGACGATTGCTTCTATGGTGTGTGCAACATTTCGAGAAGCATGTCAGCAGTTAAAATCGCTTGAACACGACTATCACTGAAATCAAACGCTAGAAGATACAATAGCTTCTTCGCCCGCCAATAAAGTATGTACACTTTTCGCTATGATCATTTCAAAATGTCAGAATTTAAACCCACGTCAATTATGGGATACGTACAAAGATGACATCGCAGAAGACCTTTTGCATCGCTTTCGAGTCGCGACAGGAAATTTCGAATTGCAAATGAACGATGACATCTACAATGAAGCGTTAGTGCTGATTGAAGATTTGTGTTTGGTTATGACTGGCAAACTTTTGGCTGAAATTCTTATGCCAGCGCCAAGTCGTCAAACTAGAGATGTATTGAATCGTGAATTGTAACGCGAGCGTGCGTCATGTCGTAAGACAACTTTGCAACAACAAGTACAAACAAATGTTCCATTGTTGAACAGCAAAAGAGTACGTATGATAAACTGATGAAGGCTGTCGATGATGGAAACGGTGGAATATTTTTCCTTGATGCGCCCGGCGGAACTGGGAAAACGTACGTCGTAGGCAATACGTGCTCAAAGCGGCATTGCGTTATCTCTCGCATCTACCGGAATTACTGCAATATTGTTGGCAGGTGGAAGATCGGCATATTCAGCATTGAAGCTTCCGTTAAACCTGCAAATCAACGAAAATCCTGTTTGCAGCATTACAAAGCAATCAGCCATGGCAAAAGTATTAAAAAATTGTAAATTGATCATATAAGATGAGTACACGATGGCGCATAAACGATCATTAGAAGCACTCGATCGAACATTAAGAGATTTACGTAACAATAATCATCGCTTTGGTGGAGTGATGATACTGTTGGCGGGTGGCTTCCGACACACACATCGTATTTGTGGTGATATGTGACAACCATTCTATTGAGTATGAATATGCGAGTGTTCTTGCAACAGGATAGAGCCGCAAAAGTGTTCGCCAAAGAACTGCTGAGAATCGGAAATGGATAAATCCCTGTAGATACTTCAAGTGGTTTAATATCGATTCCATCTGAGATTTGCCAATTCACTTCAACGAAAGATGAACTCACCACTAATGTATACCCGACTGAAAGAAGTCCATCGGGTCAGCTTTCAGTATATAAATATAGGATAATTCAATTAAATTCGAAAAGTGTTTCATTCAATCTATATTTGAAAAAATATTGTTGCGTCATCTGTTAACTATCGAAGATTTTCGATCAAAAAAACTAATTTCGGCTAGTATAAAATTTATTTAGTTTTTGGAGTTGGGGTCCGATACAATATCGATAGTTCCGTTTCTGTAACCTATTTGGAAATCGTACATTTAGAGCTTTAAGCTCCATCGAGGAAGTATCCGGATTTCTTTTGAGATAATGTTAACAAAGGCTGCCATAATCTGATGAGATAGTAAATGCGTTTTGAGCTCATTTACTGAATAATTTCGCTGGGCTGAGTTGAGGTTGTGTGAAATATATATTCGATTTCTCCATCTTCTGAGCCGATTTGAAAGAGTACACTGCCATAAAGCTTTCTTTAGTCAGTTATCGGAGCGGCCAGTTCCGAGCATCGAATATGTGTTTTTGTTTTTGGGATTGGAAAATCCATGAAAGATTTACATTTATCTGGGTTTGTGTGGGGGCAACCGTCACCCACGATATGCCCAAGCTTGATGTTTAGTCTTATTTTAGATAATAATTCTGCAACTTGTTCCAGCAAATCAAAATGTTCTTTCAACGAGCCAGGGGTGGCTAGTAAATCATATCACTCGGTGAATAAAGCAACAGAGCGTTTGAGGTCATGTAAGAAAAATAAAATTTAGAGTGTTATGTGACATAATGATGGTATGCTTTATGTCTCATAATGCAGGATGACTCTAAATAAGCCACAGTGACTCATGTGCCAATAATAAGGTGTGAAAATCTTTAATTTTTGGAAAATTTACCGTAATTTTGAGGTATTAATCGTATTGATCAGTTACATGTTTTCCGAACAAATGCTATTACATATTACATCAATCATTTACTAGTCCACTAGTACAAAAAAACGATCGAGTTACCGGGTTTTTAAGTTTTCCCGCCTACTTCGTGAACTGTAACCTTCTGAATATTGTTGATTATTGAGTCTCGACTGCTTCTTCTTAGCTCGTCCGCAGACTGGATGTTCTTTTTAAATATATACCTTACAACTAGCATTGTTAATAAACCTTTCTAAATAAGTAATGATTTTTATCAGTTTCGTGTAGGATGAATATTTATCCCAAATGTCACATTTTCTTTACTAGTTCCTACTAAAAACTTGATGTTTTGATGATGGCAGATAAACTTGAAGCTATTTACGAGGTTATCTTAAAAAATAAAAAAAATTTGATTTGTGCTCGTAAAAAATTCACTAATTTTGAAAATAATTTCTAATGAACTGTCTGTGGCGCTATTCTGGCTTTCCCTGCGAATTTGAAATTTGGAAAAATATTTGAATAACAATTTTTTTGAAATGTATTTTTCTGGCCTACTTATGGAATCAGTTTGATGTAAAATATAATTTTTCGTAATATAAAGGTGGGCCCACATTTACAAAAAATTGTTCCGAACGCGTTAGGCGACCATATTTTCGCCGCAAATTAGGAAATTTTTCAGTGTGCGGCTCAGGAAAACGACACAAAAATGTATGCCACATTCAACGCACACGATCTAACACTATAATCGGTTTAAACATTTGCGGCGAAAGTATTTTTGCACAAATTTTTAAACAATACCTTAAGGAATTTATGGAACAAAAGTTTCCCATTCCATTTTGTTTTAAAAATATTTACACTAAACAAATTCCATGAATAGACCAGAAAAATACAATTCAGAGAGAAATACTATGAAAATATTTTACGTAATTCTTAGGTAAGGTTAGAATAGTGCCAGAATGACTGCAGAATGGAAGCCTTCTTACATGATTACTATCGCAGTTGCCAAAATGAAGAGGAGAAACAAACTGTTCTTCATTTGTTTTGCACCTGGCCCCGTCTGGCGCAGACTGAGAGGTTCCTTCCTAAATGGTTTGACAAACCTCGTTGAGCGCTCAAGATGGTTCGATGACCCGGCTATGGACCAGATTGTGTTTACGCCATTCCTTTAGAACAACCACCCTAACCTAACCTAAAATATCAGTCCCTAAAACGAAGGTGTTGGTTCATTCAACCCAGTTAATTTCTCCATGAGAAATGTATAAATTTAGATTTGAATAAAGTCGAAAAAGCCATAGAAAAAAATGAAATATCATAACTTTATTATTATGCGAGAGGACATACAAATGGTCTTTTGACAGAATGACGTATAAATAACAAATTAATTTAAAAATAAATAAATTGAAAAGGTTTTTGTTTTCTAAAATAGAGATGTTGTATAATTCTGTAGTTTGAAATCATGTAACAATAACGATTTTATAAAAAAAAAAAATAGTATCTACTCGGAAATATCGAAATAATTATTTTGTTCTAGTTATGAAATAAAAGCGTTAGCTACTTCACCGTAGTTACATTTATATGGCGTTATAAAAAAGTTGTGAATAGCTATTTTTCAATTTTACAACTTCAAATGTAAATCGTTTTGTCACACAAAAATTCGGAATAATTGAATTTAGTTATTTTTGTGATTTCGGTATAAATAAATGTTTATTTTATACGAGAAACGGGAGCTTTGGAAAATATTAAAAACTTATGTAGAAAAATATTTTTCACTATGTGTGTGTGTGCATAGAAAAGACAAGTGAAAATTATTCAAATAGGTTTTTAGATTGGTAAATTAAATTTAATAAACTGTATACAACACCTAAATTAAATTTCGATTTATCAACCAAGTTTACAAAAAACCGGAGTAATTTAATTAAAACAAAGTTTTTATTTAGCATTTCCCACCTTAAAAAGTTTCACATATACAGACAAACATTAATTTATGATATGTTTATTTTAGAAACTATATAAACAGCTTTTGTACGGAATTTAAACCTTAATATTAATTTATTTTTTGAAGTGGATTCTTGGAATTTATATTAAAGTTCTGAATTGCTTCATTTCAGTAGCTCTTAAGGCGAATTTGAATAATGACAAAATATTGCTACTTTTTTTATTATTTGTAGCGTTTGTGGCAAAGACCAACAGGTGTTTGACGTATGGATTTTGGCGGCAGTTAAAATTTTTTAAGTGTTGGAGATAATTTCCTTCTAATCTCAGAAATGTTTACACAAAAAGGTAAAAAACATCTTTTTTTAAATATATATCAACTATTTCCTAGCAATATTTTTATTATTTTTACATAATATTTTTTAAAATTTTTAAATTTAATAAATTCGCGTTGTTTTTTTGGGTATGATGAACGAACCATTGCAAAATCCGTAAGGCAGCTTTGAGCGCAAACAAACACTTTACTCTAGCGGAACTGGTGGAGATTATGAATGGTGATGATTCCGATGATGATTATTTCGTTGATTTGGGAATAAATTACTCACTTCCAGATACTTATATAAATGATGTTGAGAATATTGGACATGTTACCGTAGGCCCGCAGAAGATTTACCAACTGATTCGGAACTAGATCCAGGTGATATTGATCATAGCTATATGTTATTTTGGCTACTGGTGGTAATATTTCAATTGGTGAAAACGTTCAGATTGAGTTTTTAGACAAACCCAATACTCAAAAAATTGCTTACAAAGGAAAAATTATATTCATTGGCGTCATGGTACTCGACCGTTTGAGACAACGAAATTCTGTTTTGTTCGAATGAGTTTTCTGAGTTCAATATTGATTTAACACCATTACAAATTTTCGAAAAACATTTCCCACATGAATTCTTTGAAAATACTGCATTTTTTACCAACGTCTATGCGAAAAAAAACGATGTCTGAGGATATAAACCGATTAATGTTAGCGAATTAAAAAAATCATTTGATCTTCACATTTTTATATGGTGCTTAAAATGTCCAAGGAACAGAATGTAATGGAACAGTTACATCGGAATATATTCTGTTATTAATTGCACGAAAAGTGATAGATTTCAACCTAAATATGCAGCCTCATGCACGTTGGTTTTGCCGGCTGATACTCAGGGTATTGGCTCGTGGTATTGACTCAGGGTGTTGGCTTGCATGACCCTGGCCTACACCGTGCTTACAAAACTTTTTATCTGGTAGATATGTTATGAGTAGGTGACTTTGTTTTTCTGGCTTGAACAGTCGTAAACATTGTGGGAATGTCAGTTTATTTATAAGTAATATTTCATCTAAAAAACAGGCCGAACAATCTTAAATTATAGAACGGTGACATTTCCTGGTAGTCGGATTCATTTTTTTCTGTATATTTTTTATCGGCCCGGATCTATTTTCCGGTTGTTATAGTTATTGGTTTGGTATTTTTTACTATGAACCATAAAATGAAGTTCTAAATTTATTCTCGGTTCGGTATGATGGGAGGGGATTCTCACCTCGGGCCGGTTCCATATGTATAGGCTGGGCTTGCCACTCCCTGTCATCCCCTCGGCAGGACATCCACAGCGTCGGAGTGGCGAGTCCAGCATATGTGTAGTCCATTCGTAGCAAATCGGCGGTTTCATGCTGTCGAAGAGTGAATTGTGGGAGTTTCATTAGATGTCTCTCCGGGTGAAGAGAGGCTTCGTATGTTGGGGGACGTTTCTACCCTCTAATGCTGCTTCGTTGCAGCTTGGCATCGGCCATTCCGGGCGATGAATCAATCGGGAGGGTCTCTTCAGCAGACTGGGTACTTGTCACTCGGGAGATCCGGTCTTCGTCGGATAAAATTTGCATTTTTTCTTTTAAAGTAGAAAATTAACTATCGCCACCCCAATTTTAGCCCCCAATGTCATTGTGGAAAATACACACAACCCTTTAAAAAATATATAATGAGAACCTCCTTAAGTTCTTTTTTGGCAGTTTGGTTTCGTATTGATAAAAAATGTTTGGTCTACTCATCAGGTTGCAACGCCCAAAACTGCAAAAATTCAAATCTTGTTAATACATATAGTATAACACAAGAACATATCGACATGAAATAATTTTATTATAATAATTGATACCATAGACTAAGAAAAAACATTACTGATCAAACATGGTTGTTAGAAAATTGAAGAAGAAGTCCATAAAATAATTACAATTAGAAATGCGAATAACCGCCTCAACATTGTAGAGCGAGACCAATGTGCCCCCCCCCCCCCCCGGTCGTGCATACCACCTCCGTAATTTATGGTGCTCGATTACAATATGTATAGAGAAACTTTTGGAAAATGTTGGAAATCGACAAAAAATTAATATTTACAAAAATTAAGAAAAAATGGAAAATTAAATTTAAATAAATATACAAAAAAAATATAATATAATATAACAAAATGATACCGCAACAGTGGACCTTGTAGCCGTTATGCAGTAGGTAGTAGTACCTCACCCGGACTGTTGCGGCTTGATGGCACCGATACACGTGTCCTTCAATACGGTCCAACCGCCGATGAACTCCGCTATGTGTTGGGCGTTGCCATTTTTTCTCGTTGGGCGACCCTTTTGCCTTGTATAATAGAATATGTTTCGTTGGGTGTCCTCCGCCTTAACAGTAAAATTTTGCCTGGTTGGGCACTAAAAATGTTGGGCATTTTTTTGCCTTAACCGAAAAACGTTGCAGCCCACCCGCCGATAAATGTATTGGTATCGACTGGCCGCCAAAATATAGGTTGGGCGTTGTCTCGTCAACCGTAAATAAAGTGGCCTCAACTGGCCACCTGTATGTTGCGGTGTTACACCGATAACCGAAAAAAATACAGTTGCGAATAGGCTGGCCACGTTCTTGGCAACCTGTTATGAATTATGTGGACCTCTTGTTGACTGCCTGACGCAAAAAAAACTGTTACCATATACAAATAAAAATATACGAGCCACAATTCGGGCGTACCAAAATACCGATGCAAATTAATTTAGAGTGCAATAGGCAACCTTAGGGCGTCTACCGGATACGATATACAACTCACTGTCCGGCCAGCACCGATGTAAACTAAAACACACCCACTTTTTTGACTTAACAAACTCAAAAATGTTTGCAAAAATTTATATATTTTGTTTCAACACACATGTAAACTGAATAGCTTATATCAAAATTTAAACTCAGTTTTATTTTATTTTAAATACAGAACTAGACTGCCTCACAAATAAACTTGACTCCCTTGTTCAAAAACCACCACAAGCTTTTTTTTTTAATCGAAATTCCAAACCAAAAAAAAACTAAAAAATATTCTCGCAAAAGTGAAAGTTGTATCATTTTTGCTCTTCGAAATTGATACAACATACCACCATTCGACTTTTTTCGAATTTTGATTCGAAGTGGTGGCAACAACATACCGCCCCTGAGCAAATGTGAAGAAGATTACATTTTGTTTCAATGACTACTATACTCGATTTTTTAAATTTCATTCTTTGTTTTTTCTATACGTTTTGCTCACAAACAAACAAAATTAAAATAATTTTACATAGACAGTGCTGACATGTTCTACCATCACAATTTTTGATACTTTATCGAAGTTTATTTCTCTTTCCCTAAACAAAAATGGACAACTGTTTCATTTATGAATTATTATTTTCTATTGCTATCTCAACCTACTAGTACAAATGCGAACAAATTTTCTTTTTCTAATTTCGTTCAAGTATCGAAAACAAATTATTTCGTGATAGAAATGGAGTAGAATGTCACAATTTTTCAATCTAGCAACCTGATGATATAAAATGTGAAATAGTGTCACATTTTATTCTAAAGAAGCGGGACATAATCTTCGATAAAGTATTGAAAATGTGGTGGTAGAACATATCAGCACAGAAATACGAAAGTGTTGCTTGAGTTTTGTTGCTTTTTTGCAGCAACCTATTGAATGATGGCTGCTGGAAATTCAAATACGAAAATCCATAATAATATTTGTATTAAAATTTAGTATGTACTCTACAAACTAGCCTCTCAATTTTAGCATATCGTGGTATCAATATACTATACATGTGCGTTATGTATAATTTTTGTAAAATTTAATTAAATACGAATTAGCTACATACCTTGGTGTTACAGTCCCTTTCAAGAGCAACTGCAAGAATAATTGTTTTATTGCCAGCAGCCACGCTAAATGTGGTGCAATCTCCCAAACGGCCCCGCTATATTGACTTTTACCGCATAATTTTAAAAATATTACAAGCAGCACATTGGCGATTAAAAATACACACGTCACCCCTAGAAATAAAGCAAAACAAAAACATTTTACTCAATGCAATGACAAATATATAAATAAATATGTAAAAAACACCCAAAATGTTATACCAAAGCTTTTCAAAGAGGATATCCCTAACCTGTATACGGTAAACCTGTACCTGAATTTGATCAAATAATTCCAAATGACAAATCGAATCTCTATTTATGGATACAAACACAGTTTAATCTGATTGATTTAACATGTCATAAATTTTATTGTTGATTTTTATCAGAAAGCTCTCCATAAATATTTACGTGAGGCTTTTTAAATTCGCTTCAACAACAGCAACACCACTCCAGTTCAATTCAAACTGCTGATTTAGCATTAAATACCAAAATGAAAAACTTTGTTTTTTTATAACTACTACGGTCGAGTAACTTTATGCCGAACTGTACCATAACATTCATTTTTTCTATTTTTTCCGGGAATTTATATACGGAGAGCTTTATCGAAAACATATTTTTTTGTTTTTCAATCATACCGAACTTTTTTGTTATTATACGAATTAAGCGATTTGTTGTGATGACTTTTATTTCTGCGGGGAATGTATGGATGAGTGTAATAGTATGATGCCGGCAAGGGAATTCAATACAATTTTTTCTAAGAATTCGTAAAAAGAAAAGTTTTTTGAATATAGCAGTGGATTGATCATGTCATCATAATTTTTGACCTTCCGCGAAAATCACTAACAAAATAATTTGCTTTATTTGATAAAGATTTCAATAAGTTACCTTAGGTGATTTATTGTTGATATGTAGCAATCCCTTACTCTTTAACTTACTAGAAAATCATCTTGCTCAATGCATTGCTCAATCATCTTGCTCATTCGTTTGACGTTTCTACGTAAGTAAGTTGAATATTTTCAGGAGGGTCAAAGATAACTAAATTTAACCTTTCAGGCTAAAAAATCCTAAGGATTTAGAGTAAAGGAAACGTGATTCCATTCATCAGATTACTGTAATCTTTATTTTGACATTAAATCATAAACTTCTATAGCTTTCAACGCAACTGTAACAGTTCTTAAGAAGAAATGGGATAAAATAGCATAATACCCATCCGTAATCTTAAAATTATTTTTCAAGTTTGCGTCGGATTGAATTGTGATAGTGTTCTGATTGAGATCAAAGAATCTTAAGCCCATCATCGTCATGTTTTTTGTACACAGTTTGGACATATACAAATAGTTCACAATTATCTTTGGTATTATCGGCAGTATCATTCAGCAGCATCGTCTGTGGATACCAGGTACATTTTCGTTTATCATCAATAAATGAGCAAAACAGATACGGGTCAAAAGACAAATTATTTTCAAGGGTAGAGATATAGGCTTCTTCGGCAAGCGATTTTTGATTACCAAACACCCGACGCAGAGTAGCCGATCACCAAGAACAACAGAAAGACAAAAGCATAGTCGAAAAAAAAACAATTCAAGAGCCAAGCGGTGCTGTTTGCTCACGATATATACGATTCCAAGATCAACTCAAGACGCTGAAATTATAAACAATCATCAGCCAGTATATGGAATATCTCAATATAACTCGTGAGTTCTCAGTCGCGAGAACACGAATCTATGAAGCTCTTTGACGTAGTTGAAAATGCTATACATGGATCTCCAAAATCGAAAGTAAGACAGAAATGTAGTCCAAAAATAACCATGAAGTGTATACACCTAGATTAGATAAGCCTCCCGAATCGTACGAGCTCCAATGGTGCTACCTTAATCAATAAAGTGAATCTAGAGAACCAACTGAACTTGACATAGACGCCACACAACGTCTCATACAGAAATATCCGGTCGTCGTAAGCCGATGACTAGAGTTGAGGCTTGGAGGCCGAGTGAAGGACTGGTGGCGAATAAAGTTTCAAAACAGAGGATCCCTTCAGCCAAGCCAAACCAATCAGATCAGCACTGGCAGTGCACCTGGAGAATGTTCACACTGGTTGAATTGAAGCAGAGCTTGATACATTATAGTGGAAGCACTTACACAGACATGCAAAATTCTGAATTGGAGAACTTCATCAAGACCATTTATTGGAGTTACATATGAGAGAGAGAGAGAGAGAGAGAGAAGAGAGAGAGAGAGAGAGAGAGAGAGAGAGAGAGAGAGAGAGAGAGAGAGAGAGAGAGAGAGAGAACATACGCCACTGACGACCGCGCAAATCCAAGACCACAACGAAGCTATATTAAGATACTACAAAAATGAGCCACAAATATTTAATATCAAGACCCAAGATTAGTTTGTGATAGATAATATTATTCAGACATCAATATGACAGGAGGTCTACCCAGGAATTTGACATATTCGAACGAACAAAAGTGATGCTACGCTCCGACATTAATGTATCGAAGGGGCTAATCAATGGTGCTATTGGAGTAACCACGGGAGTCCGTAGATCGCAGATATATGGCACGGATATATCTTCGGTTCAAGTGGACTTTGGTACAGAGGCCATATTACTGATAACATCGTTCATTCATGTTATCCATAATCTTGCCATAGGCATCTATCTATACAGTCTACAAAGAAAGCACCGGTAGACTGCGCTGTGGTGTATCGAGGAATCAAGCTCTTTGCACAAACTTAGGATAGCAGAACTAGATTGCTAAAACCTCACTGGCAAGAAGCCGTGTAACAACGAGACATTGCAATATACCTATGTACAAGTTAATGACAGTTACAAGAGAAAAAACCACATTGACAAGCGCTCTCGGATTGCAATTTAAAAAATAAGGTCCACTTCTTAGATAGGTTCTACCAACCTTTTTGTAAAAATTGTATAAGACTGAATAAATTTGTAAATTTTATGAAACTGTGTTGTATTACATTTTGTCAAAAAAAATAAGCGATTATATCCAGCGCCCAAAAGGACGTCTGAATGTCGATAATTTAAAAGATCAAGTATCACTGAGAGAAAATACATAGAAGAGACTATTTTGTTAACGCCAGGAATCTCACTAAAAATTTCTACTCATGAAGTACGGCCATTATAGAGATGAGAATGGTGAGCCGAGAACAAAAGTGATTGATGTTCTCGCAGTATGGCGAACCCCATTAGAGCAATTGCTCCGACCGGTGAGGAGGCCTAAGTCGAATATCCAACGGTAGAAAAAGTAGTTCTTGCATATATATGATCTCATCGTCACTGACCTCGACTCAAGCCGCTCGCCGAAAATTTCATCGGCGACTATTGGTGTGGTTTCGCCCCAACCGATCAAAGACTGACCTGTGGTTCGCCATGTGGATGGTTCTGGAAAAATGATGAGTACAAGTGTTGGCCCGTTCATTTTATCTTAATTAGAACGAAAAGTCTGCAAATGGAAATTTTGTCAACCCTGGAGTGCGATAGATTGATGCTGTTCAATTTCACAAAAAAAAAACCTCATATGCCTATGTCGATCGTCACTCGTCAGGGTGCTCCGTTTTGGCTCGTTCATTAGAACGATAAGGTCTACAAAAAGAAATTTTCTGGAGTGAATCCTGGAAATTTTAGATAGGTATAGCGTTCTATTATATGTTTGGGATGGGTCTAATGAGACGCATAGAGGTTAAATTTACATTTTGCCCTTCCTCTGTCGAAAAAATCGTCCATCATTCGAGATTTTGCCAGATAGACACCAATTTGTGTATGTGAATTCGATGGCCCATGACCATGGGTCAAGTGCGATGTCTACTTATCAATAAAGAAATTGTCGATAAAGAAGTTTAGTAACTTTCCAACATTCAGTTTGCAATTGTTGGCTGGCTATGCCAATTCGATGGTTCATGGCCACTACTAGATTTTGATAGCTTATGGCGGGGCTTTATCAAATTATAATATTATATTTTATAAAATTAATAATCTAGAATAATATAATTAATTGAAAAAGTATCAATTTATTACTAAAAACTTCTTTTCAAAAATTTAGGAGAAAATATCAAAATAAAAATACTTTGTCTTAAAATACTTCTAAGAGGTTACAACTTTGAAAAAGTTATATGAGGAAGATTAATTGAAAATGTACATAGCGCTAAATCAAGCTACCGAATGGATCGCAGAGGAAAGTGACGTACTAGAAAAGTTCTTAGAATTTAATTTTCTATCGATCTAGGTTGGTTTGAAAATGGCCCACCCACTAGGAGATCAGTTTCTATTCTGACTATAATAGTTAAAATTTAAGAATTCTCCATTCTTATTAACCTCAATACTTAGCTGCATTCAAAATTTGATGTTGATATCATGACTGGAAACGACACAATCCATTCGGTCCCACTCGAACCAAGTATTTCCTTAATTTTTATTAGGACGAGTATCTTAGGACGAAAGGCTTTTACTTCGACTTTTACCTCTACAAATTTTGAATATTAGACCCGGTATTCCCCTAATTTTTCTGGAAAACTCGTGTTCTAGTTGGAATGGGTCTAGTTTAAAGTAAAAACACCTACTCTCAAACATGTAACCTCTTAGTATCTTAGGACAAAGGGTTTTTACGCGACTTTACCTCTATAATTATAATATTTTTTTTCCTGAAGTAATATATTTTACACTGTTAAATTTTATTATTAATTGGAAACGTTGTTGTTGGGTTTAGGACAAATAAACTTTAGGCCCGTTTCTTTGAAAAAATCGAAGTCGATAAAATCAGCAGTTTTTGCTATAGATAAACACCAATTTGACTATGCCGATTCGATATATAGACGAAAGACCATAGGTAAAGTTTGATTTCAAGTTTGGGGAGAACCTGATAAGGTTAAAGAGCGATAAAATTCCATATCGGCTTCATACAGCAAAAATTGTCGATAAAGAAGTTTAATAATTGTCAAGCATTCAATGCTAAAATGGTTTGGAGTTCAAGATTATACCAGACAGCCACCAATCTGACTATGTAAATTCGCTGATCCATGACCACCGCTAGATTTTAATTATAGGTTTGGGGTGGGTCTCGATAAAATCGAATGTCACTCGAGATTTTGTCTGCTAGACATCAATTTGAGTGAGCCAATTCGATGGCCCATGGCTAAAGGTAGATTTTGATTATAGGTTTTGGGTGAGTCTGATCAGGTTATAGGAGTGAAATTTTGATTTTCATCTGTTGCTATCGATAAAATCGTCAAGCAATACAAGATTTTGCCAAATAGACACCAATCAGACTAAGTCGATTCGATTAATTTTCGCGTATTAATCAAATCCACTGCCAGTACGTGATGTATAAGTATATAGTTCTAAAGTTTTTTTTTTTTACTTACCTAAACTCTCCCAGCTCTGGCCCTGCGGTACAAATATCGCCCACAAATCAAATAATATCGATGCGGCCAGAAAACATCCCAGACCAGGCCGCTTTTGTTTTATCGAATAGCTTTGATATAATTTCTCCAACACATCATCGGGTAACGATATATCCACCGTTGTCGGAACAACTTTTTCTTGTTTCGACAAGGGTTCATCCATTTTCCAATCCACCTTGAATGTTGGGGTTATATCCTGGTACCACCTGGTAACAAATATTTATTTCGTGAACTACTTTTTTTATTGCTATCCTATACGTGTATGTATATAATGTTGATTACGCACACACGACTATAAAATTTATGTGTATCGCGGTGCTATTATTTAAAAATTTTCATGTTTTAGCGCACACATGGAATTTTCCTGTCTTCTGCACTACAGCACGCCGTCTCGATTCCTATTATTTGGTGTATCTTTCAATCTTACGATGTGATGCTGTTTATTTTGTGTGACAACATTTTATAACGCGAATTTTGGATTTAAAAGATTTACTTCTGTACGTTATTGTTTGTCACATATGTGCAGCAGTTAAGGAAGGTAGACGATGTATGGTGTCTGAATATCTGCAAAATAGAAAAAAAGCGTAATGTTATTTATTTTAAGATTACAGTAAGTTAATCTATTTTTATAAATATTTATATAAGAAGCTTCACGCTGTATTCATAAGCGAGGAGATTTTTCATTCTCGTCCCCTTTTACACACACACACACACATACATGTATGTATATATACTTAAACAAAAGCGATGTATTAACTTGCGTCTATTGTTTATGGGATTTTCGTATTTCGTGCTTTTGTGCGCTTTAATTATATAGAATTTCATTTCTGTGAGCTTTATTATTCCATTTTGTGTCAAACAATTATTTTTATTATTATTAAGCTTATATGTTACTTTTGTTCACATTTGTCTAGGAACTGAAGTGCCTAAGATTTCATTTGTTCGCTTTTATCTATGTTGTTCAACAAGAGAAAATAAACAACAACAAAAGAGAAAACCAAATTATACAAGTTGAAAAATATTGATTTAGGTGAAAATGTGGAAAATTCGTAACTATACGTTATACTGATGTAAGATTCTCGGAATATTATGTATAAGATCGTGGTGCGAAATTGTTACCGGACGCTGATTTAACATCCGTTACATTCCTTAGAACTTATCGTATCTGAGACTCTGCTTTAACTCAATATATTTGTTATGGCATGGTTTTAAAAAATTTTAATTTTCACGTTGCTGATGATTATGGTGTGACCACTTGTTTAACCTATATACAAATCAGTTATAATTTTATGTGTTATGAATAAAATTGTCGAATTTTTACATTTTGTTCAAGAATGTTGCCACTGCAGAAGGTAAATTTTGTTGGTTTTGGGAAACATAGAGTGGGAAAACCGCAAATTAATGGTAAACACGTATATTTGTGGTACATGCATGTTATATTATCGTTTATTTAGTGTAATCAATTAAGCATCAACATTTAGCATGTTTTCTTCTCTCCTACTCGCCATAACCGACCAAAATTCACATTCTGAAAACTTTATTAACGAGTTCTATAAAAAATTTATCCGTGTGCCTAATAACCACCTTTGTGAGGGACTATGCGCTCGTTTTTTGTTTAATTAACTCTCGTACAACAGTACAGTAGACCGGCCTACCGACAGCAGCGAAAAATTTTGAATAGCTATTTTAAAGACATAAGACCCACATTTTTACCATTTTGTAGTAAATTGGTGTGATTACATTTAGATGACGCGAATAAGTTTCAACTTTAATCAATTCGGACCGGTGTGAAGTTACTAACGTTAATTAAAAGTGTAGCTACACAAATTAACAAAAAAGTGTAGAGTGCACAAAATATATTTTTTAAAGTGTATGAAAATAACCTATATTTAATATAAAAATAATTTATAAGAAAAACAACGTAGATTCAGTTAATAATTTCGATTTAAAAACAAACGAAAAATATGCTGATATACAAATATTAATGTTTTTATATATTTACCAATAGAGGGCAAACAAATAATTAACACTCCATCCTAGAGTTTTCGCAATATAGCCAATATAATGATTGTGAAATACATACCAAAACTAAAACCAAAAATTTACACTGTTAAATTTAAAAATATTCCAATTCGATTTATTTTGTGGTGAAATTGAAACATTTTTATATAATCTTTAACATTTATATTAGATAAGTTCTTAAGTTCCTAATAGTGTCGCTATGTAAAGATCAAATAATTTTCTAACGATTTAAAATAAGCACGAGAAAATCGTAGAACGATTTACTAAACTTTATCTAATTCTAAATAATGCTATATTAGACTATGTTTCTACTTTTATATATCCGGTTCTAGAGATGTTCACGGGGTCCCACCTATATGACCGAATAGCTAAATCAAAACCCCACGTGTGTCGTGACCAGGATTTAATTATGATGGTTTTTACCAAATCCAGCGCATTCATTTTAAACTATGGTTTTTGATTTCAATCTATTTTCTAATTTTTCTGTCACCGCTCCTACAGAAATTCACAGTTTTTAAAATATAATTAAGCATAGCGTATACAAAGTAGTAACACGGAAATGAACATACATAGTTTAAAATGATATTTACTGTGCCATACAGGCTACTTAGAAATTACATGAATTTTAATAAATTTTCAAATTTTATTTCACCGAACTCAGAGATGTTTACGGGATCTCACCTACATAGCCAAATAGATCAGTCAAAACCCTATGAGTGTGGTGAATGGGATCAAATTCTGGTGATTTTTAACTTGCCCAGAGTCATCTTTACGTTTACGGTTAAATCCCATATACCAGAAATGTTCACGGGATCTCTTTCATATATTCGAATAGGCCAGAAAATTTTCTATCAATATTGTGAAAACGGGACTCGAATAATGATTTTTACCTTGCTTGTCAAAATTTAAAACTTCTTCATTTTCAATTTCTTTCTCAATTGGAAATTTTGGTATTTTCTCTAATAGGATTTTTACCCCATTGACATTCCCATCTAAGCTACGAACCCGATTTATTGTAATAATAATGAAATAACAGAAATCCTAGAGATGTTCACTGGCTCACGTTTATACTTTTGAATATAGTTCAAAGATGCGACTTTCGATAGTTCCAGACAGGGTTCGGTTATGGCGATATTTACAGTGCCAAACTCGACTTAAAAGTTTCATGAAATAGTTTATGTACATTTTATGTACCCAATTTGAACACAGCTTTCGCATGGTCAAATGTTCTTGGTAAATATGATCAACACGTCCCACTACTGATATCTTTACAATATCAGCTTCACTTTACGGCATTTTAAACCAATTTCGTGGATTTTTTTATGTTTTCTGGAGTCACACTGGTGCATGATCGGAGGTTGTACGAACACGTTTAAATTCAGCATACCAGCCAATGATGATAGATTTTCCTGGTAGTTCGGATAACACTTATCTAGCCACTGCTTTGCTTGAACAGTATTTTTTCCATCAAAAACCGTGTTTAATCAACACACGAAAAATAAGGTGAAAATCAGTATTCGTCTTCCGTTTTCACAATATTGATAGAAATTCTTCTGACCTATTCGAATATATGAAAGAGATCCCGTGAACATTTCTGGTATATGGAATTTAACTGTAAACGTAAAAATGACTCTGGGCAAGTTAAAAATCACCAGAATTTGATCCCATTCACCACATTCATAGGGTTTTGACTGATCTGTTTGACCATGTAGGTAAGACCCTGTGAACATCTCTAGGTTCGGTGAAATAAAATTTGAAAATTTATTAAAATTCATGTAATTTCTAAGTAGCCTGTATGGCACAGTAAATATCATTTTAAACTATGTATGTTCATTTCCGTGTTACTACTTTGTATACGCTATGCTTAATTATATTTTAAAAACTGTGAATTTCTGTAGGAGCGGTGACAGAAAAATTAGAAAATAGATTGAAATCAAAAACCATAGTTTAAAATGAATGCGCTGGATTTGGTAAAAACCATCATAATTAAATCCTGGTCACGACACACGTGGGGTTTTGATTTAGCTATTCGGTCATATAGGTGGGACCCCGTAAACATCTCTAGAACCGGCATTATTTAGAATTAGATAAAGTTTAGTAAATCGTTCTACGATTTTCTCGTGCTTATTTTAAATCGTTAGAAAATTATTTGATCTTTACAGCGACACTATTAGGAACTTAAGGACTTATCTAATATAAATGTTAAAGATTATATAAAAATGTTTCAATTTCACCACAAAATAAATCCAATTGGAATATTTTTAAATTTAACAGTGTAAATTTTTGGTATTATTTTTTTTATGTATTTCACAATCATGCCAATATACTTTTATCGAATAATAGACGTTCGAGCATATTCAAATTGTTATAGCCCGTGCATATAAAAAGGGTTGAGCTCCTCTGGCAAAATTTTATATGTTGATATAAATTGTATATGGGCGCTATAAGATGGAGTGTTAATCGGTTGAAATTGGAAGACACACAAAAACACCCGTAGCTCTACAGTTCCACTGAAAATTCAACCACATTTTCCTACAGTATTTAAGCTACAGATATAGAAGCATATGTTTTGAGGAAAATAACATCAAATGTTCCAGATCAACACTATAATGTTTGCGGGCATGTCAGAATCACAGATCATTCGAGAAAATTCGAATGCAAGAAAAACAAGTTTGGGTTGGCTGTTAGTAGGTCAAGTATAATGTCAAAGAAGAATTAGCACATGCTCAAGAGCTTCACAAGTTTTGGAAGTTAGAAGAGATACCGTTTGAATCTCTACCGACAAAATCTGACGAACAGTGTGAAACGATTTATCGGCATGTGATTAACTTACCGTTCAAAGAAAATGATACCAGGTTCCTGCAAATTGAGAAAACGTTCCAAAACAATGAACGACTATGGCCCCTGTATCTACGATTCATGAGAGAGTATCTTCATATTGGACATATGACTCCACCATCCAATTACGAAAAATAATTTTTCATTCCTTATCATGCAATTTTGAAGAAGAATTCCTTCGTCTTCATTGAGGCCCCAATGAAGTCAACATCTGGTTGTAGTTTGAATGATACTACGCATGTCGGAGGTAACCTGCAACACAATTTATGATCACTTATTCTACGGTGGAGAAAACACAGAATAGTACAGCACATCAGCATCTCTGTGCTTGGCAATAAGAACATTACATCAGCTAGTAATGGATGAAGGTGAAAACTGTCGAATGGCTCGAAACATCTTAACCCTTCAATGCATGATTTTTTCTATTTTGTCGAAAAAATTCCAAATTATAGTTTCTGCAATTCTTATTGATGATATCAAAATAAGAAATTCTAATTATTTGTAGTTTCCTCGGAAAATTGATTTTCGTGGTTGTATCATATATGATACAGCATGCATTTATGAGTAAAAAACAAACATGTTTTTTTTTTTTTTTTTTTTAAATTTGAACGTTTCGTTTAAATATTTAAAAATGGACATGACACAATTTCTGTGTTTGTTGCAAGAAAGGTGTATGTTGCATTTTTCACACTAAAAGTGAGTTTAACTTACACCGCTGTCTTTCCGATATCCAGTTGAGAAAATGCGATATACTCACTCACCATGTGACTTGCGTTGGGCTTTTTTCGTTTAACGTCTATCACAAGACTAATACTATTGGTTGATGGTCGGTCGGCCTCGTTTTAAATAGTTGTACTTATTATTGACTCTGCACAGGCTTTCAGCAAGTTGAAATCTAAAATTTATTAGAGCGAGATGTTCCTATCCTAAATCACCAGCGATTCTTTTAGAAAGTAACCATGAATTTACCACCGTGAATTTTTGATATGATCAGGGGGTGGAGAGTGGCGAAGGAGCACTCATTCTCTGATCACCGATATATTACATATAACCTCAACATCAAACCTGTTGCCCGGAAAGCCTTTAGAAATCCCACAAGGACAAACTGGAACAAATATGGGGAGATGTTGAAGGAATTATTGCCGCTGGAGGCTCCTGGACTTCCGGCGACAGTAGAGGAATTAGATGGCATGGTTGATATTGTCACAAAAGCATGCAATCAGTCATTTAATGCTGCGTGTCCCCTGATAAAACCTATAGGGGCAGGCAGAAACCGACATGGTGGACCACGGAGTTGGGAACCTATCGGAGAGCGTGTAGGACAGCCTTTAATAAGTCCAGGGAAAATCGGGATTGGGATTCCTATAAGGAAGACCTGAGAGAATACAAAAAAGAGTTGAGGAAGGCACAAAGGGGGTCTTGGAGACTCTTCTGTTGTAGAATGGAGGAAGTCTCTGAGACTTCTGGCCTTAGGAAATTTCTATCTACTAACCCAACCAGTCCTAGTTACTTAATTAGGCCGGACGGGTTATGGACAGCTTCAAGTGCGGAATCATCGGAGCTTCTCATTGAGACCCATTTTCCGGGAAGCATTGATGACTCGATGGAGCCTGAAGCTCATCGAGGAACACCTTTAACAGATGTGGATAGCATCGTGGACAGGAAACGAATCCTGTGAGCGCTGAATGGTTTTAAGCCTTATAAATCGGCGGGCCCGGATCGGATTATACCAGCAGAGATCCAAAGGAACTCTGCAGTTATCCTCCCCTGGCTGGAGGTTATCTTCAGGGGATGTCTGCAATTGGTCTATATTTCCAGGAAATGGACGGAGGTCAGAGTGGTTTTTTTCCTGAAATCGGGAAAAAGCTCACAGGCTTATCCAAAGGACCTGAGGCCTATAACTCTATCATCCATTCTGTTGAAAACCTTGGAAAGATTGATAGACGTACTTATTCGAAAAAAAGTTGAGCCAAGGAATTGGGCAATGTCGCAGCATGCGTACTGTAAGGGAAAGTCGGTGGACACAGCTCTGCACGATCTAGTACGCATGATTGAGAAGTCAATTTACTCGCAAGAGTATTGTATGGTAGCATTTCTCGACATTGAGGGTGCCTTTAATAATGTAAAAACGGAGGCGATCATGGAAGGATTGTCATTTCTGAAGGTGGATTATCCTATAAGTAGGTTGATAAATCAGATGCTGGTAAGCAGGATTATTATCTCGGAACTGGGGGAGTCCACCATTAGAAGGCGGGTGGTTAGAGGAACTCCGCAGGGAGGACTAATGTCTCCCTTTCTCTGGAGTGCAGTGGTGAATGGATTGCTGTTGGAACTGGAGAAAGAGGGGATAGGGGTTGTAGCGTATGCAGATGATGTAGCGATAGCTGTCTCAGGCAAATATACGGATACGATTAGGGATGTTATGCAAAATGCACTCCTGATCGTTACGAAATGGGCCTGCAAATGTGGATTAGGGATCAACCCCTCCAAGACAGAGCTGGTACTATATACTAAGAAATATAAAATTCCGGTAGTTAGTCCTCCTACCGTGAACGGCGCTAGACTGGCTTTTGCTGACAGAGCGAGATTTCTGGGCATAATCTTGGACAGTAAACTCAGCTGGAAGCCTAACATTGTAGAAAGGGTAAATAAGGCTAATGTAGCCATTTACTCGTGTAGAAACGCCATAGGGAAGAAATGGGGTTTGAAACCAGAGCTGGTACACTGGCTCTATACCGCAGTGGTAAGGCCTGTGCTGATGTACGGGGTGGGCGTGTGGTGGCCAGCTCTGGAAAAGGTAACCTACCATAAGGATGTTGGAGAAGGTGCAAAGAACGGCCTGTATGCTTATAAGCGGGGCGCTTAGGACAACACCTACACGCGCTTTAGAGGTTATGTTCCACCTTATTCCAATCGAATTTTTTGGTAAGCAGATGGCAGCCAATGTGGCTACAAGGCTCTCGGCTGTCTCTCAGTGGAAGTGTCTTTAGGCGGGACACTCGACGATAGTTAGATCACTAAGGGAGGAACTGGTGAATCTAGATTATATTAAACCAACGTTGTGCTTCGATATAGGTTTCCGGATCATCTGTCCTTCTAGGGAATCCTGGAGGAATGGATCAATACTGGAAAACGAGACACTGAAATTTTTCACGGACGGCTCTAAGCTAGACGGCAAAGTAGGAGCCGGAGTCTTCTGTGAGAAGCTTAATGTTAATATTTCTGTTCGTCTCCCTGACTACTGCATCGTGTACCAGGCTGAAGTGGTGGCGCTAGGGAAGTCGTGACATGGTTGAAGCATGACGTGGTATCTGTTAGGGATATCGCGATTTATGTGGACAGTCAAGCGGCACTCAGGTCACTAGAGGCGGTTTCTCTGAAGTCACGGGTGGCGCTGGATTGCCGATCATCTCTTAATGAGATGAGCGAGTATTTCAGTATCCAGATAATCTGGGTCCCTGGTCACTCGGGTGTCACGGGAAACTGGAGGGTAGACGAACTAGCTAGGTACGGTACGACTCTCCAGATGCAACCGGAAAGGGCAGGTCTGGGGAGGCCTATAGCAGCGCTCAAATTGACGCTCAGTAAAAAGGCAATCGCCTTGACAGATGAGAGGTGGACCAACACTCTCACGTGCAGGGTAGCAAAACAGGTTTGGCCAAAACTGGACCTGCGGCGCTCCAAGGCACTTGTATCTCTGGAAAAACGAGATTTAGGATTGGTCGTAGGGATACTGACAGGACACTGCCTTTTTGGGGAACATGCGAGAAGGCTGGGTCTAGAGACGAATGACTTTTGTAGAAGTTGTATGGATGAAGAGGAGGAAGAGACGTTAGTTCACTTCCTGTGCTCGTGTCCAGCACTATCATACAAAAGACGTAAGTACTTGGGTGTGTACAACATGGACATCCTTTCTGAACTCGCGGGCTTTGGGGTGCGAGATATTTTACGCTACATTAGTAGCTCTGGTCTGTTTCAGCGGGAGTAAGGGGACATTGGATCCTGTGGTATCACAATGGGCCATTATTGGCCTAAGTCAATTATTGGCCACTATTGGCCACTCTATTATTGGCCACTCTAACCTAACCTAACCTAACCTACCACCGTGATATCTAAAATATAGTAAAATATTCGTATGTACCATTTCTTGGAGCGTAATTTTATTTTGTGGCGACCTATTTATCCTTTAGAGCACGTTCGGTTGGTAACTTGCTTGAAGGTAGTCTATCACGACGTACTGTGCCAATTGATAGAATACCAACTTTATTTAGCTCGATAACCAATGGTAATCTCGTGTAATAATAATCGAAGTAACCGTGGTGATTTACACTTCTTGGTACATTTCGTAGTAGTCGAATAACCACATTTGATCAGCTTCCCAAATTTTTTTCTTATAAAATACGTTTCTTTCCCCGAAAATTGTTCAAAATTGTACGTAAATTCTGAATTTTCACTGAGAACAAAAAATGTTTAGCTCTATTTATGCGGCTTCATTGGCTGCTTCAAGCAACTTCTACCTTACAGAGGACATCTGTTCATCAATAGATGATATATTTTGCTCGTTTGGAATCTTTTGGAAGTTTTTAATGAGAGCATCTATTACGGGTTGTATTTTGAACAGGCGGTTGCGATTTGGATTTGTGTGCGGCACATTGTTCTAATTGCTATTGAAATGAAGAGACTGACGATTTTAGCGGGCGGTTTTTCAATGCATCCAAAGATCCAGCACGACTCGCGCAATCTGCTGGGTTAAATACCAATGGGATGTGACGCCAAAGACTTCTCTTAAAGCTGAATGGATTTAAAGTTTTCAATTTCTTGTCGCAAATTGATACATTCGTTGAGCATCTCTTTTGGTAGAGTGTCATCCCAATCTTCCTTGTTATGCCACAAATCTTGTAAGATGATTTTTGATCGAATTAGAATAAAGGAAAGCGAGGCAAATTGGTCGAACACTAACTGGCCTGCTTCAGAAAGGATCGATCGTTTTATGTATGATCGTTTTGTGTAAATTAAATTTACCACTTTGTAGGACAGGACAAAGCTTTATTTCTGTGTTACTGTTATTTGTGTTATTTGTATCGATAAAAGAAGCCGATGGCATCCCGTAGGTAACTGAAGTGAATTGATACCTGCACAAATGATTAACATCGTGTAGACGAATTCATACAGATGAAACAACCCACAATAGGGGGGACAGGGCTGGTCTGATATACCGAACAAGTGGTGCACTGGTTAAAGCTTCGGCACTTGGACCGAGAGGTACTGGGTTCGAATCCCATCAGAGGCTAGATGCAAATGGAATTTTCATCATCGATTACATTCGGTGATGTTAATAAACACAACTAAGACCCTCAGATGGAATGCAGAATTCAGCGCCGACCCACCGTCCGTGCCAATTTACAGGTTGACATGGAGCTTGCAATGTGCAGATGGTAATACTGTAGTTGTGTGAGTAGGTGAATAGGTGAATGGGTTAATCATGTGGCGTGAATGCGTGGTATCACAATGGGCCAAAAATGGCCTAAGTGTCAACTACTGAACCTAACAACCCACAATCAATCGAAGTTCTCACCAAAAGAGCCCCATATGTAGAAATGTGCCCAAAAATTTCGACCAATGGATCAACTTCTGCAAACTACCGTGGTGGACATTTGCCAAATATTCTTTTTCATCCATGGTCGAGTGTCTCCACTAAATTTCAAAACGTGTGCGTAATTTGAAATTTAAAAAAAAGTTCTTATTGGAAGATCCTGTATACTAGCAATTTCAATTCTGTAAAATTAAAAATAATTGCAATGAACAGGAGATTTAAGGAGCTCTCGAAAATTTTGTACTAAACTCGTAACATGATTTACCTGGATGTGGTGTGAGTAATAGTTATATCGAAACGTGGAAATTATGTTCCTATCATATACATATAATGACGTACAGCTATATAAATTTGGTTTAATATTTCTACACAAACAAGACGGGAATTGTCATTTTACAAACATTTTTCTTCTAAAACTGTTTTAAACAAAGGTCATCGTGTTTCCGACTGGGAGACCGTTGGCATCTTTTTCATAATACATTGTGTAGGTGAAATAAATTGGATAAGCTTGGGCATACGGACATACATAATTCATATATATATATTGATATAAAAGAAATGTTACGTTATTTGGGTGGATTACAAATTTCCTTTAAATATTTTGTTTTTTATAAAAAATTTCCTGGTAAAAAAAAACCAAGTTTCTTGGAAACACTCATCTATAAAATTCATCTAAAAACACAAGGTATATATGCAACGTACTCCTACCTCAAAAGTACACACATATATCTGAATGATCAATCATGTGAAAGTAAGAGTCTAGGTTGTATGTGAAATGGTTTTAAATATTAGAATCAAATTATACGACAAAGAAATTGACTTTCAAAACAATATCGAGTCAGTCATTAAAGGTTCTAAGCTCAAACAGCGGGATTGCTGGATGTTTTTTTGATCTTTTGTGAAAGCACGATGTCTTGTTTTTTGCGAATTTTGAATAAAAAATTTATTTTTTTACTTAATTTTAAAAATAATTTTAATTGTAACTGTTGGTACACAGGGTTTGTAGAGACGGTCGTTCTGGATTTCATTGTGGAGAACATTGTTTGTTGTAGGTTGTTTTTATTACCACTAAACTATCAAAATATAAAATTTCGTCAGGAATAAAATTTTGTTTTTTTTTTTAAAGTTTTATTATGATGGATTCGAGTTCGGTTTGAAAAGCTGAACTAAATATGTCGTACAAAATTGTAAACCTGAGATTTAAATTAATTCAAATGATCAGAAACTGTGTAAATTCCAGGTAATCCAGGTAATTCAAATAAAAGTTATTTAACATAGTTATGCTATGACCATCATTTGCAGCATTTTTGATATTATTAATATTTTCTGAAAACACCCATGTGGTTTTTGACATGGCTATTATTCGAAAATATTCATAATAACAAAAATGTGAATTTCCATGACGATTTGAGCATTTTTAGAAAATGATCATTTGCGTGGGACAATTTATTGTCCAAGAGTAATTTTCAATTTTGCAGCATCACCTAACGAGAAAAACTAAATCTCAACCCCCTGTGTTGTGAATTACCTGAAATTTATGTGAATTACCTGGAATTTACACTGATTTTTAACAAATGGGTGATCAGATGCGTGTCAGATAATTTGAATTTATAGATATTTAAAACAGGATGAACCAAGCACAGAATTTATCGAGAAAAAATATCAACACAAATAAATATTTTTTTAGAGGAAAGTGGAGAAGGCAAAGGTTGCTAGACTTATTTTGGTTTTAAAGTTAACCATGTCCGTGAAGAAATGTTATTCATCTAGTTTTGTTTTTTAATCACCCAGTAAAATTCAAGGCCTGCTACAATCTTATTTGGAAATTTATGGATATTTAATTGATTTTTTTAATCGATAAAATTTGCGCTTGGTTCCTATACCCAGGTTTACAATTGTTTGCGATATATATAGTGTGCTATTGCTATAGTTTTAGATTCAGTTTTTCAAGCTCAAGTCGAACCCGTCATAAAAAAATAAACTTAAAACATACAAAATTTTACTCCTGACGAAATAGTGTATGTCCCATAAATTTTTTCGGTTTGTTTTTCAGTCACTATGTTTCTAGTGGGATTTGATATCAACACTCACGTGATCACAGAAATAATTCTTATGAATAAGTTTTCCCAATGTTCGATTTATTACAGCAAATGAAATTGTTTTAAATAAATTATGCACCTCATGACAATTATCCGCTTGAAAATCAACTTAATATCGACATCGAAATTTGTTTGAGACTCGAAAAATGTACGAAAACGAATTGTTTTAAGATACAATTTATGACGGGCGGGAAATGAACAAGGGGTAAAGGCTGGAAAATGATCGAGCGGTAATGTCCAGTGTTAGGGGTAATATCCGTGGGGGTAATGACCGGGGGATTAATTAGTCGGGAGTAGTGATGGAGTAGTATTGTCCGAGGGAAGTAATATCTGGGGAGGACTAAACCCAAAAAATGAATCAACTTAAAGATGTGCGGACATTACCACCGACTAAGTGCTTATTATTATTCAAGCGGCGAAATCATCAATCAACCAAAAAAAAACATTTGATAGCGCGGACGCAAACCGTCTTCCTGTAAAATAAAAAACAATCGACGTTTGTCCTTATTACTGATACAGTAACATATGTATGTTTTTTTTAAATAGTTTAAAAAAAATCTAAAAAAAAACAGCAACTAGCTATGTCGCACAGCAAAGTGGATGGCCATTCGTATCTCATAACACTTATCGAGTATGCTCAAGCTAAAACCACATTGATATCTTAATATATTTCAGCTGAAGTGTTGGCGAACGAAAACGGTTTCATTTCATTTTTTTCCAGATTATTAAGTCGAATGTCAAGAATTAAAATACATTTCCTGTCAGACGTTTTATGCTTGGAAATCATGGCTGTAGCTTAAAAATCATAAACACTTTAGTATCAAAATAGTAATTGCCTCATGACTCCTTAATGCACTTTTAGATGTTCAAGAAATTTTAGAAACACCTGCAGGCGTATTTGATCGTTAATGTGATATTTAAAGTCATCTGGATTAAACATAACCAGGTAGGGAATACTTAAAATCGCTTGCATTAAAATCAAAGAATTTCCCTTTCCTATTTAAACCACACAGAGGTCATTCACCAGTATTCAGAAGCACATTTCGTCTGATTTTTTTGAAAATTGTACTCCATGACTTATATGTACCAAATTCGTACACCGTTCTAAATGGGACTGGGTATCTTGCCTATTTTCTCTAGTAATTAACCTAAACACTTTATTGGCATAGCTATTATTTAAAGTGACCCTCCACTACAAAAAATTGTGTCATAATATTCAGGTGGCCATAAAGAGATTTTGAAGACGGTTACGGTCCTGACAATATACAAGAGGTGGTATGTAACTATAGTTCACTTTGACAACAACTAATAACAAAACCTGGTGGGAGAAATTCCAGGAACCAGTGTTATCTTCAACACTAATCTTTAGGTGCCAATTAAAAATACGATACAGCTATAATTAAAGTAAAGACCTAGATATTTTTCATACAAATGCCACTTTTTAATTCACTTTTCTTAATTCAACTTTTCTTAATCCGGGTAGCCATAAAATACATAACTAACTTCGTTAATGTAAAGTAAATTAGATAAAGCCACCGATTTTTGCACAGAGGACATTTATCGGTGACCCGTTCCACTAGCACCAATTCGTGGACCCGCGCCCGACATATCTATATACATATATACAGGGTGTCCCAGAAGTGGACGGACAAACGAAGCAGGATGAGGTGATACGAGAGCTCATTTCAAACAAAACAACCAAGTAAAGTTTTCTCGAATTGTTGGTGCAAAATTTACTCCACTTTTAGTGTTTTTTAGCGCAATTGCATGCTCACCCACCAAAAAATTAATTTAAAAAAACAAAGAGTTACTTTTTTAACTTTCTGCTTTAATTCGTTTCTGAAAACGCTCATTCGACGTGCTAGTTCAAATGGGCCAATCACTATAAATTGGTGTTAAAACCGACTACGCCACACTTCTTTTGAATTTACGCGGGCCTAATCGCGCAAATTATGTATATTGAATATGCCCTCTCTTCTAAAACACGTTTCGTCACTCAATAAAATGTTGTTAGAAAATTGCAATTTTCTTGGCATAGACACAGCATTTCTTGTCAAAATTGCACCCTTTGCACATGGTAACGGCGCAATTGATTTATTTTTAAAATACGACACAACGTGAATTCTAGCATTCCCGAACGTCTTGATAAACAACGAACACTTATAGATGGATCGTCTGTCACAATTCCTATTACTCTATCTTCGTCCATATCAAGTTGAACAACTGTTCCATCTCTTCGCGGATGACCAGGAACTTTGCCTTCACTGTAAATTTGATGTACGTTTGGAAATACTCAGTAATCGGCAGCTCGGGCGCTGCCATTAAGTAAACCATAAATGAAATGTATTTCTGCATATTCTCGGTGGGAATAAGTCACATGGCTTGTTAAAATTTTAATCATAAACGGTCGAGTATGTATGGAACTACTAATATTAATTACAAAATGGTTTTCTTTTTGTATCACAATTTTTTTTTAATTCGGGCTACTAGATTTGCTAAAAAAATTGGTATACGTGCGATACAAACCATTGTGTGCATCATTTTTTTTTATTTCTGACAAATCTATTTTGGGACTCAAAATTGTATTAAGTGCATTTTTAAAAAAATTCAGGGTGGCTAAGACCAAGTGTTACCAAATGAAAACGCTGTAATTTTTTTAATTTTGATTATTTTTTTATTGAAATTTCGTGGAATATGTTGAAAACATATTACATTTTATGAAAAACATGTTACTGCTCGATATGACCTCCTTTGGCTCTGATTATTTGATTCAGTCTTCCATAGAAAGCATTGCATGCTGACAGAACGTGGGCTTGCGGAATTTTATTCCATTCTCGAACAAGAGCTGACTTCAATGCATCAACACTTTCGTATTTTTAGTGGACACCTTACTCTCCAAAATGGACCATATAGAGAAATCCGTGGGATTCAAGTCTGGTGAATATGGTGGCTCGAGCTTTGTGTGACGGTGCCGAGTCCTGTTGGAATGTCCAACGGTTCGTACTAAAGTGTTTACGTGCCCAAGGTAGCAAAGCATCGTTTAGGATCTTTTGGCGATACATCTCTTGGTTTAAATTGACTCTATGTTCGATAAAAAACAGAGGAGTGCGTCCATCTGCAGTCACTGCAGCCCAAACCATAACATAAGCTGGTGATTGCTTGCGCATGGCAACTCTTGTGTCCAAATTATCGTTGGAGCTCTAACCAAACACGATCATTTTGTTTATTCACATACTGTTGAATGCTGAAAATTTTCTCATCAGAAAAAACAATTTTTGGAATCTGATCACGTTCGGCCAAGGCCTTCAATGCTCGTGTTGTGACTGAATCAAATAATCAGAGCCAAAGGAGGTCATATCGAGCAGTAACATGTTTTTCATAAAATGTAATATGTTTTCAACATATTCCACGAAATTTCAATAAAAAATAATCAAAATTAAAAAAATTACAGCGTTTTCATTTGATAACACTTGGTCTCAGCCACCCTGTAAAGATAGACCCAATATGCAATGCCGACGGAATTCGGTTTACATTCGCGTTCTAAACCACACTCTTCCTATGGAAAGAACCACGTTATGTACAAGGAAATCCGTACTACTCGTCGAACAAAAGTGTCACAAAAACTCCAGTGTAGGTGTGACTAAAAAGAGAAAAAACAAAGTGGAAATAAGAAGGAATTTCGGGTATATTGCATATACATTTCCATACTAATTTAACAACTTTATCGCATGCAAATAGAACGGCTTTCCATAGCACTTTTACATGGGATTAATAATAATTTTCTAGTAAACAGAACTATTTTTTGTAATTTTTATAGGTATTTTTATTCAGATATTCAATGCGATTTCTTTTTATTTACACTTTAAAAATCCGCATATGTAGGGTATTGAATAACATGTTCACGCACCATCCACGTGTTAGATTTTCACACAACATCTGAAAAAAATAAAAAACATCTTACGTAAAAAAATTGCGTTGATATGTAAATGGCAACGCCATTGCAAATCTCGTTTTTGTTACCTCTTTAGTCCAATCCGATCGAAACCATTTTATAATTAAACTAAATAAAATTAATGTTACTGAAATAATTAAAATTCATTAAAATAAAACAACACGAAAAATTAAAATAAACAAAAATACACGCATGCACAATCGTGTGCATATTCGCCCGTCGACTTGTTACATGAAACTGAGAACAGAAAATAAAAGAATCAATATACAAACAAAACTTATAAAAAATAAATAATATTACTGCGAAACAGAAAGAGAAAAACAATTATATTTCTCCAAAATCGGTATTTTTGTGTCTTTGATATTTTGTAGTACGGAATTTGGTATGGAATTAAAACAATATTTTCCACACACTGAAAAAATTGCATACCGGCGAATTACAAATTAGTCGCCAGGTTAGTCTGCTGCATACAATAAATGTAAGACAATGAATATTATGAATCAAACAAAAAAAATAATTGAACTACGAATTCAATACGACGGAATGTTCACGGGGGAAAATGCGAATGAAAGGGATATGTGGAAGTAAAACTTTACAAATATTGATTCAAGATATGTAAATTAATAAAAATTTTGTGTGTCATATGATTTCAGAAAAATTAGTGAACAAATATACAAGACACCAGCACTGTGCCGTCAACAGTGGCAAGCTATAATCAGGAAGTATAAGGTAAAAACTATCTTAATTATAAGATGCATTTAGTACAATTTTCGTTTTACGATTTTTTTAGTCGCTGACACAAAAAAAAAACAGGTAATGAAATGGGTGATAACACTGTCGGGTGAGCAAATGTCGGTGCAGTGCCAAATGATCCAGTGCGCATAGAGTAAAAATTTGTTTTTTGCTTTGCATATACTCTTTGCACACTTACATTCATTTCAGAGTAAAATTTGAAGAACTGAGTATGACACAGTTCGTAAATAAAAACACAGTGTGCAGAGTAAAATTACTCAGGTTGAATAAAAAAAAACAGTGTATTTTTTGACAGCGCACTGCTTGTTCAGGTTGAATTAAAAAATAGGCCCATTGTGTTCATCATTTTGTTTTATTCCTGACAAAGCATTTATTTTAGAACTCGAAATTTTGTTAAGTGTATTTTTTAAGAAACACAACTTTGTGACAAAAATTGATAAAAAACATTCTGTTGTGAGTGAACAGCCCGGTGTGTGACACTATTTAAAAATCTGCATTAGGATCGCATATTTTTCTGATAGTGGTTCAAATTTCTGCTTCCCCGCTGGCATAATTAAATCTCAACAAAAAATTTTAAGAAACAAAGACTTCACAAAACCTTTGTTTTTATTTGACAGAAGGTGATACAGCTTATAAAAATGATTTTATTGGAAAGGCACACTCTTCTAGTTCGTATTAAAACAGAAACTAAAACAAACGAACTCTTGGTTTTTATAAATTAATTTTTTCGTGAGTGATATTCCGTTTTACGAAACAATACTAAAAGTGGAATAAATTACTTGGCTGTTTTTGCTAGAAATGAGTACCCTGCTTCGTATGATCGTCCACTTCTCGAGCACCCTGTATAACATATACGTAAATCGAGCCTCGTTAAGAACAAGACAAATTTAATTTTGTTTACTACATATATGTTCATAAAATCCTTGATTAAACATAATTAATGTTTGTTACACACATATAAATAATAAAAAAACAGTAAATATGCTTTATATTCAGTGCTGCTGTTCCATTTTTTAACAAACAACATAAAAGTACATTTATTAATTAATTAACACAACATAAAAAACATAAACATAAAATTGACTGCTTTTGTGCATTAACTTCCCATGCTTATCATTTAGTACACGTTTCTTTGATTTATATACACGGTTGAACGGAGCTTTTATGTAACTAAATTATTATGTTTTGTCCATGTATGCACAAACATAAAAAATATTGAATTTTTATGTTTTCCTGTTTTATGCATAAATGGCATTGTTGATTGTCAATTTCAATTTGTGCTGCTTTCTAAGCAATTTTATTATCGTTGCAATATTAATGTGAGCTTTCAATAAAAACAAACAAGTTTTGTGGAAATCGACAAAATAAAGTTTGGGTATAAAACCGGTTTTGCTACATCTTATGGCGCAGTCTAATTTAAAGGCAGCTCTATAGTAAATGTATTAAAAAATATTTTCAATCTAGATAAAGCTTTCCGAGTGCGTTGGTATAAGCGTCGGTTTTCTATTATTCCAAATAAAAAAAACATTTCAACAAAATTAAATTAAAAATTCAATTACAAATTTAATGTATTTATCCTTTTTTTTTGTTGTTCTATTGTTTTTTTTTCAGGATATCCGGCGTTTGAAATAATCTTGAACTAAATTTTTATTTGTTTTTTTTTGTTATTATTTCATTCGCATTATCGTACAAAACAACTTTGGTCGTCGGAGTATGTGGGGAGTGCGGCAACGATAGCAGTGGTGGCGGGGCGGAGTGGTATACCAAAAATATGGAAAATTACTTATAAAACGAAATAAAGTTGTGGTGCTGTGTTTGTGATTGTTGTTGCAGCTAATCAAATCAAAAGAAGCAAAAATTTATATGGAGGAATAAAATAATTTTATTTTCCGTTTTTCCAGGTAAAACAAAATTAAAAACTTTTTAAATAACAAGAATAAGAAAATTTATAATTTTATTTTATTTTATTTTTTCTGCCAAGATAAATTAAAAATTATACAAAATATAATATTTTGTTTATATTTCGTTCTGCGGGTGATATGGTAGAAAAGTACATAACAACGTTTTTAAAGGTTTATTTCAAATTAATTCGTTAAGACATCTCCCTATTGCTTTAGTGACCGTAGAGTCACTAATCTTACAAAGATTGTGGAGGCTTGTTATTTTAAAACCTATTTTCAACTTTAAACTCTTTTCGATTTCTATCAAGATCTGCTGGTACAAATTAAGTCAAACTCCCTAATATGTATTAGATTTTAAAGAAACCCGCGGAAAAATTTTCCTAAAATTTCTCCAATTAAAAAAAACCTTTGATAGAAAAATAGCACCCAGGAATGGAATAAACTACCTAAATTGATAGTTTTGTTAACAATAAGTTTCTAATATGCCAGCAGACAAGTCGAATTTATTTCTTAAGGACTCCGCATTTACTTATTTTGACCATTACAATTTGACAAGTTCGTTAATCCAGTTCTTGTTATCCTTCAGCTAGGTACCCCTTTTGGAATATATCTTCCATTTAAATCGAAAATTCTCCAGATTCAAACATAAACCTAGTATTGGAATCCCACTCTTACCACACACACAGAACCCCATCCTATAAACGGATACAAACAGGCCATTTTCAAAAATCACATTGGGAATTTATATTGGGGATCCCATTTCCATAATCCGATTCAAATATTTTATCTCAATCAGTTGAAAAATGGCTCAGTTTCGTTTAAATTGGCCAACTTCCAGAACCTCATTTGGAATTCGTATTAAAATCCATTTTTCATTATACCAAACTAAATTCAATACTCGTTCAAATTCGATTAACCAGTTTCTAGAATCATGTCAGACACTCAGATTAGAAAACCATATGTTCGTTATTCAGTTAAAAAAGGGCAGTCTAATTCGGTTTTGCCTCTTTTCACCTACCGGCCTATGTTAAATGGTTCCGTAAAAATTTCAAAATAAATTTGGTTGATACTCGCGTGGAACGCCACTTTATTTTGACCGATTAAGAAAGTTGGATTTTGAAATCCGGGGTTTCGCGGGTAACCCTCATTGAAATTGTTCACAATGAAAAAAATAATTTAAGAAAAATTGAATGAGAACGAGTGATCACCGATTCGAAATGTTGACATAAGTAGAAAGTTAAAAGCTAATATGAAATTTTTTGGTCTTGCTTATGAAAAGGGCGAAGTAGTGTTAGAACATCAGCAGTCACCAAAACAATTATAATGAAATTAGGTTTGAGATACTGTAACCAGGCATTTCGGAGAGGCTGGCACTCGGTTGGTTTTAATCCATAAGAGGCGAGTCGCGACAATTTCACAATGGTTTTGAGTAGAATGATAATCTATTTTGCAATTCTATACAATATCCATGTGTTCAGGCCAGGATCCTAGTCCACAAAAAATCCACTGCCAAAGATTCTCACCTTTGCAGCTGTTGTAATGTTTTGAGTAATTATATAGAGTAATTATATAGAGTAGTTATACTTGGTTAAATGCAAAATATTAAAAATAAGCCAAAATTATGTGTCCGTTACGCCAACCGGAACTATGGCACGATTAGCATGATGCAGTATGCATCATTGTGCACTATTTAAATTTTAGCCGGAACCTTATAAATTCAGCAAATGTGTTTTTCGTTAGAAACCTTATAGCTCCACCCGTAACCATACCCCCTACAGCCAAACTAACTGATAAAAGTGACATATTGCATTGTGCATGATTGTGCAGTATATGCTTTTTCAGTCGGAGCCTTATAATTCCAGTAAAAACGTAATAAAACCAGCCAGAACCATACAACAGCCAAACCGACAATGACATAAGTATACCACGATGCATTGTACACTAAATAATTTTTCAGCCGGAACCTTATAAAACGAGCATTATATGATTTTGCGTTAGAAACCTGATAATTCCAGGCGGGAATTGATGGTAGGGTTATATACAGCCAAACTTACTATGACACAGGAATCACAATGGATTGTTCATCATTGTGCACTATACGATTTTTCAGTCGGAACCTGATTCCAGCCGAAAACTAAGAAAGCCAGCCGGAGTCATACCACAGCCAAACCAAGTAACATATGTGCATCATTTTGCATAAACATACATATGAACCAACATATATGCTGTATAAGACAGCGGAATTTTGACAGCCTAAAATAAGAGATTACGCTACTCGCCGCAAGTGGTTGCACTATCACCAAAGAGAATTTATTTTGTTATGTAATTACCAGCGGAAAGATTTTTTTCATTATGTATATATTTTTCACTAAATAAAACATCTCAGCGGAATAAAATCTTAAAAGTGATCCTTAAAATGGCAACGATCTCCGAAGTAAAGGAATTTGCACTAGAATTTTTGATTTTCTGCGGCCAAACAAATTATTTTCAGTTTTTGACCAATATCTCAAAAACTTCCACCAGAAACTAATAGTTTAGGTTGTTTTTCTAATAGCCCAGATCATACTTAAACTATCTGGAAAATTTAGGGAAAATTCATGGACTAGAATTTTCACTAAAATTTTTTGATTTTCTGCGGCCATATTTTCAGTTATTTTCTGTTTTTGGCCAAAATCTCAAAACCTTCCACTAATAACCAATACTTTCGGTCATTTTTCTAATAGCTTAGATCATACTGAGACTATATGGAAAATTTGGGGAAAATTCATGGCTAGAATTTTCACTAGAATATTTTGATTTCCTGCGGCTATATAAGTTTTAGAGATATTGGCCAAAAACTGAAAATAACTGAAAATATGGCCGCAGAAAATCAAAAAGTTCTAGTGAAAATTCTAGTCCATAAATTTTCCACAAATTTTTCATATAGTCTCAGTATGATCTAAGCTATTACAAAACACATAGAAACTATTGGTTACTAGTAGAAGTTTTTGAGATATTGGCCAAAAACTGAAAATAACTTATATGGCAGCAGAAAATCAAAAAATTCTAGTGATAATTCTATAGTCCAAAAATTGTCCCTATTTTTTCCATATAGTCTCAGTATGACCTAAGCTATTATATAAAAACAACCGAAAGTGTTGGTTACTGGTGGAAGTTTTTGAGATATTGGCCAATAACTGAAAACAGCCGGAAAATTCTGGTAAATGAATTTTTCCCAAATTTTCCATATAGTCTTAGTATAACCTAAGCTATTAGAAAAACAACCGAAAATATTGGTTACTAGTGGAAGAAATGCCGGAAAGACGAAATATTATTAAATTTCAACATTTTATTTAAATTTCAACTATTGGTTTCTGGTGGAAGTTTTTGAGATATTGGCCAAAAACTGAAAATAATTTATTTGGCCGCAGAAAATCAAAAATTCTAGTGAAAATTCCTTTACTTCGGAGATCGTTGCCATTTTAAGGATCACTTTTAAGATTTTATTGCGCTGGGATGTTTTATTTAGTGAAAAAATATATACATAATGAATAAAAAACTTCCACTGGTAATTACATAACAAAATAAATTCTCTTTAGTGATAGTGCTGCCACTTGCGGCGAGTAGCGCAATCTCTTATTTTCCGCTGCCAAAATTCCGCTGTCTAATACAGCATCCAACATATGAGGATTCTGGAGCAATAAAAACGCTAGGCCACCCCAACCAGAACTAGCGGGGCCTTCCGAAACCAACCGAATTCATGTAGTTTCGGCTGGGTTTGCTGCTTCGGAAACCCTATTATTTTCACTTTCATCCAAATTGTACTACGACCTTTGTCCGCAAGCGCCAAAATTATTTTTGTAAACATTTTGTTTTGGCTGGATTTTTATGGTTCTGGTTTTGTATGGTTATGACCAAAAAACAAAAAATCGCTACGATGGCCCTAGCCACGAACTCATGAACTTTTTAGAAGTTTCTATCATATTTCTGTGGTAGAAAGTGCAGGTGGAGAGAGAGGGCAAATCGGAAAAACCGCAAAATGTACTTGCTGAAGTTGATGACTACGATTTTTTTCATTATACGAATAACTCAAATAAGTCAACAATACAAGTTTGCGAAACTCAAGAAAATGGAAGGGGCGTGCAAAATGGTACTTTCGAGGTTAAACAATATTATTACGCATGTGACAAACGTTCAAGACGAACATCAAGAATATGGTGCGCAGAGTAGTTAGAGCCATAGAAGGATCCCGAGACAACTAAATCACAAAATGAGATTTAGATTGTGATTTACACGGAAGTTGAAGATCCACAACTCTATGGTTTCCAATATAATTCTAAATATACCCAGTCTGCCACGAAATGGAAATCTGGTGACAAGGTATACGGCAATGAGCAATTTATTATTCCATGCAGTGCTCCAGCTGTGGTGAAATGCAGAGCGTTAACGGGTGACGGTCTCTTTATCGTAAACAATTTATCGTGTTTCACTTTAACGTGAACATTTAATCGTAGAACAGTTTATCGTGGACACAATTTACCGTGGACACAATTTATCGTGGGACAATTTGTCGTAGAACAGTTGTTCGTGGACAATTTATCGTAGAAAGGTTTTATGCGTGGTATCAAAAAATTTGTGGGATTCTTTAATGATTTTTGGAAGAAGTTCTGGACTATTGCCATGTGGGACGGAACTCGGTAGTTTCCTAACCGATTATGATGGGATTGAGTATGTTGGATGGAAATGGGATTATTGAATGATTTTTGGAAGAAGTTCTGGAATATGACCAAGTGGGACAGAACTCGGTAGTTTCTTAACCGATTAAAGATCCCGGCTCCTACGCTCCCCGAAATTAAAATCTAAAGAGCTCCGCAGGGCTACGGGGAGGAGCGTAGGTGTCATTAATAGATTCTATATAATCCGCTCCTACGTGCGGCACGCAGTGCGACTCCCACTCTCAATTTAATATATTCATAAAAAAATATTAAATTTCATTTATTTTTAAATGAGATTCAATATTTTTTATTAATTTTTGTTAGCGCGTCTTAACGTATTTTTTAAAATTTTAGTTCGTTTTTATTCCACTAGATGGCGCTAGGTACAAAATGCTAAGCAAAGGCACATTTTTAGTTATAAACAATTCCGCTCTTGGTCAAAGTGGCGCTACCGTCGCTCAGACTGTTAAAAAAATTTGACTGCGATACTAAAGCTGTTTCAAACTGTTATACGATAAATTGCCCACGATAAACTGTTCTACGATAAATTGTTCACGATAAACTGACAGTAAATCGATGTTCCTTCTAATAAATTATGATTAACGAAACCGCGAAGGGATTCAACACGCATTTAATATGGAGATGTAATTTCAATGAGTCTGCGCATGTCTCTTCGTTAGCAATCGTCAAGGTAGTTTCACCGAATTCACCGCAGAACCTTCATGTGGAATGACGGCAGGCACACAACGATGATGATGACAATAGGCAATGGCCAACCAATAATCCTAGGTTTCCGTGAGAAAATAGTTTTGGCCAACGACTCAGACAGCGCCAATTTTTATGCTAGAATTACAATTGCAATTTTAGCTCATACTGTTGACAAGGGATCATTTGAGTAATGCTTTTTGGCAGATTGAATTGCACACCGAATCTAGAATGAAAACAGCTTTTTAGATGTTCAACTAGAAACGGAGAATGCCGTGTTCAATAAGATTTTCAATGGGATAAAGAATCACCCAGAAAAATATTCAGATTTTTAGTCTCGAGATCACAAGATATGGAAGTATGTACAAGTGAAAATTGGATTTCAGAGACTATCACAATGTATGGTTATTATATGTGCCCTGTGATTTGCGTGATGTGGTGCTTAAGCACTGCCATAACGATCTCCTCGCGGTACACATGGGGTTCACCGAAACTTTGTGTAAGGTCAGGGAAAATTATTATTGGCCTTGGATGGCTAAAGATGTTAAGGAATATGTTCAAAAGTGTGAGGCAAAGTAAGTAGTTTGGAAGACGTAATAGGTGAGAGAATTAGAAGTGAATGTTGTTGATAAATACCACGCCAATAATCTGATAGTATTTCAGGAATTAAAATTGATGATAAACGAGTATTTGGTGTATTATCCGGGAGTATCGAGTTACCTTTCCGTTAGACATGATAGATTGATACTACAGGATAAAGTTTATCAATTTTCTGATGGCTTAAATTACCACAAAAGTGAGAGAGAGAGAGAATTTAATAAGCTATTTTTCAATTATATAAAATTTCCGGGTGTCCAGGATCCAAGTCCACAAAAATTCCAGTACCAAATATTCCCAAATTCTTGCTTTTTTTGAGTAATCAGCAATAATCGTAGTTAAATTCAAAATAATAAAAACTAACCGAAATTATGAAGTGTAAGTAGCAGAGTGAAACGGTTATCAATTGCAGAAACTATAATCAAACAAACACCTATACAGAGATAGAGAAGCACAGGTATAAAAAAGATAAACAAACCAATTTTATGATTTTTTTTTGGGTTGTTTGGCTTCTCAATTTTTGTCTCGGAGTGTTGTTTATGAACTGCATTTTGCGGAAAAATAAAAAAAACTGAGCCCGTTCGTTTGTTTTGAAAAATGTTTTATTGTTTAGTTCGAAGGTGTTGCATGTCGATCGAGTAAATCAAATCAAACGGACCAATTAGGAGATAATAACGCAAAACCATTGCAAACTTTCAAGGGTTGCAGTTAAATGGCTTCAAACCACATTTTCATGCAGGCAGATTAATGATCGCAATTTTCCAAACAATTAAATAATTTCTTATAAATTTTTATATTTTCCACCAAAAAAAAAAACAATAATTAATAGCGCACAGTTTTTATTCATTTGTTTTAATTATTTCAAAAAAATAGAAAAGGAAAAATTCTTTTATTTACAATTTAAAGGATACAAAAATGTAGCTGCTTATAAATATTTACACAGAATTGTCTTCCTCATTATTGTTATATGGTCTTTGTTCAGCTACATCCACTTCCCCTTGTTCATATTATGTGTATTCAGGTCAAGCACATATTTTCCACCAAGGATTGTTGCTGTGCCGTATACACTTTACACAGAATAAAGACAATAGATAAGAATGAATGAGGAGTGGCGCGGGGTGTGAGGTCGACAAGATGTCGAAAAAAGTTTTTCTAATTGTGGTTTATAGATACAGATACGTAACAAACCAAAAGGAAATATTATAATTAATTTTGAGAATTTTTTGCTCGATTCGATTTTGTAGTTCAGCGAATTATTGACTGAGAATTGAATTTAAGCATATGCTGATTATTACATTTTCGCATATCACAAAATTTTTGTTATACGTGAAAATATTTTTCGTTTATTGTTGTAAACCTTTTATGGACAATGTAAAACCAAGATTATTTTCTTTTATAATTTTTATCATATTTTCTGTTTGAGGTGTACATGGCATACAGTTGTGCGATTGACTTTAACCAAATTTCATAAATACAATAAGATGTATCTTCTCGTTTGTACTATCACCGTATTTATGGCGAATATAAAAATGGAAACGTGATCGGAAACTGTAATCTGTAGTGTTTCTTGGTTTTATTTTTCCATCCCACATCCATCCATCGACACGTGCCACGGTTATTGTTTGTATGATTCAATCCGTGATGAGAAGTTTTTGTTACTTTTTGTTAAAGATAATTAGTTGGATGTAACCGTATAATAAATTTAATCTTATGGTTGTGTACATGATGAATGATAAAATATAGTTCATGTGATGTGGGCCAACCAGATAAAAAGGGACAGATTATCTGTCAAAATCAGTAGCTTCGAAGTAAAACTCTCTCTTTCATTGAGCAAACTTAGTATGTGTCCCAACACGACAAGTACTAGTGAAGTTTTGTATGAATATAACTAGAAATAAAATGTTTGTTTTGAAAAGCTAAATGTTACATGGAAACTTCTGAAAAACTAGTTCGTGTCATGGCATCAAAATCGCCAATTTTTGAGTTTGATACTTCATGTTGAACTGTTCGAAACGATAATAGCAAGCTATCTAATCTATCTAATCTATCTAATCTATCTAATCTATCTAATCTATCTAATCTATCTAATCTATCTAATCTATCTAATCTATCTAATCTATCTAATCTATCTAATCTATCTAATCTATCTAATCTATCTAATCTATCTAATCTATCTAATCTATCTAATCTATTTAATCTATCTAATCTATCTAATCTATCTAATCTATCTAATCTATCTAATCTATCTAATCTATCTAATCTATCTAATCTATCTAATCTATCTAATCTATCTAATCTATCTAATCTATCTAATCTATCTAATCTATCTAATCTATCTAATCTATCTAATCTATCTAATCTATCTAATCTATCTAATCTATCTAATCTATCTAATCTATCTAATCTATCTAATCTATCTAATCTATCTAATCTATCTAATCTATCTAATCTATCTAATCTATCTAATCTATCTAATCTATCTAATCTATCTAATCTATCTAATCTATCTAATCTATCTAATCTATCTAATCTATCTAATCTATCTAATCTATCTAATCTATCTAATCTATCTAATCTATCTAATCTATCTAATCTATCTAATCTATCTAATCTATCTAATCTATCTCTCGTATGTTTATATGTTTGTATCAAGGGTTTCGCAACGGCACGAACGAGTTTCATGAAAATTGCTGAAATGGGGTTTTCGGCATTTTGAACTTTTTTCTATCCACATTTGATAACAATTAATGAGGATTTATATTGTCAGAAATCGATAGCGGGTTTGAATAATGGGGTTCGCATTACTTTATTCGGCTCTCGACCTTGGCCAGGGAGGCTTTCGACGGGACCATCATGTTGCCTAATATTGCACCACGTTACGTGATGTTGCGACATGTACCGTCTTGCATTATGTTGCGTGATGTTGCACTATGTTGCATGATGTTGCATTGTTTTGAATTATGTAACGCTAGCATGTTGTGGCAACGTCGTTGATTAAATGTATCACTCTACGTTGAGTACGTCGGATGGAAATGGGTTGCACTATGTTGCATGATGTTGCATCGTTTTGAATTATGTAACGCTAGCATGTTGTGACAACAATTAGTCGTTGATTAAATGTAGCACTCTACGTTGAGTACGTCGGATGGAAATGGGTTCCATGCAATTTTTAACCGATAGTGAAATTTGATGTTGTAGTCGAATGTAAGTGTCTTTAATGCTTTTTGGAGGAAGTACTGAAATATGGTCAATTGATAAGGCATGAAATTTTGAATGATAAATTAAAATCTGTTCGGAATATAGCAAACTATTACGGAACTAGACCATTTCTTAATATCGATCAGTGTGAAATAAAGTACGGTGGATGTAAATTTTAATGCCTAAGCTGAATTTTAGAAAAAAATTCTGGGTGGAAATGGCGTTCTAACATTGGTTGTGGAATGTTTCCTGGAATGTGAACAACGTGTAGGACAGAATTAAGCTGTTTATATGGAAAGGAAAATTTAAATTATTTTTGGTGAAAGTTCTGAAATTAGTCAACCTTGACAGAACTAGGCCATTTAATAATATTTTATAATGAAATTTTACACAAGAAAAGTGATTTTTTTGATTTTTATTCGGTTTCAGAACAAGGAATGGAAAATCGGCTAATCCAATTGAAACTAAGTGACTCGAAAATCAATTTGAATCAAATTGAGGATAAAAAATTAATTCCGGATTTGGTTTTGCGAATAGTCAATCCGCCAAGACTGTAGAGATGCCAAAATTTTGTGAACTACAGTTTTTTTTATCAAAACTCGTCATTTCCGGTAAAATTTAAAATTGCTCAGAACTTTTTTTTTTGGTATTTAATTGACAATCTTTTTAATCGTTTTTTTCGAAATGTTATATACTTTCTAAATATTTGCAAACAACGGAGAAGCTTCTATGGAAGCTGCCACTTCTGGTGAACCGATTTCGACAAAACATCACTATTACATCCCAACCTAGACGGACTGATTGATCGGGATGAAACTTCTTGCTCCATAACTTGGTGATTTTTGAGATGTATGTCCAAAACTGGTCCACCAGAATTGGCAACATTCCTAGTGGCTTGTTCGTTTTTCGCAAATATTTTTAAAAGTAAATAGCATTTCCGAAAAAATGATTTAAAATAAAATAAATTTCAAATAAAATTAAATCAGTTTTTTACATTTTACCGGAAATGACAAGTTTTGATAATTAAAATGTACTTCACCAAAATTCATCATTTCGAAATGAATATTCGGAAAAGAACCTCAAGACAGTCCGGTAAGTTTAATTTTGCGCTTAAGGATTTAAGGATGGTGTATTCGAGATCAACGTTTACATTCGAGGTAAAACAAGGTTGAGTGTTGGCCACAACATATCATCCTCCATTTTTACTTTCTTTTACGTATAGTCAATCATGAAAAATTTTGACGCTTGCATTTTGAGGTTTGCATCTTCGTCAAAATTGTCACTTTTTAGGTTTAGAAATTCCTTTACTGATTCTTGAGGATCAAATGAATCCAAAACGTGTCACTTTTTGGCACAAATTCCTGGCCTGTAGGCATCATCGGACCATTCACGCTATTACGACATGATAATCCAGTTTTTGTACCTAAATTGCAAGACGATGCATGCGTGAACGACATGTCCAACAAAAGTGGTGCAGTGTGTTTCCACGTGCGTTGAAAGGTACTCACGGAAATATCAGCCATCTTGGATGCGCAGTTCTTGTTTAACAATCGTTTGAGTGAGTCGATGATGTGAGTGTTTTTGTGAAAATGGAAAAATCGAGTATCGAGCTGTCATTAAATATTTATTTTTTAAAAGCAATACGCATACACAAATTAAATGCCAGACAACCGTCGAATTAAAGTTGGAGAGATTGGCATGAGATAGGTACCCACGTTGAGTGGTGCAGTTGCTCACTTTGTACCAGAAACGTATTCAAATGAATATTTTCCACGCTCTATTGGCGCAGCTTAGACGCCATAAATCAGAGTTTATACTCGGGAAAGTGATGGTGACTGTTTTCTGGGACAGTCATGGAGTTATCATAATCGATTATCTTCATAAAGGGAAAACCATCACCCCATCATTACTTGACAAACAGAAGGTAGAAAGACAATTTGCCGCCTCACGGTTAGAAACGGTTTAAACTGCTTGACCACCCTCCTTACTTACTAGATCTAGCCCCAAGCGACTATTTTTGTTCCATAAGTTTTTAAGCTTTCCGCTCGGAGGACAGAGATTTTCGCCTGGAACTATTTGGACGGGTTGAAGAGATGGAGCATCGCTGGGAGAAGTGTATAGACTTACAAATTAAACTTATATAAAAAATGTCTTGTGTCTTTAATATTTCTTCATAAAAAACTTCATACTTAAGTTTTTCCAGTAAATCACTGGTATCTCCGAATTTATCAAAATTCGGGCCGATTTCAGTCCACCGGAGCTGAAAGCTTCCATAAAAGCTTTTTCGTTTAATTAAATTTTAACGAGCGGTGCAGACCATTTTTCTAAGAGGAAATTAAGTTTTTTGACAAAAAAACTATTTTGCAATATAAATGCGGCTCTGTATAGACCAGGCGCATTGATTTATTGGGATAAAACTTCATACTTAAGGCTTTTCCACAAATTAGGAGATCCCAGTGAATTTAGGCCGAAATCGGTCTAGTGGCCGCAACAATTACCCCCTCCATTTTTTGTCTCCTTTTTGACATGTGCTGTAAACCACTTTTCACTGCTGCGTCCAGTTAGTAAGATAAAAGTTTAATGGTTAAGGACAACATTCTCATTTCTTGTATAAAAACTTTCCTGTGCTGCGGCAATTAAGGACATTATCGAAATAAAGACGGCAAAACAAATTTTCCAATGAAATTGTCACTTCCTTTTGATGATTTTTTGGGAGTTCTATAAAAGGCTATCAAACCATAATTTGGTTGTTATTAAATTATCAATTTTCCTGCGATGTAATCTCTGTTTGTTTGTTGTTACCGCATCCTAAAATCCTTTCAAAACGGAAATGACACGAAAGCAAAAATTTTACGAATTTTTAAAGTAACAACATAAACTTAACTTAAACGGTATACATAAAATGTTCATGAATGAATAAGCATAAAAAAATAAATTTTGTTTGTTTGCTTTATAAATTCAGTGATAAGAAAATTTTCTTAGATTAGAAATGATTAATTTTGAAATTAAATTTCCTTGCCGCCTCCTTGTGCGGTTTACCATTATAACATGATTATTATTATTTGTATTACAGTATTTTTAATTTGCGGGTTCTTCTGAGCTCTATCGATTTTTAATGATGTACTACATACCTAAATTTTGTAAAAAAAAAAATTGTCTCCTCGTTGGTGTACGTAAATTTAAAGCACCTTAAAATTCACGTTTATTGAATCCAGACTGTTTACATCTCAAGCATGTGCGCATGTTTCCATGTATACATGGTATAGAGACGACAAGATCTCTCCCATGGATACTTCCAAATGAATGAATCAATTAAAACTCATTTAAATATAATTAAAATGTTTGTGCTTATTTTTTACATACATAATTGAGGTAATAGAAAATTTTATCGACTATATACATTACACATTATACACGTATAGTGTTGCCATAATGATTAAATTATTAATTGTTTTGTTACATGATATACACTCATAGAATATTTAATCTGCAAAACATATAAAAATTTTATGGCAAAGCGTTAATTGAGGTTTATGTATAACATATTTGCAAGTACATATATACGATTATCACTTAATTACATAATTTACGAGAGAGTACATAATGAATTGCATTCAAAAACGCATCAAAAATTTTAATAAGGCTGATGAGAATATTAAATTTAATGCATTTTATAGTGACGACATAGCCCATAAAACAATTTTATTATCTCATCAGTATTTTGGAGCAAAAATCAAATCATCGTAAAATACTACTACCCAATAATTATTTGTCGTACCGCAACACTTGTTGATTGATATTAGTTCGGTAAATGCATAAATATGGGACTATGGAATTTAAATTGCAGCAATAAAAAGTATATGCAACAGTATATGCGTATACCTCCACACTAAAGGTGGACTTCACCTTTTTAGCACCTCATCTAAAGGTTTTGACAAAAGTGATGTAATTGAATTCGTTTGGTCAAGATTTTATCAAATTTTGTTAGGTAATCGTTAGATCAGGATTGCTCACCACATTTTGGCGTTTGGCCATCAATGGGTCAGTTTTTATTGCGAAAAGACAAACTCAAAATTGTATTAATTCAATAAAATCAGGTTCGTCGCTTATTTGGGAATTTCATTTTATAAAATTGTTACGACTTTTTTTTGTGTGTATGACACAACACATCATTTCCCTACCTACGATCATTCTTAGTATTTTATTTCTATGGCGAATCTTGTGTTGTGACTGATAGCAATGCCACCTGTGTACGAAGACGTGGCATTGATTGTACTAAAATATTTTTTCACTATGTGGACTTTTTTTTTTAATTCTCGTGTTTCTCCCTACCATAAGGCTGCGCGATCATCGATTAAAAGAAAGAGCGAGATCAATGCGCATCGGGTGTGTGCGAAGCAATGCTCTCTAGAGGAATATTTTTTTTTTGTATGTTTCTCGTTTACATCAATGCGAATTGATGCAAACGAAAAACAGAGAAGGAAGAAGATTCTTCTAGAACGTTTTGGCGTTCGTTGTGCGGGGGGAGAATTTGTTTTTGTGAGTCACTCTAGTTTTTGGGTTGTTTAAGACAAAAAGTCTAGCGCTAGTTTATATAAAAAAAATTTTGGTTTGTGATATTAAAAGTTGCGCTTTGATTTTGTAATATTCAGTTTTTGCGCTGGAAAATAAAAACAAAAGTTTGTAACTTCTTCGAGTTTTTGTGAGAAAGAAAATAAAAAGAAAAGTTGAGAATTATCTTTGATTTGGAGTTTATTTTGGGTGTGGCAATTTATAAAAAAAGGAAAACCATCTATGGAAATGCCATCTATGGTTCGATTAGAAATGGAAATTATTTGGATGGTGAAGTAGAATATTGGGCTTTTTGCGTTTCAACGGTGTGTTGCTGTGTACCACATTAATTCAATAGTTGGTTTTGTGCTGTTCGCACAGTTATTTTGGGTAAGATATCGGCGAGTGCACGCTGCAACGACTTTTAATAGGCAGCTTTGTTCATGACTTGCTTAAACTTGTATGGTGTAATTTTATCGGCGTACATATTTTGCTAACGAGACATATTTGCCAAAGTAATCAAGTTGAAATCTGCGAGAAAATGGTCACGTAGGCAACGCCCAACAGTTTTTTTTGGGGGGGGGGGGGGTGGTTGAGGCCATTCATATTTTTACGCTATTCCTAACCAAAGCCCAACGAAGGCATAGCAAAACCCAACGTAGGTTAACCAAAACGAAACGAAGGCGAGAAGACGTCCAACGGTCCGGGTGAGGCGCACACCTGAGGCATGACGTCACCAAAGCCGCAACAGTAAATATTTTTAAAAAAAAAGTAGCATTAAGGTACGATTGTTTTTATTTCTATTTTATTTTTGTTATCTTTATAACGACTTTGAAGTTTGTCCTGAATTGTACTAGATTTTCTTGTATTGTATATGTATTAGTAAAAGAAATTATTATGTAAACATTCAGGCGCACAAAATAAAATATTATACCAAATAGCATTTAAGTTAGTGTAGTCAATATTCTCTACAAATATGATGCAAATATAACATAATGCAATTACAATAATTAAAACAACATTCCATGATTTGAAAAAAAAAAAAATTTGTGCATTTATCCTGGTAAAATTTTAAACATTCAATCGACGATTACACGAAAACTGAACGTTGTTTAACACCAATGAAATGCGAACAATTTGGAAGTTCAGGGATTTACTATGGAAAATCTACCCTGTGAACCCTCTTCTGATATTGACTTTAACTTTAGGTATTAACTTTTACATTTATTGCCCTAGTTTCATCCTCATATTCAGGATCCGTGATATCCAGATACGGCAAAATGTGATAATAAACCGATAAAATGATTAAAAGGCGAACAATTTGGAAGTTCAGGGATTTACTATGGAAAATCTAGGCAATGAACCCTCTTCTGACATTGATTTTAACTTTAGGTATTAAGTTTTACATTTATTGCTCTAGTTTCATCTTCATATTCAGGATCCGTGATATCCAGATACGGCAAAGTGTGATAATACACCGATAAAATGATTAAAATGCGAACAATTTGGAAGTTCAGGGATTTACTATGGAAAATCTAACCTGTGAACCCTCTTCTGATATTGATTTTAACTTTAGGTATTAACTTTTACATTTATTGCCCTAGTTTCATCCTCATATTCAGGATCCGTGATATCCAGCTACGGCAAAATGTGATAATACACCGATAAATTGATTAAAATGCGAACAATTTGGAAGTTCAGGGATTTACTATGGAAAATCTAGCATATGAACCCTCTTCTGATATTGATTTTAACTTTAGGTATTAACTTTTACATTTATTGCCCTAGTTTCATCCTCATATTCAGGATCCGTGATATCCAGATATGGCAAAATGTGATAATAAACCGATAAAATGATTAAAATGCGAACAATTTGGAAGTTCAGGGGTTTTCTATGGAAAATCTAACCTGTGAACCCTCTTCTGATATTGATTGCATAGCGTTCCCTCCTTATCATTGTGGGAAGGTTTTTTTCTTTTCCTTCTAGCATAAATAAAAAAAAATATGAATTTTTTTTCGGGTTTGGTATTATGATGGAGGAATTCTCATTCTGTGTCGGCGTGTGGTTTGCGGTCCGTTGGTGCCCGCATCCGAGTTCGGAACCGGCGCTTGCACCGTTTGAGCTCGAGTGGATGCGCGCACCAAGGCACCTCACTCAGTTATAATTATTGTGTTGTTCGTTCCTCAAGTTCCGGCCGACGAATTTCGGCGGAACATACGGGTTTTATTTATTATTTGCGTTTATTTTTTTTTTAAGTTTCTGTAATCACGGTGTAGGCCAGGAACATCGTAAGTCTCCATCCCCACGACCCTTCGCACTTCTCCCTGAGAAAGTAGCCGGAAAAAAAATTACCGTGTGAGGCCTCTACGATATTTAGTGAAATCTGCGGGTCGGCTGCTGAGCCGTCCTGTAACAAAATTAATAAAAAGTCCAATTCGTATATACCATTTAGATAAAAATATTTCTTTTTTCAAAGAATTGTATCTAAAATGGAAGAAATAAGATATAATCAATTTAATTTTTTGGTTCTTCATAACTCGTTGAGAATTGGTCACTAGTTGATTTCGATTTTTTCAACCCTACATAATTATTTATTGTGAAAATTCTTTAATAACTCGTAATTTCCACTGAGTTTTTAAAGAATTTTCGCAATAAATTATTATGTAGGGATGACCAATCGAAATCAACTAGTGACCAATCCTCAACGAGTTATGAAGAACCAAAAAATTGAATAGTCAATCTAGAAGATAGTCAATCTTGTGTCCTTCACTTTAGTAACAATTCCTTGAAAAAAGGAATATTTTTATCTAAATGGCATATACCAATTGGAATATTTATTAATTTTGTAAAATGAAATTCCCGGTCGATTTTGTTCAAAATCCGACACACGAAACATGACGTTTTCGTGTACGTATAAGGAGTATAGTATACAATTTTATAATAGTGTGTGTAATTTTTCTGTGGCTATATTTGTTGTGAATCGGTTCAGTTTTTTGGTGCTTATTTCCTTTCGTCTTCTCACTTTTTTGACATCTCACCAAGTTTTTGAGTGGCGAGTTAACATGTTCGCGCAAATTACTGCTATACAGCAGTCATACAACTTTTTCATTTTTAAACACGCTCGTGCAAACAACTTTCATTTTATTATTAAGGAATAACTCCACATATTTTTAATTTCTTAACAATACTTTCATTTCTACCGATGCGAAGTTTCTAACAAAAAATAACAAAAATTATATGTGTGTTAGTACCACTCAAAACTAAATTCTTATTAGAATAAATTGAGTGTGATTTATTACACTGTTAAATTACTCTCCGAATCACAAGTACATTTTAATTATAACTTGAGCCCGAGAAGTTTGTAACAAAAAATAACACGTATACGTATACGGCTCCAATAAGAAAACATGGCGGAAGCAGAATTCTTATTGGATTCAATTAGATTCCAATAGCCGCCATATTGAACTATTTAGTATTGGTGATTTACACTGTTAATATTTTATAAATGCAAATTAGTTAAAATTTTATTAGAAATTATTATTATATTAAATAAAATCATATTTTACATAATAAAATATATAAAAGATAATAAATACAAAAGATATTAGAGAAATATGTAAAGAACTTAAAGAAAAAGTTAACAGTTAAATAAAATTAAAGGTTTACCAAAAAGTATTTTATAATCTGGACCAATAACAAGCCATTTCCAGAGATTAGGGCAAGGTACCACTATATAGGTCGGATTGGCCTATCTATAGAGAACATTTCCCGGTATAAGGTTTTTCCTAGCGGAGAAAATGCAACATTATTAATAGCAACTACTTAATTATTAAATGGAACTTCTTCCAAAAATCATTTAAGATTCTCATTTCCGTCCCACATACTTAATCCCGTTACAACTGGGTAAGAATTGATCGAGTTCCCTCCCAGGTAGCACTATTCCAGAACTTCTTCCAAAAATCATTTAAGAATCCCATTTCCATCCAACATACGCAATCCCATCATAATCGGTTAAGATTTGATCAAGTTTCGTCTCAGATTGGCCATATATTCCAGAAGCTCTTCCAAAAATCATTTAAGAATCCCATTTTAATCCAATATACCCAAACCTATCATAATCGTTTAAGAATTGATCGAGTTCCGTCCCAGCTGGCCATATTCCAGAACTGCTCGAAAAATCATTTAAAAATCCCATTTCGTCCAACATACCCAATCCCATCACAATCGGTTAAGAATTGATCGAGTTCCGTCCAAGGTGGCCATATTCCAGAACTTCTTAAAAAATCATTTAAGAATCCCATTTTTCTCCAACATACCCAATCCCATCACAATCGGTTAAGAACTAATAGAGTTCCGACCTATATAGTGGTATCTTGCCGTAATCTCTGGAAATGGCTTGTTATTGGGCCAAATGATAAAATAATTTTTGGTAAACCTTTAATTTTATTTAACTGTTAACTTTTTCTTTAAGTTCTTTACATATTTCTCTAATATCTTTTGTATTTATTATCTTTTATATATTTTATTATGTAAATTATGATTTTATTTAATATAATAATAATTTCTAATAAAATGTTAGCTTATTTGCATTTATAAAATTAACAGTGTAAATCACCAATACTAAATAGTTCAATATGGCGGCTATTGGAATCTAATTGAATCCAATAAGAATTCTGCTTCCGCCATGTTTTCTTATTGGAGCCGTATACGCATACGTGTTATTTTTTGTTAGGAACTTCACGGGCTCTCATTTCTGCGACGAAATATATTGCAATTAAAAAAGTTATCAAATAGCGGGTGGGCCAAAAGTCACCATGGCGTTTAAAAATTTAATAACTTTTTCGTTTTTATATTTTTTTTATTTTTTAATTAATTGACCAACGAACAATAATAAAATTTTATTATTTAAATCAGCGATTAATTATTTTAACGAAATGCAAAGAGCATATCGTCGCCATTTTAATGTCAGAAATTTCACCCTCTGAAGCAATGATTCGTTGCTTAGTTGATCGTCACCACCAACATGGCACTGTAAGAGATTTGCCTCGAACCGGTAGACCACGTTTAATCCGCACTGCAGAAAATATTGAAAGTGTAGTGCAAAGTGTTAACGAAACACCAGAAACATTTACCAAAAGGCATTCTGCTCAGCTAGGAATGTCTCGCACGTCACTACGAGGCATTTTAACAAATGGTTTACTGTTATTCCCATATAAGGTGTAACTGATGCAAGATTTAAAACCTGAAGATCACCGGCGACGTCTAAATGTTACAGTTAAATTTCAACCGTTGGCCAGGAAGGAAATCAACTTTATTGAAAATCTGATTATGAGTGATGAAGCTCATTTTCATTTGAATGGCTTTGTTAATAAGCAGAACTGTAGCCAATTAGGTGTACAGTGAGTAGCATTACATCTGAAAATATCATTGGGCCTTACTTCTTCGAAAATGAAGATGGAAGTGCTGTAACCGTAAATGGATCTGTTTATGATAGAACATTTTTTACGTCCTGCTCTTGAAAACATTCGGAAATTAATTAGCCAGCGCCTCTTCCAGATTTGTCAGAACCCGACTATTTCTTTTGGGTTGTTTGAAGGAGCGTGTATATGTGAACAAGCCCAAGACAATCCTTGAACTCAAGGCCAACATTGTTGCAGAAATTCGAAAGCTACAGTCACAAATTTGAAAGATGTTATGGAAAATGCTCTAAAACGAGGCCATCATTGCGAAGCTGAAAATGGGGGTCATTTAAGTGACATTATTTTCAATCCTTAGTGTAAAAAAATTTCATTTTGTATATTTTATAATCTAAAAAAAAATAAAAAAATATATAAACGATAAAGTTATTAAATATTTAAACCAAATGGTGGCTTTTGGCCTCCCGTACTTGCGGTTATTTCTTCGCCAAAAATCGAATTTTGAACAAAATCGACCCCCTGATTTTATTGAATTAATAAAATTTGTTTTTATTTTTTCGCAATAATAACTGACCCATTGGTGACCAAACGCCAAAATGTGTTGACCAATCCTGGCCAAACGATTACCTAACGAAATTTGATAAAAACGGTATAATTTTCTTGCAACGAGGTTGCTACCCGGGAAATTTGAATTGAATTTGAATTTTTCATTATTTATTGACCGTTTAATAGTAAGTGACCAAACGATAAAAACTAGTGACCAAACAGCGACCAAACGAATTTAATCATCACTTTTGTTAAAACCTTTAGATGGGGTGCAAAAAAGGCGGGGCCCTAAAGGTGTCCGGTGTGCGTGTGTGAAATTTTTAAAATTAAAAAACTACAAACGGGTATATTAGGTGTGTAATTGTAGAAACTCTTCTGTTTTGGTCTTCTGTCTCTGCCATCCATGGTCTTTTACCATTTATCAGGTAGATGGTTTCAAAACAAAATTGTCATTGAGCCATTTTTGCACATCTTCAATGGTATTTTTTCCTTCAGAACATCACTTAATGTGATCACTTATAAATGGTAACGTTCAACTGAAACAGTTTGACCAGGTTCCAGAAGCTCGTAGTAAATGACTCCTTTCCAATCCCACCAGACACACACACAGTAACATTTTGTTGACATGAATATTAATTTTTCAACTGACGTTGATGGCTGGCCTGGATCAACCCATGATTTTCGTTTGCATTTGGGATTATCGTACAAAATCTACTTTTCACTCGTAATGATTTTTTATCAACTCTTCGGTTTTTATTCTCTTCCGTCAGTTTATGAGGCATCTATTTTCCATCATTCCGTATTTTTTCCATTGCATGCAATTCAAGTGATATTACTTGGTAAGTAACTCGTAACTGTTTTGTAAGCTCTTTTTGAGTTTGAAGCAAATGTTCATCCATACAACTTTAAGTTCTTCGTCTTCAAATTGTGTTAGGAATTCTTGATAATCACTTTTTTAGTTGAATGACTCACAGGATGTTCACTCAAAGTCGAATTATTCAATTTCATAGCTTGAGCAACATTTTAAAACAGAATAGGATGCAATGACTCTTAAAATTGATACACACGGAACAGCTTGTACATACATGACTGAAACATATGTCATATAAACAGCAATGACTATAAGCTACATATATCCAAAATGGCGAATGATTTGGATCCGTTTAAGTATATTTTAATGCAACCAACTTCAGAGTCGAGTTTTTACTTGCACACCTAATATATATTACGGTAAAAGTCAGAGATCGATAAATATTGGAATAATAATAAAACCGTTTTGTTGCTTCGAAATCTATGAAATAAGAGTCCTATATTCTCGAAATAGTTCACCCCACGGAGTATTTTTTTTATAGTTGTTCGATGAATTAGACCGAATGTTTATTCCATTCGGATATGATTGCATCCATTATTGTTTTTTTATACATGATAATATGGCTCTGCATATAATTCTAAAGATGTTCTATCAGATTTAAGTACGAACTTTGTGGAGGTGAATATAATTGTTTGGAACATGGTAAAATAGACATCCTGCTGGAAGATCCAGCTTGTATTTGATAGCCATAACTGGTCAACTGATTGGATAAAATTATCTTCTAAAATATCTAGATATTTAAGCCTGTCCATATGGCACACAATAAACACAAAATTACCAACACAAATTTCCATTACACTTCTTTCGTCCAAAATTTTGCAAAGATTGTTGAATAGAAATGGTTATTTTTCTATGATGGCCAGGAAGAAACCACTTATAAGTAAAAAGAATTACAAACAAAGACAATTCCTTTTGGAAATCAGTTGTTTTAGCAAATTCAACATTTTTCAACATAACGAAAAAGTCTGCTTGAAATAAACAATGTACGAAAAATAGTTAAACACGACGGAGAAGAATTAGTGATTTGGGGTTATATGTCCTATGCAGGTGTCGGTAACTTTTTGTTTACTATTATTTATTATTTTTATTTTCAGATTTTAGTCATCGAACCTTGCTACACCAACATGGAAAATGTCCAATGGTCATTCAATTTTACTGACGAAACGAACCTATCGAAATTATTTCAACACCAGAAATGCACCTGAACAACAAGGTTAAGTGTCAGACTAGCGACAAACAGGAAGGCTAAAAATACTGCAGAACCATATGAACATTGATCGTGTACGGGAGCGTTGAAGAATATGCAGAAGCTTCAACGCAAAGACGTTCTGGACAACTGGGCATGTCTAGAACATCACTTCTGTGAATTTTATCTTGGTCTAATTGGACCAACAACTTTTACCAGTTGACTACCATCAACGACTAATTTAGGCAACACGCTTCTTGAATTAACAATTTAATTATGAGTGATGAAGCACGTTTCCATCTTAATGAAAACACATTTTCATATTAAAATATGCCTTTTTGGGGTACTGCGAACCTCAGAGTTGGTCACCAGCGCAAATTAAAACAAATAATAAAGAAAAAAGTTATTCAATTTTAAATGCGGGCGTCACTTTTGGCCCACGCTGTATTTGGCAGGCATAACCAACTTTACATACGATGCTTTACATCGTATGTAATGGATGCATTGGTAATTCTGCCACCCACTATACCTAGACCAGATTCGAGAGAAAGGCTTTAAATATTTTAGTATTGTTATCAGTATCTACTGCTCATACTTCAATAAAGCTGTCCTGTCCCATTACCTACAAATGTATTCCATTAGATGTGTTTAGAGGGGTCCCATTTGAAACGCGATATTTGAAAACGCGATATACCGCGATATCCCTTTTCCGGCAAGACAATTTTTTTTCTTAAATTTAAGTGCACTGTACACAAATGTGTACGTAAAAAATGACAGATTGTAATGTCTTCTGAATTTTAACGGATTTTAGTTAAATCGGAATTATTTTTGAAAAAAGCATTATAATTACAAAAACGATTTAAGTGGAATACACAAATGTGTATGTTGGTCCAAAATGCATACAAAAATAAATGTTTGGTGTTGATTCTTATTCGTTACCCACAAAATTGTGATGGCAGGCAGGAAAAGGGATATGTCAATTTTAGGTCACATCTAAATATGAGTTAGTGTGTATATATTGTATAAAAGTCAAATTATGTCAGTATGTATGTTTGCAAAAGTCTCAAAGACTATACTGCCGATGAACATGAAACTTTCACCCAATGTGTATTGTGCGACTATTTACAATAGGTGTGCACGGGTCACACTACCAAATACCGCGAACCGCTCTACCAGTCGTCTCGAAATTTTGACCGTGTATAAGTTGCATGTCCAGAACATACCTTATGATATTTTTGAAGGGGTTGAACTCTAGGGTCTAGAGGCCTCGGTACAAATGTATCTAAAACACTACTAAATGTCGCGAGCCGCTCAACCGATCGTTTTTAAATTTTGACAGTGTAAAAGACGCACAGTGCAAAAGATGTTCAGAACCAACCTTACGATATTTTTGAATGTGTTGAATCCCGGTGCCCCTAGACACCGTCTGTAAGGCCACAAATTGAGATCGATCGCTATTCAATACCACGAATCTAGGAACTTTTCCACAAATTACTAGGAGGTAAATTTTTCACGAAAATTGAATTAACCGACGCGTATCTGTAAATAGAATTACCAAACGTATCGAAGAAATTAATGGTAATCAATACGCCATTCGGATTTTTTGAATATCATAGGCTTCCTTTCGGGTTGGCTAGCGCACCCGAAATTTTTCAACGGTTCATGGAGGAGGTCAGTGCAGGTGTTTCTGGAGAAACAAACGAGGATCATATCGCAAATCTAACCGAAATTTTTAATCGATTTGAAAAATTGAGGTTTAATATGTAAACATATTGAACATATTGAATATGTTGCGCATGTCTTACCTTCCGAAAAGCGACTAGATGCACTCTAACTTATGCCGCGGCCAGCAACTTGAAGGAATTCGTCGGTAAAATAAATTATTACAATAAATTTATTGAAAAATTTTCATCAGTTGCCGCACCGTTGAACATACTTCGACACACAAACGTGCCATTTGTTTGGGGTGAGCATCAGAAATAATCGTTTCAAGCGTTGGAAAATGCGATTACCAATGCTACACGCCTAGTTCAATATAATGAGGAATGCCCAGTAATTTTAGCTACAGATGCTTCAGCGATTAGAATTGGTGCAGTAATTTATCATCGGTATCCAGATGGGTCAGAAAAATCAATTGCATTTGCATCTAAAACTTTCGATGCAAGTCATCGAGCATATAGCCAAATCGAAAAAGAGGCTTTGGCAGTATTGTCTAAGGAGTGACGTAATTTCGCCAGTACTTATCAGGGCGAAGTTTTGAACTTTTCACCGATCATCACCGATCATCAAAATACCACACAGCATGCTACCGCTTACGCACTTTCATGATTGCCTATGGGTCCTGATACCAACTTTGATGACTACGAATAAAATTACACAATGTTCATCTGATCAATCATGAGATCATTACAGATTTCCCAATAAACGCAAAATTGATCGAAAAAATATACGATCGATTCAGAAGATCGAAAGATCGATTATTATCAAAAGTTTATTATTTTATTCAAAACAAAGAAGACGAAATTGTGAAACAACTGGCTCGACGATACTGCAGGTTCACAAACATCGAAAAAAACATTGAACAATTACTTAAAAGATGTGAAACATGTCAAGTTGCCTCCAGTAATTCAAAGGGGATTTTTTTCTGTTGGCCAATCGCTAAAAAATTTTGGGAAAGAATTCATTTAGATTTTGCTGGACCATTTTTTAGCAAAATGTGGTTAATTTGCGTAGATTCATTTTCGAAGTATCCATATACGGTGGAAATGTGTAATATTTCGTCAACAACAACATTCTGGCTTTACAAAAAATCTTTTCAATAGAAGGGTTGCCTGAAATAATTGTATCCGATAATGGACCACAACTTGTATCCAGTGAATTTCAAGAATTTTGTAAGCTAAATTCAATTATGCATCATCTTTCATCCAGCGTCAAATGAACATGCTGAGCGTTTTGTAAGATCTTTTAAAACGTCATTTTCTAAAATAATTTCGGTTGAGAAAAACAGTCAGTTGGCTTTGCTGAAGCTTTTATCAACGTATCGTTCAACACCTGATTCAATATCACAAAAGTTATCAGCGGAACTACTTCACGGTAGACAACCTCGAAACCTACTCTCGGTTCTTCGAAATCAATTCGTCTTAGCCAGGAAATTTTTAAGAGGCATCAAGTGGGTTGCGGGTCAAATAATCAAAAAAATGGGAAGAAAAATGTATTTGGTCGAGACCGAAATCGGAGTTTGAAGAAGACATCAAAACCTCGCGGCAACAGTTTAATTAAAACCCCTTTATCTAATTTTAGCTCAGATCTGCCGAACATTAAAGTATCATCTGAATACTTTGCTGAATTGCAATCAACTCTGACTAATCTTATGTGACTAATAGGCAATCGCCAAGAAATAATTGTGAAAATTTAATCGATTCATCAACATTAGCTGCTGCTAGTCAAGATCCTGTTATTGAACCTGGGTGGATTTTGAACTTTTGAATCAATTTCAGGGTTGTTTCATAAATAAGCTTAAAAAACTGTTGCCTCATTGCTTCACAAGTCCATGGAGGTCTTAATAAACACATTTTATTAAACACTTATTTTTTTACGCAAAAAAAAAAATCATTTTTGAATATTTGAATTAAAAAATTTATCCAAAAAGTTTAGAAAGTCACTCGATCGATTTCGGCTTATTAGGTCATCATCAGGAGTATTTATTTCATCATCCTCAGGAGTGTCCTGATGGTGACCTAACAACTCGAACACGATCAAGTTTTTTTGAAACTTTTGGACAAATTTTTAATTAAAATATTTAAAAATTAATTTTTTTTTGCATCATTCGACATTTTCAATATTTTTTATTTATTTTTCGTTCGCGTTAACTCGACCGGTCGAAATGTACAATGTTTCGAAATTTATTAATTCAGCCCTCGAACTTTCAAATTAAGTGGCATTTAGAATTTGAAATTCAATTTCCTAAAAGTATTTTTAAATTTTTATTAGAAAAGATTTTTAAAATTAAATAAAATGCACAAAATTAATGAAAGCCCCATAAAGCTCTAAATACTCGTAGCAATAAATATTTAATACACATTTTTCAGTCACATCTTTAAGATGATAAAGCTTTCAGTTTTATTTTAATTTAGTGAAAATCTCAAAGCTTTATAATTTTATTGGTTCCCATTTTAGTATATAGATACATATATACGTGTACAAAATTAGAAAGCATTTTTATTGTGTTTCAAATTTAGAAACTTTTCTTATGATGTACTCGTATAGATGAGATAGTGTAATGCACTCTAACTAAAAGCTAATTTTGGTATTGTTTAGATTTTCATAGTTTATTGATTCGAAAATAAAATTTTATAGTCTCGCCTTATGTGGTACCCAAATTGTATTAATCATTGTTGATCATTTATCATTTCTAAATTTGACGTACGCTATACAGAATGAATAATTATTTGCTTAATAAAGGGTATGTTAAGGTAAATTGTAAGAATAACGTGTAGTATCCATTTCCAAATAAACTTGTTATCATTAATATTACTTATAAAGGAGATATAACTTCCTGTCCTATACGAATGTTTATAGCAATAATCCCTAAGAAATAAAACTTTTTGAATATATTAATATTCATAGGCAAAAGTTCTTAGTTATATTATATCATTAACAAATTAAAAAAGCTCTAGTAAAACTTAAAAACACTTTTCGACAAAATGTATACTGTACAAGTTGTTAAAATTAATTAAATGCCAAAAGTTATGGAATTTGTTATTTGTGACAGGTAAAATTAAATATATTTTTTTATCAAAAGTGCCTTAAAAAGTTTTTTTTTTGCGCTATTAAAAGAAAATTTATTAAAAAAGCACAAGAGAAAGTTTTTTAAGTAAATACTGTCGAATTTCTTAATGAACAATTTTTAAATCGATTTCTTTAAGTAAGGGGGGAGAGGTGGTCATATCGAATTCTATACGCACAAAATACATAAATAGGTAATTCTCACGACATACATATTTTATGTAAATTTACGATCGCATAAATATCATTGCTCCACCGGAACCATACATTTTTTTCCAGATATCGGAAATATTTTTTATAGATAAAACCATTCATACTGCTCGCAATACAGAACGCAATGTCATATAAATTAAATTGAAATAAAAAACGAAATAAACGGTAAAAGCTCATTTCCATATCTAAAGAAAAACAAAAAAAGCTTGAAAAATAATTTCGTTTAATTTCTTTTCTATTTACCAGCTCTGGCTGGTCAATTTATTTATATTTCGTTTCAAATCAAAAGAATATAATTTCCAAATGTCAAATATTTTTAAGATGGACAGTATTTTACATTTTATCTTCACCAATATATAAAAGACCGTCCTCGTATTAAACCAATTATGCACGCTACAAAAATGTCAAATGGTTCAAAATGAGAATTATTATCATTTTTTATGTTTCACAATATTTTCGGTTGAATGTTGGGTGATAAGTCTTAGTCGATTATTTTTTTTATTCGACTATAGAGGGATATAGAAGTGATGAGGTTGGTATATGAAATCGACGGGCTTGATAATGTATTCATTAAAGCTCTAAACTAAATAGACGATATGAAAATACTCCCACTTAAAAATGAGGTTGGATGAAAAATGTTAATGATGTTTTGGTATAATCTTATGGCTGTATATTTAAAATGTTAAATCATTCATACGATAGAAAGTTTATATAATATATTTTAGGGGACGAGGTGAAGTTGAAATTGTGAACGATATTTAGCGGGAAATTAAATTATTTTACTTGGAATGATGAACGATTGTTTATTCAGGATTCTTGTTATACTGTTTTAAATTGAACTTGATTTGAATTCTTCTACAATTTAAAAAATATCATAAAATATTTTCGTGAACATCTATTATGCCTTAATTATTTCCATAAATTTTTTCTTCATTTCAGTTATCTTATTCGGTTTACTGCTTTTACCTCAATTAAACTTTAGCTTCAAATTAATGCCTTCATTATGTTGGTTCGCGAAATAATTTTAAACTGATTTTTCTTATTTTGTATTTATTTGCATTTTTAAGCTTAACAGCTCTTAAGATATGCCGAAAAATGTCGATAATGCAGACTGAAACTAATGAAACGAAAATGACAGCCGATTTGTGTCGGTAACCATGCCCATCGAAAATCTTAACCGACAAATGTCGATAATGCAGATACGAATGTCGGAATGTAATTATTTATATTGGAAATTTTTATTTTGCTGTCCCTATAAAAACCATCAAAAAATTTAAAATAAGATTTTTTCATTCCAAACAACTTAAAACAAATACATATACCAAGCGGATTTCTCTAAGTGCTGTTTAGATGTTTGGGGAGGTAAAACGTGAAATGCATTTATAGTGACATGTTTGGAAAATATTTTAAATAAAGTAGCTCCCATTTTGTCCAGGTTTGAGCATTACTAAGACCTCTCGTTTGAATCTATTCTTAGTTAAAAGCCTTTTAGTGGTAAATTTTTAGAAATTTTCAAATTTGCGATATATTCAATCGAGTTTTCCGGGCTCCCATACGTAAATTGACCTGCAATTTTTTCCAGGTGTGACCATCACTAAGGCTCGTCATTTAAATCTTTTTTCAACTATGACGATCGACTTTTAGACATTTTCAAATTTATTACGTGCGATATATTCAAACAATTGTTTCTGAACTCCCCAATTGAAAATTGACCGGCCGTTTTTTAATGATAATCATTAAAAATATTTTTCAAACAGGTCACTGATAGATGCTTTAGCTCTCCAAAGATCTAATAAAGCATTTACAAAAAATAATTGTTTTGGTATATATTAGATTTAGTTATTTACTATTTCAATAGTTTAAGTTGATTTTAAGAAATATCATTATCATTTTTTATAATATAATAAAATTTCTTACCGACATAATCTTTTTATCTGTATTATCGACATTTTTCGACTGACATGTTATCTTAATTGGATTTAATCTACAGTATCGACATTTTTTGGCTGGATATTTTTAAGAATTTCATTACCAATTTGTATGTTTTCTTGATCCGAATCTTCCAATGCTACCGACATAAAAGTCGACCTAAAATTTTCTCACTAAGGCATTTCATTTTAACTTTTCTCAAACCATTACACTATAAACGGTCAATTTTTAGACGTTTTCAAATTTTCTGTTTGCAATATATTCAACCGAGTTTTCCCAGGCTTTCCACATAAAATGTGATCTAAATGGTTTTCCAGAGATAACTATTATAACAAACATAAGTAATGCCTGCCACTGCCAGCCATATCAAAAAAAATTAATTTTCAATAATGTACATTAATGGCACAAAATAATTATTTTTGATTTAAAATGAAATTACTATTCATAATATAGGCTATGTGTACGAATCTGTATTATCGACTTTTACAGGCAGACAATCCACGTGGTTTTTTAATCTGCATTATCGACATTTTCGGCAGGCCAATTTTTGTTGTTACACCCGAATTTTCGTTATTGACATTTTTCGGCTGGGGCGAGTTGGCTAGCATAAACAGTATGAGTTTTACTGTTAATGATTATCGAGTTTTATCGGTATATTATTTAACATCCCTCCCCTTTTGAGAAAAGTAATCAAACATCTTTATGGAATATTGTTATTGATATATTGGATTATCTAATTGAATATTTTGAGTGATATCCAGAAATTTAATGATAATGAAATTTCTGTTAAAAGAAATTATTAAAAAGTTACACTGTTAAATTTGTTATTTTTCCAATTGGAATTTATTTTCAAAATAAAATTATAAAATTGAACATAAATTTAAAAGAAATAGTTTGTTATGAATTTACAATTCTTTGCCTGTTTGAGAATGTAAATTTATGATCCAATTGCTAAAATCTGTTTAGAAAGAAATGATAATATTTTCTTCTAAATCACAAAGCTTCAAAATCCCATAAAACAATGTTAGGCTCATTAAATTTGACCCATACTCGCACCAGATAGAAAATTTTATAAGCTGTCGAAAATGTAGACGAGGTTCCGTAGACAGCTCTGGTAATGGCAGTACAAATGAAACCAAGAATTCTATTAGAGACATAGCAAAGTTCATTAGAATCGGATGCCAACCGCTATAATGGTAAAGCATTGTGTAATATATTCGAAAATGTTAGTGACAACCAGGTAAATTTATTAAAAAATTTATTAACCAGAGCAAAGTTCATCAGAATTGAGTAACGTTCACTATACTTTTTGTGCGCTGGCCGAGTTGTAGGAAATCATAGGCCAGAACTCGTGGGCGGCTCCAGGATTTACGGTATACAATTTTGAAAATAAACGATTATTGAAAAGGAAGCCGATCTCGAATGTCCGAAAACATAGACCAGTACGAATGGACATCTCCAGGAGTACTCGTAGACATTTGTATAATATATCAAACCACAAAGAAGTTCCTACAAATTTTTAAATTTTGTAAAAACTGGGCAGAGTTCTACGGGGGTAAAACGGGTTCGTCGTTTGTTTATAAATGTCAATTAAAATCCCAATTGGAGATATTAATAAAATCTTGCAGAAGGAAATAATAATATTTTTGTCATAATTACAGAACCTCGAAGTTCCAAAAATAATTTTACTGGTCGAGCTATGTGAAACAAAAGGCCACAACCCGTGAACATCTCCATAGGTTTAACGGTACAAATTAATGGAACTAATTAAATTCCGTTTAATGTTCCAAATCAAATACATAGCGAAGTTCATTAGGAATTATTAAATCCAGTTTATACCATTAAAATGTGTATAAAACCATTAATATGGGAATAAAATTAATAAAAGGCGTTCAGGGTGGCCATGGTGGTCACCTCGAGAGTAATGGTTTACTGAATTATTAATCAGATTAATCATATCAAATGTCTCAATTTTGAGTAAGCAAAATATGTACAGAACGGATAAGACGATCCTTATAGTTCAAATAAAAATGCACCTTCAATGTGAATTAAAATAATTGAAATTATTCGGCCAGTGTTTTATTTATGAAACCGATTTGGGAGTTTCAAATCATTGCAAGATAAGTTGTTTTATGTAAAATAACCATTGTTGAGATAATCCAAAAAAGAAAGAGAAAGAGAGAGAGAGAGAGAGAGAGAGAGAGAGAGAAGACAGAGTTTCTGCAGCATACTTTTTGAATTATTATTACTGGTGCTATCCATCCTAGCAGATCAAATTACTTAGCTGTGGTAGAAACAACGTTTCGCTTCGTCACTGATTCAGCGTGTACAAGAAGGTCTATGTTGGATTCCAAAATGTATGTACGAAGCTTCCAACAAAGCTCCAAGCTTTGGTGGTTTTCTCAACTTTAATTTTCTTGAGCTTTTCTTGATTGCTTGTCCATTTCGTTAAATGGGGGTTTCACTTCGAACAAACAGTGCTTTTTTATCGGGTCGGATCCTGTCATGAGATCATCGACATAGAAATCTAATTTTTCGTACTTTGTCAGTCGTTTTAAAGTTATGACCTCGAGGTGAGTGGATGCTGAAGTTCCGGATGTGGGTGTTTTTAACTGGTATTCCTAAAGTTTCTCAGCTGGTGAGTTACGCCTAAGTATGCGTTGGAAATTTCCGTCCTTTTCGCCAAATTATTTTAGTCGAAACATTTTTGAATGTCTGGAATCTTGCCATTGCCATCTTTTTGAGTTACCTAATTTTGTCAATGCTTTTAAGTGGTATTTTTATGATATACCTGCCACCTGTTGATCATTTAATAGTATTTTGGAACAGCTGTTCACACCTTTCTTCTAAAGTGGTTTGCTTTCATTGGGGGATGTAAATCTTTGTTTTTCTAAAATTTTCGAGGATTTTTTAAATTTCTCTAGCGAGTTTTTATGTAATCGCAGTCCTGCATGTCAATTGCTTAAGTGACTTGATTGTTTTAATGGTTTGGACTATCCTAACGTGAGGTATTTGGTTTACTACGAATGCTTTTATGCGTAGTTAAAATTTAGAGTTAAATTGCTACATTATTGATAATGTGGCTGATCCATTAATTTTTTCTTTTTGGTCTATTCAGATTCCTATACGCAGATACTCATTTCGGCTCATTGTTTGAAACTTCATACTAAAGGTTTTCGCATAAATTGGAAGATTTCATTGATTTTTGGCTGAAATCGTTCCACCGGAAGTGGCAGCCTACAAAGAAGCTATTTCGTTTTTCCAAATTGAAAATTATTTCATAAACAAGACAAACGATTAAAAACTAGAAGATTCTAAATTAATTTTGCAACAATATCGGTCCAGACAAGTTTTCAAAAATGTTAAGCCACTTAATTGACATTAAGAAATGTCAATTTTTAACAAAAATTGTTTTTCAACAAAAATCCAGACAGACTGATCCGATGAAACATGATATGTGCTTAAGATTTTTTCGAAAATTGGGACGGCCGATTTAAAACAAAAAGATTGTAAATTAATGAAAAATGTTGATAAAAAAAAATCATTTCACCAAAGTTCAGCTCTACAGTCCGGGCGGATATTCGGAATCAAATTTCATACTTAACATGTTCCCGTTAGTTAGGAGGTTCTTAAGAAAATTGGTGGAAATATATGTACCGGAAGTGGAAGATTCCGGTTTTAAAAGTTATTGGTATAAAACGGAATACGAACGTAAATGCTCAACTTTCCAAGCAACTCCGAACTATCAATCCTAGAACACAGAATATCACGACCATACACAGCAAAGGCTATTTCGCGTCTATGATCTAGACTTTGAAAATTAATCATTAAGAGGCAATTTCGGTACAACTCATGAACATATAAATGCCGATTGAGGGATGGTAACCATTTTCAAATATAAATCAGGACTTTTTTGAATTATTGCCATATAAACGCGTGAATTTTATAGAATTATTGCCATATAACCGCGGCATATTCCAAAACTGGCCTGACATAGGTAACATAAAAAGATCTTCATAAAGAGAACGAATAGGGATCGTGAAATTCTCCGCTAAGTTTTTTAATAAAACCCAATATAAAACACTCCCTACAAATTTAATCAATGTGTTTAGAATGTTAGATTAATTGTAAAAATTATTCTAAGATCTGGCATGTAACACATTCGAGTTATTTGCCATCCAACAAGACATATAGACCTTCAATACCAGATTTCTGAGTTCTTGAGCAGTATAAAACTTTATGAAATTTATGATTTAGTTTCTACGGCGTTAAATACATGGCTAGAAAATCTCTTTAGGTTAGTAATTGTATATCTACTCGGCAAACGCCATGTTGGAACTCACTAATTCTATTTTTCAAATTAAAATCAAGTTATGATTTAACGAAAAATTCGAAAAGCTTCGGAATCATAGGTTGGAGCAAAATTTCTCTATAACAAGTAATGTCACTTCCACTGCATGATTTACATATTGAAATAACAAATGACAATTTCCGAACCTGGAGAAAGGAAGCAGTGGAAAAACTTAAGTTAGAATATTGCAAACCAATATTCTAATCGTACATATTACAAACTTAACATCTCGCAAACTCATCGCCAACTCATCATCTACGTCTAAACAGAGTAAATGCATCAGAATAAATGTCATCATCGAAAGTGGTGTGGAAAAAGTTAGCAAAGGACAATGGTACTGACATCAATAATTATGAGGTTCTCGAGCTCACGATCCTGACGAAATATATAGTGTAAGATGGTGGAAAATATTCCTCTGTATTAAAATTGACGTTTAACTATAGGTCTGACAATATCGTAATGATTACACAAAACACTTAACAAACAAATTTTATTAAACACCTTTCTTTCACCAAACGAATATAAAATGTGTTTATTAAGTGTAAGGGTGTTTCAAGTGCCTGCAGCAAATAGTGTAAAACGATTACACAAAAGTGATAAATAAATTGCAGCAGCCTTGGAGTTAGCGATGCAGCCGGAAAATCGCTTTTGCGATAAAGATCTAGAAAATGGTTAATAGGGATGGAATTTGGTCATTTCTAAACCTATTTTGTTGAAATTCTATACGTTGATAAAGTACTGAAATATAGCCATCGCTATGGAACTAGGCCATTTTTTAACCAATTTAGTTGAAATTCGACATGTGGGTCCTAAATGGGATTAAAAAAAACACGTTTTTGATAAAGTTGAGAAATGATTATGGAATAAGGCGGAAACAGATAAAACCAGGCCATTTCTTAACCAACTATGCCGAAAATTGACATGTGGGATCTAAATGGGATTTTAAAATGATGTTGGAAAAAATTCTGGAATATTATCATTAGGAATGGAACTAGGGAAATGGGGTTTTTAAATGATTTGTTGATTTGTTGACCTGTATGGTCATTAGAGATGAAATTGGCCATTTGTTAAACCAATTAAAATTGTGTTTAAATTTGATACCATTTAAATGGGATTATTAAATAATTTTTTGATAAAGCTCTGCATATCTGGATAATCTGTCAAGAAATAGCCAAGTTTTGTTGCTAATGACCATATTCTAAAGCTTTAGCAAAAATACATTTTAGAATCCCATTTAGACCTTACTTGTAGAATTTTAACAGAATTAGTAAAGAAATGGTGAAGTTCCATCACTATCGTCCGTATTCTAGAACTGTATCATCAGAATAAAACTAGTAAAACTGATCCTTTATTCCCGAGATGTTTTTGAACCCTGCTCTCCTGGAATTTTTTCTAAAGACTCTACAATTCGGTATGATATCAAAGGGCAGAATATCGAAGGAGCGAATGTCGACGGGAAAAATTACGAAGATCCAAATGTGTCGAAGGGCCGAATATCTCGAATTGCCGCATGTGTCAAAGGTCAAATGTGTCAAAGGGGTTACTTTTCGTGTTTGGAAATATATTTTTTTTTTTTTTGTTTTAAGGAATATTTCGTAATGTTTTTTATCAAATATTAATGAATTTACGTGGTAAAATTTTCCTTCACAAAAATGTATCACTGACTGGATACGTGGAATTTCGACATTCAGCTTCCGCCCCTAAAATCAATTGTATTCGAAAACAAACAAATTTTTCTAGTAAATTTTTGGGCAAGACATCTTATTTTTATGTTAAAATATTATTATTCCAGCCGACCCGAATTAATAAAAAAAAATATTTTTTTTCAAAATCAAGACTTTAGAACTAGAATACAAGAAAACCGGGATTTTCTATAAAAATATCTTATATCAAAAATAACAACGAAATAAAAGCTCTCTAAAATTTTAGCTATTTTTCCGTATATATCGCTAGCTACTCGAAAAATCTTTTTATTTTAGCCAGATCTCGAAAACACCGCACTTAATTTCCAAAGCGAACATATGAACTTACCGGATTTGTGATAAAAATTGTATTGAAAAAAAAAATTTTCAATGAAAAATCATTCATGCTTAAATTTCGGAAAACCAACAAGGTTAACCCATTGCAAAAATTCAAAAGCTTGTATAGAAGCGGCCACTTATCCACAACTAGCATAGATCACCCAATTTATAAAAAAAAGCTTTAGTAAGAAATTTATCTTTTCTGCCTTGTCTGTAGAGATGGTGGATTTTAGTAAAATAAACTTTTTTTTTAAAACTCGTCATTTACGGTAAAATTTAAATTATGATCTGAAGTAATTTTGTTTGAAATTTAATTTACAATCTTTTGTATTTAATTGTTTTTCGTAAATATTTACAAAACCCGAAAACCTCCTAAGTGGAGGCTGCAACTTCCGGTGAACCGATTTCAGGCAAAAGCCAATGGGATCTCCCAATTTATAAAAAAAGCTTAAGTATGAAATTTTGTTCTATTCTGGGTGATAGCCAGATATTGCTTTTACATCGAGGTAAGGTAGTTTGGTTTCGACCTAATGAAACATTGAAATTTCTAAATCAAGAGATTCAGTCGTTTCGCTTCGTTTTTCGAACGAAATTTGTCTAGAAATTTCTCTCAAATTTTACCGGATATGACGAGTTTTAATAAAACTTTAGTCTACCAAAATTCGACATGTCACTTGACAGATCATTGCGAAAGTTTAGAATTTACTAAAAAGGAGTAAGAATTAAATGATTCAAATAAATTTAAAGATTCAATTTTCAACAAGGGTTGTTGGTTTTCTGAAATTGGAGCAGGAATAATCATTTCTCATTATACAAGACAATTTTACCAAAAGTCCGTTAAGTTTGATTTTTCGCGTAAGAAATCAAGAGTAGTGTATTCGAGATATATGCGTATACGTTCGTGGAAAAATAAAGTTTGGTGTTGGCCCCAACAAGTTCAACCCTCCACTTTTTAAAAATATTTGATGATAAGCAGATTCGTATTGAATCTCGAAGGACCAATGTACGATTAGACAGTTTGCGTTTGTATCGCCGCAAGTTAGCGTGAACTTTCCGACAAATTGACAAAACATGTAAAACTTAAAAGTGTATATACATCAATATCCTGATTAAATGTAACCTACACTTATCGTGTATAGTGAGCATTAATAATATATATGGCAAGTCATCGTAGAGATGTCTACGCCTAACGGTCTATGAAATCATATTATCTAGATACTTCTTAATGTTTTCTAGAAGTCAACTTATTTATGCGGTTGGGGCAGCCATAGATTTTTATTTACTTTCAAAAAATGATAATACAAATTACTCTTCGAAAGATGTAATCCGATAACCTGCCAAATCGTATTGCATCCGTCGGAACAACCAGTAATCAGAAAACGCAATGTCCGGAGAGTACAGCGGGTGCGGTAAAATATCCCACTTGAGCATTTCCAAATATTTTTTACGACTTATGCAACGTGAGGCCGAGAGTTGTCATGCAAAAGAATAATTTTATCATGCATTCCGTCATATTCCGGTCATTTTTCTCATAATACACGGCTCAAACGAATTAATTGTATTTTGCAACGCGCTCACATTAATTTGTATAGTCACAATAGATCAAATACAAAAAATGTTAAAAATTAATGTTTACCGCATTGGTGTCGGGCGTCCTGAAATATTTCACACTCTTCTAACATTCTAATTAAAATATTTAAATTTATTTTTTCTTCGTGTTAAATACATTGTATGTAACCTAATTTCACCAAAATTTTATATAAAACCACAAAGAGTTGATAGCGTAAAATTATAAATGAATTTCGAAAAATTCAAAACTATTCCAATATCAAATCACTGAACTGTAAATTGTCGATTTCAAAGAAAATGCAATTTATATGAATTAACTTTTTTTTTTGCACACCATCCCACCACCACCTCAATACCAACTTATGACATATATAACATTCGATGATATCGAATCATAAGTAGCTTTAAAAAATAATACTTTTTTATCACCGCACACACATACACAAACAACTCTGTATATTTCCAATTTAGCACCATTCAGAACTTCTGATTTAATTTTCTATTTTATTTGCACACAAAGTATACGAAATAATATAATTCTGATTGCAAAATGGAAAACTTTAATTTAAAACTGGAAAATTCAATCTGTTTATAAATGTAATCGTTATTGATGCCATGTGCCATATATACGAGTACGAGCTTTTTTGCACCCAACAAAAGTGCCATTAAGGTTCTCTGTTTATATGTATCGAGCTGTATATATATATATATATATATATATATATATATATATATATATATATATATATATATATATATATATATATATATATATATATATATATATATATATATATATATATATATATATATATATATATATATATATATATATATATATATATATATATATATATATATATATATATATATATATATATATATATATATATATATATATATATATATATATATATATATATATATATATATATATATATATATATATATATATATATATATATATATATATATATATATATATATATATATATATATATATATATATATATATATATATATATATATATATATATATATATATATATATATATATATATATATATATATATATATATATATATATATATATATATATATATATATATATATATATATATATATATATATATATATATATATATATATATATATACATATATATATATATAGCCATGTATCTAATACAAAATGTTGAAATTCATGATACACCAACAAAACAACAAATATTTTAATAAGGATGACTATTAATTTTATATGATATGGTTAAAGCAACTTCACTACTTCAGCATATAGATACCATGCAAAGATATAAATTTAATGGGAGGCCCATTTATTATCATCTGGCGTGAAATTTATTATCCTATATCTAACATAGTGTGTGGTCAGATATCTCTTCTATAAATAGAATCGTATATCGTTGATTATGTTAAATTGAATTATTTTTTTCATTTGCTTATGTTTGAGCACAAGACGATAATGGAAAATATGAAATGCCTTGTTATATAATTCAGTACCTATGCTGCGGTTACATCTAAATTCTCACAAAATGGTTATTTCTAAGTCATAATTACTAAACAACAATTAAATGTCGTATGCAGCAAATGTTGCCTTCGGTCAACTTTATAACCATTTGTGTGCTATTCCTAAATGGGCTTAAGATTTAATATTTGCAGAACAAATTTAGTAAAATATTTTATTTTTGTGTGGCTCCCTTGGGATGTAAGGAGATTAGAAATTATGGTTTCGGGTACACAGAAATATAATCGGTATATGTATGCTGTGTAGGTTGATATATATAAACACCAGTTGTGCTTTGATATATCAATTGCTCTAACCAGAAAATGTCAATATAAAATTATCACATGTTTAGCTCTTGGCCTAAACAAAAATAAATTTTTGCGATGGGAAGTTATTAAAGTCAGCTTACATCTTGGAAAACATATCAATTTACGTGCCATGCAGAACATTTCGAAACCATGAGTTTTTAGCACTTGAACACCATTCTACTAACTATGGAGAAAACAACCCCATCAATATGATGTCTAAATCATTCAACTTAATCGACGACCTCTTTGACTTTAATTTATCAAAGGACAACTTTAAAAATATCCTGACAAACTATTTTTTAAATTTTTAATTGTTAGACCAAAATTTGGTTTATATTTTTTTTTGTTTTGTTTTAAAGTTTTTTGTTTGAAATTTCTGTTTAATATAATTTTTGTTTAAACTATTTTAAATAATCTGACATCATACATGTAAATTACAAAATAGATTTCTTTCAAAAAAAAAAAATCATAAATGGTCTTAATTCCATAAAACAACCAATAATTACACTCTGCACTACCAATAATCAGAAAAGACGAAAATCATGATTCGGTTTCTAATCCTAAGGCGAGTGCAGCAGTTTATATTTTTATAATCTCATATTTATTCAACGTGCCGAATTCTTTAATTATTGGTCAAGTAATAGCCGTGTCCCGCTCCAGGTGGCCGTATTAAAAAACTTCTTCTAGAAATCATTTATGAATCCATTAAACAAATCCAATCCCATCGTAGTCGGTTAAAAACTGTCTGATTTCCGTCCAAGGTGGCCATATTCCAAAACTTCTACTTTCATAAATCATTTAAAAATCCCATTTCCATGCAACATAACCAATCTCATTATAATCGGTTAAGAATTATTCGACTTCCAAAGATGCTTTAAGAACCCCATTTCCATTCATTATAATCTGTGAAGAATTGATCGAGTTCCGTTCCAGGTGGTCATATTTCAGATTTCTTCCAAAAATAATTTAAGAATCTCCGAATCCATTCATCATAATCGGTAACCGAAAAATGGAGAATAAAAAATTATCCGTGAAATTTAGGTTCAATTAAACATTTGCGGTTCAGGTGGAGCTTGAACCCCGTTCGTTTTTTACTTTTAACAGATGCTTTCTCGATAACTTGTTTTCACACGTAAGCAAACATTTCATACACCAGGTCAAATATACAGAAAATTTCAGTTTGTTGGAAACACAAAACAATAAGCCAATATTGAAGTCGATGCAAACTTACGATACAAAATTGTTTTTCAGTGATGACGCTAATTTTTGGTTGAATATCTGTCAACAAGCAGAATTGTCGCATTTGGAGTGAAAATAATCCTAGAGCCATTACATCCAAAAAAAGTAGAAAATCAACGGAGACCGGTATAGAGACATGTTTACTAATTGTGTATGTCTCATTTGGATGGTATTGACATGTAGTTTCAAGAAAACGTAGCAATATGCCAAACAGCGTGCGATACAATTAATTTACTGAAAGAAACATTTGATGAATGATTAAGGTGGATTTACATATCCGACGATTTTTCTGCGCCGAACATCACGTGACACATTCAACCAATCAGAAAGAATTTCTTCGCCGAATTTTCGGCACGACGAAGACATGAACAAAATTTATCTTTTCGGCGCGAAGTCACAGCACACATAGATAAAAAAAAATCTTATGTTTTTTTTATTTTTTCTACGACTTCACATTGTGTGCAAAATATTGTTTATGTATGTATGTTGTGAAAAAAATTCGTCGAATATGTAAATCATTGATAATATAGCGTTCACCGAATTTTCTGCGGCAAGCAGCTTCGCCGAAAAATCGTCGGATATGTAAATCCACCTTTAATATCGAGAAATGAACTTGTCAACTGGCCACCACGTTCGTTCAATTTAACACCCCTGGACTATTTTATTTTGTAGTATGTGAAGTTGCTTGTCTACGTTGATAAGCCAGACATATTTGAATACTTTAAAGCCAGAAATGCTACGAAGAGTGATCGAAAATTGGACCTCCAGATTACGTCATGTACGCGTCAGCGGCACCACATATCCGAAATCATATTCAAACTTTAATGGCATAAAATTATCTTTCAAATAAAGTCACATTCGTGTCCATTAAAATTATGTTTGTGTTTTATTTAAATTCAAAGTTCTATTACAAAAAAATTGGTGAAAAACTCAATTTTATGAAGAGACACATATCTGTACTCTATCGCTCCTAGTATTGCCATATGGCAACAGAATACTCTAAGGACCTTGATAGTTAATCCAATAAAACTGTTTTCGTAGTCATGTAGGTTCAAAATAGCGTTTAGCAAAAATATTGTTCAAAAATTCAGATGTTCAGGAGGATTCGGGTTTTAAAACTAACCAGAGAACAGATTTTGTTCGAAAACTGAGACTTGGGAGTTGGGAGTTTTGCTGATGCTTCACTAACGTACTAGAGGCATAAAATTAATATTATTGTTGATTGATGCAAATAATAATTAAATTTTATATTTTCAAATAGTGTCCTGATGAAAATACATAAAAACTCCCAAATCTCAAGTCACGGTTTTCGAACAAAATTCGTATACAGATCAAAATTATTGAGAAAGCAAAAAACACAAGGAATTGTTATAATTACTAAAATTAACTTGACCCAAAAATCGTTCTGGCGAGTGAAGTCAGCAACTGCGGATAAGGCGATCCTTTTTATACGAGTCTTAGTCTTCTTTGGCTAAATTTTTGATAACATTACTTCACTGAATATCTTGAAGCACTAGCAACCACTATATTATTAGATAGCTCCTTAATGAATTCAAATTAACTTTATTATTTGCACACAAAATAAAAAATTTCCGCAATTTGAAGTACATCAATCGCAATTCCAATCGAAACATATTTCGCAGTATAATCTATACACAATTCTATTTCAACATTCTCTTTCGACATTCGCCCAACTGGGACGTTTTCTTTGTTTCTCCTGCTTTAAATTTCAATTTCAATTTTATTTATTTATATCTTTTTTTAAATGCACACAAATTCAAAATCACTGATTGTTCTAAGTGGAAAACTATTTCCACTTAGACGTGTAAGAGATATGTGCTGTCCCACGATTCTATTCCAGAAAGTAAAAAAAAATCATTAGGTACCACTAAGAAATAAAAATCCTTATTTTCTCTTGTGTGAAGTTAGTCCAGTCTGGAATTTATTAGGAAAACAAACAATTATTACCTTCCAATCATAATCATTTGTTCATACGTAAAGTACAAAAACAACAATTAAACGAAAAATCTGGGATGGCTAATTTGTTGATGAGTAAAATTTTTAAATGTGTTTAGTTTAAATATAAAAAAAACTGGGAGAGATGAAGTAGTATTGTTTGGGATTTTATTTTTTTTTCTGGGTTGAAAAACTGGGCTAACTTCATATGCTATGTAAAGACACTAAAATTTCATATGAAGACATCAACGCCAATTATCGCAAGATTACGTCTTATCTACTAAATGGCTCGCTGAAATATATGTTAACACTGTCTATATGGACTATCGTTGCTTTGATAAGTGCGATTGTCGAAAAATGGTTATCCTAGGAGATCAAAATCAAACAGAGTCCGTGACATTTCTAACAAAAAATAACACGTATATACGTATACGGTTCCAATTGGGAAAATGGCGACAATTGGATTCTTATTGGATTGGAATAGATTCCAATAGCCGCAATAATGAATTATTGTAGGATCAGTACTAACTAACTTTACTCTGTATAAATTCAAATAAATTATTTAAATACGTATTTAAATAACTTAAAGAAAAAAGTTAGCAAATAAATAAACGTTAAAGCTCTTGAAGAATAATTTTAAAAAAACGAACGTGGTTCAAGCTCCACCTGAAACGCAAATGTTTGGTAAAACATAAGGTCAACAATTAAAAATCACGTACTTATGTCTTCGCTAACTACAAGAAGTCGATGATTATCTAAACAATGCAGTTTTCTACGGAGTTCTTCCATTTTGGGAGTGTGATTTTGGAGGCGATGGAACAATTTCAAATTGTTTTCAGCGATAACGGACAACTTTTTATTTTCCATTTTTCGGTTACCGATAATGGATTCTATTTCAGGTGGTCATATTCCAGAACTTTTCCAAAAATCAATTAAGAATCCCATTTCCATCCAGTATACCCAATCTTATCATGATCGGTTAGGAATTGATCAAGTTCTGTCCCAAGTGACCATATTCCTAAATTTCTTTCCAAAATTGGTTTAGAATCCTATTTCCATTCAGCATACTCAATCCCATCATAATCGGTTAAAAATTGATCGAGTTCCATCCCAGGTGGCCATATTCCAGAACTTCTTCCCAAAACTATTTAAGAATCCCATTTTCAACCAACAGACCCAATACCATCATAATCAGTTAAGAATTAACCGAGTTTCGTGCCAGGTGGCCATATTCCACTGTTTTTTTTTTCAAAAATCATTTAAAAACCCTATTTCCATACAACATATCCAATCCCAACATAATCGGTTAAGAATTGATTGACTTAAGTCTCAGGTGGCCGTATATTCCAGAGTACCTTTGCAAAATCATTTAAGAACTCGATTTCCATTCAGCATACCCAATCCCATCATAATCGGTTAAGAATTCGAATAGAGATCGAATAGGTTAAATTTAAAAACATTCGGATTTAACGGACGATCGGATTTAACGGATTTCCTAATTAGTCCGTTAAATCGAGGTTTTACTGTATAACACTTTACGTTAAAATTCCACGTAATCAACGCAATAATTTAACGCAACATTTAACATAACAGTATTTAACGCATCGTGTAACATGAACCCAAAACTAGCCCCTAAATGTTTTACCAAACATAAAAATTACTCAAAATGTTGAGTATTTTATCAAGTGGCTTGTTAATGGTCTATAACAAGACACTTCCAGAGATTAGGGCAAGATACCACTAGGTAAGTTGAATTGGTTTATCTTTAGAGAATATTTCCCGGTATTAGGTTTTTCCGAGCAGAGAAAATATAACCCCTTGTTAATAACAATTTTCCACAGTAAATTTTAAATATAAAAATTCCACTTAGTGCCCCAGATTTATAAAACAATTGCTATTAACAGTTTACATTTTCTGCGCTCGGGAAAACCTAATACTGTAAGATGTTCTCTAAAGAAAGATTTAGGCTGTAATATTTTTTGTGGAAGTGGCCGAAATTTTACTAATCCTTGATACGGTAATCAAAAGTCGTTCACCACAGGATTTCTCACTGTAAAAGACAAACCTCTTCCATTTTTGGGTTTAGCAATAACGTCACAATGTGTTCGTACATTCCAAAAAAAAATACCAAAGCTGTGATTCTTTTGACATTCATGTGACATTTGACATTCATGTAAAAGGATGACGAATCGATGGCCACTTGTATATTGGTCCTTCCGAAATTAATCCGTTCCTAAACTTAGCAACCAATAGACGGCGTCAATTTTTACCACAACTATGTCAGCCGTTAGTAATATCAGACTACCTCTGGCGTTCCAGGAATCTTCAAATAACACTACTTTTCACCACTAAAAATGGAATTGAAGGTTGCTGATACTTTCTGGAATTTGATTGTAGTGCAAGAAATCGGTGTGTACGTATCATTCATCGAACGTAATAAGTTGTTCTGGTTGCCGCAGTTTTATAAAAAAAATAATATTAAGTTATGATTTATTACTATTTCTATACATGTTATTTTAAGCTTACCCGGGTGTAGGTTGGATGTCAATTAAAATAGTTATTTAAAAAAAAAATCATAAAAGTGATCCGATCGAAATGTATAAAGAAAACGTCAAAATCTAATTGAGACGGTACTAAAGCTTTCAAGCTTTTCAAGGTTTCAAAATTTTGATTAATAAAAAACGATAACTTACCCTGGTAGCCGGTTGTCAACATTAGGGTTAATCTATTTAAAGGAGATGAAATTTGTTCCCACCCTCTTTTAAACAAATTGAATGCATAAACGAAATACTTTAGCTCTTCTGGAATGAAACTGGTATTAAATTGCTCTTCTCATTCTTAATTCGTTTCAACAAGTTTTTTTGTTAATTTCACAAAGCAAACCTGAAGTTGCACATACCTGTACACGTACACTTTCAACCCAATTATTTTGTTTACAATTTCTGCCAAAATAATAATTTTCTTGTGGAATAATATTTTCATTAAAAATTTCCAACAAAAAAGCTTTTGTTGTGCGTACAAAATAATAATATTTTTCCCAATGAATTTTTAAAAAGCTCTTAATGTTATTTTCATAAATTTTAAGATGAAAAATTATTATTTTTTTTATTTTGTTCGGTTTAGTCTGCTGAAGTTAATTAGAAAAATTTTTCACAACAAATCAAACGGCGGTACGACTTTGTTCATATAATACCAGGTATTATACAAAAAGTCAATTAACAAACCATTAGATCGGTAATTGTGTATTTTTTAGAACCGCAAATTCGGTGCGTGTATATTTTGTATTACTTGGGGGCTTATAATGCACTCGTATACGGATTTTAGTTAGAGCTTTTACATTACATAATAATGAGGTATGAATTAGAATACGACCTCGATTTAGCCAGATTAATTGCAAAATAAACTAAATTGCAACATAGCTCATATCTAAATTATTAAAACGAACATGCGCGCGCAGTGAACTGAAGTGTTGAGAGAGATTTATAATGAGATTTTATTTTATTTAGAAACTCTAGTGCTCCTTGACCTGAAATGCTGATTGAAACTCCACTATCCATTAAGCTACGAATCGGCAAACCATTAATTTCAATTAGAGCATACGGCCTAAAATTATGGTCATCTGCGGTGTAAGTTTCAGCACAAGCACGAATAAAATTACGCCGATCGTGCCAAGATTTAATTTTTCTGTTAAGTTCCTTTATTAGCGTGAGCATTTGAAAAGTTGTCTACATCAGATAAGTGAATATAAGAGTGGTCAGGCAGTGGTCGTTTGAGACCGGTGTGAAGTTTTCAACATTTATCAAAAGTGTAGCTACACAAATTAACAAAAAATAAAAATGTAGATACACAATTCAACAAAAAGTGTAGAACTACATAAAAAATTATGTCAGGGTTGAATTTGTTATTTATCCGATACTTTTACAAAAAAATTGGAAAATCGCTAGAGAAAAATTTCAAATAAGCAAAATATTACAGAATTATTGGTGTCGATTCCGTGTGAAAGTAGGATTTTCTTACAATTTAGAACCTGAAAGATACATAGAAGATTTCCACTGTTTCATCACCAATTTTTGATTTTTTTATCACCTAATAATTCTATATATTATTAACTAGTGACTACAATTTTTAGTGATATGCGGAATATCACTACGACCTTCGAGGAATTTTTTTCCTTAAGTGTAAATGGAAATAATATCGTAAAAAATGTAAACCGGGTCTTGTGGATGCTTAAGGGTTATTAACACTTAATTCTGGAGATGGCAGCACAACTCTGAGTATACTGGCATTTCGGGGACACTTTGAGTATACTGGCATTTCGAGGACACTTTCGAGAATTTTTGGTCTTATGCGGCATATCACTGCGACCTTCGGGGAATTTTTTTTTTCTTAAGTGAAAATGGAAATAATATCGTAAAAAGTGTAAACCAGGTCTTGTGGATGCTTAAGGGTCATTAACAATTAATTCTAGAGATGGCAGCACAAGTATGTGCCAGTATACTCAGAGTTATGCTGCCATCTCCAGAATTAAGTGTTAATGGCCCTTAACTATCCACAAGACCCGGTTTACATTTTTTACGATATTATTTCCAATTACACTTAAGGAAAAAATTCCCCGAAGATCGCAGGGATATGCCGCATATAAGCAGAAATTTTCGAAAGTGTCCCTGAAATGCCAGTATACTCAGAGTTGTGCTGCCATCTCCAGAATTAAGTGTTAATGGCCCTTAAGCATCCACAAGACCCGGTTTACACTTTTTACGATATTATTTCCATTTACACTTAAGAAAAAAATTCCCCGAAGGTCGCAGTGATATTCCGCATATCACTAAAAATTGTAGTAACTAGTTAATAATATATAGAATTATTAGGTGATAAAAAAATCAAAAATTGATGATGAAACAGTGGAAATCTTCTATGTATCTTTCAGGTTCTAAATTGTAAGAAAATCCTACTTTCACACGGAATCGACACCAATAATTCTGTAATATTTTGCTTATTTGAAATTTTTCTCTAGCGATTTTCCATTTTTTTTTGTAAAAGTATCGGATAAATAACAAATTCAACCCTGATATAATTTTTGATGTAGTTCTACACTTTTTGTTGAGTTGTGTATCTACATTTTAATTTGTGTAGCTACACTTTTGATAAATGTTGAAAACTTCACACCGGTCGTTTGAGGGCGGGCTAAACTTTTTACCGGTCGTACAATTTTTGAATAATTTTTCAATTTTAAGTACTTATGGGACATAGTGTATATATTTTGTTATTTTGGCATGAACTTCACTCGAAACAATCGTTTTTCCTTGAATTACAGTTCCCACAGAAAAGTGCTATTTATATCCGAGGAAGTTTTAAACTGGATTAGGTTTTCTGAGGATCCTCTTTGTCAAAATACTGGTTGTCAAGTTCTTCATCGGTTACATTGCCTAATATTTCTACATGGTTGTTGGTGAACGTAATCCATGAGCCATTCAGTATAATAAGTAATAAGTTCGGATTGTTTTGTCAGTGTACTAGAGAAGCATCCACAGTGAAAAGTATTTAAAATTTCAACTGAACGTTACTGCTACATATTTTTTTTTCGCCTAATCTAACAATATCAATGGACTAGAATAAGCTTGTAACGCAACAATTGAGGGAATCCCCGCATAACCCTTTAGATGGTATTATCAGCTTTGTACCCACTTTTAGACCATGTATAGAAGGAAAGTCAGTTAAAATCTATATTAAGGAATTTGCTGATTTTCAATTAATCAACTAAACCAAGACGCATCTAAGGCCCAGCACTGTTCTTGCACGCCAACCGATGTTTTGTTGTATACTTTTACAGCTCTATAATTTACATAAATAATTATTTTTATAATTTATACATTTAAAAATAACTGTAATTGCGAAGTTTGTGATTATAGACTTAGTATAGTTTGTTAGAATTGCGTGCATTCCTATGCGAAACATGTATGGCATATAATTTTTATTAACTTACTGCAATGCAATAAAAATTTAATTTCCACCTTCAATCGAATTATTTGTTGGTACACATGTTAACCAATCAAAAATTACAATTCTTCATTCAATTTCCTAAAAACGTATACATATTTAGGTAATTCAAACCATTTTCTTTTGTTATTTACGATTCGGTTTGCATAGCTGCTAGCATCTAAATGGCATAAACAGCGCCGCTCCATATACACCTAGAGGTATAGACATGAATATTATTAAATCACAAAACTGTGATGATTGTGATGATGGTAATGTAAACGGAATAAAAGGTGAAAAGTGTAACGAGCACACCTAAATTTTCCATTTTTTTTTTGTTTTGCTTAAATTAATTTATCAAAAACAAAAGAAAATGTGTTTTATATAAAACGAAACAAAAAGAAAATTTTCCTCGGTGATGACATTGGAAAATATCAGTTTTCCTCCTATTTTTATTGTTGTTTGTTTATATTCGATTGACAATCAATTTTCTATTTTGTGTATTGACTACCCTTAAAAATACAAAAAAACAATCCGTGTCTAGTAAAAAAAATATATAATCAATCAAATCTCGCATAATAAAATAATCAACAATAATGGAAAATAGGAAAATTGGAAAAATCAAATATACCGGATTGAATATCTTTCTATCTATCTATCCATCAGTGAGTGATTGTATCACTTTTACTTTTGATTGAATAATTATAACAAAATAATATGGGATGTGATTTCAACACGTAGCTGGCGCCGCCACCTGGGTTTATATGGCTTGATCGGAATTTTCTTTCATACTCATAAATAATATAATCGGCGTCGAAAATTTCATATATTTTGTATATAGTTGTTGCTATGTACGCACTTAATTGGATTTTCGCCTTCAGGTAATTTCAAACTTCTGTAATTACAAAATTTACTTAATCGAAAAACAATTTATTCGATGGTTCAAGCTCCCTTGAACTTTATGTTTTATACGTAAACATTAACTTCCCACATCACGTGTGGGGTAGTGTAAAATTTGAATATATAGCTATGTACAATTTTATCAGGGTTCTTTAACATTTTTCTTAGTATGGAACACTAAACTTAATTAATTTCAATCTCTTGAGAATATATTTGCAACTAACCAGGGAAATCCGTAAGGTTGTTGAACCGAATGACTTAAATCTTGTTAAATGTGTTGCAGCTCTAGATTTCCATACCGAACGATGATAGTTTATCAAATAATTTTTTCCTGAAGAGCCCCACGGCAACACGGAAGCCAATGAAAATTTGGGTGTTACGCATTCGGTGTCGGCATAACAAGGTTTTACTTCGATTAGTGATTTGCAAACATTTAGGCGTTTTAAAAAAGTCGATGTTTCTAGTTTGCTAATTCTAATTCTTATTCTATTATACACCATATTTTAAAGGTACTATAAACAAAGTTCCATGTTCCAAGTTCCTCAAATTTGGCCTGCATTGCATCTACCTCTAATTTTGGTTTTGTTTTTCTTTTACGCTAAAGTTGAGTGATTCAATAAATTTATGAAAAGATGCGATCCAGGCCAAATTTAAAGGTGTAGATTTTATTAGAACTTCATGATTCGGCCTGAGTGAACAGAAATTACCATTATTTTGCTAACAAGGAAACCGCGATGAGAAAAGTCTGGAAATGTCTATAGTATTACGTCATAGTTGAGTGGTTGAGCAAAATAAGGGGCAGATGTGATCCAGGACATAAATTAGATTAGTAAAGTTTTAAATTTCAGTAATTATTGGAATAAAATAGTATGTATTACAATTTTAGGTTATCTCAAGAGAGAGCAGCTTGGAAAACCAAGAAATATCTGAAGATGCAAATAGCGAGTCTCAATAAGCGTATAACCGAGTAAGTTGATGATGACATCAAAATAATCGAAAATCAACCACAACTAGAACAAACGCACCAATATTATAATGATAAGCAAACAGAATGGGAAACGCTTAAACGAATCATCCTTGAATTCAACACCAACTCCAGATGCAACAAATACAATTTGAAATTCAACTTCACCAAGCCTGATGAGACAAACAAACACGACCAAGAAAATGAGAATGCATCATTCAGCAAACCTACTTTGGTTGGCCAATCATTCGAAACATCAAGTGCCGAACTAAACGTTGAATTTCAACAAAATCGACTGCCAACATTTGGCTAACAATTAAAACATGAATGCGAAGTCTATATGGAGACATACTGGCCAGCAACAACAGATCCAGACCAGCTTACCTCTTAAAATAAAAAACATGGAAAGGATATGCTTGGAAGCTGCCGAAGAACACGAAGTTAACTTCGTAGAGCAACAATACAAAAACTTAAACAACGAATACGATAAAATCGTATTGGATTATCACTAACAACATTTTTAGAAAAAGAATGTCAATGCAAAATGAGACCATTTGAAATTCGTCTATCACGAATAACAAACTCCTACATTCTTCTCCCACAGACACATTTAAGCAGTTAGTTCATAACAACAATCAGCTTACTAATAAGCGCAAAATGACCTACCTAAAAAGTCACGTTCAAGGGCCAGCTGGAAAATTAAATTTTTTTTTTTTAATTTTTTTTTTTGGTGTTTGAACTCAAGTTTAACAAAAATATTTTATTTTTGATTTAACTTTCAACACTCTGTCGGTGTCATTTTCGAAAGCAAATCCTCCAACACTTAAATTCAGCCAACTAGCAACACGGGTGAAGGTATTAGAAGCGAAACATGGAGACCATTCATTATTTTTGCTTATGTAATTAAAAAAATTGGACAACGAGCTACAACGTTTATATATGAAAGTTCTCTATAAAAAAAAAAGGAATTTCAAGAGACAAGCCATATTTTGAAATTTCTAGAAGGCATTGTCAATATTTAGAAGATCAAATCAAATGGTCATGTCGCACAATTTGTGTAGAAATTATCTCAACAAAAACCAAAGGCAACCACCATACATTGCCCTATGCAAAACTAAACATGTCTACTTTCGACAACAATTTTGACCCAGTACTCTTAGCAACAGGTCTAGCAAAACTTCAAAATATTTTCACTAATAAATCCAGAAAAGCAGCAGGCCAGTTTTGTCACCGAAGAAGGAGCGCATACTCGGCATACCAAGATAAGGGTTCTGATAACGATAAACATCAGTCCCAAATTTCAATTAAGCTTTAAGATACAAACCATAATACTCTAGTTTTAACAAGCACTACAAAACGCTTCCAGATAAAAATGTATTGGATGTGTTGGTTCAATCCTACCTTCGAGACATAGCAGTGGCTCGTTCACTCGATTAAATAGTCACGTTACATTAACAGATATAGATAAGCAATTAAAACGCTTTTGGGGAGCCGAAGAACTACACTCCAAAAAAAAACCTTAATGTGTAACAATGATAAATACAAAGACTTAAGGTTCAATCACAATGACACCGCAACGCTCCGTTTCGTTAATCAATCAAAGTAGGAAATGTCACATTACATGTGATTTAAATCGTAAAACGGACATGCAAACACAATGGTCGGCGCGGAACGGTACGTGCGAAAGAGATAGGCCAACTTTCTACATTTTCGGATAACATAACCTAAACAATTTTTTCACAGGCATACAACAAACTTATTTTCAATATTACCGGTGACAAAAAATAATATTATTTTAAAAATGCGGAATTTCGAATTGTGGAATCCATTGAAAAAATTAAATGCCTTCCAGAGCTATATAACAAAGCCCATAAAAATTACTTGAATGTAAAAAGAAAAGATAGATTATCGGCACAAAATTAAAAAAAAAAATAATATCGAAGGTAAATTTTATACAGAATTAACTGGATCAATTTTACGAAACGGCGCAGAAACATTGTGTTTGACAATCCGTAAAAGCGGCTTGACACGGTGTGGTGCGGCGCGGTGCGGTTTCATTGTGATTGAACCTTTAACTGTTTCGAACGCCTTGTACAATATTGTCGTCTTACTTTGGCAAAAGTTAAAACCATTCTGGAATAGAATTAATTTGTGCTCAAAGTAACAACCAAAGATATTTTTTAATTTAATTTTATTAGTTGGTAACAATTACATTTTGAATTTGAAAACAACGTAAAAATGCAACTAAATACATTCAATTAAATAGTAATAATGTGCTAGAACATTATTGAATATTATTACAAATCGTAACTAATTGCTCGTGTTGTTTAGAAAAATGCGATGTCAAAATAACAAAAATCACTTTTATATTTTTATTGCCAACATTTAAAAATAAAAGTATTCAATTAAATTGCCCTGGTGGTGAACATTAAAACTACAGGTAGAATAGAATAATTCTATACCAGCAGAAACGTTTGTCTAAAATAATTCCAATTTGGAATTACATATGTGGGATTGTTGTTGTAAATTTCTCAAAGTAAGACGGCATATATTGTACATCAATTTTGAACGCACATAGCAGGCTTAATATTATTGTTTTGCTTCAAAAATGTCTTTAATATCATTTTCCTTTAAATACTCTCTCTTATTTTGCTATTGTAGATTTTACTACACTCGTAAAAATTAGTTTTATGTCAGTTCTCAACTTATAAAGTTGTGTTTTTTCCTTATTGGTAAGATAAGAGATTACTAATCAGCTATTATTTCTACAAGTATATTATAAAATGTGATTTGGGTAATTTATTTTTAATTTAGAATATGAAAATTATATTTATTTAACCACATTTTTGTCAAAAATTATTTAACGATGTTCTAATACCTATACAATGTATTGTACACGGAGTTTCAAACAGTGTGTACAATGGGCGCTTTCAGGTCCCCTATCATGATCAGTAAAATCATCGCCAATTTGATTTAAAAATTTCATAGTGCTACATATTTTCATAGCGTTGGCCGCGATTTTACTCAACATGTTCCCAACGGTTGCGTGTCCTGAAAGCGCCCAATATATTCTACATAAATGTTACTTGATTATTATACGAACGATTACAAATTTTACAGCAGTTACAGCAATGGCAGGAAAAGGGCATTCCGAAAAAGAAATTCTAAAGCTTTTGTATGATTCAGATTTTGATGCCGATGATAACTTTTATGAACCAATTGATAATGTTCAATCCGATATACCGGACAAAAATAGTATAATAGAAATTGAGGCGCCTGTTCATAAACCACAAAATGAAGAAATACTGGAAATGGAAATCTGCGACCTAGATGATGATGATGAAGTTATTTCTACCAAAGGGGCTTGTAAAGTTGTTACGGCGGACGATATAAAGGAAATCGAAATTCCAGAAACAATATTTATTGAAAATGTACACTACACTAAAAAATCCGGCATTTAATTGCGTCGAAGAGAATTTGAGCCCAACGTAACACCATTTATTGAGCCTTCTCAAGATGAAAAGGATATTTTAACTCCATTAAATTATTTTTTGAGGTATATCCCTAATGAGATATGGTACAAAACCCGATAGTGTACCAAATTTTAAATAGTGTATAGCGTGATATCCCATTTCCTGCCAGACAAAATTTTTTTTCTTAAATTTAAGTCCACTCTACACAAATGTGTACTTGAAAAATGACAGGTTGTAATGTCTTCTCGATTTTAACGGATTTTAGTTTAATCGGAATTCTTTTTGAAAAAAGCATTATAATTTGATAGCATATACATTATATAACATATTTATTAGTTTATTATTATTATAGTTTCGGTGTTATTTTTCGGACGAAAACGAATTAAGTGATAAGTACAAATGTGCACGTTGGTTCAAAATACATACAAAAATAAATTTTTGATATGATTCCCTTTCGTATGCGCACAATTGTGATCACTGCCCGGAAAAGGGATATTGTACAAATCGCGATATGGTACAGAATGTGCATTGCGGAGCGACGGGAGCGCAGCGAACCGCCTGATTTAACCCGGTCCTATATTCCCGCCCCTATCGATTTTTAAATTCCTACAAACTGAAATTAAATTTCCCCTTCACCACCCACCTGATAATTAATATGTTATAAAATTTATATGTTATCAAGTTACAATGCTTTTTTTATAAAGAATTCCTATTTAACTAAGATCCGCTAAAATCCTGAAGACATTACAACCTGTCATTTTTTACGTACACAATTGTGTACAGTGGACTTAAATTTAAGAAAAAAAATTTGTCTGGCAGGAAATGGGATATCGCGCTATGTACTATATCATTTGGTATACACTATCGCGTTTTTTACCATATCGCGTTCTGAAATATCGCCTTTTGAAATATCGCGTTTTGTACCATATCACGTTTTGAAATAATGTATGTATATAAAAGAGAATTAAACAGTAAATTAATATGTATAGTTATACAAATAAATGAAGTAAACAAAAAAAAAAAAAAATATCACGTTTAGAAATATCGCGTTCTAATATTTCGCGTTTTAAAATATCGCGTTTCAAATGGGACCCCTTTCACACTAACCAATACGCTCAGCAAAACAACGTTAATAATGGGATGTCTGAAGTTTCCTCGTCTGCGGTTTTATTTATCACTAATTTTGAATTTGGAGGTTTTTAACACAAATATGTCTAGTAAGTGATTTTGTCAACTACGACAGAACTTACATGTCGCTGATAATTTAAAGCGGCCGGAAAACGGCACGGCTAAATTTTATAATGATAGGCCTTTGATCGATGCAGTTCGTGCGTATTGTTTGTCGCTAAATGAAGAGTAAAACATCTGCATCGATGAACAAATAATCCCGCTTAAAAGGCTATCGTCTGTAAAACAATATATGATGAGAAAGCCCAACCCGTGGAGAACCAAAGCCTATGTTTTATGTGGCAAAAGCGGAATTCCATACGACTTCTTCATATATCAAGGAGCTAATACAGGTCTTTCACCGATAAATCTTAGCCGCTTCGGTTTCGGCGCCAGCATAGTATTGAAGCTAGTAAACAGACTGCAAAATCAAGGCCACACAGCTGGCACAGTACGGATTACCCGATTCGCTAACCCACCAATAATGTCCGACAAGGGCATTATGAAAACACAACGGGGTTTTTGTGATTCGGTGACAAATCGTAATGAGAAGGTAACTCTTGTTAAATGGCGAGATAATAAGGCGATAAATCTTGCATCGAATTTTGTTGGAGTTCGTTCCACTGATACGGCTCAAAGATGGGGAAAGTCCGAAAATAAATATATTTCTGTAAATCGACCCGAAATCGTTCGGTTATACAATAGAAATATAGGCGTTGTAAACCTACTCGACCACCTTATTAGCTACTACCGTGTCTTTATTGAGTCAACAAAGTGGCCGTTGCACATTACAAGCCAGTTCATTGATTTCGCGATCTGTTCAAGCTGGCTTGAATATAAGCGACATTGTGAATTACAGAATGTACAAAGAAAAAGTGTAAAAGAGCTGTTAGATTTTCTACTTGAAGTTGGTAGTTGTCTAATGCTTGCGGGGAATACGGCGAACGCCTTAAAACGGGGCGTACACGTTTATCTATGAAAAATATATCTCCTGAATTGTCAACAAAAAAATGCAAATCAGAGACAAGACCATTCGAAGATGTTCCTTTCGATAATGTTGGCTATGTGCCCGCACATGACTAAAAGTAGGAGACTACCCGCTGCAAACTTTTAAACTGTAAAGGGAGATTTTTTTTTTATTGCAAAAAATGTAAAATTCACCTTTATATAAATAGAGTGCGAAATGAAATGTGAAATAAGAATTCCTTTTATACAAAATTATTACTGTCGTATACTTTCAGGGGTGCAAGAAAAGTGGATTGGATTCCAGAAAAATTAAAATTGATTTAAAATTATTAAAACCTAGTCATGCACTTCAAAAAAAAAGCCCAAACCTTTTTTAGCTACATTATTTAAAAATGGTGTTCAAAAGGGTTAAATTAAAAATCATCCCAGTTTAACCCAGAGGAACTCAAAACATTAAGAAGCTTTTGAAATAGAACTATAAGGAATTTAAAATCAAATCAATATATACCAAATGGGGTACAATCCTACTAAATACATCAATCCAAAGAAATCGTCTGCTACGAAACGGGGGTAGGCTAACTAATCATGATCCCCCATTGGTCGAAAAACATTGCAAATCGATACACACCACGATGCCGAAAAACGTCCGCCATTTTACAAGGCAGATTGCCTATCAGAGAACCTTATATCCAATAGCTGAAATCACAGTATTGGGTAATAAATATCAATGACACAATTTTTCACGTCAAGTTCATCGGCGTCAAGTCAGCAGCAATGCAGCATGTTATGATTAATTTCAAGAAGAGAAATTTGCCTAAAATTATTCAGTGATTGGGGCACAAGCTTCCTTGGGGCAAATAAACAACTACAAAAGCAGGCTGACGAACATGAAACTGAAACTTAAAAAAAAACTAGGTGCGCTTTAGACCACACTACTGAAGTAAAACTTCTAATATATATTTAATATTTATAATATAATATAGAAAAATTATAATATTGAAAAAAAAATGGTCACCCTGTGCGTTCTCGAGTGTCACCTAGCCGTTTACGTCTGATGCCACAAGAGGGAACCTTGTAACTTGGTCACTTTTTCAAGGCCAACTAGTCGTAATAGATAATGTTTATGTATGTGTAACAAAATGGACAAAAAAATCATTTTTGAAATCTCTTCGCATAGTAAAAATGACCTTGAAATATTTTTTATTTCATTTATGTTTGTGTAGTGTGGTTTCATCGAAAATTTGTTTAAGTCGCATTAAAACCTGTATCATAGGCAAACGGGGAAAGAAACGAAGAAAGAATCGGTTTCTGTGATACCTCGTGTGGAATGGAGCTGTAATATAGAAAAAAATACATATATAAAATACATCACACGGACGAATTTGTTTTTGGTCACCCTGTGCGTTCTGGAGTGAGTAAGTGAGTGAGTGACATAGATGTTATAATATAGAAAAAAAAAATTTTTTGGTCACGCTGTGCGTTCTCGAATGAGTCAGTCCGTGACATAGAAGTATATATTATGACTTTCCAATTTTCCAGTTTTTCAATTTTCCAATTTACCAACTTTCCAAATTTCCTATTTTCATATTTTTTTATTTTCCAATTTTTCACTTTTCTAATTTTTCAATTTTCCAATTTACCAGTTTTCCAATTTACCAATTTTCCACATTTCCAAATTTCCAATTTTCATATTTTCATATTTTCCTATTTTCCTATTTTCCTATTTTCCAATTTTCCATTTACCTATTTTCCAATTTTAATATTTTCCAATTTACAAATTTTCAAATTTTCCAATTTTGCAAATTTCGAAATTTCCAATTTTCCAATTTTTCCAATTTTCCATTTAGCAATTTTCCAATTTTTTTACCCAATTATTAAAATAAAATGGTATCAACTAACGTTCCACCTAGGGATTTATGAATTGTCATGGCACATCCTGATGATTTCGTTTTCCGTTTATTGTTTCGTTCGTCTCGTTCGATTACACTTTTCGTAACGCGTTTGCCAGCTTAGTCCCCAAGCCAAGCGTGTCTAAAGAAGTTTTACTTCAAAAATAGCACGGATGTCAGCTGCGTAAAGTACTAGGAACTCACATGTTAACCTTCGCGGAGCTTTTGACACGTCTAGCTCAAATAGAGGCATGTTTGCAATCTAGGCCATTCGGGACCGACCTGCAGCACTTATAATCTTTTAAATAAAATTTTCGGGGATCTGGTTCAGTGACGATAAACGTTGGTTGTACACTAAGAGGCGAAAATTTCCATATCATCGCTATCGGCAGAGCAACAATAAGTTGTCTCATAAAAATCTAAAACATTAAACGGAGACTTCAATCTAAAGGAATTCGGTCTACAAGTAGAAGCCAGAATAACACAATAAACCCCTGACACTACAGATTTGGAAGGGGAGTCACAAACTAAACTACTGAGGAAAACGAACGTATACCAACAGAACTGAATCACTCATACAACGTTCGTCATATGTACGATTTCTTTCTCGTCTAAAGGAATGTTGGTGATACATTTCGCTATTTTGTATAGATTCAAAGCGTGAGATGGGTTATCAATACCAGCAGATTTTCCTCGAGTTGATTTAAATAGTGAAGTTTGAACAGCCATTTTTCAATTATGTATTGGATGTATAACTTAGTTTTTTGGATTTTCTAAGAGATGACGTAATTTTAGTACTTATCAAAGTGTTGATATTCCACATTAAAATTTAGTTTGACATTAGCCGTGAAAGCGTAAACAACATATTTTTAATCCCGTTTAAACATGTCGAATTTCGTACCAATAAAATAGCATTTGCGGGAAGCATTATTTTTTTGCTTTAACCAAAAGAAAACCGCTGCTGAGGTTTTCGTTTGCTTCAAGAAACTTATTATGAACATTCACCAACTCAACAGGCTTGCGAAAACTGGTTTATACGATTCAAATGTGGTGATTTTGATGTCAGTGACAAAGAACGTTCTGGTCAACCAAAAAAAATCAAGGATGAAGAATTGGAAGCATTATTGAAGGAAAACTTAGCTCAAACAAAAAAAAAACTTGCAGTTAAATGTCACTCAAGCAGCCATAAGCAAACGACATGAAAATGATTAAGAAAGAAGGAATATGGGTGCCACATGAACTGACCGAACCCAACATTGAAAATCGTTTAATGGTTTACAAGACACCGAAGATGACATTTTTTGTCGCAAATTGAAATTGGCGATGAAAAATGGATTTACTACCATAACCCTAAAAGCAAAAAATCATGGGTACATCCAGGCGAACGGAGTGGTGAAAGAAGTGGTGTACTATGAGCTGCTGAAACCGAACGAAATTATTACTGGTAACCATCAACAATTGATAGATTTTAACCATGCATTGAACAAAAACCGTCCGATTCCAGTCAACAAACAGCGTAAAGTGATTTTGCTGCACGACAATGCTCGATCACATGTCGCGAAGCAAGTAGAAAATACGCTGGAAGTACTTAAATGGGAAGTTCCGCATGCTCCCTATTCGCCAGATTGTGCCCCATCATATTACTATTTGTTCCAATTAATGCAAAGCGGTTTTCAAGACCAGCACTTCAGAAACCACGAAAAATCAAAAAATGGATCGCATTAAAGGACAAACAATTTTTTCGATAAAATCCATAAATTGCCAGAAAGCTGGTCAAAAGTCATAGACATCGAAGGAAAATATTTTGATTAAAATAAAATGTACCACTTCTTAGAAATAAACATCTTTTTTCTGCAAAAAAACTACAAAAAACTAAGTTATACTCCCAATATTTTTATGTTGTTTCCATGCCGTCACCCAAATTTGTATACTAACCCAAGCAACGGTTCAAGCAAATCATTCCAAGAATTACATTTCCATCTAACATACAAAATGCCACCAATGTCGGTTGACAAATGGCCGAGCTCCATTCCAGTTGGCCATATTTCCAAACATCTTCCAAAAATCATTCAAGAATCCCATTTCCAGCCAACATACCCAATCCCATCATAATCGGTTAAGAATTGTGAGTAATGAATTTGTAATATGAATTTGAAATATTAAAACTTGAATTTGTGTTAAAAATATTTGAACTTACTCTGCATTTGCTTTGCGAAAAATTGAGGTTGATTTAGAAAAAATTGACAACGAAATATAAAAAATTGTGGTTGAATTGTAAAAAGTTATGTACGAACTAAAAAAAATTGAATATCATTTGCAAAATCGTGAATTTGAAGTGCAAAACCTATAAAGCATTTAAATAAATCTCTGCATACGAGCGAGAAATGCTAAGCTCCACGAGATCGGTTTTGGTTTCACATTTTATTTCGGCTTTGCGAAGTGAAAAAGAGAAGCTGCTCATATCTCATTTTGCTAAACAAAACATTTTAGAATTAGAAGTCGATTAAGTGATCAAGTTTAGCCTAATCCATCTACGGTATAAGGCAAAACTTTATCTTTAACAAAAAATAAGCTTAGGAATCTGTATGTTTAAAATTAATAATACAGACTAGACGCCGATGGGTTAAACCACGCACAAATCGTGGTATTGATGTAAATGAAAAACTTTATTTTTAATATAAAAAAAAGTTTTCCAATTTAAAACGAAAAAATAATAAAACAAAATTTAAATAAACAAAAATAATTGGAAATTAAATAATAATAATACCTTTGTAGCGGCACATACGATAAACATCAACCTAAAAACTCATACCACCGCGGATATCACGTGTCGAACTCATAAACATATAATTTGAGAGAGCAGTCCTTCGCCAAAAAACGAATACAAACAAAACAAAAATTTAAATCGATAAATTTTTCATTTTCCTTTATAATCCTTTTTTGCTGGCAGCACGGATTCTAGACCTTACAACCACCCCGTACCCGCCCCATAAAATACGAGATTCCATTTGCATGTTTTATGATTTTCAGTTTTACTTCTGTATACAACAAATTATTACAACAAGTGAAAATTTAGTTTAATAGGTCAATATTCTTTCGTTCCTCCTCATAATTCCGTTATACACATAGGGCGGGAAAACAGTCTATACATAACTGTACATATTCAATATTGATGGAACTCGACTTTCACTCATAATCCAAAACAATGTATACCTATATGAATACACACGTATATAATTATTTATTCTTATTATGAGAAAATTACGGTTTGTGAAAAATCGATGGAAAACTTATAGTGGCTGCTGGGATTTAGGATTTTTTTTAATTTCATTGTACGGATTCCTAAAGCTACATAAATGTTATATCGATCGAAAGGTGCTAATGCTTTCTAAAGCAAGAATATCTGTTGTCTATCAGTTGTTGCTAATAGACGAAAAAAGCAAGACGTCTTGTCAAGTTGCTATGGACGCTTTTCGAATTTCCCTTTCGAGCTTGATCAGGATATCCGGCCTTATTTGATTCCCTAGAATTTGAACCTTTCCGTAACTACTATTTTGTCATTTCTTTATTTTGTAATTAAACACTCGTTCGTTCAACATTACATCAATTCGGTTGAGACTGTCCTATACGCTTTGGTTATACCAAGGGGAATCGCCCTTTGTGCGCTCAATAGGGTTCTTGGATGGTGGCAGTTTATTCTAAACGCAAATCTAGGGCAGCCATAAGTTATGGATACAACCACAAGACTTTGTATATTTCAGCCAAGGTATTTTGTTTCAAACCCCACTTTTCCTTGCAATCTATTCAACACAAAGAGAATTTTTTTATTACGCTCTCAAGTTATTACACCAAGTCTTTCATCAAAATCAACTTGTAACCACTTTACCGAAGGCAACATCTGTAGTCTCATTCCACCAATAACCACCAAAGATTATATTCTAATGTCAAGTCAATCTTTGAATTGGATCATAACATATATTCCAGAAGATTGAACCTTGTGGATTTTTCGAAAGCGTCTCATGGTTTGATACAACGGTACCTGATCCGTCAGAGAGGTAGCTGATATAATAATCGAATAAGGATGAAATTGACAATTCATTATTTTCAACTCTTTCATTATAGCAAGCTACCACAGATTATCAAAAGTTCCAGATACATCCAGGAGCACTCCAAAATTTTTTTTTGAACTGTTTTACTATGTTGACCTTACTGTCCTCTATGTGCCTCATTAATCTGAACGAGAACTGCTTATCGCTGTATCTTCCGCTCCTCTGGAACATGTTCAACAATCTGCCGGTAGTCAATTTCTCGAGTAATTTAACTAAGACTAGGATCTCTCGGACCACTTTACCGTTTTTTCGACATTTTGGAAAAATTCCTTTATCCGGACAAACATCCAGGAAGCTAGTAATATTTGGTTCAATTATTGGCCAACACCTTTGAGCACGGCATATTGCTTGCAATGGCGGGGATTGCTGTACTGAGGAATTATTACGAATTTCTGTAATATTGGAATTTTCCGTTTTGCGTGTGGTCATGAATTCATGAATTATTGGGTAATTAAACGGGGACAAGTGAAATTTTCTCACCATTTCTAATTTTTCCGTTTTTGATCAGTTATAGAAATATTTTAAAAACTCAGAAAAAAAACTACTCTAAATCAATTTTTTTAGATCAGTTTACTTAAAGTGGACGTTTTCTAACAAAAAATTCAATTTCAGCAAAGATTTGGCCTTCTTGAGTTCCTAGTAATGTTCGGCTGAAATCGGTTTACCGGAAGTGACACTTAGATAGAAGCTTTTCGTTTTTTTTTTTTTCAAATATTTACGAAAAACGGTTAAAAGCAAAATGATTGTAAATTAAATTTCAAATAAAATTTGTTCAGATAAGTTTTTGAAATTTTACAGGAAATGATGATTTGTGATAAAAAAAACAAGATTTCACCAAAATTCGACATTTTACAAGCATTTCGACAAGCTCTTTCTATAAATTGGAAGTTCATTACGAAATTTGGTGGAAATTTGTAAATTGTTTACTTGTTTGTAGTGGATATAATTGAAATCTTACAATTAATCGTTATTCGAAAAGATTTGCTATTTTTTAAAAAAAAAAAAATTCGGAATGCCAAAAAAAACCGAGATGAAACTCACATTTACATCATTTTTTTTTCGGGCCGTTTCTCAAAAATCATCGTTTCCGCTTCAGGCTGTATATGGTACTAAAAGCCATCTGTTTTCGTTTTGAACAAGCTCGAAAATATAATATCCATTTTCCGGACAGACAAATTTTTTTATCTTAAATTTAAGTCCACCGTACACAAATGTGTATATGTAAATAATCATAGTTTGTAATAGTTTTCGTTTTTTCATGTTTCTCTTTCGTAACGTACACAATTGTGATCGTAGGCTGGAAAAGTGATATGATAAAATAAATGTCAACTGACATCTAGCTACAATTGAATAGAACTTATTTAGAAACAAAAATTAAAGTGTATATTTCTTATAATTTTCTTTCGGAAAATGTTTAAACTAATTACAATTTGGCGTTGTCATTACCTGTCAAAAACAATTGTTAACCGAAGCCATTAACCAAAAAATTCAACTGTAAGATTTCAAAATTATAAATATTTCCCACACATTCGTACGCAAAATCGCGCACTATTTCGAAACAGATTTGAAGTGAGTCCCATTCTCGGTTCGCTTCTTAACAGTTGCGGCCTTGACCTTATCATATCTCGACTTCAAAAAGAAATTTGACACAGAAGTTTGTTTGCTGCTTTGATTTGGATCAAAAGGCCAATAAAACTCAATATGTTCGCAAAAAATTACAATCCTCTCTACCTATTTATTGGCCGCCGCTATCTATTTCAAAGGGAAATTTGAAAAGGCCTTTGTTTTGTACAACCCTTAAATCAAAGCAAACTTCATTATCGTGTACAAATCTTGACGTAATGTCAATTTTTTTTTTATTTGTAGTTTCGAAAAAAACTTTATACGAAACTATTTATGTAGTTTTTTGGCAAAAAGTGGTTTTTGTGTATGTTTGAGGAAAAGCAAGAAAAAATAAACAAGTGCATAACACAATAAACACAAAAGTAGAACTATCTTTTAAATGCATGAAGTTAAGTACAATTTTATTTTTTTGATTAGTAGCGACATCAGTGAATAATAGCAGCAGTTTCAGTAAAAATTTCCCATTCGGCGGCGGATAGTGCTGGAATAACAAAACACGGCTAACGAGCTCATTACATCAAAACTTTCCGGTAGTTCCTCGTTCTCCTCTTATTTTCCTTTGACTACAACTGTTTTATCAATACTGTTAAAGTTAGCCGACTCGCTCCAGCCGAATACTGTCGATAATGCAGATTCGGCTGTAACGATTAAAATATATCAGCCGAAAATGTCGATAATGCCGATTCGGCTGTAACAATTAAAATATACCAGCCGAAAAATGTCAATAATGCAGATTCGGTTGTGACAATTAAAACAACAGCCGAAAATGTCGATAATGCAGATTTAGCTATAATAACAGAGTTGTATCAGCCGCAAATGTCGACAATGTAGATGCAAAACAACTTGTCTGCCAAAGTCGGTAAGGCAGATTCATATACATAAGCTGTATTTTGTTGAGAAATAAAACTTTTTTGCTTTAGCTGAATCAGCGCTATTCAGCTATTTCAACCAATGCAAATCTGCATTATCATTCAGCCAAAGCAAAATTCTAAAATGCTTTAGTTTTTGCTTTAGCCATAGTGGTGTGGTTGTAATTGTCTCAACAAAATACGCCGATAGTCAGCCGAAAAGTGTCGATAAAGCAGATAAATAATTTGGGTGTTAAACAGTAATTTCATTTAAAGTCAAAAATATTTATTTCGATTTATTAACGTATATTACTCAAAATTAATTTTTTTTATTAAATGCATTAAAACTATAACGAAAAACTATTTTGTTACTGACAAAACTAGATGGCACATATCAAGCAAAACTAACTTCAAAAATTTCAGGTCGATTTCCATGTGAAGAGTCCGGGAAAACTCAATTGAATATATCGCACACACAAAATTTGAAAATTTCTAAAAATTGACCGTTTAAAGTAGTATGGCTGGAAATAGATTCAAATGGAAGGTCTTATTGATCATACCTGGAATAATTTCAGGTCGATTTCTATTTTGTAAGTCCGGGAAAACTCGGTTGAATATATCGCACACACAAAATTTGAAAATTTCTAAAAATTGACCGTTTAAAGTGTCATGGCTGGAAATAGATTTAAATGGAAGGTCTTATTGATGATCGTACCTGGAAAAATTTCAGATTGATTTCTTTGTTGGAAGTCCGGGAAAACTTGGTTGAATATATCGCACATACAAAATTTGAAATTTTCTAAAAATTGACCGTTTAAAGTGTCATGGCTGGAAATAGATTCAAATGAAAGGTCTTATTGATGATCATACCTGGAAAAATTTCAGGTCGATTTCTATTTTGGAAGTCCGGGAAAACTCGGTTGAATATATCGCACACACAAAATTTGAAAATTTCTAAAAATTGACCGTTTAAAGTGTCATGGCTGGAAATAGATTTAAATGGAAGGTCTTATTGATGATCATACCTGGAAAAATTTCAGATTGATTTCTTTGTTGGAAGTCCGGGAAAACTTGGTTGAATATATCGCACATACAAAATTTGAAATTTTCTAAAAATTGACCGTTTAAAGTGTCATGGCTGGAAATAGATTCAAATGGAAGGTCTTATTGATGATCGTTCCTGGAAAAAATTTCAGGTCGATTTCTATGTTGGAAGTCCGGCAAAACTTGGTTGAATATATCGTACACACAAAATTTGAAAATTTCTAAAAATTGACCGTTTAAAGTGTCGTAGCTGAAAATAGATTCAAATGAAAGGTCTTATTGATGATCATACCTGGAAAAAAATTTCAGGTCTGTTTCCATGTGGTGTGTCCTTAGAAATTCGGTTTAGTAAAATATATAAAATGTTTAAAAACCCACAGAAATATCAAGCCGAATAATGCCGATAATGCAGATTAAATATTAAAAAGATTTACAGCCGATTAATATCGACAATGCAAATACAAATTTTATGACCCTATTAAAGTTAGCCGATAATTTCCAGCCGAAAGATAATGCAGATAGTGTCTTGACTATTTCAGTCGAAAGTTAAACTCTCTTTATACTCTCGCTCCTATCGATTTTTAAATTCCTATAAACTGAAATAATTTCTCCTTCACCCGAATGATGTAACCCGATCCTAAATTCTCCTAAATTCGAGTTCATAACTGAATTTTGCTGTATTCAAGACACTATCTGCATTATCTTTCGGCTGGAAACTTTCGGCTAACTTTAACCGTATCTGTCATTTTCGTTTGATTAGTTTGAATCTACATTATCGACATTTTTTCGGCTGGAGTCGGCTAACTTTAATAGGGTGTTTTATCAACCGTTTTTACGGTTTGCGTAAAAAAAATGTTCGATATTTAACTATTACATAGTTAAAAAGTTATTAAATCAAAATTAGTCATTTAAATATTTATACGCAAGCTAAATATTTTCACGGAATAAAATATATTTAATCAAGTTCGCGTGGATGTTTTCTGATTGCGATTTGCGAAAACAAGATAGGAACCAAGCACACAATTTATCGATAAAAAAATTACAACACAACGAAAATGAATTCATACAGTTATCCTATATATGTTCGATTTAATCTAGCATCCATTTCCATCATCAAAATCTCGACGAATTTTGTTTTTTCCATGAATGATTTGACATTTACGAGCGCTCTTTACTAAAGTAATGGTAGATTGTGCAGGTTCGATAAGCATCTGTGGGGACATTTTATTATAGAGTTTTTTAATATTCGAAAATTCTTCAACTTATATTTAGGGTTAGTTTTTAATGTGTTTTAAGTAATTGGGCTATACCACTCCCCTTTTCATCGCACCGAAAATTCGCTATTATCATGCCTCTGGTGAGATTCGCACACAGTACCTCTTGGTCGAAGTTCTGCGGCTTTAACCACTGCACCACTTGTCCGGTAAACTTGAAGAAGTTGTGCAAACTCGATCGGAATATACAACAACAATAGGCATTATTAAAAAAAAATAAATAAAAACGGATTACCCATCACCATCATTTCCAAAAAAAAAAAAAAATATGAAAACTAGCTCAGACAATTGCCTATAGAGAGAGGGTTAGGAATTGTTCGGTATGCAAATATGAAGTTTTTGTATTAGGTAGGATCGAAAAGTAAAGATAAAATGTATAAATAGACATAATGAAATTTAATTTTTAGGTTAGGTCATATTTAATTTAGTAATGAACTCTCTTAACTGCACAGCACTGTTAAATTAAATTATGATTGAAAAAAATCTCAGTTTAGCGACCGAAATATTTAAAAATCAATTCCACTTCACATTTTTCGTCAAATGTCGTCAATAGTTTCGTCAAATGTCAATAGATGTCTGTAAAATATTTTTGGTTTGACTTTTTTATTACAAAGATGGCACTAAAATTCTTAATTAACTCTAATACTGACTAAACTAATTAACACAATACACTAAATTTTTATTCCATTTCGCAAATTTTATTTGAGATTTAATTAATCAATTAGTATACGCAATGTAGCTGTCAACGTTGTCTATGAGTAGCCGTCGTTATCTACGAATAGTCGACGTTGTCTTATTAAATGTCGCGTAAACGCCCATCTCTGGTTTTTATTAGTGGTGAAATTTTAAGTATGTTCGTTAGATTGACCATCCCTCACTATAATGACACGTTTAACGTCGGGTGTTGTGAAATCGCTCTCTTTTATATCTAATGATAATTAGATTAGGTCGGCGAATAAGTATTAAGGCCCTTTTCCAATTACCGACTTATTTCAGACTTATTTGACGCCATCTTGAATAAGTCAGTCAATTTGTTCCATTTCATTGTACCGCCTTATTTGTGACGTAATAACAAAAAAACAAAACGCAATTTCTATTATATGGAAGAAAAAATTTACTTGACATATTGGTCGTTGCTACTAGATTTGAAAAAAAACTGCATGTATTACATTTAGTCAAGACACATTTTTGGAGACATTTTTGTGTAGACATACTTATTCAAATAAGTCTCCTCACGAGGTGACTTATTTCATAAAGCAAAATATATATAAGAGGACTCATGTAGACTTTCCGAGGTTAATCTATCTTACTTTTGGCAACCTGTATAAGCCTAACAAGAACAATAAACTATAAAATAACTATGTCGATATGTTTTTACGATACGTATATATGGATTAAATATAGAAAAAATTTAAATTTGTGTATATAATTATATTAAAACTATAAAATAAGATTAACCTCGGAAAAACCTGCTTATAAAATTTGCACTATTTGATTTCTCTTATATATTTATTGCTCGATGCTTATTTGAATAAGTCGGTGCCCACAAATAAGTCAGTAATTGGAAAAGGGCCTTGGTACCAAAATGTAAACTTATTTGGCTCAGTGGATAACAATAGAATCACTTCATAGCTAAACTTATAGACTGTCTAACTTAAAAAAAAACAAAAAATAATGAGAAAAGTTAATTGTTAACGTTGTCTACATTGTCGATTAGTGAGTCGCAAATAATTGCTACGTAATCTACGTAGTTGATTGTGTCGACAACCGCCTAGGTTACATTGTGTAACCTACCTCGCTATGGGCTTGTCAAGGATTATCTATCTGATTACCATGGTAAGATCGATGTGCAAATGGGTAACTCAAAAGTTATGGAAGATTTTATTAATTAAGTTTTGAGAATTCATGAATTTATGGTAATTTACTAATACTTTACTTTACTGTAAACTGGTTATTTAAAGGTGATATTAGAACTAGAAATATCGAGTAATATATTTTTTCGGCTATAAAAGATTTTTTCTGCTGGGATAACAATGACACTATTTTTCGACCGGAAACTTTCGGCTAATTTTAATAGGATGTTTTGTGTAAGACAATGTTTAACATTAATATCATAAACTTAGATTTGCCCACTACAATGGCATTTCGTTTCAAGTGGAACACTCTGTGGAAAATGTGTTATATGTAATATGTTTCAATATCAAATAAAATGCCGGTCCTGATAACTCGACATACTGACTTTTATAGACAACCCATAATATTTTTTTAACCATCCTGTATCTCTCGTTATTATTATTGTACCATGCATAACGTCTTATATCAATATATAATTTTCCAAAAGAAAATTTTTATTTTTATAATTAAATTTTAGAAAATATTTTATTCCGTAAAATAAATAATACATTTATTCGGTTTATGTATGTGTAAGTGTATGTAACCGACGATACCCGCATATACTCGTATACATTATAGAATAGCAGGAGGAAAATTACGAGTATATTGATATAAAAAAAAATACGTTGTCTGGCAAAATATAGGAAAAATATTTTATTTGGTTTTTCATCATGGAAATTAATCAAAGAGGAAGAATTTTTTTTATGCTTTTCTTGTACATAACGATAAGAACTATATAGCTAGGTAAGTAGATATGTATGTATATACGAGTCGTAGACTGTATCCGTACAATATTAAATATTTTTTAATGTAGCTTTCATATCACAAAGGAAAACTGGATTATCGTTTCTCGATTTGGTATCTTCGGCAGTATATGTAGGTGGATATTATGGAAAAACAGTTTCTATTTATCTTTATGTGGAGGTCAGTGAGTCGGTATGGGATACAAAATGTATATATAGTCAGAAATATGAAAATAATGAATTGCTATATCGTATATGTAGCAAATGAATAATTAAGTATGTATAGGTAAACAGAAATATAGGTGTTAACCATTAATATGTAATATCGATTTTCGATGAGGTAAGTAGCTACGTAAGGCAGTAACCTTATTGCTTTCTGAAAGCTGTAATTAATTATCAAATGTAAAAATGTATTTCTGCTCGTGCGTTTGTGTGAATTACAGCGGCAGGTTTCATAGCCATCAAAAAAATTGTTTCAAAAATTCGACTTTACCCATCAACGCATAGTTTCCAACAAGATATTCATTGCAACGCTACGGCTTCAGTATTATGCGCAAATCTTGGCATCGCTGAGGTCGCCTGATCCGGAGAATACGATGGATAGGGAAACAATTCGAACTTCAATTCGTGCAATTTCTCTATAGTATAGCCAACGACTTGTCACATGGTGCATTGTCTTGGTGAAAGAGTACTTTTTCTTGTAGTAAGTACTGCATTTGGGGCCGTTTTTCACAATTTCTTCCTACAAACGCAAAAATAACCCCATGTAATATTCGGTGTTGATGGTCGTTCCTTGTCCAAGATAGTCTGCGAATAAAATACCTCATTTATACCAAAATACGGTCTCAAAACCGTTACCGGCCGACATTTGCGTTTTTACTTCTAAATGTTATAGAGACCGTTTCGGCTTATATCGAGCGGCAAATATCATGTGAGGTTGGGTTTGGAAGACCAGAACAGATATGGAACAATAAACCCACAGATTTTACAAGGAATTTTATAGACTCAGTGCCCAGACGGCACCCCTAAGTGCTAACATCGAAAGGAGGGAATACAAGATGGTTTTCACATATTTATCATTACAATTAGGACACGATTTTTTTCAGTTTTAATGTACACAAACTATTTTGAATCTAGGCATTAAGTATTGGTCGTAACTTTGCGCAGAACTAAGATAAAAATAAGCTTAGGTTTTCGAAAGGTTTTAATCATTTAGCTTGCACACACAATTTTGAATAGGATAGTATCATTTAATGGTTGGTACCTAGTGGGTGACGTAATATATTACTAAATGAGAACTTGAACCAGCTTTAGCCGCTAAACCGTTCGTCATAAAATTTTTAGTATTTGCATTACGAGACCAAATCTATGAGGCGATTTTTTTAAATTTCGTTTCCTTCGGGTGCCTCCAGACCAACAATTTGTTAAAATTTCGGGTTATAATAACTTGGACAAATATTAGCCGATTTGTATCATATTTTTTGACACATAATTTTATATAATTTAAGAAACTATTAAAATTTCAAAATATGTAAAAAAAATGTTGAGCTGAATTCGGGATATGACGATTAATTGAAACTCGATAAAGTTTTAGCCGATTATTTAAATTCATATGGTATTGTTGAACGGGAACTTTTATAACTATTAACCTTTTATGAACAAATTCGACTTTCAAGGGTCTTTATATCATCAAAAGATTTTGACCATAGCTCGAACCATTATATGATCAAATTCTATTATAAATTTTGGGTATTATTTTTGAACAAGTCCGTGTTTCAAATTTGTGATTTTCACTACGTATTATGAAACATTTTGAACTCAAGATTTTTGGGGATTTACCATTCGCTATATCGCCGAAGACAAAAAAATAGTTATTTTCAAATCTCATTTACAACAAAAATTACACTCGCGAGAAATTAAATCGACTTAAACCTTCGGAACTCACAGAAAGGAGAAAATGACACTGTTTTCATGAAAATTGGTTCAATATTTTTTATAACGGATTCTGAATGGAAACGCCAGCAAAATTGATGATTATGAAAAAAAATATTGGGGATATTTAAATTTAAATTACAACAAAAAATTCAAGCAAACCAAAAACAATTTTATTAGTTAATACTTAGTATTGCCCACCCCTTGCATCTAAAACAGTTCGCATGCGGTTCCCCATTGACCTTATTAAGGTTTTGACAAAGACTTGGGGGCAGACACCAGTGCGCACAAGGTTGCCTTGGATAAGGAATGGGGTGCAATCCACTGAGGTTAGATGTTGCCGGATCTCTGGCTCGGACCCTCCATTTTAGTTCGACCCATAAATGCTCAATTGCTTAAATGCTCCAACCATAAACTGCCAAGTGGTTCAAGCTGTGTGACACCGGGCATTATCATTTGTCAAAATGTAATTTTTCCTATACATCCTGAGTAAGGCACTACGAGATCTAAGAGAATGACTTCGATATATATTATGTTTCAGCGGCCAGACCTCCTCTAAGGCTTCCACCAGGTACGAAAACAAGATCTGTTTTTCCCTCAAGCGATATGCCAGCCCACATCATACATGGACCGCCACCTTACGAGACTGTTTCAGCAAAACAGCACTGCTAAAACTGCTCTCCTGGACGCCGGTTGACCCAGTCTTTTTTATCGCTGCGGGCCTCTATTGTTCGATGCTAACATTGATTTGTTCGCGAGCAAATTCGAGTAACTCTTTGCGATGGCATGCTGTCAATTTTAGGCCTCTAGCGGGCCGTCTTGGAATGAGGTTGACTTCCTTCAAGCGTCTTCTTACTATCCATTGACTAACAGTTCCTTCTCGAACTATCTTAGCTCCTGCTGCACATCGATGGTTTTGTGGCAATAGTTTGTTGTTGTTGATTGTTTTCGGTCAACTTGGAAACTTATCGTAATAATACTTAAATATATTTGTTTTTATTTTTTTAACTTAACTTTACAAAAAAAGAACAACAAATATTATTGATACATCAATTATTCACTTTTTATGGCCATTGTTCGGCATCTGCGGCATGTGCTGGTGAAATTCCTGTGAGGCGAGATTCAAACGACTATGTCCAGATAACTCCAGATAGAATTTTTCTTCAAATGTCTTAGTTTGTAGTGAAAACTTTAACAAATCCGGCGGTATATGCCAAGTGAACCGCGTGTGATTCAAATGACTATATCCGGTTAATGGCAGATAGATTTTTTGGTCAAATCTCTCAGTTGTCAGCACTTCAAACGACCATATCCATAAACAAAAAATTAAAATTTCAGGCTGCTAGATGCATTGTGGTCAATAACGTAATGCTAATTAACCGTTTGAGTCCCAGGGGGTATTAAAAACACTGTCGAAGAACCCCAAACAGCGCTTTCTCTAAATGAGAGAAGAAGATGAAATGAATGAGATGAAAAGGCAATCTGTTGAGACAAACCTATTGTAAAATGTACTATTTACTTTAAAAGGAGCTGTGTGGTGTACTTGATTTAGTAGAGCGCATGATTTCGACAATCGGTAACGTACCGTCAGTTATCAATAATGTTCGAAATGTGCTGGGTTTTCTCAACATAAAATCTCAACAGCGTGATCGCGCTTTTTGGGACTCAAACGGTTAAGTTTCCGCATTTTTGTTTTCAGGTTAGGTTTAGACTGTCTAGGTTTCCCAACAATTAAAACAGTTCTATTTATATTTAATTTTAATGTCGCGACAGTGATATTTTTCGGGTTGGGATATAAAAGTTTCTCAATAGTTATAGTTTAGTATAGCGGGCTTTTTGAATTGAATATCGGGCTATCTTCATATAAATGAAGAGTTTAGGTCTGACTAGGCTACCAAGCAATAGTACTATATCTTAAAAATACATAAAAGTAATTTCAAAATTTCGGGCTGAATGTTATAAATTTCATGACATTGTATCATGATACTGTTTACTGTCGCGATAGTGATATTTTTTCGTGCTGGAATAGTAAACTCTCTCGATAGTGATAGTTTAGTTCTGCCATCGCGTTTTTTCGAGCTGAGCATCGGGCTAGCTTCATATACACATGATAATTAACTTTCGTATGTCTTCAACTATCCTACCATTTCATATGTATGTCAAGATAGCCCAATTTCCATCCCCGAAAAATGCGATGGCAACACTAATTATTGCTATCATGACACTTTTTTTACTCTCAGCCCAAAAAATCACGACATTTTTACTTTCAGCCCCAAAAATTTACTTTCATGACAGCTAAAACTATCAGGACACAAACATTTTTCGAGGCTGAGAGTAAAAATATTGCATTTTGGTGAAGGAGGAATTTTTAAAGTAATTTTTGATTTTTGCTGTCAGAATATTTTTTGGATAGTAGAATTTAATTTTTTTTGTTTATTTACGCGTTTTATAACTTTTTATTGTTTTTATTAAACTCTTAACATTTTTATTTATTAAGCTGTTATTAGGAAATTTTTATACCCAAATTTAGATTTATTGCTATAATTATTAATTAAATGTCACAATAGTATACATAAACTTGTATAGTATACAAGTATACCATAAGCGACTATTTCGATTTTCGGGGATAGAAATTTGGGCTATCTTCACAAAGGTCCATTTCATCACTAATATAATTAATTTGGCTTTATTCCAAACAAACTCATGATTTTAGGATGAGGTAAAAGATACTTTACTGCTACTAAACCATACTTTTATTTAATTTAATCTTATTTTTTTTATTGCACATGATGTGCAAAACTGAAAATCAAAAACTGGCCACTGTAGGCTTCATCGTTTCCTATTTATCTCTTTTTTTATATCTGTATACAAATCTAGTTATCAATAACAAAAAAAGCCCGTCGTTAAAATTGTGTCTGTTTGTGTTACAGAAATAACCCAGGGATGACAATATTTTTCCATGAGGGAAACAACGCAAGGATGTTACATTCGTGGGGACGACTCACACTCAGGAGATGTCTCACAGCCGGGTTTACCATATAATCGGAGACAATGCGGGAGGATTTATGGTTTTAACTCTTTAAAATGATATATGTCCATAGAGTTACCTAAACCATCAGCAACTTCACACATTACCTTTCCAATCAGCTTAATAATTGTACCTTTAATAAATTTTGGGGCTTTGCTTTGAGAGGAACTCAGAGCATTAGAAAACTTGGTCTTCTAAGAATTTTACTACTTCACCCAAGGTTGCTTGTTAATGGAGTACAGGTACAATAATTCATTGGTTTATTTGATTTACACGAATGACACAAACTGATATAATTTTTTACATCCCTCTGAAGCGTTGGCCAAAATAAATAACGTTATTTCACTATGTAGTATTTTTGGTTCCAACATTAGCGGATGTGGGGAACAATGAGCTGATTCAATGAGAGGAAGTCTCAGAGCCTGCGGGACGATCAGCTTCCAAACAGGTATATCATTCGATACATAAGTATCGGACTGGGGAGTCAAATTTATGTAAGCTTTCCCTGACGAAACTTTTAAGTTGGTTTTGTGATGCTGTTTTTGCAAGTCTTGAATGGAAGTTAAAATTCAACTGATTTAAACTCCTGTGAATCAAGATCAATGCCCATGGATGACAAATTGAAAGAATCCATGTTCATCCGATATAGAGCATCCTTAACGGCATTCTGTGTTCCTTTCCGATATTCAATCAGGAATATCGGAAACGACATAATTGCGTTGAGCAACATTCAATTTTTGTGAGCAGTACACAATTGGCCGATCAGGGATGTGTTTCGTCTTTTTGAAATAGCATCGCCCCGATCGCAGTAGAACTTGCATCACACTGAATGTAAAATCATTTAGTGAAATCGGGGCTTGCTAGGCACAAGCTTTGAGTCGCATTGCAGAGTCCAAAGGGCATGACTTTAAACTGGTATAATGGACGCCCCGAGGGATAAACGAGGTCTTATTCTTCGATTCTAGATCCAAAGGAATTTGCCAAAAAGCATCCTTTAAATCTAAACTCGAGGTGTACTTAGTTCGATCCAACATATTTAGTAACCCTTCAATTAATGGAAGCGGATACGCATCTTTTTTTGGTTACTTTATTTACTTTTCTTTCAGCCAAGCAAAGAAAGGCAAAATTTACCCCTTTCCTTCTTGAGAAATCCAAGAACTTTGGCTTTTTCTATGACGTCGAGTTGCAGCATCCGATCAATTTCTTCATATATTTGTTTTTGAACCGCAGAGGAAACTGCGTAATGACGTTGTTTGATCGGAGCTGCATTCCCAACGTCAATGGAATGGCACAATATCGTAGTTCTGCCAAGGCCGTTTGTCTCGTAATTAGGAATGGTCTTAATGTTGATATTGAGTTTATTTTGTTGAGCGTTAGTTAACTTATGGTGTTGTGTTTGTTTTAGAGGCCCCGGTTGAATTGAAGGGGTCGTTATTGCCGAAATGACTGGTTTAATTCCGAAAGCCTGCCAAAAGTCACAACCAAGATAAAATTCTTGATGTAACGTTGCAACCAAAAACAAATTCATCAGGGTTTTATCTTGAAATTTTATTCTCGCACTGACATAACCTAGTACACGTTCGGAGGATCCGTTGGCGGTCTAAATCACAGCTGGCAGGGGATGTAGAGGTAAATTATTTCGAACGATGAAGTTTTCTCCATACTAACCTAAAGCACTGACGGTGGCTCCGCTGTTGAGGAGACCATGTAAAGGAACCCCTTCTATTTCGATGAATGCGTAAGGGCAAAGGTCACTGGGAGAGTTTAGGGAAGATGTGATTACAGACTCCGAAATTTGAGCGAGAATTTTTTTCCGGTTTCAACGTTACGTCAAGAATTATCTGAGGGAGATTTTAGTTTAAAATTTTTACTATAATTTTTTAATTTCTCTGCAATGAGTGTACTACGAAATCCCGGTTTTCAAAATCCCGGTTTTCAATATCCCGGTGTTCAAAATCCCGGTTTTCATACATTTTGGTGAAGGTAAATTTTATCAAGCAAATTTATTAATATTTGATAAAAAAAAATACGAAATATTCCTTAAAACAAAGTAAAAAATTTGTTTTAGTTAAAATAGTTTTTTCCTAGAAGTTTATCGCATTGAATTTTGTCAAAAAATCATTTAAGAGTCCTATTTACACACATGTCAAAATTTAAAAATTCAAACCGGGATTTCCTAAGAATTGGATTTTTTTTATACAAAACCGGGATTTTGAAAACCGAGATTTTGTAATCCGGCATTTTGAAACCCGGGATTTTGAAAATCGAGATTTCGTTACACACTCATCTTCAATATCTCAGAAACTCCCACAAGTAACCAATACTTCCGGTTGTTTTTCTAATATAGATTGAAATAGATTCGGAGGTTTCTAATCTATAATCCAAATGTAACCCTGCACCCTTTAAAAAGTGGACAAGAACATCATTGACTCATTTCAGAACCTTTTTCAAAGTTCATATTAGAATTAAAATATAGACCTGCGTTGCAAATTTCACAATTATTGATTAGGAATTAGCCAAGTTCTATCAAACTCAGAATCCTTTTTAATCGGGGAATAGGCAAATTTCTGGCATATAAAACTTATGTTTCAATCCAAAATCAGTTTAGAAAACATCTTTTATAAGGACTGGTTATGAAATGGTCAAATTTAGTCCAGCACGAACAGATCTTAGAAATTTGTCCAAAACTCACTTTAGAATCCCTACTTAACCAAATTTCATCATAATTCGTTAAGAAAAGGCGGGGAAAAATGGAACAATGCAAAAATTTCACAATTTCATACACCGTGTTTCTTTACTTCGAAGGCCAACTATCAATTTGTTAATTTAAGGAACACTATTTAGATTTTGTTCCGCTGAAGCGCTTTATATTGTGTGCTGCCACTTGTGGCGATTTGCGTAATCTCTTATTTTCTGTTGTCAAATTTCAAATACATATATATATTCCAGGACTAAAGGCACAAATAAATTAGATGAATCTGGGATTTCCGAGATATAGAATTTTAACTATCGGTTGATAAATAGTACAAAACACTTCGATTAAATTTTTAGGAACAAATAAATCAGAAAAGAATAAATAAAAGCTTTTTGATAAAGCTTTAAAGCACGCACCCTCTCACTGTGCAAATAATTATTTATGTTGTCAACACTCAACCAAAAGAGTTTTAAGCTTCGATTTTTGTACCAGATAAAAGCGGTAAATTTAAGCCCATAAATCAACCAGCTTGAATCATCATCAACAAGATTCATGCTTACAAAAATACATAAAAAATTATATGTTTAGTTATTATAATCTCAAGAGGATGTGATGTGAACATGCAAGTACCTATCTACATGTAAAATATATGTTTTGCCTTCGTCGTCTTCTGCGTACATATACATATATTGAAAAACGATTAGAGACGTGTGTGTATATATGTACTCATTTACAGACAGTTCGAGGAAGAAGATAAATTATTTGGCACCATCACAAATATTTATATAAACATTGTTATATAAATACAGAACTTTTAAATATTCATATTATGTCAACAAGAAAAAACTTTAGAAGTTTTCTTTTATTGCCAAGCGTCTAGCCGTCGTATATTAATATATTTGTAGATTCATCGCCAATAGATAAAACAATGCCTCTATTTTCTAGGGAAAATGTGTCCAACATAAAAAGTCAAGGTTAAAAACTGAAGCGGATTTATGAGTTTTGGGTCGAACTATTCTATAACCAAGGTTTCACTGCTAATATTCAAATATTAAAATTTTGACATATAGGGTGTGACATCTAGCGGTTTATTTTTAAATTATATGTTATTTTGGTACTGACCGCGGCTGTTTCCCGCTTGAAATATTAACAAAATATTGAAAATATGTTTCCAAAGTGGGTGCTGTGTTGCCGAAGCAACGTGAATTTTGAAAAGAAATTTCTGCTGAAATAAAGCACCGACCGCACTTGCAGTACACTAATTTGTGAAGAAAGTTCGTGAGATGTACAGTACGCACGGTACACTGTACAACTGAGAACATTGCTACTCTACCCGAAAGTGTACGACTCAATCCTGGAACATCAACGCGCCACAAGGCACAGGTCGCAGGTGCCCAAAGTACAAAGCACTCGGATTGATCGACATGCCACACCGTCAACAGGCCAGCACAGCTGACATTTAACGCCGTTACACTTCTTCATATGGCATGAAAGATCGATGTTATTCGGACAATATACAAACGATTCAGGTCCTTAATCGTAACATTGCTGCAGTTAATCGTAAAATAGAGCCTAAAACCATCGAAAATGTAATAATCTTTTGGGTTCACAAAATGGGCTACTGACAAGCAAGCCGGAGCGGGAGCAGCCGCTTACATGAAGTTGTGTTCCATCGATGATCGGAAGGTTTACTCCAGCCAATAAAGCAAACCATGTCCCCGTTCTAACTGTTGTAAGTTGAATATTTTCTTATTGACAGTACTGTAAAACTTTAGTTAACATAAAATCTATTTATTTGTCTGCTGTAAGCTTTGGGGATTACCAAATATCAATTTTAGAAGCTCCAGCTTGACGTGACTTGATCGGATAGGCTCAACCAAGTATGCTGAATCCATCGACAAGACTCAGTATAAACTTGTATTTCTTCTCTTCTTCTATCCTGATACCTTAGATTTAGTAGATCGTCTTTCGGGATTGGATTAAGTCGTCCACCTTGTTTCCCCTTCTTTCGATTCAGAAGAATGCAGTGATTGCAGTTTTTGATTACAATTACGATCTATTCTCATAAATTTGACACAAAAAACTCACTTTGTACCAACTCTTGTCTTTTTAACGCCAAAATGGCCTTGCTCATGACAAAATCGAATAATCTCGGATTTTAGAATGGTTTTAAACTAACCGTTGTGCTCGACTAGTAATATCACCTGACTGATCACTTTTTGTTAACGCCTCGACATGAGCCACCCTATAAGCCGGCCTGTGCCCGAGTTTATAATCAAACTCTTGTAGCTGAAGAGCCCAATCGGCGAAACTTGAAGATAGCTCTTTTGTCCCATTTTGCTATGAATGCTGCACAATAACTTGCTGTCGTGAATTTAGGCCCATCAAGTAGACGTGGAATTGTTTTATGGAGGTCACGATTGAAATGTTCAATTATTTTTCGTTGGTATCTATATTCGAAGTATTGGTTTTCGGATTGTAACCTGTAAACATTTTCTGATGTGTCCCTCCCTGTTCTACTTCACCAGGTACCCAATATTGACTTGTAAAGCTTCTCGGCAACTTCCATGACTGTGAATTCTGGTACAATTTTTCGCATTGTTATGTAATCTGGTGTTAAGACAGCGAGGTGTTATCTTGTCCGCAATCACCATCGAATTTCACTTCAGTAGTGAGTCTTCCCATCGTGGCCAAAGCTTCAGAACCGTTGTGAACCAGTAGTTGAAATATAGTTGTCTGTCTGTCAAAGTTTGATATAAAGTTAAGCCCACCTCCATTGTCTATCATTGCAAAAACCTCAAATCCATGAATTGTGATCTTCATTGTATATTTCCGCATGTATTCTTTCTCGCCTTCCAAAATAGCACATGCTTTTAATTTTTCCTTCTTTAAGACACTTGCCAAAATAGATTTTTCTTGAAGTCATGCAGATTCTTAATTTATTTTCCCCTTTAACGGTCCCCTTTAACGGTCATAAAAATATGGGGTTAGTAGGTATATTCGATTTGCAATTGAAGCATCTTTGTCTCGGTTCTATCTTATGCATTCGTTTATATCCATAGTAGTTTTAAATTTTTAGTTGGTTGCTTTCCGTTTTTCAGTTTGGATCATCGCAGAAGAATCAGTTTTTTTTCGCGAGGTAAGGTTTCCAATTAATTTACGCGCAACACTTTGGCGAAATTTTAAACTGCTTAACTTTGTTTTAAATGTTGTTCATTCGATGCCTCTATATGTAAAGTATAGGCATTGTTAACCGCGATATCAATAAATTCGGAAAATATTCGCAAGTAATGGCGCAAATTGCCCAAAAATTACGATGTTAGCTATATGAGTGGGCAAAAAAATAATCAGAACGAACGAACGAAAGAAAATCAGCAACCGTAAAAGCGGCTTAAAATTTTATTTTTGAACGACGATCAATCTCGTACGACACATTTTTTTTGGTCCATAATGTCCACACCACCCATGTTTTGGTTTGTTTGGTTATACTCTGTAATCAAGGGAAAAATTAGTTTGTCGCTGCTTCCCTGAATTCTTCTTTTGACTGAAGATTTTAATATAGGAGACAAGAAGTTTGAAGACATGTACACTTCTTTGTTGTGGATCCACTTAACATCGGATACGCCATCGGAGGGAGCTGCGACACTCGATATCACCTCTTTTCGTTTTGTTTGAAGAAAAAATGGGCTTTCGGTAACTGCTTTAAAAAATCGAATGAACTAGGAAAATCGTCCTTCGAAATATTTTGTGGCAGTAAAACGTTTGAAAATTCAATCGTGGAAATTTCCAATTTCCCACAGTGCAATTAAATAGCTTTTAGCGATTCGCATGGTTTTCTCTTACATTCAACCATCATCCGATGAATGCTAACGTTTTGATGGATGGGTGTAAACATCTGTCTGAAAAATGCTAACAATCTAACCCACGATACGACTTCGTTGTTTTGAGACTATCCTTCGCTGTTGGTTTCTTGGTTTCATCATTTCTCGTTAAACTTTAAAAGCGATTCATTCCCATAATTGAATATGAAAAATTTATTTTCTTTCCGCCCCGAAATACTTTCAACTCGATTTAGTTCTCGCTCGTGTTTAATGAGGATTCACTTCCTGCATGTAATAATTGCAATCTAATTTTATTTGTGTAAATATTATTATTATTGCTTGAGTGAAATTTAAATATAAATATATTCTGATTACATGTGGTTATTTTAATAAAATTTACTAAACGAAGATTAATATTCACTTCGTGCATGTAATAATCTGATTTTCTAATTTTGCAGTTTATGAGTATTTGTGCAGTATATTTCGTCAACTATTGATCCATTTGAGTTTAGCTACCAAATAAATACATTTTGTATTAAATTAAAACTAGAAAAAAATATTTATGGCAGGGATGGCAGTGACTGTGTTTTACATTATTTTAATTTAAACCATTATCATTCAAATTATTTTCTAAATGAAATAAATAAAGACTGAAAAATGGTTCGCTCTCTCATTCTTTAATGCCTATAGGTGATTTCTGGATTGGATTACTTTTAAATGAATTAATATGTTTTTAGGGAACCAGAATTAATTTTGTGTATGAACAATTGAACTATTTAGTTTATTGAAAGTTCAACTCATAATAATAAAGTTTTATTGCAGGGAATTTACCATTATATATGGGTACTTAATTAGTTATTAATTTTTTTTCAGGATGCTAATTGCTGAATTTTTATAACATAAAACCACAAATAAATTGAGCTGTCTTGTGCCAAACAATTTACTAACTATTGACTACTTAGGTGTCTGCAACCAGGTCAAGTCTATCATATCTAACAACCTTTTCCCTCCCACCATTTTGTTATGTGTAAAAGGGGTGTACGGTTGGCCCGGCGTATCCAGGATCCCTGCTTAGTCTTGGCCGTACATCCTAATCAATCAATCAATCAATTTCAGTTGAATCATTTTTTACATCACCACATTCAACACTACCACCATTGTAATCGAGAAGGGTGCAATGAGTTACCTGACCAACATGTTAATTTCATCATGAAACCGAGTTTTACCGAACAATCTCATTTTTGTATTATTTCTTACACTCTGTTCATAGTTGACGAGACATTGCTTTGTGTTTCTATAGAACGGTATTTTCCACCATTGCTGAAAATACCGAGCGTGGTTGCAACTGGAGGAGGGAACTGGGGTTTTGAATATGTTAGCAGAAGGCCCGTATAAAGATAAAAATGGTAATATAAAAAACCCTTTACTAGGGTTGCTGAATAACCTAGAATTAAATTAACCGCCGAAGAAAAAGCTAATGGGTTCCTAGGCGTTAAGTTTATGAGAAACGGTAATAAATTAGAATTTGGAATATAAAGAAAACCAACTAACACCATGAGATTCGTCACTGCGAACTCACAGTAGCACGGTTCACACAATAAAACCGCTTTTCACTCATTAGGTCACAGACTCTTTAACGTCCCTACGCCTATAATGAAATTTAAAGCAGAAGAAAAATATATTTATTCAGCGGCTCGAGTAAATGAATACGAAAACAAGTTTATTAAATCAATATTGAAAAAACACAAGAGCAAGTAACATCTATAATTGCGCACACAAATCTATCAACAATAACAGAACCACCTAGAAAACGTATTTATTTACATTTTTATCCAGTCACTAAAAGAGAAAATTTGGGGTCTCTTATATCCACATACAAAGATGTTACACTTCCAACATCAAAATCAGGAAATTACAAGATATGCTGCTTGTACCGATTACTTTACGGCAGTTACCAATCGAGATAACATCGATCAAACGTATATCGATCAAGCATATTTTTTGCAGAACAACATAAACGAGGTCGACATAAGGTTTCAACAGATGGAAGCCCAATTTGTACTCGGCGATATTACACAGCCAAATTGTGATGATACCAAATTGTATACACTAATGCCGGCTGTAAATACCAGTAAATTAACGAGATGCGAGCATTGGGCGGAAACACACTCACAGATGATTTATTTAAATTAATCAAATGTGGTTACAACGGTTACCATCGCAGATTCACATGTTTGTGAAAATCAAATATTGACGCAACGGTTTAAAAAAATCGAGTGTCAGTCTTGCTCGAGATCTACATTTAAAGAGCGACACGGTGCGGTAGCAGATCATCATCGGCAGTTAATCCAAAATTTGAGAAGTGCTAGTGGCATCATAGATTCAGGACTTTAGCCAGAAAGTTAGACATAATTTCAATAAATTGGATAGTATAATTTGAAATTGTACTCAAATTATACTTTACCAAGGTGTAATTGCTTGTTATTGGTGTTATAGGTTTTGCACTCCAAATTCAACCTTTTACAAATCATGTTCATCAATTTCCAAATAAAATTCACCATTTTCCAAAAGACTTTCATCCTTTTCCAAATCAAACCAAACTTTATCCAAATCAAATTCACCTTTATTCAAAACATATGCATCCTATTCCAAATGATATTCATCTTTTTCCAAATCAAATTCAACCGGAGACAAAACAAAACCAATAGAACCAATTTAATTTAATAAATGTATTGTATAGATTCAAATTACTTGTTATTTTTTAAATTCTCAATTCAAAATTCAAAATAAAATTCAAAATAACAAGTATTCTATTTTTTAATCTTTGCTATTTGTTCTCGGTTCAAAGCACTCCCAATTTCTCGCGAATCACTTTTCACGTCCTACCTTACGCAATTGCCAGCAAAAATAACAAGTTAATAAAGTAAATTAACCTTTACTGCGTAACCAAAATGCTCGATGTTTCATTCAAACTAGCTGCGTGTTGGTAAACTCCTCCCGTTAACGAAAAAATTTGAGACGGATTGATTTCATAATAGACCCCCTGGATGTGAAGCTGGTATCCGCCTATCGCCTAAAACCCCAAAAGTTCATAGAAATTCTGCTTTTTGAGTGCAATTACTATAGTTTCGAAGTAATGATAATGAACTCAGCGATTTTTGATAACAGTAGAATTTTGGCTGGCCACTGCGTAAGGTAGAACGTGAATAGCGAACCGCGAAAGAGTTGGGAGCGCTTCGGCTCCAGAATAGATTGCAAAGATTAAAAAACAAAATACTTGTAATTTTGAATCTAGAATTTAAATATAATAAATTAAATAGGTTATGATGGTTTTATTTCGTTTCCGGTTGAATTTGATTTGGAAAAGGATGAAAGTCTTTTGGAAAATGGTAAATTTTATTTGGAAATTGATGAACATGAATTGTAAAAGGTTGAATTTGGAGTGCAAAACCTATATCTTACAACGGTTTACCGGTTTATCATAAAACAATGTACACGATACAGAAAATTATTATTGTGACAAAATTGGTTTTCAACTTAGATAAAAACAAACCATATAATCATAAACTAAATAAAAATACAAATTGATCCAAAAAATCACGACCAAATCTTATTAATAATGCTCAAATGTCTGTAGCTTTCTTCAACTCGAGAAGGGTAATAGGTAGAAAGTTGATATTTGGCATGCTTTTAGGGTTCGGTGAGAAAAGTTCATAGCCGTTGGAATAACATTGATAGGTTCTTCCTGGGCTGAGCTGTGGCGGGTTAAAGTTTCAGAAACTTGCCATTGAAAATATATAGGATTCAAAAATTGATATTTTTAAATTTTGCAACATAAAAATACTACTTATTTTTTTTTTTTATTGTTTTATTTCTTTTTTATTTTTATTTTAATTCATCTTTTATTTCTAATCAAATCATAAATTCCGACCGAGTCGCACGGGTCGCTATCTAGTTAATACAAATGTTTGATGGCAGCTTACGCATCTTGTGAAATTTTTACAATTTTTTTTACTTTCCAACCATTTTATAAGCGGAGAACGGTCAGTTCAATGATTCTGTACACTGTATATGTGACATTGCCAGTTCATTTTATAATTTCTCATATTTTTGCCAGCGGTGACAATGATTTTGGGAGCTCAGCGTGGTAGTTTACCAGTCATTGTCATATTTTAGCAGTCCCGTATTCAATGATTAAATTGCGACACAAATTTTACGTACATAATTGTCCGATTTTGCATCTCTATCTGATCTTTTACAGAGTACAAAATTTTAAGGTCAGGCGCCAAAATCAGAATGCTGACGTAAATTTAGTATATTATGGTTCAAAAATTGCAAAGGTTTCATCAAAGGTGAGTATACAATAAAATATGGAGTATGATCAGCTATAACCCAAAAAACTGTTTAATTCAAACAACAGCAAAATACGAAACAAAAATTTTATTAATTACGAACTATTCGATAACAACGTGTTCAAAATCTTTTGTTTTCAATGTGAAAAATGATTCATAATAATATAGGGTTTTCCAATAGGAATGATATGATTTTTAAGTGACGTTTCGGCCATTTGTAATAGGTCATGATCTGTCATTTTTTGTTTCATTGTATTCAGTAATGTTTGCAATTTCTCATGGTGAGATATGCACAAGAACAACTTTACAAATTATTCAGTTTTATTATCAAAATTATCGTTCTCCAATTGCAACTTTTCGTGCGCTTTTGCCCTTTTATTGTTGAAAATTTTGAGCGTCCACTCGAAGTAATGCAAACATTGCTGCCGTTCAGGCAAGTGTTACTGAAGACCGCAATTTGTCGATTCCAAGACGTTCTCAAGAATTCGGACTGCCTCAAACCACAACCTGGTGGATTTTGAGAAAAGATTTGGGTTTGCATCCTTACAAAATTGTTTTCACTCACGAACTGAAGCCATTGGACTACCGTAAACGTCGTGAATTTACTGATTTTGCCTTGGAACAACTTGAAAACGATAACGATTTTTTTAATAAAATCATCTTCTCCGATGAGGCTCACTTTCATCTGAGTGGTGCGGTAAATAAACAAAACTGTCGATTCTGGTGCAAAGAAAATCCACAAATTATTCATGGAAAACCATTACATTCACCTATATTGACAGTTTGGTGTGGGTTTTGGTCTGGTGGAATCATCGGTCCGCATTTTTTCGAAATGAAGCTGGTAACACCGTTACTGTCACTGGAGATCGGTATAGATCGACTTTATATGGCCGAAATTGGAAGAAGTTGATCTTGACAACATTTGGTTTCAACAAGACGGGGCTACGTGCTACACAGCAAGTGCAACAATTGAATTATTGCGGGAAAACTTTCGAGATTCGATTATTTCAAGAAATTGTAATATTGAATAGCCTCCAAGAAATTGTGATTGGGGGGGGGTTATTTGAAGTCATTGGTCTTTAGCAATAAACCAAACTCACTTACAAGTCAATATTGAACGTGCTATGACATACGACTTGATTTAGTGGAAAAATTGCTCGAAAATTGGCTTCATTGGATTCGTTCCTGCAGAAGAAGTCGTGGATGCCATTTGAATGACGTTTTATTCAGAACTTAATTGTATCGATTGCACTTCACATTAAATAAAAAACATTTCAATTTCCTTAACAATTAGTGTTTTTTTAAAGAAATCATATCACTCTTATTGGAAAACCCTATAGTTCCTTACGGTAGCTTCGTACAAATCGCACTTCTCAACTAACTTCAAAATTCGCAATTTATCTGTCTGATCAGCAGTGTTCAGTGAGAACTCGTTATTGCTATAACATCAAAATTGTATATTGGTTAACCTTTGAGATTAATGGACTCTGTCTAGGGGATTTAACAACCCTAAAATTCCAGATAGAATTCGGTTTATTCTTATTCAACTACGATGCAAAATGGTTTTAGATTTAATTGAGATTCTAACAAGTATTTAACAACAGACTCCGAAATTTAGCTCGTACTAAGATGTATTTTGAAAAAAGTACTGAATTTGGTTATGCAGAAGAACGCTTCTGAATTATCGATTAAAAAGGCTAATATGCTGAACTACGTTGACACAATCAGGCCAAATGAGAAACAGATTATCAGATTATTATTAGCACGAGCTCTACCACGTGAGTTCAATCGTGTCGAAAAGCGTATCTCAGAATAAAGTACCGGCGCCTCTATACTCCCAACAAATTACGTAATCAACACTCCCAAGCCGGGCTTCTACAAATATACCATCACTAAAGAAAATCGTCATATGGCTAAATTTATTTTCGATAAATTAAAAATAAGTCTTGAAAGATGTTAGTGGCCTTACTGACAATGGAGGGAATGTAAAGGCAGTTAGAAAAATTATTAGCTAAGGCTATCCCCACTTTACCGATTTTTTCTGATTGTAGATATCTTTAAAATTCAGTCATCAGTAGATTAAAATCTGATTATAAAAGTTATACGGATGGTTTCCAAAATAAAAAATTCATATATTTTGCACGCTATATGTTTGAGCGAATACAGTGCGATCACGAAGCACAGTATATTTCGCTTAAACTGCCTGTGCTAACATGATAGAACTGTTTTGTGAACTCGCTTTCCAGTTTGATACGCTTTGAAGGATCTAGGTATCGAAGACGAAATGCAATCGGTTGTGAAGTGATGTTTAATGGGGTAGATACGCGATTGGTTAGCAAGCAAGCAATTTGCTATAATCGAAATCCTACTACTCAATCAATTTTAACAAGGAAATTTAAATTTCAAATTATATTTTCAACAAGCTTTTTGATTTTTGGCGATTGCAGAGTAGAACAATGTATATGAAGCTAGCAAGATACTCAGCCCAAAAAAACGCGATGGCAACACTGAACTATCACTATCGTGATAGTTAACTATCCCAGCCCGAAAAAATTTCTCTATCGCGACAGTAAACAGTGTCATACAATGTCAATGAAATTTATAACATATAATACTATTGCTTGGTAGCCTAGTCAAACCTAAACTCTTCATTTTTATGTAGATAGCCCGAAATTCAGTTCAAAAAGTACGTTAGCAATACTAAACTATTTATAACTATATTGAGAAACTTTTATATCCAGCCCGAAAAAATATCACTGTCGAGACATTAAAATTAAATATAAATATAACTTTTTTTTGTAATATAAATATAACTTTTACGTATTTTAAAATTACCCCTTCAATTGTTGGGAAAACTAGACAGCCCAAACCTAACCTAAAAACAACAATGCGGAAATTTAATTAGCATTACGTGATTGACCACAATGAATCTAGCAAAAAGTTTCAGCCCGAAATTTTATTTTGTTGTTTATGGATATAGTCGTTTAAAGTGTTGACTACAAACTGAGAGATTTGGCCAAAAAATAAAATATCTGACATTAACGGGATATAGTCATTTGAATCACATGCGGTTCACTTGGCATATACCGCCGTATTCGTTGAAGTTTTCACTACAAATTAAGAGATTTGCAGAAAAATTCTATCTGGAATTATCTGGATATAGTCGTTTGGATCTCGTCTCACAAACAACTCACGGGCACTTGACATATACCGCCGGGTTCGTGGAAGTTTTCACTACAAACTAAGAGATTTGAAGATTATATCTGGAATTAACTATGGATATAGTCGTTCCATGTAGAATTTTTTTGCAATTGTCTTAGTTTTTAGTGGAAACTTCAACGAACTCGGCGGATTTTGTCAATTGCTCGTGAATTGCGTGTAAAACGAGATTCAAACGACTAGAACCAGATAATTCCAGATAGAATTTTTCTGAAATTATGTCGGTTTCTAGTCAAAACTTTTGCCTTTCCGTTGGTATATGTCAAGTGCTTGTGTATCGTTTATCAGGTGACATTTAATATAATATATTCCAAGTAATATCCAATAATTTTTTTCTGAAACGGAATTTAGTTCACATAATTCCACTTAAAATATATTTTGAGAATTTTTTTTGAAAGCCTATTATTTTTTTTTACTTTAATGTTTCAGCAGTAACATTTATCAGCAGTAATTTGTCAGCATTTAGAAGCCACCATTAATTCGTTAGCTATTTAATACATAATTAATTAATAGTAATAATTTGAGTGTAGCACAAATTTGCTTTATAGTTATAATTTGCGTATATTTTGTGTCATGAGAGAAGTTGTATTGCCATAAGTAAAAGATTAAAATTTCGGGCTAGCTTCACGGAGGTAGTAGAACAACACCAAAATTTGCTGTTTAATTTTTGAAAATTTTATGAAAAATATATTTTGAAATTTAAATTTCCTTCCTAATTGATTGAGTAGTCAGGATTTCGACTAGCAAATTGCTTGCTTGCTAGCAGATCGAGTATCTACCCCAATATCTCCTCCACTTTAAGCGAATCGTTTTGGAAAAAAATTGAAACAGTTCGCTGGTTATTTACTCCAATCGCTAAATGGACATCATTTTTTGAGAATGATAACAAAGCATGCAGTTTCATCCAAAGTGGTAAATTGTTTTGTGGAAATAAAAACTACTTTTCAACAAAACAAATGCGCCAATTACGAGGAACTTATAAATATTCTTGATTCACGGACCAAAAACAGCTTACAACAATTTGCATGAGGAAGCTGTCCGAGAAAAAGATCTTTCGAAAGAACAGAAAGTTGAAGCGACTGAATTTATTTTTATTGCCGCAGAACACTACCCAAAATATGTGGACCACAAAGAAATTATTGAATTTTTTTTTCACCACCGTTTGTGATTTGCTTTCGATATCGAGTGTACTATCACTGTGTACTAAATTTTGTTTACGTTCATTGATTGTGCACATTAACCAAGCTACAGTCTCCACCGTTGACGTGATAAATTTGCTCCAATCATGACAGTTTCTTCAGACCATTTGTACTGGGTTAAGGTCGTTTGCCTACTCATCAAAAACCCAAAATCAAAACCTCGCTTTTCAAAATCCCACCTTTCAGAATCCAGCTATTTAAAATCCCCGAGTTTTGAAAATAGAAAGCTATATTTAATAATTTATTTCAAAAATATTAAATAAAGCTTTATGCATAAAATAATTGATGGATAAGGTGAATTGTAATTCGAACATGAACGTTTGAACAAATTTTGTATTTTATTCGAAATATAGACAAAATCTTAACAAATTAGGTTCAAATTTTTGTTTCAAAGCACTCAGGGAGGGAATAGGGAATGAAACTAAGCCTTTTCTCAACCAACAAATTTCAATCGTGAAAGAGTCTGTAGTGAAATTTCAACATAAATTTTGAATAAAATTCTTAAGCCGGTACGGTTAAATGGAGCCAGGCAGTTTCTCCCGATTTTTTTATGTTTATTACACTTTTTGTTTGAAGTTAATTGTAAAAAGCTACCGGTAGATGATAGATTTCTATAGATTTCTTTGGTTTAGTTGGAGTGTTTTATCGATTATAAATGTACTTTTATGGTCATGTTGAAAACAACAACATTTTTTAATGAAATGTGAAATTTGATAGTTACGTCATTGGTATCGAAAGGCCAACAATTTTATTAGCGAAAAATATTATCCCAAAATACCATCCCGAAAATAGTAATCCAAACAGCAAAAATCTCAAAACCCATAATACTAAATATATATTTACCAAAAAAAATTGCTCGAACACAAAATCTTAACAAAAATAAAATATCGACTTAAAATTCCCAAAATTTACCGAAAATGCAGATTCCGACTCATTTGGTTCTATTTTCGAAAGATTTGAAAAAATTAAATCATTAGATAATTTTTCTTAAGATATTTTTTTAAAATATAAAATATATATTACTATTATGTAGACTTATATTTCATTTTCATATTTTCATTTAATAGTCTTAAATAAATATAAAATTATATGCAAATTTTGGAATTTTTGTTTTTTGAGATTAATTGTTTCGTCGAAACAATCAAACATTTAGAAAACGGGATTTGTGATATTTTTCGAAATATTTATTTTTGGCAATTTGGAATTTGAGCAACAGCCTTCTAGTAAGTTTTTGATCTAATCAAAAAAATCATTTTGGTAATAAAATATTCAGGAAGACGATGGCATCCCATTAATTAGTTTCAACATGGCCAAAAATTCTGAATTCCACATTTGATAATAATTGGTTGAGAATTTGCTAAATTTGTTTGAGACTTCGTTCAAAATTCACGTTAAAATCAAAAACTACTTCTACATACCAAATTTATCCGAAATCAAAATTCCAGAAACAAAATTTTCATAAAAAAAACGTTAAAAATTAAAAACTCATAAACAAAATACCAAATTTCAAAACTACTATATATTCAAAAATTCCAATTCTATTTATTTTAATTTATCTACGATTAAGTGTTCAAATAATTAAATTAAATAAATAACTAATTTTTCGAAATAATGCATTAAATATTAAATTGGCGAAATAATGGAATTTCTTAGAAAATGAATAAATTTATAGGAATTTACACTATTGGAATTTTAATTTTTTTGTAAAGTGTGGTTTTGGAATTTAGGTTAGTTGGATTTATTTTTTGGAATAGCGATCGCTTCTTCCCAAAACTTCATTCAAAATCTAAGTTGGAATCCCAATCCAATTCCGCATACCAAACCTGAAAAATATTTTTTTGAGGGATAGCTAAGTTCCGTTGGTCAAGAAATGGTGAACCCCTTAATTAAAACAACGATAAAATATTTACACATAGAATTTTGCCTATTGCTGACAGAAACAGTAATTGTCGACATATTGTCTGCATTCTCTACATAGTCGACAGATGTTAAATTCAAATGCTGACGAAATCACGGCCGCATTTTCAACATTAGAATTCATCGCCCAACCGCTTGGACTATGCAACCACTTAAATTAATTCCACAACGTGAACTTAAACAAATTTTCGTTGCCTTGTCAATGTCCCTTGAATGGCGTTTTAATCGAGTTTTCTTTACTATTGCCAAATACGCAGCTGAAGTGAAATGAAATTTTGCATATGAAAATGACCCAAGTGAAAACGACAATGAAAATTTAGAAAATAGATAACTCTGTTTAATTTTACACATTTTTCACTAAGTAGTCGTGTGGAAGATACGATAAAAATAAGTTAAGTTTTTGGTATAACTCACAATAAAAATATTTTGACATGAAATTTAAAAAAGTAATAACTCAACATGAAGCTATTTTGTGTTAAAATTTTGCGAAAATCAACAAACTAATTTTTCATGGAATAATTTATCTGGTTAGTTTTGAAGACCACTGAAAGTTTCGGTTCACGTCAGCTGCATTAGCAGCATTTTCAACTTGATGTAAAAATAAAGGATTTTATTTACAAAGTTATTATTATTGAGTTTAAAATGTACAATATTATTTAAAAATGTAGCTCATGTCAGATAATTGTCAGAAATTTCACTACAGTTGTTACCTAAAGTAACATTTAACACTTTTGTTTGCAGAAGTGAAACCAACTAATCAGCTAATTGTCTATAAAATATTTACTTAAATATTCTCAATGTGTCACCTAAATAATTATTTATGTAGGTCCACCTACCAAATATGATATTTATCCACCTACATTGAAACTAATTAAAAGTCCTTTGTGGCACTTCCAAAAATTTAGATACCATTTATCAGTCAAATAAAATATTATTGCTGTTGTTTAACCAACATTCTCTCTCTAATACACTTCAATAATAATTTTACTAATGAAATAAATTGATCTATTGATTTCATATTTCTAAGAACCAAATAAAAAAAAATATCAAAAATCCGATGAAGCGAAAATAATGAGAAACCATATACTACTCGTATCTACTAATGTACACAAAAAAGCTCGCAACATTTTCCTGGTAAAACATATTACGAGCCCAAACAGATTACGATGATGATGATGATGATGATGATGATGATGATTATTTTCGTTTATCGTTCAAAATGCACTGACGATAAAAAATAACAAAAAGGAAATCGCTCTAGGCACGTTTTCCCTCCTATACAAGTATGTTCAAATCTGGAAGTGACATACTTTTAAACGCGCCGCACATAGAAAACGTTTTATATATATTAGGTTGTAACAAAACTCATATGACTTACATTTTTTTAACGTCCGCAATTTGCGTATCTGTATATAGAGTTTAGTTTGGTTTTCTTATTTTGATTTGTTTAATCCATAAATTTCTGTGCACAGTGATCAAAATAAAGCGCGCACACACACACAAACACAAAATTATATTTTCCTAATTTTATTTTTTTTTGATATATTTATATATTTTTTTTTTAATTATTTAATTTATTCTCACTCAAACCGACCACAAATTTTTCATTAATAAATTTTCACCGCATACAAACAGAAATTTCACCGCACCAAAAAAAAAAAAAAATCCGAAATATCACCGCACGCACAGTAAAAAGTATAAGAACACAACGCGAAAAACCACTTAGAAAAATCTCAAAACCTCGCGTTCGAGAGTATTAAAACCAACAAAATTATTTTAATTATTATTAATTATATTTATGTGTGGTTTGTTGTTGTACATAGGTATTCACAATATAAATAAGTAAGATGGGAAATTCCCATGAAAATTATAATTGTATAAAAAGCACACACAATTGAATTTAACTTTATTTTATGCTGTCCGTGAATTCAATTTATAATTTAATTAATTTTAAGAAAAACACTTTTCAACAACTTTTTGTTATTTAGTTTCACAAAAAAAAAAAACCCAAAAAAAATATTTTTTTCCCGACTTACACGATGAATACACACCCCGGAAAATACAAAATGAAACCTAACTTGAGGAAATTTTCTCATGAACTGAACGAATATTGTGTTCCGAACGGATAGATATGGATGAGAAAAGCAAAATGGGAAAAGTTTTATTTTTTGTTTTTCTTATTATTTTTGTCGAGGGTTAAATTTACCCTCATTTTATGGGATCAATTCTAAAAATTCAGTTTTATGTTTTATGCACAAAAAAAAGCTCTCTCAGTTTCAGTTAACAACAAAAAAAAATAATTATAAATATGCTCACCACTACATTTATAACAAAATGTTTCCGGATTTTATAAAATCATAGAGAGAACGAGAGAGTTTGACATATAATTAATGTCTGTTTGAGAATTAAATAACACATTTCCATTGTACACTGTTAAAAATCTAAAGTTTCTTTGTTGCTGTATTTTATGTTCCTAAACCGAAATCAATATTTAGAGAAAACATTTTTTGTGTGCTTTTTTCTTTTGTTTTTCAGTGATAATAATTTCCACCTGTAAAATGAGATAAACGCTTTTCTTGTGCTTATTTGTTTCGTTTTGTGACAACATCATTTTTGTTTTTCTCGTTCTCATATTTACGGGAGGTTTTATACACCGATTGAGATTTCCACAATGTGTTTTATGTTGTTATTCTTGTTGACTTGGTTTTTTTTCGCTATTTACCTATATATGCGTACCCCCCAGAAACGGGGAAATAAATAAATAAATTTCCATTTATTTTATTTTATGTATATTTGCTACTTTAGTATTTTGTTTTAGTAAAGAAAATGAAAAGTTAGAGTATTTGTTAAAAAGGAGGAAAATGTAAAAAATAAAATAACTACTTTATTTGACGTTTATTGATAGGAATGTTTTACAGTTGTAGCTCGATAATTTTCACTTAAAATTGAGTTAAAATAGCTTGAAATTGTTATAAAAAATCAGAATATCGCGTTTTCTTAACATCCTTCAATGGAAGAGTTTGGTTGAAAAGGCTATAAATAATTATCAAACAATTGGTCTATATGAGTGAAATTGATGGATATGTTACATATTTTTGATCCAACACTCATTACATAAATATAAGGCCCTGGAGAGGAATAAAAAAATATTAAAAAATTACACTGTTAAATTTGTTATCTTTTATTTATTTTCGAAAGGTAATTACAAAATTGTACACGATTCTAAATGTTGTGCCGTTGCATCTAGGAATATCTTAAGAACTGCGGATATGAGGTTTCCAACCAAAGACGAAATCAACAAAAAAGCATACGTTCAAGAATTTGTTAAGTTGAGAAAATAGTACATTGAGAAAAAATGAATATAGTGCAAGAAAATATCAAAATAAAATGTTATAAATGTTTTAGATACGGGAAAAAACAGTATCTTTTTGATATAATCTGACAAGTAGTAAAACAGTATCTTTTTGACAAAATTCCAATTGGACTTTCAACGAGTTTTCGTTCCAACTCGATACCAATATTCCAACAAGATTCTAACAGCTCGATGCCTTTTTCATAGTAGTCCGTGGTCAATTCCTCAAAATATGTCATTGTTTCGGCAATAACATCATCATTCGGGTAAAGTCTTCGGCCAACTAGCCACCTCTTGAAAGTTATGGGAACAGATAATAATCGCAGGGTGGCAAGGATTGAGTCAGCAATTCATAGCCAAATTCGGTCAATTTGGTTGCGCACAACTCTTTCGCATTTTGCCATTGGCCGGAAGCTTTACTGAAAATCTTCCTCACACACTATGGTAGCCAGTTGTTGGTGATACAAAGAAAATATTCAGTTGCCATTTTTTAATTTGGTCCAAGCATTTTGCGGATTTTTTGATAATTTGTTTAAAACCTGGCAATCCTTAATCTTAGCTGAACTTCATAATTGTAGTTCACAAATACTATTATTTTGATATGCAGTGTGTACGGATGCTGAAAGTGTTCAAATATAACAGTCGTCAGTGAATTTCGTGGGTTGTATGAAGGTTGCTTCTGGTGTTGGAAATGACAATGGTTTGAATAATTGAAACCTTTCACTGCTTATCAGAGATAGCTTTAGCTCAAAGATAACTTTTTGTTTACTCAGTCTGCCAATGCAAGACATCACTTGATATAAAATAAGTACTGATCAGGATTACGATGTCCAGGTAACATCACACCGGAAGCCATATGGTGAGTTATTTTTTCTATTTCTTCTCGCAACAGGGCTGGTTTTAGAATGTTGGTACTGACAACTTGATTGTGACCTTCCAAAAAGGCTTCGATTAAGTGCTATTAGCCGATTGCCATTTTTGAGATCGTTTAACTACTTATGAATCTGTTGGTGAACGATCTTCCTGGATGTTGAGAGTGGCATCGGCAATGGAGGTCTGGTTATTAATTAGTTTTAGCAGATACTCTTGATTAGCTTTTCCCTTCCGTATTTCTTCTTCAGAATGTTCTGCATCACACGACTGTCCATTATGCCAAATAGATCATTTGCTATGTTGCCGACAATGTTGATAGCTCCTCTATTTTTGTTGGTGTTCCCATTATGATGCATTGTCTTCTGATTTAATCTTATATCTGCTTCATTGTGATGGAGTACTTCGTTTTTTAGTTCTATATCTGATAGAATATGATATAGTTGAACGTTGATCACCCCACAGACGTCGTTGATAGTGCTGTTTATACAAAGCTGATTCAAATTTCTAACCCAAGATCGATATGCATTTAATTCTGCATAACATGTCGTAAAATTGAAGTATACAATGATTTTCCATTGAGTATTGGAGAAACGAACGCTCCCAGTGTGTTCAAAATAGAGCCCGGGTTGATGAGGGAAACTGGTCAGATTGTATGAACTAGTGGTAAACTTAGTAGAAATAACGGAGGACACCTTATGCTGGAGATTGTGTGTATAGATCTACTTGGTATTTGTCGTAGTGGTTCATGTTCCGCGACTTCGTTTGTGTCGATGGGAACAGGAGGACTTATCTTCGTAATCGGTCGTTTTAATTCTGTATCTCTACTATTTTTAACTGTTACTACCCTTGTTAAGTTATCACTGCCCGGATGTAGTTTAACAATTTGCCCTAGAGACCAACTAGTTGGAGGAAGATTCGAGGTTGATAAGTAATAGCTGGACCATTGCTTCCAAAAATCTTGTACAATCTGGTACGGCGATTAATGAGTCTCCCATCAAAAAATTACCTGGTATTAGTATCATATCACTTGGATTGGCTGACATTACTGTTAGAGGCCTAGAATTGAGGCATGCTTCGATTTTACCGGGTATGGTTGATAATTCTTCGTAGGTTAATGTACTTTGGCAAATTACTCGCTTGAAATAATGTTTCATTGACTTGACAGCTGCTTCCCAAAGCCCTCCGAAATGCGGTCCTGAAGTATACCACCAAGTGCCATGTCGTACCATCCTTGGCTAACTTGTATTGAAGTTGTGGAATTGCCTGTTTAATTGATTCGGCCATTTCTTTTATTAATATTGATCTAGCTCCAATGAAGTTAGTTCCTGAAGCTGCCACGAAGGCGATCGAAGTCTGATCGCTTACTATTTCTTAATGTATTGCCTTGGTTGAGAAGCAGACGAATACTGCAATGTATTCTTTGAAGGATTTCATGCCCCTTCCTTTTGGAACTCGAACTTGAATAGACCCTGCACAGTCTACGCCAGTGTGTGTGAAGGGGCGTGAGGGAACAATTATTTCCTTCGGTAGGTCTGACATTAGTTGTAGCTTGGTGGTAACCCCGAATCGATGACATTTTACACATTGGTTGATTATTGTACGGACTCTCTCTTTGCAGTCTGTGAACCAATATGTCCTTCACAAATAGGCCAGAGCTAACTGAGATCCTCCGTGCAACTTTCGAGAGTGTACATCAGCTATCAATAATTTGGCTAAGATATGTTTTTTTGGTAACATTATAGGATATTTTATGTTAAAACTTAATTTGCTATACCTCGATTCCTCAATGAAAGGGTTGAGACACAGAATGCTGCTTTTGTTGACACTGTTCCGAGTTTGAGTATATAGCGTTAATTTCATCTTGAAATTCTTGTTGCTGGACTATTCTGCATAGCTCTTCCTGAAGCTCCTTACCTGCTGGTATGGCACATTGTCATATGTTGTCTTCTACTCTTTTACACCCTTTGATGAAACGTCGCAATAGCGCGATATTTGTTGTGGCCAGCTCTGGTTTGATGTTTGACGCCAGTTTGGCCCACCATAAACTGTTTTGCCTTAATTCTGTTGGACTCATGCCTCAGGACAATTCCCTTGGATTTACATATCGCCATTGGCTTCCACTACCTTTTCCATTAGTTTTGTGAGTAGCACAGCACCGCATAATTCAAGTCTTGGCAAAGAACAAATAGTTTTGATTGGTGTTACCTGTTGTTTTAGCTGAAAGTAGCGTCACCTGACGTAAATGACTGCTGCATAAGCTTTCTCACAAAATCCGTGTAGACTGGTTGATGATGATGTGTGATAATTGATCCCTCTGGGTATGGTGATTTCTTCTAGTGACGGTAGAGAGTATCTGAATCTCCACCACTGCGCGGTTATAGCCGGAGGTAGTGATTGATCCCAGGCTAGTCCTGTTAACCAAAGATCTTGCATTATTAATTTAGCAACACAAAACAACCCACAGCTTGGTTGTTGTACTCGAGTCCTTCAGTACTGCATGGTGTGGTAAGTAGTAGTGCTGGCCTTCTCCAACCACTGCTTCAGATTCTTTCATATGACCTAAAGTTTCACATTCATCCAAAAACTACTTATATTTTAGTCCCAATTCTGGATTCCTTGCAAGCCGCTTTTTGACTTGCAATAAACGTGCAACTGCTGTCTTCTTTGAACAGCCTAAAGTATTTAAGGCCAGTTGCTCCATGTCAAGTGGAATCTTTACTTTGTATCTTCCATCAGTCTGACGTGTAAGTATTTTTGTATAGAATTCTTCACATCCCCTTTCGTCTTCTGTTAGTTCCCTTTCCCTTGTTACTTCTTCGATTTCCCAAAATTACTTTAGCTGCTCGTCGATCTATGTCGAGGTTGTGACTAAGGTTGGAATGACCTCCATGTTTACATCAAGAGATGCGTTTCCAGTGATTATCCAGCCTAATTTGGTCTGCTGTGCAATTGGTTCATCTGGTACACCCTTTAAAAGGTTAGCCATGATTATTTGGTCGTAGTAATCGGCTTCTAATAGTATGTCAACCGGACCGGGTTCATAAAACGTTCGATCTGCTCATATCAGGTTTTTAGTGTGATTCCAACTTGGATTGGTTTCTACTTCAGGTAGATTTCCGGTTATGTTTTTGAAAACAATGGCCTTTATTTTTAACTTAAAGTTTGATGTGAATCTTGGACTAATTGTGAATTCTGTAGTAGAAAGCGCTGTTTCGGCTATTGTTATTCCCATGCCAACAATGTTTACTTGAGTAGGAGTTCTTGATAACTTGAAGCTGCAGATGGTCAGCTTCTTCAATGATGAATGTTGCTTGGAGCCTGGAGGAATCAGCATTCGAACTAAATGTTCTCCGTTGTCAGTTATTATCCTGAACATGGCGGTTGCCAATAAAACCCCGCCTTTTAGAGTACTAACACCTGTTTGCAAGTAATGCGGAATGTATCTAAACTAAAATGCTCAAACCATAAAAATCGATTTGAATTACGAGATCAAAAATAATATCACTACTTCCCGTTTGGAAAGGGAGCTTGACTGTTACCCTAAGGCTATCATTTCATCGTAGTCGAAAATGTTTAGTTTAAGCATAATGTTTAAATTGTGAATTAATTTATTGTGAACTCAATTAAATGACAATGTGTTTTATTTTGTTTTCTCAAGATTATTTTTCACTCTTTCTCTTGCTATCATCTTTGCAAAATAAATCGCATATGAAAAAAATGTGGCGTCTATTTTCGTCTCTTTCTATTATAATATAGTTAATTCGCCAAAATTTTAGTTTAACAGTGTAACTACTAATACGCATGTTCTGCATTAAAAATTTCTTATTGAGTTTGAAATGTACACGTGATTATTTTTTGGGACAAACTTAACAACCGTAAGAGTTGATGTTTCTCAACAGAATTGAGATATGTTCAAGCATAATTGGAAAGATTTTTGCGCCGTTTTGTTGATGAAAACCGTTGATGAAACGTGGGTGCTCCACTACACACTAGAGATCAAGGAAATCAAAACAATTGGTGGGAGCTGTTGGAAGTGAACGAAGCGCCCAAAAACTCAACAATCGAAAAGAAGTTATAGCGAATATTTTTTAGGATGCGGATTGTATAATTCATATTGACTATCTGGAACATGGAAGAACAATTACTGAATTATTTTCACAATTCGAAGCTGCAGAAGAAATTTGGTATATCCAATTTTGGTATATCCAACCTTGAAGAGGTAGCTTGCTGGTCGAGGATCTTACTCAAATGAAAATATAATCGCCAAAACAATGGCCTCTTTTGAGGAACTAAGCACGGACTACCTTGAAAAAAGTATCGATCTATTAAAATCTCGTTGGAATAAAGGTATCGAGATGGAATGAAACCACGTTGAAAAATAAATTGGATTTATGTCACAAGGATATTATTTAACTACTTAGGCCAGCAACTTTTCAAACTGCCATTCCAAACAGCACGCAAGAATAATCCGCATTTGTAGTGTATATCGCCAGCTCTTTCGAACGACACTATACAAACATATGTGGAAAAGCGTTTGTTGATCATCCTTTTCATTTGTTTGTACCGTCGTTCGATAGGGCAATTACAAAGTTAATTGATCCTCTACATCACATCCCGGGAACAGTTCTGTGGCCTGGATACTATTTGTTTTATAGGATCTTACAATTTCTCGAACTGTTTGTATATTATTTGTTTACACACACCAACAAGCGCATTTTGATCATCACATGTTTTTGGTCAGGGCATTTCTTAAGCTAACTGACTAAATACGCCACATACTTGGAACAATTTTGTGAGCTGCTCTTGTTTACACACGCCATAAATTTATAGTATCGTTCAAAGCTGTGGGGAATATGGGTCAATTTTAATGAGCCTAACAATGATTTATTGAATTTTATTGAACCGTGATTTTCGAAAAAAATATTATTATTCCTTTCTACAGGATTTTAGCAATATCTGCAATTGGATTTTAGATTTACAAACGGAATGGATTGACTCAATTTATTTAATTAACTGATAAACTATAGTTGTTCAAGGTAACCGACCATTATTTGAAATAGGTAAATTAAAATTGCCGAAGATGGGAGAATTTAATCGATTTTGCGCTTTTTATAGAATTTAGAAATATTTTTTATTTTTAGGTTTTTAGGTTTTCTAGAAATGTCTAAGAATGTCCCTTGAGATATTCACGTGTACTGGGTTTCTGACATCCGATGCAAGCCGTTTAATGATGAATGTTTTACATTTCGAGTAACATTTCGAGCGATATATTAATTCGAAACTAAATTATTAAGAAACGAATACTAAAAGAAACAATTGCATACAGACTTTCGTACACGGATATGAACTAGATCATTAGAGCTTTAAAGCAAATATCCAAACCAGCGAAAGTGTAGAAAGAAATGAAGCGATAATATGTTGAAATACTAGACCAGAGTATTGTCAGTTTAAAAAACCAGTTAAGGGAGCAGGAAAGTCAAACCAGCAGCGCTGAAACGTATCAAAAAATAATCGGAGAAAATTCAACAATAAGAGATTAGAAGATAGTGTAACAAAACCACCTTCAATGAAAACTTCCAACTCAATTTACTAAATGACGGTACCAATAGTAAAAGCATATGTCAGGCTGCCACCAATACGCCTAGCTACCACAAATTACAAAATAAAACCCTGGATTAGAGTTCAAGCTTGGAAGAAAATTGAAGAACGCTTCAGCAGGAATTAAAACTCTGCAATGAGAATACGACTAAAAATCTAAATAGCTAAATAAATAAAGTAAATGGCTAGAAGCGATATCAGAAAAAACACTGAAGATATTCTTGAGTCTGCAGAGGCAATAGCATCAAATCTAAACAAACTACGTCAATGTGTGAAAAGAGTTACCGCGAAAATTTAAAAATCATACCATCACACTAACGATACTTCTAGTCCAGCCTGAACGAATCAACCAATGCTCATCCATACCAATGGAGCGGAAAATTAAAAGTGCTATCCAGAAGCCGAACAACAAAGCGACCGGAGACGCATCTAAAATTGCAGGAAATTTAACTCCACTACAAACACAAACATGAAACACTTATAGAATTTCACAGAAATGGAAAGTGTGGTTTTCGACATACAGTTTAATGTGTAGTATAATGATCATTGCTGTGCGAATATCACCAACAGTCATGAGTCAACTATAGTATATAAGGAATAAACAATCTAACGAAGTATTGGTTTTCAAATGAAGTTTCAGATGGTCGTTTGCACATGCAACGCTATACGCTTGACGCACCATTTTGCAATCTCTTTTTCTAAGTCTTGAAGGCTCTTCCCGCGTAGTTGTTGCTTCTTTTGTAGTTGTATTTTGCACAATTCTCTGAAGTGTGACTGCCCATATCTTATAGTTTCAAGTTTCTTTCTGTTACGAATTCAGGTGCAAGACACCTGAAGCTTACCTTCGGAGAGCCAAAATTAGAGCATTCCGCTTTCAACCGCATTGATATACAAAAATGCCAAATAGGATCTCGCCATCAATTGTTGGATTCTTCAAACTTCTCTTGAGCTGCCCGCACATGTTCCCGTTCAAAACGTTTTATTTAGCTGGCCATCTCCAATAGTTCGAGTGGTACGTGTTGCAAAGCGTGCTTCCACTTGCTCAATCTTATTTTCCATAGCAATTAAACAACCGTCCACTTCTTCTCCATCCTTCTTTTAAGTCCTTGCATCTGAAGCTGCATGCTGCTAGACGCAACATTCAATCTTGACAGCTTGATCTGCTCACATTTCCTTCATTTGAAGTAACACCAGTAGTGATAAAGAAAACGAAAACCGAACATATTGCTTTAGAGGAGTACACTTTTTATAATTGAAAAAAATTACAAATGATCACTGGTCATATAAAAGAGATACAGCGCCTACGGAGCGGAGACCTTCTTGTGCTGTCAAGCGAATAAAATGGATTTGTAGCGCTAATGAAAGCAACCAAGTTAGCAGAAAAGTCTTTACAAGCAGAAGAATACAAGTTTATAAATACCTACAAGGGAGTAGTATACAACCACGATCTATTGTACGTAGATACAGAGGAAATTGTTAAGGAAATGAAGAATCACAAAGCTGCTAAAGTAGAGCGCTTCAACAGAAGAAAGATGGAGGCAAGTCATTTTCATATTTGCCTATTATTTTCTTTTTATTATCTTTGCATTCTGTTTTATGGCCGAAGTACTCCCAACTCTTTTGACGTTCGCTTTTCGCTGCTAAAACTCGGGATCAAGACAGATATTTTTTATTTGTGAGCGCGGAAGAAAAAAATGACGTGATTCTGGGGGGTAATATGATGATCTTATAATCCTAAATGATGGTGGCTCAACAAGGATACCGCAAGTGTGGTCGATGAGAATTTAGGTACAGCGAGTATTATTTGATCAATACGTGTTTAGGTGGTATAAATGTTGACATAGACTGTAAGATCATTAAACGAGGTTAACCAACTCAATGGTTGGTAGAATAATGATATCCAATATTGGTATGATAGCTTTGAGTGAGCTCAATAGTAAATGAATGTAGAGTAAATTATGAAGAAAGAAAGCGAAACGAAAATTTGGAGGAGCCTTGTTCCAAAATGACACACCAGGGCCACAACTAAGGTTGTGTGGGAAAGAAGTTTAAAAGGATGAGAGGATATAGAGCGCAAGACAGAAATACAGTGGTAGATGCCAGAGAGATTTAAGATGCTTTTTTACAAATGAGGCTGGATGTTCATAGCAATTTGAGCGATATTATCGAAATTTTGTTACCTGAAATGGAAGTGAATTGATGAACAAAATGTGTAAGAAATATGAGTGGAATAAGTTCCGAGGGGTTTTAGAAGGGTGTGTAAAGAAATCCCGGTTTTCAAAATCCTGGTTTGTGAAAATCCCGGTTTTTGTAAATTCCGGTTTTCAAAATCCTGGGTTTCAAAATTCTCGTTTTGTATAAAAAAAATCCCAACTTTAATGAAATCCAGGTTTGAAAATTTTGTTTTCCAAAATAATTATTTTCATTATTTTATAAAGAAATAATGAATATTTAATGAAATAGTTGTTTATTAATCTTGCAACTACAAAATCTTGCAATTGCAAAACCTTGTATAACAAAATGTTGCAATTATTTTTCTTTTTAGTAGGTGTCACTAATAGATTCTATATATAATTCGCTCCTACGTGCGGCACGTAGTGCGACATGTTTGCTGATCTTGGCTCCTACGTCCCCCGAAGTTCGAATCTAAAGCCCCACATCGCTGTGCTCCCACACATCGAATTAATTAGTCGTGGTATAGGGGTACTCATGGCAATGTGGATGTTTATATGTTGCATGAGTTCCTTCTATCTTGTGGAAGTGACGTCTTTCTTCAACGGATACCTTCACACCTATACAGATTGAAGGTAAAGAAAGAGCCGGTATGATTGAGGAAGTAACTGAATATGAATCCATGGATGCAAGAGATGTACTACGAATATTTCAATCTATGGAGGAAATAAAAGAGAGAATTTGTTGAAAATTCTCTGTTGAAATTCTTTGTTGAAAAATCCGCCTAGGTGAAAGGCGAAGTAGATGAGTTCGTTAGTTCTCCTTTGAGCCAACCATTGATCATGCGAATTAACTTAACACGTTTTATTAAACAGATGAAAATTGCCGAAATTAGGGTTTCGAGTGCCGCGAATCAATTGCGATGGGTACTATTTTCGGTAAAATCACGCCTTCGACGGGCCTAGGTTACTTTAAAAAAACTATTCTCAAACGATTTCATAAAAATTATAAAGAGGGGATTTTCGGTCATAGAAATCGATTGCGCTGAGTCGAGATTCAGAAAAGTTCGATTAGGTGGGTCCGCTACGGTCCGCGATCCGTTTAATTTATTCTAGAGATATCGCGAAAAATAGTGAGGTCGGTTTTTCGAGGTGCAGAAAGTTACAAGGAGTTCCGATTTTTAGAAAATTATTTTTAGAGTCCTCCAATGGGACCCTCAATATGCGTTATGTTGCGTGATGTTGCATCACGTTGCACCTCGTTACTTATAGTGTTGCAACATTTTGCATCCTGGTCAGACTTGTTGCTTCATGTACCTTTATTAGTTGTTTGGCATGATGATATTGAAAATTCTTAAATGATTTTTGGAGAAATTTCTGAGAACTGGTCAACATTTTTTAAAGAGCAACAAGGAAATGGTATGGTAGATTGAAAAGGGTTTCTAAAGTTAGTTCTGGAATGTAGCCAATTACGAGTATTGCCGATCAAGGTAGATTTTTATTTGTATCCATTCCCGTCATCATTCAAACTAAGCTTTAACTATTCTAGAAGTATGATCCTGATGAAAAAGAAATTGTTCTATTTTATCAGTTTCATTCTGTACATTAAATAGCCTAAGTAATAGGCTTTCAAAATACCATAACATCTCTTGAATCAGCTCCTTATAACAAACTGCACAACTTTTCAAACACAAAAAGTTGAAGGAGTTCAGATTTTCTATTGAAAGCTGAAAAATCTACACCACCAGATAGAAGTTGATGAATCACAATTATGTCTGCAACAGATCGTCGCTTACTGAGTGGTTTTAAGTTAATAAGCTCCAATCTCCAGTATGGGGACCAAACCTGATCAGCATACTCTTCCAAAGTCCGAAAAAATCTCCTATAAATAGCCCTCGTAACATGTGCCTTCGTTTGCTATGTTAACAATAAAATCGATGTGATCTCTAAAGTTCAGTTCGACAGTGTGGCCGTATTCTTAGCACTTAACACACTGTACCGGTCCAGTTATTTTTTCTGTAGAAGATATTTTAGATCATATATATTTCATGCTTCCCTTTGTTTTTTTTTATTATCTGGTTCTAATTCCAGGCGGAATATTGGCTGTGGCACCTTTTCCCGATTTATAATATTAGTTATAGATTAAACACGGAAGTTTTTTTCAGCGAGGGCAGCTTGTATCTCGTTTGGGTTAACGAAGCTCTCAATTCCTTTTAGTTGATATAGTATAGCGTTTTCCCACTTCATCAAAATGATTTATCAAGTCCTTATGCCGCAATATTTGCCGACTGAATTTTGGTTTCTTTTATATATCCTCGTTTACCGCCGGAAAAAATTGAATGAGGAAAATTTCCAGTTGAAAGCTTCTTAATTCGTGCGGTGCATCTGACTAACTCTAAATCTTAAAATGACATTTTGCAAACCCATTTAGTTAGGCTATTTAATTTATATAATAAAACCGCTTGGAAATATGTATTGGGCTCGCAAAAAATATTGTGCAGCATCGTCACAACGGTAGTGTGCAACAAAACGCTTTAAGGCAAAAAAAAACAATTTGTGCCTTCCTAGAAAATTCCAACCGATTTATTCTCTATATAATGCCATATGATTATATATGTAAAACTACAGTGAACAGATGTTAATCTACATAAAATTTATGCCAAATGCATAATTTATGTTTATGACAAATATAAATTCATATATTCAAAAATATGTTGCAATTATTCAATTATCAATTTGTATTCCCACAATATGATTTGAGGCGCGCAATGTGCTGTAACAACATTCGTAAGTACGAACATACTACAAATATGTTTTGTTATGCGATGGTGCTGTTAGTTTTATCCAATTAAATAATAATATTATGTATACATCATTTATTGTTATATGATGTAATCTGATTACATGATGGACAGTGTGATAATGAAGCATGTTATTATGCACCGATATATGAGTATTCATTCCATAGAGATAAAAATCGATCAGATTGTTTTGACATGAAATCAATATTATTGTATTCTACTAACCACTAATAAAAGCCTATCACCCGGAAAATAGAAAATATCGTCTGTGAATATATTCGTATTTTCAACCACCCATAAATATCTCACCCGGAAAATCTAATAAAAATTATAGTTTACGTTTCCGCCATAATGTACCTGCTTGTTGATTTGGTTTCTCACATTACACACAGCATTTTTCTTTATCTTTCTATATATTCGAACGCTGTATCTACCACAAAATAACAGTGCTTCTTAAAGTATTTCAAATAGATGCCATTCTCGGGGCGCACGGTAATTTCGAATGGCTAATTCTGCGGTTATTTTCTCACGTGTATAAAGTCCTCGTGGAGGTAGATGGGAAACCATATTTTCCGAAGAGCCTATACACAACCATATAGATCCACGGCTTCAAGGTTAAGAATCACGGCTTGAATATAGTCTTCTTCGAAAACAAAACTTTAATTTATTATGGAAAAACCGGTAAGGAAAAACTGAAAAACAAAATTAGGGGGTAAAACTACTTTACAATATAAAAACAACGAAAACGAATAAAACGTTCTGGGAAATTACGTACGGTAGCAAAACTTTTTCTTGAACATATATAGGCTTTTGTTTTTTGTAACAATTCTCAACGGTTTTTGTTGCTTAGGTTGAAGATTGCTTTTTATGTTCTAATGGAGGTTAATTCTCGTATAATTCACAAGTTTTATATTTAGCTTGGTACTATGTGTAAATGCGAGTATATGTAGCAACAAATAACAAGAATTTATACTTGAAATAAGTTCTATACGGTTTATTATGTTCAATTTGTCTTAGATGATTTTGTTTTTTAATGTTCGACCTTAATGCTTTAAAGCTTTTATGCGCGAACATAACTTTTTATTTTAATGCTTCAACTGTACTCTACACATTGTGCAACCCTTTCATCGTCTTTCATAATATTAGAGTACAAACGTTAATTACAGAATGTAAACATTTCATATACAGATCAAATGTCAGCCACACACACACGCATCCAGGATATTGTAGCGCGAGTATTGTCAAATTTCACACTTTTAATACGAGTAAGGGGCATATAGAGGCACAGCACAGTAAACTGGTTAATATGGATTTAAAGGTTAATATTATAAATAAATAAACCGCTCGTCGATATATGATTTTGAAGAACTCAAAGTTCACCTGCAGTTCAATGGAGTGGAGAATAATTTGAGAATTTAAGTATAGCTTTGTTGTTTTTGACCTATCGATTTCAAATAGATAGTGGTGAGGTATTTCGCATGCGACCCTCCTTTAATAAATTCCTTCTAACTTACACAAAATTCCAATGTGGTGCATCATTTTAAGAGCTCGCGTCGATTATTGACCAAATTGTTATTGTGCTTTTGCTACCCCACGAAGCATATAAAAGTTATTTAATTTTAATATTTGATTTGTCAACCAAAATTTATTATATACATTTGTATATTTAATTTGGAGTTTATATACAAATATTTCTTGTTTGGTGGGGTAAAACTTCCCAAATGAATGTTCCAAGTAGGTTTTGAACAGCACCGCAACATGTCCCAACTAACAAATTAGCTCGATCATAGGTAGATTTTTACTTAAAAATAGCCTTTAAGGATGAGAAACACTAACCAAATAGGTGTAAAGTTACATCGGATCGACGTCGAATAAACATAATTGGAGAATTTTTCGACGTCGATTATACCTTTCGGCGTCGATTATACGTAAAATTATACCTAAACAGTGCTATTTATGTCAATTATCGTTTCCCATTCTACCTACTTTTGGTTGGTCCTACGTCTACGGTTGGTCCTCCTCGACGGAAAATATACGTTGTTTTCTTTTAATTGTCTACCTAAATCAGCCATTTTTGTTTCAATGTATGCGTAATACTTCGTATAAATGAGTAAATTATTATTTTCGTATTTGAGATATATATAGCTTCATTGCCTATAATTTAACAGAAACCCTTTCATACTCACTTCAAATAACTGAGAAACTTCTCATTTAACTAACAGATAAACACGGTTCCATAGACAAATCTAGGGGCCCCGGGTGTTTTAGTAAACAAAATTAGTGAAAACGTCACTTTACGTATCGTATGGTTCTTCCGAGCATTTTTCCTAGTGGTAGAAAAACCGCTGCCAAATACTAAGCGCACTTTTGAGTTGTTCTGGATCAAAACTAACAGATAAACACCGTTCCATAGACAAATCTAGGGGCCCCGGGTGTTTGAGTAAACAAAATTAATGAAAAGGTCACTTTACGAATCGTATAGTTTTTCCGAGCATTTTTCCTAGTGGTAGAAATACCGCTGCCAAATACTAATCGCACTTTTGAGTTGTTCTGGATCAAAACTAACAGATAAACACCGTTCCATAGACAAATCTAGGGGCCCCGGGTGTTTTAGTAAACAAAATTAATGAAAAGGTCACTTTACGTATCGTATAGTTTTTCCGAGCATTTTTCCTAGTGGTAGAAATACCGCTGCCAAATACTAAGCGCACTTTTGAGTTGTTCTGGATCAAAACTAACAGATAAACACCGTTCCATAGACAAATCTAGGGGCCCCGGGTGTTTTAGTAAACAAAATTAGTGAAAAGGTCACTTTACGTACGTATCGTATGGTTTTTCCGAGCATTTTTCCTAGTAGTAGGAATACCGCTGCCAAATACTAAGCGCACTTTTGAGTTGTTCTGGATCAAAACTAACAGATAAACACCGTTCCATAGACAAATCTAGGGGCCCCGGGTGTTTTAGTAAACAAAATTAGTGAAAAGGTCAATTTACGTATCGTATAGTTTTTCCGAGCATTTTTCCTAGTGGTAGAAATACCGCTGCCAAATACTAAGCGCACTTTTGAGTTGTTCTGGATCAAAACTAACAGATAAACACCGTTCCATAGACAAATCTAGGGGCCCCGGGTGTTTTAGTAAACAAAATTAGTGAAAAGGTCAATTTACGTATCGTATAGTTTTTCCGAGCATTTTTCCTAGTGGTAGAAAAACCGCTGCCAAATACTAAGCGCACTTTTGAGTTGTTCTTGATCAAAACTAACAGATAACCACCTCGGAAAAACTATACGATACGTAAATTGACCTCTTCACTAATTTTGTTTAAAAAAAACACCCAGGGCCCCTAGATTTTTCTATGGAACGGTATTTATCCGTTAGTTTTGATCCAGAACATCTTAAAAGTGCGCACAAATTGAAAAAATAGAATAAACCCACTTAGAGTCCAGCCCGCAATACAAAACGTACATATTAATATTATTTTGGCTTGCAACGAGGAGATAAACTAGGTGTCCTTCTGAAAAGTGACCAAAAGGTTCTCTTTCGCAGCTAGGAATCTGTAACTGACGTTTATTTTTATTTTATTTCTTTTTTTTTGACGTTTATGAATAAAATGTGTTTGTTTTAATTTTTAGTGTTGTACAACTTCATATTGTGGTATATGTCTTTGCATGCAAAAATTTCGAATGGTAAGAGTAAATTTCAAGTAATGGTTCGGAATTCTTTACATCAACGATTACGTAACACAAATTATGAATGTTTCTGATAACTGATGAACCAATTCCATAAAGTTCAATAAACCTTTGTAAATAATCATTTAGTAGTTCTTCGGCTAGTTGAATGCATGTTAAATATTCATGGTAATTAACATAGGATTGTTCCAGCACATGCGACAACGTCAGAAAATGACTATGAGTTTCTTTAGGAAGAATATCTTTTAGAACTATGGGGCCAAGGTAACGGCAATATTTCATAAGCATTGATAATTATGCAAATCGAGACCGATTCGTTAATATTAGCTAATACTGTTTCAATATTAGATTTATGCCATAATACCAATATTGTCCGCTTCCTTTATCGATAATGTCAACTTTTTAATAGGGGTCGGCTACTGCTCAGAAGGTATGGATTTCCATGATCTTTTAATATTTTTAGTAAATCCCAATGCATTAACTTTTGTTGTAGATGATTTTTTTCGGAAAAGCACTCCTCTTCCAATTTACTATAAACATCTTCGTCAAAAAAATGGTCAATTTCATCCTTAAAAAAATATTTTCTGTGTCACTGTGATGATAAATTGCTGATTCTGAATCTGAAGGTCTTTCAACTGAGGATGAAATTATCGAAAAATTTGAAGATGATAATTAATCCGTAGCAATTTTTACTGAGCCGTTTTTTCCTGCGTTGCTTGTTCTGTGAGTGCTCCGATTGATGATGCGGTAGCCAAATTTGCAGATGATGAATAATTTAAAGGCCGAGAGGAACCAAACATAATAACATTGTTTTATATCTATTTTTATAACACTTCACTTTTCTAAAATAACTGGAAGTATGACGATAGGGTGTTTTATTCGTCTTGGATTTATTAATTTTTTTAACTGTTAACTTCGAAAACACGAGTTTTACTAAATAATTATCAAAAGAAAATTTTACGACAAAATGTAATAACATTTAAATGTCTTAGTTTGGTAAATATTTGCTTATTTTAGACTTTAAAGAAAAATGTTGGGAGACCTTTTAAGAAATTCGAATTTCAATACAAATTTTCAGGTGATTTACGTCTTATAGTCAATCAGCAAAATTAAATTTCTACCGTAATATTTATTTTAAGACATTTTAACCTTAAGGTGGAAAAATGGGAAAAATATAGGAAAAGATTTTTATTTTTCGATTTTAAAGGATAATCGTTTTCAAGGTTGAAAACTGGTGAAATATAATTAACGAAATCTCTTAAAATTTGTGATACTTTCGACTTAAAAGTTATTGTAACTTTAAAGTTGACAATAGGTGGAGAATTTCTTGGAATGGGTACAACGGCAGAATGTCGAAGGACCGAATGTCGAAAGGCCGATTTTTTTTTGTTTTTTGATATATAATTTTTTAAATTTGTTACTTTACGGAATATTTTGTATTTTTTTTTTTATTAAACATAAATGAATTTTTGATGTATTTTACTGTTTTTCATTATTGGATATTCATGAAATTCTACGTATCCAGTCAGTGATACATTTTAGCGAAGGAAAATTTTAGAGTTGGGGTCGTTTGCTTGACTTTCAAAATCCCGAAATCAAAATGCCGACATTAAAAAATGCAATAATTGTAGAGGCTAACGGCTTCCGGCACTGCGTGCCGCACGTAGGAGCGGATTTTATAGAATCTATTAATGACACCTACTCTAATAGGTACATAGGTATAAAAATATTGAATATTAAATTTTGTTTTTTTTTTTATCTATAAAAAAACAAAATTTAATTTACATTCTTAAAGTTAGCCGAAAGTTGCCAGCCGAAAGATAATGCAGATAGTGTCTTGACTATTTTTAAACTCGCTTTATACTCTCGCTCCTATCGATTTTTAAATTCCTATAAACTGAAATAATTTCTCCTTCACCCGAATGATGTAACCCGATCCTAAATTCTCCTAAATTCCAGTTCTTCGAGTTCATGACTGATTTTTACTGTATTCAAGACACTATCTGCATTATATTTCGGCTGGAAGCTTTCGGCTAACTTTAACAGTATATTTAATATTTAAAAAAAAAAATCCCGACTTTTGTCACAATTTTTAAAGTTTCAGAAAAATTGGAATTTGGAAAATCGGGATTTTGAAAGTCGGAATTTTAAAAGTCGAAAATCGAACAAAACGTTCTGCCGATAGTTTTCGGCTTTGCATATCTCGATTGGATAAATGGGGAGGATAAATGGTGTGGAAACTTATAGAAAGGATCCCCTTACTCTAAGGAACGGACCTTTCGGATTAGAGCATGCCACTAATTTCGTATAATCCATTAATTAAACTCATTGCCATGAAAAAATTTATTTTACAATAAATAATTATACCAAGGCCTCTATACCCTGAGATCCAACCTCTACAGAAATATCATAAGGTTGGTGCTGGAGATAAAACTTATACATGGTAAAAACTTCATGACGATATGATGAGCAGACGAAACGCCCATTCAGAAAAAACGAATACAAGGGTAAAAATTGTTTGGGAGCAGTACCCAGGCCACCGACCCCTTCAAAAACATTACGGAAACCTGTGAAACCTTGTACCTTTTTTGTTACCTAGGTTGCAGAAAAATGAAAGCCAGGGCGAAATGGCAGAACACAATGCATATAAATAAAATAACATCAATAACTTGCCCTAACGATGATGTACATGTTGATTACACCATCAGAGAAGGCTAAATAAATTGCCTTTCGTACTAATTAATCTCCTTGTACTACAGCCCAACTCGGTAAAATACATAGTTACTAAAAAATTTAGATGCTTAACTATGATGGAACGTGTCTTTTGAACGAGCTGAATTACATATATTCAGCTATAGGTCCGTAATAGACCACACAACCTGCACTTCTGAGGATTTATACTATTACATTAAAAACCCGTTCCGAGTAGAACGAGTAGAAAGATAAGCGAAAAATCAAAGTTATCGCAAATGACGTTACAATTAACTTCTAGTTCTACAAATAATAATTATTCGAAATATTCTGTTTTAGTGGTGTGGTGAAGGAACTGAGTCAAGTTGATTCAGCATCTTCTCTCCAACTTTATTTATTTAAATTCCTACCCAACTGAACAAGTTATAAATTTTTTAGACAAGAAATTCTTTTTTAATTAATATCTATACCGTTAGTAATTGTGGATAGGTAAATTCACACGACAAATAATTCAAATGATAAAAAAATATTTACTTAGTAATCTAAAAGTATAAATAAAATTCGCTTACCATTGTTGAGTCGGGGCCTTGAAGTTTCATCCGAGAAACTAAAACATTAAAAGTTTTTGAAAGAGGCAAAATGTTTATTCACTTGATTGGCCTCATGAATAAATTTTCTTTGTTCACTATAATGCACATAAACCATTTTTTAATAACATTTTAATAAATATAACATAAAAATCAAAAGTGTACAGTTAAAATAAACCACTGAGCATTCACAAATAGTTGCACTAAAAAAATACATACACACATCTTAGTAATTTCACGAACTTACGGTACAAGTGGTTTATACCTCAGCTCAGCACATTCTAATATTTGATGAAAAAAACAGTCACAAACTAATTAAAATTATAAATCTTGTAAAACATAGCGGAGAAAATTACGGTAACGCAAACAGCTGATCGACTTTGTTCATCAAATAATCTATTACAAATTTTGTTTTCATAAATATTTAACACTGTCGCTGTCCAAGCGCTATATAGCAGAAATTTTAACGCTGAGTTTTCTAAATAAAGGCTGCTCGATTTTGCAAATGCACATTATTTAAATAATAAATTTAATAATTAATAATTTATAACTGATTTTTAAATAATTCGACAGCTAGAAATCGTTTGGATTTAATTAATTCGATAATATCGCAGTCTCCAAGGAGATGTTGATTGTCGTAATTCATCCGAATCTGATATTCGTTGTTCACAACCTTAGGTGGAGATTTCGTTTCTTTCCTGAGGGTTGTTTGAAAATTTTCCGACTTAAGAAAAATACAAGATACAGTTCAAATTTAGTTTTATTTTCCTACATAGTCTTGTTGTAAGTCTATACACTTCTCCTAACGATGCTCCTATCTCTTCAACCCGTCCAAATACTACTCGGCGTCTTTCTCAACAAAAAACCGCTTGGGGCTATATCTAGTAAGTAGGGAGAGTGGTCAAGCTGTCCAAACCGTAATTCGTGGATTTTCGCTATGGCAACCGCTAAGGTGTGAGATGGCGCATTGTCTTGGTGGAGCAAGATTTCTTTTCTGCAAATGTTAACGGTATTTTGAAATATCTGCTTATCAAGTAATGACGCCTAGTACGCTCCTGTAAAGGCTTTCCCTTTTTGTAGATATTTGAAAGATAACAACATGACTGACAGAGACAACAGTCGCCATCACTTTCCCAGCCGAATGAAAAGCCTTTCCCTTGTTTTGGCCGATTCCTCCTATAGGCATTCCACTGTTTCGACTGCATTTTTGTTTTTTAATGGTAATGGTATATTCCAGTACCATCATCCGTGATTAGCCGACTCCAAAACTCTGATATATTGCGCCTAAACTGCGCCAACAAGGCGAAGGAAATGTTTATTGGAACACGTTTGTGATCCACAGTGGGCAAACGCGGCAGCCAAAGTGCAGGTAGCTTCCTTGTGTCTAAATTTTGATTAAATATGTAAAAAAAACTTTCTTTAGATATATTGATTGCCTCATCTATCCCTCTAACTTTAATTTGACAGTTGTCTCGCATCATTAGGTGAACTTGAGCGATGTTATCGTCCTGAAGTCCTGACCCATTTTTTTTTGACGAGTGCTGGCTTCTTCTTGTTGAGGCCGGAAACTTTTCAAACAACACTCATACTTTCTCTACCATCATACTCTGTCTACTGTGGGAGCAATAACTCGAATTCGGGCAACTTCGTCGTTTCGCGTTAGTAGATTTTGCAAGTAGAGTTTCTAAATTTAGATAGGATACCATGGCTGTGGAACTTGTATGGGAGTACTTTATAAGATTTCTGGCACTGGCTAGGCAGTTTCTTCAGTTTTCGTTTACTGCCTAGATGCTAATGTTTTCATTACAGGGCCTTATATATTCGCGCCTCTTTTGTCGGAGGAATTTGGTTTTGGCTTTTTTTTGCAGGGATTTTCTGTTTGAGAGCTCATAGTGTTACTATCCAACCATTTTTAAGGCGGCTCTCGTTTGGTCCAGTCAACTCAACGAAACTGATGGACAAATCAAACCGTTCTCTTTATGGATTTCTTCCAATTGTAGTTTCCGTTGCAGCAGTTATGGCTAACTGGATAGTAGCAGTGGGTCTGCATGGGACGGCCTTAGGTTTTCTCCTCTATGCGGCAAGGCAATTCCCTTGAGAGCAAAGAGTTTTCCTAAGATCTTACAGCGATCCTGATTTTGTAAGAAAGTGCAAACAATAAATAACTGCGTCCAGGTTCTTAAGGAAGTCCAGTGGGTGTCCCTCCAAATGGATATACTTACTTTTTAATCTGTGTCTAGATAAATTAAAGCTGATTTGAGGGCTCGAGACGATACAATACAATGAAACTCGGGAATTTCAATCGTCCTATTAGGAATTCGAGCAATGGTGATCTTTAGTGCTCACCAGCTGAAATATTTTATGGACAAACCATCAAGCTACTCAGTAAATACTGTATCAAAAATTATCTTTCTCCTTTACCATCAACCAACACAGTCGGTATAGAAGGGAGGAATTGTAACCCCATTCAAATTATGGATGAAAATTTGAAAATTTTACTTAACGAAATAAATTTGGCCTTAACGGTGGACACGTGGAATAATCACGCTAAACAAAAGTGTGGCCAAATTTATGGAGGCTCTATGAGTGCTAATACTAAGGCAATGTTTTTGAAGGCTCTAGTACAAACCGTTGAATATAAAACAATAAACTAAAATTTTAATAGCATTATTAATTGTTTGGAAAATTAATTTTCCTATATATTATTCAATCAAAGTTTGAAAATTCTTAAAAATTGACCGGTTAAAGCGTGCGAGTGCAGTTTTCATGTGAAGAGTTTTAACAAACTCCCCACAAGAAAAGTGACCTAAAATTTTTCCCGTAAACACGTAAACAAGTGATTTTGTCTACGCGGGTTTGTCTACATGATTTTTTCTACGTGGTATCTACGTCGTTTTGTCTACATGGTTTTGTCTACGCGGATTTGTCTACGCGAATTTGTCTACGCGGATTTGTCTACGCAAATTTGCCTACGCGGATTTGTTTACGTGGTTTTGTATACGTGGATTTATCTATTGTCTACATGGGTTTGTCTCTCTGGTTTTGTCTACATGGATTTGTAAATGTGGTTTTGTTTACGTGGTTTTGTCTACATGGTTTTGTCTACGCGGATTTGTCTACACGAATTTGCCTACTTGGTCTATGTGGTTTTGTCTACGTGGTTGTGTTTACGTGGTTCTTTACTACGCGAATTTGTCTACGCGGATTTGTGTACGTGGTCTATGTGGTTTTGTCTATGCAAATTTGTCTACATGGTTTTGCCTTTGCGGATTTGTCTACATAGTTTTGTCTACGTAGATTTCTCTACGCGGTCTTTCTGCGTGGATTTGTCTACGTGGTTTTGTCTACGAAGATTTGTCTACGTGGTTTTGTCTACATGGTTTTGTCTACGCGGATTTGTCTACGTGGTTTTGTCTACGTGGTTTTGTCTACGCGGATTTGTCTATGATTTTGTTTACGTGATTTTGTCTATTCGGATTTTCTACGTGGTTTTGTCTACGCAGTTTTATCTAAGTGGATTTTTCTACGTGGTTTTGTCTACATGGTTTTGTATACGTGGTTTTATCTATTTGGGTTTGTCTTCATAGTTTTTTCTACATGTTTTTGTTTTCATGGTTTTGTTTACGAGGTTTTGTCTACGTGTCTTTGTCCACATGGGTGGTTTTTTCCATATGGTTTTGTCTACGTGATTTTGTATGCTTTGTTTTGACTTTGTGTTTTAGTCCACATGATTTAATTGATTTTGTCTACATGGCTTTGTCTACATGGTTTTGTCTACGCGGATTTACCTACGTGGTTTTGTCCACGCAATTTTGTCTACGCGGATTGGTCTACGTGGTTTTGTCTACGTGGATTTGTCTACATCGTTTTTTCTACGCGGATTTATCTACATAGTTTTGTATACGTGGTCAATGTGGTTTTGTCTATGTGGTTGCGGATTTGTCTACGCGGTTTTGTCTACGTGGTTTTGTCTAGATGGTTTTGTCTACGTGGTTTTGTCTACGCGATTTTGTCTTTGTGGTTTTGTCTATGCGGATTGGTCTAAGTGGTGTTGTTTACGTGGTTTTGTCTACGCGGTTTCATCTACGTGGTTTTGTCTACGTGGTTTTTTCTACATAGTTTTTTCTATCTGGTTTTGAATACAGGTTTTGAACAATTGGTTTTTTCTACAATACGTGTCTTTGTCTACTCGGATTTGTCTACGCATTTTTTTATACAATGTTTTGACTATGTGGTTTTGTCTACAAGATTTTGTTTAAGTGGTTTTGTCTACGTGTCTTTGTCTTCGCGGATTTGTCTACGTAGTTTTGTCTACGTTGTTTTGTCTATTTGGTTCTGTCTATGTGGTTTTGTCTACATGGTTTTGTTTACGTGATTTTGTCTACATGGTTTTTAATACGTGGTTTTGTTTACGTGGTTTTGTTAACTTGGTCTTGTCTGTTCGTATGTTTTTTAAATTACTGTTTCGAGTTCCTTTTGTTTCCGGTCATGCTCCTCTTCCTCTTCCTATTGATCCAACCATTCGATAGCTTCCTTACATTGAGTCAAAATCTTTTCGTTCATCTTTTAATCAGTTAGGTTAGGTTAGGTTAGGTTAGAGTGGCTGCTAACGCACACTTAGGCCAATTAATGGTCCATTGTGATACCACAAGGTCCAATCTCTCCTTACTCCCGCTGAAACCATCGGAGCTACTTATGTAGCGTAAAATATCTCGCACAGCACAGTCCACGAGTTCACAAAAGCTGTCCATATCGTACACACCCAAGTACTTATGTCTTTTGCATGCCAGTGCCGGACACGAGCATAGGAACTGATCTAAAGTCTCTTCCTCCTCTTCGTCCGTACGACTTCTACAAAAGTCATTCGTCTGTAGACCCAACCTTCTCGCATGTTCCCCAAAAAAGCAGTGTCCTCTCAGTATCCCTACGACCAGTCCTAACTGTCGTTTTCCCAGGGATACTAGTGCCTTGGAGCGCAGCAGGTCCAGTTTTGGCCAAACCAGTTTTGCTACCCTGCACGTGAGAGTGTTGTCCACCTCTCATCTGCCAAGGCAATTGCTTTATTATCTGAGCGTCAATTTGAGCGGTGCTATAGGCCTCCCCAGAACTGCCTTTTCCGGCTGCATCTGGAGAGGCGTACCATACCTAGCTAGTTCGTCTGCCCTGCAGTTTCCCGTGACGTCCGAGTGCCCAGAGACCCAGATTATCTGGATACTGAAATACTCGCTCATCTCACTAAGAGATGATCGGCAATCCAGCGCCACCCGTGACTTCAGAGAAACCGCCTCTAGTGACCTGAGTGCCGCTTGACTGTCCACATAAATCGCGATATCCCTCCCGGGTACCATGTTATGCTTCAACCAGGTCTCGACTTCCCCTATCGCCACCACTTCAGCCTGGTACACGCTGCAGTAGTCAGGGAGACGAACAGAAATATTAACATTAAGCTTCTCACATAAGACTTCGGCTCCTACTTTGCCGTCTAGCTTAGAGCCGTCCGTGAAAAATTTCAGTGCCTCGTTTTCCAGTATTGATCCGTTCCTCCAGGATTCCCTCGAAGGACAGATGATCCGGTAACCTTTATCGAAGCACAATGTTGGTTTAATATAATCTTAATTCACCAGTTCTTCCCTTAGCGATCTAACTATCGTAGAGTGGTGTCCCGCCTGAAGACACTTCCACTGAGAGACAGCTGAGAACCTCGTAGCCACCTTGGCTGTCATCTGTTTACCAAAAAATTCGATTGAAATAAGGTGGAACACATAACCTCTAAAGCGCGTGTAGGTGTTGTCCTAAGCGCCACGCTAATAAGCATACAGGCCGTTCTTTGCACTTTTGAATCAGTTGCTATTGCTTTCATTTTGAAACAGTAACGTTCAAGTGCATTTTTGGTTGAGATAGTTTTAAGTTTTTTTTCATGTTCAATACTTCTGAGTATCGTTGATCATACGCACGATATCTTTTTTGCTAAGCAAGTGTTGGTCATTGGTGATTGCAATATGGTTTGTGTTTTTAGAAGATTTTTCCAGAAGTCACTATCAAGTTACAGTCTTCATTAATTTTGAATGTTACACCAACGTAAATGTTACCAATGATTACACCTTTTGGTTTTGATGCGAGTCGAGAAAGCGTACATCTTCCAAGGAAATGATTGTCAATTGCCAAAAGTCGTTCACCTTCGAAGATTCTGATCAGTATAATAGTCTGGTTACATTCAGCAGTTCTGAAGGTTTTACTTTGTTTTAAAGGAATACTTGCGTTATCCAACTCAATACCCCTAAACAAAGGTGTGACATCGAGTAGAAGGAAATCTAGCATTGGGTCGGCTTGGCTGACATGTAAAATTATTGCAAGGTTCTCTGGGTTAATCGTTTTGTTAAATTCCTTTCCATTGAAAAATTCTTGTAAATAACTTTGAATTTTTGGAGTACGGATCGAGCCGCCAACTAATACAATATCGTCGATACTAAACTTGTCAAGCTTAGCATCGCATATTGCTTGCTTAATAGGCTCCAGAGTCAGACGGAACAAATCGGCACTCAGTTCATTAAAGCGAGCGCTCGTAATTGAAGAGAAAAAATCAATACCACTGTAAAGCGTGGCCTGTGTGGATGTTCTCAATGTTCTCTTATAGTTCGTTCTCATGCTGTCCGTAACCGAGTTAACGTGCGCTTCTTTAAAGTTAAATCATTTTTATATTTACGTTTAAATTCTTGAGCTAAGTGATCTACAACGCGATCTTCGAATACTTTTCCACCCAAATGTGTATTTCCCGCGGTAGATTTGACTTCCATTATACCATCATCGATAAACAAAAGTACATCAAAAGTGACACCACCTAAATCAAAGTTGGGAACGGTACGTTTGCCTAATGTATGTTTGTTTAAGCCGTATGCAATTGCAGAGGCATAGTGGGATCGTTTATGATACGTAGAACATTTAACCTGGAAATTGTTCCAGCATCTTGTATAGTCTGTCTTTGGGCATTGTTGAAATAAGCAGGCATTGTGGTTACAGCATTCGCTACCGCTTTGCCTAAAAAAGCTTCGGCGGTGACTTTCATTTTAGGCAAAACCATTGAGCAAATCTCTTCGGGGGAAAATTGTTTCTGCTCGCCTTTAAAATGTCGATAGAATCGATTCTTTTATTTCCATAAACAGACACGATCTAAAATTGCCAATGTTTCATTTGGGCTTTAACAACTGGGAAAAATTCAGGTCGATTTCAATGTTGGTTGTCCGGGAAAACTTGACTGAATATATCGCACACACAAAGTTTGAAAATTTCTAAATATTGACCGTTTTAAGTGTCATGGTTGTCATGAATGTTGATTGACGTTCTCCGCTTTCTCCTACGAATGGTTGCCGCTGGCACATATATACGAGAGTGGTTCCGGTTTATCAAATTCAACAGTTTCGCGAACAAAATTTATCAAACCAAAACTAGATAAAAATGCCTAATTGCTTTAAGATATTACCTAAATTTAGTATTTCGTACGTTGCCAATTATAGCAATCAATGCTCATGAGGCCTGAGGAAAATATTTTTATTTTGTTAATTTCCCAAATCGATATACAGAAAATAGAAAAATTCCTTTAAGACACTTTAAAATTAATTAATTACTTAATTGAACGTGAACGGTATACGAGTACAGTGAAAGTGAAACTTATCATTTGCTCGAGATAAATTAAAACGAAGAAAAAGTTTTGTTGTTTCGTATGTATGTCTGTGTATATCCATTAAATGAGAAAATTTTGTAAAATATTCTAGAAGAATAAAAGTTTCCGTTAAAAAAAAAGTTAAAAGTAATAATTGTGCTTTAGATTTTTTTTTTTACTCGTGTGTCGTATTTTGGAAGATAACGAAAATAAAATTGTTGAACTTGTTATGATCCAGCTTTTTGTGTGCTTTATGAGCAGTTTCAACTTTTAGTCCTTATTATTATTGCCTTTTGTAAACATTCTTATGTACGAGTACGTAGCAGTACTCACTAATCCTTTTTTTCTTATTTGATTGTTTGTCTTAAATATTAACGGTAGGTGTACGAGTATTTAGGAATTTTAGGATTTTTCTGTTTTGTACCAAAGAAAATAAAAAAATTTTGAAATATTTATTTTTTAATTAAATTTTCTAATTTTGTTGTTGTTTTTGTTGTTTAGTTCATTATTTTGTATATTTACTGGTTTTTTGTTGTGTCTTTTTTCCATATATACCTTGATGTTGTGCACAGCAAAATTAACTGTAACATTGTTTGGTGCCTTATCCAGTTAGGTCTTATCAGGAAGTGAAACAGTTATTTTGTAAAAAGAATTTAGTCGTATAAATTTTGATTTGGTAACAAAGATAATATGTAGGTCTTATTAGAATAATCTGAACGTTTCAGGTCCTCCAAATATGAACGATTAGACAGCTTACGTTTATGCTGGAGCTACGTCTAAATATTTCAATATTTTTGTTTATTAATAGATTCCTCACGAATGAGGTCGATTAATGAGAACAAGCACTTGTATTGTGTTGTAATTTGGCTTTATTTTTACCTTATACATCTTATTTATATAAAAAAATGTCTGCTGTTGTTTACTGCATTTGGGTCGGGTGTCCGAAAATATGAGATTTTATTTTTCTGATCATAAACCGAGAACTGCTGGTAGACAAGCACGTCTACACCGGCTGGGGATGTTTTTAGTCACATTTCATGTTGTTGAATTGATGTCTCGATAGTCGTAATTTCTAATGAGGTTATTGCTGAAGTATATGTCATTCTTGTCAGGTGGCCTTTCTTTATCAACTCACTTAGATTAAATTATGACATAAATGAAATTTCCGATCTCCTGCTTGATATCCTATAATACAGCCTGACGAATATTGTTGTTGTTTCAATTGCCTTCCTGCTGTCATCTTCACATATGACGTTACACATGGTTCTGGATTTTACCGCAAAGTGATGTCTATTTTGCTGGTTTGATGGCCTGTTTGGATGTCACCAGTTTCGTTGAGTAGTTGCACTTCACAAGTATTATAATCATATAACGGATGATGCCGCCTCGATGGCAAAGTGGTCAGCATGCTTGCTGCAGCAACCGGAGGTCCCAGGTTCAATTCTCGGTGGTGACAAGGAAAAAATGTCATGGCTGGCTTAGGATCAATGAATTAATCACTCATTATCCAAAACGAAAATATGATTATGAAGCCTCATTTGAGGCTGCAAATCCCTTGATGGGATAAAGTGCCAGAAAGAGAGAGAGAGGTTGATGAATATTACAGAGGTAGTCTCCGGGGATCGAGTATCATCCGCTAGCAAGCAAGCAATTTGCTAGCGAAAATCCTCACTACTTAGTCTATTTTACAAAGGAAATTTAAATTTCAAATTATATTTTCAATACGCTTTTTGTTTTTTTTGTGCTACTGCACAGTAGAACAACACAAAATTTGCTGTTTAATTTTTGAAGCCGTAAATTTTACTGTAATATAATTACCCCTGCATCTCCAAACGTACGGGTAAAAATTGGAAAAATCTGTGTCATTGCTTCGAAATCTAGGAAATGGGAGTCCTATATTCTGGAAATGGTTCACTCTTCACCTCACGAAGTATTCTTATGGCATTATTGCAAATTAACAACAAACCTTTCATAATCATCGGACCTCTGGATAACCGGTTTTAATCATTTTAAGTTCGTTAAATAATTTTAATTTTCATCTTTTACCGATTTCAAGCTTTAACCGTAACATACACCAGCTGCGCAACTCAATTTTCGCGTTTTTTTGCAAAATGAAAAATGGAAAATTTCAATAAAAATATAAAAAATGGTTTATTCAAAGTATTTTCCTTCGCTACGACGCGTCTTTGGACATTTGCACTTCTTCGAGATTGGCCATGTGTAGCTATGCGCCATCGAATGGAACAAGTGATAATCCGAGGGGGCCAGGTCTGGCGAATAAGGCGGGTGGGATAGCGGATCCCATCTCAGCGTTTTGATGGTTTCCTGGTTTCCGTCGACGTTGATGCCTCGCCAGGGGAAAGCCACGACTTTTCTTAAAAAAATCCACTTTATCTCCCGTAGCAATTCGATGCAGGAAACTCTTTCTTTCATGTCGTGAAAGCAAAATTTCGCAAGTGGATCTTCGATTTACCATCATCGCTTTGAGAAAACCATGCTGATTGTCAAAAAATAGTTAACAACTATAACCGAACTATTAAAGAACTTTTCCAAATAGATGGAAAAATTCTAAGCGAAAGCGACTGTTGTAAAAGTGCCGTTAGCGGCTGAGCAAGAATATCACTGCAGTTTTTTAAGACGTTGGATGGTAGACCGTCAGGACCGGATAAAAAATCGTCTTTAAGTTTGGAAATCTTTTGTACCACGGATTCATAATCGATTTGAATGGAAATTAAGGTTGTTTGAATATATCATGTATGTAAAGTAACCTTCATCGGGTTCAAAATCGCTGTTTGTGAAAGCCAGACTGAAGAAGTTAGCAAAATGATTTTTTATGACTTTAGGATCATTAGAGGAATAATTTTTATACTTTAAAGTGGAAGAGTATCCGTTAGACTTTTTCTTCAGATTAATAAAGCGCCAGAAACTATTTTAGGATCAGCGGTTATATTCAGATTGCATGAATCTGATATAATTCCCGTAAAGTTCGTCAGACAATATACTGAAGTCATTATAACTATTTAAATAGTTAGAGTAATCAGAGTCCGATCTAGTTTTTAAAAATATTTGCCAACGTTTGTTTTTAAATGCTGTATAAGATAGCGGAATTTTGACAGCGGAAAATAAGAGATTACGCTACTCGCCGCAAGTGGCAGCACTATCACTAAAAAGAATATATTTTGTAATGTAATTACCAGCGGAATTTTTTTATTCATTATGTATATATTTTTTCACTAAATAAAACATTTCAGCGGAATAAAATATTAGAAGAGATCCTTAAAATGGTAAATTAATTGAGCTTCGAAGTAAAGGAACTCGGTATATGAAATGTTGAAATTTAACAATATTCCGTCCTTCCGGTATTTCTTCCACTAATAACCAATGATTTCGGTTGGTTTTCTAATAGCCTAGGTTATACTGAGACTATATGGAAAATTTGTGGAAATTTATGGACTAGAATTTTAGCTAGAATTTTTTGATTAGTCCATGAATTTTCCCCAAAATTTCCTTAAAGTCTCAGTATGACCTAAGCTATTAGAAAACCAACCGAAAGTATTGGTCACTAGTAGAAGTTTTTGAGATATTGGCCAGAAACTGAAAATAACTTATATGGCCGAAGAATATCAAAAAATTCTAGTGAAAATTCTAGTCCATGAATTTTCTCCAAATTTGCCATATAGTCTCAGTATGGCCTAAGCTATTAGAAAACCAACCGAAAGTATTGGTTACTATTAGAAGTTTTCGAGATATTGGCCAAAAACTGAAAAAACTATATGGCCGCAGAAAATCAAAAAATTCTTGTGAAAATTCTAGTTCATGAGTTTTCCACAAATTTTCCTTATAGTCTCAATATGACCTAAGCTATTAGAAATCCAACCGAAAGTATTGGTTACTAGTGGAAGAAATGCCGGAAAGGCGAAATATTGTTAAATTTCAACATTTCATATACCGAGTTCCTTTACTTCGGAGATCAATCAATTTGCCATTTTAAGGATCTCTTCTAATATTTTATTCCGCTGAAATGTTTTATTTAGTGAAAAAATATATACATAATGAATAAAAAAATTCCGCTGGTAATTACATTACAAAATATATTCTTTTTAGTGATAGTGCTGCCACTTGCGGCGAGTAGCGTAATCTCTTATTTTCCGCTGTCAAAATTCCGCTATCTTATACAGCATGTTTTTAAGGTTACGTAACGTCCGTAATTCATTATTATACCAAATACAGGTGGCGATACAGTTTTCTGGCGAGTATAATGAGGAGTGTGGATTGCGTGGCGAGTATGGATTGTTCAAAACATTGAAACACTGCAGAGTAAAAATTAACAGTTTGTGTTTCTATGCCAATAAATTACTAGCCAATAAATTACTAAGTATCACAAAGTCGGCCTTACGAAAATTGAACCGAGTTGAGGTTTCATTATCGACAGTAAGACTACCTTACTCCAGACAAATAGTGAAAAAATGGGAGGATGATATACATCTATATGGCGCAGAGGATTGGATTAGTTTCCGATTCGTCGCTATTGTTGATAACAGAGGAAAACATGAAATTGGGATGCCTGTTCAAACTGTTTTTAACTTTGCTGATCTGAAATAATCCAGAGTTCAACATATTATCAGTGAATAAAGCTTCTTTGGTGGTTAGTAAAGACGAAGCAACAATGAGTGTTATCATCAATCCCATTTCTAGCCGGAGAGATTAAAATCACCCCCATATGTTGATTTTGGGAGATACTGGGCGATCTTAACGATTTTCTTATTGGTATTAAAGAATCGAGAACCAGAACACCAATTTCGTCGATCTGGATGAACACCAGTGATATTACATGATACAATCATTGCTTGTGATCTTGGCAGTTCTGGATATCCAATTAATTTTTGAAAATTGTGTTAATATTAACTTAAATTTTAATTCTAGTTCTTCAACTTTAAAAAATGAGTTTCTGGTCAATATTATAATTGGGTTAGATGTAAAACGGGTAGTTTGTATCATGGAATTGACTTTAGCATTAGAAGGCGATGATGATGTTGAAGTAGTGTTTACTGATTTTTGTAAAGCATTCGAAAAAAATTGATCATGTATATTACTTGTAAAGAAACTGGAAAAGCTCAAGTGTGATATCCCTCATTTAAAGTGAATTTTGTCATATTTGACGAACCGAACTCAAAAAATGTTTCGAATAACATTTTTTCTAGAGATATCAATGTTTTGTCTGGCGTCTCACAAAGTAGCCAGACATCTTGGACCTTTAAATATTTTCTGTGACTTGTGTATCTTAAATAAGCTTTGTCTCAACGTTTCTAAATGTAAAGTTGTGAACTTTTCTTTAAGACGTAACGGTCTTAATAATAACTTATTTTTAGATTTAGATGATTTATTTTCTCGAAATTTCCAAGACTAGCTTGACATTACCAACGCTAATTCACTAAGTTAGGGTTTGTAACCCGCTTCTTCAAAGATTTTCATGATCCATAAACTTTTAAGGTACTCTTCGTTGCATTTGTTTATTCACACTTCAAATATGCCTCAATCGTCTGGAATCCGTATACTATTACAATTCCTCTACAATCATTACCCGTGTAAAAAAAATAATTTAGAAGCGATTTCCGACGATTGCCTTAAGGTGATTCTCTCAAGAAGTAACCTCCTCTAAGTATGTGTTACCGACGTATTTAGACCATTTTCTGTTCGTAGACAAGTATCTTGCTCAGTTTTCGAGAGCGACATTACAATGGGCCGGACTGTTGTTCACTACTACTGTCCTTGTATTCAATACGTGCTCCTATGCGATCACTGAGATACCGAGGTTGGGATTTTGTAAACGGTGAAATGCCAAAATACAATATTTAACAATAATTATTATACACGAATTATTCCCTCCCTCCCTTTATTAATTACAACTGAGACTGTCCTCATCTAGCAACTTATCTTTCAAATTTTTACAAATTTTACATTTCTTAAACAATTCTGATTTGTTGGGGTGAAACCCAATGGTTAGTCCCATAAATAATTTTAATTTGGTAAGTTTACTAGGTGAAGTGGCCTATTTTTTTGTAGTCTTCTTTCAACCTTGAGAGAGCCTTAGTTGAGAGCCTTATTTCGTGTTTGGCGGCATGCTTTTTTATTTCATCTTTAATGTATTCCACCCGTAAGTCCCTGTGAAGGTATTCATTTCTTGTATACCACGGAGCATTTACCTGGCGAACCTTGTTTCGAAACGTCTGTATCATTTTGGCAGAACCTCTTCCTATGATCCAATACATTTTTCTGAACTTAATGTTAAGTAACTTCTTTTTTTGACATGGTCGCTCATGAAGATACATATTTAGCTTTGTTTGCATATGGCGCCGGTCGTGCGGTAATTTTAATCGGTATATGGGAAGCCTTTTGATATGTTAAGTTAATATGTGTGGATTTCGTCTCAATAAGCTCGATTCTCCAGCGCTTTGTTCAGTTACAAAGCGCATTGGTATTATTCTGGAGTTTGCTCGCTGCATCAGCGACATTACTTCCAATCGCCATGATTGCTCTGTCAACTGCAAAGGTGGCTATGATTCCTTTATTTGTAGTTGGAATTTCCCTTGTGTATAATAAATACAGGATTGGTCCTAAGACAGTAACCTGCGAGACTCCGGCAGAGATTTTCTTTAGTTCGGAGTATTCCGAATATTTCACACGAAAATCTCGATCTTAGTATGTTATAGAATTGCCCCAGCAGATGTCTATGCCGCTTGAATTCCAGTCCACTGTGCCAGACTTTATAGAATGCTTGGGCAACGTCCAGAAACATGCTGGAGCATACACTTTTACGTTCTGCACCTGATCAATTGTGAAATGCTTTTCTCTGAATCCAAATTGATGTAGAGGACTTAGTTGTTGGTCCTCAATTATTGGCTTGAGTCTCTTTAGTAATGATTCTTCAAAGAGTTTTGACATAATTGGCAGCAATGAAATTGGCCTGTAAGATTTTTTATCGTTAGGTGGCTTATCAGGTTTTGCTATCATGATTACTTCTGCTTTTTAACGTCCATGTTACTTTTTATTTCTTCTTTTAATTCTTTGAGAGTTACTGCGCGTATATCAAAATCATCTAGCTTGTGGATTGACATTATATTTTCATTTGTCGTTTGTCTTGGTAGTGGTTGGAAGGCATCCGAAATACTCCGCAAACAGATCAGTCTTCTCTTTACGACCTCTTGCCCAGGTTTCCTCCTTTTTAAGTAGAGGCACTTGCATTTTTGATCTTTTAATAATCAGATTTTTTTCATCGATTAGGTTAACAGATATCTGTTGATTGAGACATTTTTTACTTCTTTAAGAAGAGATTTGAGACCTTTACCTAAATTGTTAGGCCCGTCGTTTTTGTCTTACCAACTCTCTAACTTCCATTAGTATATGTTAAACCTCTTATTTTGTATAATGGGGATACTTGCCAAAGCAGCATAGTGAATTGTTTCATTAAGTTGTTCTAATTCATTTTCCAACTGGTGAGAAATTCTTATCGGTACCTGAAGATTGATTTTTACTTCGCGAAAGAGATCCGAGTTTGTTTTTGAATTTGTTCTTCTGGGTGGGATATACCGTTTGCTACATAAAAGTCTGTTAGGTCAGGTATTTTCGTTCCGTCACTGGGCCAGAGTAAAATTCACATTTTGATGTCTGCCCTGCTTGAAGCAATCCTTTTCCTTTTGAAAGGAGGAGGACAATATATTGCAGAAACAGAAAGCTGTCTGTATTTAATTTGAATCCTTACAGTAGTGACTTGCATTGTTTCTACTTCGATATTTGATGCTGAATGCGGCGTTTTATATTTTCTTTTATTAGCAATGGCTAACCGCACCTCTTGCTCTTTCCGCCAGACATCAAAGAATCTTCATTTATGAATGTGCAGAAAAATTCACGAATTAAAAAATTCACAAACATGAAGAACCAAAAATATTCTCGAAAATAAATTTTTCTATTTTTTATTCACATGAATATTCTTCTACGACATAGTTTTTTCTTCATTCGAAAAAAAAAATCGTTCTCTTGTTTTGAATTGAGAATGTCAAGTAAAAATTACACAAATTAATAAAATGATAATACGTGACAAACCAATGTTCATGAATGTGATGAAGATATTTGATTCGCGAAATTGACGATTTTAATTTTTGGTGAATCTTTTTCTATTGATGGAAATATTTAGTATTTTTTGTTTGTTTCATTAGAACAAGATAAATAAATTTTGTGCATACTCCCGTATGTATGTAGTTTTTCTATTAGTGTAATGTTATTAAAATTGTATTTTAATAAAAAAAAAATTACAGCAGTGGTAAGGAAATGAAGTTTTAAGAATTTATGTTTTTTCAAATCTGATATATTTAATTCCAATATTTTATATAAAGCTTAAAGTTTTTATAAAATAAAATTTGTTTAAGTTAGAATTTTTATTAAATGCTAGATTTTTATCAGGATCGCTGAATTTATTTTATTTTATAGTAAAATAACAACTCCCTCCCTGTACATTTTTCTAATCAATAAAACCCTAATTAAACATCTGTATAGTAACATATTTATTCATAATTCCCATTTGGCATGCTAATTCCAAAGCGGTAATTCCTTGTTTGGCTCTGAGGAACAAGCCGCCTGAAAAGGCAAATGCATTTAAGTTACGCTCCGAATACTGAGTGCGTATCAAAATTTTGTTCAGAAGAAATAGGCACACAACTACTAAAGTTATAACCCTCAAAACATTTAGAGTAACAAACATGGTTACATTCAACTGGTAACCGCTTATTCTTTATTTTAGTCCAAGTGGTTCAATTCATTTTTTTTTTTGAAAATAGCAAAAATATTTTGTTTCTAACGTTTGAGTTAAATTGTTAATTCTATTATATTCACTACAAATCTCCATAATTTATTTCCAAACAATTACGCAGTAAAACTTCGATTTAACGGACTAATTGGGGGGTCCGTTAAATCCGATTGTCCGTTAAATCCGAACGTTTTTAAATGTAATCTATAGGTTTTGCACTTGTTTTGGAATATGGCCACCTAGGACAGAACTCGTTCATTTCTTAAACTATTATGATGGGATTGGATATGTTAAACTATTATGATGGGATTGGATGGGATTGGATATATGGGGGGCAAATGGGATTCTTAAATGATTTTGGGAAGAAGTTCTGCAATTAGGCTACCCGGAACGGAACTCGACCAATTCTTAACCGGCCATTCCGTAACTGAATGTGGCCAAATTTTTTAGAATAAGATTGATATACTAAAACATAAATTTTGATTTTAGGGTGGAACTAGGCCATCCTGAATGAAACCAAGAATGAAACTCCACCATTTCTCAACTGGTTATATTCAAATATTTTGTGTACAATGAATTCTAACAAGAGCTTTTGGGATTAGCATTCTAACACAAATGGTTAACCAAGTTTTGAAGTCTGGTCATATATTAAATGAATCTGGACCATTTTTAACGCTTGATTGTCATAAATCGGAGAATATTGTAATTCTATTCATTTGTGTTCCAAGCGTAGACTCGTAGGGTTGGCAGAGTATTGACTTGTTAATTTTATAATAAAGAGGTCAAAAAATAAATTAAACTCAAATCAAAAAAATCTGTTTCAAAATACACAAAAAAAATAAATTTTCCTTGCTAATACACGTTCAATATTTTTAACAATATTTTTTTAGTTATACGGGAGAGAGAGATATTTGGCCGAAATTGCGTTCGAACTACAAATCAACCTTGAATCTGTTCAAAAATATTCAACATTTCCAATCAACTATATTCTCTGATGAGAAGTTTTTCTGGAGCAATCACACAGCTTCTAATAGCAGAGTTTGAGGATCTCTCGAAAACAACACAAAACATGTCAATATTTCTGAAAATACGGTTTGGGGCGACATCAGCTCAAGAGGTAAAATTCATTTAATTTTTATCGAAAAAGGCATCAGAATCAATGAAAAATACTATTTGGAGGAAGTATTGAGGAAAATGCCATACAAATGTCAAAATGATTTGACACTCAGTAAACATTGCTCAACCTAGTGATAATTTGGTTCATTTTTCGCTGAAGAATGCATCACCGTAAGCTCACTCGATTGCAATCCTCTTGAATATTGTTTAGATTAGATTGGTCGATAAAAAATTTTGATTCACCTCATTCACCATATGGCCCTTAGGCAGTGATCGAAATCTGAGACAAACCTACCTAGGCTTCATCATCTGTTGATGCATCTCGAAGCGATTGTAAACAATTACTTATAAAATTTAAACAAAACTCTTCAGCTTAAGCCTAGATTATAAATGCGATATTCATAAGAGAATTAAAATTTTAATTTTCTTTTTTAAAAAAAAATCAAACTTAACCTCAAATTCTTAAAACATTTTTTATTTAATTTTATTTAGAAATAATTTTATCGGAATTTAATTACAAGTTAATAAAATGTATTTGTAAATTTGAATCTAGTTAAAATAAATTATTTACATTTTATCCGTCAATTCATTATATGATTAGTAAAGCTTTATTGAAAGCTTTTTACATATTAGTTCATTACACACGTTAAAACGGTAAGCTTATCATGATTTTTATCATTTTGTACTTATAAATTTTTTTTTGGCTTAAACACAAACTTTGTAATTAGAGAAATGCTTTGTAAATATGTATAGCTGATATGAAGGCATTGCTGAACTGATTTCAGTTTAATTATAGAGAAAAGTTACTTGTAAAAATTGGGTGGCATGAGGCTTTAAGTTGAGCAAAATTGTTTTTTTTTTTTTTTTTTGTAACAGATTTTAGATCAATATCCTTAAAACTAACATAGGAACATTTATAGGATATTTTAAGAAATTTTCAAGCCACTCAAATTAAAGCAGGTTTATTTAACATCCTCAATTTCTTTCTCATCACCGTAGAAACAACCGTTTTCATTCGATTTCATGAGGGCCGCTTCAAACTCACAAAATTGCTGCATTTGATTATCGTTCAAATTGGGTGTTTTGATTTCTTCAACTTTTTCCTCGCACTGATAAAAATTATCTTCAAATTCACTATCCTCGGTTTCGGTATCGATATACGGAATGCCTGCCCCATTCGACGAGGTTAAACTGTGCGTTGGAGTGCCATTTATTGGACTGTCATCATCGGTAGTGGTACATTCCATTTGTGCATAATTTTCTAGGCTGTCAAAATAATCTTCATCGCTTAGAATTCGTGTACGCCACGATGTATTGTCGAACGGAGGTTGTGATCCACCATATTCAGCGGGCAAAATATCTTTTGGAATGTGCCGGTGAACCGACGATAAATTGTTGCCGTGTAAATAAATCTAAAATAAAATTATTTTAATATTATAACGTTTTCAATCTTTCATAAAATATACGAACCCTTCGTCTAATTTTCTCCTTTAGAAATGGTTTTAATACGGCTAAGATCGCATCAAAATAAAATGGTTCGTGTAATATGTGGAACGCTTTAAACCGTAACGGGAATGCTTCTTGTATAACTTCTACGGTTCGACGTGCTAAATGTGGCGACAAAAATTTGGCATGCCCCAAACCAACACCGGCCATATCCAACAATACCACCAAACCAGCTATCTGTGTTTCAGGATCACGCACCGTATTCTCGAGTGCGAGTACATTACTTCGAAACACCGACTCAACTGGACATTTATACGGATCACACTTTTCTACACGAAATATATAAACCTGCCGCCGATTTGGATCACGTAACGGTAGCATATACTGTATTTGCATATCCAAAAGAGGTTTCAATTCGCTCGGTGGAGAAACTTTAAAAAGCTCCGGTGACTCATTCTTCATCGTATAGTACTTTTGAATCTGTAAATATAAAAAATGAAAACGAAATCTTGATTTACTTTCGTCACAAAAAAAAACATCTCTTGGGTATTACGCTTCACTTAAATCAAACAGTTGATGCGGGGCGGGGAGGCACCAAAATTCAAAGTAGAAATATCTTATCTACCCACTTTCATATACATTGAATTTTTTATAACACACATCATAAAAAGGAATGGAATGTACATAAGAATGTATGTATATTAAGCCAAAGTACTGTGATTGATATCCTTTTCGGGGAATTAAAATGTGCGTTTCATAAAATTTACGGTTTGCAGATAAACAAACCTACACAATATTACTGGCGACATATTATTTAGAAACATGCACGCAATTCAGTTCTACTTACCATGCGATATGATTTGTCCGTATCAAATTTTTTAGCCCGTAAAAATCGTAACAAAAATGCATCATCGGTTCGTCCGTGCACCTTACTATGGCTGACCGCAATCAAATGCCGTAACAATTTCACTTTTGAATTTATGATTTCATTAGTTTCGCCCAACTCCTTTTCAGCTTTCTCCTTCCAACTTTTGTCTGGAAAATTGCAAACGAAAATAGAATCGATCAATTCACAACAACAACAACAACGACAAATCACTCACCTAAAAAAAAATTCCGCTCATTTTCAATTTTAATGTTTATGTTTAAAGGCACGTTTTTGGTATAGATTCGTCGTGGACTTTTCAACATCGAGGGTGATGGTGGTGGGGATGACATCTCGTCTGATATCATTTTGGCTCGATTGGATAATTTTCAACCAGCACCGTAATCTATACTTTTGGATATGATGTGCTTTTATTTTTTATATGATGTGCGCTTCTCTACAGTGTTTAATCCTTTTTCATTTGTTCATGGAAAATTCATGTTTTTCAATTTCCTGCAAATAAATAGAAATAAAATAAAATTATAGAGCATTTATAAACATAAATTTATTGGCGCCATTTTTCAATTAAAATAGAAAAATATTCTAATAACACACATTTTACGGTCTGAAATCGATTTTATTAATTTTGTAGAAGGGAGGAAGATCACAAGCATAGCGATGTGTTACTGCGTTCCCTATACGTATATGTAGGTGGCTTCAAAATATGGTTTTCTAAAGAAAGCAATTAAAACCCACGCTATGCGAAAATTTGTTGATGCCACTGTAGAACGCCAGCATGTCTATCACACACAAAATTGTTACATAAAGATATGAAAAACAAAGAATCAAATGATAAAAATTGTCGAAAGTTATTCGTTCATAATATTACAGAGATAGACAAAATCTTTTGCTATACGAATAATTAAAAGAAAGTTAGCAGAGCCTGCAGTATTATGGTCTAATTGAATGCTCCATTAAAACATTTTAGGTTCGACCTCTTTTTGACTGGAGACTCAAAATGTTTATTGGTATATAAAAATTGTATTATAAGCATTTAAGGGACTTCTCCATTGAAACTTGTTAAAGCAAACTCATCTTTTAGATCGAACAAGTAAATGTTTTGAAATGGTTTGAACAAACTCCATGCAACTGAAGTTCGTGCTTACCTTAACCTGAAAATAGCAAGGTTAAATAAAAAAATAGTTGAACACTACATAAATAGACATCATTCAGGCGAATTACGATTAATATGGAGTAAACACATTTTCAATAGTCTGTCGAATCGCACCATTATAAATTTTTAAAAAGTGGTAAGAACAGCTTATAAGTTTGTGAGTCAGCACCCGAAAGTGTGAATTTAAAGAAATTAGTGAGTAATAAACAAAACCAAAAATAATAAACCGGGTGTGCCAATCCGGACACGCATAAACCATATTTATTGTAGAAAAATGGTCCCCCCACACAAAGAAGAACCCGATCCACATCATACCAAATCGTTACTTTTAATAATCTTTCTTATTAAAATTATTACAAAAACGAAAAACAAGAAGAAATAGCAAACATTTTCATAAGAATACTCAAAAAGAGAATTTTGAATATGTAACTCAAAGCAAAAATAGAAAAGTAAAGTTCACAAAAGAAAAATAATTCAAATGAACCCAAAAAAATATCGCTGTAAAATTAATTTATTTTAAATCACCTAAAAATGAAACATCATTGTATACCTAACAAGGTATATACAAATAAGTCTCCGCCGCTCGACAAAAGATGGTGGCACCAGTAAGTTATGGTTAAAATTGTCCGATGCTAAACGTCATAACCTATAAGATTGGACATCTGTCAACAACATAACCTTAAAGTATTAGCGATTTTGTATTAGCATCATGTATTTTTTTCCTTGTGAAAATGTCGAGTTTTGAGTAGAATTTCTCAAGAGTCGTTTCAAATGTTTAAGAACGGTGAATTTGATGTCAAATACTATTCTCCTACATGATAAAACTCGTCCACTTTTTGCTACACCGGCCGCTTTGCTACAACCTACTTGGAAACACTCAATTGGGAAGTTTTAACCCACCCGCCTATTCACCAGGCATGGCCCATCTGATTAACACTTGTTTCGCTTGATGACGCATGGCCTGGTTGAGCAGCACTTCACATCGTATGAAGATACCAAAAATAGAATTGATTTATGGATAGCCTCAGACCATGAAGCGTTCTACCGACGTGGTATTTGTAAGCAGCAGATGGGAAAAAGTAGTTGCTAGCGATTGACAATACTTTGATAAAACATAAGTGCCTTTCTCAATAATTATCCAATTTTTGGTAAAAACCGCGGAGGAGACATATTTGTATACCCACAAAATAAGCCATAACGCCAATCTAGATTGTACCTCGATTCATATTGTTACGAATTCCGGGTGTTCGATGTAGATTCGTACTCAATTTTGCAAATAAACCCCTCAGCGATTTAAAAAACGAACTTTATTTTTCAACACCTTTCATTTATACAGCAATTCATTAATTTCACTCGTATGGGGTTCACTAATTCTCTTTTACTTTTTGCACTATTTACGTTTTACTATAGTTAACTAAATCACGTAAATGTATATTGGTATTCGCGAAAAATAAACATCATCAATTCCTCGAACTTGACAATTATAACGCCTTTCTTAATCCTATAGATACTTTCGTTTTCGTTATCTCCATATTCCCCTCCACTTGGAATGTCATTCCAGAATCCAAATCCCAATCAATATTGGAGGAATACTTGATTGAATATCATCGATGATGTTAATATTAATAATCGCATACGTTTTTTCGTATCCGCATCCGAGCCGCATCCTCCAAAAAAAATATAAATTTATCCGCATCCGCATCCGCAAAATAGTTTTTATTATGAATTTGCTTTACGTTAAGTCTCAACCAGTGAACACACAAAAGTTTAAGTTGCATCCTGTTTGAGCCATTTGCATGATCGGTATGACCACTAGTATTTTGTAGAAAGCTATTGTTTAATTTTGATGAGAAGTCAAACAATTATGTATCATCCAGTAGCAGTCTGCCCCTTCCAGCAGCCTTGGGATATCAATCATTAATCTGAAATATTGTAATGTGTGTTGGCATTCCCGAACATTCCCCATTTTTCTTCATAATCTTGATGGCGTGTAGCTAACTACTTTTGTTAACCAAGTTTTTCCCTCATTATGGAATGTCATTGTAAAATTTAATTTTCTATATTGACTGGAAGGACCTTATAGTCACATTACCTCTGACGGCATTTTTAGATTTGTTATGCTAGACTTGTAGCAAATTCTAGTAGAATCTTATCAAATTTTCGGCGAAAATTTTCGAGCTGTTAAAGGTCTGGCCGCAACCTCGGATTTTAGTTTCCGTCATGCCGTATTGTTTACACCATGTAGTTAAAAAATAAATTTTTTACACTTTTAGATAATGTATATGTAGACAATTAAAACAATAGTGTTGACAATGTACAGAATGTAGATAAAATGTCGACAATGTCGAAAAACATTGTTTCTGTATAAGCAATCACCACAATTCTATGATTTCGTTCAGCAGAAATTGAATAACCTACACTTTGCATGTATAGCGGGCCGATTTATGAACATCGTCTGAAGTATTTGCGAATCACAAGTCAGTATTAAGGCCTGAATACATAGGTTTTGGAATGACAATAAACGAAATGTTATTAGTTCAATACAAATTCGAGACAAATATTCGATTTGTCGGAGACAATTTGAAACTGATCAGAAACGTTGAAAATCTGAAAAACGACACTTTCGATGATTATATGGCCACAAAATTCCTCTTAACCTGTATTTCAGAAGCTATCATAATCAAGTTCGAACGCAATTCCATTCTGTTCGTTGCTGTAATTATCAAAACCCTTGATCCGCTCGAAGATTACGCTCACATTAGTCAAATTATGTCAACTTGGGTTTACATTCAGGACCCCCAATCAATAGTATTATAAATTTTTTATAAAATATCCATTAATATTTCTAACGGGCTGAGAAATAATTATTTTAAATTTTAAATTATATATCCTCTAAAATTGATATCAATTCTGCTGCCAAATTGACCGCGCCTATATGAATTATGACTTATGAACTTACCGATTCAGCAAGAATAAACGTATTCGAGAAATTTTGTTTCATGGCTTTTTGCCATTTGCTCATAGATCGGCATCTTCTTTCAGAAATTGTCACAGCGGTTGTCGTATCCTCTCGGAGCTACTAGATCCACAGATGTCATGCTCGCAACAGTTAACCCGTAAAAAAATGCTAATATTTTTACGATAGGTCTATCTAAACAGGCGAACGTGTTTTGCATCCATAATCGGTGTTACCTAAAATTTACTCAAACTACTTTCGTGTTCATCCGTGACCGCTGCTAGGTAAAGACTGTTCATTGCGTATAAGTCAACTTATCTATAAACTCATGAAAATTATGGTTATTTAAAGCTTAGAATAATAATGTTAATAAGTTTTGATTCAATTTAACATTTTGCCTAGATTCCATACTCGTTTCTAGGTGCATAATGCAAACCATTTTCGATTTTCGAAGAGCAAAATGAGTAAGTAATTTGAAAAAATTCATTCATAAATTTTTTTCTTTTTGTTTTAACGAACCTTCGTTAGATCTCAGTAGGCTTTAATTTTGCCGAATTTAGAACATTTTCAAAATGAAATCAGATGGCATTTAGTTTTGCCCGTGGATGAAGTAAGTGGCTGTAGTTTGTGAATAACAAAACATTTGAAAAGAATTGACGAATGCATAAGTTGAGTTTAAAGCACTCAATTTGTAGGTGCAATGTGTCATATATTTTTAAATACATTGCAAAAAATTTCAAAAAAAATAAGTATTTAGTTTTATCGCAGAAATTCACGAACAAAAAATTTAAAAATAGTAAAGTAATAAACACTTGTAAACAAAATATTTCTGAAATATAAAACTAAAATATAAAATTTCGGATGACCGAAATGTTTCATTTTACTGATAAATTTTAAATAATTCTTCAACAAACCAATTTGAAATAACTACAAAATTTTAGCAGAAATTAAAAATACGTATTGTACTTTTAGAATAAAATTAAATATTCCTTTTATTTTTCTTAACAAATTTCAGTTCAATGATTTGAGGTCCAATTTGTCAGTTTTCAAAGAAAATTTTCTTTTTATTGTTGGAACCCAGGTTAGAACCAAGACGGATTACACGGCCTAATGATAATATTAGTCCGAAGGAAAAAATTACTTATCCTTTTAGAGTAAGTATTGTTATTTGAACCGTAATATTTTGTTTTGTGGGCTAGACAGAACACAAAAGATTGTAAGGTAGTTGCTGTCTGCTTCACAACTTTTTATTAGAACGAAACAGTTCAACCTACTGTAAACCGAACCTCGCAGATAAATACAGTGTAGAGGGAGCACTAGTCGAAGGAGCACGGAGGCAAAATTTACAGCAGAGATCGTTCTACTCCAATATGTTAGCAACCTATCCAGGGCGTCAAAATAACTTTGCCAAAAATATCCGCGACCTATTAAAGGAATATGTTAATTCGCCTGCTGGAAATTTGTTGGAATGGCAAAGAAAACCTTTCTTTTAAAAAAGGAATGAGTATTATTTAATTTTATTAAAATAAAACAAATCTTTTGTACTTTATTTTCGTTTTCTTAATTTTTCTTTACTTTATCCATTATTTGGAGGCTAAACTCTATCTACACCGAGCATGTCGACATCTAGATTCGGTAACCGGCGACACATCCTATCAAAATTCGCCCATAAAACATGATGTTTTAGCTGTGTTGATGCTCTCGCGACCATCCTCTCCATATTTCTGTAGTCCTGTTTTGCGATCAGGTCTTGTATAGTAGACGTTAAATCAGAACTTTAATAACGCACATAAGAATAGTTGGATGTTTGAGTTTTATCATCAGGTGGGATTACGAACGTGACAACATCCTCTTCGTCAAAATTGGGACTGGAAGTAACAGTGGTGCTGAAACTCGATCTCGAAATCGTTATATAAATAATAAAATAAACATACACTTAATTTTTTTAATTTACTAAAAAACACCTGAAAACTATCATTTTCATTACGATTTTTTTTTTTCAAAAGCAAAATACATATAAAAAGATTATTTACTTCAACCAATTTTTTATTGCACATATTCTATTACAAATAAAAATATTTACCTTCGTTTTCGTTGCGATGACAATTGGCTTAAAAAACCCATCACGTCGGACAGCTCGCAGTCGTCGTCGGCCCTTTCCGATTGGCCGTCATCCAAGTCATCAGCTTGACTACCGGATTTTTTTTTTTTTTTGTATATCAGACACTATCGCGCATTGATTTCTAAACTGATTTTCAATCGTCCACTGTTCGTATTCAAAACAACGTGCACATTATTGAATATATAAAATATAAATATATATGTATCACAAAGGTATTATGTACCTGATTTCTGCATATAACTAACCACTTCTTTCCATTGGGCAGCTATACGGCATTTGAATTCCTATGCAATTTGGAATCAAGTTTCCAAATTGCTTCATTATTTTCAACTATGCGAATTTTCACTACATGTAAACACAATTTTTTGAACCCATCTTCTTTTGACTGAGATTCTTCGCAGACACTGTCCTCCAAATATTCCTCATATAAATATGGAGTTTCAAATGTTTCTTCCATCTTTATGTTCACAATTTAAATCACAATAGCTAATTTTAATTTATTTAATTTTTTTTGCCACACAAACATCAAAACACAAGAGAAAATGTTTCCTAACAAAATCATCTGTCAAAATTTCACTTGAAAATAATGTACCGAGACATTTGTGATCTTACTTTGGGAAATATTGTTCCTATTCGAATAGGATCGAAATTTGTGCCCAAAGTAATAGCCAAGCGATTTTTTTATACTTTTATCGGTTGGTACAAAAATTTAATAAAATCAAACGAAGCATGCGGTTTACTTTTATTTCATAACAAATATTGATAAAAATATAAAATGCGTTTTCGATGTAAATATGTCTTATTTTTCAGATTAATTTCATTTTCAAGTTCATTTGTTGTATCGCTGATTTATGTCATTTGGTTCTTTATGTGACAAAAATAAAAAATCTAATTTATTTTATTGTTGACAAATTTAAAATTGACTTTTCTTATCAAGATGTTAACCTAAAAAATTTTAATTTTCGAAAAAGTTGCTATAGTGGTCAACAGGATAACTTTGCGTAGAAAAACTGTAATCCTGTTCCGACAAAAACTTGGAATAAAACTATTTTGGTTGGAATGAAACGTATGGCATTGTTGTTGTAAAATTCCCAAAGTAAAGCCTAGTACTCACTTCGATTTCACGTGAAATGTCCATACGATTTTACCAAAGTGAAATTAGAAATGAAAAATTCCACTTCTCTTTTCATTTTGTTGAACTAGAACATTTGTTTGTGTTTGGCAATAAACAATTTTTTTAATACCACAAATCCATAATTTTTTTTTTTTCGTTGAAGAACTGAGTACTACAAAATGAAAACTAAAGTAGAATTTTTCATTTCTAATTTCACTTTTGTAAAATCGTATGAAGATTTGACGTGAAATCGAACTGAGTACTAAGCTTAAAACATCTACCGAGAAATAAAATATTTAGTTAAATGCTGTAAATTTATTTTGATTATTTACAAAATAGAAAACTCTAATGACAATATTTTAAATAAATACGTAATTTTTTTTGAAAATCCATAACAAATTGATTTTTTTTATGTAAATACCATGAAAATAAGAATTTTCTGTTAAAAAAAATTACATCGAGGTGAAGTTAGCAAGACATTTCAAAATTTGGTTTCGAACTACTGAAACATTAAATTCTGTAAAAATTCATGATAAATTTTATGGAGACTCTAAATTTTCTAAAATTTTGTATAATCATACATCATGTCTAAATTTTTTGTTGGTTATTGTCGAACCGGTGTGAACCAGCATAGCAGTAAAATGCAAGCGCATTATAATGTGATGCACTGGTTCTAGGTATCAAATAATTTGTATATCTTTTTCTCTTGTGCAAGAGACATGATTCAACGTAAATTACTTGCCATGAAAATATAAATTTTCCGATTCATTGCAAATTCTATTTTTAAAAAAATGACCAAATTTATTTTTACCCATAATTTTCTTTGCAAAATCAGATTAAGTCAGTAAAGTTTACTACACTAATTAAAAACCTACACGATTTTTGAGATCATTAAACTACAAACGTTTAAAATTTAAGAAAACAAAAATTGTATGTAATGACGTATGCTTAAAGTAAAAATCAATTTTCCGATGTTATACCTGCAACTAAACACGTTTACTCGATTAGCCCAGTTTCAACAGCAGTTATGTATATACATTAAACATTAGTATAGTCTAATGACTTCGTAACATTGACATAAATATTTTCCACATACCTTTCTCTCTTTCGCGCAAACTATTCCTATACCTGTACAACAAAATTTATAATTCAAAATAAATTGTGCAATTAAAATTGTATTTTTATCTCACAAAATCTATTAACCCTCGATGAGCTCGTGGAAAACTTATTTGTTTTTACTAATAAAGTAAGAAATTTAATTCGTATGAGGTACAACCTACCTACTTTAGTTACCTAAACAATATTTGAGATGATTATTGATGGATGGTGATTAATGGGTTATACGATTGTATTAATGATGATGATTAATAGTTTGTTGGCACTTGACACTTATCGGTTGGGTGAGCGAAATTGTTAATTAAATTATTTACTTGTGCAACTTGTTTGAATAGAATCTGTACAGTGTAGGAAATATAATTTTTGGGGAAAATACTTAAATCAGTTGCATTGATTCTTAGAAAGAATTATCCCAAGTCCCTTAAACGAAACTATTTTAAGTCCCTAAATCGAAATTCTTCTAAGTCCCGATTCATCCCCCCTCCTAAAACTGACCATTTTCACCCCCTCCTAAGTGGAGGCCTTCGCGAAGTACCCCCTCTATGAACATGTTCCATGATAAAAGTTACTTTTAAAAAAAACTTTAAGTTGCTTAGATCACTGAGTTCAAAAGTGATGTCATAAACTTATATCATGTTTGATTTCTTATCCACAAAGTTAAGCACAAAAAATAAGTTACTTGCTCTATTATTGCATTTTGACAGTTAGCTTGTTGACAGCTGTAAGCTGATTACTACATAATTTTACATCATATTTATATTCACTTATCTAAAAAAACGAAGTTATAAACAAAAAATAATTTTTTGACTTTATTACCGGACTTTAAAAAATTGTTGACAGCTAAATGACAGCTGCCGATAGTCATTGTTATTGATTTGATATCATATTTGAACTTATCGAAGTAAAAACAAAAGAAAGATAAAACATAAAAAAACAAGTTTTTGGCTTTTTTATAGCACATTGACAGCTATTTGACAGCTGCCAACTGTCAATTTTGAAAATCTAACAACAGATCTGAACTCAGCAACCTCAAAAATATAAACCTGATAATAAAAAAATGAAATAGGCTATTTCAAAAGTCTATACAGACTGCGCATATACATAAATCCGTGGAGGATATTCAGAGCTTTAAAGTTCTGTACCGGCCAAACTATCCATTTTTAAGCTTTGTGGCCATTGAGACAATTGACCAGTATGATGAACTCTATCACATATCAAAAATTCAGCGAATTTGAAAGGGACCCAATTTCCATAAGATTTGTGCGGGGTCCTTTGACCTAAAAATTGAGTTTATGTATATCAAAAATAAAAGAGGATCCAAAACGGAACTTTGAGAAATACCAATGTTTAACCGTTTGAGTCCCAGGAGGTATTTAAAAAACACTGACGAAGAATCCCAAACAGCGCAACCGCGTTTTCTCTAAATTAGAGAAGAAGATGAAATGAATGAGATGAAAAGATAATCTATTGAGACAAGACTATTGTAAAATGTACTATTTTCGACAATCGGTAAATCACCGTCAGTTGTCGACAATGTGCGAAATATGCTGGGTTTTCCCGGCATAAAATTTCAACAGCGCGATCGCGCTACTTGGGTCTCAAACGGTTAAAACATAAAGATGAATTAAACCAATTATTAATGTTTCCTCTGAAACCGATTTTAGAAACCTTATGCAATAGAAGGTTATGATCAACCATGTCAAACGTTCTTTTTTATGTCAACAAAAAGCCCAGCGCAAGAGCCGGAATTATTTAGTGATGCATGCACGCCATTTAAAAATTCAATTGAAGCAGACTCCGTGGGAAACCCATTGCGAAATTGCGCTGACAACAACTTATAGTACCGTGCTTCTCTAAGAATACAACCATTCTTAATTTAATAATTGTTTCCAGTATTTTTAACAAAACTGGTTGTAGAGCAATAGGCTGGTAATTATTTAAATCGCATCTAGAACCATTTTTATGACGAGGTAGTACAAATTAATGCTAACTTCAAAATTTCAGGAACAATAGCGGTTCCAAAACGACTATTAAAAATATGACTTAAAGGAGGACATATAAGACTAACGGAACTTTTAATTAAGTAATTGCTACAACCGAATATATCGTAAGAGCTGTTTGATTTTAAAGAAGCAATGGCTTTAGAAACTTCAAGACCGTCAGTTGGATGGAAAAAAAATGATTGCTCAACGTAATCGCAATACTTCCGAAATAATTGCTGATCCCATTGGCAATATCAGTGGCATCAGTTAATAGAACATTATTAGATGTATTATTAGAATTAATGACCTTAAAATTTGAGGAATTATGTCACTGATAGTACACCAGTTTTAGTCTTTAATGTTAGAAATATAACTAAAACGGAAGTCATTTTATGAAATTCTGACTTGGACCTTTAAAGATTGAATAACTTTTTTAAAATTCTGAATAAAACACGGGTTATGGTGGAATGTACGGCGGATATTCGCTAAAGGTTAAATATGAGTGAAACTATGCCGGAAGCGCTTTTAAATCAGAAATCGGTTGTATTGATTAAAAATTAATTAATTAATTAATTAATTGAAAGAATGACAGTTCCATACAGTGAAGTAGAACGTTAATATATAATCCGAAATTACGGAAAAGACATTTTTTCATTGTTATTGACCCTTGGAGTGCTAATGAGTGCGATCGTGCTCCTCAATGCACTGGCTTAAATCATGTGGCACTCAAAAAGAATGTATTTTTACACTTCTAAAAACATTTAATATTTATAAAATGATTTTTTTTTTCAAATTTAGAGCCATCTATTGGCGTACGTAGGAACTATTTTAGGAGTTCGTTTCTGTAGTATGTTCTGTAGTAGTACGATTGAATATTGAAGTCAAATTCAGAAAATTGTAAAAATATGCTGTTCTTTGACTTTGGAGCCTGTTATATGACAACAATATTTGTTATTTACAGAACACTGGCCTACGTGCCTAACAGTCGATTGGATTGAAAGCTCATTATACAAATTTGACTATGAAGTCAGTAGTGTTGTTGAATATTAATGTCAAATACATAAGTTCAAATATTAAAGGCGGCTAAGAAAGAAGGTGAGAATCATTTTATTAGTTTTAGCTGATAAAAAAATTAAATAAATAATTTTAGTTTCAGGTAGCTAAATTGATTTTTAAACAATACACAAAAATATTAGATTTTATAACCGAAGTTTGTTATAAAAATCGAAAAGGCCTTCGTGGATTTTACAACAAGGCCAATATTTCGCAGGCGACACAAGACATCTTTAAAAGACAAAATTACAGAAAGAAGTAGTAACTTGTGTAGTTGATAGTTTCTAACTTGTTTTGCCTTTTTCAATGACAATTTTTTACGTTTAATCATATTTAACAATGCCTCAGATGGTTTAATAGAACGATTACTGCGTGACTTTTGTAAATTAAGGCTAGCTGAAAAAACAAAAAAAAATTCAAAGCGTTAAAAATTCATCGACAGCTGCATACGGATCGTTAATAGCATAAATGTGGTGATACATGTAGAGATTTTGCCTTTAAGGCAAAAAAAAATTGCCTTATACAAAATTGAAAAATGTTCAATTTAAAATTTTTACCTATAAGGCGAGAAAATTGAGATAATATTCAAGATGGCCGTCTTTTAACCAATCAGCGTGCATAAATTGTATGCCTTAAAGGCAAAATCTGTACATGTATCACCGCCTTAAATCTCCTATTGTAAAGGTAATAATTCCAAGAATTTAGATAGAATTATTTTTGGCTTAACAGGTAATCTATCATTACTTTTCACCTGATTAATCTCGATCACAACATGCGCCAAGTGATGGTCAGTAATCATATAATTAAATAATTCAACATTGACGCGAGACAATTTAGTATCACGTAATCTGCAAAAAAGTGATCAATAAAGGTAGAAGTAGTATCAGTTACTCTATAGTTGGGTCATTAATAAGCGATGCTAGACCTATACGGAAGGCGTTATGCAAATATAATTATCGGACATGGAAGAGCAAGATAAAATATCAATATTAATATCACCCAGAACAAAAAGGTTTTTGCTGTTAATATGTCTTAAATATTCAAAAAACTCATCAAGAAAGTCATTCTCGGTAACGGCCTGAAGTCGATAAACACAAATAAAAATATGCCAAATTGCAAAGAGCTACTAATATTATCAGTCAGTACTTGGACGAAGAGATCTGTTCATGTAAACTTTACAAACAAAAAGGACAACTGGATAACAGTAGAACTGAACTCTCAGCAAATTACTCTAGACGCGAAACACTAAAATGGAAAGAGCATGCAAAATGAGAGAACTTGTATATTACTATACTATATCCGGTTAAAAATATAATAAAACTATAAAGGGGACTAGCCAAAGGGATACAACCCTCCAAACAAGAATATAAATTATGAAAGGTATATTTCGAGATGATTTGTAAATCAGTTGCAATAAATAAATAAAAACAAAAATCCCGTACTGTATATTGACCCTGAAATTAATTTTTCATTTGTGAAAACTTTTTAATTTAATTTTTTATTTTTAACGAGTAATTTAATTTTCATGCATCGACCTGATGATGATGATGATGATAATGATAGCACGTTTTCTTCGTAATTTTATTTTCTTAATTTTAAAAGAAAAATCTTTTGGTTTGCGTTCGTTTTTCTAAATTGATACAAGTAAGAAACGCCAACATATACTTTGTATTACAAAGTCATAATTTTGCAAACTGAAATACTTACAATCTACATACCTGTATAAAAAAGCATTTTTTACGGAATTCCTCCGCTCACACACCTGATACTTTTATAAACAAATTCGTTATTTAATATTTGATCTTTCGTATTCCTCAAATTTAAATTATTCATGAATGGATGGGCCAGCATATTTAAATTTTTCCTTTTAAATTGTTTTCATCATTAAAAGGGTCTACAAGTTACTGAATATTTAATTGGTCCTTTCCCAAATAAATTAAATGTATATCGATATACTACCAGGCTATACCCCGCAATCATGATACGCGATAATTTATAGATTCTGAGTGGAAATGGACATGATATACTGAGATTTAATACCATTTTGTCGAATTATCTTTAATAGTGTTGCCATATTTTATTTTTATGGTTTGGTTGGTTTTAATAAAACGCTTTATGATCCCATTAAAAAACACATAAAACATAATCATATTGTGGTCTGCGGTATATAAAAACTCAATATTTTTTCAAATTTGTTTGGTGATTTTTCACTGAATAAATTATTCACTTGGTCAAGTAGAAAAATGAACGTAACAGTAATAAACAACCGTATATCAAGATATACCAAAGAGATGGTGGAATCCATCATTATTTCTATAAAAAGAACATTTGGTTTTATTCGCATCTATGTTTATTCACATACAAAATAAAAATAATTCTCATCCCATGCCAATAATAAATACAGCATGTTTCGAACGCCTTCTGACCTTTGGTGATTTGAACACATAACAATATCAGATTAAATCGTTCTCTTGTTGATATAAAAAAAAATTATGTTGAATTCGTCAGTTGTTCTTTTTTTTATTGTTAACTAGGCGATCGATTTTGGGGCTCAAGGCTCACCCTGCTCTTCCGCGGTTATGCATTTTACATCCTTACTTTACGCCTCCCGGCCAACTCGAGGACGTACGGCTATAGGACCGATTTAAGACCATCTGCACATTGCAAGATGGGTCGGTCCATGGGTTTTGCACACCGACAGGGGGTCATAGATGTGTTACATTTCACCACAGATCGAAATCTGTGTCCGTGATGCTAGTCGAAACCATATCAACCGCAGAATCAAATCAACTATGATACAAATGTCACATGCATTGTGGCTCACTGTCTGTCTGTGCTGTCTTATTTTGTAGTCAGAACTATAACACTATTCCGACCGGAAGCCTGCCGGAACTATGTAAAGCTTCCAAAATTAGCACAATGTATGTAGGACGGTTGTTCAACCACTGCAATGTCAACCGGAATTATATAAAACAAGCCAAACCGATCCAACTATGTAGTGCACAATAATGTACAATACACTGTGCTGCGCTAACAAGCAGCACATAACATTTTACATTATTGTGCACTACGTGAATTTTAAGCCGGAACCATTCGAAGGCACTAGGGCCACAATGTATTTTAAATTGTTATACAACCGACAAGCTTGTGTAATGCCAGGAACTATAAAAATGTCGGTCTGAATCAATTACACCGGAGAACTCCTAAACGGTTTTGCCGAAATCATGATCCATCGCAATCGTTTCATGAAACTCGAAAACTCAGTCCCACCGATTTTTATCAATAAAAAACCCTAAATATATTTTCTCAAAATCAAGACCCGTCGCAATACTGACACTCGAAAAAACAATTTCTGAAACCTTTGGCACACACATAAAGTTTGTGGTGTTTGAATATGACAGATCGTTAACTCATAATAACTTACTCTGTAGTAAATTGTGAAACAATCAACAAACAAGATGAAACATCACGCAACATGGTGCAACATATCACAACATCGCGCAGCATGACACAACATGGTGCAACATGACGGACCCATCGAAGGGCTCTTAAGAGAATTTTTGGAAATCACAACTACTTGTAATCGTTTGCTTGAAAATCCTGTCTCACCAAATTTTATCAAAATCGTTCAAGCCAGTGAAAATTTTAAAAGAAGGTCAGGGGCACAAGCCCTACCAAGAACCCACACGAATAAGGATTTTTTTTCAAACAAATGGGAAGCGCGCCCTATTGGATTAGCTCCGAAACCGACCCCTGAAATTTGGACTCATTCATAGAACCCTTTTCGCGAATTTTTCCGAAATCAGAACCCATTGCAATCGGTTACTGATACTCGAAACCGCCTCTTCAGAAATTTACACTTCTTGACACTAGAAGATACCCTCATTAATTTATTAAATAGAAATCGTGCGAGGTGAGAACAATTATAGAAAATTTTCCAAGGCCTACTACCTATATGAAGTTGGCCCAAAATTCTAGCTCAAACAATGGCGGATTTAAAACTTGGCAACACTAATGCAAGTGTCGTGAAAAAATGAAACTGTCATGATAGAAAAAATTAAGATACAAAAATTATAAATATCTTTAAAAAAGTTGATGTGGTTCCTTGTGCATTTGAAGTTGGGCCAAATGTTAACCCCAAAACTATTAAGGTACTATAAAATATCCGAACATTTACTGCATCAAGTATCTGCCAAATATTTTGTATTTCCGATATGTTAAATCACAACTTATTCTGTGTGTAAAACTATAGTTAGAACAATTCTATTAACTGTAATTAGAAATTATATTAAAGTATACATCAGAGCATTAAACGACATAATCATTTGTTGGGGAATCGGGGGTTTAAGGGGTCCTCCCTTGTCATTATTCCGATGATAGTACCATTCAACGAAATATGTATCCTTTGACTGAATGGTACTATCATCGGAATAATTACTATGCGGAGCTCTTAAACCTTCGATTCTGCAACAAATGTTTATGTCGTATAATGGTCTGATGTTATTCTAAAATTTAAAAGCTATTCATAATCAGGGGTCATACGCAAATTAATCAGATACTTTCGTTTTATTTTAGTTTTTTGGGTTGACAGTAATATTTTTCTTTAATGATAGTATCACGACAGAATTATTTTGGGCTGACATTAAAACATGGCTGGGTTGGTATATAGAAAATAGAGTATTTTTAAACATTTTTGGGATGACACTTGCTTATAGTCAAAGTCTGTATATTTTAGTGTTACCATCAATTTTTTTTTGGCTTAGAATTTGGGCCAACTTCATATACATAGGCCTACTGGAAGACCCACTGAAAGCATTTTCCCGAAGCAGGACGAATCATAAACGATTCGACCTGATTCGGGAAAATGCTCTCAGTGTGGGCTTGCCCTAGGGGTTTTTTGATTTTTTTTCGATTTCAGATTGTCCGATAACAAAACAAAATCGGCTGTTAGAGAGAAAAATTATAAAGAAACTATGTACTATGAAAAAATCCACCGTGATCGAAAAATCCAATTTCGAATTTGATTCATAATAGACTCCCCCTCCCCCATTTTTATCATAACCCTCACGAGAAAAAATAAATATAAACCAACACCCCACCCGACGTTTAAGAATGACCTCTTAATCAATTTTTTTCGAAAATCAGGACCCATCGCAATCGATAACTGGCCAAAGTCGTAGTCTTGATGTATTTTTGATAGCAAGCAAGAAACACGCTGCAATAGTTTTTTGTTACAAATAAAAAATTTGTTTTACACACGCCAGCATATTTCATATTGGACTAAATGTTGGCTGGAAAATTAACGGGATTAAGATTTATTCAACATTTCATGGCCCAGTCAATAATTGGCATCAAATCAATCGAATTAAAGTTAAAATTTTGGTAGTTAGCGCGAGTGATGGTACGTGATCAAAAAAAAAGTTAGACTACAATATTCGCGAAGTTAAATTGTTGAGAATCGTCGAGAAAGGAGTGTTTATTACAATTTCATCATCGAAACAAAATGGTAGGAGATCGGCTGAATATTGAAAAACTGGAAGATGGTGGAAATTGGCTAACATGAAAATCTCAGATGCGCCAAGTACTAAAGCACCATTGAACTGTTCGACGTACAAGATGGCGGCTATCAAAAACCAACGATTGCAGGTGCAGGCTATAATGCGCTATAATATTATTCCAAGGCAAGATGTGCGATTTCGACGATGTACAATATCCGTGCAAAAAGAAACTATTGCTGCCAATAATAATTTGTAATATAGAACTAATAATCATTATTTGGCAATATTATTATGTTTTATTCGAAGGCAAATATTATGTTCCAGCAACAACGGTACTACAGTTTCATAAAGGAGTTGGGCGATGATATTGCAACGTGTATGTCAAAACTCGTGAAAGTGGTACAGCAATAAAAGAAGCATAAGGTGAAGATATTGCGGATTCGATGGTTATGACGATGATTTTAACGTATTTGCCAAATGAAGATAATTATTTCCTACGTCCCTTAAGCTACGGCTGAACATTACAAGATAGTATGGATAATTGTAGGCTATATTATAGGCTCTATTAACAAATTTTGGGTTTCATCCTTTCCAACTAAAACGCGGGTTCTGCTAGCCTTAGAAAAAGTTAGCAGAACCCATGTCAAAAAACGATTTAAAAACAATTGGAAAATTAAAGGTTAATTTTAGGCTAATTAAATACCCTACAAAAGTAAGGCTTTATCACTTAAAAGCTAGCAGAACCCAACTCGAAAATCGAACCAAAACCGAAATTAGAACGCACAAAAAGCACAATTGCCAAACAAATAATATTAGGTTCATTATCAGTTTTCTGAGTTTTCTTACCACAAACCTGGCCTTGTTTGATGAATTTGCTCTCTTAAACGCCGCATAAATGCCAAGAATTCCAAGAGTGTACAACACCGTGATAATCAAGGAATACATTCAACAATGTAACTTGACTTTTGATAGACTTTGACGTGGAGTTTTCGGTTTCGGCTCAGTCGGAAGGCACCATTTCAAAGCTGTTGACAGGTTTGCATGTCAAACTCTTAAACTCATATGCCTCATCACCTGTTATAATGCGTTTTATGAATGTGGGGTCAAAATTGACTCGTTCTAGCATGCCTTCAGCGACTTTTTGCGATTGTGTTTTTGAAGAAAATTCAGATCTTTCGAGTGGAACGGCTATCTCTCTCAAATCTAAATGATGATTTTTCTTGAATATTTCCTTCACTATATTAATGTTAACTTCAGTTGAGGCCGACCAGGGCGAGGCAAATCTTTCACCACATCTTGACCGCGTTTGAATGCACGCAGTATTACTCATATGCACGAGTTTTTGATTAACCCTAATGTGAGTGACGTGGGTACCCGGGTACCTTTTGCACTTTTTGACGTCTATTTTTGAATGTTTTACTCCCAGTAAAAACTTTCAATTTTATGATAACTTCTAGTTCAATTGGTATAGATTACGACCATTCTTAAAAATAAGAAATATTACAACTTGGACGAACGTGAAAAAAATAAATTAACCACTCAAGATATTTTTTCTTCACTCACATGACGGTTAAGTCGATGCACCGTAAGCCCTCGGTAACATTTTCAGTGATTCGGCACACGAAATTCCATATGAAATACAAAATTTGAGGCCAATTGTTTGTTCGATATTCTTCGAAATCGTAAAATACACTTGAGATAAACAGACAAAATAGAGGGCTTGTTCTTGTTTTGCGATCTAATTTCGGTTTTGGTCCGATTTTCGGTTTAGGTTCTGCTAGCTTTATATTTAATGACCTGAACTTTTGTCAAGAACAAGTGGAGCCCAAAATTTTTTAAAAGGCCGATGCTTAAGTCATAATGAGCCTTAAATTATTTGTTTGTCCATTGTTCTTGTTTTGCGTTCTAATTTGGGTTTTGGTCCGATTTTCGATTTGGGTTCTGCTAGCTTTAGATTAAATGATCTGAAGTTTGGTCAAGAACAAGTTGGGCTCAACATTGTTTAATGGGGTATTTGGATAGGCCACAAAGAGCATTAAAGACCTTAAGCCTTACTTTTTTCTAGAGCATAATAAAAAAATAAAAATAATAAAAAAATTAAATATGCATTTAGTTAGCCTGACAACCGCACAATTATAGAATCTGTGCGAACAAAGATTCATGCGAATCAGATGGACGAGAAATTATGGGAAGAGGCTTGCAATTTAACAGTGCATGAATTATGATACGGTAAAAAATCAAAATCGATCCACACATCCACATTCCAAAGGAAAAACGAGAAAAACTGGCTCCAAACAATCAAATGTGTGTTCGACCGATATGACAATTATTCTAAATAGCATTGAGTATGTGGAATCAATTACTGTGTCAGATAATGAATCAAAGGTAAACGATGCTTGGATTAGAGGAATATCATTGAACGACATTTGCTCGATCGAAACAACATTACAGCGGCACAGCGATTGGCGTATTATGCATCGGCAGAATAAGCATTCAAATGTTTGTTGGGGCTTGAAAATGAACAACGGCCAAATGGATCGATTCATGAGTATGAGCGAGCTAAGGTACTCAACCATTTTGCCATGGCGGAATTCAATGCATTGGAAACTCCATCGAACAGTATACAGAGTCATAGCAATTTTGAAGTGGATGGAGAAATCAATTTTCCAATGGCAATGTGGCTAGACATCATCTTTGCTGTTGGCAATGCAAATCGACACTTCTTGGTGAAACCAGCGACAGCGCATGTAAGGCGGACAATTCGATTTGAATCGACAGAGGTTTTACGAGTGCCAGCAAGCGATTGAGATACGTTCAAAAATTGGAATAATGCATTTAAGAAGTCTTTCTGTGCGGAGCTTTTCAATCACTGTGTTCACGATCGTTCGAACGATTTTCATAAAAAAAAATGGTAACAGTTTGAACTAAAGCGGATTCTAATTATTATAAGTTTGTTGTTGTTGTTATATTTTGAAAAGGTAAATATTGTGCTAATTATGTAATATGATCAGCTAAATCCCAGATCATAAACGAGATGGTCAATATTTAAAACGTAAAACGGTTTTGGCCGACTGTTTTACCAAAACAATTATATTTTCTTATTATTTCGACAAATTTTATGTACAAATTTTCTTTTTAATTTGTCGTAATTTTCATTTGCCTAAAATATAAATAATTTTGGAGAACTCAATAAACGAAAAATAGACAAATGCTTTTAAAATATTTAAGGGGATTCCATTTGTTATACGAGCATAAATAAAATGGAAATTAATTAACTTTGCACCCTTACCGAAGAATGAAATTAAAATTAATGGATCTAATAACTCTATTAAGAAGTGTATTTAAAGTAATGTATAATTGGTTAAGGTGTCACAATAAATCTGAATCTGAGTCATCCACAAAATTCGTGAAATTTAAAGATGCCAGTAAATTATAGATAACACATCATAAATAATTTTTACTTCTTTTTATCTTAACCGACAGTTATATATAGTTACGTCAGTAGAACTTCGTTTAAATTTCTTAAAAATTTCTCGATAAAAAAAAATATTTTACGAATCACTCAACATATGTTTATACAGAATTTCCTTTCTAACCCATTTTCATTTTCATTGTGTATTATAAATTATACGGACTTGTATATATATTTACATGAATCACTGCATTACACTCTCAACAAATTAATTATTTACTACTACTTTAAACCAACTGGTGAAGGTCATATCGGAAAAATTTAACTTTTCACAGTATACACCAAAATATATACACAGTAGTACACACACCAATATACTAGAAGTGCAATAAAATTTGATAGTAATTCGATTGGATAACAGGATTTTATCGTTTTATGTATAATAAAATAGAAAAGCTTTCGAAAACTTTTTTTAATATAAATCTTACTTTTAAATCTCACTTTTAAACTATTAACCACCGTAATTCGTACAAAACCACACGGATTTATTAAACACAATTTTCGGTTTATTTTCCATGAAACGAAAACATTTTCTTTTCCTTTTTTTTATTTATCCCGAAAAAAACTTTTGATTTATCACACTTCGCACGGAAAAAATAAAAAAAAAATGGTTCAAATTATTCGCGACACAATTTTACTTGGGACGAAAATGCAAGAAAAAAATTTCAAAAACTATTTTGATTTTTATTTTGATTTTTCACGTTCACGGTGAATAACGAAAACGTTCTAAATCATAATGAAAATATGTGTGTTCATTGTATAATATTGGAAAATGACAAAAAGAAAACTAAAAAAAAAAATGTAAACTGGGTATATCGTTTATAAAGTACTAAACGGTTTTTTGTACGCATGCGAATTTTCCGCGCACACAATTTTTTTTATTTTTTGTTTGGGAAAAATTTGTACTGTGCTTCGTAAATCGCATAACAATATGACGAGTTTATTCTCAATGTTTACCTACAAAAATGTTCTTTTCATTTAATTTTTAGGGGATGTGCGAGTCGAGTGCACATTTATTTATATTTTTAATACTAAAGCACAGAAATAATATCAGATGTGCAACTTGTAACGAACATTTTTACAATGCAAATACAACATAGTGTTCAATTCAAATTATGAGTATAATGGGTCTGTCTCACTTTGCCAATTCAATTTAAAATGCCTTTGGCCTTAACAGCCCCTTCTTAAACCCCATATCATACAAAACAATTGCAAACACGCGAAAGCACCTACGAAAAAGTTTCACATCAAAAACCATTATTTCCGCCAAACTCAGAAAATCAAAAGAAATCATTCCTCTTACAAATATAATCCAAAATATTTCCGTTTCTACCTGACCCTTCGCAAACCACTACATTCCTCACAACAATTGCAAAAAAATGACCAAGCTCCTGCCAAAAAATATTTCTGTCAAAATTCGAGATTTTCCCCAAGATACCGGAAAATGATCTGGACAAGTCTTGCCACAAATTCAACCTAGGATTGGCACGTTTAAAACATTTGCAAAACACAAGTAAGCTGTTACGGAAGTTGTCACGTCCTGTAGGCCGACCAGGTTGCAACTCTGCAAAAATATCGAGGTCGAAAACTTTCACGATTTACACACCATTTCTTACGGATGTGAAGTTTACTTTTAACGCTATTTGCCGTAGGCACTTGGCGAAACACACTTATACTTAATAAACACATTTTTATTAATCACTTGTTTTTTGTTCCGCAGAATATTCTGCGGAACAAAAAACAAGTGATTAATAAAAATGTGTTTATTAAGTATGATGTGAAGTTTGTCCTAAAACCAACAACAATGTTTATAATTAAATTTAACAGTGTAATTTGAGTGAAATTAGTCCGGGATGGGTACTTCTATTAAAAAGACAACCAATTTGTCATCGCTAATAGTTGCTGTACCCTGTTGGCCAGCTTATGACGAAACATAAAGTTCCGCCAATCGTGGGAATTCCAGCTATTCGAATATATGTGACACGGGGATAGTATTGGTTCCGTTGAAAAAAAAGAAAAATTCTCCACCCTTATGGTTTAAAATGTCCGCCAATTTGATGATTTATATAAGTTCTGGACTCCTATGTTAGGCAATTTAGGACAAACTTCACACTTACCCTATAAACAAATATGAAATGCGCAAAGCAATAAACCATAGAATAGTTTCGAACTTTTTCGACTTACTAAAGACCATCAATCAATTCAATCTCTTAACTTTCAGTGTTATGGAGCGCCTTATATTTGCAATACCAAACCCCAACGAAGTAAGCGAAGAAATATTGTTCCATGTGCTATTTGCTTGGAGCAAAAAGACGGAATCTGTTACATGTTATGGTAATTGAACAAAAAAAACTAATCCAACTTTAGTCCACCATACCAATTTTTGGGGTATTGTACTCCGATTTTGAAAATTTGATCATAATTTTAGAACCCCAATTTAGAAATGTTGGTCCTGTCATAGTAAGGATGTAGCGACAACCCTGTTTCTCTTTATTTTATGTTTGTTAGCATAATCAAATTTGTAGTTAGTTAAAATATTTTAAACCGCACTGAGTAAGTCAGTTAACAAAGCAAAAAATTGAACATCTGGGAATTGATTTTATCATGGATGCTGGAATTGTTGTTGACTCCAGACATAGATTATTCTGGTTTAACGATGATCCCAGCAAACATTTGCTCAAACTCGAAACGAGTCAGCAACCTGTTTTGCTAGATTTTGCAGATTGAGCTTCGGCCAGATGAAGGCCTGGGAATAACGGCATACGATAAACGTCAAGTGGAAAGATTGCCAACAACATTCTCCGATAATTTTTAGGCAGGAAGAGAACCAACTAAATTCGTTGAACATTTTTAAAGATGGAAGATCTGAATCAGCTTCCCGTGACCGCCCCCATATAAAATGTCTACAACGATGGCATCGTAGAGAGGGCAGCACCTGTAATTATGATACTTAAGAAGAATAACGAATTTCGAATATGTGTGGTTTATAGAAGTTTAAATTCGTTCACAAATCACAGTTACGATTTGCTATCCATTACAAAGAATTGATAACCTTTTATTCATGTCAACGATTGATTAATGGTCCGGTTACTGGCAGGTTAAGGTTAACAATGAAGACCGGGATAAGATCGCGTTCAATTGTGAGTGTAACGCCAACCCTATTTTCTCTATTTTTTGTTCTCCGTAGAGCGAGTAATGTAATATGTAGTTGGCGTTGTACTCTAGAGCAGCTGTTCTCAAATTTTTTGAGCCGTATGGATCCCTAAAGGTATAATAATTTACACGGAACACCAGTGGATCAGCAATGACTAATTATGTGTATGTGAAAATCGATGCGATGCCTAACATCGAAGAGTAGTTTATTTTTTTATACGAAAAATGAAAATATTTGTACTTCAACAAAACTTATTTATTTATTGCAAAATATAATAAATTATAAAAGAAAAGATCATTGTTAGTGGGACGAGTGGACCTGTTTCCTATTTTTACATAATTATTGTATGCCTGGCTTTATAGTTGTAAGTTGAATCATCATGTTGCCTTCTGCATCGAGTCTGTTGCGGTATTTTGTTTTTGTTGCAGCATACGAAGAAAATCCGCACTCGCACAGATAAGTCGTAGCGAAAGAGATAAGTATTTTAACAGCTTTCATTCATAAATCTGCATATTCTTCTCTTAGAGTGCACCAAAATTCTGAAGATACTGTTTCAAATATGAGCAGTAGTGAGGAATCCGAGCTCATGTCAAAGAAGACTTTGTACTCTCTAACCGAGAATTCTTGGTCTTTTCTGAACTGTGAATGGGTTTCGAATCCATCTGTAATTTTTAAGCTTTACATTCTGCTCATCTGGAAAATATTATTTAACTGAGTTTAGAATATCTTCCAAATGTTGACAAATTTCATCACACAACATTAACTTCTTCTTCCCATATCTTCTGAATGGATCTTAAAAAGTCGTGTTTGCAAGGGTCCCCATTTGATGAAACTTATGATCTTTACAGACTCATTAAAGACATTTTTCAAAGGCATTGGCAATTTTTTACTGCAAGTGCTTGGCGGTGAAGAGTGCAATGACTACTGGTGTAGTTTGGTACCAAATTCTTTATTTTAGATGTTGATTCTTGTTTTCCTACCATTACCTTTGCACCATCCGTGCAAATATCAACACAGTTTATCCAATCTAAACCATTACAACCATTAGTCTTCATCAAAAAATTATTCATGACATTAAATATTTCGGCACCAGTTGTATTATTTGGCAATGCGGTTCACACAAAAGAAAATCCTCTTCAAGCAAATTAATGTGCTGATATCGGACAAAAACAAGCAAGCATGCAAGTCCTGCTACACCTGTGCTTTCGTCCATTTACAGAGCAAAATTACAATTTTTCAGGCAAAATATCAATTGAGACTTCACGTTAGCTGCTAAATCTTTAATTCGACGAGCTACCGTGTCATTGGATATCGGCACATCAGTGATTTATTTTGCCTTCTTTTCATCGAATATACGTTTAGCTATAACGACTGCAAAGTGCTTGATCAATGTCTCAGCTATTGTATGAGCTCCTCCTGCCAGTGCAATACGATAACTAACTGCAATACTGCTTCAGTGGCCCTCATTTTCCAGTTGAGAAAGTTGAGGCTTTAGCACTTTAAAAGTTCATCATGCCTACGAATAAAATAATCAGCTTCCTTGACGGCGCATTTTAGCGGGGACCATAGAACTATTTGGAAAAGTTTGCTGCATAGGACACATTGAGGCATATTATTAGCATCTATAAATCCAATAGACAGATAGAGCTTTCATCATATTTCAGTTTCTTAGTGACAGGCAGTTTACTCACAGTGGTAGAAGATACCTCTTTTCTGGATTTATGATAGTTTCCTCTGTTGCGTTATTTTCAGTATCTTTGGATGTAGACAAAACAGAGGCGCTATATGTCATCATAGTATTAAAATGAGCTTCCAGGAGCCACGCTTTCAGCCCCATGACTCAGCGGAGCAGTCTTTGAGAAACGCTGCTCTAGAGGAAAACAATATAGAAAGTTTTGTGGTTTTCATTTATCAAATATCAACGTAATTCTTGAACTTAACGTCGTTCAGATGTTCGCCGTGGCTTTGCTTTCTTAGCCCCAAAGGAAGAAGTGTAAAGGCATGAAGCTATAGCTCGTGCAGAATGGCCATCGTGACATGCGCTGTGGCACGTATCGCCGTCCTGTTAGAACCACATGTCGTCAGTATATTATCCAGTTTAGGGCACAAAAAGTTGCTTATCATCGAACTGTAATCATGGCAATACCAGTTCCTCACGGTTGGCTCGAAATTGGCCACCAAACGTCGAATAAACGACTCGGCAGGACGGTTGTAGTAAGGATAAAAACAACATATGGCTGCTATAACCTAACAAATTTCGAGCGCCGCTATTGAAAGACCCTTTACATTCTGGATTTCCCTTCTGATTCACCTACAATATTGTTTCAGAATAGTTTTGAGTTCTAATATCTACATATCTGTATAACTACATCCATTAAACAATGGGCCAATTTCGACAAGATAAATTTAACAATAATGGGTGTGTCTCTTCATGATTAGTAAAATCATCGCCAATATCATTTTAAAATTTCCTAGTGCTTTATATGTTCATAACGTTGGCTGCGATTTTATTCAATGGCGTGCCTACTTTGCCAATAATTTACATTACAAGTTTTGTTTTCAATTGGTATTGGTTTGTTAAAATTTATCGCCTCAAAAAAAACCTTTAAGTATAAGTAGTAGTAGAAGGCAGTACTGCTTGATACGACATCAAATTTATGTATTCAGCTTCTTTTCTGAACTGTAGATGGCAGTGATGTTCCAAAAAATTTTTAAAAATTTAGAGGTTGAATAATAAAATAATTCTTGCCAACAGCCCGTAATAAAAATTTTAACTGATATTCTAAAATATTTTTGTTTTTTTCATCGTAACGTTATCACGAAAATTATATTTTACAAAAAAAAAATCATTTATTTGATTATACCGCCATCTTATAGTCAGTCATTGGAACCGCCGACATAAAATGACGTCAAATAGCAAAATGTTTAAAGCAGTGAGGACATTAGTATCTATAGGTACACTGTATTATATGTCTCTGACCGAAATCGGTCACTTCGGTTAATATTTATCAATGAAAGCAATAACATCTATGTTTAGATATTATTGCTGGAAACCATTTATGTACAAAATATAGAAATGTGTACTAGCCAACTTTGGTGCCTTGATATTTAAATAACTTCTGCTCCCCAATAAAGGAACTGTTTCGCCAGCCTAAAGCGGGTTTTGTTAAATACTACTGTATTTGATACTAGACATTCGAGTATATGACCTCGATAATTTAGTTCATCCAAAGTCACGAAAACCGGATATATAACACTGGTCCTTTGATGTATCGTTCATAAATCGCATCTGGTTTTGCTTATATTAGTTTTCAAACCGTATCACATTACGGTTTGATAAACCCGCAATGATTCAGATTTTAAATTAACATTATTATGCACAATTTTAAATACAATAAGAAATTTATTCTATAACAATCACAACCTAATTTTAATAATGTACATTTCTCTATGTCCGTTCGCATCGTCTAATCCTTTGACAAAGCCAGTTGAATTAATGGCAGCACCTTTATTGAAGACAAATCAGCCAAGACCGCCTCAATATTTTCTAATGTCGTAACATGCATTAAACTATCCTTCCTAAAGCTGAGAATGATAATTGATAGAAATGATAAAATTTCCAGGCTATCGAATCCTAGCACTAGATCCCATAATATTAGTAATTGTTCGGGTGGTAGGTGGCCACTAAAACCTCGCATCAGCCATTTGAATACAACACGAATTCTAAAACAAAAAAGATAACAAAAAAATGTATTGGTTTGGTATAATAAAAAAATATTCTGCACGTTACGGTTGAATTTGTAGTTCACGAAAATGTGACCATAATTGTGGCTCATGCGTCTGAAGCAATTTTTCAAATAGAAGACACAAACTAACAATTCCTTGTGGATGCGTGTTTATCGTTGTCAATCGATGGCAGTATCGAACGTAGAAAGCACGAAATGTGAAATACAAATGAACTGGGTCATCGTATAAATAACAAAATGGCGACACTGTAGCAAAACAAATTAGATTAATAAATTCCAAAAGAATATTTTTAAACGCTTTACTTACCAAACATACAAATTCCATGGAACGGGACGATTCCAGATGGTGGGCCTTCAAATAATTTTGGTTTATTTATCGACGTACTCTCCTGGTGAATCATTGTATTGACCTCTGCATCGCGGGAAAAGCACAACATTACTTGATAGAGTACATCTTCAAATACAAAATATTGGTCATCATTTGTCGCTGTTAGCTGGACATCCTTGAAAACTAACTTATCGACTATTAGATCGGTACTTAGAACAGCCAATTTTAGTTTTTCCCAGTGTTCAAAATGCTATCGGTTTATGTTTGCTAATGTTAATACATGTAAAATTTAATAAAATATAAAAACTTACAAAAATTTCGACTTTACTCCCTAAAACGTACGACCATAATTTTCCGCGGAAGGGTGGTGGTGTCATACCTTTTTTTAAAAGTTGTTGACATAGAGGGGCATGCCTTGCTTCCAGCACCTTTCGGCACTGTACTGTCCATTCACTAGGACTATGCTCGTTACGCAAAAGCTCCGCAAAATGAGTTCGAAGCTCATATAAATTTTTTACGGTTAACCCGATGTGAGAAAATTCCCATTTTGGCAACACACTTAAATTTATTATATAAATTTATGTAAAAATAAATAAGAATTCTATTCAAGTCACTCACTCTTCCTCGTCTTGTTTTTGGGGTCCTTTTAACGACAGTAGTACATCCAATAAATCTTTAGGTGCATAGACCGGTCGATAATTCGATAGATCTGCAATAAACATATTTAGCGAAGACGCAAATAAGCCGCGTTCTAAATTGTACTTACCAATTTGGTAGTTACTTAATTCATCCCATTTGCCTAAAAATTCCTCTCGATCAGCTGGTAACCGTATTTGGCCCTGCATTGGCGCATTTAACTCTGTACACATAGCATTTAATGATTTTCGCACACGACGCTCCCATTGGTTACCCGCACGTTTTAAATAGCTTAACGGATCGATCTGGAATTGAGTTTGTTAGCAATTTAACATGACGATACTAGTCACTATACACATGTTTATATACACACTTGAATCGTTGGTGTCATAGGTTTTGGTTCCGCTTTCCCGGCACTTCGTATCAAATGATAAATAATATTCCGAATATCTGTATCAAGCCCATGCGATTTTATAGCTGCCTCCAGTGTAGCTTTCATTTCATGCTTATCGACACTCGGCGAACAAGCCAATCTCTTTACACACCCAGAAATAAAAACAATCAAATATTTAGAAAAAATTTTTTGCATCACAAAACTTACTTGAACCGTTTTATATAAACTCTGATAAATTTTCATATTTTTCACGTCATTTGCTAATTTAATTGCGGTATGGTGAATACTTGCATCTTTCAATTCTTCCATAGTTTTCTTATTTATTGTACGAATATTTATTCAAATTGAAATTAATTTTGACGGCACGACATGATTGACTGCCATACAAAAGGAAAAGACGTCGTCGATTGTGTAAGTATTTCATTGATATAACAAAAATCAATTCGAATGTGAAATGAAAATATTTACTTGCTGTTGTTGCGTTGGTTACGTTATCGCGTTTCACTTGGGTGGTTTTTATTGGTTTAAAATTGGAAATGTTAAGGAAATTTTTTATGTAACTTTCGTGTATCACGCGGATTTATTATTAAACGGTGTTTGATGTACCGCCATGGGAACCAATATTAAAATTTGTATGCAAATGATGTCGAAATAAAATAATTTCGTTGTTCGAGCTGAACCCTGATCGTTATGTATCACACAAAAAGGCAGAACTCGTTTTCGGTTATAGTGGCTTTTTGATTAAAGGGATTCTCTCGCTGATGTTTAACTGTGTAATATATAGTTTCCCTTTTGGAGACATGGGACTTTCACATCTTGACTCTCGCCTAACTCTCTCTAGCTCTAGATTATTTTATCTTAATTTGGAACGGCGAAGCAGAGGAAAATGTAGACCACTGTCAGCATCGGCATTGGACCCATTCAAAAATGTGACTATATACAATAGAATAAACCGACAATTGTGTCCTCTTAAACTATAAGTTTCGAGAACGTCAACCACTAGGAATTCCTGGCCGTTGGCGTGTCTGTCTTTTTATTAAAAGCGCATTTATTTCATTGACCTCAATTGCACGATTGAGACGTGGGTCGGTTTCCACGATTTCTAAGTAGTACATGTACTTTAGAGATCAGACATCGTTGCTTCGGAAGACTTTAGTTGTTCAGCTCAAACGCATGCACATATGGCATGGATTAAGCCATAGATGAATTAATATTAAAGAGACGCAACGGCTTAAAATATTGGAGAACCGAGGAAATTTATATTTCACTTATTTTTTAGTGTATGCATGTGTGTAGTGGACCACTCTTGGTCGCAATAACATTATGGCAATATGCTGATATTCAAACGATCCAGGCTTAGTTCCGTCATCTATATGCCGTTCAATACATTTATTGATGACAGATGATTCCATTGACTTCCTTTCCACCAATTCTCATCCAAGGAGTTGGCTTGGATCCTCGAAAGAAGCGTTCTTTATTACCTAAATTAAATTTATTGTTGAACCTAACCTAAAAATTAGATTTTGATAGATAAACATAAACATTATATTTTGTTTTGGGCCCTATTCTCCCAAGAGCCAGCCCAACGCTTCCCCTTGTTCCTGCAGTTTCTGTAGAAATGGCTGCCACGACAATGATTGCATGGGATTAGCTTGGTTGAATGCAATTGTTTCTTTCCACACCTGGAGTAATTTAAATTTTATTGTCATCGTTCAAACCGCCGCGTGTTTAACTAATTCTGGCTGTCCGATTAGGGCCTTACTCTTTTTCGAAGACAACTCGACAACTTTAACAATCCTATTAATTTAAATATTAGCTGTGTTTCTTGGCGCTTGATCTGATCCGGTTTAGTACATGTTTCATGAAACAACAGAAAGGCGCTTACTAGATTTCAAATTAAAATTTGTGATCTAAAACAAAATTTGGATCAGGTTTTCCATATAAAATTTGAAATGATCCGGATCAATGTGCGCCAAGAAACACGGTAATTGATAATGAAAATAATGAAAGCTGTGGAGGTGACCAAATTTTGTTGATGAATACGAGTCAGTAACCTATAATTCAACAAAAATTTGTTGGCTCCCATATATGGCGGCCAAATCTCTTAGCAATGTAGCGCCAGTGGTCAAATTATTTATAAGGGATTTTAAAACATACAAATAAATGATAGAATAAAAATGTAAGCGTAGAGCGGCGAAGATAGGCAACGTGCGCCACCAATCTATTTAGATTATAAACGGATTTTTCTCCGCTACCAAATTATCTATACAAAAATATGACTACGCTTAAAAGACAGTAAACTTAATTCTCTGTTCCTTACGAGAGTATTATTTAAAAATTAGATTGACGCTAAATAAATAATTCTATTAACATTATGTTTGATGTTTATGAGGTCATTTAGTTTAGACGATGTTTCTTTTAAAACTTTTCTCTTTCCTCGTTGGTTCTTTTCTAGCATGTTATACGAAAAGGACGAATCAACTATAAGAAACTGGTAATTCTGATTTAACTACTGGTAAAACGAGGATTGTTTAAAATATTTATCGAAAACCCGGTAAATACATTTTTATCAAATTGTAATCCTTACGCTTATGTATGTTGGTAGGACACTTAAACAAGCCATTATTTGGAAGGTTCATGAGAATGAGGGGGCAATTAGACCGATATGGGAGTAATATGACGGAATGGAAGGTTGAACACATTTTGGCTTCCTGTCCCTCTTATTAACTTCGTAGATTACATTAATTCGGACACTGGGTTTGCTACAATGGTCCATCCAACCATTGAGTGAATTGTCCATCCTTTAAAAAATATAGTCAATCAATAAATTGTCTCAGCATGCCAAAAATTTTTTGCTCTAACCGTTAATTTTAACGATCAAGTTCGATAAATACAGTCGCGCTTGGCTTCCTCAGTTCGAGGTTTCTGCAGCTTCGGCGTAAACCTCTGTGCATTGAACGTTCCTCTTATTATCATGCCTGTCGTAACATTGGTGGTATTTTCTCCTTTACTTCGACAGAACATTTACCATTTAATCATTTGTAGCACACTCAAAGTTCTGTAACTCTCTGCCGTGTTGTGGGCTGTCTAAATCTCTTGCTAATCTAGGGTTGCGTATTATTTGGATGACACGCCGCTGAATCGTATCCAGTATCTGAAGGACAATACCATATGCTTCACCCAAACTTGATAGTAATACTCTCTAGATGGTCTAATGAAGGTCTTATATATCTGGAGAATTTGATACTAGGTTCTTTAACACCTTCTGCACCTTTTGAGGAACCCAAGTTTTCGTGAAGCTGACTTGGCCAATACAACAATGAGTTTCGTAGTAAAATAAATATAGTTATCATTAAAATTGTCGACCTCAAGACTATTGCAGATTTACCATTCACTATACCGCCAAGGCCTGATAAAATAGTTTTCAGAAAGTTCTGTGTGTGGTACCATGCAGACTAAATATCTCTGTCTATATTCCAAACAGATTTCTAGGTGAAATCGATCCACGGGGAGTGGTAGCTTCAGGAGTTGTTTCCTTTTCTGCTAATATTTTGAAAAGTATATAACCTAAATTTTTTGTGCAAAAATAATAAAGACCAAATTTTAAACAAATTCAATCTGTCATAATCGCGATCGCGCTCCTTGGCACTCAAAGAGTTCAAATCTACATAGCAGTAGTATAATTTAGCCGTACGGCTCGAAAAAATTCCAATCGAATTTAATTTTTCAGCCTTATAAGAGCGCTGATTTTATTTATATTGAAAAATTTCTTTACAATAGGTCACAGGTTACAGAAGAAATAAGCACGAATCATTCATTTCAGTCTTACCTGTTTGTTATTAGCAGTTTTTATGTATCGTAAGCTTACAATTTCTACCCACGGGCCAGTAGGTTTTACAATTTCCATGTGGAATTTGGTTTGAATTAAGTTCTGCGGGAATCGAGTTTATGTTTTTGTTTGTGAAGTTGAAATGTGCTGACTGCTTCATTTAGTAAAATTCGCCATATTTGAGTTGTTCAGTGTTAGTTGCATTTTATAGATTGCTTGTTTGCTCCAATTGTTGTCAATGGACTAGTACATACCTTCAATATTCGGTAATACCCTTTGTATGTACGATGAACATTATAGGTCCCGAACCGCTACCCTGTGATATACCTGTTGTTATTCTCGTTAATTGAAAGTATTCGTTTTCAAATTTGACTAAACAACAGCCGTCTCATTGACGTTAATTTCCTGGCATTTATTTATTATTGATCTCATATTTTTGTTCCAGTAAAATCAGAACAAATGTTATATATTAATAATCTAGTTTGTTTAATACTTAATAAACACATTTTATTAAACACTTGTTTTTTATTTCGCAAAATTAGATTTTTTGAATATGTATTTTAATTAAAACTTTTGTTCAAAAAGTTTAAAAAATTTGTTATATACAGCAGACAAAAGCAAAAAATAAACAAAAGAAGGAGGGACAAAAAATAAGCAATAAAAAGCAATAAAAATTAATCTATTGATCGCGCAAGTGTTTAATAAAGTGTGTTTCACCAAGTGCCTACGGCAAATAGCGTATAAAGTATAGTTTGTTTAAGGTAGTTTTGTTTTCATTTGCTGTTTGCCTAGGTAAAAGTTGAAGTCGTTTCTAAATTAACAGCAAATAGCGGTAGACTTCAACTTGTCACTTTTAGCTCAGAATACGACGGGTGTTCAATAAATTCCTTAAATCTATATGAAATAACGGTAATAGAAATTTTTTATTTAAAAAAATAAAAAAAAAGTCGAAAATAAAAAAAAAGTCGAAAATATTTTAACATCGCGCATCAATCCTCACCATTTCAATGTACAAATTTGTTTCTGCAACCAATTCCGTAACATCTAAAAAGATTACGTACATATAGTGCTATCTATACAATTGCTTTCTCTTTTCGCCTTTCTGGATTTACAAGACTTTATAGTGCTGGAAAAATAGTCAGTGTCATAACTCCATAAATAGTTTTTTTCTTTCACTAAGTTTCGGCTGTCAAATTAAAATATGTACACATAAACCATAGGATGCTAACACAACCAATTGGCTGTTACAGTAGCCGTATTTGGTTGAGAAGTAAAATATCAGAGGCCAGTTTTAAAGTTAGTAGGTTTTGTATCTGAATTATGTTTCGTATCAAATAAAAATTATTCATCATATTATTTTTCAGTATTAATTATCATGATACAAAAAAATTTCTCTATTAGATCTCATCAATAGAAAGCCAAGCCTATACGTGTTTTGATGAAACCACTTTTTTCAATACACATTTAAAAGTTCTCAAGCTGCTACCAGATTAACATAATTATAGTTCGGATATATCCGATCAATTTTACTTTTTATTTTATTACCCACATCGTGTTTCAAATTTTCTAATGTGTTTGAGTAGATAAGACAATAATAAATTCGTTTCACCAATTTACTTGTTTGTTTTGAATACAAGCTATTGAGCCTATCTGTAGAGAGGCATTTTTGTATCATGTTAATTATCATACGTAATACAACGATAATTTTTTTAAATATCACGAATGTGAATCCCAACGATGAAGTGCGAAGCATGAGTACACAAAGGTTGGGACACATGAGTGATTTTTGTTCATGGTTTGTATTCTCACTCGAATACGGTTTATCTAAATCTTCAATTTATTTTATTTATATAAACCAAACTCGAATTTAATTACTACTGATAAAAACGCCAACTATGATTAACAAGTTTCTTTTACTATGATAAACTCAGATACAAACACTGCTAATTTGTATACTGGGGCGAGATCATAAAAGCCGATCGGAAAAATCAATTGTTTCAAAATATTTCAATGAAAAAACACAAAAAAATTTGAAAAACGGTCAAAGTTCGCCTAGATATTTTGTATGAAAATAAAAATAAACGAAAGTTTAACGGAAAATTGAATTTGACAACTAATTCTTTACAGAGCATTTATAAACGCAAATGTTCAACCGGTAGAAATTGAATGACGAAAATCTTCTAGCAGATTAGTCGATGCTCTTATAATACACAATCACACACATCAAAAGTGTAAATGGAACACATAGTATTTAGGTTGCCATTGCCTTGAATTTGGTTTAATTTTTGTTTTGTTTCTAGAAGAAACATCGATTACACATACAATATCAAAAAAAAATTCAGGGATAACGGTAAAAACTTTTACCCAATTCAGAATTTATTATTTTAGTATTTAATCTTTGCAATCTGTCCTGGGGCCGAAGCACTCGCAACTCTTTTGCAGTCCGCTTCTCACGTCCTTACCTTAACCTTACGCAATCACCTGTTAAATCGAGGACGTACCGCTATAGGTCCGATTTTCGTAGAACCATCTGCACATTGCATAGCTCATGAGTTCTGCACTAGGGCAGGAGGTCACACTTATGTTCATTTTCATCACAGATCATAATCTGATGATGAAAAATCCCGTTTTGCATTCTGCCCCTATTGGGATACGAACCCGGTACATTCCGATCCAAACGCCAAAGCTTTAACTCCTCTTGCATTTATTACAGATTGGCATCTTCTGTGCATGGAGCTAATCAACGTGTCGAAGCTGTCTAGTGGAGTTTACCGCCAGTTATCTTGAAGGAGATTGCATAGTTGTACTCTCGTTGTTTTTGATGCTAAATGTGGCAGAATGCTTCGCTGAAATTGATCTAATGCGTGTTCAATCGGATTTAGATCCGGGGATGGTGCTGACCAAGGTAACACATGGATTTTCTGTGCTTCCTATCAGTCTGAGGTGATTCTTGCTATGTGGCCTGGCATGGTCATGCATTAAGATGAATTCTTATCCGTCTGGAGTGGAAGCACGACAGGTTCTAGTATCTCATTGATGTAGCTAGCTGCCGATAAATTGCCTTCAAGAAAAACGAAATCAGTTCTTCTGCCACTCATAATTCCAGCCCATACCATAGTAGTGCCTCCTTCTCTACCTCTTCACTTCTTGCACAACTCTTAACCTTTCGACATTATCAGTTTCCGTCCAATTTCTACGATTTTCACATCAATCACTTTTAAGCTCTCGATTTCTGACGTATCGGTGGACATCTCAACGGACAGCGAGCGTGGAGATTGTTTTCGTGTAGTCTATTCCTGATGGTTTGGTCACTAACATAAATGTTTTCAGTTGTCCACAAGCGTGACTGTGATTATCAATTGTAAAATCAGTCTTTTAGGAGCTAAAACTGAATAAAATCTGAGATACAAATCAACTGAAATAGTCTAAAAATAATTTTTTTCAATAATATAATAACCGTTTTTACCGTTATCCCTGAACCCTCCGTTCATCCCCCATCTCCTTTTTTATATCGTATATGCAATCGATGTATCTTCTAGAAACAAAAAGCAAAACAAAAATTAAACCAAAGTCAAGATAATGGCAACCTAAAAACCATGTGTTCCATTTACACTTTTTAATTTGTGTATTACAGAAATTGAAGTTATGCGTCATCCCATATCTACTATGTCAAATTTTAATAGTATTTCATGATCGCGGCTTGGCATCTAATATTTTATTTCTCAGCAAAATACAGGTATCGCTGACCACGACGATATTGTTGCCGATTTTTTTCTAATTGTGTCGTCGGCGCTGCAGTGCTACTAATCGGTTTGAGATTATTATGTTGCAAAAACGAATGTTGTACAAAATGTTTTCTGGTTATATTTATAACCTTACTACCCACTTCCTGCACGAACGAACTCTTTCTCTAACCGGAGCGCGTTAGTAACGAGTTAATTAATTTCTGAAAGAAAAAGAAATCAAATCATCATTATTTCCGTTTTCTAAAATTGCCTGGACAGACAAATCCCCTAGACAGACTGCGGCTTAGTAATACCGATTTAGCAATAACTATATCAAGTACTAAGAAATAGAATTCAATTCATTTTGAGGCACTACATAAAATTCAAAAATCTATTTGCAAACTCGAATTCTTTGAAAGGACACCGTGAATTTTTCTAAATCGGTTTTACTAATCCGCAGTTTGTCCATTCTTTAAATGCAGTAGTTTATCAATAATAATCCCACATTCAATATTTAAGTAACTGTGAAATTAATACAGAAGCGGTGGTTAGCTTCACTTACGGCTTAATGTTTGATTCAAAATTAAAGCACAACATCAATATTTTCAAATGATTTATTATAGCCTTATCATTAGAACTTTACAATTATATTTAATATTAGATATTAATTTAATTTTTGGTTTTAAATTTAGTTTACAGTTGTAGTATGAAATGTATTTTACCAGTGAAATTCTCGTAATAATTCTATCTAAAAATTAAAAACTATAAGAAAATTGTCATTAAATATAATGAAGAATAATGCGAAAATGGCACAAAAGAATAATATCAAGTAGCAAAGAAATTAAATCTAAATTTATTTGAACTTTGTTTAAGAAAACTACATTTATGGAATAACATTGTATGTAATTTCTAATCAGTGTTGTTTAAATGGTGCTGATTAATTGCAAAATTAATTATTTTGTTTTATTTATGTGATTTGTAATATGTTAACCTATTCGAGGGATGAATAACGAAATTAAATAAAATTAAATGATGATGATGAATTTAATTAATTGTTCTTATTAATTATATTATACATTAATATAAATATTAAAATATTTTCTAATATAAAATAATTGATTTCTGTTTATAGTGTAATGTCTTATGTTTGTTGATTAATTATAAGGCCTTTTAAAAAGACCTTATCTTTATAGCGCATTTTATTTTTATGTTACTCGCTCACAGGTCGTCCCAATTTAATATTCCAATCACAACCGCAATTAATGTAAAAATTATACAAAATAATTAGAAACAAATTGTTACTTTTATTTAAGTTATTTTGGTTGTACTGGTTTAGTTACTAAAAAGCATACTCGATTGAAATGTTTACACATTTGCTGTACCTAAAATAAATATATAAAAGTATTGAGATATATTTTTGGTAAACCAGTCTCATCTAGATAAAACCACATACCACAGTTGAACCATAATGCCAGTGTGACAAGGTTGTCACTATTGTCAATAAATATAATATCGTTCGTTCAAAAAATGGCATGTACATAGAAATTAGTACACTTATCACAAAGATCGGCGTCATCCAATGGAAACCTTCACAACGTGTATTCGACATTTGGGACACAATCAGTCGACACTGTGGAATACAAAAACAATAAAACGATAGTATCGTAACCGTCACTCAATTTTTATTAGACTTCGTAAGACATCTTGTTATCTATTGTCTAATAACTAATTTCGCAAAACATTTCTTATCAAAAGCGTACTTCGAAAATGTGTGTAGAAAAAAATTGTCATGATTGATCGGCACGCACAACATATTTTCCGTATTTTAATTTTAATTCAAATCATGATTGAGAAACAATTACCGCAATAGCGTAAATTAGATATGGTTCGATACACTAGGAAAAAAATGTATATGACTTAATAAATGACACGTGAATAAAACCAAAGTGGACGTAAAATAATAATAATCGCGGCAAATTATAGATAAGAGCGTAAATAAATCAAAACTCAACAAAAAAATTAAATTTAAATTACATACGCTGATATTGCTGAAAATTGTCCCACTCAAGATATACAACATTCTCGGATCTCTATCTATTATGTTGTTTGGCGAGTAGTGCGTCCAAAACATGAATAATATGAAATACGTGGCAAATGAAATTAGCGGCCGCAAAGCTTCACCGATCGGCCTCATTTTACCGGTCTTTTCAGCGTACGATCTAAAAATTAGAAATCAAACACAGAAATATTATGCGTTTTGTATACAAATTATAATCTAAACATATAAGAAATTAGAAAATTTATAAAAAGAAAATGTACTTGTAAAGATTATATACGACCATTGGTATGTTTGATAAAGCGCTAACATGTAAAACTATTTCCAGTATATTACCCCACGTTATATCAAAAGGTAATTGAGTTTTCCAAATTTTATAGCCACCAAAGTACGTTATAAGATATAGAAAAGTTGAACCCTTAAAATATACAAATAAAAGAATTTTTTTAAACCATTCAGAAAATGGTTTTCGTGTTAGTTACCATTATTTTTTGTTAGATAGTAGAATATATTAACAATAAAATAATAAACAAAATAATCATCACTAACCCACATACTCAAGTCATATCCCCATGGCAAATACAATACTCCCGTATTATATTTTTCCCAGTGACATACATAAAAATTGAAAAATACCATCCAAATGATGTAGTACATACGAACTGCAGGAATAGATGCATAGCCCCGGCCGAATATACTATATAAACACGCAGGTATTAGAAATGCTTGGTATGAATCCAAACCATGATCAAATAGTTCACCTAGTGGTCCCGATAAATTTATCCTTCGGGCTTGTTTACCATCGATACCATCTGAAAAAAAAAAATATTGAATTAAAATTTTAATTTTACAATTTTTAATTCACATGCTAAAGTTCAAAAATTGTAAATTCCATACTACCCAAAGGGCAATATTATTTCACCGAACATCATAACATATTTAAATTAACGAATATATTTTTATATTTTATCTTATCTAAACACAATTTTTTTTTATCTATCATGTACTATACAATTATACGAAACATACGCGAGTCTTTTAAAATTGCATTATGTGATATAAAAATTAAGTGACTGCACTAAGTGGCAAAAAGTGTTACCTCTAATAAATATTTATCATAAAAACTAACTAGCTTCAGCCCTGAAATATATTTCGGTTAAACTAATTTAATTATCACTATATGTATAAAATTCAAGTTATAGTAGAAACCAGATAAATAATGTTGGTTGACACAGAAACATGCTAATTTGACATAAAAATTATAAAATTGCACAACTTCAACTCTGCCTTTGCTCTCACATTAGGTCGTTCCGGCTATAAACGATTTAGAACAGTATTTTATAAACTGTTTGTTGTGTGATTTTATTCTAAACGGCTAAGTAATAGTAGTCCTGTTTCAGTCAAGTTAGCCTTTTTTCTGGAACCTAGGCACTATGTGTCCTGGAACCAAGGCACTCCCAACTCATTCGCGGTTCGCTTTTCCCGCCCGTACTTTTCCGCTTTATAGTACTTGCACGGAATATGGGCGGCTCATGAGTTCTGCACTCCGACAGGGGGTCACAGTTGTGTTCATTTTCATTACAGATCTGATCATGAAAAATCCCTTTTGCATCCTGCCCCTATCGGGATTCGAACCCGGTACCTCCCAATTCAAATGCCAAAGCTTTAACCGTTTGGTCGGTCAAATTAACCCTTGTAGGTAGGAGCATACAATTTCGAACAATATTCATTTTAGGATCCCAATTGCAAACAGACGTAATTTTGTAATACCTGCTTAAGAAATTGTCGAGTTCCATTCAATTTGCTACTCATGTCCAGGTTCTCCTTCAAAATTAATTTTAAGAACCAATACTCATAAGGATAATCGAAAGAATTCATGAAAAATAAATATTCATGTTCTTAATCTTATTTTTCTTGGCCATTTTCCAGAATATTGCGGATTTCATCAACATCAACAATTGGAGAATTTTGCCATTAATTTAAAGATCTCACTTTAACTATGCAGTATCGGAAATGAGGGTCGTAGTCACCGCTAATTTCCCTGACGTAGACTATAATAGCAATCAACAAGGTTACAGACACACACACACACAAACATACCAGCTAGCAGAAACCAACAAAAGTAAAGTTAAAAACTAAAAAATCACGAGACGTTTAGTACCAAATAAAAGTGTCATTAAAACGTTTACAATTTCATTTCACCTGAATCCATCCCTGATGTAGACCATAATAAATCATAAAAATAATAAGCATTTTACTTTGGCAAATTTACAACAACAATGTTATACATTTCATTACAACCAGAATACATAAATAAATTTTCCAAAGACTGCAAATAATCGAATGGAGTCGATAAAATAAAACAAGAAAGACAAAGCCTTCTAAATTCGGAATCGATCCCAATCTGTATGTTACGATGTTAAGATTGAAATCAAGTTAGAAACTAATGCACGATTTACATGTTCCAATTTTTTTTCCCAACAAATTTTTTACTGAAAAATAGAGCTGCACGCCAATTACAAAAAATTACTAGTTAAAAAGAGACAGCCATATGTAAATAACATTTGCTCAAATTAAAAAGAAAAAATACGGGAAAAGTTCGGAGCCGAACTCTATAAGCATTTTTGTTGCCTATAAAGTACTTCTATGCAGTGTGTATAAAGTACTTCTATGCAGACCACTCACTCCCACACCCACCTAACCCCATCTACACCCACCCCACCCGATCCCAATCCACCATATCTCAACTACCCCAATCAACCACAAACCACCACATCTAAACATTATTACCAAACCATCCAATTCAAACCCGAAAATCCATCTCACCCGCACCACCCTATACTTCACCACCCATATTATCACCCTTTTAAACCTACATACCCACTTCCACACACACACATACCACCCACACAAACCCTCATCCACCAAATCAAAATTCCGACACCAAACCCAAAATGCCTCATACCACCCCATCCACCTCCCATACCACCACTCCTACCACCCCCATAACCACACCACCCACACAAACCCACATCCAGACGAGATATATTATTATTCCACATTCATATGCTCGATGAAACCAAAATGGAATAGAAAATAAAAAAAAATCTACCAATTTTAAGGAGGGGGTTGACAAAACCCCACCTATCTCCGAACATCCTAAACATAGAAATGTTCAAATCAATAGGGATCATTCCCATGAATTGCTTGAACTTTTAGTGAAGAAATTAAGTTGATATCTCCATCCGTTCTCAAGTTATCGTGCACACAGACGGACAGACGGCAAACCGAAACCATATAGCATTTTTTTTTAACAAAAATGCTTAAAAAATCCAATTTTATTTTACTGGAATTTGTTCCGTGCTCCTCTCGCAAACGAAAATCGTAATATACTTAACCCTTCATTTTTTACTGATGAAAATTCTTTCTTATCCCAAAATGTTTTTTTAATCCCTGCAATCTGTTCTGGGGCCGAAGCACTCCCTGAATGTTCGCGATTCATTTTTCCGCCCTACTTTATGCAGTTACTGCCAAATCGAAGACGTTCGGCTATAGGAGAAAAATACGATTATTCTTTTTGCCAAATGAAGCTATACAATTCACAACATGTGCTTTCTAGACAGTTTTGTTGGCATTGTAAAGAATTTTAAGTGTTAGGTACAGACAAAAATCACTCACTGTCTGGAGCACTATAATTAGATTACTCACATGTGGACAGCAGAATTGCAATGCAAGGACTGTATTACTACTGTCTCGACCGTTGGGGGGTTGGTTAAAGGGTTAAATAAGATTCGTTCGAATCACATTCAAATCAAATATGAATCTTGTACTCTCGTTATCGAATCGCATTCCCAAATAGCCCCCCTTGTTGTTTGGAGGTAATCCAGTTATCGAACTATTTTTTGACGTCTTCATACGTACAAAAGTACTGTTCAATCATAATCGAAAGAAGTGGTATTCTGAAGGAGCATTATCTGGTGAATACGGCGGGCTGGAGAGCATTTCCCTGTTCTGATGATACTGTTTGATTCACGTTCGAATCACGGATATTTGATTTTGGTGTTAAAATTTAATAAATATCACTGGATTTATGATTTCAAGTGTTTTTAATAATTTATAACTTAATCTTAATCTTATAATGATTAAATTCAATATTTTCAAATTAAAATTAAAACTGAGGGCGGGAAATTTCTACCAAAAAAATTATTGCAGAATTCGGGCACCAACCTGAAAAAGAATTATCGAAAGAAAAAACTGTTCACGTTAGTATCAAATATTTGTGCTAAAAAATATTTATCACACAATTCGGACACAGTCTTAAGCAACAATTCTCATATGGTTCTCCGAAGATAGATGTTCCGATCTTTTAATCAGTGTGATTCCAATTTCCAACTTATTGGGTCTTAAAACAAATAATGAAGTAGAAATTCCCACAAAAACTATTTTTTGGCAAAACAAATCAATTTTCTGAATGGGATGAATAAAAATGTTTACAAACAACAAATGCCATTAGGTTTTTACATTACACATATATTCAAGCTTGACATCTAACCTTCAAAAAAATGCATTGTGATACTAATGACATTTAAGTAAAATGGTCTGCAACAAATTTGTACACCCAAAACGTTCAAACAAAAATTGTTGCACCCTGTATATAATAGATTGCAATATCGTTTCTTAAAGAATTTCCAATGGAATCAACGAGAGCCTAAATTAAAGAATCGGGGAGCGTACGCAATCCCGGCGATCAAAATAACAAAATCAAAATTTCGATGTTGAAATATCGAACTCGAAATCTTGGATCTGTAAATTATTTTAAATATTCGGGGATGAGCAAATACCTAATTTTAATTTATTGTTTTTCGGAACTTTCAATTTCAATAAAACATTTTGCGAAATTTATTTGTAATTTTATGAATTATCATTGATTGTTGCAGTAAAGAATCTGTTGCACTGATTTGTTTTGTTGAAATTAATATTAACTGTTTATTTTTCAATAACAAAACGACTAGAACGGATTATGTTTTTCTTTTTTCAAAATTATTTAATACAAACGGTTTATGGAAGCCAAAATATACATTAAAATTCCACAATAATAGTGGAAGAAGATTTTTATTTCAGTTAGGTGATTCTATTTTTTTTTCATAAATTTTAGAGTTACCACTAGCGGAGGCCGCTTAAGTTTTATTTGACCATTTTCTAATATAAATTCTTGGGAGGATTATGTAGGATACGACTTTCTACTTCGAAAGTCGTAAGTGGTATTCGTAATGCTTACATAGTCAGCCTGCTTTACTGATTATTCATTTTTGTACAGACCTACCTTTACATAACCGGACAAGTGGTGCAGTGGTTAAAGCTTCGGCACTTGGACCGAGAGGTACTGGGTTCGAATCCCATCAAGGCTAGATGCAAATCGAATTTTCGTCATCTATTACAACAATCGGTGATGTTAATAAACACAGCTAAGACCCTCTGATGGAGTGCAGAATTCAGCGCCGACCCACCGTCCAAGTCAATGGACAGGTTGACATGGAGCTTGCAATGTGCTGGTGGTATACTGTAGTTATGTGAGTAGATAAATAGGTAAATGGGTTAAAGATGTGACAGCGTGGTATCACCAATGAGCCAAAATTGGACTGTGTCAAACACTGAAACCTAAACCTACCCTTCTCACACAGTACAAGAAGACAAAGAGTTATGAGCGCAGCTGTTACCAAAACAAAATAAACAACAACAAACATAACATTGTCAAACATGTTTAACTAACAGATCAACTTAGCACGCTTGATTGGCCTCAGAATGTAATTAACGCAGAAATAAAATGGAAACACCTCGCCATAGGACAAAAGAAAATTTTCTTCTCTTCTTAGTCTGTGGATTAATAATTTTGTAAATTTCGAAAAAAGTTTAAAATTTCTTGTAAAAAACAACATTTTCACATAAAACCATCTACTAAATGTTATTTTGCGAAATCAAACCTCGTATCTAGATAGCCGTGAGTGAGATATGTTATAATTTTTGATGCAACTCACCTTCATTCTTCCCTCTGTGATTTTGTTAATTTCCTCAAACTATTTCTGTGCAAAGCGAGCAAGCTAAACAAATTAGCCAGAAAATCATTGAAAAGTGCTTTTTAAGTTGATTTGAAATTTATAATGTGGTTAATGTTGGGTGGGTGTCAAAATGGGGTAGATATAACGACGAAATTGGACCAAACAATGTAAAATTAATTTAATACTCGACTAAAAGAGTATACAATTGTTTCGCATGTTCAGTTGCTTTAAACAAGTAATTTGAACAAACTCAACTGTTTAAATAATATTATTGACATGGTTTGTCACCGAAGTACGATGACAGAGTCTAAAAGAAATTTCGTAATTGAAGGAAATTGTTCTTCTAAAAAGCAGAAACGGCTTACATAATTATATTTGGATAATAAACAGTCTGGTCATCTTATTTTACCTCGCTTGTTGTACGTAAATATAGCTTATAACCCATCCTCAGTGTTATTTAAGAACTAGTGAATTGAATTAAGTTTATTTATTTACAAACCTAAAAAAATGAAGTGTTTTTAAAATGGAAATATTGTGATAACCCCAAAATGCTTGAATTATCGTTTAGTTATAAAACAAATTTAACGCAACATTTCCATTGATAAAAATTTGAAATTGCTGAACTGGATTTAACAAGAAATAAAAATTAAATATTTATCTTTTTTTTTATTTAATTTAATTTTTTAACGATTAAAAAAATTATAATTAACAAAGGACCTAAATCAATAAACAAAAAAGCATTGATCATTATTAAAAATTAAAATTCAGTAATTTAAACAATATCGTTGTGATTTTTCTACCGGAATAGAAATATTTAGGTGCGATTAAAGTTCAAGAGATGTTGAAATTGGTTGATAATACGTTAAATCGACTTAGAGATTCTTTACATCGCCAGTATAGCCCACGGACTTAACGCTAGTTACCCAAATTAGGCTGGGTAGATGTGAACGGTGGCATTGATGTTAAACTAAACGTGCCGGCATAAATTTTAGTTTCACAGTTATCAAATTAGCCAAATGTAAAAAATTAAAATTTGCTAGAACGAATTTATAAAAGTATGCCATGATGTCTCATTCCCACGCTGTTACGGTACCTAAATCAAGCCCTAAATCTCAATTTTCCGAAAGAAAACATATTTCTTAATTATTCAAATTATTAATATTTTTGATAAATCATCATTTATTTATGTGTATATTAAGGTTGATACACTTAAAACCATATCTAACCAAGATGAAGATTTTAGCTAGAATAGTTCTAAATGGTGAAAGCAATATGTAGTGTGAAATAAAACTGAAGTTTGGCGAAAGGAATGAAAAATATTATCAATTGTCATTATAGCTAAACTTGCCCTCGTTTAACGGAGCTGGGTCAAACGTAACCAACATTAGTTCATATTTTATATGGTTTATAAAGACGTGTGATAGCAAGCCAAGGTAAATGCCCTTTGTTTTAATGATATGTAGTAATTATAGAATTGCAACATGAGTTTTTTGAATAAAACTTAGGTTCCATCAAATCATAGGTAATTATTTTACAAAACCAATTAAGGATTTTCACAATTACTTAATATAAAAAAGTCGGAAACCTACCTGATTTCTAAGGTAGTATTATCAGGAAAAAAATTTTCTTTAAATGCGTCACAGGCGTTTTCAGTAAACGTAGATCAAGCCTCAAGATATGAATTCATCGTTATCTTGAACAAACTTTGCAAAGCAATGATAAAATTTATCATTAAAAACGCAAACTATCCACAGTGCGATGTCCCATCGGATGGTAAACGCGAAGTATGAACATCCTTTCCAAAATTAAAAATCAATCAATCATTTCTTTCTATAGCAAATTGGCGGTATCTAAGGTAACATTCATACCAAACTTACTAATGACGAAACTTTATAATATAAAATGTGTCATTCAAAACCCGAAAGATATCTCTGTACTAGGTAGATACATATAGGGCAAGAAGAAATCATAAAATGCACTTTTATATTGATACCAAATACAAAACGTTCTCAAGATCAATGAAAGTTTATGTTTTGCAATCGTTCATTCATACCTAATAGACAAAGAGAGATCTTGTTAGATGCTGTAACTTCCCGTTATGATCACTAACGATAACGTCACAAGTTGTTCAAAATTCATACAAGATGTTAATTTCATATCAACACGCAACCTCAATTTCTAACAACTTATAATCTTTATATCTATAAATAGCAATTTATGCACAATCTTTAAGTGGGCAAATCATAAATTTGATAAAGTTATACCTAACCGTAAATATGAAAAGATTAGGAAAAATATTCGATGTAAAGTTTGATATGTTTTTATACAAATACGGAAACGAAGACGTTTATATATATATATGTATAAAAGGGTTTCTGGACCAAAATTGAACCTATATCTGAACTGATTACGCAAACACAAACAAATACAACTTGACCCCTTTAAAATAAGCACGATCGCTACAATTTATCAAATATGAGTTGCGGTTCAAATACAAAGGTCTTAGGCACCATATCACCACAATTACTGCTCGATGCAGTATTTGTAGAAATAGTAAACAAAAATTAGATTATGCCACAATGTTTCATTAATCGTAAGATTTTTGAACTTTGCATAATTTGTAGTTAAGAAATTACAAATTTGATTATTTTAAATAATCTTTGCTTACCTAACGTATACGCTAAAAAAATAAAAACGGCAGTGGCAAGCCATATCCAATTTGGAATTTCTTTGTAATCCTCTTTTTCACTGCCCGCATAAAAGCTCCAATCGTACCATGAGAGTAGAATAAAATTCGCCACCGAAAATAAAAACCCTGCAAATGTCATTAGATTTGGTGCAACCCATCGTGGAAATATCTGCAAATTAACGCACGCTAATTAGGAAATGTATACATATAATTAATTAAATCGTTTTTTATTACTTCTACTAATTTATTCCAAAACGGATGCATAACATAAATACTGAGAGGTGATGTGTCTCGTGCGCTGTACTGCAATCCCAAAAAAATATAATAATAATTGATTTATGCGAGTGTGCAAAATTTAAAAATCTAGGTTATGTTTAATCAATTCTATCATCCGATTTTTTTTAATAATTTAATTAACGTTCCTACCTTGTAATTGGAAAATCCATTTAGATGTTCACCAGTCAGGTATTCGATACTCATTTTGATGGGCTTATTATACACAACACTCAACACAAATTAATGCGACACTTTTTCCCTATTATTCTAATTCAAAACACTTAAACTGAATCACAAGAAAACTTAAAATAATAAAATCGATAAACGAAAAATTTTCCCTTTACAATTTCCTAGTATGTTTTAAAGGTAGGTGTAGGTCGTCGCGATTATGATTGATTATTGTATGATGACGATGATGGGGGGCTACGATATACAGAATTTCATTTTAATAAATACTGTAATTTTCCGAGTTAATACTTAGTTTTGTTAAAATTGAACATTAAATTCACTTAAATTAATTAAACTAAAAATAAATTATAATTTATTCCGTAAAAATACCACACAAACAGAACTAAGCTGAACTGAAATAAAAACTGGTGGTTTCGGTGTGTATACTTCAAAATGAAGTTTGCCGGTATTTATGGCTACAGGGTGACTCGACTTATTTTTGTACAACATTTCTGGGCTGCACACTGGTTGACTAAACATTCTAATTTAAAATTTATTTAAAGGAAACGAAAAGTTTTTGCCCTATGTTTTCTGGTAAAATGATGCTACCACACTATTCATTAAAATTTCAACTTAAAAACCGATCAATTGGATAATTTTTATCGAATTTAAAAATCTTGCAACCGGTAATTTGGCTATTCGGCTACTAATAGTTTTCGAACAGTCCACTAAATGTCAAATTTTTCAAAAAAAAATATTTGAGGTTATGGAAAACTTCAAATAAAAATTGTGTTGTGCTTGCTATTAAATAATTTTATTAAATACAACATTTTAGAATGGCAGCAAGAACATTTCAAGTAAATATTTGCATATTTGATTGTAAGAATCAGTAATTTAATTTTTATATAATTTTTTAAGGGAGCAAAAATGTTAACTGGATTTCGTCCGCCTGGAAAATTTGACAAGGGACTTGGTGCACAACTGCCTGAAGCATATAAAAAATTCTGGAATGAATGGCGCGTACAAACACCAGCCGCCGTTCATTATGTTCCTAGAGAGGGTGCATTCGAACGCAATGAAGTAACCGGTGAAGTGAAACCCATTCAAAATGTTCCAATTCTAGTAAAGTACCCAAAAGAACATAACCTGGGTATTTGGGGCGGTGAAGGTGTTGTAAAAGGATTTCAAAAACGTGAGCCAACTCGACGTCGAGTACCTCATTTTTGGGTTCCTGTGTTAAAAAAATCAGTAGTTTACTCAGCTGTGCTAAACGAATACTACTCGATTATAGTTACGGAGCGCACGATTAATTTGATCCATGAGCACAAAGGTTTCGATCATTATATCCTTAAAACGCCGGCTTGTGATTTAAAATCAACATTGGCGCTAACCTTTAAACGTAGAATACTGCAAGCCCTGGATAAAAAATGCCCTAATTTGGCTACGGATAAAGCTAAACAAAATCAGGTGCTGGAAGAATACGGTGGATATTTGGCAGATTATTCCGCCGAAGACATCGAATGGTATGGCTTAACGTACAATCAAGCAATTTATAAGCTAGAGAAACAAATTAAGGATAGTGAAACGGTGGTTCCGTATAAGCTGTTATTCCGCGAGAAATTAATTGAACAATTAAAGGCTCGGCAAAATGATGATGCACAAAGTTCAGATTCAGATGATGAGAAAAAATCGGATGGCGAGGATAAGTGAGTTTTGAACTTTAATTTGAAATGGAGTGATTCAATTGTAATTTAACATTTCAGGTCCTGGATCAAAAAAATTAATCCGTTTGGGAAGAAATCTTAGTCGAACCAAAATTATAATTTTAATGTAAAATAGAATGTTTAGTCTAAAAAGTTAATAACAAAATAGATAAATATGTACCTAATTAAAATATGTTCCTATAATGTTTGTTTATTATACAAATCAAGCTTCACTTCAGCGAATATCCTGTTTGGTCAGAATAGATGTTTCGGAATCCTGAGGGGGCTATTTGGGAATTCGATTCGATAACGAGAGTACAAGATTCATATTTGATTTGAATGTGATTCGAACGATTCTTATTTAAAATCCAATATGAATCTTGTACTCTCGTTATCGAATCGAATTCCCAAATAGCCCCTCAGACCTTGTTCCTTCAAGAATTAAAACGGAAACTCACTGGTTTAGTGCAGTTCAGCTCACGTAAACTCAAACATACATTTTAGTGTGCTAAAACATTTCTTCAAACAGTTTTTGTCATTTCAAAATTAACTCTACGTATATGCCCCGTTTTCACAGCCAGGTGTCTTGTGCTGAACAAAATTTTCTTTGCAACTTGTTACTAAATGTTGTACATGTAATAGAACAAGATACCGAGACATAAGGCTTTTGCAGGAGCCAAAAACCACTACATACATCTACTGTTTCTGCTCCCTAAACTTATAGTTGTTTTACGAGTTATCCAAAACAGAATTGCATGACATAAATAGTAATAGTCGAATATAACATGTACGGGTCAGTCTAATTTGATTGATTTATTTGATTTTTCAAATTCAGTCAAATCCAATGTTTGCCAAATGTTACAAATGCCGAATGTTTGTGAGAAAACGCATTATATCATTGCAACATCATTGGTTATTTTTAATCAATTGCTTCCATCAACTGGTCTAGTAGGTTTCAGTGGTTGACACTTAGGCCATTTTTGGCCCATTGTGATTCCACGCATTCGTGCTACATCATTAACCCAGTCACCTATTCACCTACTCACACAACTACAGTATACCACCTGCACATTGCAAGCTCCATGTCAACCTGTACATTGACATGGACGGTGGGTCGGCGCTGAATTCTGCACTCCATCAGAGGGTCATAGTTGTGTTTATTAACATCACCGATTGTAATCGATGATGAAAATTCGATTTGCATCTAGCCTCTGATGGGATTCGAACCCAGTACCTCCCGGTCCAAGTGCCGAAGCTTTAACCACTGCACCACTTGTCCGGTAACTGGTCTAGTATCGATGATCAATTTTTCGTAGGACCCCGGTGTTTTACCCTTTTCTTAGTAATCGATTAACAGAATTCCCAGAAACCGTCCACCGTTTTCAAATTCTGCTACTCATCTTCTCACGGCCGCAAATGATGGACAGAGTCTCCATAAAGGCCTCTAACTCTATCTTTAATTTGCATAGGCATATTACCTTTCAAGTGCAAGAGTTGATCACGGCATGGCATTCGAAAAGCTCCAACGTTGAGTACAAAATAACAACTGGGCATATTTGGAAATTTAGTTTCATTATTGAGCAATTTTTAGAGGAACACTTACTCGATAAAAACCAAACCAGTTATCAAGGAAAAACGATAAAAAACTGCGGTTCTTAGATTAATATACCTAGGTATTATAATTGGTAGGGGTACACACTTTGGACGTCGCGTCCAATTTCGCGTTTTGAAATATCGCATTTTGAAATATCGCGTTTCGAGCGGATCCGCTCTAAATCATAAGTCTACGGCCTCGCACAAACCAACGGTCCACATTAGATATGTGAGAACTATAAAACTGGACAGCCCACAAAATCAGCACCAAACAAATTACAGAAATCCAAAACCTATACTGCCACATTAAGGTCTACGACAGCATAAAAATTAACGGGCGCAATTAATTGTTGACGGATCATCAAAACTGTTTATTTACCTAATTCTATTTCACTGGCAGAATATCACATAAAGACTGGCCGTTACATAATAAAGGCACATTCGAATTAAATATTGATTGGACCATTGAATTCTACCATTTCGCAACGCTGTTGAATGAGGCATGCCGAATGGGAAGAGGGTTTTATTCTCCTTCCATTTTACAATTTCTTCTGTACTGTTCCCATAGAAAGAACAAGAATGCGGGGAGTTTAATTCTCTAAAAATATTCAACATTGACGAGGAAAATAAGGGCAGTATAGATAAGGAAATTTTCGATTCAAATTTTAATTATGTTTGAAATTGATCAAATTTGCAGATCGGATTAGCGAAAGAAATTCTCAAAGTACCAGCTGATGCCGTATGAATCTACTTTGAGAGCATATAACGGGTATGTTATCAAAGCAGCTGGGTGTATCAAAGCGGTTGTAATTTATAACTGTAAGTCATTTTTGGTTAAATTAGTGATAATTGAAAGTGGATTGCGACCTCTTTTGGACAGAGATATTTTTAAACAGTTGAATTTGAAAATTCTAGTAAATTCCATAAATCACGAATATAATTTAGACCATATATTCGAATCTCATAGAGAGCTTTTAACGTTACGTAAGGAAGGTATACAGGTCTCGAAACTTCACTAAAGATAAAAGGTTGCCAACCCATATTTAAAAAGCCACAATTCGTACCATTTGCTTATGGTATATAATTAAAGATAAATTAGAGAGAAAAAGCTTGAGGGGAACTCCAATAGTAGTAGCACTAAACAAATCAGGGGACTAAGGGTTTGCGTTGACTATTCAGTCACAGTGAATCCGTTTTTAGTTGACATTAGCCATCTTTTGCTGGAAATAGGAAATAAATTACGCAGGACAGAAGTAAATTACATGTACGCGTGGACATTTTTGGTCTACGCGTAAGGACATTTTTGGGGTCCACATACTTCCTTTTGGGTGTAAGCCTGCAGTTCATTGTGATGTTGTGGAGAAGTAAATGTATTATTTCGTTTATTAAAATATTTATTATTTTTGTTTCAAATGAATCGTGCTGTTCCTTTTGTATGAACTTCTAAATCAAAAGCTAAAAAACTGAGAACAATTCGTTTAGAGTATTATTGATAAGTATTACCAAAATTATATTTCTTTTCGCTCTTCCCTAAGAACCAATAAACTGTAATTACCAATACAGCGCATATCTCAACCTTAAAGGTGTTACACACATTAAATTGATATAATTAATACATGTTAATCTCTAAATCTAATAGGTTTCTATTGCGAAAGGGATTTCATCATCAATTGCATTATCAGCAGCATTTGAATTTCGTGTCTCAAAACTACATGCTTTACTATTTCCAAGACTTAAACTATTATTTTGAATCTTATGTCTAATTAATACTCAATTACATTTTTCATTCTTGTCAAACCTAATTAATTGTTCATTATATTTGGTTTTATTTTCACTAATCTTTTCAGTGCTAATATGCCGTTTGACTACTTTACCACTACTCTCCAACGAACATTCGTGGACCTAACGCAAACTAGATGCAATCTAGTTGCAAATGCTGCGGAATTATCCTCATCGTTATCACACTCGCTTTTCATTGCGACGGAAAGTCGCGAAAGCATATCAGCACTATTACAATTAGATTTAACGTAGTTAGAGTAGATTTAATGAAGCTAATAGTGTAGTTAAACGGTAACAAATGAACAGCTTCACGCTGCAATCGACTAGATGGCACTGCGGAATCGCTTTCTTCTATCCAAAAATTCCTAACAATGGTTAATGGTCCGTGACCAAAGTAAAATGTCGCCCTATCAAATATTGAAAGAATTTTTTAGTATGTATATCAAAAATTATTTCTAAAGCTTCTCTTTACTCGACTATTCACGAATAGTTTTTTTCGGCATTTTTTAATATTCTGGAAGCATATTCAATAGGTCGCTCTGTTCCGTCCGGTAATGTATGCGATATACGCGCTCCGACACCTATCGAAGATGCTTCGCACGCTAAATTTAATGGTAGTTTTTCGCCGTAGTGGAGTAAAACTTGTTCCGAAGCTAACTCTTTTTTTAATATGTTAAACGACTCTTGACTTGACACTTGTCAAACCAATGAAATATGTATTTATCTTTTTCGAGAAAGATGAAGAAACTTGTTGGAGAAAGTCCATGAAGTAGTAACTGGGAACGTAAAAGGAATGTGAGTAATATTACAATCGGTTTACTTGGCTAATGTAAAGCTATAATCATAGGAGAAGGATATGACACGAATGTAACTATCAAGGTATCACTGTACTAATAATAGGTTGGTAGTTATGTATGGTGTTGCGTTGTCAATTCCAGCGCGTTGGATTGTAATAAGGGTCACCATTAGTGGAGTTAAAAATGAACACAAAATAGTGAATTTTACCTAATCTTTTTTACTTGTCATTCAAATTTAACTGCTTATCGTAAACTATAATAGCAAATCCTGAGCGGTATCCGGTCGAATCGAAAAAGTGAAAGTTGTATCATTTTCGACTTTTATCGTTTTTTAATCTTGCAATACTTTTTCTAGAATAAAATGTCAGCTACAATTATTATTACTTTGGTTTTAAATGATGAAACTTTATCATTTATCGCGATTCGAAAATGACACAACATACCGCCGTTCGACTTTTTTCGATTATCGATTCGAAGTGATGGTACAACATACCGCCCCTGATTATGAAAAACACGCGCCATGCGGTCGTACTGCAAAGCTCTAATTTTTTGGTTATTTTGTACGACACAATATAAACAAAATAAACTGCGCTTGTTTATTTGATTAATTTGTTCTAAATCATCTAAAACGTATGTCTATTTTTGTTTAATAATCTAATATAGTAAGGGAACGCCGGCTTTACGTCACATGGTCCCATTTTTAAGCCATTTCGTTTTTATGAATTAATTAATAATGTTATAAATCATACCATTAATATTAATTAATGTTATAAATCATATTTCAATTTTACAGTTACATATTCTGATAAATAAAAAAAACATAAAAATTGAAAAGACAAAAGTCTACGTACACTTAGCATTAAAACCAGTTTGCACTCGAATGCAAACGATGTTCCCGTTATTTCCATTATTTAGTTATGTTTTATTAAGCAGGCAGCAGTTTGCAATTAATCGTTGACTTCTACCCATTAAATTAGTTAAAAGCTCATTAAAATATGATACCACGCAAAGAAGTTTGTGCCAGTATTCGGAATTTGGTAGCCAATATAAAATTCACGTTAGAAACAGAAAAAGATAATAAAATAAACACGCCTTTAAAATATAGAGAAAACCTACCGAAACAGACCAAACAATCCCTAATGACTCACACTATTCATACTAGCACAAAATAGCAGCATCTAACCACATGATCAATAGATTAAACAATATACCGATGAAGATTACAACGAAGAATTAAACATTATCAGGCACATTGCCAACAAAAACGGATATGACACAACATTCATCAATAGAATTAACAACAAATACAAAGCGAAAACACAAAACACGACACACTAGCAGGAACCGATTGAAAAACTCCAAAATACGTGAGCATAGAATTCAACAAAACAATAGGATATAAAATCGGATATAAAATAGCATTTAGAAATAACAACAGATTACAACAAAAACTAAAAAACAAACCACATAGACAATCTTAGATACAGGCGTGTACAAACTATCATGCAATGTGCATATCCACACTTGTATGCGGCAATTTTTCGTTTCTTTCTCCTTTACCAATAAAACCGGTTTTATCTGCGCCGCAATTTTTTGATTTTATTGGTAAAGGAGAAACAAACGAAGAAGTTACCGGATACAAGTTACCCTAATTTTACATAGAACAAACAGGAAGATCATTTCTAATACGTTTTAAAGCACACACCATGCAAAATCAAACTACGCACAACACATCAAAACAGAAAAACATCAATTCACAGACTTTGACCAAAACCTAACAATATTACATAAAGCCGGAAAATGACACATATTGAACAGACTTGAAGAATTCGAGGTTTACAAATCCAAAGAGAGCAATGTACTAAATTAAACGGTAAATTGAATACCAAAACCAACGGTTGATGCCACACGGGGTATCACAGAAACCGTATTTTCTTCGTTTCTTTCCCCGTTTACCTATGATACGGGTTTTAATTGCGACTTAAACAAATTTTCGGTGCAACCGCACTAACACAAACATAAATGAAATAAAAAGTATTTCAAGGTCAAGGACTCATTTTAGTTTAAATTTTATTTCCGAGAGAGTAGAACAAAACAAAATAAAACACACATACATATATACATTATCTATTACGACTAGTAGGCCCGGAAAAAATCAAAAAACCAAAAATCTCTTTGAGCATCAGCCGATTTTTCAGCCGGTATTTTGCTTCGTTTCTTACCCCGTTTAACTATGTTCCGGTTTTAATTGAAAAATTTAGGTGCAACCACACTAACACAAACATAAATGAAATAAAAAATATTTCAAGGACATTTTTGACTCATTTTAGTTTAAATTTTATTTTCGAGAGAGCCGAACAAAACAAAACACACATACATATATACATTATCTATTACGACTAGTTGGCCTTGAAAAAAATAATCAAAAACCAAAAATCTCGTGTGGAATGGGACGATGAGATGCAAAGAGATATGTGAAGAGATTTCAATAATTTTTTGTAAATTTTGTTACACATCCATATACGAGTACATTATCTATTACGACTAGTTGGCCTTGAAAAAAATACCAGTTACCAGAAACCTCGTGTGGAATTAGGCAACAAGCTTTACGACCTAATTATAGACAACAACAACTACAGTAGGAGGAGCCTGACAAATTAGACCTAAGATTAATATATAAGCAGCATAACTTTAAGCAAAGTGTATTAGTTCTAAAAAAGGAACTGAAGAAGAAATTTAATTTTCGAAATCGACATTCCTAAAAACTTCCTAAAAAAAGTGTTTTTCGATAAAGCAAGTTTAATTCTATTTTATAAGTGACAAAAAAACAATAAGGCTAAAAAATGGATTTCAACCCTTATAGCACAAAAACGAATGGTTACTGTATAATGTTTAATTCTATTTTATAAGTGACAAAAAAAAAACAATAAGGCTAAAAAATGGAACCCTTATAGCACAGAAAGGAATGGTTACTGTATAATGTACCGAAACAGCTCCATTCTTCACTCCAGACGCCACATTTGAACCCAATTGAACATATTTGGGATGAAATAGAACGGTCATTTCGAAAATACAAGATCCCCAACAAGGAAACACTTAAGGAAGCGCTGAAAAAAACTTGGGCGGAAATTACTCCCGAAATAACCTCCAACTTAGTCTTATCTATGGGTCGCCGTCTACAGGTAGTGAATATTGGTGGTGGAGGACCTAATTTTAATTAATATAATAATTGTATGTAGACTTTTGTCCCATTAATTTTTATGTATTTTTTATTTATCACGTATTCTTTTTATGTATTTTTTATTTATTATTATTTATTATTATTATTATTATTATTATTATTATTATTATTATTATTATTATTATTATTATTATTATTATTATTATTATTATTATTATTATTATTATTATTATTATTATTATTATTATTATTATTATTATTATTATTATTATTATTATTATTATTATTATTATTATTATTATTATTATTATTATTATTATTATTATTATTATTATTATTATTATTATTATTATTATTATTATTATTATTATTATTATTATTATTATTATTATTATTATTATTATTATTATTATTATTATTATTATTATTATTATTATTATTATTATTATTATTATTATTATTATTATTATTATTATTATTATTATTATTATTATTATTATTATTATTATTATTATTATTATTATTATTATTATTATTATTATTATTATTATTATTATTATTATTATTATTATTATTATTATTATTATTATTATTATTATTATTATTATTATTATTTTTATTTATCACGACTATAATTCAATTTAAGTCCAACGCACACAAATGTGTGTGTTAAAAATGATATTGTAAAACTAGTAATGTGCTCCGGATTTTAACAGATCTTAGTTAAATTGGAATTATTTTTGAAAAAAACATTATAATTTGATAACATATAAATTATATAACATATTAATTAATTGTTTTTGATAAAATATTAATTAAGAAAACGAATTAAGTGGAATGCACAAATGTGTATGTTGGTCCAACATTCATACAAAAATAAATTTTTGACATGATTCTTTTGCGTTACCCACACAATTGTGATGGCAGGCAGGAAAAGAGATATATCTAGTTAGGTCTAAAACGATGTCAGATACTACGTGTTGATTATAAATCGTGTGCCCCGGTGTCCAGTTTAGCCTAAATGGTGAGCGACATTCTCAGGGTATCATGATTTCCCTGAATTGAAATTTTACTTGTGATAAAAATGCCTCCAATCATGCGAGTTTAGATCTATTAAAACTACTGTGGTTTTTAGAGAGATTTTTAAACAAAATTCAGCTTCAATATGTAGGACAAAATTTGCACCCCAATTCTTGTATATTTTTAAGAATAAATTTCAAAAACACACATTTAATCTTCTATCTATTGTCTATAAAAAAAAACGACCAAAAACTGCGATCTAGTTTAACCGTGGCCTATATAAGCGATGATCATGTTAATTTAAAATAATAATTTTGACTACACGACTATAACCTTATATAAACAATATTACAAGTCGTGCACGAATTCATAAGTAAGTAAGAAATATAAGATACCGTTAATAAAAGAGGTCAATATTATTCCATTTTAACACATTTTCGTCTCTTCTTACCACAAAAACTAAGAAATATGATGAAATAAGAAAACACAATAATAATATGCTTGTTTACAGTGCTTTTGTTAAGAACATTGTGTTCTTAATACCACCGTTATAAAACAGTATAATGTCTTTGCGAAAATCTAAGATCGAACATTCTAAAAAATAATATCAATAATGGTTGAATAAATTCCATCAAGATCTTAACCCTTTTGTGTGTAATTTTTGAATTCCAACCAAAGGAGTATTATGCATCACAATTATTGACCTTCATCTTAATTTAATACAAATTCCAGAATTAGAACAAACGGATTGCTTTTATGCTTGAGATAATTAAAAATGTTTTCTTTCATTTCTTTCTTATTTTGCGTTTGCGATGATAACAATAAGTAATAAATGATAATTTATTATATGTATTTATATAAATTTATTTCTTACAATTTGAGAAACTTGGACAAGGCCACACCAACACTCTCTTAATTTAAATTATCAAATATAATAACATAAAAAAACGGTATAAAAATCGTGTTCAACTTGTTTCCCTCTATTTCATAGGTCATTGGTCTTTTGCGTGATATGGGGCTCATAATAAAACGCATTAATTGATTCGTTATTTAGCCAGGTAGTATAAAAGGAATCTAGATGTTGTTTATGATTCGATCTCCACTCCCATACTAAGGTAGAATGGAAATTTTTTTACAATAGATTCTACGCAGCTGCATTCAACTTGTTCTCTACCTTTGTTGTCAATAAACTAAGGTCATGGTCGTGAAAAATTACCTTGGTCAAAAGACAAGGTTATAATATTTGATTGATGTCGATCATCGAATTTAATTGATCTCTTACGATAGTACGCAATAAAATTAAAGTGAGTTCAATTGAGTCAAGGGAACCCCCTCCCATAAAATAAAATATGTATGTATCTTTCACAACGCGCATTATAATTGAAAATTGATTGACCATAACAAAATAATTGAATTAATCAAATTATTATTGTTGTTCAATAATGGCAATCAATTGATTTATTTATTTACGGTGTCGTAAATATTGTAAAAGCAATTAAAGATGTCAATGATTTATATGATTTGCATGAGAAAACTATGAGAAGAATTCTAGAATTTGTATTGTATGTGAAGCAACTTGAAAGTAGTATGATAAATTATTATGATTGTTTTATTCGTTAATGACTCCTCTTATATTATTCTTCCCACTATGAAGATTCCCTGAGTATAATGTACATGCTACGTACATACACACACACAATATATATCATAATTGCAATTTCAAGGTTCATATACAATTTTAGAAGGTGAATTTTGTATTCTAGTTAGTATTAAGTGCTCCAATGCAAGTCATTGTTATTAGACGGAGATCTTGGCAATTTAACATTCAACTTGGTGCGTATAAAGAGATGAGCTTTATGAAAATTAAAAACATTGACTAATTAATTTAAAAAGTTGAGTTTTCGTAATAGCTGCAAGTCAATTAAACAGAAGGTGTTTTTGTTTATTCGTTTGAAACACTCTAATTCCATTGAACTAAATACAAAGACTCTTAAATTAACAAATTCCGGCCGAATGTATTTATTGCTATCCGAAAAGCATTATAGATTTACATTTTTTATAAAGTAGAATTGAGCTGAGCCTACGGAACACCTAAATCAGTTGAAATAGGAACGGAAAGTTCGAATTCAAATTTTAAACTGGAAATTAACTTGATTCTTATATCTCACATTTGATAAATTTGATTTCTTTATACACCGAAATATGCAATTGTCACTATCTAAAAACTTAATTCTTATGGAATTAAGACTAACTTGACCAACATCCAACGATGCAATCAATTTACAACTGACACCAATCCTTAATAATAATATAGGCTCATCAATCAATATCTACACAATAACTATGGTGCTATCCAGAAAATTTTTGTACTCATGTCAGCATGTATCATCGTATAATTCATTGGGATTTGAATTGCCTATGTTGAGAAAATGAGCGTAGACTACTATAAAAAAAGGCATAGAGCTATTAGAAACTCATAGATGTGATTTTTCTCATAGAGATACTGCTCACGAACTGCGACACATGTTCAGAAATGAGCCGCCATAACGTAAGAACACCTCGATAATTAAAGTTTCTTTACAATCAAGAGCAGCTGCCGAGACAAGCGCAAATAGTTCCACCTGCCGTGTGGTCAAAACACCCTTCACTACCAGCATGTATCGATAGCCACCACTAGCCTCAGGTGAAGGTGCGAGGAGGCCGACAGCCAAACTTCCATTCGTTGAGCCATTATCGGGGTTTTTAAAATTTAAAATTTTACACTTCTGACAATCCACACAATTTTGACAGCTCGATAACGGCGCACTCTCGCCCAGAAATATTTCCTCTCAATCTTCTACAGAGTTTGGTCAAACCCATAATGTCCGGCTGTCGGATCGGAATGATAGCGCAGTAAAATATGGTTACAAAGAAATGTGGGTACTAGTAGCTGATCTTCTGCGATTTCTTCGTTGTTATAACGGTAAAGATCTCTTGCTCTATATGATATCCCCGAAAAAACAGAATTTTCGTGATTTATTTTACCAGGCTTTTCTAGGCTATGGAAAATCATAAGCCAAAGCTTCGTGAAAAATGGTTTGCTCGCAACACTATAAGTTCTCAAGCAGATCTACGCGCTAGGAAAGCCACGATTAAATACCTTCGACAAAAGATGTTGAAAACATCAGCTTCCAAGCGGTACTAATTCAATTATGGGGCTGTTTTGCTAACGCCAGGAATCTCACTAAAGACTTCCACCCAAGAAGCACAGCCATCATCTGCTAAATCGGAATGACAAAGTGACACCCATTAGAGCAATAGCTCCCCCAGGAGAAGAGGTCTTTGTCGAACAGTGGAGAAAGTAGTCGCAGCTATTAGTCGATTGGAGATGAGGAGAGACATCCGGTCTGGAAGAAATACCAGCAGAATTGATTAACTCGGAGGCGCTACTCTTGCAACAAATCTATACGATCTCATCGTCAAAAAATGCGACCGTCTTAAATGTGAAAACTATCGTGGTATTGCTCTATTGAACACTGCTTGCAAAATGTTGGCTAATGTTGTACTTGCCAGACTCATCTGTTTCGACGAAAACGTTCGAATCCCGATAGGGGCAGGATGCAAAGTGAAATTTCATTAACAGATTACGATCTGTGGTGAAACGTAACACATCTATGACCCCCTGTCGGTGTGCAACACCCATGGGCCGACCCATCTTCTATGCCAGTATAGGCTGGCATTGAGCTTGCAATGTGCAGATGGTCTTAAATCGGTTCTATAGCCGTACGTCCACGAGTTGCCGGGAGGCGTAAAGTAAGGGCTTAAAAAGCATAACCGCGGAAGAGCAGAGTGAGCCTTGAGCCCCAAAACAGATTGCATAGTCTTCAATAAAAATAAAAAAATCATTGGTGACTATCAAAGTGGCTTTCTTACCAACCGATCGACCAATGACCAGTGCTTTACCATGAGGATCATCTTGGAAAAATGTTGGGAGTACAACATAACCATACTTCAACTATATACAGACAACCTATGGGCCGCGCTCATATGCCTAGGGATTCCAGAGAAACGCGCCACCCTGTGTAAATTAACAACGTCTGGATCTGTATGTAGAATTGTCATTGAAGGAACTGTATCAGACTCCTTTCAAATAACATCTGGTGTTCGACAGGGACATGCACTCGCGAATGTGCTGTTCAATGTGGCCCTTGAGTACGTAGTATGAGAAAAAGCAACATTGAAACTTCGCGCTGTATATTCAATAAATCAGGCCAAATTCTTGGATATGCAGATAATATCGTGCTTCATGGGCGAAGGAGCAAGGAACCGAAACGGATGGTGGACCATAGTGCGGGCGGCACAATCACTTCATGGGATGTGAAAGCTAGAGAAAGAGAGAGAGAGAGAAAGAGAGAGAGAGAGAGAGAGAGAGAGATCCTCGCTGGGAATACAATCTCAAAGGCACTGTATTCGAAAATCTGCTCGCGTGAAGTAGATCGTCGAGACAGTGTGTCAGCCACCATATTCGATTTTCCGGCAGTATAAATAGTTGTTAAATTAAATGATTGAATTATCATTACCGTCAGGATAAATAATTCCTTAGGTTCATTCCTTCATTTGCAGCAAAATCGGAGCATCCGTTAATAAAACCATTAAATTTTCAAAAGCAGAATTTTCAGCTCCATTCCAGGTCCATGGTGCTTTTTTCTTTGTCAAATTGGTTAGCGCTAGAGCATCATCCACAAAATAGGTTAAAGTTTCGGTCCCACCAACAGGTTTATAAAATGGTGCGAACCATACGTTTACCGGTGGTCTTATGACCAAAATCGCAGTTTTATCCCATCGGATCAGTTTTATCCCATCGTGGGTTATAACGTGCCCTACGACAAAAACAAAGACACTTTTCCTAATTTGTTCGTAACTTAAATAGTTGTTATCGTTGGAAAACCATCTCCAGATCAGTTTTTAAAATCACAATTATATCATCTAGATACGGTAGCATTGTGGCATTATTAAGACCACCTTGAAATTGGTCGACGAGTCGTTCAAATGTTGCCGGTATTTTCAACCCGAGCAGCATTCTTTTAAGCCGAAATAATTTAAATGGCCTAATAAACGCGATCTTATCCCAATCTTTATTGCTAACCGCAACCTTTCTGTAACCGTACCGTAACTCAATCGTTGACATGAATAGGGACTGATTGGCTAAATGCAAAAGGTCATCGATTCTAAACATTGGTAGTAAACATTGGTGAACAACATGGCTCATTGACAAAGCTTGATAAACAACATGTTTGCAAAAATAAACAAACAAGAAGACAACGACGAATATTCCGTAACGAACACAAAGGAGCGACACGACGAATGCAATCAAAGCAAAACGGACAAATATTTGTTAACAAAAATAAATTTTCCATTTCTACAGTTCGTTCCACATAGCCGCCAGAATTTTCAGCATCATCTGAAGTTCCCTGAGCTTCACTTCAGAAGATTTACAAACGGATTTCAAGCACCACCGAAAACTACTAAATTCCGACCTCAACAATTTCACCACATGGTGTGCAAGAAACAACCATTAGCTGAAATGTGGGTAAATGCCAAATAATGACCTACTCTCGGAAACGTGTAATAACGGTGTCGTTACCACAGCCAGTCCCATTACGTAATTTGGGTGACAGGGAATTGAATTAGTTTTATCAAGGGTTACTGAAAAGAATTCGATGATCCTTATGTTACGAAGACTCTTTATTCAACTAGTTTGAGTATGATGCTGGTCAAGTGTGGTCAAACGAGGTTTACATAAAGAGGATTTATGCAGTTCAGTGTAGATTTATTCGTTTTGCTTGACACGGGCTACCATGGGTGGAAATGTTCAAACTGCCTCCATACCTAGATTGTCTCAAACTATTGACTTACAACCACTCAATATAAGCGCCGAGTTAAAGAAAGCAAAAAGCGGTAGATTAATTTACACATCTTATTTGAAATTCTAATTCTTAAAATTTTAGGCCAAGGCTCTTGAATACGTGTCTTCTTTTAGTTCTTCGATGTAAACAGCCAGCAGATTCCTTCCTTATAGACTTTCGGTCGTTCTCAAGTGAGGATACAATTTTGTGAGTTATATGTATGTGATGATCGGCTTCGATAGCTATTTATTTTGTCAGTCCTTATTTTTCGAAAGGAATTTCTTTTCGACTCCCTTTTAGGTGTGGCATTTTTTTCTTCTTACTATCAAATTCTAAAATTGTGATTGTGCTAGAAGTCAGAGCTGTCAAAGTCCATATTGCGTCGTAATTGCTCTCAGGGGTATTACCTAATGAACTTTTAACCTCCGGTAGTGACGCTGTGGGCCTGGTTATCAATGCTACCCATGCCGCAAGCTTTATGAGGAAAGAAGGTTCCCCACAATAGAATGTGATCTTCTTAATTGAGGATTTTATCAAAGTTTTCTCAAGTTTTAACGGATTTTTCTATTTAGTAGTTTCAAATTGGGTTTTCTCGTTAGGGTTCTGAAACTTGGTCATGAACTGAAACAAACCATCTCCATATTACCCTAAAGACAAATCATTTTTTCGTAACAATAACTTACCACGGGAAAAGTATAAGGAAATGAAATAAATAAATGATTAATAGCGCATCCCCAATAGAATTCCTTTTTTATTACAGAAAAGTATGAAAAAAAATTTGAGAATTTTTTTTTCTGTAAGGAAAAAGGAATTCTATTGGGGATGCACAGTATATTTTTGGCTCTCCTTTAAACATTCTATTTCATACCGACGACTATTTTAACTTACATCACGATAGTAAATCATATACAAACCTTGACTTTGATCTTCACACGTGTAAAATGTTACGATATGAATAAATAAGCTCAGCACGTTATCCAATTACACCCCAATCTTATTGCAGCCTATCACTTGTTAACAAATTTTATAAAATAAAATATTGCAAGACGAATTGTTTTAAAAAATCATTTTTATTTAATTTCTTAGTGTTGCAACAAAATACATAAAAAAAATGTATACATATTAGTAAAAAAATCATAAACTAATTAAATTAAAATAATAAATTAAAAAATACAAATTATTTTTGTTTTTTTATTTTATTTCAGTCTAATTTAAAATATTGACACACACCATAACTATCACGATATCCATCGGGGCCACATTGTTCGGTTGCGCCCAATAATTTTAAATCCCATCCATTTTCAAATTGCTGTTGTCGTTGATCCAATGGACTTAATTTCATTTTATCGATATTTATTAGACTGTCAAATGAATCATCATCAATATTATCATTATTATTATCACTATCTGAAGCGGTTAGTAAAATTGAATTAAAATTATTATTATTATTACTATTATCATCATCACCACCACTATTATAATTTGTCTTTGTATTAGATTCACTATAATTAATGGGATCTAGTAGAAAATCCTGTTTATGATCTACAACCGTCACCAGTAGAGGGGATGCAGGTATATGATAATGATTGGATATGGGATAGGATCTATATTGTCGTAAAAAATTACCTTTGATTGGTATTACAGAACCAATTGGTGTATTATCGTCAAAAGCGAATTTAATTGGTTTTAATGAACCCGTACTACTACGGCCCGCTTGGCTTGGATACGATAATGGGGATGCAGGTAGAGCATCTAACTGTATTTCTGGACTCGTATCAATACTTGAAATGTCTACTTTATATGGTGTGCGTCCTTCAACGAATTGTTCTAATCCATGATACGTTTCTGGTTTCGAATTATGGTAATGATGATGATGTGAGATTGCTGATTCGATTTTTTTTAATCCCTCGCCTTTAATTTCATGTTTCTTGTGCGCATTTTTGGCATGACTTTTTTTGTATGCCGATTTCGATAGTAGATCTAGTAAATTTAAACTGGACGCGGGATTTGTGGGCACCATAAGGAAAACAAAATTTTCTAAGTCCGCTCGAATATTATAATGTCCCTCTTGCCGCTGGTCATAAGTAATTGTGGGGCGTGACGAAATAACTTCCGCGAGTACGGCGACAGCTGGTGATGGTATATTTTGTGGTGTAACCGGGCTTTCTGACGATGAACTACTACTAATCACAATTGGAGCCTCAGTGGATGGTTCCTTAAGCACGACCAATTCTTCAGCTGGCTTATCCGCTACCGGTTCTTTTTCATCTATCGGAAGCAATAATACACTTGTAACATTGATTAACAAAAATATCACAAAATATTTAAACATTTTATCAAAAACTTTATGATTTCCTTATTCGCGATATTTTTAAAATATACAAAATAAAATTTAAAATGAACTCGTAGACTTATTTATGATTTTATAATTCTTTATCGGCCGACGTCTTAATGTTAACTGAATAACGACGTTGCATTACAAAAAGATTTTAATAAAACTTAAAGAAATGCTGATTGGCTTGGAATTACGATATTATAATACATACACTCGTATATACAAAGCATATGAAAAATATGTAGAAAAAAATTAATGAAAAATGTAAAAAGCAAAATATAAGATCATCAGCGAAATTTAATACAACAACAACACTTAAATGGGCATTCCCACTATATAGGCATGAATAATGTTTGAACTCTGGCTTTAAACGAAACACAAACAAAAAACGAATCAGGAAGGCAACATTTTTACGTACCTCATACTGCATGCATATATGGGACTGGGTGGCACAATTGAATTATGTATTTAAATTATTCGAGATGAATGTTGGAAAACTCGTTTGATGAGAAAGTTTATCGTTTTTTATAGGAACAAGTTCTTTTGATCGTCGCCACGAAAAACCACACAAAAGTACATAACAATATAATGCGCCGTTCGAACATAGAAGATTTATTGCTTTATGTAGAGATGTGCCTCGAATAGCGCGTATTAATAAACAAAGAGTTGTTGAACAAACTAAACAGAATTCTTTATATAAGGCTTTCAGATTTTTAAAGAAGCTTAAAAAGAATCAGCACTTTTTACCAAGCACACCGTATGTTTTCAGAAACACAACATAGAATTGCAGTAAATTTTTGGCATTAAATTTCCATTCAAGTCAGCTCTGCAATTTACATCTAAAAATATTTGCTCCAAATAAAAAATTATTTTAAATTTACAGTATGTGCAACAAGAGCGTGTACGACAAAAAACTAAATAAAAATAAAACTACGATATTTTTTGTTTTTATTATGAAAGTTTATTGTATTTTCTTGAGCGCTATCAACTAATACATAGTAAAGTCACCATTACTGTTAATAATTGCCTGGCTCCTTTTGTCCATACTATGAACCAAACTTTCTGCATACTGTGGTGATAAATTTTTCCATATCTTCCGTACAACTCGGGCTAGACCGCCCAAATTTTGTGGTGCATGATCAGCTTAATCTTCATGAGTGGCCATAAATTTCATTCGGATTGGAATCAGGTGACTGAGATGGCCAATCCAATGTTGTGATGTCCTTTTTGAGTTTAAATTCCGAACAAAGTATGCTATATGGTGCTTTGGATCGTAGTTTTCTTGCAAGGTCCAATTAGAGTTCCTCGCCCCAAACCATTTAAGGACAGATTGTAACAAACCTCGTGAATAAATTTTATTCATGAAAAGCGTGTTTCGGTTCTGTGTGGAAACGATTAATTTACCAAAACCTTGCTTGGTGAAGCATCCCCATACATGGAGCTAAGTAGGGCGGGCGCTTCGCAGTTCGGACAATCCTTTTTTTTTTGCTTAGTCGATCAAACACGCCTTTAACATTAAAATCCCAAAAGTATGACTCATCGGTAAACACAATATTCGTAAAATCTTCGTTTTTATATTCATTCGCCCACTGTAGTCGCTTTTCCATGTATTTTTGTGTTACCAGTGGTTTGACCAAAGTATTTCCATATATGCGTAACCATGTTCCATAATTCTATTTCGTATAGTTGTTTTTGGTATGTATAATATTCTTTTTCGGCAATTTTACAAGAGCTGCGCTCAGATCCAGCGTAAACGAAGCATTTTCAGCAAATAACTGTATGATGGGATCCTCCTGTTTTGTAGTGGTTCGGATTTTTCCTCTATCTGGCAAATCGTCAACATTTTTTTATACATTGAATAATGTGTAATCCTCTTCTATACAAATATTTTCGACTTTTTTATATATTTTGCTGCACTTGCAACCGACAATTTTGGTCCTTTCGGATGTGCACTTGAGAACACCGCTTCAAATCGTTTTTTATAAATCACACTCATTTCTTTCAAATATGCTGCCCGCTAAACAGTTGCAGTTAAACTAATTTTTGTTTTAGAGCGTCCAAGAGGAATCAATAGAAACCCGATTTAAACCCCACCCATATTTGCTCCTATTCGCGATTTTCAACAAAGGAGCTGACATCTGGTGAACAAAATGTAAATCATAGTTTGCTATGAAGCAAGGGGGATTAAAACTGTCATAACTGAATTTGACAATTCTCGTCCTTGTAGACGTAGAAACGAACGCTATCTACATTCGATGAAAATCGCCAATAGCTGTGATGCTTTCGCAAAATTACAACAACAATTGCATTGTATAAAGATGAATTGGCTTTAATGTAAGCCAAAAAATTTTTAGGTTTAGGGGAAATAAAACCATTTTATGGTTATGGTGTTTACCACAAGGCGGTTATTTTTTTTTGTTATCTTGTTGCAAAAAAAGATATTTTGCGTTTGTCAGAAAAATACCGAATTTAATTTGTTCTATTTCGTAAAATAAAAAAAAAAATAAAATAACTATTATTAAAATGAACCAAACCGAAGAATCTAAATACAATAAAATAATTATACCCAAAAGTTGTTGCTTTCAGATTCAAAAGCTAAGCTAACCGGGATTTGCGAAAGCAACACAGCTAATAGTTTTAAGGACAGTTATTGCTCTTGTAAATTATTTAACTTAAAAAAAATTAAATTTTTAATTTTACGAACTCCACTCATTGTTTTAAAAAAAACGCAGCTACTATAAACATGCATATTTCACTGATATTATAATTTTTAGTTATACGCGAATATAAAGGAAATGTGTAATTTGGTTTTTACTGTACGCAATAGAATATCAAAATACGGTACTTTATATTAGCACAATAGGGTATTTCTTTCTCCCAGGAATCAAATCTTCACGATAAAAAAAACAAGAAACGAATTCCCCTGTGATGATGACCTAACAAGTCGAAATCGATCGAGCGATTTTTTAAACTTTTTGAAAAATATTCAAAATATTCTGCGAAACAAAAGACAAGTGATTAATAAAAATGTGTTTATTAAGTAGAATTCCCCTGTGTTGATGATTAACGCCCGTGGTTAATTTTAGTATTTTCCATGATTATCGCCGCCGTTTACAATTGCTTTCGTTATCTGCATATTTCCCTCCCTTTGGAATGCCATTCTAAAATCTGATTCCCAACCAGTATTGGAGGAATACTTGATCCAACAATATCGATAATGTTAATGAATAATAATCGCCTCAATAAAATTATGAACTCGGACGAGATTCGAGAACTCGCGCTCTTTGCGTTGTTAACACTTGGTGGTATTATACATCTTAACCACTCAACCACCAAGTGATATACTTGAGTAGAGTAGAAATCGTAACACCTTAAATTTGTTTGTCCCGAACAGACACATCCACTGCCGAATCGCTTCAGTCTATGAACCTGCTTTCCGTTCACCTCCAAAGCGTTCTTACATCCGATACACATCGTCGCTGATCCTCTTGACAATTTTGTATGAACCTTTCCAATCTCGTTGTGTATCTTGAGATCTGGTCATATTGCGCTTCTTTCTCTACCTCGTCGTATTCCAGCATACCTCCTTTTCAACTCTAATGCGTGCCATCTTTGCACAGCTCTTCGTCGTGGCCATCTGGATCGCTCTCTCTTCAGAAATCGACTCCTCTGCCGGACTCATCCTCAATAATCGTACTGGAATAGTCTGCTGGGCTTCTCTCAAGTATCTTTGCTTCATTTGATAAGCCAATCTATCCACCGAATTCTCTGGCCACGCATCTTCTTCTAGCGTTCCGTCACTTGTCGGTTTTGAACTGAACTTTGCCTCTGGTCTACTTTGGTTCTTGAACTCTCGGTGGTTTTCTTTATTCCCGGTATCATTCCACTCGCCATTTTTCATGTTGCTTATCTCCGAAATCAGCTTGCCGCGCAAAACAGTCATTCCATCGTTGCGTACACTCTGGTATGTAGTGACCTAACTTCCTGCTCAATTTAAAGGAACGTGATCGATAAATTAAAAGCAAAATCTTTTGATTGATTGATTGGACTGTAAGACCAAGTACTTGACAAGTGTCTCGAATAACTCCGGGCCTATTGCTACAGCCTGTTTACACATAACTATAGGAAGAATAGGAAAAGTATTTTTTTTCTTTGGTACGGAACGACCCGGTTGTAGGTACCTAGCAATCGTACGGCACAACACAATTCTAATCTACTTCTAATCTACTAGAGGAAGGATAAAGGCTTAATAGGTTTAATGGATAACGATGGTATTGGTCTTCAACAATTGTTTCTCTAAACCAGCAACCTGAGGAAAAAAAATTATTATTTCACGTACATCTGGAAAATTTCCTGAAATTCAATTCTGAATTAATGCTTTCCGGCTTCGTAAACAAAATTGATTCATTGAATTAGCTAGGTAAGACGACAGACGCCTACGCAAAGTCGATAGTTAGTAACACAATTCGAAATCTACACAATCAACAATTAATATTTCAAAGAAATATTAATTCACGTACATCTGTAGATTTCCTGAAATTTAATTCTAAATTAATATTTTCTGCCTTCCTAAATAATATAAACATTTATTAATTTAATCCTCCTGCAATTCCACAACTACAATAGAATTATTTTATCCATTAGTATTTAATTCTTGAATTGGCAACCACGATGCTATGCTCAATGGAGCTTTACCATTCCTCTACCAATTACCGTCAAATATGGTATGCAGAATTCGATTGGCACTCTAACATTATGTTCAACGGAACTAGGCGATCTCTTAACAAATGATAACCAAATTCGATGTGCAAATCTGAATTTGACGAAATTTTGGGCTTAGGATATAATGAATGAAACCAGGCCGTTTACTAATAAATTAAAAGCAAAATTTTTTGATACAAAATTCCATTTTAATATAAATGATACATATATATATATACAAAATTAATTATTTTAATAAAATTTGAGAACAGCCGATTATTATTTTTTTTTAATTCATGTCTATTCTCTTTAAGCTTCATAAAGTATTAGTAAGGCTAACGTAAACATTATTTTATAAAAGCTGTGAATAATAATTGGGTAAAACTAAAGATTTAATCTAATTAATTAGTAAATTCAACAATTTTTCAATAAACCTATTGAGGAATTATTTTAGTTTCTTACGGGGGCCGGTGGCAATTCTTTTCATTCACAGAGTCCTATTCTGAATTTAATATACATTTTTGCGATCATGCGAATTATAGCATAACAATTCTTCATTGAATTAATCTAGGTTTAAAGGCAATAAAAATAAAGTTTGTGGTGGCTGGTTTAAATAGCGATTAGACCTCCGAGAAAATTTAAAGAGGATATAAAGAGGTTTAAAATTCAACAGGTGCAACATTTGGTAGTACCGTAAATGTTTTTGAGGAGGACAAACCTCTTAGTTAATATTTTAAAACGTTAAAGACCAATTTTGAAGATTGAAATAGTATCAATATAACGATCCAGATTTGATCATAGTGAAGGACATAATTAAATTGAACGCTTGTACGAGAAACATTCGTAAATTTGGTTAGACTTCTATATCTTCCATGATCATATATAGAGGTCAATTATTACGAGTTAGAATTATGAGTTTCGAGAAAAATTAATTATGGCAAAATTTTTGTAAGATTAAAAAAATAATCACTACAAGTTGAATCTCGAAATTACAAATATGCACGAATACTTGTGAAAAAAGTTTCAGACTTCATCTTTTTATGAACTGATCTAAATAAAAGCAGAATTTTTTAGGTAAATACAAATTTTACCTGTAAATTGCTTTTCTGCGATAGAATGAAATTGGACAAATTCAAAGGTTATGAGGAAAACCAAAAATACAAAGAACATTTCGAAAACATTGTTCGTTAATATTTATAAAGTTAAATAGTAGTAGTACGTTAGACGTAAAACATTTGTGGACTATCCACTAAACTTACTGTGAAGGAAGACGCAAGAAAATTACAGTTACTGTACACAAGAGAAAATTTAAATGAAAAAGCACAGAGTAAGTTTTTAGCGCACCACCTGCGCAGGTTGAATTAAAAAATAGACCCTAAATAGAATTAACGAAAAAGTCTGGTAAACCACGTAACATTAGCTTCATGGCGGTTTTTCAAGAATTTAAAAATTTGTATGAAAAACAGAGCAAAGAGAAAAGAAACGAAATTTTGAAATTTCCAGAAAAATTATTACTTTAAATCACAATCAAAATTTTAAGTGAGGATCGGGCCCAACATGAACATGTGGGGTAAATTCATAAATCAAGAATAAAAGTATGGGAAAATTATTGGAACTAGGGTAAATGATATAGAGTAGAATAACATAGTAACATAAGTTTGTAAAAATATTTGGAATATTCAAATACAGTCTCGAGTTTGTGGACGGAATCGCGAGAATCAGAGAATAAAATCTCAAAAATGTATTACAAATATTGGACTCAAACAGACTTTCTTGCAACACAATCCATTTCTAACATGTCAAAGGTAAACAACCAATGTACAGATAAGAGCAATTAATTTCATGAATGCACGTCTAAACCAAATTCCTACCATACAATTGAAGAGAAATAAGGTAATAACAAACGTACGCAATCACTTCTAAGTGTGTCTTTCAATTGGTCAAAACAGCATAAAAAATAAAAAAAGGTAAAATTTCAGGTGAAAAAAAATATCAAAATTTTTATATAATTTAAGAGCCTTAGCAATAAATTTTATTGTCAATTTGTTCAATTTTTTAAAATTGAAACAGATAACAAGTTAAAAAAAAATTAGCAAGAATAAATTTTTAACATTTTATAAGACTTTTAACCAGTCGAAACACGCACGCGCAAGAAACTGGGAAAAATATTTTTAAAAGTTTTAAAATAATCGCCTGTCTCAAACATTTACAAAGTAACATACAATTTAAGAACCTTGAATTGGCCCAATAAACTAAATTAAATATAAAATACATTCAAACCTTAAAATTTAATTATTTATCATTTTCACATTATTCTCATCAAAATACTTATTTTCTACGAAATTATATTGGGTCGAAAGCGGATCACATTCATCATCCTCATTCAATTCTTCATCTGACTCCGTGTCAGAACTAGATTCCATACGCTTTATTTTATATCGAATATAGTCATCTAAATTAAAATAAAAATAAAAATTAAAAGAAAATTAGTAAATTTATGATTGTTTATCATCTCCACGTTTTATATTACCATTAGCTTCGAAATCCTTGAAAGTATCATAATTATATCGTAGCCAAGACAATTTTCTATCGTCAAGGAGAAGGCGAGGCCACAATAAATTCATTTGAATCGATTTCAACAGCACAACTTTTAAGTAATTTCCAACAATTGTGCTTTCAAAATTTTGCGCGCTTACGACTCCGAATAGATTAATTGTAATTTCACGATGGGTTTGATCTTCAAATTGAACACACAAGTTAAAAAGCCGTTTATGCAATACGATTCGGTAATCAACATGATCGGTAACATTTATTTTAAGGGTTATAGTCGAAGCATCTTGATGCCATAACGTTTCGAGAGGTAGTAAATTGTAGCACCACGATACAAGTGGTGGTGGACGATCGCCATATGAAATTGTTTCATTGAAAGGATTTTGTGTGATATTTTTTGTATCAGAAGCGACATCTTCTATGATTTCAGTTATTCTAGCAGTGGGCAGCCTCCCATTTTGACGAAGAAAATTTTTCGACGTAGTAACAGAAGTTACATCTTCTGTTATTTCAGTTATTGAAGCGGGTAACATTTCGGGAGGGAAATTAAACTAGAAAGATAATATAATGTTAATTAGGAAATATTAGACGGGCTTATCAACCGTTAAAAGTTATTAGCGAACTTATTTTTAATTGGAATAATTAGAATAGGAACAGTAGAGAACGGGTTTTAGACAAATTGTATATAATAAAAAATGTTAAAACTATTAGAAATGGAATGCTTAAGCGTTTATTTAATAATACTCAACAAAAAAAAAAAAAAAATAATTGTTAAATTCAATTCATTAAAACATGAAGCCGATTACATATGATGTGTGCTGCTAGTTTAAAAAGTAAAATTCACTAAAGAATATGGTAAAAAAAATATTAAAAACAGTTAAACAAGGATATTAAATTAAAACTTACCAATTCAAAACACTCTTCATACGAAAGACTGTTGAAAAAAAGTTCCTCGTCGAAATCTTCGGACGAGAAGACATTACTTTGAACTACTACACTCTTTATATTCTCGTCAAACTCAGCCACTAGTGCCTCACTTGCCTGATCAAACACGGCTCGCAATTCATCATTGTATTGAGCCCAACCCTTTTCTACCAGCACTTTATTAATAATTTCCATACCAGTTTCATCATTTACACCGCAAAGCATTACACTATATTTTGGACGCTCTTCAGTTGTAATTTCCATAACCTTTTTTACATAATGATCTTTATAATTATCGTTGATGTGATTATAAATTTCATCAATACAACTTTCAGTCCATCTCATGGTTTCATCACCAATTGGTTTTAATCCAAATAATTGGCATTTGATTGCTTCAAATGGTTGGTTTTTGATTGCGTCATCAACCTCATAGAGATCCGCTTTATTGAACGTCATACCAAAACCCAAATCACAAATAATTACAAATACTTCATCGTCCGACACCGATATGATTTCGGCACGATCGTAGTAACCATCGTAAAATACTAAGCAGATATCACCCACTGCAACATTCTCTAGTTTTTTAATATTCAATTCTGTTAGGTATTCTTGTATGTCGTAGAGCCGTGCATTGATTAGCGAAAGTGAAGACATTTTTTGAACACAAAAATTCGATGGTGAAACGAAACTAGACAAATTAATACATTCTATTGTACTCGGCAATGTTACGCCTAGTTTTTTGCTCGACATCTTCAGCTTGGGTAGTAATTCTTTGCTGTTGATTTTATCATTGTTATTTGTTGTTTCACTAGTGGAATGTAGTGAATCGGAATTTATATTTTCTGTTAACAACGGTTTTTCGGCGATGGTTGGAATTATTACAGAATCTTCAGTTGGTGGCATTTGAGGTGTGGTGATTGGAATTATTGCAGAATTTTCGTTTGGTGGCATTTGAGATGCAGCTATTGGAATCACCACGGAATTTCCTTCTGGAGATGTTTGAGGAGTTGCAGGCAAGCTGAGTTTAGTTTGTACAGTTTCAGTTTTAAAGACTTTGAAATCTGGAAGCGAAATAAATATATTTATTAAAAATTATACTGTGCTTCTTAAAAATAATTCTAATTTACTTAATATGCCAGCTAAATTTTTAGTTATAAATTGGCGCTATACGGGGACAGATGCAAAGCAAACGGGGTATTAGTTATTTCTCCTCTTCATTTTCGGATATTTAGGCGACCTCCAAGACTAAGAAGCCGTATCAAAGACGCTGGTAAAACCATTTGATTATGGAATTTGAAAAAATTCAAATATATTTTTGGGATATTTTATTGTCAGCGAAAGATTTATTCGTCATTTCCTCGTGAAATATATATTTGTTTAAGGTCTTAACCATTTATATTTTCGCGAATAAAGTAACTCGCGTTCACAATTCGAATACCGCCTTTATTATTACCTTAACATCAACTTGTACTGTGTGGCCGTCGGCAATCTACCAACGAACGCCACCGAAATTGACCCATTTAAACCCACCCATAAATGTGACACCAAGCTAAGCTGGGCTGAGGCCTACTTAAGCAACCTACTTATCACCCTGACATCATACGAACTAGTTAGACCAGAAAACGAAGATTTTTTTTAATGTGATCGTGTTGACAAACAGTTTTCAAAATTAAAGCCGATTATGTCAATGAAAACGGTCCATCAATTATTTACTAAAGATAAAATAAAATCTTATGTGGTAACCTATTACTACAAAATTAAAAATCACCCCACTAATCCATAATAAAAATGTATTGACTTACCCGCAGCTCGCAATAATTCTTTGGCACAATTAAAACTTTCCTCATCTAAGACACCAATATTATTTTTTATCGCATCAGTCTTGTAATTTAGCACTTCAAGCTCGCCACCGCCAAATTTTCCCAAATCTCGCTTAAATACAACACTATCAACATATAGAGTATCTGCAATAATAAAACTTGGACTAGCTTCCAAGAACAATTCGGATTTTTTTTCATTTTTATCGAAATATTTTTGAACAAATGCCGTTGACTCAGAATCCCATTTAGTTTCTTTATCAATTGGAATAATACCGCCGACTCGCATATCAACTAATTTTGGTGGTATTTCTTTAAATTGATCGGGTAAGAGCAGAAGTCTAGACTCTGTTGTTTTATAATTTTCACCAACATCTATTGCCTTGACCAAAACTCGTCTCTCCGATAGAACACCTTTTTTCTCGTCAACATTTAGTATTTTGCAGCGATAAAATTTCTCCACAATATTAATTGTACATAAATCTCCTTTATTACATGTCGGGTGTGTCATATGATTCGCTTTCACCGAATAGTGCAGTTTAAATTTAATATTAAAAACTTTATAGTTTTCTTTATTAAACTTGATCCAAGGATCGTTCAGACAGTCGCGAGTTCCCAATATATTAACCATAAAATGGGTTGGTGAAAAGACGTGCGCGATTTTAAATTGTATATATTTTTTTATGTCTAGGTGAAACTTTGATTTGTCCTCATCAATAAATGTGTGTCTGTATTGACAAATGTTTTGTTGTTTGCATACACCTGATTTCAAAATGTATTTACAAAAATCGATTTGGTGCTTTTTATCGGCTTCCTTTTGATTGCGAATTTCATTTGAAATTTGTTCAATGTCCGGATTTATTTGCTTAACGCCATGAATCTTTAAAAAATCAATTAATCGTGGCAGTTCACTATTATTGGTTTCATCAATAAGCACGATTGATTTGGTTTCAACATTCTCTTTCTTGAGTAAATTTGGCATTATCTCGAAAAACACCGAATATCGATACTGGAATTTTGACCATGACATCGATAACGAGAAATGAATTAAAACTTTTACTCGAGATAAATGCAATTCTGGTAATATATCATCGGTGCAGACAACAATTTTTAAGTTACAATCGTTGCGATCGTTCCATTCGTTAATGAGCCGTATTATCATTTCGGATGAATGATACCGGCTACAGCCTATTACGTCTAAGCTCCACTCAGACAAGTGTTTAACGATCGACTCAACTTCTGTTGAATCACGACATACAATAAGAGTGTGCTTTAATCGATATTCTTTATCCGATAGTAATTCATGTAATTTGTTTAATTTGTTTTCTTGGCGCATGAACAATAATTTAATAGCCTGTTTACCATAATAAGCAGATTCCATGTAAGACCCAATACAAATGAATGAATTATTTGTCTTATTTAGCAGAGCCATAAATGTATTATCCCAATAGAGAGATGTAACAATGATTTGTTGTTCATATAATCCAGTCTCCGGATTTATTATGCAACTCGAACGAATAATTTTTTTGATTAAATTCATTTGATCTGTCATTAGATGATAATCATCTATAACGAAGAATTTTACTCTTTCAGGTTTTATTAAGCGCACGCTCCAATTGAATAAACGATCTAAACATCCCGGCGTACTAATTAAGATATGTACAACATTTGTCAAATTTGTCGCTAATTTATCATTGGGAATACCATGACTCTTGCAGATGGTTAGCTTATTATCCAAATATCGATTGATTTCTTTGCACATATGAAATATGCTAGAAACTTTTTCGTTTGTTGGTGCAACAATTAACGCAATTGGCCCCAATTCGTCGATTATACCACCGTCCTCTTGCTCCATCTACAAATTAATAACAAAATTGAAAGTTCAAGTTTAGCAAGTTGCAAAAATATTTTAAAATGCTTACCAATATTAAGTTTATTAATGGAGGTAAATAAGAAATAGTTTTTCCCGTTTTTTCCGCTCCGATCACCACGAATGAAGTACCATTTAAACAATTAGGCCATGTATAACTGTCAATTCGGAACAATCGATTGAGGCTGTAAAATTAAATAAGTTAACGCTTTATATTTTTTAAAATCATGAATGTTTATGATTAAATCAAATTATTGTTTTTGGGCGAATCTAATTAATTCGCTGTGTATAAAGATTATAGATCTGGTAGTTGGTTTGAAGTAAGTATAAAACGAAATTTATCAGAACTAAACATTCGCATTTATATTTTATCTGAAGCTCATAACATTCCAGTTTGGGAAAGTAACCATATTATTAATTTATCTTAAAAATATACAAAAATATATAAAGTTAATTAACGGTTAAATTAACCGATAATAAAAAAAGAGCTTTAAACAAAAAATGAGAAAACCAAAATTAATATCGAAATTTAAAGTGGGGGTCTACTATTGAAATCGAACGCCGTCGATTTTTAATCGTTGTTTATATTTAGCAATACTTATTACTATTGCTGAATATAAATAACGAACAAAAATCGACGGCGGTCGATTTCCATAGTAGGCTCCCTGAATAAAATTGCGATGTAACAATCATATTATCAAATAATAATAAAAACTTACGCTAGTTTATCCAAAGCATGATGAACATCTCTCGAAAAATTTACTTGCTCCAATGCCTCCACGGGATTGATCTTCGTATGCCCGTGAACAAGAACAATTTGTTTTTGTTCCTTTTCAAAAAATGTACATTTACGACTCTGATGCTGCTTAAGTGGATCATATAATGTTAAACGCTGGAAATTAGGACTTGAATCTGAATTAGTGGCATCACTCAATTTCTCGTATTTAATTCCAGGATCACCAATTTTTTTTGTGAAAACTTTACATGATGGTTTTATGGGTGTAATTGTGAATTTATTACCTCGATTAGAAGCCGATAATTCGTTATCGGCTGAATTTGAATGTCGAGCACTGCATGTAGATTTAGTCGTGGATGTTTCAATCGATGAAGAATCGGATAGTCTTTTTCTATTTGATTCACGTTTTCCGGAAGTTTCTAGAATATCACTTTTTAAATCTGTTGTATTTTTCATGCCATTCGTCGGTTGTTTATTCCCCTCAAATATTTTATCGATTTTTGAATCTTGATTTTTGTCGTCGTGCAAATCGATTTTATTAAACATATTACTATTGGGCCGTTGCTTTGCTTCTGTCGAATCCTCAATTTTAAGCGTTTTTGGAGATTCAATTTCTTTCGAATGTGAACTGTTTGACTGTAGATTTGAAGAAGATAATTCATTATCCGCTGAATTTGAATGTCGGGCACTACATGTAGATTTGAACGTGGATGTTTCGTTCGAAGAAAAATCGGATGGCATTTTTTTATTAACTTCTATTTTTCCGCAAGTTTCAAGAACCTCAAATGATTTACTGACCAAAGGGGCGGCAGTTGTTGGTTTAGTACCTGCTTCCGACGCTTTATTTTGAGATAATTCAGAATCACATGCCTTTATTTGATTTCCTGATGAATCAATTTTTAAATTTAATGGCATTTTCACATTTGTAGGTTGTTTTTTCACCTGTTGCTGTCTGTTGTCTACCACAGATTCCATATTATTCGATTTATTACTGAGTTGTTGCGTTAGATTTACGGAATCCTTAATTTTAAAATTTTCCAGAGACTCAATCTCATGTCTTAATTCAGAATTATTGAGCGTTGAACCATTGTGTTGCGATTCTTTGGCGGAATTCTTTTTTTTTATTTCTGAATTTAATTCAATATTTTTTGACGAATTACTAGCTTGAGGATTAGGCTTTGTAATTTTATTTTTGCTATTGGTTTCAGATGTTTCATTTATTGAAACCACAGTTTTGCTTTCTGATGCTCGCTCAATATTATTATTGTGTTTTATTACATTTTCTATTGTAAGATTATCATATGGTTTGATTCGATTTATTTTTTCATCGTTTTCGTTCGATGAAATACTTTGGTTTCTAATGTATTTAGGAGTTTTTGGGGAGCATTCTTCTTTCATTGATACATCGGATTGGCTTTTGAGCTTGGCCTCTTCTCTCCTCTTAATTGTACGAACTTTATTAAGTATTTTTGCCAAATGAGGGGAAGATGAAATACACGAATCAATATCTAATTCTGAATAGTCTAAAATATTTTTCGATCCACTGGTACTCGAATTTTCTGATTTTGTAGACATTTTTCTGTTATGTTCATAATTAAGTGAAGACTGGTTGGTTAGTTCTGGCGAGTCAATATCATCATTAGATATTTGGGTAAATAAACCAACAGTTTGATCTATTGGTTCCTTGATTTTATTTTCTATTGCCGAATCCAATTTTGATGGCTTTGCTTCAATACTTAAGCTAACGGATGATGGTTGTAAATTACATCTGGGAAGTGATATTTCAGGTGATGGTGTCTCTGGTTCTCTGTTTATGTTTGTTTCAATATCAGATCTAAGCTCATGTAGACCAGACATGGGAGTTTCACATCTCTGAAAACTATTCGACAGGTTTGACATGGAAGATAGCGGTCGACCAAATTTGTCTGAAATATTATCAACAAACACAGCCTGCTGGAGTTTTATCAGTATACTGCTAATTTCCTGTTTAACGTTTGCTTTAGCCAGAACTGCGAACAGTTTCCCAAATAACTGACCATTCAACTCAAATTCACTTCTGAAGCAAATACTAGAACTTTCCGCAATTAGTTTTTGCACTATATTAATGGAATTACTTGACCATTGGTCTGTAATGGTCATCTGCACATCGAAAACAGTCACATCAAGCTCGGCTGTGGCTGGCAAAATCTGATTAATAGCACCAAATTTTAGATTTTCATTGTTCCACAACTGGAACTCAATAGGAATTTTCTGGATGAGGTTCAGGTTCGTAACAATCGGAAACCTTGAATTATTATTTATTAGATTCGAAATTATGTCGATTATAGTAATGTTGTACGTACCCAAAATCAAGAAGGAATAAGCCAATTTCATTTGTAACTGATTTTGTTTGAACTCTTCCGCGAAACCATCTTTGCCATTTTTGTTCAAAATACGCCACAACCTAAACCACAAAAATCATTTTCCCGATTAGTTTATCGAATATCAATGATATTTATACACGAAACAATATACCTGATTAATTTCTAATGCATCTAGATCAATTTGATCTGCAGAACAATTACCGCCAAATACATCACACAGCTTCAAATGATTTTGCAAACTTAAATCAAACTCAATGAATTTTTTATCATATGCTGATATCTTAAACCAAAATTTTTGTGGATTAACTAAATGTGTTATTTGAATATCGTTAAACTCCATTTTAGATTAAAACATTTGGCTTGTAGTTTTTTATATATATATGAATTAATGCAAATGCAATGCACGTTGAAAATTTTCAATTAAAATTTCTGTTCACTGCAATTTTGACATTTTTAAAATTCCAACCAATCAAGTTTAGTTCGCTCCATGCACATGTAGGTGATCTGATTGCAATGCAAGAAACTGAAGAAATGTTTAGTTAATACTTGTTATATGAATTTAGTTATTTTAATATAAATCGTAAATTAAAAGAATTTCCGTATGTTCCACTTAGGTATTTTAAACATATAATTTAATTTAAGAACAAACTCAATTAATGAATAATCGGCATAAAAACTAAAGCAATATGACACTCGCTTGATTGTTTTGGAAATTATGCATCTTTTTTAGAGATGTGAACGATGCGGGAAACCATTCCGTGCGGTTTACCGCAACCACGCGACGTCGCAGCAAATATTTCTCTCGCATACTCATACTTCATGGCGAATATATTTCTAGAAGTCAATTAGCAAACCGCAATCTCGTTTTTGATTTTCGTAATCTTTAGTAGTTTCTTCTTGTTTTTATCTATATTTACATACTATTTTTCTTTGGTTGGATGAAATTCATGAAAGCGTATTCCTCTTCGCCGAACACATTTTAAAATATATATCCAAACGATAAAAGAGAGATGCAGCTGTTACCCCTCATCGATCCAGCCTTGTTTCAGTTATTTTAATTTTTATTTTACCTGATTCTAACTAGATATCGCCTAGCTGTAGCACAACAATCAAAAATGATTTTTCATTTGAACTTAAAATGTAAAACAAAATTATTTCTGAAAATTCCAATGTCATCGTTGTATCTGTAGGATTTTTAGTCAAACTGCGTATGCGTATAAGTAAAAAAACAAAATATTTTTAATTGTGTGCAACTATTTAAAATGTACTCGCAGTTTAAATGTTTAGGTTTCTGTATGAAATATCTGTTTTAGGTTGTCTCTGATTGTACCTTCCTATACCGGATATCCTTTGAAATTAGTTATAGAGTTTTTCCTGCTTATTTGTTTTAATTATTATAATTATAATTTTATTTTTGTTTTACTATAAGTTTACGTTATTAGTTTCATAATTTACCAATTTTTTTTTTTTGCCTTTGAAGCTGCAAAACAAACAACGACAAACGAACTTATTTGTTTACAAACAAATAACAATAATAATGAGTCTCTTAGATGTCCAACGTGTAGATGTCCAACGGTCAATCATCTGACTTAGAAACCATAGAGTATAACCGGATTGCGGAAGTATATTTGATTGAAAATCTTCTTATGCCATGACAGAGCTAAATTAGTTGGATTACTGGTCAGGTGCTAAAGGTCGATTTATATTATCGGCGCGGCACAGCACAGCTCATACCAAAAAAATATTGTTACATGAATTTATTATGAGAGTATTTATATTATAAGTGCATTTCGGTGCAGTACAGTACAGCATATATCGTATAATCCAAAAAGAATATTTGAAAACAAAACTCAAACGAATATATACGAAAGAAAACCAAAATAGATACAAACAAAATAAATAAATACAATTCAAATATTCCATCGTAAAATGATAGATACGAACGCACACCGGAATAAATACGAACCCAATATATGAGCTGAACCGAGCTGATAATATAAATCGTTGATGCATGAGACGATGCATGACTGAGCTGAGCCGCGTCGATAATATAAATCGACCTTAATATGAATACAATGAGTCAGCAAACTCAGGTTCTCCCGTTTTCCTTTGGTCGTGCGTCTCATTGTTGAACTCTTACAATGTCATGGAGCGATATTGCTATTCGGTTTTGGAATAGCCTACCTTGGATCCTTTAGCAGAGTTATTGGAAATCCAGAAGAAACTACTGCCAGTGCTATTTTTCTAAATTATCTCACTTTACCAATCTATATAAAATTTGCGAGGAATGATTTCCCAGGCATCCAAAAAACATAATTTGCCGCTGTTATATTTCGCCAAACTATATATATATTATTGCGTCACACGGTTGCTTTTGATCTGCCTAACTTTGGTAAATTTTCAAAAAGGTTTTGTCTTTAGGGTTCCGGTTTATCTTCAGAAAGGTAAATCTATTAACTTTGACTACCTTTTGCATTAGATGCATAAAAAATTTCGTGAGAAATACCTGGCATGCAGAAGAAAAAAGTCATATTTCATCTCGACAATGCACGTGTTCAACGGCGGAAATTATCAATTTACACTACGAATTGCTTGGTCATCCATCGTGCTCATCAGATTTGACTCCTAGCGACTATTAAGAACTATAAGGTCTACCGGGATCGTTATTTAATGAAGGGACAGAACTATTGGCAAAACAAATGTATCGAAGTATTAGGAAATTGAACAAATTGAAACATTAAAAATAAAATCTATTTCAAGCTAAAAATATTTATATTTCATTGTTAATGCAGAAACTTTTCAGACGTCCACATATGATTATTATGTTATGATAAATTTTATAATCTTTCAAAATTGTCTCTGTACCCTTTCCTACACCGCCTGATTCAATTAGAATTACTCAGGGAGCACCGTGCGAAGCTTTGTATCAAGGACTTTGCTCCCCTGTCACTACTATATGATTGTGTTTGGTTTTGGCTTATTACTATATATATTTTTATCAAAAGGAGGTTTATGCTTACAATACAGTTATACAAATTATATAAATTTTCTATGTTAGTATTAGTCCGAGGTTAATGCCGAAGTTAATATAGCTTACAAAAAATGAAATACCATGAGTGAGTGTCGCTAGAAAAAAAATGCCGTACCGCTACTATCTCAATGTGTTTTGTGTACGTCACTCAGTAAAGACTCCAACCACATTACCGGTAATATACACTTAGGCAAAATCTGAAAAATATACTCCTTATAGGAAATTATAAACCAATTTCATCCCTTTTCACAATTTTGTTAGAGACTGTACAACAAAATAAACATGGCGTTTGTCGCAAGGGTTGAATTGTGTATGGAAAATTAAAAACACAGAGTTCTTACAAAACTAAAAATTCTTCTATAATTCATTTCCTTAAAAGAAATAGTTTAGTGGTTAATTAGGCAAATAACACAAACATGAAGTGGATAAATAATTAGCAAATTGTACCAGTAATTAAAATTACAAGTGAGTAAAATTGTGTGCTAAGAAAAGTTTGAGATTGCATGAAAATATAAATTCCATAAAGTGTGGTAAAAGTGTGACATGATTCTAGGTCAAAAGCTTTTTTCGTTTTGGTGTGTGATAAGAAAATATTTTTGTGTTTTAATGATTGTTGGAAGGGGCGAATTGCTTTAATAATTAACGATGTTAATGTTTTTTTCTTAATTGAAGGAGGACGGAAGACGGAAGCTGCAAAATTTGGTAATGGGGGTTAACCCCATAGCGGGAAATGCAACAACCCCAACGTTTTATGCCGTCAGTATCTGATTTATACGGAACAGATGAGATAGAATTTCTACTGGAGGAAATACGAGATTTGGAACCGGCCTGCTGTCAGCTGGAAGATATACAAGTACAGGATCACTTGACCATAAAATAGTTCATTTTATCAATTTAGAGTATTTTTTTAGGATTTCGAAATAGCTGGCAGCAGAGCAGGAGATTTATCTTTATCACTTGAATCACCCTTAGGGACCGTAACATCTTGGGATTCGCATGCACACTATAGACAAAGAATTGGACATAATTCATTGCCATGGGGTGTTGCACTGCACTGTGATCCGACCCATTTAAAGACACCTACAGGAATTGTTAGAATTTTATTAGTGGTATGTACGAAATTTTTAGATTGGGACTCGATTCCAAACCTAATCCATTTTAACCGTTTTCAGCTATCATCAGCAGCATGCCTAGCATGCGAATGTTCTGCTGGTACAGTTCAAGTTGGATTATTTTTACTGCCGCTCATCGGACGACTACGTTTGATGGTAATTTACGAGATTTTCCATTTTACATTCCCATATATTTTAATTTTCCGTTTTTATTCAACAGGTTTTTTGTGCGTTGTTTTCTTTATTAGTAACTTGTTTAATGCTATTTTTGGATATTTCACATATAGCATTTATGTTTCCATTTAATTGGGCACGAATTGTAAGCGAATTTAATTTCAATTTTCACAAAAATAACCTGAATCACAATTAAATTAATTTGTTTACAGAATGGATGGATGTACCTGATTATAGGTTTAATATTCATTATTGGATCTTCATTACTTTTGCATATGGTTTTATTTGCAGAAGCATTTACGTGGGTGCCTCGACATACAAAGGATACATTATTTGTTTCGGCCGTAAGGATATTTCACAATTTATTATTTCGATTCTAATTTATACCCGTTCTTTTTTTTGTAGATAATTGGCTATTTTTGTGCAGCTGAATCATTTTTATTATCAGCATTTACTAGATGTGTTTCGCAATATCGACAAGTTCGTGAAGATCCAAGTGATATGTGTATACAGGAGCGGGAATTGAGCCCAATTAGTCCGATTAGTACCGATATTCCAAATCATACCCAGGTTTCGAATGATCTGCCTAATCATCATCAATGTAACAAAATACCAGGTAATTAGAATTGTTAACACATCTTTTATTTATTTAATTTCTGCTTTTAACACTTTTTACGGAAATTTCATAATAAATTGGGTAATAGATTTGTGGTTAATTCTTTTTCTTTATCGCTCTTTTGCGAAATACACCGCGTTATGAATTATGTTGTAAGATTTTCTTTTTTCACCCTAACCATGTTGGGCCCTTTTCGCGTAGAATATTTATTGTAAAATCAAAATTTCATTAAAATAATTGAGAAGCCGACTGTTAAGGCTTGCTAATTAAGTTTTTGACTCCGGATGCGGTTAAGAGTTCGTTTCGATATTGTTCAATTATAGCTAAATCGAATCTCTTTCTGTATGTCCGTGGTATATGTAAAACCAAACGCTCAGAAATTTTTGCTCAGAAATTTTAGAGACCATAGGTGGTGATTTTTTGAAATGAGTGGGATCTACACTTCCGCACGTCATGCCACAAGGGGTCCAATGTGGAAGCCTGGGATTCCTTCATTACTAGGTGCGTAGTCATCTTGATCGATATAATCGTTGACTATATAAAAACGAATCAATGTTTTATCCAAATTTAACGCTTCTTCAATCAAAATTAACCAACCAAATAATACAAGACTTGAGCCTCACAAAATTTTCAATTTTCGCACAAAAAACAACACCCTTGTTAAATTAGATGAAAACATGTTTTTTGTATAGCAGAATTAAATTGCATATGATTTTGAATGCTCAACTTGCATAAGTATAGACTTCAAATTATGTATGGGCGGTGCGATATTCAATTTGAAGTTGGATCATTTTTCAAAATTTCAATCTTCCATTCACTGAAGTAGCTCCGAGATCCTTGTTACATGACACGCCCTTTGAGATTAATGTCGAAGCCTCTTCTTCGTTGAATTAATCAAAACTGGAATAATCGTAGTATACACAATGAACTGAGTAAAACCAATTATCACAAATCAGTGGTAGGATTTTTAAACTCCGACACAAAAATTAAACGGATTGAAAAATATTTTCAAATGTTTCAATATTTCAATTTCTTCCGGTACCTATATTTCCGGTCTAAATTCCTCGTTACTTTAGTTGTCGAATACAATTTTCTGCTAAAATTTAATTTTTTGTGATTTTATACAAAGTATTTAGTTAACATTTCGACCTCTCAACTTTTTGCGTTTGTCGATCTATCGTTATGAAATGTTTAATATTAGTCTTGCATGAAAGTAAAATTAACGAAAACACTTTATTACATATACCATTAGTGATGTCGTTAGGGGGATGTCGGTTCATCAGTGGCTGCTAAACAGTAGGTGCGATTAGTGTTAGAACATCGCTAATAAAAGTGGAGGCCTGTACCAGCGATTCAGTTTTCGATTATATAAACTGTGAATTATTTTTGACGACCAGGCGTGCACTTATCATCGAACCAACCATTTCGGGATCTCGGTGGTCTTCTTTCGATAGTATTTTGGGCCACGGTAGGTATAGCTGACTGAATATTTCCGATATTAAGAGGAGGTTCGTGGTCAGTATTGTGTCAGTTTAGATAGTCAGTGACAGCTGATTGGTAACTCTGCGGTGATGTTTGGTCTTTTAAAGCACATACATTCTATCGAATGGGCCGCCCCGGTTGCAAAGTAGTCAGCATGCTTGCTCCAGCGACCGGAGGCCTCGAGTTCGATTCCCGGTGGTGACAAGGATAAAAATTCACGGCTGGTTTAGGATCAATAAATTAATCACTCATTATCCGAAATGAAAATATGATTATGAAACCTCATTTGAGGCGGCCAAATCCCTTGATGAGGTATAGTGCCAGAGAGAGAGAGAGGTATTTTATGCTTGTCAATCGATTGTAGATGATAGTTTGCACTTATATTTAAATATGACTAGCAAATGGTTGCTACCCGTTTCGGCACCTCTGTAAGATTTAACGTTAGATACGCTGGAGGAATGTCTTAGATACCATGACGTGAACGATTTGAATCTGTTTTTCCATAATTCGATCTCCAAAAAAACGTACTTAATACAACTAAATTGTACATTATTGAAAGGTCAGTGACGCATTGGTCGTTGTTGTTTTTGGTGAGATGCAAGCTTTTAGAACCCATGAGCGATGTGTTTTCTGCACCCTCTCCGATTTTTACATTAAAGTCACTCACGCTGATTTGGTCGTTTCATTAATTCCCACAAAATAATAATTTAATAATTACATATAATGAAACTATCCAAAAATCCTCATTTTTAAAAAAGTGCATTTAAAATCACACTTTAGCTCCACCCTTAAATTGCATCACATTTTAAATTATACATATATGGACAACCATTACCATTAAATCAGCAGTCGCGAAATTAAGCTTTTTAAATACAGCTTTTCCGCTGAACAACATTCATCAATAGATTTGTTTTTTCCATTTCTTCAGTACATTGGTGAGCTGCTTAAGTTTCAGCTGGGCTTTGAGTAAAGGTGTTGTTTATATTTTGGCGGTTCTGAATGTATTATGAACTGACTGAATTCTTTTGTTGTCTTTCGCAATTTGAATCTGGGGCGGTCTATATGTTGTACCATCACTTCGAATCGAAATTCGAAAAAGTTGAATGGCGGTATGTTGTATGATTTTCGAAGAGCAAAAATGATACAACTTTCACTTTTTCGACTTTTTTCGATTCGAAGTGATTGTACAACATACCGCCCCTGATAACAATTTACAGAACAATTCAACGTTAAGATTTGCATGGATAATTGTTATTGTAAAATGACGTCATGGTTGTTGTTATTGTAGAATTACAGTTTGTATCGATAAAAATGTGTAGATGTGATTTAAGGAGATATCTATCTGCACTGAGAGTCTTCTTTTAAGGGAGATTCTGGGTTCTCGAATCCCACCAGATACAGGATGCAAAAACAAAGTTTTTTGATCGAAACTTCTATGTGGTTTGTGTGTTATACCCATCCTTCACTAATCTTTATGTTGGTTGATGTAGTTTCCTACTTCTGGAGGAGTATAACTGTTTGTTATCAATATTTATTGTTGTGTTTGCCGGCTAATTCCTTAGCGATTTCCTCTTCTGGATAATCGATATATTATTACGAACATTATATTTTGTGAGTACACTATTTCAAATCTTTGCTCCTTCTGCCTACTAATAAGGCCTGCATTTGCATCAGATTTCGATAATTTGGAGCAAATATTATTTTGATTAGATTTTACCTGATTGATTACGCTATTATTATCGCGGAGGTAGATATGACTGATTGTTGGTTTGTATTTATGTATTTTGATTATGAGGTAGCATTTATTTTGGCAGCAACTCACAAAAATTATAATCCTAGCGGTAAGGACGATCTTTGCTACAACATGCATATTAGTGTTTGTTTTCACTTCATGTAATTAACATTCAACATCAACACAAAAGATACGATTATTACTGGATATGTATTATTATAAACACAACTATATGTCACGGAAGTTATGTTTGTAAGAAAGCGAACTTTTACGACGTAAGATAAGGAAAATTGTACCGCGTGTGTTGGTCAGGAAATTAAAACACAGCGAGTTCGTAACCTTAGTTGTGTGTTTGTGGCAATTCAAAAAATGAACTCGAAATGTTTTACTAATCTGTTTTAAAATTTCTTTGTGGTGTAATGCCAACGCCTTGAAAACTCTTATGGCGAGTTCACAAACTAATGTGCTTTAGTTACCCTCAGTTTCACTATGAAAATAATTCGCTCGTTCAAAGAAACTCATGCACATATGCTAGATCCAGTTTTCAATTTTTATTCGCACCTACAATTTATTGTGTTTTTTTATAAAGCTTGGATGCTATTAATAATTTTATGCTTAGCTTTAAAAAAATATTTATATTTGCACTGTACCCGTAAAAAGTGTTACTTTTAAGTAATTAAAATTGCTTCAATTTTATTCAAATTTAAATAAATAAATTAAAGTTGTGTGTAGAAAATTGAAATTGTATTTATAACATAAACAAACAAAAAAAAAATAAGCAAAACGGCCCGATGAGTCATACAATCAACGTCCGTCATTAGGTAACACAAGCAAAACAAAACCGAATCATCGACATAGGCAAGGTTATCATTATCAACCAATAGCATCAACTTCACGACAAAGTCCTACATTTATATTAGAAGGTCCCATATTACCAGGTCCATCATCATCTAGATCTAATGAAAATTCAAGTGTGTGACAAACATAATAAGTTTAACTTATATTATAAATATATTTTAATTAAACTTAATTTCTAAATTTAATAAAAACAAAATTCTGTTGCAAAAAAATTATGATACTATATGAAGAGGAAAAACTAGAAATCAAATATTTAATTATAATAATTAAAACCAAAAGCCGATATAATATATTATTAGAAAATACCTTTTAAGACAAGAAAAAAAAACTTAAGTACTGCTCCTTTTTTTCAAAACCGAACAAACAACATACTTTAAGAACTTAGCTGTAAAACGTACACATAACAAAATTTTACGAAACAAATAATCAATCTGTAATAATAATTTTTATTCTGGACATAACTTAAAATTTTTCTATTTTACTGTAATAGAGCTTTTAAGAGAAACTTAAGAGAAAATCAGGGTAATATAAAAAATAATTAAAATAATATCCAACATTTTCAAGCAACTTTTTATTAAAGAACAGGTTCTTGTGCTTTTGTTTTGTTTTCTTAGATCTTAATTTGGCGTTTTGTAAAACGAAAGGAGCAAAATATTTATTTGTTTTGAACTTTTTTCGATCAATTGTTTTGTAATCTTATTAAAAAATTATCTTGGAATGTGAGTTTGGTGTAATTTAAATGATTTAATAAGTAGTTTGTTTTACTGTGCCGTATCCAAAATTTGATTACCTTAATACAAATTTTTGACTTCATAATATTTTCTGTTTTAGTACGTTTGTTTCTACTGAAAAATTAGGGCCTAACGTATATTTTTAAAAGCGTTAGTTTGAACTATATAGTTCTGTGTAAGTTAGAGGCGTTATCGAAAAGGCTTTAGACAAAGTTGATCAAGCCTCCATAAAATATACTCCTTTCACAACAAGTAGTGAGCAATGCAAATATTGAACATTTTCATCTTGCAAGAATAAAATAAAGGATAAAAATGAATCTCTATTACACCAAAGATCTCCGTTTTCAAATTTGTTTACAACGAACTGCTCAAATGGTGAAAATTTATAAATTGAGAAAGAATTCTTCTTAACTTAAGTGATGGCTTTTTTCGAGAAAGTATGTCCATAATTTGTCAGGTTTTTTTTTACATTTCTTTAGAAAATATTTGCCAAGTAACCTGAATACAATGTTCTTTTTCCAATTTTTAACAATTTATTCAATATTTTTTTTGGTATTGTATGATATATCTTAAAACAATATATCTTATAATCTATATAAATATATACATATACATGAATATATTTTGCTCGGGGAAATTACCAACAAAGAAATCACAAAACAAGCTTTGCCCGAGCAATACTTGGACAAATCAAAAAACAATCGAACTACGTGCCCGAGCCACGCTCGGAAGGAAGAAACAACGCGAAACGTGCAAGAATAAAATATCGTAGAGCAAATGCCCTTTAAGGGGACATAGCACCTTCAAATTTTCAAAAAATCTAAATTTTTTTATGATAGAATATGTTAGAATGAACGTTTAAAAACATGATTTTAATGATTTAAACATGAAAATCGCAAAAAAAAAAATTTTGTTATTATCCAATAGTATCCAATCGTTCTAAAATTTTAGCACGTTGATCTACATATATTTCTGCTCAGAATAATCTATGGAAGGAATAATCGGCTTTCAATTTTTTGAGTTACAACTAATTGAGGGGGCGGACGAAAAAGCTGCATTTACGAAAAATGCCGCCATTTTTTTTATTTTTCAACCAATTTTTTTCCTTTTAGTTCATTCCAAGGGCGATTTAATGCTGAATAAAACCCCGTGTTTTTTTTGTCAAACGTTTCTGAAAGCAGTTATGATGCACGCCGAGAATTTTCAGTATTTTTGCAAAACCCTTGTAGCAGACGACAGTGGGCTAAGAAAATTCGAAACAAATTTTTTTTTGTTTACAAATAAAATGTCAATGGGAAGTTTCATTAAGATATCTCTTTTTATTCCAAAAAAAAAAACTTTGAAAAACTTTTTTTTTTCAATTTTGAAGGTGCTATGTTCCCTTACGGTTTCCTTTAAATATTTATATTACACCTCTTGATAGAAAGCTCCAAAAGGTTTTTTTTTCATGACTTATGTTTAAAACTCAATGGCCTTGTGCTAGCGCTGAAATCGAATCATGCTAGTAGAGTTTTGAATTCGAAACATAATTCCTTTTCGATAATCTTATTGATAAGGTGCAAGCTCTAGTGTTTAAGCTAATTGTTGATAGACTTCTTTTAATAAATCGATAACCGACAAAGATGCGGACTACCATTAGTCATCTCCCGATTTACAAAATTAGCAAGAATTGGTGATAGTAGGTGTATAGTAGTTTTATTTGTTTTGCGCCAAAAACAAGAAACTACAAGCTTTTCAATCAAATTCCTCCAGAAAATACGATTTAGGATGCAACACGGGATGTAGGAATTATCTGGAGCTGGGCTCCTTGAAAAAGTAGTCAAAGGTTTTACAGGCGGTCTTTGGTGGTTTATGTACAAGTAATAAGTAATAATTTTGGGCTATTATGGAGCTGAAATTATTCAAACCGCATTTTGATGTTGTAATCGACGGAAGGACTTCATAGAAATTTCCTTAGTGGAATCAAACACCGGAGTAGCTGTTGAATATTTTACAAGGTTTGATTTCAATGAGGTTAAGTGGTTGGTTGGTCCCCTTAATATCAAAGACAATCATTTCCAATTCCAATCGTTTAAATTACATTAAACTCCAAATTTAAAAAAAAAATATTAATTTTTACTGTTTGTGTGAAATTATAATAAACAAGTTTTATCTAAATATTTTAGAAAATTCTTTAGACATTTTACTATTTCTTCTAAACGTATTATTTATTGTATCAACAAGATCTTAAATCTCTCTTTCACATCAATAGTTATGTTTTGAAGATATCATGAAATTAAAATAAACAACAAAACTCGAAATTTTATAATTTGCCTACGAGTATAAAACATATTGATATTAGCTTAGAATTAGGATATAAATAGATAGGATTTCGGAATAATCTTGTTTTGTTATAAAAATTAAATATTAAATTTTGACTATTTATTTATTTTATATACAACATTATACATTATATAATAAACATTATCAAAATTCTTTATCTCTCGTATTTATTTTGTGTGAATTTCTAATATTTTTTTTATAAAATTAATTAAATTGATAATTAAATAATAATTTATTGTGATTTTTAGTATGTAATTTAATTTTTTTATAAATAAAATAAAAAAAAACAATAATTAAGCAATTTAAAATTAATTAATACATAAAAGATATTAATTTAGATTTTTAATTTTATATATTTTTTTAAAAAAATGAATGGCCGTAGAAATTTGTTGAATAATTATTAATCAATTATTAATGATAAATTATATATTATTTTATATATAATTATAAAAACCATCGTGTTAATTGTAAATATTTTTAAAACAAAAAAATTTGTTAATTGTAGTATAAAAAATGTAATTAATTAATTTATATTTTCTTTGTTAATTAACAAAAATTCAATTTTAATAGAAACACCAAATTACAATTTTGGGCACTAATGCGTTCGTTCTATATAATAAATTAGCATTTTATAATTTATTTCCCTTTTCCATATAACCAGTTCCAAATACAACTCATAAACGCCTAGTACCGGGCCCAAGCAGAGTCAATTACATTTTTTTTGCTAAATTTAGCCATCCGTCTCTATTTTACAAGAAATTAAATTCCATCCAGAATTAGTTTTGATTTATTTAATATATTTTTTTAAATACGTAAAATAATTTGGACGCCTTAAATTTAATTTCATGCCGCCCTTAAATTAACATAAAATATTAAATTATTTCCAATATCTTCAAAACACAACCAGGAATAATTAAATAATAATTTTTATTTGTTTTAAATAAAATACGCACAAATAGAACGTTAACACACAAATCTAGTTTTTTGTTTTTGTTTAATTATATAAAAAAAAATTAATCGGCCAAAAAACCAATTTCATTAAAAAGAAATATTTTTATTAATTATTTATTTTGAAACAAACATTAAATATAAAATAAAAAATATATATAAATATAATCACGAGCCAATAGACAATATTTAATTGTTAAAAAAAAATGTAAATAATAAAAATATAAACAGTAAAATTATTTATTATTATAAAATAAATTAAAAATAATAATTAATAATTTTAATTAATAAAATTAAAAAAAAAAAAATAGTAAAATATAAAAAAGTAAAGACGTTGATAACATTTATCTCATGAGAAAGCTAAGGAACAAAATATACCTATAAATATTATAAATAAATAAATTCGTAATATGGTTTCTTAATTATACATAAAAACAAAAATATATATATATTATATATAAATATTATTTTATTTTATTTAATACTATATAATAATGAAAATAAATATAAAATTATCTGTTTTGTTTTTTTATAATTTTTAATTTTCGTTTGTAGTGATAACATATCTATTTTGTATAGAAAAAATTCAATAGCAAATTAACGAAAAGTAATTAAATGACAAAAACAAAATGAAATGAAAAGAAAATTATAATCCCGAAAAAACATAATATTATTGTTTATTATATTATTTGGTTTTAATAAAGACATCAGCCTTATAAAGGAAATTTGCAGTTTTTTTTAAATAGTAAATCGGCGGCTGCAATTTTACTTATTTACTCATGTTTTTAACTGAATTTTCTTGGCCGAGTATTCGCTTAGCTAAACCAACTATTCGCAGAAAACAGATAATAGAAAAGTAGGTAATTAAAGAAAATTACAATATAGCAAAGGTAATGTTTAAAATAGTTTTAAATAAGAGGATGCATTAGTCAAAAATTATTATTCAGTCACGTAAATTTGTAATAGACCCCTTACACGTTCAATATTATTGAGCAATATTGAGCATTGCACAATATATTGTGTTAAATTAAATTTTTTAAATATTTATTGAAGTTTGTGCAATATATTGGGATCCGCTCGAAACGCGATATTTTAAAATGCGATATTTCAATACGAGATATGACAAAACGAGATATGGTACAACACGCAATATTTCAAAATGCGATGCGGTACAAACCGCGATATGGTACAGAATATGCTTTGCCAAGCGACGGGAGCGCAGCGACCCACCTGATACCGATCCTATATACTATCGCTTCTATCGATTTTTAAATTCCTATAAACTGAAATTAAATTTCCTCTTCACCCGATTGTTATATCGATCCTAAACTCCCGATCTGTACCATATCGCGTTTTGATAATTCGCGTTCTGTACCATATCGCATTTTGTACCATATCGTTTTGTACCATATATTGAACGTTTAAGGGACCTATAAGTCTAAGCTAAGAATTCAGTTAGAATTCGAAATTATTGGGGATAAAAATAAGTCTCCGCCATGCGACAAAAGATGGTGCCATCCGTAAGTTATGGTTAAAATTTCCCGATGTAAAAAGTCATATCCTAAGGTGTCAACAATATACATAACCTTAAAATATTAGCGATTGTATCAGCATCATATGTTTTTGTTCTTGTGAAGATGTCGAGTTTTGAGCCGAATAAGCGTCATTTGGCATAGAGTGGTTTCAAAAATTTAAGAATGGTGAATTTGATCTCGAAGACAAAGAACGTAGCGAATGGCCGAAAGTGCCAAACGCAACAAGAATTTGCACTTACATTAGGAGTGACTCAATAAGCAATTTCACTTTGTTTAACATCATTGGGAATGATTCAAAAGCAATGAAGTTCGGTTTCATATAAATGAAGCCGAGAGATGTAGAATGTCTATTTTTTTCGTGTGAAATGCAGGTTGTCAGCCATAAGCGAAAGGGGTTTTGCATCGCATAGTCATACTGGCGGTGAAAAATTGATCCACTACGACAACCCAAAAAAAAAAAAATCATGGAGACCACTTAGGCCATGCTTCAACATCGACAACCAAGCAGAATATTCATGAAAAAAAACTCACGTTTTGTATTTAGTGGGATCTATGAGTTGCGAAAACCGAACGAAACCATTACTGGCGCTCTGTCCTGGAGTTTTCGATGTATTCATCCGGTAAAATCTGCATCACAATATAGCTGGTCAAGTTTAAATCACTTTCGTAATTGAACTTAATTCCATCACTAGTAAATCACCATTCAAATATCTGAAAATTCGTTTTACGTTTGTCACCTGTTTGTTAGGTTTATCTAGATACCCGCTGGCATATCTCACAACAAACTATAGATTCGGCCTAATTTTATTTGACAAATAAAGTAGACCTGTCTGCTGCTTCTCGGTAAGGGCGGTCTGCCTCAACGTCCTTTTCTTGGGTTTGTTCTTTGAACAGACACCTTTCTAACTTTAATTGTTCTAGTCCTTGGATTATTAAAAATTTTGTAAATGCCTTATTTTAATTTAAGGGCGCTTGTTTGAGTCCATAAAGGGCCTATTGTAATTTACAAATTTTGTGGTTGCATGTAAATATTCTCATCTGGATGATCATAGGGAAACGCTGATTTAACATCAAATTTCCTCATTTTTAACCGCTGTTTTGTTGCTAAAGCAAAGAGTATTCTGAGAGAATATCCGTTTACTACTGGACTAAAAGTATCTCAAAATTGATGCACTATTCTTGTACAATCTCCAATAACGAGTCTAGTTTTATGTTTTCCATTGTCTTTAACTCTAAAGGGCTGCTTAATACCTTTCTGTTACAGCTTATTCACGATTTATAAGTGTCCCAAGTTTGGTTGCCACTTAGAGGTTGCATCTCTTCTTCGATAGATGCTATCCAGTCAGTTTTTTTTCGGCCTATTTATAGCTTCCTGCTGATACATAAGTAATACGTATTCTTTCAATTTTTCAAGCAATTTTTTACTTCTTTCACTTCGAGGACATTCTGTCATTTCTTCTAACGATGCTTCTTGTTGAATTTGAAGATCAATCCGTTGACTACTTTCCTGCATGGAGAGGAGTCAAATAAGAACTCCTCTCCTTTAAACATGGAGGTAGAAACTGAGATTGAATGACAGCAGCTGTCAAGTGAGTCAAATTCGGAGGGTAAAAGAGAAAACATGTAAATCAACGGGTCGTATTTAGAATGTGTTCCATCGAAATTAAAAACTACACAAATTCACAATTATTTTTATTCCAATACAGTACGAATTTATTTTTTTTTATTTTCGGTAAAAAATTACACTTACAGTATTCCAAAATAAAAAGTAATTATGAAAAGAAAAGCACGTAGAATATGTACGTAGTAATAAGAAAAATGCGACACTGGTAATATAACATATGTTTACAAACACAAAATGAGTAACCCCATGTCGACAATCAAAATTATTTACTTAATTTTCTCTCTCTTCTTTCAGTCCAATTCGTGACTTATTTATGGAGACTGACTTATTTGAAAGTCTACAATAAGTCTCCTGTCGAATAGACTTATTGGAAACTTGTTAGAATTATTTTGATGAGTTACCAGTTTGGACGCAAGCCTCGCATAAAAGTCAAACAAGTCTACAATAAGTATAGCGGACTGAAGGTTTATTGTAGACTTTCAAATAAGTCAGTCTCCACAAAATAAGTCACGAATTGGACCGCAGCCTTAGTAAACTTACTGATGGTAAAATATGCCTTTTTTATTTTTTTTAGGCGTATTTTTTAACTTTTCACAATACACTTCATTTTACTTAAAAGTTTATAATTTTTATTATCAAATGATGCACTACTACATAAACCACTAACTATTTTATAATGTTTTTATTATTTTAATGTACATATTTTAATTAATAATTGTAAAATCAGAAAATTAAGTCGTCACCATAGGTCGTCACTGCGCCATAAACAAACAGCTAATTTGGTGTTTTTCATTTTGAGATATGAGTAAGCCATTTGCTTTTTTATATAACCATGCTGCTTAACACCGGCTCTAAGGGTATAGTTCTATTCCTTTAAATGGATCTACATTTTTGGCGTCAATCATTAAGTTTTCTAAAAAGTCCTGCAATGAAGAAGTTTCGACAGTGCAGGTGTTTTATTCATCGTGTACGAACTGTTTCTCCCCACATTTTATTTTATAAATTAGACTCGTTTAATAGAGAGCTCTTAACTTTGCCAAAATAGTTCTGTTAAGTCTCTCTGCCTTTCCGTTAAGTTGAGGCGTGCGTTGTACAGGGTGGCGCACGAATCGTGCTACAAAAACAAAACGTAATAACTATTTTTCTGTGTGACTAATCTGTTTTTTATTTTTTTTATTTTGCAGATTATTATTTAAATTTACTAAAATGGATGCTTGGAATACCGAAACGAGGATTTGGATAGTGCAGCGCTACCATGCTTTGCAGTCCATCATTTCCGTCCAGAGGGAATTTAGGCGGGAGTTTGGCGGCACTCCCCCGAGTAGATGGACCATTATGAGGTTGGTACGCATGTTTGCTGAATCTGGAAGCATCGCACGTAGACCGTACAATCGAGATCCCTATGTTCGGGTCGAAGCCACAATCGCAGCTGTAGCATCATCAATTCAGGCAAATCCAAGTGTTTCGACTCGAGAGTTATCGGCGCAAATTGGAGTTAGCAGACGGTCATTACAACGGATAATTCATGATGACTTAAACTTGTTTCCGTACAAAATCCAAATTACAAGCAAATTAAAACCTCTGGATTTGCCTATTCGCCTGGAATTTTGCCGGAAAATTATTGAAATGGCCGAAGAAGACAACAACTTCATAAATTGCTTGTTTATGTCTGATGAGGCCCATTTTGATCTAAACGGCAATGTAAACAAGCAAAATTGCCGTATATGGAGTGAAACTAATCCAGAAATACTCCATGAGACGGAACTGCACCCAGAACGAGTGACAGTGTGGTGCGCAGTTTCATCAAGATGCATTGTCGGGCCATACTTCTTTGAAGTAAACGGTGAAACAGTAACTGTAAATGGGGACCGTTATTTAAACATGTTGAAAGATTTTTTTTACCCAGAACTGCGGCGAAGACGTATCCCTTTTAACAGCATTTGGTTCCAGCAAGATGGAGCAACTGCACATATAGCCAGACCGGTTATGGAGGAGCTCCAACGAAAATTTCCAAATAAATTAATATCCAGAAACTCCACTTTCCGCTGGCCCCCAAGGTCACCTGACCTCACTGCACCAGATTTTTTTTTATGGGGTAATGTCAAACAAGAGGTGTTTAAAACGAAACCAAGGAATTTGACTGAATTGAAGCAGTCCATTACAACAATAATTGAGGCGATCCCGACTTCAACCCTTCAGTGCGCAATGAATAATTTTCTGATCAGGTGTCGCACATGCGTGAATGAGCATGGAGGTCATTTACGGTCTATCATTTTCAAAACTAATTAGTTAAATAAAAATAAAATTGAATTATCTATACAATAAAAAAAAATAAAGCCGATTAGTCACACAGAAAAAAAGTTATTACGTTTTGTTTTTGTAGCACGATTCGTGCGCCACCCTGTATAATCCAGAACAATTCCTTTTTGACCACACCAATTCTTGTAAGGGTTAATAGAAGAATACGAGTCACATCTTAATTTAGTCACTTTTAAGATCCAGTTTGACTTACTTCGGCTGTATAGCTTTGAATTTTAATTCAAAGCTATATAGCTGAAGTTAATCAAATTGGAAGTTCACTGTTTCTGTTTTATGCCTTATTAAACAACTTGCGAAATTTGTATAGTCATCCAAGATTGTAATTATGGTATATATTGCTTGTTGTCCCAGGTAGTTGGACTAATTGGTTTAACTTTCTGCAAAATTTACATGGTGCACGTTGACTACGTAAAACTATGTTTCTACAACACAATAACGAATTTGAAATTTATTTCAAATCAAAATACAGGTTGTCGATCAAATTCAAGAAAAAATCGAAGTAAATCCTAAACAATTTTGGGAATACTTTAGGAATAAACGCGAAATTAAAGGATACCATGCTAATATGTCCTACAACAATACCTGCTCTTCAAACGCCATTTATATAGCTGACATGTTCGAGTCGTTTTTTCAATCAGCGTATAGACCAAGCGTTACTAGTGGATTGTATGAACAACCCGGCAACAACAACGTATCAGTAACTTCACCTGTTATTTTTGAGGATAACATTTTATCGACTTTAAAGGGATTTTGAAATGTTTGTGGCCTTGACAATATACCCTCTTCTATTCTGAAGGAGTACGCTGACATTTTAGCAATTCTATTATTTTTCAACCATTCCATAAGCACCCACGTGTTTCCCGAAAAATGGAAAATTTCAAAGATTATACCAATTTTTAAATCGAGTAAACAAGACGACGTTACATGCTACAGAGGAATATCAACAATATCAAGTCCAAAATTGTTTGAATTATTATTATGCAACAACTTTAAACCCACAATTGCACGTCATATATCAATAAACCAGCATGGGTTTATGCCTGGCTGAACCACATCAACTAATCTGGTTGAATTCACCAGTAAAATAATTAACGACATAGCAAAAAATACCATACTCCAGAGTTTATTCACATTTAACCCAAATCACTCGATTACATAAATTAGTTCAAGTCCTATCGATCAAACCGGCGACAATTTGTAATAATGGGAAATGAGAAATCAAACGTAATTAAAGTTACATCTGGGGTTCCCCAAGGATCACACATCGGGCCTTGGATATTTATTGTTTTCATTGATCGAATAACCGAGATAATCAAAAACTCAAACGTGCTCATATTTGCTGATGACGTGAAAATTTTTCGTACTGTTAATGGAATGCAAGTTACGAAGAAACGTCAAGAAGACTCCGATAGATTAAGTGACACCACTCACTCGCTTTACTTAGATATTAAGAAATGGAAAATCATGCCTTTACATCGTAAAAAAAATCCGGTAATTACTTCATACAAAGTCAACAACGAAGTATTTCAAAGAGTCAATAAATTTAAAGACATTCAAACCTTATAAGTTCACTCTATTTCGCTTACGTTCGATCTCAACTGGAATACGCTGTAACGGAATCCATATTACTATGCTGTGCACATTAAAAGAATTGAAAGCATTCAAAACAAGTTCCTGATTTTCTTGTTAAAGAAAAGTGACTGGGACTACGACCACAACTTACCATTCCATGAAAATGTGGCTCGGTTACCTCCGTACTCATCAAGGTGCACATAGATTACAAAATATGCACTCTTGAAAATAGACGACTTCTTTAGGCGCGGCTTTTATTGGTAACGTTTTGCTTGGTCACACTGATTCAGCTTACATCTTGGAAAATATATCAATTCACGTGCCATACAGAACATTTCGAAACCATGAGTTTTTAGCACTTGAACACCATTCTACGAACTATGAAGAAAACAACCCCATTAATAGGATGTTTAAATCATTCAACATCATCGACGACCTATTCGACTTTAATTTAAGGACAACTTCAAAAATATTCTGAAGAATTATTTTTAACATTTTTAAATGATAAATTAAAATTTGATTTATATTTTATTTTTTGGTTAAATTTTTAAGCATTTTTGTTAAAAAAGCTATATGGTTTCCGTTTGCCGTCTGCCAGTCTGTGTCCACGATAACTTGAGAACGGATGGAGATATCAACTTAATTTCTTCACTCATTTCTTCGACCCCCCTCCTTAAAATTGATAGATTTTTTTTTTCTATTCTACTTTGGTTTCATAGAGCATCTGAATATGGAATAAAAATATATCTCACGTGGATGTGGGTTGGTGTGGTTATGGGGGTGGTATAGGAGGTGGATGGGGTGAGATAAGGTGTTTTAGGTTTGGTGTGTGAATTTGGGATTTGGTGGATGAGGGTTTGTTTGTGTGGGAGTGGGTATGGAGGTGTTAAAGGGTGATGCGGTATAGGAAAGGGTGGTGCGGGTGAGATGGGTTTTGGCGGTTTGAATTGGATAGTGGGTGGGGGTGGTAATAATGTTTAGGTGTGGTGGTTTGCGGTTGATTGGGGTTGGTTGAGTTGTGGTGGATTGGGGTCGGTTGGGTTGAGTGTAGATGGGGTGTGGGTGGGTGTGATATTTGTAATACGCAAGTCATACTACATAGAACCTTCCTTTCTTATTCATGGAATAATAATACTAAATAGGCAACAAAAATGCTTATAGAGTTCGTCTATTTTTTCTAAATCTCGGTTTTCAAAATCCCGGTTTTCAAAATCTCGGTTTTCAAAATCTCAGTAGTTTTCAAAATCACAGTTTTGTATAAAAAAACCGATTTTTAGGAAATCCCGGTTTGAATTTTTAAAATTTGGCTTGTGGGAAAATGGGACTCTTAAATGATTTTTTGACAAAATTCAAAAATGAGTTTGCGATAAAGTTCTAGAAAATTTCTAATAGGGATGGAATTTGGATGGAGGGCTAAGTGCCCGTGAGAGTTATCGAAGCCGTCAGTCTCTACAATTATTGCATTTCAAAATGTTGCATTAACAAAATATTGTTTTTTTATTAATCTTATTAACTACAAAATGTTGCATTTACAAAATGTTGCAAGTACCAGATCTTGCAATTAAAAAACTTTATTAATAATTTGTTCAATTAGAACTAGAAGAAAAGAAAACCGGGATTTTGAAAACCGAGATTTCAAAAACCGAGATTTTGAAAACCGGGATTTTGAAAACCGAGATTTTGAAACCGGGATTTTGAGAACCAGAGTTTTGAAAACCGAGATTTTAAAAACTGAGATTACGTAGTACACCCGTTTAAAGCATTTAAACGAAACGTCAAATTTTGAAACTGGCTTGAGCTGCAAAACCACTAGTAAATTACACTTTTGTTGCTCATTATTCAGTTGATAAATTGCGCAGAGTTTCCGAACATTTGATGAACAGTTTCACAGTTAATGATTACGTATCGTATATCGTAGTAATTTTTGCACCTTGACATCCGATTTAATCCATTTTTCTATTTTGGTTTTATCTTCTTCATCTGGCTTAATGGTTTTGCCATTCGTATACTCTCCGTAACAATCCTAGATGTTTTAATATAATCGTAAGCTGAAATTTCCATATTTGAAGATTACTGCCCATCTCCATTTAATATGACCACGTTTGATATATTTTCGAATATGTACATTAGAAGATTCCTTATCGGCGATAAAATATTTTTATTTTAATCGCAGCTGCTCGTCGTAGTTTTATTATAGTTAGATACAAGAGCAGATGCTCGATCAGCTAGCAAGCAAGTAATTTGCAAGTCAAAATCCGACTACTCAATCAATTTTACCAGGCAAATTTAAATTTGAAATTACTATTTTTATAAAGTTTTTGTTTATTTTTGCGATTGCACAGTAAAACAACACAAAAATTTGTTGGATAGTTTTCTAAGCCGTAAAGTTTACTGCATAATTGCAAAATCAATTTCACGTGTAACAAATTTGGCAAACAACAAATGAACCTATCCAAAACGAGAAAATCTAAAATAGTATGTGTCTATAGAAAATGTTGGATGGCTAACAACAATATCAGGATTTCAGACGGAGTATTAGAAAAATCGTTAACATTAGCGTTGGAGCACTTCTTACGCGAAGTCGGGGTGAGTTGTAGCAGATGAAGAATATTTCCCTGGAAAAAATCTAGAACAGACCTTAGACTGGAGTACGATTTGCGGTTACGTTTTCTCATATAGCTTTTACTGGTCCGTTGCTATATATTTGTGTGTTATTGTCATTAATTCGCTCTCCATATATTAAAGGTATACGTGAACAAACATCTGTTATGAATAATAAACATGTATTTGCGAAAATAGAGAAAATCGATTAGGTTCCAGCCGCCAATCTTATCTTATCCGGAACTTGTTACAAACAAATAAAACTTTTTTAAGAATATAAGATTTAAAAATTGTCCATAGATTTATTATTTATTTTAAATCGTTCCATTTCTTTATTGTGTCACTAAATTCGTTTCAGAAATTTTCGAAAAGGCTACTCAAAATTAATTAAACTCGATCCTTCTTTCATGCCAATCACATTTTGGCTCTTAATCTAGAATTTCCTAAACATGCATCCTCCATTAATAAATGGTTTTTCCATCCGTTTCCTTGTACTAACTGGACTTCTTCATGACATAGTGGACACTTTGCTGAACCGGGTACCAATTCTGATCGAAAAAAATTTATTTAAATGTCAAATTTATAATAAAATCGGTTGAGGTTTATTATATACCTTTACAGAAATCTTCCATTCGATGCAGCTCGTATAACTCTTTATGAACCGCCTCAGAACATTTTTCGCAGTTGATATAGCTAATTTTTGCTTCACACTCGTCTGCAATAAAAAAAAGGTATGAAAATATTTTTAAAAAATTTTCAATAAATTTTCATATTTTTTGTAATTGATGGTCATCGTTGCAGTGTACGCTATTGAAAACTGTTAAGAAAAGTGTAATGAAGATTGTTTAATCAAGAATGGGCCTAATTTAATAACTATAGCCTAGTGTCAAATACATAACTTCTCTAAAATTGATTTGTATCGCTAAGTATAATACCCTAATAGTTAAAATCGTTTTAAAAATTCTATATATAGTTTAACTTTTAAAAATATGACGTGCACAAGCCAACTAACACTTTACTCACTGGGTAAATGAAAATTCAATGCTGATACTTCCAAAACTTGCCCACACTGTGGACACTTCGTTAATATCGGACAACTTTTCCAATAATGCCGATCTAGCTGGGCTGGATCCCCTTGACAAGTCCAGTCACAAAATGGGCAAACCCTAAAATTAATAAAAATATCGATTTAATGTTACATATATATTATAATTCCAAGGCACTTACAACTCGTTCGAATCCGAAACCGAATCGGAGTTGGAACTTTTCCTCGATATTGATGGTATTTCTTCTTTGCTACCTGGTTTACCATTTAGAAAATCATGATTTAAATTTAATTTACCATTACAAGTATTTAGTCCCAAATTATTATCACTGGATAATTGATCTGCCCGCGTCTTACCAAATCGTACGGGGCTCGAATCAAGCTCGGACAGTTTTGTTGCTTTGCGATTTGAACGATTTTTCAATTCGACCGGCGATTGATTTGAACTATTAACTGATGGTGGTGAAAATGTTTCAAAATGTTGTCCTAGACTATTACGATTTGCTTCGAGCATTTCTTTTTTCCGAACATAATCTAGTTTATCGAATTCGGTGAACAGTTGACGATATAGTAAATTTCGTCTTGTTATATCATCATCGGGCGGCAGTTGTTTTCTAACTAGACGTGGATTAATTTTATAGACTAAAAGTAAAACACGTTCGGCCACTTTGCGTACGGATTCGGCTGGATGATGGATGCCGGAGCAACCACATTCTGATAGGACACGACATGTTAAACCACTTTGTTTGTCTGCACTGATACCTTGGCTTAAGACTAATTGTTCTAACATTTGCATTCGGCTTAATGCTAAACGTGGATGGGTTCCTGAACCCACTGGACGTGATAGTGATGGTGCAATTAAATGTTGCTCTTTCACCTCGGGACAGGCGGCTATACTTAATATTGTATGCTGGGCCAATGTGTGAATTCTTGCGGACGGATCACCACTTTTTGCTAACAGCTCAGGTAATAAACGATCAACACAACGGGCCACTTCACTTGGTGAGACCCTAAAATAGAAAACAATTAGTAAAACTTCAAATGTTGATGCATTTTATAGCATATACCCTTTTGGAACAAATTCAATAAACAGTGTCCTAACAGTTTCAGCGGCTTGGTTAAAAACTGAAAATACAGCGTCTCGAACAGCACGATGTAACAAAAATGCACTTGCTCTGGCTACCTTATTTACTCCTCCAGGAAATATTTCTGATTCTTTATCTCTCAAATATGATCGTAAACGGGTCAATCCATCTTCCTTATCTTGAAATTGCCGCGAATAAAATAGTTCGATCTGAAAGATAAAATTATAGTTGATTAAACAGAACCTGTGAATATTACAAGAAGTGTAAATGTAATTTAAATCATATTATGTAAATAATTTCTTTGTCAAATTCTAATGACCTGCGATCATATAAAACATCGGAAATATTAGTATGGGTGGGGTACCTTGCATATCACTTATATTTCCTTTTTTTTTTTTTTTGTATTTTTTATATCTTATTTCACTTCCAGAGATTACTGCCCGATGATTGCGTGTGACTCTTATTTTCCAGTTACATTGTTCCCGTTGAAGAAATTTATTGATATTTATGCAATGAATCAAAACCGCGGATATAAATTGCAATAATTAATTATAAATTGAAGCCTGCATTATAGTGAGGTCACTGAACTATAAAGCCACTTACAAAGCTTGATGAAAGGATATAACGTTAATGGATTCGGCGAGAAATGAAAATCAAGAAATCATGAATGAAGAATTCATGAAAAACTTTAGACTTCTTTCTGAAATTAACCTTGAACCATTGCGAACTGATTTTGGTGGGTAACCTATATGTTATCGAGTAAAAAATGTAAGTTTTGTGAAAAGATACATAATCGTAGAGCCAATGAGTTTGCATTCATGATTCTCATTGGGTTTTCAAAAAATTTTGTTTACAAAAATGGTTTTTGGTGGTAAAAAAAATGAAAAAGATGATGCCAAATCGACCCCTCATATTTTAATATTGATTGATTGATTGATTGGACTGTAGAACCAAGTACTTGACAGGTGGTCCCGGATAACGCCGGGCCTATTCCTACAGCCTGTTTACACATAACAAGAGGAGGGATAGGAAAGGTTTTTTTTTTTTTTTTTTTTTTTTTTTGGGACGGAACGACCCGGTTTCAGACACCTAGCGATCGTACGGCACAACACAATTCTAATCTACTTCTAACTACTGGAGGGAGGATAAAGGCTTAATAGGTTTAATGGATAACGATGGTATTGGTCTTCAACAATTGCTTCTTTAAATCAGCAACCTGAGGGAAAAATTTTATTATTTCACGTACATCCTGAAATTGAATTCTAAATTAATGCTTTTCGGCTTCCTAAACAAGTTGATTGATTGAATCAGCCCGGTTACAAACACCTAGATAAAGTCGATAGTTAGTAACACATTAACAATAGGCAATTCTAATCTACACAATCTGCAATTGGATGCTTCATTTGCCAAAACGATTAACTCCGTAAAACAAAAAGTTGATAAAAACTGAGAAAATACGAAAATGTTTTTTTTAAATTCCTCATAAATTGCAACTTTAGTTACTTTTAATTTTGTCATTTAGTGGTGTTAACACTTCTTATTCCAAAAATTTGTTTTGAATATATACCGTTAGGAGCCAATCAAGTAGGTTGATATTAAAATTTACAAATATTCTAAAAATGGAGTTAATCGGTTTGGCTTGTGAACCATCCATTAATATTTCAAAGGAATATTATTTCACCTACATCGGTAGATTTCCTGAAATTTAATTCTAAATTAATATTTTCCGGCTTCCTAAATAATATAAACATTTATTAATTTAATCCTAATGCAATTCCACAACTTAAAGTAGAATTTCATGAAACCATAATTGTTTAAATTATATTAAAAATTACTCTAAAATCCATAAGTATTTAATAAAAAATATGTAAGGCATCCCAAAGGCAATGGTACATATTCGATTAATTACCAAGTAATTTATACTGCACAGGACATATTATGCCGAGCATGGCAATGGAGCTTTATCGTTCCTCAACCAATTTCTGTCAAATATAGTGTGCAGAATTGGATTGGCACTATAACATTATGCTCAATGGAACTAGGCCATTTCTCAACAAATGATGGTCAAATTCAGTGTGCAAAGCTGAATTTGACGAAATTTTGGCTTTCGGATATAACGAATTAAACCAGGCCGCCTCCTAACCTACAACTTTAAAATTCATTTTGCAGTGCTGGGCTAGGATTCTAATAAGAAAGGTCAGCTTAAATTGGGATTTTAACGTGTCTCTTTGATGAAGTTCTACAATTCGATCATTCTAAATGGAACTTGGGGATCATATTAATAAATATATATTGTCAAATCAGGTATTCAGAATTGGGTGGGGATTTAAAAATGGTATTTAGCGAAGTTTTGGAATTCGACCGTCCTAGGCAATTTATTCAATCATGTTCGAATCTTGTATGTTGAGCTAAATTGCGACTCCAACATAAATCCCGGATGAAGTTCTGGATCTTTCCACAAAACAAATCCGAAAGCAATCGGCCAACTAACTATCCAGTTCGTTTATTCACCATAGCTGAAACAAACTTCGCTTAACCCGCTAAGAGATGAACCAGTCAAATCCAGCTTCCCAAAACTGAAGTTTGCTAGAATTCCAATCCAGCCCAATTCATACCCAAAAATTAATTTATGTATCTTCTGCAGTATACTGTCTAGAAACAGATTACTGAGACAATTTCGCACGTCTCAGTCATTCAAAAAAGATCAAGGTTTACGTGATGTGGTGGCACGAACGGAAAATAAAACCACGCGGAATGCTTCTTACATAATTGGTGCATGAGCAATTCATTGAATACGATTTAGAACTCATCAATACTTGTGTCTGACGTTCCCATGCAATTGCGAACCTGTTTCGAGAAATATTGTCGAGTCGGATAAATTCTTTCATAGAAAACAGTGCCAGCAGTAAGCAATCTAAATGAATAACCAACATTAATAGCCCGAGGCACATCAAAGATTTACTTGTCGTTACAACGAATATAAAAATTAAAAACCATTTTCCCTTTGCCATGCCGTAACACATATCGCTCATGACATGAAAAAGAGACACAACTCAAAAATTAAAATTTTGCAGGAGAGCAAAAACAAAAAATGCTAATTACGTTATTAGATTCCAAAATCCTAAAACGAAGAATGGCACTTTGTGCTCTATCATTTTCGATGAAGGAAAAATAAAACTGTTTTTATTGAGGAATATGGATACTAATATTGCACATCTTTCTAGTGAATTAACGGAAAAAGTTCATTTGTTTTCAGTTGTGTCACCCGTCCATACCACGGCGATACAAATCTTTAAAACTTTTCAAAATACAAATTTTTACCGCGCATTATTATTAAAAATAATTTAATTAAATAAATTATAAACCATTTAAATAGACTGTAAAAAAAAAATAAATAATAATAACACCTATCAATGTATGTACATATTATTATTACAATACATACCTACATGAATTTAAATTACATTGGGGAAATCACACGATGACTCATTTGAATTGAGACCGGTTTCTAACCTCAAAAAAAAAAAGCATTCACGCGACACACGTCACATGAGTCCCAGCTCATCGATAAATTTCTATGTATGTGTAAAAAATTGTAGGAAAAAATCATTTTAAAATGTCTTCGCATGGTTCACCCAATATAACATCGTGTACGTCCACACCGCGGCAACCCCTGTCCGTCTCCCCGATCACCCCACCCATAAAACTTATAATTGTATAGGTAAAGTACAAAGCAACGAAGAAGCTACCGGACTCAAGCAACCGCAATATGGATATGCACATCGAAAATGTTTTACACAATAACATAAATGATAAATGGATTTTACACATATACAATAATACATTGAACTAATTATTAAAATAATTATAAATAAAAACAGTCAATTATATTACATATACATATTATCCACATCCCCTTTCCTGTCTGCCATCACAATTGTGTGGGTAAGGCAAAAGAATCATGTCAAAAACTTATTTTTGAAATGCATTCTGGGCCAACACACACTAAAAAAATAAAATAAAAGACACAGAAAAAAATAAATATATACAGAAGCAAAGCTGCATACAAAATTTTTACGCATATTTTCATAGTAAAATATGGGGTCACGATCCGGTTTTATGTTTACTAAATTTAAAATTACGGTTATAATCTGAACGAAAAAAAATTGAAACAAAAACAATATGAAAAGTCAAAGAAACGCTAAATATTCGAAGAGTTGGATGTTCTAAGTTTATTATTTTAGTCACACCCCTCATATTTTAATATTGATCGAAAATTCAGCGGGTATACAAAATATGTACAGCATCACTTGTTGCAAAAATGATAAACTTTGGACGCCTTCACGTGCTGCTTTGAATTAACGTGACATTGGTTTTGTTAGTATTCAGAGGTCAACGAAGTGAATGAATGAATTTGCTACAATTTCTTAAATCACGTTTGTTGGCAGCAATGGGAAAACAACAATTAAGTATGTCCAACGCTGAAAACAATGTTTGGTCGTCGACTATTGCCTTTTCATTTCCGTTACATATGTCTACATGCATCAAAGACAGACGATGAAGATTCCGTTTCATATGTTGGTCGAGTAAACCTACTCTGCGAAAATTTCAACAATTAACAAGAATAACAAGCGATGCTGACAACAGAACCAGGGGCGGTATGTTGTACCATCACTTCGAATCGAAATCGAAAAAAGTTGAATCGAAATAGTGAAAGTTGTATCATTTTTGCTTTTCGAAAATGATACAACATACCGCCATTCGACTTTTTTCGAATTTCGATTCGAAGTGATGGTACAACATACCGCACCAGGTCGCTGTCAAAATTACAAAATAAACATCAAAAAACACATGAAAAAAATAGCCAGCAATTAGTAAACCAACTGCACCAGGTATCAAAGCCGTGTTTAAAAGCAAAATTATCAAACAAACCCATGAATTTTACTAATTCGTCTGAGCAGCAAAATGTGCCAAAGACGCTTTGTTGAGGTTGCGGTAGTATGCATTACGCACGTTTTGTTCATATTCAAATCATAAATGTACCTACCGTGAACTTAGAAATTATTGTGCTTGCTACTCAAAATTAAAATCACCAAGCGCGGATAAACCAAAAAAATTCTTCAGAAAGAATCATAAAAAAACTACGATCAGTTCATTTTGTCAACAAAATTGATTTGGAAGTGTCCCGGAAATATATTCCAGTTGAAATAAACAACTTTCTAGTTACACATCATTTCGACAGACACATGGAAACAAATTGGACAACCCGAAGCTGTTAAAGTCGTTCCATCATTAGCCACATTTAGAGGTAATATACGATAAATTCCTTGTTCCGGAGCGCACTTTAACGCAGTGTGATTCAGTTCATGTGGCAATTGAACGGAAAAGGAGGAAGACAACTGCTTCTATATATTCACCATCCAAGTGATTGGTATAATTTCGTTCGATCTGTTAACACGAATTTCAAAGTTATGTTTAGAATTTTCTCATCGCTTAGAGATCACTTTAAAAAGGCGATTTTTAAGAGATTTGATCATAGCTTGTGGTTGAGTTCAATAAGCACGGTCTAGAGGTTTTAAAAATTAAAAATATCAATTTGGGTAGAAAAGAAGATAAATTGAGTCAAGTGAAAAAATAATTCTTGTCTTGAAGAAAAATGGCAGTATTTTGGCTAAATTCAACGATGTACGAGGCAACGGTTTATAATTCAAATTGGTGGCACCGTATTACTAAAGCCCGAATTTATAGTCGTAACTATTTCTATAGTTAACGCTACACGTTTTTAAAATTTAATAGATTTTGTCAGTTTTCTTATTTTTTTTTAGTTTTCATAGTTTAGGACGATGTTTGAGATCCAAATACCAAATAACAGGTCTTACTCGTACCTAACATGTATAAACATAGTGACGGTCCTCAGAGGTTTTAATGAATTCAACATTTCAGAGATTCCTGTGAAACAAAAAATAACTGGTTTGACAAAGATTCTTTGAAATCAATTCGAGACAAGGACTGCATTTGTCGACGAAAGTCACAATAAAACGTAAAGTAATCTACATGACGACGAGAATATTCAAGAGGAACAATAATTTGGGAGACGGTTTTTACCTTAATTGATTTGATTATCCCTTCAAAAGTTGTATAAACGTGCAAATTACTATAATGAGTAACTCTAATTGCAAGGTAAAAATCAAAGGTTAATACGCATTCTAACTTATTTTTCGAAAACCTCATGCAAGACAATATGCAATGCGACAAACTAAACAAAATTAAACATTTGAGATCGGTGGTAACGAAAAATTCAGTTCTTTCGCGCCAAATAAAATCCACCGCCTACAAGGTTAGAGAAGCTTACAGTAAAGAGATATTCATAAACTTAATTAAAGAAATCGATAAATACAGATTGCGAATGAGTCACGTGTACAAAATCATCTCGAACCGTGCAAGTATTTAATAAAATTTTGTAACGAAAAGCGAACATTTAACTATTCGAAGTCTATTAAATTAAAAGTACACTATACTTGACTAGCTAACATTGCCCCATAACTGATTCTCATCCCTAAAAGATTAAACTATGTAATATATCTTATAATTACTCCGTCTAAATTTAGAGATTTACATTTTGTTTGTTAAGACTCGCACCATATTTACAATTACGATTAAACATTACTTACCAATTCATTTCCAAATATTAAAATAGGCAGAGCAGCTTGTCGCCTCTCACGATCATTTAACTTTGATCTGCCGCGTACTGGTTCCACACTTTCTTGGCTCGATAGCCCTTGGCATTCCCTTAAAAATTCATTAGTATGTGAACTGAAATAAATTAATATAACACACCAATGATCCCACAAAAGGCTACAATCATTCCAACAAAAAAATGTTCGTATATAAGAAAGCATTTATAGAAGTTAAAATTTGTGTGTCTATATGTGTAAGAAGTAATTATTTATTAACATGTGTGTAAAGATTTACAAATTTTAAAATAAAAAGCAGCCAATTTTTGAAAACTATATAACCAAATTCTGGTCTAAATTTCTAGTACACCATCAATTTTAAATTGAAAAAAAGCATTCCATCTAGCAATATTTAAGTATAACTTACTGACGTAACGCTGGTACCGCACGTTCTTCATAATCTTCATAACTATTACGGGGTGCACTTTTATTGCGGCGGCGTAATGATCCGGTGTTTGGTGAGCCGCGTATTGGACTGCGGCCCATTTGATTTAATTGCGGCGAGCTTGGTATATCTGGCTTATCTTTATTAGAAGACGAGCAACTACTAGTTGGATTACTATTACTACCAGTAGTACCATTATTTGACCCATTTTCAATAGTTTCATTTGTTTCGGACGGTTTTGGTGATTTTGTCAATGCAGCACCACACGACATTGGAAGGACATTTTCGGCTAACGCACTGGCCACATCTTGTAGACTTGGCGGAGACGGTAACACTGGTTTTGTTGCATACAAATCAGAACATATATCGTTTTCAGGATTTTGCTGAAAAATTTATGAAAGATCAGTGAATGCCATTATAAGTCTATTAAAATTTTATTTACCCCATCTTTCTCCAATAACTGTTCGACGAGCAATTGATTAAATACTAAATTTCGATACATTTCAATTTGTTCTTTACGGAGTCTGGCGGCTGTAAAATCTTCATGGTGCACAGCTTGTCTTTTAGCTAACGAATATCGACCTAACCGTTCACCAGCTTGTCTCAAAACATTCATACAAAGTTTTAATTTTCTCGCGTACTCAAAACGTTCATCATTTACCGCTTTCGATTTTTTAATTTCCATTTCACGAATAACATCGACCACCGTTTCCTCGACGTACATCGAAAATGATAAATCATCGCATATTGATGAAACCACATTGTCTGACGTATTTTCATTACTATTAATTGGAATCTGATTTTTACTTAAACATCCCAATTCATAATCGGTGAGATCAACACCTAAAATGTTGACAGCAATTAATGCTAATTGGCCATGCTCATTATATTTATTTGCGTATGGAGAACCAAAGCGCAGTTTAACATGTGTTCCAATGCGTGGTGTAACATTAACACTTTGTAGTTCGCGTGATTGAAAATTGGTTGATGAATTATCCGATAGGGCTATGAACCCTAAATAATCAAAATTTTGACTTGACGGTGTCGTGGGAGCTCCCTTCACCGAACAGTGCAGCCACAATTCAATTCGTTCCGCTTCGTATATGCAAGTGCAGAACAAATAGAAACAAAAAAATTATGATTATGTATATAGTTATGTGAAGCAGAGTAGATAATCGATTTTTTTGTTGTTTATTTTACGTTCAAAAGAATCATAAATTAAATTACGTATGTAATGTTGATGTGCCAAAACTTGGATTTTATAGATTTTTGCAGGTGCTTGTAACCGCAATATAATTTCAGGGATTGGCAATGAACTGTTTTTTCTGGAACGCCATCCTTGTACGGTGGGCCCATGTTGATTTAGTTCACTGGCCGGGTATTCTGGATCTTCATCTGCAACACAGAAAATATAGATACACACACTTTAGTATCGGTGGAAAATAGTTTTCACATTTTTTCTCATCGTAACAAACTGTACCAGCAGCGAAAATTACGTTAAAAGCAAGCTTTTTTAGCATAGTTAATTAATTAAAAAAAATAAAGTTTCAATTGAACTAGTTAAACTTAAAAAGTTTTTAATTTAAACTTTTAAAAAAATTTACAAATTTTCATCGGAATACATAAATAGACACAAGGCATTATTTATATTATACAATATGATTTTTCATTTATAAAAAATATTTATTATTATTATTTTTATTAATTTATATCACATAAATAAATTTAAATTTAACACTGTATAAAAAAAATGTTTTATTATAACTTAAAAATAAATAATTTCCATTATCATTCAGTGATTTTCACTTTACACAAAATTAAATTTCTGTTTCGTATCGATCCGATGATTGTGTGTGTGTTATGTGATGGAAAATTTTCTACTCTATCACCGAGTGTTCGGAATTTAACAAGCAAACAAAAAAAAAAACAAATATGTACAGTGATTTTCACAAAGTGGAAAACTGAAATGTGAAAGTTTTGAGTTGCGCATTGAACGACATCAATGGTTTGATTTTTTTGTTTTTAAACGTAAAAAAAAACTCTTATCAGCCTGAATTCCTTGAGATGATACATTTATGGATATACTAACAGACTACGCGGTACTGAGTAATGTAGGCGACTTTTATTACAAGACGTTACATGCACAGGGTGGCCCTATTCACATTTTCATCTGTTTTAAAATTTAAATAAACAATCAATTTTAAAAGCAAAAGAGCTGGGTACATATTGGAAGGGTTTCAGATTAATATCATATGAATAAAGTAATAATACACTTATCTAGCTTGTAGATTTGTATTTGTAATTTGAAGAAAGCTCCACCACTTCCCATACAAAGCTTCATTCCCAAAATTGATTGAATTTGAGCATCGGTTTTATTATTTAAGGCCAGTAACCTAGATAAACTTTTATTGGAACACGCTGTAAATTTGTAAATATTTTTAGTATACGGCAAGGTTCTACTTATAAAATATAGAGTAGTTTATCTCTCGATGTTTGAATTATTTAGTAGTTGGAATTGCATAATTTGGATGATAGAATTTTAGAAACTTTAAGTAGAATACTGATTAAATTATATATTAGTTAATTTATATTAATTGGATAATTTATGAGATAGCATTTTGAAATCTTATTTTCGTAACTCAATGTTTAAATTTAATTACGAGACTAACCACATGCACTATCGTATTGCATTTTTATTTATTCCGAATTCGGGAACCATACCCATTGTATCTCCGCTGAGCTAGCTATCCTCCTTCTGAAATAGAAAAACACAATTAGTGCAGAATTGTAAACTACATATTTATGAGTTCAGTGAAACAAATTTTTGCGTTCGTTCTAGTTGGGCATGAATTTAACTAAATATAGTGAACCTGAGTCAACGTTGAGCAATTAGGGATGTTGTCAAAAATCAAACCGCACACATATCCTGAGCTCATAATTCCATTGAATGACTGATTCAATTGATATCGAAATATTTAATTATAGAAATTTTCACAAAATTTATCCTTTAGAAATTGGTGGTGTTGTTTGTGTTTACGGGTTGCCAGTCGAAAATCAAACCGCACGCACATCGCGAGTTCAAACACCTTATCCGATATTAAAATATTTAATTTTAAAAAATTTCAAAAAAAAAAATGTCGTTTATACTTGTCGTTGGGGTGATATTCGCATGCCTAGGGTAACAGCTGATACATCAAAATACACGTTTATCGTGGGTTCATGAGTCTACACCTTACCGACATCGGACTTATTATTTTAGAATATTTTAACGAATTTGTCATTTGTATCAACTAATGGTGGCAGTCGTTCTTAGGATAGGAGCTTAAAAACTAAAATATACATATCATTGTACTGAGAACTGATAGTTTTCTTGTAGCTTGGAGTACGAGTAAGAATATCTCTCTGGTGGCTGGGTGTGTTGCAAATCCTATGTGTAGAGATGGTACATTTTTACTAAATTTCCCAAGCTAATTGATGGACAGTCAGTTGGCAATGAACTAAATAAAATGTTGGTAAAAATGATAATTGCCGACTTCATTCTAAAAAGGATGTTGATGAACTACTCCTTTCTGTTTACTTCCTGGGTTGCAATATCATAGATCCTATTGTTGTTGCTACTGCACAGACCAAAACGTCTTCCAATTGAAATTTAGTCTTTCGGTTCATTACGTACGATGTTTTGAACTGGAATCTATCGTGCAACGCTGGTACCCGTGAAGGATTTTTTCCTGTTGAATTACTGGATAGTATAACCATGCCATACTATTTTAAAGGACTAATTATTCTATCCTTTTCAAGGATGTAAGGAAAGGCTAATGAGAAAACCCTTTAAGGATATTTTAGTCAAACTTGAAGGCTTTATGTACAAATTCAACTCGGTTCCGGTTCCATGAGTTGGAAACCAATTCAAACGCTAGAATTTGTTTCCAATTCATGGAACCGGAACCGAGTTGAATTTGTACATAAAGTCTTCAAGTTTGACTAAAATATCCTTAAAGAGTTTTCCCATTAGTCTTGCCTTAAAACCTTGCTAAAATCATTAGAAAGGATCTTTAGCAAATTCCTGCATATGACTCCCTTCAGCATCATACAATATGCGTACAAAGTAATAAGTTATGTAAGTAAATTCTCAGCACTTTCCTTAATTATGTAGGTGCGTTTCATTTCTTTTGCTACGATCATAACTGCCTATCCAGCCGTAGTAGGACTCCAGCCGTCGGTGTGGCTAAGACTGGTTCCGAGGCTTGCAGGCCAGGAACTAGTGGTATCGGAAAAAAAGGAGAAGGATGTTGCTCCTTCGGTTCGAAGATACAGGGCTAGGCGCTTGGCCTTCCTTGTCTTGGACAGAGGCAATCGGTTAAGTGGGCGAAGAATCGTATTGCCGATGTAACTAAAGAAAAAAAGGAAGATCTTGGTTCTAAAATACAGAGGTCTAGCGAGGAGAAGCATGAAGATTTGGATGCCGAGAGGAAACGAGCCAGACCAGGAAGGACAACAGTCACAAAAAGGGCTTAAGCTCTTCGGCGACGTTGTGAAGGAGGAGGAGGTAGTGCTAGCCGTCATGGACGAGAGCCATGAAGATGGGAACATCACGGGGAAAAATGGAGGTTGGTGTTTAAGGCACTTAACCTAGTTTTAATTAGAGTCCTTGGACAATATCCGGGACCACCGCCAATTTGTAGACATGCGTGCTCAGACCAGCTATCGGTCTTCTTATATACGCAGGCCATCGAGGAGGTAGGCTAGGTATGGCCTAGGATCCAAGCTCAGGGCAGTTCTCAAGGAGGAAATACCAAGCAGACCTAGGGAAATGGTCTGGATTCCCACGAAGCCGACAAACTTCAATGAATCCCTGAGGATAATCCAGGTTTGTAATCCGGATCTTCCAACAGGGAACTGGAAGATTGTCAAGCAGGGGGAGCCTAAGGGTAGTTTCAGACCATCTATCATGGTGATCAACAAGGAGTCGCCCCCAAAAGGGGCTATAAACTTCGGCTTTGGTTCTATTATTACACTCAAGGTGTTCAGAAAGGACGAAGTTGGAGTAAAAACGAGTACTGCGCAGCCCGAAAAGGGGGAGGATGAGGTTCATCCAGGGAGAGGAAGCGCGACGAGTGGTATATCCTCAGAGGAGATACAGCCAGTGGTGAACCCTAATGAGGAGCTTACTAGCAAACTTCGTGAACGACTATTCGTTGGCAGGGGGAAGGGAGACACATCAGACTCTGAAGGAGGAGATGTGGACCTCTTTAAAATTAGGGACTGCAGGGAGAGTGAGACGGATGACACCGTTGACTCCGTCTGGTCCAATTAATCGACGTAGCACGGCTGTCGTAATAAGGTAAGTGACTGTTAATAATGATCAGGTTTGTGCATATAAACTTACATCACACCAAAGCTGCTTCGGCGGCGCTACTTCTCAGACTTGTTAGCTCAGAGGAGAAAATTGTTTTGATCCAAGAACCTTGGATCAAAAATAACAAGATCTGTGGTCTACGAGCGAAGGGGTACACCTTTTTTTACGCTTGTGGGACGGGAAAGAGCAGATCATGTATACTTGTGGGTAATAATATAAATGCTTATTTACTTCCACCGTATTTATATGGGGACATAACTGCGGTCTGCATAGCGACGAAGAGGAGGAGATTCTGGCTTGCAGCCGCATACTTGGACCGTAAGAAGCCAGTGCCACCAGATATACTGGGGGCACTTGTTTGCGACGCGGAAAGGAGGAAGGTGGGAGCTATCCTGGGGTGTGACGCGAATACACACCATACCATCTGTGACAGCTCGGACATCAATGATAGGGGTGGGTTATACTTTTCGAATTTCGTTTAAGAACTAACCTCACTATTACAGAGTTTACAAAAGGGAAACAAGGAAAGCGCAACGGAATTCGTGGAGGCGTTTTTGTGATAGAATGGAAGTGGTCTCGGAAACCTCGCGCTTAAGAAAGATTTTCTCCACTAGTCCAGCTGTTCCAGGTTATCTGATAAAACCGGATGGCGAATGGGCGGTGTCTAGTGAAGAGACTCTTGATCTTTTGATGGAAACTCACTTCGCTGGAGGTGAGGATGTGTCAACTGCGGGGCCTTTGGATGACTGCGGGTCTAGAAATGTCTGCGGAGTCCAACTGTTACGTACAGAGGATCTTCTGAATACACGGAAGATCAAATGTTCTATTAAAGGGTTTAAGCCCTTTAAGTCAGCTGGCCCGGATGGCATTGTACCAGCAGAAATTCAGAAGAACTCGGAGGTTTTGCTTCCCTGGCGTTATCTTCAAAGGGTGTCTGAAGCTGGGGTACATCCCTATGAAATGGAGGGAGGCTAGAGTGATCTTCATCTCTGAAGCAGGTAGAAGCTCGCACAGCAACCCTAAGGAATTAAGACCAATATCGCTCTGGTATCCTTTCTGTTGAAAATCATGGAAAGGCTGCTGGACGTCTATATTCGGTCGAGAATTGTACCCAGAAATTTTGCACAATCTCAGCATGCGTACCATAAGGTTAAATCCGTGGATACGGCATTACACACCTTGGTTCGGGGAATTGAGAAGTCGGCGGATTTTCAAGCATTCTCGTTGGTGGCGTTTCTCGATATCGAGGGAGCTTTCAACAACGTGAAGGTGGAGGCAATTAGGGCAGGATTGCTTCCACTTAAATTCGGAGACCCAGTAACCAGGCTGATTGATGACTTGCTAGGAAGCAGAAGGGTTATAGCGAGGATGGGGGAAGTTTCCGTCAGGAGACGGGTCTTTCGGGGAGCACCCCAGAGAGGTGTCCTCTCCCCTTCTTTGGAATGTAGTAATCAATGGACTACTACTGGAACTGGAGGCCGAGGGGGAAGAAGTAAGTGTGGTTGCTTATGCCGATGACGTATAGATATAGCTGTCTCGGGTAAACACCTGGGTACAATCAGGGATGTGATGCAGAATGCGCTATCGCGCTTGATTACTGCGGTTTGGGGCAGCAGATGTGGGTTGGAAATTAACCCAACTAAAACAGAGCTGGTCCTTTTCACTAGGAAATATAAAATTCCGGCAATGGTTCCACCAAGCCTGAATGGTACTAGGCTGGTCCTTACTGAAAAGGCGAAATTCCTAGGGATTCTTCTAGAAAGTAAGCTCAGTTGGAAATTAAACACGATAGGAAAAGTGAAGAAGGCTACTGTTGCACTCTACTCTTGTAAAAACACCATTGGAAGGAAATGGGGCTTAAAACCGGAGCTGGTACACTGGCTTTACACGGCAGTTGTAAGCCCCGTACTGCTGTATGGTGTGATTGTATGGTGGCTAACTCTGGAGAAACTATCATACAAGAACATGATGATGAAGGTGCAGCGGGCAGCCTGTCTGCTCATTAGTGGGGCGCTGAAAACGACCCCCATACTAGTGCCTTAGAGGTCATGCTGTACATTCTTCCATTGGATATCCTTGGTACGCAAATGGCGGTCAATACGGCCGCCCGGCTATCAGCGATAGGAAGATCTTGGGTGGAAGTGCCTGCAAAAAGGGCACTCAACTATAGCCAATTCTGTGAGGCATGACCTGGCGAATTTGGACTATATAACATCCCTGTTGTGCTTTGGCAAGCTTTTTAATGTGATTCTCCCCTCTAGGGAGGATTGGAATAGTGGTCTCATTATGGAGACCGGGACAGTTAATTTCTTCACCGACGGCTCCAAGCTCGATGGTATTGTGGGAGCTGGTGTTTTCTGTAAGGAATTAAATGTAAGGTTATCTTTTCGTCTGCCTGATTACTGCAGTGTGTACCAGGCTGAAGTTATAGCGATTGAAAAGGTCATGAACTGGTTGAAGCATAATGTGTCGGGCCAGTTATAAAGTCATAATGTGGGACGGCCATTCTATCGCTGGATTCAGTTCCCCTGGCGTCTAGGGTGGCGTTGGATTGTCACACATCTCTTAATTAGATGTGTGCACATTTCAATATCCAGTTGGTCTGGGTTCCGGGCCATTCTGACGTTGAGGGAAATTGCAGGGCAGCCGAGTTAGCAAGGTACAGTACGAGTCTCCAACTGGATCCAGGGAGAGAATGTGTAGGAAGGCCTATGTCTGTGCTGAAAGGAGCAAGCCATAAGGAAGCAGTTGCCTTGGCAAATGCTAGGTGGATCGCTAGTTCAACTGGCAGAATAGCGAAACAAGTATATGACCTGAGCTGAACTTGAATTGCTCCAAGACCTTAATCGAGGAAGCGTGACTTAGATAGAATTGTAAGGATAATTACCGCGCACTGCCTTTTCGGGGATCATGCGAGAAGGCTGGGTCTGAATGCAAATGACTTCTGCAGAAGCTGCAGGGACGAGGAGGAGGAGACTCCTGCTCATTTCCTTTGCTCGTGTCCTGCGCTAGCTGGCAGAAGACATGATCACATGGGCAAATACACTATGAACAACCTCTGTGATCTTGAAAGCTGTAATGTGCGAGATATTTTACGCTATATTAATAGTACTAAATGGGTTTAGGGATGATGTCGGATCCTGTGGCATCACAATAGGCCTATAATTGGCCTAAGTGTGCAATAGCAACCACTGAAACCTAACCTAAAATAATATCATCATTCAAAATTGAAATAAAGGAATTGACAAGAGAAGAGTTGTTAGCAAGCGTATCGTCCCAATAGTAAAAAACATTATGTAAATATTAGATAAAAACGCATGGTTAAGCGTTGGTTAAGCAACAGGCTATTTCACGTACAACTTCACGAAAATCGGATTTTTTGAACCACCCTATGGCTCGACGTGTCAAAATCAAACATTTGTTGACATCCAACTTTGCCATGTTATATCAAAACAATCATAACAAAAAGTCGGCATTTAATTTTATTTAACAAACAAAATTTAAATTTTTAAATTAAAAAAATATTAAACAATAATATTTGAAAATGGGGGGCAATGATAATAAATATTCAATTTTACTCCCCACTTATAATGAAAAGGAAAACCTTCCAATTATCATCTGGCTGATTGTAAAATACATGGACGAAAGGTATGGCGCAATAATTCATGTAATTTTCATTATTAATACCTTTAATTATCCAAACAGTGGCTACGATTATGAAATAATTGTGATAGATGATGGAAGTCCGGATGGAACGCTAGATGTTGCCAAAGAATTACAAAAGATTTATGGAGAAGATAAAATTTTACTCCGTCCGAGAGCTGCTAAACTGGGTCTGGGGACAGCCTATAAACACGGAATTGAGCATGCCACTGGAAACTTTATAATTCTTATGGATGCCGATTTGAGTCATCATGCAAGTATTTTGTGCAATGGATCTTGCCTATTTATTTAAACCCTTTTTTCTTGCAGCCTAAATTCATTCCACAATTCATAAAACTACAAGAATCAAAAAAATACGATATTATATCAGGGACCCGATACTTGGGTGACGGAGGAGTATCCGGCTGGGATTTTAAACGTAAACTGATTTCACGTGGTGCTAATTTTCTATCCCAAATTTTATTACGTCCGGGAGCTTCTGATTTAACTGGATCATTTCGGTTGTATAAAAAAGCGGTTCTACAAAATCTAATAAATAATTGTGTTTCCAAAGGATACGTATTTCAAATGGAAATGTTAGTAAGAGCACGGCAATTTAATTATACAATCGGGGAAGTTCCCATTTCGTTTGTGGATCGAGTTTATGGGCAATCAAAACTTGGTGGCACCGAAATTATTCAATTTGCACAGAATTTACTATTCTTGTTTGCCACCACATAATACTGGATTATACATACTAAATAATAAAACGACTTGTTTTTCATAATTTAATTTAAATATTTTTATTAGTAATGTTCTTAACATTAAAGTGATTTAGTCCTCGTCATCTTCATCACCAAACTCAAGTTTCCGATCAATGGACACCAAATGCATAATGGCCCTTAACAGACGACCTTCATCTCCCACCCAACATATCGGCGATGGTTTGCACAATTTCTTCTGCAGGAGTAAGTTTAATCCATCACGAAGATCTTTAATCAAATTAATAGTGGCCTCGCTGCATTCGAAATATAGTTTTGCCACCGATATATAAGACTTTCCATTTTCAACACCAGTCTTAAGCATATCACCAAAAAACAGCAATGACCATGGTGTAACCATAGTAGTATCATACAAATATATTCCTGAAGTCTTTTGTTTCATGTGATAAACTAGATAATTTGAATCAAACGAACGTTGCTGAACATTAACTGAAGACGGATGAATTTGTACGTTACCATCTTCTTCGGTGCATGCAGTTACCTTAACGAAACATCCACGCTTTACCACTTTAACTTTTTTTATTCTGGCAATATTTGGAAATAATCCACCGCATATTATTGCCTTCACTACCTTACTATTTTCTACATTTAAATTATTTCCAGGATCTCGTGCATCACTCGAGGCTAAGAATTTTGTACTCGATAAATGTTCACAAAATTGTTTTTTCATTTCGTCAAGTTGCTTCAATATCGATGAACTTAAAAAATTGTCATAGCAAAATTTATATTCGTTCCGGTCCGATTTCGCGATACGCCATTGTTTAAAAACATTGACCATCGTTAGATGATCACTTCGAGTGTTTTTGGCAAAGCTGCATTTTATCCGATCAACTTGGTCTTGTTTATCAAGAGGTTTATAAAACGGATCTTTAAATGATAGGGTTGCAGCCACCGTTGTAATTGGATCAACACAATTGAAAATCGCGCCGAGCAAAATCATTTTTCCGATTTGTGGTTCCAGAGGTAGCTGAGCTAAGTGAAGTCCGAGTGGTGTTAAATTTTCAGTTTCATCTAGTGCATTTAATCGTTTTAATAGGTTTACGCTACTATCTATTATGTTTGCGTTCGGAACATCGATCAGAGTTGATAGGAATTCAGAAGTATTTCCTAGGCATAACATTTTTATGCTTAAAATAGTGTTTTCTAAACGAATACGTAGAATTTCTGGTACTGGATACTCTTCAAGAAAACGTAATCGGCCTTTCGAGTATAAATGGTAACAAACACCTGGTTGGACGCGGCCAGCACGACCTCGTCGTTGAGCTGAATTTGCAACTGACACCCACAGTTCCTTTAATGTTTGTATATTGCTTTCGGTATCGTATATAGTTAATTTGCGCTTTCCTGAATCGATGACATACACTACATCATTAATCGTGATCGAAGTTTCAGCAATATTAGTCGCAATAATAATTTTTCGTTTGCCTTCTGCAGCTGGATAAAATACTTGCTTTTGATCAACACTGGGCATCATTGAATGCAATGCGAATATTAGATATCTGGTACTCGGATACCGATTAGAATCCTGCATTTGTTTATGAAGCTTAGATATTTTATCGTAGCCTGGCAAGAAAACCAATATTGCACCAGGTGGCTTATTCTGGCAAATATTAAATATTAATGCTTCAATCAGATCGATATTTATGTTCTCCGTCTCCGGATTCATAATTGCATTGATTACCCAGTCGGAGTATTTTCCTCTTAAAGATCTGGCATAAGGTTCGAGGATTGATTGCAGCTCATCATTTTCCGCTTTGAACTTTTTTGCATTTTTTCTTCGCACCCAAATGGGCAATTTATCGTATTTTGCGGACGGCGATTTAAATCTATCAAATTTTAATTCTTCAAGTACATCTTCCAGATAAATTTCTTCCACTGGATACGTGCGACCGTCAATTGAGATTATTGGACAGTCGTCAAAATATTTGGAAAACATTTCAGCCCTAAGTGTGGCACTCATTAGAATCAGTTTCAAATCTTTGCGGTAAGGTAAAATTTTTTTAATTATCCCTATCGTTAAGTCGGAGACGACGTCACGTTCATGAATTTCATCAAGAATGAGATGCGAAATTCTAGACAGAGCTTTATCCCCTTCTAAGATTTTTATTAAAATACCAGATGTACAGTATAAAATGGTACCATTTTTGGAATATGGCAAAACATGGTTAAGCCGAATAAGATAGCCTACGGATAAACCTAATCGTTCGAGACGTTCTTCGGCTACTCTCTCCGCTATGGTAATGGCAGATATCCTTCTTGGTTGCGTGCATAATACTTTGCATTTCGAACCTTTGCCCAGTGAAATATAATGGTCTAGTATATACTGGGAAACTTGAGTGGTCTTACCACATCCTGTATCGCCAGAAATGAGTACAACTTGATTAGCCTCAATAAGATCGATAATTTCTTTTTGATGTTTATATGAAGGCAAGGTCTTACGATATTCCATCATTTTTCCATGTCCGATGCCTTCAGCCTTCTCGACAATTTTTTCAACTGGAAGTGGTTCATCAGACAGTTCCTTTAGATAAGTATCCGAAATATTGATATTCTTTAAATTCTCAGCCAATTGCTCCTCAAAATTTAAAGCGTTCATTTTAAGAAATTTATTTTTAAATTCCGATTCTATTGATTCGTCGTGGATAAGATTATTCAGCGTGTCCTGATTTAAATTCGAGTGGCTTGAGGACACTGGTAAATTTATAGAAGCACGTATTTCGGCAATTTTTTCATCGGATAATGAGACGGATGGTCCCAATTGTATTTGCGATTGAGACGCTTCAGTATTACTTTTTCTTTGTAGATGTCGATTTCGATAGTACATACCAATATCACGACCCCGTAAATTAGGAGGCCGTCGATCACGCTGGTAAAACCTTTCCCCCATTTTACTAGTTAAAATTGTTACTACCTAATTATAAAAAAATTGAATAAAATAAGAATAAAGATTTTAACATTGTATGAAATATTTACCTTATGTATATTGTTTAATTTAAAATTTATAATTTTTGTTTTATAAAATATTAAAGGACATTTTCGTTTTTTGTAGGTTGTGTTTACATTTATGTGACATTGATGTTTTTGGTTTGATAGGAAAATATTTATGGGAGAATAGGGTACGGTGTTCAGTGATTTCCATATAACCAAAGAGTAGCTGATGTTATGAAGAGTAACGAAACAGAGGAAACATTTTAATCAAAAAATGCATGGATGATGCAATTTAAATGGGTTTACACTTACACATCTTTAATTACCGTAATTGTTATCGTTTTCTATCAGTAGTCACGAGTATGACAATTGGCGTATTTTGTTGAGAAATAATTTAATTTAAACAAGCTTTACTTTATATTTGTTTCTAGAAAATAACCAATGATTTAATATATTTTTATATGTTGGTACACCATGGATAAATTTAGCTCTGAAAAAACCATTTAAAATTCAATTGAATAATTCTATATAAGTAAATTGTGTATTTACGCTCTTGCATATTGGAAAAATAATTATATTAAATACTTTATAAATATATGTACATAAAAATTTATATATTCAAAACCAAAGAAATTCGGAATGAAAAAAATATATTTTGGCATCTACTTAGGCTGTTTTCCAAACGAATACTTATTTGTGGAACCTAATTTTTCCTGAAAAAGAATCAAGAATTTCTCCGCCAAAAAATCAGTTTGTAGGTGAAGGGGAAGGGAACGAGGCAAGAGTCACGACCAAAGGATCAAAGTGTGGAACCACGGATTTATATCAATTTAAGACTTTTAGAATTTGGATAATAACTATTTCTAGATAACGAATGGATCTTTGTAGATTAAAATCAAAATTAAGATAAAAAAAAATGATTATCATAAAGATATATGTAGCATCCTAATTACATAATGTGATGAATTGAGGTCAGCTACAGAACTAGCTAGATCACACGGCATATTAATACATTCTAGCTTTAAGAAACAATTAATACATACTGATTAGACAGACATAAAATATATATTTACATAAATTATATACATATATTTTCCTATTAACTGGGGCCTATTCGAACTTCTTTGATTGTTTGTCTAAACGAAAATTGAAATATAAAAATCCAGCCGAATCGTATACCTAAAAATCATATAAACATTTTTGTATAGATTTAAACATTATTTCTAAGTTTTTCTTTTTTAAAGTGTCGCTAATTCTTTTAATTGCATAAATATGTATACAATAATTGTTAATTTATTAATATAAACGAAAATATTATGCCTCGAAGAATTTTGCTATGAAAACAATCAATGTTTTCATGTTGATGTCAAAATAAGTATGCAAACTCAATTGAATGGGTTTACTTACTTATTCAAGATGGCGTCAAATAAGTCAATAAGTCTGAAATAAGTATCAGTTTGGAAAACAGCCTTAGTGTAGAATATACGAAAATGAAAAATCTGCTTTCTGATTTATCTAATACAAAATTTTGTTTTGCTTTATTTTTACCAAGCTTTGCTTTATCTAACGGAATTGTTATTGTAGGTGTGTCAAGAAAATATGCCAAATATTCGATACAAATAAAATAAAAAATTGTTTGTAACCCATTTAAATTGCATAACCCACGAATTTTTGATGAACATTTTTGCTCTGTTTCGTTACACTCTTTATAACATTACTTATCCATGATATAACACATAAATTAGTACATATATTTAAAGGGAAAATGGTGATACTTTCCATAGTATAATTATTCAATAACAACTCGCAGCTTGTTGTTGTTCGCGTTGTAAAGTAATTTAAATGGAAAATCTACAGAAATCTGAGTTTTTACAGAAAATAATTTCAAAATATACATGTATTATTTTAGTGGTATAACATACAAAATTACGACATTCAAACAAAATAAAGTTTTTATTAGTTAATATACTTGTGGCGTTTTCACACCTTGTTTCTAAATCTATAATATAAAATTATTTTAAATTGATTATCACTGAAATGGTTAGTTGGGTATCCAACAAAAAAACATTGTAATTTCTTTTTTTGGGTTAAGCTAGCTTTGGAAAAATAAAAGTTAGTCGAGTTTTTGATGTTTTTCCAAAAAAAGATATATACTGTCTAATAAATAATAGTAAAAAATATATTATATTAAAAAATAAAAAACAAAATATTGTTTTAATAGAAGTGATAAGTAATAGTTTGTGTTGTCTTACGTGTATCAGATTGATAGCTTGGTGGAGCACTATAACCACTAAATACTCAACGCGTTTTGCGTTTTTAAAAAATCGCACCAACATGGAGTAAATCTTAAGAGTGAAGCACTAGTAAGTTAAATGGAGTTTTGCTTATTATTTTGTGTATCCCACACATATAATTAGTCATGAATTAGGTTTGGTGTCGACCGAGAAACTTTATTTTTTAAGAAAAGCAATAAATACAAAATATTTTGAAATCATTTTCCTTTAAAACCCCACAAGCGATTGGAGCGACATCTTCAGACTTTCCATGGAAATTGTTTTAGAAATTTTACAAAGAGAACAACAACAACAAATTTTGAGATTTTATTGCATCAATTTCCCAACAAATTTTATGCAGAACAAAATATTGATCACAAAACAGTTTTAAACCATTTGAAAATGGCTCGATACAAAAAAAAGCTTGACATTTGGGTACCACATGAATTAACAGTTAAAAATTTAATGGGCTGGATTTCTATCTGCGGAACGCTGCTGAAACGGAACGAAGTTGAGCCATTTTTAAAGCGAATGATTACTGGTGATGAAAAGTGGATAAGATACGACAACGTTGTGTGAAAAAGATCATGGACGAAACGAGGTGAAGCTTTATTTATTTATTTACGATTTATTCATTTATTGAGTTTATAAACTATTTTCACAAAAGCGCTTTAACCTAATCTTAAAAATAATTCTGCAATACGATTCTATATGAATCAAAGCAGTTTCTGTAATATATTCAGCCTTAAATAAGTTAGAATTTAATTTGAAATTATAGATGGAAGATTTGCAAGAATCGCAACAATCAGTTTCGAACTATTAAGTTCGAAACTGATTGTTGCGATTCTTGCAAATCTTCCACCTATAATTTCAAATTAAATTCTAATTTATCCGCGATCCAGCGTTAAAGGAAAGAAAAAGTATGGGGTGGTTGGGAAGTTGATTGTATCTAAGTAAGTATGAATTATCATAATCGTTGTCATACAGATTTGACGCCAAATGGAAGAATTTCCTACGATTGTGTATTTAATTCGAGATATACTGAAATAGACCAATGTACGGAACAATCACAACAAAAACCATTACAATAAAACAACAACAACGTAAAAAACTTAAATAAGAGCTGACTACTATTTATGTATTTATAGTTTAATTGTTAAAATGTGAATTAAATAAAGAAAAAAAAAGCTTCCCAAACGGTATCAAAGCCAGGATTGACGCCAAGAAAGGTAATGCTGTGTGTTTGGTTCGATTGGAAACGAATTGTGCAGTATGAGGTGCTTCCACCGGGCTAAACGATTGATTCAAATCTTTACTGTCATCAACTAACGTGGTTAAGACAATCAATTCAGTTAAAACGTCCAGAATTGATCAGCAGAAAGGGCGTTGTGTTCCATCATGATAACGCTAGACCACACACATCATTGATGACCCGGCGGAAACTGAAAGAGCTTGGCTGGGGAGTTTTGATGCACGCACCATATAGTCTGACCTTGCACCATCGGATCTTAATGGTTTTACATTAAATTCAAAAGAGGCCTGCGAAAATGAGTTGTCTCGATTTTTGACCTCTAAACCACAGAAGTTCTACAGTGATGGGATTATGGCTCTACCAGAAACATTGCAAAATGTCATTGATCAAAATGGCACATATTTGGTTTAATAAAGTTAATTTGAAATAAGAAAATTCTTTGTTTTAATGTCATCCAAAAAGGTCACGAACCATTCCCATACCTATTAGTTGTCTTGTCTCGGGCTTGACTTTTACGTCGGACGTGTCGCTTGGTCGTCTTGCATGTGTCCTATTAGAGTGCAGAATTCAGCGCCGACCCACCGTCCATGTATAATATAATTGTGTGAGTAGGGTGAATGGGTGGTGTGTGTGTGAATGAAAAGAGAGGTATTAATTAACCTTCAAAGGGCGTTAAATCCGTTGGAGTATTAATAAACTTTATTTAAAAAAAATAAACTTCAGTTCTTGTAAAAGCATCTGGAAAAGTTCTTATGTTCATTATTTAAAATCCAAACCAAACAACGCGATTACTTTGAAAATTTGTAAAATTCCAAAATAACTTTTAATTAAAAAATTGGGAGTTTCGTGCGGAACTGTTGTATCAGTTAATTGACGTTTCTATAGAAAAAATTTTGGTGGCATCACTAAATTTCGTGTACCTTTGGGAGTTTCGAAACTACCTGACGTTAAATTTGATCATTCTGTGATAGTTTTAAATGCTATTCGTATACAATTAAATCGGACTAAAATCTCACTCTAATAACTTTCACCGGCTAAACGAGGATTTATTTTCCCACATAGACTGATATTTCACACTGGAAAATATCATGCAACTTAAAAAGAAGGAACTTCATACGTTTAATATCCTTATCAATTTTCAGTACTACTACTGGTATGCATGGTATTGATCATTCGGATACTTCATTCAGATATTTGTGAAATGGTGGTAGGAATACCTCAAGGGCCGATCTTAGGGCGGTTACTCTTTTCCTTGTACACATACTATCTACAATGGAAAATTTTAAATTGCCGTTTACATCTTTATGATGATGAAATTCATTTAACCACAGAACAAGAAAAACTTGATCACTTGAGATAATTCTTTGAGTTCCATGTACAGGCGAATTCACTCCATGTGGTCGGCGTCAACAAAGCGCTCGGTTACGACACCGTAAACCGGCTAAGCACTTTAATTTTTTTTTTTTAAATTAATTTAATTGTCTTAGTCCTGGCCTCAGCTCTAACACCAGTTGTTCGTGAAATGTGATTAAATTACAAAAATCTGAAAAGACGGAGAGGAGATTACAATCCTCAAAAACGAGACCTTCTTATCTCATATAATCTCCCATAATGTACAGAAACTGTTGCTAAGATGCGAACAAGCTGGATTTAGTAATAAAATCGAGCATTCGGTATGATTTTGAAAGGTGCCATTATGGACTCTCTACGAAATTAACCTCATCCTTGAACTATATTCTGATGTCACCTGCAGAGCGTACTTCTAAGGCATAGAAATCCAAGTAAAACCCGGAGACCTTACCGAATCCAATGGCGCCCATGTCAAAGACCTAACGACTTCACTGTATGCTGATGATATCTGTTTCATATCACACACATATGTCGGCATTCCAAAAAAACTACATCCGCAGAACTACTAAACAACGTCCGGAGAACTAAATCGATAACACCAAATATTTCACAAACTCTGAATTTTCAATACAAGCATAAAATTAGATCGAAAATACTTGTATATTTATATAGTTATACGCATTAATTGTCCAGTATATTGCAGGGTGCCATCAATAAATGTCTGAAACGGTTTATGATGATCTTTTGGCCAAATTGGTTTTTCAATAGAAACACTCACACAATAGCATCTAATCTTGTGGTATTTGAGAGGAACCTGCAATCGTGGGCATCCTAAAAATACGTGGGCGGATGACTACTATCAAGCTACAAGGAACGAGGGGGCCTTGGCTCCAATTCGGACAACTGTCGCAGGATAGGTATGGATGGAGAGAGTAGGTATTCGCCCTATACTCTGAATAATAGTCTTTATATTAATAGAACCAATATTTTATATACCTTCGAGTATGGCTTTTAATTTGAAGAATTAATTTTAATTAATTTTTAAATAAAACGTTTGATGCCAGACAAGACGCGTAACGGCTTGATTTGATTTGAAATAAATATCAGAAAACAGAACGTTTAACAACTTCGTACGTGTTCAACACTACATAATTGATGTCATAAAATAAATACAGATGTGTCTAGAACATACTAAACGAGACTGGAGGAGCAAGGCTATGTAAAGTAAAACCAAGTTTTTTAAATTTGAACAAATTGAAATTTACTAAAAAACACAATAAATTTAAAATAAATAAAGTTTAAAATAAAAAAAAGAAAATTTCGGAAATAATTGAACTTAAGCACTGCAATACGAATTAAGACTAAATGTTGTATTAACCTTAGAAACTGGCAAACTTGATGACGAACTGGCTGAACCGGGATTACCGCTTTCACTCAGTAACGGCGATGATTCTGACAAATGGCGGAAGCTATCGGTTTTTGTCGAGTGTAATTCTGATGATAGTCGCGGTCGTGCAATGCATGGCCGTGTAACACCATCCCATTTACGATACACGAGTGTATTAAAAAATGCTTGCAATGGATTTGTAACTGCCATAATATACCAAAATACATTAATGGTTTTGACTGGTAGATTGTGCCATAGCAACCATAGCATAACACCTGCTATTATGTTGGGAAGCCAACATATGTAGAAAACTAAATTGATTAAGAAGAATTTTATCTTGAACACAGCCATGATTTCCCGTTCCCGTGTCGTCACCTGCAGAAAAAATAAATTCATCTTTAAAATTATGCATATTTGTAATAAACTGGATAAATGCCTGATTTAGGGTTAGAGCTAATTGCCGATTTACTTCACATGACGAGGCGATATATAATATCGGATTTCCTATCATTACAATTGCTATTGGAATGTATGTAACACAATAATTTGGTAATATTCTTTTAAGGGCTGTTGAAAGGTATGATATTTCATGACAGCTAGAAATATAAATATATATATATACAGTTTTATGAGGTGCTTGTAATACAAATATTGTGTATACTTCGCATCCGGATAATAAAGCGCTGAAAGTCCAACTGCCGTTAATACTGCCGCCAATGTCCATGTGATTATATGATATAGTTGATGAGGTGGTCGACGTTTACGTAATGTCTGTCGCACGTTAACTGCATAACAAAATGTCCATATCCAGGTGCAAGTGTAAAAATATTGAGACCATGCCTAAAAAATCCATAAATTCAAGGTAAAATAAATACATATCTACAAATATGACATACATTTGGCAAGTATGTTGCAAAAAAACATGACCTGCATATTATACGGTTAATTTTAAACGGATATAATATTAATCTGTATAGATTATTAAAAATGGGACACTAACTCACCGATGTTATAGCACAGAATAACACATTGACGGTATCATCTGTGGTTGGCACATTTTGAAAATATTTCCATGCGGCGGATCTAAAAAATATTCCTGCACAAAGTATAAAATTTTTATTAATCAATAAGACAATTATTATTTAAACTTTTCACCTAGTGATGCACAAAAATCTGAAACTGATAGCCATATGATGATTTTTCTACCAGTATTATACACTCTCTTCCCATCAACATCGATGTAATCTTTTTCATGTCTTAAAAATATCTAACATAAATAAACCAATAAAACAATATTAAAGTCACATACAATTTTTGCGTAAATTTACATAAACAAACTGGTTATGAAATAATTTACTTGGTATAATGCCCCTCCAATGCCAAGAGCCGATGAAAATAGGCATATTAATATGTAACTATCCTTATCAAATTCAAGTAAGGGGCTTTCTCGTGTAAATGTCTGGTTGCGATGATGGCAACAAAATGTTTGTATCGTTGGATCAGCCATATTTCAATCTCTCGATATAACTGTGTGTACAAGTTTATTTTCTACTAGCGCGAGTATATAAAATCATTTTTTGTTCATATTTAGATTGCACGATATCTACGTAGCTATATTATCATCACACAAATCTTATCACTTTCTTCTCAAGTTAACTTATTGCTTATCTTAATGCACACCGCGCATATATTTTTATTACACAGAATTTTGACAACACTATAATACTACACCTTGAATAGTCTACGATGCAATGATAATGAAGAAGCATCCTTACAAGTGATTGGAAAAATATCGGTTTATTTATGTTTAACGTGATAACGGTCGATTGATTTCGGTTTCTCATTGCAATAATATGAAACACTGTACACGAACTTGTTAGTAAACACTCTACACACAGTTTTGTGAATAACGATTGATACAAATGTTTGTACAAAATTGCACTGGTTTTTGAACTTAATACGGGGGGGTTGAGAAGATTATACGAAACTAGAACTTCATTGTTTCGAAAATTGCAAAGCACAACATTTTTTCCCACTAAAATTTTATTCACAATTTATAGATTTGTAGACACATAGTTTAATACATACAGCATATACGAGATTAAATTCACCATTAATAAATTCATGACCCCACATGTGATCATAGATAAGAAATTTTACATTGCGATTATCATAATTGGATTGATAGTGTAGTGATGCTATGTACCATGTGATTGTTTAGTAAGCATACGAAATTTTGCCAAGTAATCCGAATAGGGCAATTCCCAACCCAGTCATATGGTTCACCTCAGCAAATTGATCTGCACTATAAAACGTGTTGTTGGCGTATGGCATAAAATATCCCCGCCTATCATACCATTCCATAATGTTAAGAATTAACTTTTCATTTAAAAATTCGGAAAATCCATGAAAACCGCATACAAATATTTGTTCCATTATCAAATCCCGCAAAATTTCAGGATAATTAAATCGTCGAATTAAATTCATTTCATTCAAAATTTGTGAACAAATTTTTGATATAACGTCATTTATTGCCATACTCACTGGTAGTGTACTTGTTAAATTTAACTTCTCCATAACGGTGAAAAAGATTAGTCTGAAAAATAAAGATTGATTAGGATATTAAACCTTAAATTTTCTTTAGTAAAATACTTATGGGTTAGATGATAACCATATGCCTGTTTCTCCGGATACATGATATTCAAGCATTGCGTGCTCACAAATTTACTTCTTGAGTTAAAAATCTCGGCTAAGCACCGCTCAGAATTAAATTCAGTTGGTTCTCCGTGATCAGCAATTTTTAAATATTCATCTAAATTTGTAATATTTGTCGCATCCAATACCATTAAACGATTAAATTTCAATTCAAAATTCGTAGTTTGCCATAATTTAGGTTCAAATATCGAATTTTGCACTAGAATTATATTTACACCGTCATTAAAAAACGTACAACGCTTATCATATTAAACGACGTGCTTACCAATTTTGCTGTACGGAATAAAATAATTACTAAACTCTTTACGTTTCTCTCGCACAATTCGACACTGATTTAGTAAATTTTGAAGTAACATTAAATCCTTAGTTCGATTTATGGAATTTCTCGATACAATTTCCCAAATTTGTCCCTCAGCAATTGCCACACCAAGTATTAAATTTAGTGTGACATTGTTTTTGGTCGCGTACGTTAAACTCTTTTCCAGCGCATTAAATATATCGAAAGCGGCTCGACAACCACATAATACACCAAACGCACAACTTAGATAAATTTTCAAAATATTTTTAATGTCCATATCAAGTGTTTAGAGGCAAATAATATGTTTCTGCTTTAATTCGTGAATTATGAGTTTCTTGGCAGACACAGAAATATTTTGAATATTGAAACGCATGCGTTCCTCGAGGCTGGTAGATTTATATATAATTCTTAGTAAATTTGGTTTAAATCCTTATAAATTTGTTGTGTATGACAAATGAAAAGAACTGAAAAGATTAGCATTAAATCGTTTACGGAAGCGTACAAATTAATTTAAATTTCGTATGTTTTTAGGTGGTGATGGATTTTATTTTGTAACATATTGAGGTGTTATACCTGCCCCAATATTTTTTGTTAATCTTAATAAATTAATACGTGGTTTATTAAGGATGGCCAAAATTCATCAAATATATGTAAACATGTTTATGTATAGGGTCATCTAGATTTCAATATATTCTAGTTAATATTGTTACGGCTGTTGTGGCTTAGCACAGCCTAATCGAACCTGAATGATTATTACTCGGAGCTCAAGTTTTAACGCTTCCATTGTTGACGTTAAAATGTGCCCGCTGCCTAGAATAGTACTAATGTTGAGGGTAGGTTACATTTCACCTTATACACGAGTCTTATGAGAAATACCGATTAAATTCACAACTAAACGGAATGACTAATTCTACAGCATGGCATGCATTACTAGGGGGTATGAGGATTCAGCACTGGGAGTTATAGAAGGAAGAATATCAAAAATAAAATAAATTTAAAGGCATATCCCAATTTTGTCAGCATTAAAACATTTTGATTAGCTGAATCCACGAATCAGTAATGCGCTGCAGATGCGCGATCGAAACTGGTTTTAAATGGAATGTACACCCCACAATCTGCAAATACATATGAACATAAATGAAATGGTGAGTTGTATTCGAATATTATTTTATTAAACACAACTTTGGCGGTAATATACACGTTTACTACTAAAAACAGGCGGAAGGTTCTCGATATAACTTTCGGCTCCAACCGTATTCTTGTTAGGGTTAAGGACTGGATACTATCATAGGGGTATCCCGTTTCTGACCACCTACTACTTGCTCTGTCAAAATGTATCATATAGGGCTATATTACTACCGGAGGCTCTTTATACGAGTAATAGTGATCGCATGTACAAATGACGTAGCGGTAACGATTTCTGTCAAATACGTGGTATGATTAAGGAGCTACTGCAGAATATTCATTTAAATGTTAGAAGGTCGTCTTGCAAAAGAATTTTTAGTCGTCATTTCGCTCAAGGTGGAGCTAATCTTTTTAACTAACAAATGTAAAATTTCCAGAAATGCCAATTCCATTGGCCGCCACTTCTACTTTAAACACTAAACTGATGTACTATTTGTACTTACAAATGGTATTATCTGAGCACTGTCTTAAAAATTAAGCTTTGCAACTATAAGCTTGAAAAGGAGTATTTAAGACTACTGTATGTAGCTAATAGCTCCTGAAGAGTCGCCTTTATAAAGATGTGATCAATTGACAACATCTACGTGTGCCTTAAAGATAACTTTTCATTTTCCTTCAAGCGATATCGACAAGTTTTATCTCCTATACTCATTGAAGCCATCCACTTCAATCAAATCTTTCACATTCGTAATAAAAAAGCACATAAGAGAACTAACGTCTACTCTACAGGAGTCTTACAGAACATTTAGAAGGGGAACTCCCAGAAATTATATTTCATTTAACGCTATAGGCAATAGGCGCAAAGCAAAGGGTGTACAGTTCTTACTCTTCGAACCTATACGACAGTGATCATAAGAAGAGACACCAAGTCTGCTCGCATCTTTACCGATGAGTCTGTAATCAAATGTAGTAGGCTCCAGTTTTGGTTAAATATGCCTAGTTATTTATTACACATGAGGCGCTGTGATTCCTTATAAACATTCAGCTTCCTCACGGAGCATTAGTTTGCATGCGTAGCACGGGCCTAAATATTTACCCTGATTGGTAAGATGAGGCAGATTATATCGCCACGAGCTACCTTATCTGCTTCTAAATTCTACGTAATTAATAAATATCTTGGAACCTTAATCAAGTTAGATGCTGAACGGGAATTCCATCTCAGAAGAAGATGAGTGGTAATTTTGGGCTACTTTCAGCGTAAGGTAAACTGATTTGAGTGCTTTAATGAAAGCGAGACTACCCATAAAAAATTCAAATATTCGTTTTAAATATTACATCATACCTCAACCAGTCTACGCCTCTCTGACCCAATTAATAAAGCTTTTGTGGTACAGTGCCAATACGTTATATGGACTTCTTATGGCCCAATCCCAATCCGAAGTAGCTTTTGCTCGTCACTTTTATGAAGATCGTCTTGCATTTCTCACGGAGGCCTTGAAGTTCCTCGACCATCAGGGCGGTCGAGGTTTTTTCAGTGGTCTCCTAAGAGTTAGCTTTACTAAGTGCATATAAGCTTATATATTGATAATTTGATACAGCTGGTTCTGAATCCAAAACCGGTGTGAATTTTTTGTAATGGTATCCCAGTCCCTCTGGTTCTTTTGTTCCTTCCTGAAAATCCATTTTTTGGTAGGTTTTATGCGCACTTAGGTAGTGTTGTAGATGATTTATCGTGTACTTTGCAATCACTACATTATCTATAATAAATTCTGAGGCAAGTGTGATGTCTAAAACTTCTTGTCTTTTGCTGGTTATAACCATTGGATTACAACCAATTTTGTGCACACGTTTTAGGAGCGACCCACCTCTTCGTATCTGTACTTGCCCAGGTTGTGTGATGTAAAACTTGCATTACTTCTCAGTATAACTCCTACTTTTCCCTTTTGAGCCTTCATTAATAAGCATAAGCTTCCTTGCATTGGGGAACGAAGTCCATCCACCATGCAGAAGGTAAACCGACAATAGTTATAGATTTCTTTGGCATACTTTGCATATAGCAGCAAAGCTAGGAGCCTCTCCTCTTGAGGAGGCTCTTTAATTAAACTAATGTCAACATCTTCTGCATTTCGACGTACAGAAGAGAGGCTGCCTTGTAGTGGTGATAATTGATCTATAAGAATTCGAATATTTAGATTAGCCCGTTAACCACAGTGCAGTCTCTTCGTGTCCTTCAGTCCTTCTGGAGTCTAGTAAGTGATCCCGTTATCCTTAACATCTTTGAGTCGGTCGAAAGTGTGTTCAGTTCTTTGCTTTTTTCTCGCTGCTCGCTTCTTTTGGTATTATAGTCTTCAATTTGTTACATGTGTCCGTCTTAAATACCTGCAGCTTGACTTCATTGAGGCTTAGCTGATCACGCCTTTGGTACAGCGATTACCAGTCTAATACGATAGCATCTGAGATGCATTAAGAAGGTTTCAATTCATTAATATCTATACTGATGGTAACCTCCTACTTGATCACATTATTATTGCTCCTGATATACTGGAATATTAAGATTCCCAGCCGCTCTCATTTAAATTTTAATTCTTGTTTTTTTATGAATGTTTTCCTATAGAATACCGCCATCAGAAAAAACAATCAGCCATAAGAAACGTATTGCAATACAAGTAGGGTTGCCAGACGTACCCCTTTCTGGGGTAATATGCCCCTTTTCTCACAATCAATTTGCAAAATTCCTCAGTTCGAAAATATTAAATAGCGTACTGAAAAATAGCCCACGGCTCTATAAAATGTCCAACCAGTCAATAACTACCTTTTGTGACTCAGTACCCACAATTGTCTAGTATATAACCGTAAAAGAATGTCGGCAAATCTAATACCATTTAAAATATTTAAAAAACGAGTTGCCATTATAGAAATGTTTGAGTTGGGGAGTCATTTGCATGATACTGTTTGCAATTAGATCGTCGTTCGATGAAGAATTATAAAGATTTATTGTAGGTAAAATGTTTGACTAAGTAGTGTTAGCTTTACAATTTGCAAATGGTTTAATCTTTTAGATATGGCATAATGGATTTTTATTTATTTATTTTATTTATTTTTATACAATTTACAATTTTGTAAAACCGCACACCCCATTTTGAGCATCAAAGCTCATTCATAACGAGGGAGCAGTTCATAGGTTTCTCCAAAAGTTTGTTCGATGTAACTCATACCTCCATTCACTGTCGTCTTCAAAAGTTTGCGGTTGCTCTGAATTGCACCAGCCAGTTTTTTGAAAATTAAAATTTTAAAATTCCAACCTTGATTGAGAGAGCCGCTAAATGAAGCTTACTTGAAATTCATCAATTTTTAAATTTGTAAATTGTAAGGTTTTGTTTTAATTGCGTACTAATTGTACAAATATAATCGTGTCCGCACGGCTCAATAATCTAGTACAATTTTGTTAAAAAATATTTTTCTTAAATCTTTTACTACATCATAGTGGGTTCAGATTTTCTGAACCATGGTTGATTGTCGTAAATAATAAAAAAACAAAAATAATTCTTAGTGAATGTTTTATGCAATATAATTATTTTATAAATATAAGGTTTACTAATAAATAAAGACATTAAAATTTTGTGAAACAAGTTTGTCATAAAAATAATAGAGAGCAAAAAAAAAAAAAATATCGCGACACTACTGTCGAAAAACTATCAAAATGGCCGTAAACCTTTCCTCTGATATATGGAAACAATGGGAAAAAAATGGAAAAAACGAATTGTAAATATTATATTTTATATGAGTTCGATTTATTATTACCTCTTTAAAGTTCTCTGCTAGATTTTGTGTTAATTTATTTGAATTGGGTATAATATTGTGCAGTAAAAAAGTGAATACACTTTTTGACACGTTCTCCATTAATTTTTATTTTTCTGCTATAAATTATGCCCCCCTCAAATGTGCATGCGAGATTGGCTTGAACGTAATTTATCTTCTAAATTTTTAGTTTAAAATTGTGCAAGAATGCACTAAAAGAAGATATAAGTCCTCTGTTCAGTAAGAACGATAAGAAAAATGGAGTCTCCCGAGCTATATACGAGCTGTTGCATCATGGAATTAAGGGGCAAATTTCCAAAGAATCTGTACTTAATGTACTCAGCGAGCTAGCAGTAAGTCTTTAAAATTAATTAACATGTTGGCGTTAAACAAAACTTGAATAAATTCTCAGTATATCCACAATGATTTACCTTCAATCATACTGGATATAATCGGTATCATGGATGCCGAGACCTCAGCTAACATTGGAGATGCGTCATTAGATGAACGTACCACATTTTGCCACATAATTGGGGATACAGAGAAATTTTTATCAGAAAAGCTACTGAAAGAGCGTTTAGAAATCGATACACTACAAGATGTTGGTACCGTGAAGAATAGAACTTTTTACACAAAATTTATCAAAGTAAAGACTAAACTATAGTAAGTACATAATAAATAATTGTTAAATAATTAGTATAATATTATAAAATATATATTTAGTTATAAACAAAGACGATTCAATTTGTTTCGCGAGGAGAGCGAAGGTTATGGTAAACTGATAACCGAATTGATTCAAGAGCCTACCGAGGGTGCGACCACAGTTGCTAGCAAATTAGATGTTGTAAAATCGTTAATAGGATGTTTCAATTTAGATCCTAATAGGGTACTAGATATTATTTTGGAATCATTTGAGAAACGCACCGAAAACGATGATTTATTTATACCTCTACTAAAATCCTATATGTCAAATGGGGGACTTATTTGTGAAGTCTTAGGCTACAAATATAAACAATTCGCTGAGCTTAAAACACCATATTCCCTATACAAAGTTACTGCCTTATTACTTCAAAACAATGTTATCAATTTGGATGAGATTTACTCATGGGTAAGCTTGTGAAAAATTTCTTTAAACCTTAAACAAATCTATTTTATTTTTTATATAGCTAAGTCCTTCTGATAAATTATTGATCACTGAATGGGAGAATGATATGGCCGAGGCTAAAGAATATGTCCGAAAGTTAAATATAATTTCAATTAATAAGGATAAAGATGCCGAAAATGAACCCGAAAAAGAAATCGCCCCTGACTTCTACATTAATAATCAGAAATGGGGATTATGTGAGGCCCTTCTGAAAATAGGGGATTGGAACACTGCGCAACAATTAATCAAAAAACTTCCGGAAAATTCAGTATTAGTACACGAACCAATAGCCAAAGCATTATGTGACTTAATCCATATAATTATCGAACCCGTGTACAGGTCAAAAGCAACAATATCTTCAAGCATTAAGGGTCGTGTAATAACAAAAAAACTGAATAAGCTAGCACCACCAGCTGTAAAATATTTTACTGATTTATGTAATTATGCGTTTCCCATGTTTATTTCATTGGGCCCATCTTTACATTTTGATCCGGTGCTCATGTATAAACTGGTGCGGTTAATGAAAGCGATTTTAACGAGCATGAATGTAGACCCATTAAATCCACCTGTTGATAAAACAAATGAAACTTTATATTCAGAAATTTTAACAATTCTTGATACGTCCATTCTGCCAGCTTTGTCGTATATGGATTGTAATTGTTGTATTGCAGAAGAAATTTGGTCAGTGATTAAATTTTATCCGTACGATAAACGATATGCTTTGTATGCTCGATGGAAGAATGATTCGTTTCAAATGCATCCGAGATTAATTCGTAGGCGAGGAGCAGCACAAAAACAAATTAAAGCGCTAATGAAGAGGGTCAGCAAGGAAAATATTAAACCAGTTGGTCGCCTAATTGGTAAATTAAGTCATTGTTCACCCGGATTTTTGTTTGACTATGTAAGTGTTGTGTCTCATTGAAAATTACGAAAATATTTTAGTATTATTTATTTACAGATTTTGTTGCAAATTCAAATATACGACAATTTAATTGGACCTGTGGTCGATTCACTAAAATATTTAACTTCATTGTCGTACGATGTACTCGGATACTGTTTAGTAGAAGCTCTAGCTCAAGCAGATCGTGATCGCTTCAATAAAGATGATGGAACATCAATTTCGTTGTGGCTACAGAGTTTGGCCAATTTTTGTGGAGCAATTTACAAAAAATATAATATTGAATTAAGCGGCCTATTACAATACGTAGCCAATCAATTAAAAGCACAAAAAAGTTTAGATTTATTAATTGTGAAGGAGGTTGTTCAAAAAATGGCGGGAATCGAAACGGCTGAAGAAATGACAAATGAACAACTGAATGCCATGTGTGGTGGTGAATTATTACGCGGCGAAGCTGGTTATTTCAGTCAAGTACGTAATACAAAAAAATCATCACAACGTTTAAAAGATGCTTTGGCAAGTAATGATTTAAGTGTTGGATTATGTTTATTGATTGCACAGCAAAAACATTGTGTTATCTATAGAGAAACGGCACACAGCCATTTAAAATTGGTGGGTAAGCTTTATGATCAATGCCAAGACACGTTAGTGCAGTTTGGAAGTTTTTTGGGATCAACTTATTCTGTTGACGAGTATGTTGATAGATTACCGTCGATTCATAGTATGTTACAGGAATATCATATACATTCGGACGTTGCATTCTTTTTGGCTCGGCCAATGTTTTCACATCAGATAAATCAAAAATATGATCAGCTTCGGAAAGTTGATCCAAACTCTAAAAAATTAACTACATCCCAAAAACAAGGGAAATATTTAGAAGCTACTGCTTATGTAATGAAACCAATTATAGAATCCGTTCGACCATTACATCCATCTAAAGTTTGGGAAGATATTGGTCCACAATTTTTAGTTACATTTTGGTCGCTAAGCATGTATGACTTACAAGTGCCTACGGAAAGTTATCAAAAAGAATTTGCTAAATTGAAGCAACTTTCATTGGCTGTTATGGATTCTAAAGAAATGGTAAGCTTGAATAATTACAAATTGCTTAAGTAGATTATTGAAATACTAAATATTTGCTATTAGAATGCGTCAAAAGGTAAAAAGGAACAGGAGCGCTATATGGCTCTAATGGATAAACTACAGGATGAACGAAAAAAACAACAGGAACATGTTGATAAAATCATGCACCGCCTAAATCACGAAAAGGATTCGTGGTTTTTATCTCGTTCTGTGAAATCTGCTAAGAATGAAACGATTACACAATTTTTACAATTATGCCTATTTCCACGGTGTACATTTACGGCGCTTGACGCGATTTACTGTGCTAAGTTTGTGCACACCATACATAGTTTGAAGACAGCAAATTTTTCAACATTACTTTGTTATGATAGGGTAAGTGGGAAATGTATTACTAGCAGAATTTTGTATTTTATATACATTTTGCTTTTTAGATTTTTTGTGATATAACTTACTCGGTTACGTCCTGTACCGAAAATGAGGCAACCCGATATGGACGATTCTTATGTGCTATGCTAGAAACCGTAATGCGTTGGCATTCCGATGAAGCGACATTCGATAAAGAGTGCGCATTCTATCCTGGTTTCGTAACAAAATTTAGGGTTAGTAATCAGTTTTCTGAAGCTAATGACCACGTTAATTATGAGAACTTTCGGCATGTTTGCCATAAATGGCATTATAAAATAACTAAGGCAATGATATTTTGCTTGGATTCCAAAGATTATATGCAAATTCGTAACGCATTGATAATATTGATGCGAATTTTACCACATTTTCCCGTTTTAACAAAACTTTCCCAAATAATTGAAAAAAAAGTAGAAAAGGTAATTTAGTTTTGTAGTGACTAATAATATTTAAATTTAATTTTGGATACTCGTAATTACAGGTTCGAGAAAAGGAGAAAAATCAACGTCAAGATTTATTCGTATTAGCGTCAAGCTATTTAGGTCAGCTTAAAAATAAGGCAAGTCAAATGATGCGAGAAAGTGATTTCCATCAAGTATCTGATAAACCAGCTAAAGAGCCAACCGTAGAAATAACAAAAACTCTTAGTATGTCTAGTATTAATGGTGAAACTAAGACAGAAATTAAAAAAGAAAATAAAGAGCGTGATAAGAAATCAATACCAAAAACTCCGATAACAATTTCTTCTTCGACTGGCTCAACTAGTGAAAAAGAACCTTCAATTAAAAAAGAAAGTAGCACATCACGTGATTTGCACGAAAGTGGTAGTTTAAATAGCAATAGCAACAATAGTACAGCTGTCAAAGAGAAAACATCTAAGGAAATCAAAAAGGAGGAACGACAACGTGAGAAGGAACGGGAACGTGAAGAAATTGAGCTCAAGAAACGTGAAAAGGAGAGAAGGCGGGACAGAAAAGCAACATCACCACCCGGATACTATGAGGGAGTAGCGACACCGACTGAAAAATATTACACTGTGGACCATTATGAACATGAAAGGGAGCGTGATCGAGATCGTGATTTAAGTTCTGTATCAAATTCTAGTAATGGATCAACACATCGTCGTAGCCAAGAGCCACCAGAACACGATAGAGGTTCGTTACCGTAAAATATTCGTACCTTAATTTGCGTTAATATATTGGTATTTATTTTATTTTTAGAACTAAAACGTCGCAAATTGGACACAGTTAGTTCGAAGGTTAGTATAATGGTGTAAATCATCGAAAGGAGAATCTTGATTTCATGTTAAACCTAGTTGCAAAAAAAATAAAATGAGCGACGTAAGATGCGATACTCTATTTGTGTGTACGTCACACAAACAATACGCGAATTCTACGAACATCTCTGTTTTGTCCTGAAGATGTCTTGGGGAGGTTGGGCTGTCAATTTCAATATTAAAATATAATTCAAAGTGATTTCTCTTACTGAAAAAGCAAAAAAAAAAAATAAGTGATAAATTTATTGTGAATATGTTATAAAATTAAAAATAAATTAGTAGTGCTTGAACTTTAAAAAAAATCAAAAAGAAATAAAATGTAGGAGTACAATGTGCAGCTGGGATGTGGAGGACAACGAAAAATTGAATCATTCACTTACATACAATTTCAATGGTCGGACGGGCGGGCGTTTGCACAGAAAAGTTGAATATCTAAAATTATAAACTACGAGATATGTAGCAGAATAATCATATCAATTCAAAGTAAATCCACTCAAGTCCGACACTATTTATGTATTTCATACAAATATTTTTAAAATCGCCAAACAATTCGCCCTCAATTCGTTAACACGCCGTTTCAAACTTAATCGATATACAACTATCTCAAATTCCAATCAAATTCAACTTTTTTCAAATATATTTCTAAATAAAATCTTCATTTGGACACGATTCTTCACTACATCTATTAATACATGAATTGGATCAACAACAATTTTTTCAATAATGGATTCCACCGCACCATATTTCCGGAAATTAACAAGGTTCCCGATATTGTAGCAGAAGAATTTGTAATTTTATATAGTTTAAAAAATGAAAAGTTTTATAAATATTAAGAACTATATAAAGTATATATAATATGGACTTATAAAACATGCAAAGTGTAAAAGCAGCCCAAATCTCCCCAGGTTGTGATTGGTGTGTGGTAAGTATGTAGTAGTACCAATTATGAAATGAAATTCAAGAAAATTTATAAAGTACAAAATGAAGAGGATTACAAAAATATAATGAATTGGAATATTTGCAAAGCCGATCACAACAGAATAAAAATTAATAATCACTAATTTGATAATATGAACAACGTTACTTCCAAAATAATTATTAATTTAATTCTGTTTCAAATTTTTGTTTAGTAATATATTATAGACTTCTTTTAGTTAATTCTCGTATACATGTTATCATTTGTATTTGGTTATGTATTATAATAGTTAGTTAGATCTCATGAATTATAACAGAAAAACAATTTAGTAAATCGACTTTTGTACCCGTTGTTATGCGACATTATTAATGAATTAAAAATAAAAACCAAAAATAATAATACATACTCATAACAACATAAGGGATTATAACGCCTGACTGTGGCATCGTATGGATTTTTCTAGAAGCAACATGATGACCATTATCATATGCAAACGCCAAGTGTATCATCAAATATAATTGAACCGAAAAAGGAACGAAGTAGTAAGACTAAAGAGAAACGTGATAAAAATGATGAGGATCGAGAATTAAGGAAGGAACGGAAGCTAGGACGGAAAAGGGTGAGTTAATTAAAAAATTTATTTTATCATTTATTTTTGGTTTGGTTTGTGTCAATATTTTTTTTCTGTGGTGTTTAGGATCGGGCAGAGGAATCGATGTTGGCCGACCAAAAAAGACGAAAGGACGACGAGAAAAGTAAGTATATTATGGTTTATTAAAAATTTTCATGTCCGGTTTATCAATACATATTTTGAAAAGATTTCAATATTTTGATATTATCTATTTCATTATTTTCACCAACATTTTTTTTTATTTTATTGTACCTACTTACACCATTTACAATGCGAGTCGAGTCAAGTTATAGTTATCTTCAGATTAATTTGTAGTTATCCTTTTTGGCGTTTATAATGGAGAGTTATTTTTGGATCGAGTCGAAACGAGGTTAAAAATGGCTAGATGGATGAAATAAATTTAAGAGAAAACTTAATAAAATAAAATCGGAAAAATCACCACAAATATGCAAATTTGGCAATCGTTTTGTTTGTAATCTTTTTTCCGTAAAAGCTATGTACTTTTCAAACTATTTGTAAAAAATGATTAATGAAAGCTGCCATTTCCGGTGGACCGATTTCGACCCAAAATCTGTGGAGCCTCCCAATTTATGAAAAAGGCCTAAGTATGAAGTTTCAGCCTGATCAATCAATCCGCTTGTGCTGCACAGGAGTTGAATTTTTGTTGATAAAAACTTTAATGTCAAAAATCGTCATACTTTTCAAAATATTTGCAAAAAACGAAACATCTATCGCCACTTGCGGTGGACCGTTTTCGGAAAAAATCACTGGTATTCCCAATTTATGGGGAACGCTTAAGTATGTAGTTTCATTCCGATCAGTGGATCCGTTTTGGGCTGTAGAGAAGCACAGATCTTTTAAAATCTACTTTTTTGATCGGCGATAAGGCGGATAGTAAATCTGCCAAAACTCGAGGTCACAAGTTTTCATGATTTCTATAAAAATAGGTGACAGCACCGAGATTGGGTTTTGGCTTGAAAGATTATAGAAATACGCTGATGTTTATTTGTATTCGGGATGTTTGCTGTTTTATTTACGGTTTAGACTAAACTTTATCTTATTTATTATTAAGGAATGACAACAATCGTGTTTTTACTGCATAGTTTTGGTTACTTTAATTTATTAGCGGTTAAAATATAGTTTTATATCTGTATTTACTCTTCAGGTAGTAGCAAAATGATTCATCAAAACGGAGAAGACGACGTCCCTGTTCATCGTGATAAACACTTCATGAGGGTAAGCCTGACACAAAAAGGATATAATTCGTAAAGTACTAAAAAAAACTTTTGATTCAGGATAAATCACCGTACATCAGAGACCGAGAACGTTCCCACGATCGGATAGAAATTCGTGACAAACAATACAGTACATTTAGTAAATCGTCCAGGACCCGTTCCGGATATTAAGCAAACGAATCAGCATTTCTCTTAACTTTATTTTTTTTTTATGTAAATGTAGTACAAAACATAATAAAAATTCACCCTACACTTAAAAAACAATAATGATCATGATCATTGAATAAATATAAAATGTTAATATAATTATTTTTTAGTTGTGAAATTTTATTGTACATTTTTCGGAATGAATTATTATTAAACATTAAGATTAAATTTATAAAAAAACCATAATACAAAGTTGAATTTATGTTAATTTTACATCAATTAATTATTATTCCTAATTGCATATTATTATTATTTTTAAATAAATGTAATTTATTGTATTGTTTGTTAATGTTACACAAAGCAAGAAAAAATAATGGAAAATAAGAAGAAAACGATAATAGGATATTGTGTATAGATTAAACGCCGTCTAATCTATTAATAAGAACTTGCGATTTTCGCCGTAAGTGTTAGGAATAGTATACATAATATTCATGGAATAAACAATTATAATGTTGAGTAAAAGAAAACTAAACAAAAAGAAAATAAACAAATTAAAAATGTTTCAATAATTTTTATATTTTGACAATATTTTTAGTAAGAAACAAACCAGAATTATTTTACAAAAAAAAACCAAAAAACAATAAAAAAAATATTAAAATATTTAAAATAATTTTTTTATTAGTATTGTTAATTTATCGTATAATTTGAATACATATTTAAAAACCAAATACACGAAAACTGGCCTAACTGTATTGTACACTTTTCACGAGGTCCATGCTACTCAGAGTTTTCTATGATAGGAATTTTTGTGAGCAGTGAGCGATAGTCTTGTATTTACTAATACATATTATATGCATCAAGTTAACCCTGTTTATAAATTTTTAATTATAATTTCGTATTCTACCACCAGCCTAAATGACATTGGGTGTCATGATCAAGCAAAATGATATCTAACATAAAAATTATCGTTAAAGAAAATATAGGCCTTTGCGTTATGCTCCAACGTAGTAGTAAGACCTGCCCGTTAAAGGCGGATTGTGTTGCGTTCTTTCGTTCCTTCTTTTTGAATTTTTTTAAACCCATTTCATTGGTAAAAATGACGTTTTTTTTGTTGTGATTTTTTTTCAGCAACTTGGATTGATTAAAGCCAGATTCAGTGTTGCGTTTATTCGTTCCTTCCTTCCTTCTGAATTTTTTTTTAAATCAATCAAAGTTGCTGAACAGAATTCAAAAGAAAAAAAACGTCATTTTTAACCAATGAAATTGGTTTAAAAATTTTCAGAACGAAGAAAGGAACGGAAGAACGCAACACTGAATCCGCCTTAATACATTGGTGCTTAATTCGCAGGAGAAGCTCCTATTTTCAAATCTGAATGAAAATGGTGGCAATCATTTTTACGAGACTGGATCATATTCGAACAACTGTTGTGACTTTGATTTGTTTCTTGGCGATTTTGGAATACTAATTTCCAAAAACAATAGTTTACATTAGAAGAAACCCTAAATCCGCCGTTCCATACAACTGTTATTAGTTTGTAGGTGAAGAGGAAGAAAGGAGGAAAGAATCACGACGAAAGTTTCAAAGTGTGGAACGGTGGAATGAGAAACCATAAACTCTTATTACTAGGCTTATAGTCGATATTAGCTAAGAATCGTTGTAGTGAATCATGTCACTGTATCTTCATCCCCGCACTTATGTTCAATCAACCATTTTTCTTTCTGCAACCAAGAAAATTTGGGCTTACATCATTCGTGGGTAGTTCCGCTACCATATCCATTATATGTTCTTGAACTGCTAGCGTTTGAGTTATTCCTAGATATACCCCGGAAAAATGTTGGTCGGTGTTTGTGCCTTCAATCTCTGTCACGAGGCTGTTGGTCCTTGGTTGTGCCAGCTACTTCACCATGGCCTTTATTTCTCGTTGCGTGCGCAGTTCTACTAGCACTGATCTCACTCGTCTCTCAAATTCTTACAGCGCTCATTTCTCCTTTGCCGGATACGTATTTCCATCACAAGTATTGCAAACTTTATCTTTCAGAATAGATTGGGTTTCGATTGGAAATTCAGGCGCTTGAAGTTCTCGTTCTGTGGAGAGGATCGGGCTGGCATGTAGTAAAAAGTAGGTAAACCATTGCATCACCACTTTATGCAACCATTGTTAAGGGTTAATGTAAATTCCGGTGACCACATGAAAACACAAAGAAGAATGGATGAAAAGAGAACGAAATGAAAGAAACAACCCCTAGGCCAGAATGCATCCAGTACATCTGGTTCATCGTCGATCACTCATTAATCCAATTTAAAAATGATATCGAAACCCCTGGGAGACAGTCGAGTCAATTAGTGGGATGTAGCACTAACCTTCATAGTAGTCGAGAAATAAAACATTAACAAGTTTTATAGTAAAAAAATGGGTGCTAAAATATTTGAGTATTAAGGAATTTTCTTCACTTGGAAACGTTTATAATTACGTAACGTCGCGTTATGAAACCCCATCAACTCGTCATCATTCCTCGCCACGACACTCGATGCCCCATGTTGTATCTTATGGGTGGGTTGTTTTGGTTCCGTTTGGTTATATCAATTTCTATCTTAGGTGTAGTTACCAGGTAAGTTTGTTTCACTATCATGGCCCCGACATTGGCATACATGTCTCCTGCATGTTTTAGTAGTGTGGCCGAAACTACCTGCTTCATTCTAAGCTAGATATTTTGATGTGCAAGTTTTTCTTAATAGGCTTTCAGTGTTTCCTGATATATCAACGCAAGTTTGCGTTCTTGATGCAAACCAGGGATTCTGTTACCGGGTGGAAGTGTAAAACAAACATTATTACTAAGATGATGCGATTACGAAATTTTTCAAATCACGTAGATCCGGTTCCATTTGCGTTTTGAAACCGTTTAAGTATAGTCAATTGGCTGTATCAATCGCCGCCGTGACAAAATCAGATGGGTCCGTTTGCTTATGTGATGATTTTAAAGTTGTCGTAAATTCACAACTCAAAGTAGACTAATTTCCTATTATTCGGATCGAACAATTTTTTCACTGATTCTGTCACGGAAGGTATTTCACGAAAATTGATTTGTGGCATTCCACCAAATTGGGTTTTACGAAGAATCAGAAAAATCACGTCACTATAACGTAGGTGGGTTTATTTGAATTCCAATGACTGCCGTTCGGTGAGACGAGCCCACCTTACAACTTTTCAAATGTTCATGAACCAATTTTGGAGCGATCTATTAGCTTGTCATCTAGACTAGAGGACATGATTGTGTTGGACCATCAGCGGAAAAATATATTCTATCAGCATTAAAAAAGATGTTGAATACGTTGGTCATATCAGCTACTGGAATTAAGCTTTCAAAGCAACACCTTTTTGTCCATCCGCAGAACGTGAAAGAAGTTGAAGCTTTCTTGGGGAAGGTGAATTACTTTAATAACTTCATCGAGAATTCTCATAAATTGTCGCTCCATTGAATAAACTGCGTTAAAAATATTGTGATTTTGAATGATAAACGAAACAATACAACGCGTTCAATTAAATTAAGGCAGAATTGATGACGATGTTCGTCTAATTCAGTTATGGTTTGCCTCTGGTGTTGGCAAGCGATGCTTTGTGTGAAAGAATCGGTGTCGTCATTTCACACGTATATAGATATACCTAAATGACGAGGAGAAACATTTGCGAGAAGAACCTGCCTTTAATGACGATTCAGCGCATCCAAAGATAGGCCATTATCATGATGGGTTGTCATACATTACACAAACTGGCACATGGAAATGCAAATGGGAAGAATTCTTTATCAATACACTACTAGTCGGACCTGATACAACATTCGATGATATTGAAACGTATGCATGGATTGTGCATTGGGACACATTGGTGAAAAAATTCTTATGAAGCAGAGTCAACCCATACCGCGTTGCGCAAAAGTATTTGTCCAATAACTTTTTTTCACCTGGTAGAGGTGGCTATCGTGGTATAGCTCTATTGAACACTGCTTACAAAGTGTTGGCTAATGTTGTACTTGCCAGACTCATCCCTTTCGCCGAAAACATCATTGGCGATTATCAGTGTGGGTTCCGTCCCAACCGATCGACCACTGACCAGAGTTTCACCATGAGGATGATCCTGGAAAAATGTTGGGAGTACAACATAACCATACATCAATTATATATAGACTTCCGTCAGGCATATGACAGTATAAACCGCGATAACCTTTGGGCCGCGCTCATATGCCTAGGAATTCCAGAGAAACTAGTTTCTCTGTGCAAATTAACAACGTCTGGGTCTGTATGTAGAATTGTAATCGAAGGAACTGTGTCAGACTCCTTTGAAATAACATCTGGTGTTCGACAGGGAGATGCACTCGCGCCTGTGCTGTTCAATTTGGCGCTTGAGTACGTAGTGAGGAAAAGCAACATCGAAACTTCGCGCTGTATATTTAATAAATCAGGCCAGATTCTTGGATATGCAGATGATATCGTGCTTCTTGGCCGAAGACCTAGCGATATCAAAGACAGTTTCGTGCCGCTCGATCACTGCGCAAGAAGACTTGGTTTGAAGGTGAACAGTAGCAAAACCAAATTTGTATCAACACCCAGGAACATCCCCATGGCAAATCTCGGAATTGGCGACCACAATTTTGATCGCGTTGAAAATTTCAAATACCTCGGGTCAGTTATAACATCATCAAATGACATGCAGGCAGAAATAAAAGCCCGAATAGCTGCCGCACATCGAGTTTTCTACGCCCAATCAAAATTATTGCGATCTAGACATCTATCGCAGTCGTGCAAGCTCGCACTTTATAAAGCACTAATAAGACCTGTGCTGGCTTTCGGAAGCGAGAGCTGGACCATGACCACTAATGATTGTAGATTGTTATCAACTTTTGAAAGGAAGGTCATTCGCTCCATCTTTGGTCCAATTAAAGTCGCGAACAATGAATATCGGATTCGCATGAACCACGAGATAAAGCAAATACTTGGAGATTGCGATATTATCGGATTCATCAAATCCAATCGAGTGAGATGGCTTGGTCACGTTGCAAGGTCCCCACAACAACGGATGACCAATAAAGTGCTCCATCAACAACCAGCCGGTGTGCGTCGTAGAGGAAGACCCCGACTGCGCTTGCGTGACGACGTCGAACAAGATCTACAGGCACTAGGATGTCGAAACTGGAGGTCGAGAGCGATGGACCGAGACGGCTGGAGGACCATAGTGCGGGCGGCCCCCCTTCATGGGATGTGAAGCTAGAGAGAGAGAGAGAGAGGTGGCAAATCACCAGCGAAATGGTTTCGTGGATGACAGCCAATGGTAATCTTATCTCTAATGCACCCAACATATAAAGAACCTTCGAAAAATGTCGGTGATCCGGAGTTTCTGAAGAATTTTGGAAGAAAATAAAAGAGGCACAGGGCTCAAGTTGTGGCTACTGAAGCGAAAATGATATAGCGTGTCAAGTCAGAGTAAATCTATTTAATGCGCAGACATAAGAATCAGATCCACCGAGGGTTCACGCTGGATAATGTTAGAATATTATCTAGTAAAGTACCGAAGCCTGTCGCACCCCCAACAAGTAATGGAACACGTTTGTACGTCAACAGAATAACCACAACGTTCTTGTATAAGAAATGCCAGTAGCAAAGTAACACCTTGAGAAGGAGCTCAACGATCCACAACAGTTCCTAATCCGAGAGGTAGATTTGTTATTGAGCGATACTGTTAAGAAGGGAGGAATGTAGCATCTTCGTAACCACCATTATTAGAACTACAATGGCATCGAATTAAAATATGACAACACTATAATTTATTGCTAAACGGAAAATGATTATTTTTTGTCTCCCGACTGATTCATTATCGCATCAGTTCAAAAAAAATTGCCAAAAGTGGGTTATAAAAACGATCTTGAATCTGCTCCATGGTTTCGAAATAGAAGCAAAGGCCGCGTAAACTTGGAGAAGATTGAACAAATTAACCTTTAACTAAGATTTAGATGCAGAACATCATAAGTAATTGTTGTCAGTTTCAGAAGTAGTGTTAGACAGCGCATATGTAATCAGTGTGAATTAGGTTGGCAATTATCATTTTTGCCAAGATTTCATTAAGACTAGTGACATAGTTCCACTATTTGTAGTTTTTCGATCTACAAATTTGCTTAGCTGCTCTAGCAAGCTTTATTTTACCTGTGGTTGTAAATCGGTCTGGAACGTATTAGAAAAAAATTGTCTGCTGAAGATGTACGTGTGAATTACATTCGATACACTTATTAAATGTTTTTAGAATTATAATCACATAAGAAAATATAAGTGGAAACTGACTAACCAATTTAGGCTTTGCACTTTTCCACTTATGGTTTTGACCATTTATTTCTCCATCATTTGTTAGGATCAGGCAAAGAAACGTGTCACAACAACGAGCCATTAACAGGCAAGATGCGGATTGGACCAAATATAACAACCACTACTGTCATTCCGCAACGTTGAGAATAAAATTATTTAAATTCACTGTTATCCTTGTCGTTTCGTTCAGATATTGCATGCGTTTATTTTTTACTTGTCGCAAAACAAAAGTGCTTTCTAAAATAATTCATTCAGAAGGGCGGATGTATACTTAGTGTGTTCCTATGCACAAACACAACATTCCTCGCCCTCCATATTTTAATGAAGTCCTCAGAAGGATCAAATTTTACCACAGGTCGTCGAATTTATGTGAACGACGTGGTAATTCTTGACCAGCTTGAGAGTCTGTCGAAGAATTGATCGTGTAGGACTGACGGTATAGCAACCTCGCTCGATAATTGATGTTGATTTTGACTATTCGAAACTTTAGCGACAGCAAACGGACCAATGTCAAGTATTCGAGCTCTTGTTTGGTTTTGATGACGTCGCACGTTAGGCCTTGGTTGGCGACCATGAAGTTGTTCGCTCTGAGATTTTCCATTAGGACTCGGCGAAAGTCGTGAAACTACTAACGAAACACATCACATTGGCCAATCCACACCATGGCCTGCAACAAGTCCTGTGCCCACAACAACAAATTCTGTGTTCCAACAGTTAAAATTAAATTTCTTTTGAACAGATGTTCATTTAATAAAAAAAAATCCGGAGCCAAAATTGATTACAAGTTAATCGAAAAAGAAACTAGAGATGACTTTTATCTTCTATTCGAATTAGGTAACGCTATCAAGAATGGTGAAATGTCGAGTTTGAAAGGAGCTGATTTAATGTGTTGAATATATTTATAACTCATCTTTTTAGAAGAAAAGATGAATTATAAATATGGAATTTTCATGTCGTGTTACCGCGTGTTATAATATCAAAACTATTAGAAAAAAAAAGTAAAAAATTTTAGACTGAAGTTGTTTCAACGGCTGTGTGTGATTATTATAAATTGATTAGGTCGTTATCCGGGGCTGCTGCTCAAAAAAGGTTGATAAATTATGCAGCGAAATTTATTCACAAGTTGCACGATATCGATCCATACACGTTATCTGATGGTATTTTCTCTTAAATTTGATCTTGGCGTTGATCACAATGATGTAGTCACAGCTATGGTTGTTGGCGTTATTAATAACACAAAACTTTTCAAATTCGAAAAGCCACTTTATGGATTGAAACAAGCCAGCAGAGTTGTAATGTTAAGTTAGACAAAATTTTATTTAGTATTGGTTTTAAACGATCAAAAATAGACCTGTCTATTTGCTGTTTAGTAATTGTGCTAAACTGAAAAATAATGAGAAATCGGAACTAAACAATCATTTTAGAATGAAAGATTTTGATGAAACTAAACCTTGTTTGGGTATATAATAAATATCACACGTGACCGTGATCCGCCAAAAGCTTATAGGTGGGATCCGCCAATGATGTATGAAATGCTCATCTGTCATGAATCTAAGCGAAAGTTTGAACGTCCTCATAGTTGTTTTACTATCTGAATAGGACTTCTAATCACCTATCTGGCCTAAAACTATACACTATGATCAAATTCTTAGAAGACGGCCCAATCCAATTCAACAAACTAAAATGTGTGCAGTTCCAAAATAGGTTCAACTTCGTCGAAAAACAATCATATTGTAGATGCAGGCGACTTTTACTTGGTTACTTGGCGTCTTAACTATTTGCCACAAAACTAAAAAATGTGATTAATCAAAGTTTCGCTTAATTCCCAAATTTCTAACTATTTTACTCAAAATTCGAATCACAACTAAAAATCAAAATCAATTTTCTCAATCCCTTACATTCACAACTAGGTATAGCATAATTTTCCATGTTTGATTAGATTAAACCGTATTTAACGTATTAGCTGGTGTTTTCCATATTAAATCCATTTTAATCGAATTAAATCCGCAATAATATGATTTTAATTCAAACAACACCGTATAGATTTCATCGCGCCCTCCATCTACTATCTAGGTGAATTATTATAGAAATTCCAACACTATAGATTTTTGAATTTTACCACCCCCCCTAAATCAAATGTGTTGTTTTATTAAATTTGGCGAATAGTATAAAAGGGTATGTCAACGTGCAATTCGTTGAACATTCGAGAAGCGGCTTTACACGGTCCGGTCTCCAACTTGTTCCCGAGAGTACGAAAAATTATAAAATAAAAATAATTTAATTTAAAAAATATTTAAAGATAGTTTGGCTGTGTGGATGTTGTTGGTACACATCCACTGTAATTGCATTTTTTAAATTTTAATTTTAAAATGTTTATTAGTGATAATAGTACAGAGCCGTTATTACGGCCTTTGCCACTGTATCAAGAGTAAGTATTTTCATATAATTTTAAGAAGTTCGGATAATTAATTTATGTTTTATTTTAGCCAAACACCGATCAAATTATTAGGATGGAATTTACCGCCAGAACACATGCATTTAGTGCATCCACATTGGCGTGGTTTTCCTGCACCGCCATATTACCTGCATCTCATCCTAGCCATGCTCTATTTCGTTTTAATGAGCTCGTCGTGTATCGGTAACGGTATAGTAGTATGGATATTCTCTACGTCCAAAAATCTTCGAACCGCTTCGAATATGTTCATTATAAATTTAGCCATATTCGATCTGTTCATGATGCTCGAGATGCCAATGTTTATATTTAATTCGTTTAGTGAACGTCTTTTGGGATACGAAACGGGATGCGTGATTTATGCAGCATTAGGTAGTGTATCGGGGATTGGAGGCGCTATCACAAATGCTATAATTGCATTTGATCGGTACAAGACAATTTCTAGTCCATTGGACGGGCGGCTATCTAAACCACAAGCGGGAATACTAATTTTGATGACATGGCTGTGGACGGCACCTTTCACATTACTACCAATGTTTAAAGTTTGGGGACGATATGTACCCGAGGGTTTCCTAACAACATGCTCGTTTGATTATTTAACAGACGACCAGGATACACGAGTGTTTACCGCCTGCATATTTGTCTGGGCATATGCCATACCAATCTCTTTAATTTCATGTTTCTACTTTAAACTGTTTGGTCGAGTACGAGCCCACGAGAAAATGTTAAAAGATCAAGCACGAAAAATGAATGTAAAATCTCTCGTATCAAATCAAGATCGACAACAAAGTGTTGAAATTCGTATTGCTAAGACCGCATTTACAATATTTTTCTTATTCATTTGTGCCTGGACACCGTATGGCATTGTTGCAATGATGGGAGCATTTGGTAATCGAAGTGCTTTAACACCATTGTCAACAATGATACCGGCTGTTTGCTGTAAAATTGTTTCTTGCATTGATCCATGGGTGTACGCCATCAGTCATCCAAGATACAGGCAAGAATTGGAGAAACGTATTCCTTGGTTGGGTGTACGTGAAGCAACCGATGATACCAGCAGCGTAGGAGACAAATCAACTGTATCCGATGTAACAAATGTTCCAGTGACACAAGACCAATGAGTAAAAACGAACTTATCAATAAACCAAATCGACTTACGCTAGATGATAAATGACATGATTATTATTAAATTAATTAATTAATTATTTATTATTGTAAATTATACATTTTAGTTCAACAAATAAATAAAACTTTATGAGCAATGAAAACTTTTTTGTTTTAGATTTTTCGCGAATTCAAATAGTTCAAGTACTTTGGATTCATTTCATCGCGATCCAGCGCTTGCAAATATTTTTTTCGCTCCTCCAGTACCGTATCCACGTCGATTTCATTTTTCAGTGCGATATCCAGGGCACGTTCCCATCGGTGCATTCTAATCGATAGGCTTATAGCTTCCGTTATCCTCTTATTGTGCAATAAGATAATTTCTGCTTCAGCAATGCGGCCATTCATAATCGATATTTCAGCCATTCGATCCGGACTGGTCTCGGGCAAGCCTTTAATATACTGCAAATAGTGGACTTTATCGATTTGTAAAGCATTTGCAAAAGCCTCTTCACTAATATCCAATTGATTCTTTTTCGAAGCGATGGTTCCCAATGTTGACCAAAGTATAGGATTTTGGGCAAGGCGGCATATTTTTAACGCTTGATGCCACATCCCATCGTTTATACATTTATGAATTGCCTCGCAGTATATTTTTATCGGGATCGTAAACTTTATCCCATCACAGCAGAATGTAATCATGCAACCATCGAAATTTTCGATTGATACATTTTTCCCGAACTCGCTCGTCTCGTTGGTGGTCATCGTTAATGCGATGAGTGTGGGATCAGTGCACGCCTCGCCTGGACAATACCAAACACTGTAACTCGTATCATGAAGTCCAATCAGAATATTTGCATCACTGGCCCACATAACTGATACGACTTGAGTTCCAATTTTAAACATTGGAAAATCGGGACCATTACGAATGTTGGTTAAATATAAATCTCGATTAATATCGATGAATACCAAATATTGGTCTTCTGATGTCCCAGATCTGCACATCGCGATTTCAGTAATCAGTGTAGATGATTTAATCGTAAACGGTTCGTCTTGCCGACTGGCGCCCGGTAACAAATCAAACACGTGTATAATCGTTTGATCGACAAAATCTCGTACACAAAGTACGTCTATGCCGAGCGACGTATGCAGCGATGTTAAATTCTGGATCTGCGATTGGGATCCAGGGTATCGAGGATTCAGATGTAATCGCCCGGAATATGTATAAACCCATAGTGAATTGTAGTCGGTACACAAGAAATTCTTTTTGCCCAATTTTATAAATCGTACATCAGCCCGATTATCGATTATAATTGGGGTGTTTATATAGCTTTCGTTAAATATTTGAACTTGTAAATTAGTGGCTACGACTAGATGTCCATAGCCAAGTTCCCATTGTATGATGCGATCAGAAAAATCGAGGGTATCGTCGGTTTGGGCGACAATGTCCTGTAACAAGATTGTTTTGCGGCCAGTAGTTACCGCTTTTAGATTTCGGCTGATCTTTTCACGTTCGATAACGTGTCCAAATATTAGAGCACCACTTCCACATCCCGAAACAATTTGAGTACTGTCGTGAGTCCATCGCATTCCGAATAGCGAGCCTGTGTTTGGTGAACTAAACCGAGTATTGTTGTAAATCCACTAGAATTAACAAAATATGAAGATCTGAAATTTCTGCAAGCCTAAATATACCTACTCCACTACTGTGACATAATCTCAATGAATTAAAACTGGCAACCGCTAGGAGTTCTCCATTGGGCGAGAATTCAACCGAAGTTATAGCATGATCATCTTGCGAGCTGGTATACATTAGGGTTCCCTGTGTATCCCAAATTTTATACTTACGGTCTTCACCGCCCGACACAATTAAATTTGTGTTTTTGGACCAGCACAACGAGAGTACAAGGCCGTCATGCGCCCTCCATTTGGTTATTTTACTATTCGCGGCCAATGGTTTGATCGTTATAAATCCACTTTGGCAGTAAATGATGGCCAATGAATTAGGAGCCCATCGAGCACATAAAATTGAGCTTTCATTTTGTACTACAGTAGACCGCAACATACCAGAACGGGAGAAAATTTTTATAACACCATCTTCACCGGCAGTTAACAGACCCGCACCATCTGGGCTCCAGCGCCCAGATGCAATTGCTCCCGTATGTGCCGTAATGTTTTTTTCAACTCTTGCACTGCGGTTCAAGATTATAAATCGTCCATCGCTACTTGTGATTAGCAGGGCATCGCCATTTTTTCCGCTGCCTGAAGTTTTGGTTAACAACCAACTTAGATCGGTGGGGAAGAAGTCTTCAGGCAATTTGGCCACATGCATTGATTCTCGAGTTGTTGTGCTCCATTTATAGATTTGGTGATCATCACTGTGCAATAGGTAATCGAAATAAGAGTAGGTGCTCGAATTGAAAACGCCAATTTTTACTTACTTGCAGGTGTAAACTTCTTCACTGCCACACCAATCCAGGCACGACAGAATCCCATTATGCTTTATCTCCTTTGAAATGTGAATTTTAAATTTCATCTCGCGATATTAAAATACTTAAATTTATTTTTCAATATTTTTATTTATCTGGCATTTAATGGAAATCTCGACTGAGTTGCTATGACGCCACAATAATCACAAATAAATTAAAAACCAAACGCAGTCGATTTTCTTGTTTAGCGAGGAAACAGACCATTCAAATTTTACAGAGGGTAGGTAGGTACAAAAATTATAAAATAAATTAATATAAGTAATTAAAATTTTATATAAATAAATAGATTAATGTGACTAATTTGATTATATGACACAAAATAATAATTCAATATTTATGCATCAGGAAGAATACCTATAATGTTTTACAATTCATCGTCGAAATGATGAATGTTGTGGAGGTGGTCACCGTAATCGGTTGCTTCGCTGCCCACAAATGTATCGTGATTTTCAAGTATCTCTTCGTATGATAGTCTGTCATCTTGGTCATCGTCAGCAGAGGCGAATAGATGCTCAACTTCATCGGTGGCTACTTCACTGAAATTTACATTTATAATTAGATATAATCTGCCACCATATTTGCACTGAAACTTACTCATTTGATGGTACGATCCATGAAAGAATTTCATTTCCGTTCAATATACCATCGCCATCCTTATCAAAATCGGTATCGAATTTCTCTTTCTCCGCAAGTAACCAATCTTTATCGTGATCTTTGGCACTTTCGCCTACAAATTCTTTAAAGTCGATTTTACCGTCTCCATTCAAATCCTTATCGGCAAGAGTTTGTTTCAAAATTAATGGCAGCATTTGTGGATGTTCTTCTGGACTATTAAAAATTGTAAACTCTTCGAAATTTAACCACCCGTCACCGTTTAAATCGGATGCAGTGAATAAAATTTTATCGTCTGCGACCATTCGCTCATCGGTTTCAGATAATTGTGACGAATCTAAATACCGATTTTCAAAATCCTCGTCATCAACTCCGTAGTTCTCTTTTATGAACTCGACCCAAGTTATTTGTTCATCGTTATTCTCGTCAATATCCTCGAACCGTTCGCTTGCCTCCTCTTCTGATAGCATTCTAAAGACAAAATATAATTAGCAATTCGATAAGTATCACGTTTGTTAATACATCTTACTTGAACGATCTCAAAATCCAGGCCTTTAACTCATGCCGTTCAATAAATTGGTCCCCATTTAAATCCATTTTCGTAATTAAGATGGATAGTCTCCTTTTCGATTCCGCGGGCGGTAACGAATCAAATTCTTCTGCCTCCTTTACACTGCCTAAAATTGCTTCATGGTCAAATTCTGAATGATGTACATCCCCATTATGATGATGGGCATCCCGAGCCGCATACGCTCCATCCTCCGTTCGCTCTTTGGTCACGCCATGGGTATGTTTATGCGTCGTAGCCGAATTTACATTGCTCACACAACAAAATACAATTGATATAATCACTAAAATAGTAAATTTATTACAAAACATTTTGAACGTAATTATTTTAATTAATTAATCGGGTCTCAATTGAATGATTTTAATTTATAAAAATTCATTCGGAGTTTTCGTCACAGAATTTGTGCTTGGAAATTGTTTTTCTTGGTTACACAATCATCGGCTGCGCTGCTCGATCCAGTTTTTGCTGTTCAACAGTGTTTATATTAAATTTATCAGTTTGAGGCCGTCTGCTGTTTATATAAAACTTATGACTATTTCTAATAAATTAATTAATTTAGAAAATAAAACTGTAAATTTGTTTAGAATGTTGGTTCGTGACGACAAAATCAAAATTTGACAGATTGTATGTACTTATTTGAGGTTATATTGTTGTTTCTATATTGTAATGTTTTGCTAGATGACAGAAAGAGATGAATATATACCATGTGTGTGATGAAGATTGTTGCATGCATAAATAAAGTTGAGACACAATTAGTAGGCTAACCGGCATATAGATGGTCTATGGTCGTGAAAGAGAATTATTTTTATAGGTTCATTCTTTGGTTTCGATTTTTTGTAAAGTGAAAGTTAAGGATTTTTTATCTACTGTTTACACAAATCCCTAATATTTTATCAAACATTTTATGAACTATTCATTTCTCTCACTGTATTAACAAATTTTGTTTTTCAGCTGAAATGATAGTTGGAGACAAACAAACTAATCGACTTTTGGAGCACTGCCAAATAATTTCATAATTTTATTTTCATAAAGAGGCACTTGAATTCAATATTTTACCAACCAGAACCATTGGGAACTTGCATGCAATGGCCACATTGTATTCTGAAAGGTGTTGTACAGTTTAAGCTTTCAGGCGAAACCATAAAAAAGGTAACAGAAACCAGACGACGATTGAATTCTGGCTTAGACAGTTGTACTAAGCCAGAATTCAATCAGAAACACAAAGAATCAGTGGAAATCATCTAAATAATTGCACAGTAAGCAATACATTTTAGGCCAATGTGCACTATTAAAAATTTCACACAAAGCCAAATACAATGAGCAAACGCATATTGGTATGGCTTGTGCAATGTGCTTCAGCAGAAGCCACAATAAAGCAGCCAGCCAGATATTCTATGCCTAGTACGCCGAACCATTGGTAGAGGTACTCGTTGATCAAAAGTGCAACTGGTTAAATCTTGAGTTTGGCTGGTTTCTCGTCGTCCATGTGGTTTCGGCTGGTAATGTGTGGTTCACTCTAAAATTTGAGATATTGTGCAATTGAAATATATTTTTCAATATTGCTAAAAATATATTTTTAGCTTTCTTGATGCTTTGGTTAACCTTCATTGTGTTCCCCATGTTTTCGCTACAGTACCACCATTATATACAAGCTTATCAACATTTTCGAGAGGTTCTTGATTGATCTGTATTAGAATATAGTCTCAAACCTTTTGTCTTTTTGATGTTAGTTTACACACCGACTTCCTGTGCTAAATTTTGTAGCTTCTACTGCATGTCTGCGAATTTGTAATTCAGAATATACTTCCTGTTACTAAAAAAATTTGACTCAGAGTCAACAATCAGAACTTCAAGGTCATGGCCTTAATTCGAGAAAGGGAAATAATCCCCTATTATTACAATCTTAACAGTAAATCGCGTCATTCTGCAGCAGCAAATAGAACTACAGACTTCCATCCATCAACAGCCATCAGAGACACAAGTGGAGAGCTGAGACCAAACGTGATTATGTTTACGCAGTCTCAGTAGTCTCACCCTAACCGATCAAGCATTAGAAACAATCCAACGGTATAACAATGCACGTAGCAAGGGTAAACCATACGATTTCCCATCTGAAACCTAGTGAATGCAACTTAGTGGGCAAGTTGTATGATGCTTTTAATAAAACTATCGTAGTTTCGAATTTCCTTAATAGACCTTTGAGTAAACCTCGAGCTTTTTATGCAAAGCCGTACCCCTTAGCAAACTCCATTGGATACTTGACAGCTCGATTCACATCAATACTTCTGCCAATAGATTTTTATTTCATTGGTGGACCAGGGCGTTGCGATTGAATTTCACATTATTTATTAAGCAAATCATGATTTTTGATTTTGTTTGAAATTTACGGATTATTTGATACAAAGTAGGCAGTAGCATGGTGAAGTAAATTCACACCCCTGTTTGTAGATAGTTTAATTTTCGTAAAGTGTTTCCAAAGATGAGACGTTTCAGGAGGACATTGAGATTGTCAGCGAGTGTTGATCGTAGAATGACTATTTTTTCGGTGATCGCGCAGTGTACGATCAAGCGTTTCATGTGCCATGGTACATTCATCCAATGCCTTCTAAACTACTGGCCGCTTACACCAAATGATGACGACACGCTAAGTCGACGTTGTTGTTGCTTTCTCTAGTTGCTTTGTTAGTGTAAATATCCTAAAATTATTATTGCGCAGTCTCGGTATAGACTTAAATTGACGTCATGTGCGAAAAATGAGAGTAGTAAAAGGCCAGTAGTATAGAAGGCATTGATTCATCCCAAATAGTAATTTTTGCATGTTTATAATACTTGAAAAATTCTTGAATTTGAGCTAATGCTACGAGAAAAATTATCTGCTTGATTTAAATTCAATGAATTGAAGAGTTCAAAATTGGTGCGTTCTCTTTCGAGTAAAATTAATGCTTTTCCAGGTTTTCAGATGCCACAGCGAGTCCGATAACTTCGTTTGTTACGTATTGCATCACTTTAGTCTAAGCCAGTCTTTGATCATCAACTAAGAAACTTTTGTGGGCCTCGGCGAAAACTCGTAGCATAACCTTCAAGAGAAATCGTTTTAGTATACCAATCGTTGACATTTTTGCATACATACTATACTTTATCGTTTATATAGGATCCAATTATTTTAGATAGATGTGGAGTAACAAACAATCAAATTATTATAAAATACAATTTTACTTAAAAAAAAAAATTAATTTTGCAAAATGACGGTTCACAGTGGCCCTATTCTGTCTTTCCCTGGGAATAGGGAATTGGGAAAAATATTTTCATAGCATTTTTGTCCAAATTATATTTTTCTAGCCTATACTGAAGTAATAAGTTTAGTGCAAACATTTTTGAAACAAAGTTAATTGGGAAACTTTTGTTCCACAAAATTTTTCTAGGGAAGAATATTTTCCCATTTAACTTTGTTTCGAAAATATTAACACCAAAATTTATCCCTCAGTAGGCCAGAAAAATATAATTTTGACAAAAATGCTATGAAAATATTTTTCCCAATTCCCTATTCCCAGGGAAAACCAGAATAGTGCCACAGATCAGTTTTTCTAAATTTAAGCGGAAATGATGTTTGTTAATAAAAAACAGTTTAACGACAACAACAAAAATTCAAATATTTTGAAAAGTGTGTAGCCTGCTAATTTTGGTATGAAATCATTATGCAAAATTTGAATTTGATTGGATGAATGGTGTGAAAGGAGGGTCTAATTGGAGGGGGGGGGGGGGGGGGGGCAAACCCATCGGATTCGAGCATGTCACTAATTCCATAAAATTCCTTTCCAAAACTCGTTCCATTAAAAAAATTAAAAAAAATCAATTTTAAAAAAAATTTGTACACGGAGCCCGAGGACGCAGGGGTACAACCCCGTCAAAACATCGTACAGTTGATTCTGGACATGCAACTTATACATGGTAATCGCCATTTCATGACGATCGGTTGAGCGGCTGAACCCGACTGAATGAATGGCGTGGAAACTTATAAGGAGGGTTCTTTTGAACCAGGAGAAAACCCTCAGATTTGAGCATGCCACTGATTTCATATAACCTCTTTTTAAACTCAACCACGTACAATTTTAAGAAAAATAAAAACCTTAGACCCCGGGGTCCCATCCTTTCGAAATTTCGTAAGGTTGATTCTTGACATGGTAAAACCAATGAAGAGAGTCTGAATCCAACTGGATGAATGATGTGGAAACTTGTAAAGATTGTCCTTTTAATCCATATAGGAAATGAACCCACCGAATTCGAGCCTGAAGATAATTTGATATAAGCACTTTTCTAAACTCCTTCCTGTGAACTTTTTTAAAAAAATTGAAATTTTAGAAACAATTTGTACCGCGCCGTCTAGACCCCGGGCCCAACCCCTTCTGAAATATCGTAAGGTTGATTCTGGACATCCAACTTATATGTAGTAAAAATTCATGACGTTCGGTTGGGTGGCCGAATCCGACTGAATGAATGGCGTGGAAACTTATAAGGAGGGTTCTTTTGAACCAGGAGAAAACCCTCTGATTTGAGCATGCCACTGATTTCATACCCTTTTACTAAGCTCATTCCCGGGAAAAATTTAATAAAAATATAAAGTTTTAAAAAATTTGTACCGAGGATTCTCTACCTCGGGGTCTTCTTCAGAAATGTTGTAAGGCTGATTCTGGGCCTGGAACTTATACCCGGTAAACATTTCATGACGATCGGTTAAGTGGCCGAATCCGACTGGATGAATGGTGTGGACATTTTAAAGGATTCAAACATGACATTAATTTCCCCTTCGGTAAAGTATCGAAAATGTGATGGTAGAAGATGTCAGCACAGGTGCACAACTAAGTTTGTGAGTTTCACACATAGATAGTGCTAGCGACACATCTAGTTGTCATTTATGGGAGAAGTTGTGTTTTGTTCATAGCGTGGACAGTTGTTAACGATAACCAGTTGTAATACCAGCGCATATCGCAACGCAAAAATATTTGTCTAAGAACGAGTTTTGTGCCAAGCAAACAGCATTCGTGGTAAGCTTTTCTTTTCTGCGTCAACTTGAAATAAAAAATGCAGCTGAAGCACTTTATTTGCTTGAGGAGGCCTGCGTCGAACATGCACCATCGAATACTACTTGCGAAGATTGGCTTAAACGCTTAAGTTGCGATTTCAACTTTGAGGACCAGATAAGTGCTCCGGAAGACCAAAAACATTTGAACACCCCGAGCTGCAAGCGCTATTGGATGAAGATGATACGCAAAACTCAAGATCAACTTGCGTAGGCATTAAACACGACTCGCCAAGGTATTTCTAAACGTTGCTATGCTATGGAAAAAATTCAAAAGGAGGGAAAATGGGTGCCGCATGAGTTGACTCAGAGACAGATGGAAAATCGAAGACCCACTTGCGATATTTTGATTTCACGGCTTCAAAAAAAGAGCTTCCTGCATCGAATTATTTTTTGGGAGATGAGAAGTGGATGTTTTTAAGAATCCCAAACGCAAAAAGTCATGGTTTTCACCTGGCGAAGCATCAACATTGACGGCACGGCTGAGCATGACCTGCTGGAACATGGCGATACTTTCAATGGGAAACCGCTACCGTTCACAACTCTTCAATCTGAAAAATGCATTACTCGAAAACGGCCAGAATGGGACACGGACGAGTGATATCGCAGCACAACAACGCTCCATACCATCGCACTCCTATCGTCCAGGACACCATCAAAACGCTGAGATGGGATCCGTTACCGCATCCGGCTTTTTGCCAGACCTGGCCCCTGGGATTATCACTTGTTCCGGTCGATAGCGCATGGCTCGGCAGGGCTACACTTGACCAGTTTCGAAGAAGTACAAAATTGGTTGGATGAATGGTTTCGGTCCAAAGACGTGTCGTTTTATCGTCGTGGTATTTATGTATTGCCAGAGAGATGACAAAAATGTGTAGATAACGAAGGACTAATACTTTCAATAAACCATTTTTTATATTTCTATTGAAATTTTCCATTTTCCTTTTTTCAAAAACTCGGAAATTTAATTGCGCACCTAGTAAATTTCGATACAGTGTCGAAAATGTGATGTTATAACATGTTCCCCTTAGCACACATTTTATCGGTAAAACCTATCAACATTATAAAAATCGTTTTTTAGGAGAAATTGGAGAAAGCAAAGGGTGCTTGATTTATTTTGAATTGAAAGTGAATCATCCCAGTAGGAAATTCACACACTAAGGACACACTAATGAGCCATCAGCGACACTCATACATGACACGTATATAGATATTTATTAGCATTTGCGACTAATTTTAGTTTGTGACACGTCTGAGACGAATCGTTTATGAGTCGCATGTTAGAAATCATAGACGTCTGCGATGAATTGTTTCTTATATATCTGAAATGAATCGTATATGCAATTTTCCAAATAAAGCAATTACAAAATGTTTACATGCCAATTCCATAAACTAAATGTCAATAGCTGTGACATACTAAAAGTACTTGATAGGATATAAAAGACCGAATGCTTGTCATACATGTTTCGCGTAAGACAGAGGAAATTCGTTTCATGAAAGAAGACGCAAGTCATTTGAGACGCTAATATGAATTGTCATTAATTAATGATTTGGTCAACATCAAAAATCGATCAAAAAGTATTTTCGACTTTTTTATATACGCATTTAGAAAAAAGGTAAGACAGAGCAACGTATGTCTTTCGTAAAAATTATTCACTTTCATGTTGACAAATTTCCGACTGGGATATTAAGAAAAACGATTTATTAGTTTTGTTTTTTGATCACCCAGTAAAATGAAAGGCCTACTGCAATCTGATTGGGAATTTTATGGATATTTTATTGATTTATTTAATCGATAAAATTTGTGCTAGGTTCCTGTCCAGAAATGTCTATTAACTTAATTAACCCTTTCAGATCTGTTGTACATGAGTATGTACAAATTTTTCAAAGAGACGTAGTATTCACGAAGTTCATATTTTCTTCTCTATTGCATGTTTTGTTCACTTTTTCTATATCTTTTTCATCATTCTATTACAACAAATTCCCTCAAACTACAAAAATGAGATCAGTTTTCAATAAAACATCAAGGTACAATCACTTGTTTTTTGGTAGTGGAAATCCTTTATTTTTTAGCCCAATTTTAGCGCAAATAAAATAAATCCTTGTAAGCCAAATATTGTTTTTTATACATTTAAATATCCAATAATGTAGGTTCTAAAGCAAATTGTTGTTTAAGTCATTTTCAAATATGATTTTTCTCAATTATGATATGTACATGTTGCGCTTGTTTTTATTTGATGGTAATCACTATTAAACTCTGTGTTTGGTTGTATAGATGGCTCGTAAATATGTAACGCATTAGCATGACGAAATTATGATCATATGAATAAAGTGACAATCCAGATGATGCTGAGGAGGGGCAAGCTGAACTAATCTGTTTTTGGGATTACGATAATATTCTGGAACTTTGTAGCAATAGAAGTACCAATAAAAGACGTTCAACAAGAATCACAGTAGAACAAGCGGTTGGTGAAGATGACGAAAACGCAAACACCGATCCGAAAACAGTGGCTGCAACTGTTATTGCAGGAGTATAAACGAAGGAACTGTAACGGAAATTTCAAGAGCAGGAACTGAAATTTCTGATTTCTATCAACAAAAATTTTGGTTTGGTGCAGCAATCGTCCTCCATTTAATTCAAAGAATTGAAGTGCCGGGACACAAACTGTATTTTGAAAATTGTATTCTGTATTTCGACGACAATTTATTAGTAATATTAAAAAATAGAAGGATTAATGCAATTGGGGCCGCCCGAATTAACCGATTTCACAAACCAGATTTTTCGGAAAACTGCACCAATTTAAAAAAAAACCGCTGTTATTTAGAGCAATGTGTCAGCAAGGATGACAAAATTATTGTGATCATGGCTTGATAATAAACCTGTTTATCTAGCATCCGATTTTATGGGAAAGGGTGATATAAACACAATAAAAAGATGGATCCCTAAAGCAATATGTTGACGTTTCACAACCGGAAATTGTAAATTTATATAATAGCGGTATGTTAGGTTGCGAGTAATGACGCATTTTTTTAGAAATTCGCGATCAGCGCAAGTTGGATTGAGTATATAAACTACGTATATGCAAAAACAAAACATACCAGCTAAAGACACATGTGTCACTCTTTCTGATGAATTCTTTCACCAATTCATGGAAACGAGGACATCTCATTCAAGGAGAACACAGGGCGAAATTCGTCCAATCTCGGATATTCGGTATGATTGTATTGATCATTTTCCTGAATTTAGTGGAAATAAAGAGGCAACTAGATGCAAGTTCGAAAGCTGTGCGTTTCGTACGCATGTTTACTGTGGAAAATCTTCTATACATCTTTGTCTACTAAAAGAAAGGAACGGTCTTTTTTAAATTCCTTTAAAAATTAACGTGATTTTAAAAACTGTGAGACTGAAATATTAAAATTTTTATTTATTGGATGTTTCTTTATTTATATTATTTTTTTATATTTTTTATATTATTAGTTACTTTTGCTAGAAGCAATTTACGAATATGTATTTTTAATTATTCGATCCGAAAACAGCGGCTGCAACTGTTATTGCAGGAGTATCAAACGAAGGAATTGTAACTGAAATTTCAAGAACAAGAACTGAAATTTCTGAAATAATTTCTTAAATACACATTTTTAAGTTTGAATTAAAAACTGAATTAAAAAAACTTATTCCTTAATACAAAAATAGTTAATCTTGGCTTGATTTGTACATTTGTGTATACATTAGGTAAAACCTACCCTGACTTAATTTTTAAATTTTATTTCTTTTATTTACTTAAAATGGTACCCAAGCAAAACAAAACATGTCACATGAAAAATCTATTTGGCCCAGTTTTAAATAAGGACTCAAACGGTTAATGGGTTTTCAATATTATGTGAAATTTAAGAGCAGTAAGCTCAACCGTTGAGATTTTAGTCTGCTTCAGAGGGAGCTGTGACACCAACGAATGATAAATATGATAATACTTCTTGTGCAATGACTATTCGGATCTACCAATACTAGACTGGCCAAGAGCTATGCAGCTAATATCTCTGAGAAGGTATATCATATCAGCATGATTGTGGGTACAGAACACTGTGTCACAGGTATAAACAAAGACATGTTGCCATAATCAGGCTCCAAACTCTTCTTCTGTCTCATGTCGCTGTATAAAAGAGATGAGCCGTTGGTGAGAACCAGAACCAGAAGTTGGTAGAATTCGTATTTGCATAACAAAATTTTGCCAAACTAGATGGACTTATCTGTTTTTTAAGTCACAAATCAAGATTTCCGGTTCCGATTTAACCGCCAAACTGAGTATAATTTTTTTTTGAATGATGATCATAAAAATGTAAAACAATTAAAATTATATAACACCATGTTATATACATATATTATTCAGCTTCCGGCCAACTAACTAATCATTATATCTCCAACAAATGCGTCTAATCACGCACGTATATATAAACAATTTCCTCCATAAAAACAAATAATTAATAACACACCCGAAAACATGGAGGCTGACTGATTTACTCTCATTTGATTTGATGTTAATTTGACTTTTTGTATCTCTCGACGTCTCGACGTTATACACTCGTGTGTATTGTATGTAACAGATCATTGCGTGACAATTGATTATTATCTCATCATCACAAGAACATAATATATAGGAAGTCGATGCATATATATAGTTTACACTAACTTTTAAGAATCCCTCATGCCAACAATGTATATAAATATATGTACGCAGCATTTCCGAATATCACACCCCTATTATTAAGGGTATCACATTTATATTTATATAATCCGGTGTACAAATTTTCTGGTTTTCCCTCCGCTATAAATTTTTATTTTGAGTTGAACAGTAAAATTTTGATTGAAATTAAAATTAATGTGTAAATTAGAGTAGAAAAGTTAATTCAATATGTTTAGTAACAGGGCTATACACATACATATAAGGAAATGACCTGTTATCATCGGTAATTTCATTATACCGTTTATACTTGCTTGCATGTGTTTGCTGTAGTATAATATCGGAATTCAATTAAAAAAATAAAAATCGGGTTATTTTCTTTTAGATTTAGAAAATCGAAAAAATTTACTTCGGTTTAAAACTAAATATTATACTGGGTGTCCCTCGAGAAATTACCATTCCACCCGATAATTTATTTCGAATGGATATACCAGTGATAGTTATATAAGGAAGGAAATTCCATTATCTGGTTTTCGCTTTAAATTCGATAGGAGATTTGTGTAATTTGTAATGTAATAAAATGTGCATTCAGGTTCCAGGTTTTCTTTTTTAAAACGATTTAAGCGATCGGCAACAATTTTATTGATTCTTATCATGACATAGCATCGTAGACGGGTTAACCACCCACATCTATATACTGTTCTTATAGAGTCTCCGGTATAAAGAGAAATGAAAAAATAATATTTTCCATAAGAACATTTTCTTGTATATACATAAAATTTTATCAAAAGGCTTTAATTGAAAATCAATTTTGTTTTTCTTTTGTTTTAACCGCGAGAGCGCGGCATGAGGGAAATACCAATTTCCGTTTTTAATTAAAAGATAAAAGTTTATCATCAGCAACATCAAAGTAAATATGGAAATTTTGTAATCAAAAACGCCGCCAATCAATAATAAATACTGTTTTCCAATTTATTAATTATAAATTATGGTATTTGCTTGCTGCATCCATAAAAGGAAATGCCTATTTTGCAAAAAATTTCTGAAATTGGAATTCGCGACATTTGTAAAAATAATTTCGGAATACAGCTTTACTGTGGTGAACATACATATTAACTTTAATTGTTTCTTGCGCATGCTTCTTGAGTACTTTGCAAATAAATCTAAATCAGACCTTTCAAAATTTCTGCTATCACTCAGAACTTTGACTTTAAAACTTTCTTAAATATGATTGTTTGCTGTGACATTTTTAACTTTAAGAATACTTTCAATATGTATAATACAAATGGTGGGGGTGAACATGTTGTGGCCAAATTTTACCACGAATATGTATACATAAATCTCGAAGATACCACACTTGACTTCTAAAACGAAAAATTGTACTACCGGCTTTGGTCTTGTATATTCAAAAATAATTATTCCTGTTTAAGGCTGTATGATACTCAACTTGTCAAAAACGATGTGTAATGTAATCAGTTTTTGACCACAAAAAATTACCAATTTTTTGCATCATTGTTTTAAGGAACATAAAATAAAGGTATTGTGAAAATGTCCCGTTCCGTATCACTGGATCGTGAATTTGACAGGAACGACACAAATTCTCGTAGTTCACACACATACAGAATATTTGTGAAAATGCCGGAGATAATCTCTGAATAGTTTCCAAATATTTACTAAACAATTATGCCACTACGTACTGGAATATTCCCGAAATATTCCTATAATAATTTTCTCACTTTTATTTTACCAACACTAAATCACAACAACGAATATTTTCCACAATTATTTGTTAATTCACTTCATATATTTATAAATTTTAATTACCATACTATTTTCACTTAACACCACTTATTATTTTGCTGCAATTCACTTTCGCGAGGTTATGTTCTAGACTACTCAATCCGCTATACAACAACACTGTAATAAAACAACATTTAGTGCCACTAACTAACGTTAGTAGCGTTCTAAACCTTAAATGAGCAATTTTTGTTAAATAATTGTCCCACCAATGGCAAATTAATTGCCCATCAACCCAATACGCGAGATCGTTACATTGCCAACGCCCTCTTTGGGTACACATTTCATAACTGATTTTAACTGCCTTGGCCTTTCATGCCTATCGCCCTACATAAGGCTCTTGCTCGCCCTTACTTTCCACCAATTCCTTCAACCACTTTAGTGGAAATATCCACACATCTCATCCATGGGCCGTTATAAAACTCATACGGTCCACGCTGCCAACGGCCCAACGCCCGCACCAGCAAGGAGTTTCTGATTTTTCTGTAAGTCATACTTACCGACATCATTCATGCGCTGACGTATGGGGCCCTATCATGATTTCCGCCGCGAAACAATTTTCCCACGATTTCGTGAATTTGGTATCACAAAACACGATACCTTTTCGCCATCTATCCGATAGCGAGACAAGTTCCGCCATCAAAAAGGTGGCGGATATTTTTTCAATTGACAATGTTAGTATAATAATAAAAAAAATGTTTATAATTATTTATAGTAAATGTTTAGATTTCTATGATAAATTATTTTTGAAATTTGTGTAGGACAGGAAAAGTAATACAAAATCAACACTAAGCAGTTCAAGGTTATGGTCGACTTTATGGTGGGGCACATATATTTGGCTACAAATAAATTAGCAAGTACCCAGTACACAGAAAAATCTAATTCTTTGTGGAATGAATTGGCAACTCAATTAAATGCTGAGGGTCCCCCAGTGCAGAATTTGCATAAAATCCGCCGTTCAATTCCTAATTTAACATTCATTTTATTTTCTTCACTTGCCAAAAATGAATCAGTTGAAAAGTGATTTTTTATTGAAAAAAATATTAAAAATAACCCAAAAATATTTAATTCAACACTAAAACCTCAAATCACAAATTTAAAAGTCAAAATTAATCTCAAAGTAATGTTGTTGCGGGTCGAAAGAACATATCGAAATATTTTACGATTCGCCGCGGAAATCATAATAGATTTTCTCCGTCACCTCAACACCGATGATGCTTCATCTGCATCATCACTTTCATCAAGTTTGCTGCACAACCCTGAGTTACTTTCATTCTCCATTACATCTGCAATCCTTACATTAAAATTATGGAAACCATTCCTACCAGGTGTTCCGCCGTCAACCCCTTTCACTATACGGACACGAAATCTATTCTGGTCCTAAATTCTGATCAAGTGACAAATGACATTTTTTTGTAACCTTGTTCTAAAATTGTAGCTGCTATAAAATGACAATTTAGGACCCGTCGGAATTCTGTGATAATTTTTAGTACTGTAGTAATTATGACAGATTTCTGGATGCAACCAAACTATTACAGCAAACTCTTGTTATAATTTTGACATTTCTGTAATAATTTTCGTGAACATTTTCTATACATATCAGTATATCATTGTGCCCACGAAAATTATTACAGATATGTAAAAATTACAACAAGAGGTTCCTGTAATAATTTGGTTACATCCAGAATTCTGCCATAATTATTACAGTACTAAAAATTATCACAGAATTCGGACGGGACCTTAGTTCTGAGTTCTAAACAGCGATGTTGATGAGATGGATTTTTCAAAATGTTGCGAAAATTTTTGTGAGAAATAGTAGAAAATTGTCACGTATTTAATTTTCCGCGACCTTAAATTTTCTTATAAAATTAGTGTGAATAAATTTTTTAAACCGTTTTGATTGAATCGGAGTGAAGTTTATGCCAAAAATAACAAAATATACACTGTGATAAGTACTTAGAATTGAAAAAACACTCAAATTTTGAACATTCATAATAATATCTGAAATTTTTTATAAACACAAATATTTTTACAATATACGCAGCAAACATTTAATTTTTGTGGAAAGTTTTGAGTAAAGTTTATAAAATGAAATTTTTTACAAATAGTGTAATTGCATAGAGATTATCAAAGTTGTTCTGAACTGCCCCTACGGAATGCACAGATACGTTCGAAGTGGTTCTGAACTAGTAATTGATGTAAGAGACCAATCGTATTCATCCACATGCTCGGAAATCTCTGAGATTTTTGTTATTCGAGACGGAACATAATTGAGTGTAATATGAAAATTCTTAATCATTTGAAAATATTTATCTCAAAAAAATTAGAGATTCCCGAGCATGTGGATGAATAAGATTGGTTTCTTACATCAATTACTACCGTAGGGGCAGTTCAGAACAACTTTGACAATCTCTATGCAATTACACTATTTGTAAAAATTTTCATTTTTTAAACTTTACTCAAAAATTTCCACAAAAATTAAATGTTTGCTGCGTATATTGTAAAAATATTTGTGTTTATTAAAAAATTTCAGATATTATTATGAATGTTCAAAATTTGAGTGTTTTTTCAATTCTAAGTACTTATAGGTCACAGTGTATATTTTGTTATTTTTGGCATAAACTTCACTCCGATTTTGATTGAATTAAATCGAAATTACAAAATTCAAAACCAAATTATTAAATGAAACATTTATAAAATTTGTATACTGAATTATTGCGAATTTGCAGTTTTTTGACAATTTTCACGTATAATAGTCGTGTGTTTGGCCAAATATGTTAAAACTTGAGTACAATTTTACAATGCAACTGTAAGTATCTACTATAACGATACAATCGGAAATTTTGTGTGACAGTATTTTGTTTTAACACAAAAAAGTCATGAAAAATAGTCACTTTATCAGAATCTCCTCCCTGGTTGACAATTAAATATGTCTCACTATGAGTCGTCAATTCTGCATCCGGTTGAGCATCCAAAATCCCGAGTAGCTCGATTCGTTATTCTTGAACTGGGATAATATCTCGGTTTAATTGTTCATTATTTTCCACAAAGCCCAATGGTCCCTTCCAACCAATTCCATGATTTTCATCATCCAGTTCCACCTTACTACCGACAGTCATTTCCAACATCTGCTTTCCATTGTTATATGAATGCACAACCTTCTGCTTCGTATTTCTACATGCATCATGCATTGTGATGATTAATTTGTTGTGCCAAATTTGGTCTCAATTCCACCATAATTTGTTGATAATTAGTTCAGTAACTAACGTCTGTTCGTCAAATATTATAGACTTAAATCTTCTGATATTCACAATTCCACCATCGTCACTAATTGCTACGAATTTGCCCTGTCAAATCCAGGTTTGTATCACTGGATTGTGAGTATCGTTATAGAATTTGACAGTTGAAATACTACTTCTCGTAATTCACGCACTTCCGGAATATCCTCGAAAATACCGGAAAAAAATTAAGTGTGCTTTAGACCACACTACTGAAGTAAAACTTCTAATATATATTTAATATTTAAACCAAACACGATCATTTTGTTTATTCACATACTATTGAATGGTGAAAATTTTTTCATCAGAAAAAACAATTTTTGGAATCTCATCACGTTTGGCCAAGGCCTTCAATGCTCGTGTTCTGACAGAATCAAATAATCAGAGCCAAAGGAGGTCATATCGAGCAGTAACATGTTTTTCATAAAATGCAATATGTTTTCAACATATTCCACGAAATTTCAATAAAAAATAATCAAAATTAAAAAAATTACAGCGTTTTCATTTGTAAACACTTGGTCTCAGCCACCCTGTATAATATAGAAAAATTATAATATTGAAAAAAAATTGGTCACCCTGTGCGTTCTCGAGTGTCACCTAGCCGTTTATGTCTGATGCCACAAGAGGTAACCTTGTAGCTTGGTAACTTTTTCAAGGCCAACTAGTCGTAATAGATAATGTTTATGTATGTGTAACAAAATGGATAAAAAAACCATTTTTGAAATCTCTTCGCATAGTAAAAATGGCCTTGAAATATTTTTTATTTCATTTATGTTTGTGTAGTGTGGTTTCATCGGAAATTTGTTTAAGTCGCATTAAAACCTGTAGTGTAGGCAAACGAGGAAAGAAACTAAGAAAGAATCTGTTTCTATGATACCTCGTGTGGAATGGAGCTATAATATAGAAAAAAAATACATATATAAAATATATCACACGGACAATTTTTTTTAGTCACCCTGTGCGTTCTGGAGTGAGTAAGTGAGTGAGTGACATAGATGTTATAATTTAGAAAAAAAAAATTTTTGGTCACCCTATGCGTTCTCGAGTGAGTCAGTCAGTGACATAGAAGTCTATATTATGACTTTCCAATTTTCCAGTTTTTCAATTTTCCAATTTTCTAATTTTCCAATTTACTAACTTTCCAAATTTCCTATTTTCATATTTTTTATTTTCCTATTTTCCAATTTTCCAATTTTTCAATTTTCCAATTTTTCAATTTACCAGTTTTCCATTTACCTATTTTCCAATTTTCTAATTTTCCAATTTTATAATTTTCCAATTTACAAATTTTCGAATTTTCCAATGTTGCAAATTTCGAAATTTTCCAATTTTTCCAATTTTCCATTTACCAATTTTCCTATTTTCTTATTTTCCAATTTTTTTAACCAATTATTAAAATAAAATGGTATCCCTAATGTTCCCCCTAAGGATTTATGAATTGTCATGGCACATCCTGATACTAAGGGTCTATTTTATAATTAAACCCGAGCAAGCAGGCTTGCCCTGGGCATTATACACCGAGCACAGGTTGTGCAGTGCCAAATGAACCAGTGTGCATAGAGTAATAACTTGTTTTTTACTTTGCATGCTCTTCGTACACTGGCATTCTGTTCAGAGTAAAATTTGAAGAACCGAGTATGCCCGGTGTAAGCACAGTTCACAAATAAAAACACAGTGTACAGGGTAAAATTACTCAGGTTGAATAAAAGAACACAGAGTATTTTTTGACAGCGCACTGCTTGCTCGGGTTTAATTAAAAAATAGGCCCTAAAGGAAAATGATTTCGTTTTGCGTTTATTGTTTCGTTCGCCTCGTTCGATTACACTTTTCGTAACGCATTTGCCAGCTTAGTCCCCAAGTCAAGCGTGCCTAAAGAAGTTTTACTTCAATAATAATTTTTGATTAATTACCAAATATTTACTAAATAATTGCGCTACTACTGGAATATTGATACAGTAATTTTCCCATTTTAATTTTACACTAAATCACAACAACAAATATTTTCCATAATTTTTAATTCCCATACTACACCATTTTTAATTACCACACTATTTTCACTTAACCCTGATGAAAAGTAAATATTGTATTCTAAATGTTGGTAACACTGTTTTGTTACATTCATGTTTTTATATTGTTACTATCTTCAGTCTGTTAAATAAAAGAACTCTCTGTCACTTCCGCTTTAGCTACAACAAGAGCAAGTCGTTTTTTATTTCGATACGACAGAAATCTCTGTCCATCAGATTATGGGCCCAGAATTATAGAAATAAAAATAAGTGAATAATTTCAAAATTATCATCCATCATGGCGATGTCATTGATACCAATCATCGAGAAGCTGAATGGCCAAGAAAACTTCAATAATTGAAGTTTTACAATGAAGGCATACCTTCAACATGAAGATTTATGGTCACGTGTGCAAGGAGAAGATGACACAGAAGATGAAATTAAAAAAGCAGCTAGAGACATAAAGGCTAGAACCAAAATAATAATGATGGTCAGTCAACAGCACTATGTTCATATTCGTTCAGCCAGTACCTCAAAAGAAGTTTGGAAGAATTAAAAAATGCATTCACAGATAAAGGATTATCATGAAAGGTTGGTCTAATGCGAAAAATGATCATGACGAAAATGATTGATTGTAAATCGATGGAGGAGTACGTCACTATCATCATGTCAACTGCACAAATTCTAAATGATATTGAGTTTGCAGTAAGTGAAGAATGGATATAGGCACATTTCTTTTAGCTGGATTACCTGATTCATACAAGTCGATCATAATGGCAATCGAGAACTCGGGGGCTATTATAACAGGAGATTTTATAAAAACAAAATTACTTCAAGAAGTGAAAGTGGATAAAAAAGAAAATATCGCATTTTTTTCGAACAAGAAAACACATTACAAGAAGCCTACGCGTTTTTACAATTGTAATGAACCGGGCCATTACGCTAGGAATTGTAGAAAACGAAACAAGAAACAACAATAAATTTAACGAAATAGTGAAAAGTAGATAAATTAAACGATGAGGATGGTACATCGATTGAGGAGCATCGGCACATATGACGCACAATGATCAGATGATGATTAATGTCAATCGTGGTGCATCAGATGCAGATTTACTAACAGTCAATAATCAAAAGATTTATGCGACACGCATCGGTGATTGCAAGTTATCTTTAATTGTTGATGGGAGATGAGTGATGGCTGTATGAAAAAATTACAGGATTATTTAAAAATAAATCTTGTGAACACAAATGACAACGAAAAAACTGTAACGTGTGTCAGGGGTAAGCAAACCCGATTACTTTTCCCAAGAATTCCGGTATAACGCAATCATCGGTAGACACGCATGCATATACTTTTGAACAGTAGCTGAAAAGATCATAATAGTCGCTGTATACGTAGATGATCTCATATTATTTTCCAATGATTCGGATTTAATGGCTGAGCTAAAAAAATTTAGATGAGAAAATTTCAGATAGAGTATATCGGTGAGGCGAAATATGCACTAGGAATGGCAATTGAAAGGAATCGAAAGGAAGGAAAGGTATCGATATGTCAGGAAGGTTATATAAACGATGTTTTGAGAAAGTTTAACATGACAGATTGCAACCCAGTTGCGACTCCCCTAGATGCTAAACAAATCTTGTCTACAGAGATGAGTCCAAAAAACGTTGAAGATAGTGAAAAGATGAAACACATTTCATACCAAGAGGCAATAGGTAGTCTACTTTATGCAGCGCAAGTCACAAGACCAGATATTGGTTATGCCGTCAACAAATTAAGTCAATTTAATCAGAATTCAGGAATTGCCCATTGGAATGCTACAAAACGAGTGTGTGGTATTTGAAGGGTACATCAAGTTTTAAATTGGAATTCAGTAAAAATAGCAATGCAGATATGATTGGATACTGTGATTCAGATTGGGCGGGTTATCCTGAACAATGACGATCAACTACTGGATATGTATTTGCGATACAGGGAGGACCAATATCGTGGAACTTGAAACGACAATGCACAGTGGCTTTGTCAACTATCGAGGCAGAATACATGTCGATGGGTAGCAGCGACACAAGAAGGCTTATGGCTCAACAAATTACAGCGCGATATTTTTCCAGATACATCTAATGTCATCAAGCTTAATTGCGACAGCAAAAATGCAATAAGCTTGAGTGTTACGAATACATATCACCCAAGAACGAAACTGTGTTACTATCTTCAGTCATAAAATAACTTTCTGTCACTTCCGCTTTAGTTTCAACAAGAGGAAGAAACACCACTTATTATTTTCCCACAATTTACTCTCGCTTTTAACCTTTCGAGTGCCGAAAAAATATTTAATATTTTGTTTCAGATCGATTGAAAAATTATGTCAAATTATAATTTGTTTTTACGCCGCAATGATGATTTATTAGAATTTATTTTAATTTTCCCTAGATGACATAATGAATGTGTCCAAGATTATTGGTTGGTTATCATGGACAAGGATATTCTTGTGGCTTTACTGTTTTGTACAACATTAGACCAGTCGAGCAAGTAAGTCATTGAACTTATAGCAGGGTTAGGGCTTTCACCAAAATTTCGCCACAGGTACTTTAAAAAAATACGTGTGCTATGACATATACATAACCTAGAATTAAAAATAAAAAATGTAAAAAAAATCATGAAATATAATTCTAACGTAATATTCTCTAAAGTCAAATAAATTATTTTATATCAAAATAAAACTTACCCATTTCAATCTAAATAATTAAAATTATGTGTTATATGCCGTAATAGTATAGAGAAAATTTTCTATTATATTTTAACGGAAAAACTAATAAATAGTTTGTGTGTGTGTGTATTCATTTCCAACCACATATATAGAATCACATGTGAAAGCTTCTTGTATTTCGTATACTGTAAAAAATATTATAAATTATAAAATTATCTAATTCAATTTTTTATAATTTTTATGTATAGTTGGTTTTGTGTTTAAATCAACAACCAGCAGTTAGTTAATTTTTTATTTAATAATATCACAAAAAATATAATAAAAATGATGTCATCCTAATTAAAATTATTATAATGCTCAATGTAACAGATAGACAACAAAATATTATTGAAATCACCCCTTTCAATTTAAAATGGTTTTTTGTATCGTACTCGGTGACTGGGTGCCAGCGTTCGAGTTATTTTATGATATTTTCATTAACCGTACAATACAAAAATGAAAACTCTTTTTTTTTTAATTTTAACCCTAAATATATTTTTTGTTTTGTTTGTTTAGTGGAAATATGATTTTTCGATTTTATCTAATTGAAATTTTCGGTGTAGACGGAATCTTCATTGCGTTTAATGTGATTAGGTGTAATTGCGTAAAGATTACATTATATACATAAGGGGTTTGAATGTCTTGAGAATTTTTTTTTTTTAAGTTTTGTTTGTTCTTTTAATAGAGACGCTTCTGATATGGGTGCAATATATTACGCCATCATGACAAGTAGTGTGAAATAATATAGTGTCATAAATTCGAATTAAGTTATTTGTGCCCGTTACGCCACTAAGTAACGTGATATAAAAGAAAGTGATCTCTATTTTAAACAGGTTTTAACAGTTTATCATGCACTTCTAACCTATTAAGTATAACTGGTGTCGATGGGGATTGATAATGCCCCCAAAAAAATGGAAGGCTGCTCTATTTTCCCAAGTAGGTAAATTTTTTATTTTCGATAGTGTTGTACGGTATTGTCTTCACCGCGTAGTTAATTAATATTCTACATGTGCAGACAAGGTATTGATTGATTGCAGGATAGGTGGGACAGGCATGTCAAATATGATTGAATTGGCCTGGTTATAGACACCTAAGTATAGTCAATAGTTAGTTGAAAATATAATAAAGGCGCGTACCATAAGACAGCACTTTTTAATTTTTTTTGGATATAAATATTCAGTAATCAGCATTAATTAAATTGGTAATTTTTTTAAAGAAAATATTAATTGTCCAATGGATTTAATGTTATTTTAAGGTCAATTAATACCCCCCCCCCCCCCCCGGGGTATTAATTGACATTCACGCATAATATTCATTCACGCATACACCATCCCAAAACGCCATTATTATGAGTTTAAGATTCGTTATTTAGAACAATGTACGACATAATTAAATTATACTTGAACAACTAAATTAATTTGGCTCTCTTAAAACAAATTAAATCAAAATAAAATAAATCGAATCCAAATAAAATATTGTAGTATCAAAGCAGGAAAGGAACGCACGATCTTTCTATCTTCAAATGATAGAATTTTTGTGAATCTGTTGATTTAATGGAAAATAAAAATATTATAAAATGTAAAAGTCACTTGCCCTTGCCATCTTTAATCTAATACAAATATGTATGTTTATTTGCAAAAATAAAAAATGATCAAACAAAATCTGGTTCCAAAAACGGTTAATCGGGAACGGGAAGGTAATATACCAATAATGAATGTTTGACACAGTTACGATCCCCAATACCTAAACAAATTAAATCAGAATGGGATCGCTGATAACCAAATTACCCAATCGCTTATTCAACGGTTGAATTATAACATAAATGATTCAGAAAATATTAAAATAAGACATTCGAAATTATTCTATGATCGTCAACTATTTTATTAAATAAATTGTGAATCATAAAATGATTCTAAACAAAACCTTTACCAATTTACAATTTACAATCTTCCGAATAATTTAGAAAATAATTTAATTAAAGGAGTGTCATACACCTCGAAAATCATGAAATTTAACAATATTCCGTCTTCCCACCATTTCATAACGAATAACGATGAAATTTGGATAGTATTATCGATCAGAGATTTTAAAGTAAGTTTCTAGACAACCAAATTCTAGGATCTGTTCGTGCTGGACTTACTGGCCATTCCATAACCAGTCCTTATGAAAAATGGCCTCTGAACATTTACACGACATAAATAAATTTTAAACTTGAGGAAACTCCGCTATTTCATAATTAAATTTTGTAACATTTGCATCGCATACAGGGACAATTCGGAAAAATTTATGGATTACAATTTTCACTAAAATTTTTTGATTTTCTGCGGCCATATAAGTTATTAGAATTTTTTGATTTTCTGTGTGAAAATACTACAATAGTTACTAGTGGAAGCTTTTGAGATATTGGACAAAATTGAAAATAACTTATATGGCTTTACCATTTTAGGGAGATACCATTTTTCATAAGGACTGGTTTTGAAATGGCTTGTTTAGTCCAGCACGAACACATCCTAGAATTTTGTCCAAAACTTACTTTAAAATCCCTGATCAATATTTCGTCGTTATTCTTAATAAACACATTTTTATTAATCACTTGTTTTTTGTTCCGCAGAATATTCTGCGGAACAAAAAACAAGTGATTAATAAAAATGTGTTTATTAAGTATAAGTGTGTTTCGCCAAGTGCCTACGGCAAATAGCGTTAAAAGTCGTCGTTATTCGTTAAGAAATGGCGGAAAGACTGAATATTGTAAAATTTCATGATTTCATATACCGAGTTCCTTTACTTACTAGATCAATTAATTTGTCATTTTAAGGATCACTTTTAATATTTTATTCCGCTGAGATGTTTTATTTAGTGAAAAAAGTGATACATAATGAATAAAACATTTCCACTGGTAACTACATAACAAAATAAATTCTCTTTAGTAATAGTGCTGCCACTTGCGGCGAGTAGCGTAAGCTCTTATTTTCCACTGTCAAATTTCCGCTATCTTATACAGCATCTCGGCCCATCAGTCCCACATAGGGGGTCATATTTGTGTTCATTTTCATAACCGATCGTAATCAGATGATGAAATATCCGTTTTGCATTCTGCCCCTAGGGGCAATAGCGATTTGAATAGGGATTCGAACGCAGTAGCACCCGTTCCAGAGCCATCTACGAATTTAAAGAGCCGTAATATTAAAACGAGAGCTCTAAATAGAAGGGAAGCTTTTATTGAGTTACTATAAGAAACCATGGTAAATGGAAAATTTTTGAACATAAAACTATGAATAAAACTTTTAGTAAAATATTCAAAAGTGTAGGATTTAATTATTAAATTTAAACTAATGCGGAGCATAAGTTTATTAATTTTCTATGAGCATTCCGTTTAGTTGGGGGGGTAATACCGCAGATTTCTCTTACATCTAATTTAAAATTTAGTTCTATATAAATTCTGGTCCCATGCACATTAGAATTTTCGAGATGAACGATGGTTTCAATAACAATCTGAACGTTTAATATTTATAACAAAATTAAAGAGAAAACGTGAGCTGGAACGATATTTTCACCATGTATAGAAACCATAATTATTATATAACAAAAAATTTTCATCAAAATTTAGTTACTGGAAATGTATACAAGATCGATGCTACTGAAGTTAGCCGTAAATTTCAGCCGAAAAAAACCTGCTTTATTGCCATATTTTGTATCAGGTGGTAGTAAAAATTTTTGTTGTTATGAGCCGAAAATTACATGTAATTGAAGTTATAGCAGTAAATTTTCGCCGAAAAAAATTTATTTTATTATTTAATAATTCGAATGTTTAAAGGTAATATAAACTGGATGAAGTTAGACTAATTAGTAAATATAGCTGGATCCCATATTTATAATTTGTCGTGTTAGGGGGCTATGAATTTGAGTTGTGGCACTAACAGTGAACACCTGTGCCAAAAGTCAGGCCATATTTTATATAGCATCATAGTGAAATAAATTAAAATCTGAACGCATGTTCAGTGGTAATTTGGACTGGATGAAGTTAGACTAATTCGTAAATAGCTGGATCCCGTATTTTCATAACAAAATTTTTTACTACCACCTGATACAAAATATGTCGATAAAGCAGGGTTTTTTTCGGCTGAAATTTTCGGCTAACTTCAGTAGCATACAAGATCGTTGACATCGTTGATTTTCTTAATTAAATATTATTATAAAAATATAAAAGGAACAAAACGTAGAAAATTTTAATTTTATGCGATTACAAAACAGAGCTTTCTGTAATTTTAAAATCCGTTTACACATGTCCCTATGATAAATTTACTTGAAAATACAGAAAAGAATAAAATAATTGAACGGCAACCCGAAAATTATGATCAACACAATTTAACACAACCACAAAAGTGCGACAAACAATTGTTAGAAATGAATTCAGAGAAGGATAATTGTACTACAAACAATTTTACACGAAAACAATTCTACACTGAACAATTCATCGAAAAAACTCGTAATTAAAAAATTATGATCAATTTTCTCTTAATTGTTCAATTGTGTGGTACGGAAAGCAATGTAGGATATTTCCATTAATGACACTTCATTAATTGTATAAATTTTGGAAAAGCGGGGGTTTGGAGCCCCCATCCTCTAAGGAATACAACGAATTAAAATTATATTAAAAAATAGTTTATATTTACAAAAGTGGATTTTTTAACGTTTGTGGCACTATCAGAAGAAGCGATAAGAGCGATAAAAACTCTTTGATCTGTGTCTGCAAGGTTGACGAAGCAATTATTATTATTAAAAATAAAAAAAAGGTGGCAAAAAATTAGCTGAAAAATGCACAATAATCCGGTGCATTACAGTGAAAAATTTTGTTTCGATGACTTGTTGTTTGCACAATTGTTTTTACGCACACCTGGTTATTGTAAAGTTGTAGTTTTCATATTTGTTTTTCGATGAATTGTTTGTTGCATAATTGTTTATGGCATAATTGTTTGTCGCAGAATTTTCGGGGAACCTAATTAAACTATTATTTAGGAAAATAAACCATTATTAATTTAAGCGCGAAATCTTTAATATAATAATTTAACATAATTAATAAAACCCAAACAATTATAATTTTTATTTATAATACGATTGGCGTAAATAAAACCACAGACAATCAAAGGAGATTTTTCATTTGAATTAAAAAATTAAAACAATTTTTTTTTCTGATAATTCCAAAGTCATTGCTGAATCGTATACGTACGTTTATGCTAAAAGCAAAATATCTTTGATTGTATGCGGCTATTCACAGAAAATGAACACGCAGTTTAAATTTTTACGTTTACACAGGATGAAATATCTCTTTTACGTATCTCTGATATCCCTTTTGTGATTTACTAACACAATTGTGCGAGTACGGCAAAAGTACCATGTCAAAAATTTTTTTTGTATGTGTTTTGAACCAATTTACACATTCGCGCATTCCTTTCAAACTATTTTCGTTAAAACACTAAACTATACATACAATTGTGTTGGTTGTATTTCAAATCAAGCGTAATTTTTTATCAAAAACGCCATTACATACTATGATTTTTTACTCACACATTTGTGTGGTTTGGACTTTATTTATGCAATTTTTTTATTTTTTTTGGTTGAAAAAGGAATATAACGTTTCATCGTAAAATATTCACCATCATATAGTTGCTGCGCGCTGTTAAACAATAATAGGAAAATGTTACAACTTATCCAAATTTTTGTATTTTTTTATTTCGATCCAATTCGCTCATGTTGCGTTATTCTTAGTTCCAGGGGCGGTATGTTGTACCATCACTTCGAATCGAAATTCGAAAAAAGTCGAAAGGCGGTATGTTGTATTATTTTCGAAAAGCAAAAATGATGCAACTTTCACTTTTTCTATTCGACTTTTTTTCGATTTCGATTCGAAGTGATGGTACAACATACCGCCCCAGGGCGCGTATTCTTGAAATCGGTGGATACCCAAGTATTTTTACTTTCAATTTTTCTGGCGATATTCGTACTTAAGTACTAAACTTAGTCTAGTATTTTTCTAAGTTTGAGTTGCAATTTATTAAAATAAAACGTATGAAGCGTGTCGTGAAAATTCGAAACTGGACGAAACTCATTATAAACATTTTATTGCATGTGTATGCGTATTGAGTAATATTTGGCGGGAACAATTGTGCTTGTGTTTGTTAAAACGGCAATTTCAAATTTTGGTTGTAAAATTAAATGTTTTTAAAGAAATATTTTTGTTTTTGTAATATAAAATGATTTATTAAATTCATTATTTTAATTCATTATTTGGACATACATATACCGTACTATTCCGAATAATGTACCCGTCATAATAGTATACCAGTGGGACACTATTTGGATTTACTATTATGAAAACATCGTCCATTATTTTAATTTTATGTTCGCATTAAATATTGAATTTTTCTATTAGTTCGTAATTTTTTACCTATTAATAAAAATTAATAAATTGAATAAATGTTTACCTTATGACGGGTACATTATTCGGAATAGTACTATATACATTTCGATTAAATTATTCAGGTTTTTAATTTCTAATATTTACACTAGATTTTTTTTTAAATAATTTTCCTTGTTTGTCTTTTATATAATAAAAGTAATTTGTGGATTAAATCGGTTTCGATAGAGTTCGTAAATTTTTCCATAGTACAGTCTATAATGTTGAAAATAATATTATAATTATTAAATTTAACACGGAGTAACGTAAACCTTACCTCACATTATCTTTATTGACCGTTAAACGTAAACTTGCAGCTAAGCTCTTCGGTAAACAGCTCTATAAAGTTTGCCCTAATGCACTTTTTTAGTTCGTGGCCATCTTGCTTCATAAATAATGATTTCTAAATATAAAATAGGAAAACAAAATATAATACAATAGATTGTACCAAATTATCTCGAATAAATCTTTACATTACCAATTGTTTTACAGCCTCCCTATCTTCAATTAAATTAATATCAAAGTTGACAAATGTATCCGCATCGGTAAAAGTTACTATAAACTTAGCGCTCTCACAATAAACTAAATAACGCCATTTGTATACGCATATGTATATAATACGTATACGCTACAAACACTATCATTATAATGTGAAGTTTAACTTTCGTTAATTTTGGATGAAAACGAAGGAAAATACTGTGCTCAATTTTTACTTTCGTTTTGTTATACTTGGGTATTTCCGTCTGCGGATTATAATTTGCATTAAAATTCTTTATATTATTCGGATTTTTCGCCGGCTACTTTAATCGTTTTTCCAAATTTGCTTGCAAGTTTTCTATTATTTGGGTGAATAAATCCGCATTGATTTACCCAGTCGGAAATTTCCATCGATTTTTGTTTAGCAGGGAAATAAATAATAGAAGACTTTTAAGTAACCACCGATTTCAAGAATACGCGCCCAGGGGAACTCCATAATCTATAATTGAACCATAGGCAGTATACATAATAAATTGTTAAATTTTCTAAACAAACTTTGGGAATATTCAATTTTTCTAAATTCATACTTAGCGACATCTTTTAATTGGTTTAGTAATTGCGAAAAGCTTTGTAAAATAATGTTTTTATTTTATGAAGCTCTGTTTTGTTTATACTACCGGATGAAACAATATAGCCTGCGAATTTATTGCGATGAAAAATCAAATTTTTTACAAGTGACGTTTTCGAAGTTTGTTCATCAACAATGTTGAAATAGAAATTAAACACAATAACCCCCAAAGTACATTGTACACCAAAAGCTTTTTTTAACGAACGTTTGTTTTGGAAAAATAATGCAGACATTTTCGATGGAACACTAAATGAAATACACGGGCTTTCCCAAAAAATAAAAATTAAATGACTTCGAATTTTTCCTGTTTGAGTAATTAATATATTTATTTATTACAAGAACAAACTCTGAGATTTTTGTTATAACTAAATACTAAAACTTATCAAACAAGTAAAATTCGCAGTTTATTCAAATAATTGGAGAAAATCCTCTGCCCTCTATTTAGAAAAGGCATATAGCCCATTTGATTAGACAAACATATGCCACTTTTTTCATAGAGAGGCATTTTAGAGCAAACTGTGAGATTTATGTTAAAAAAATTATAGGAATTCCTCGGCCTCTGTTTAAAAGTTGAACTCCTATAATACCAAAAATTTACGCTGTTAAATTTAAAAATATTCCCATTGGATTTGTGTTGTAGAGTCCCTGAGTACCTAATGTGCCGTTGTAACGATCAAATAATTTTCTAACAATTTGAGATAAATACGAGAAAATTGTAATACAATTTTCTAAAGGTTTTTTGTTTCTATGTAAAGAAGACTATTTTAGACGGTTTTCCTACTTTTACATACACAATCCTAGAGATGTTCACAAGATCTCACCTATATGAGCGAATAGCTAAATCAAAACCACGCGTGCAACTTGACCAGCGTATTTTAAATAATTGCGGTTTTTGATTCCAATTTATTTTCCAATTTTTCTGTTGTCACTACTAGAAATGTTTGTAGATTTTTAAATGTATTGTAGGTAGCGTTTTAACATTGAAATGCAAATGATTTTGTTATGATAATATTACTGCACCATATACATGCTACTTAAGCTCCATGAATTTGAATAAATTTTCAAATTGTATTTCACCGATCCTAGAGATATTCATGGGATATCTCTAATTCATGGGATATCACTTACATGGTCAAAACCCTATGAGTATGGTGAGTAATCCAGAAATTTCACGGAATCTCTTTCATATATTCGAAAAGATGAGAAAATTTCCTATCAATATTGTGAAAACGGAAAGGATGATTTTCACTTGTTTTCAAAAAATTAAAACTTTTTCATTTTCAATTTTATTCTTACGTGGAAATTTTAGGAACCCGATTTATTGTAAAAACGGTTCACGGTATGTATTTCGCAATCATAGATTTTGGTGCATGTTCCAATCAAATTTCCAAACAATAATATACGTATCCTGAGATAACAAATCCAAGTAAATCTTCTTGAAAATTGGTATAAATATTTTTAAACATGTTAAAATGCAAACCCTTAAATATGTCTATAGAAAACCCTTAAATATGTCGACAGTTAAAATATACGTCTCATATATCGTTTTTGGTTTGCTGGTAAAACTATCAATTAATGCATTATGATGTGTAACACTTTCAGGGGATTGTATCAAATTTCTCAAGTATGCGAATCTACCCCAAAAACCAAGAAAAAAAATTCATCAGTCAACACTAATCAACAAAAAACCCTATTTGCTCTTGTGTGAAGTTAGTCCAGCACAGAATTTGTTTAAATTGATTCAAAATAAACAGTACATGTAATTTGTGAAGTTCAGCCCGGAATTTATATTGAAAATTACGTTAAATGCAAAAAATTTCGTTTTAAATTTTGCAATTTTTACCCATGCAGCCGTTAAATCGTTATACTATTGAAGAACATGTATTTGAACGGCCAGTCGGCCAGATATAACTATATAACTCGTATTTGAACTAAAATTACATTTAAATTCGGCACGTTAGTTAGAAGTGTAAATTTTTCGGATTACTGCTTTGTGGTTTTGAGATCTCACTCATGCCTTACTTTTAGAATTTTTTTTTTAATTTCACTAAAAAGGCATGCGTGAGACGATTTCAAAACCACAGTCTAAATCTGACAAATTTATAATGAGTGCGCCATCTTTTATAACGGTATAACATCGAATAACTGCGACATTTGCTAACCGATTGACTTGATTAGACGTGTCCGTCACGCCAGCCGGAACCATATCAGCCGGAACCAAACAACAATGGAATAAGTAGCACGATGCATTGTGCATCATTGTGCACTAATTGGTTTTTCAGCCAGAACCTTATAATTCCAGCCGGAACCTGATAAAGCCATCCAGAACTCTACAACAGCAAAACTAACTATGGCACTAGTAGCACGATGCATTGTGCATCATTGTGCATCATTGTGCACTATATAATTTTTCAGCCGGAACCTTACAAATCCAGAAATATACGATTTTTCGGAAAAGAACCTTACAAATTCAGCCGGAACCATACCCTCTACAGCCAAACTAAGTATGGCAAAAGTAGCACGATGTTTTGTGCATCATTGTGCAATTTTCAGCCGGAACCTTATAAATGAAGCAATATATGATTGTTCAGTGGAACCTTATAATTCCAGACGGAAACGATGGTATGGTAATATACAATCAAATTAACTACATCACTAGTAGCACAATGGATTGTGTATCATTGTGCACTAAATGCTTTTTCAGCCGGAACCTTATAATTCCAGCTGGAACTTGATAAAGCCAGTCAGAACCATACAACAGCCAAACCAACTATGGCACAAGTAGCACGATACATTGTGCATCATTGTACACTATATAATTTTTCAGCCGGAACCATACAAATCCAGAAATATAGGATTTTTTACAGCCAAACTAACTATAGCACTAGTAGCACGATGCATTGTGCATCATTGTGCACTAAATGCTTTTTCAGCCGGAACCTTATAATTCCGATTAGAACCTGATAAAGCCATTCAGAACCCTACAACAGCCAACCAACTATGGCACTGGTAGCACGATGCATTGAGCATCATTGGGCACTATATAATTTTTCAGCCGGAACCTTACAAATCCAAAAATATAGGATTTTTGAGGAAAAAACCTTACAATTTCAGCCGGAACCATACCCTCTACAGCCAAACCAGCTTAGCACTAGTAGCACGATGCATTGTGCATCATTGTGCAATAAATGCTTTTTCAGCCGGAACCTTATAATTCCAGCCGGAACCAGATAAAGCGAGCCAGAACCATACAACAGCCAAACCAACTATGGCACAAGTAGCACGATGCATTGTGCATCATTGTGCACTATTTTATTTTTCAGCCGGAACCTCATAAATCCAGAAATATACGATTTTTCGGAAAAAACCTTACAAATTTAGCCGGAACCATACCCTATACAGCCAAACTAATTATGGCACAAGTAGCACGATGTATTGTGCATCATTGTGCACTATATAATTGTTCAGCCGGAACCTTATAGTTCCTCCCAGAACCTGTTAAAGCCATCCAAAACAATATTCTCGCCAAACCAACTATAGCATAAGAAGCACGATGTATTGTACATCATTGATCACTAGTTGTTTTCTCAGCCGGAGCCTTAGAAATCCATCCGGAATCTAATAAAGCCAGCCGGAACCGTATCCTCTTCAGCCAAACTAACTATGGCACGAGTAGGACAATGGGTTGTATGCTATATGTTTTTGCAGCCAAACTTTAATGCCATCCAGAAACATAAAAATCCAGTCGAAACAAAATGTTTACATAAATAGTGCAACAAATGATTTTTCCGGAATGATCAAAACGTTATGCACTATAATGCCAACCCAACCAGAACCAGCAACACCAGCCGCAACCGTATGAAGTCGGTGTGAACCATTCGGAGCAATAAAGAGTAAGCATGGTTGACAGTCATTGTGAACTAGCCGGAACCTTGTAATTTCAAATGGAATTATTTGGATACATTATAATTCCCGATTCGCTAAAAGTGTTTATTAAATAAAAAGTTTAAATAACATTTAAAAAAGGCCGGAAATAACAGTTTATTTTTTAATAATTTATTAATAATATTTTATAACATATTTCATCATTTAGAGAAGAACTTTGTTTGATTTGGGTTCTTGTACATAGAACAACATTTAGGCAAGCATTTTTCGTGAAGTGTTGGTGCTGGTCTCGGCCTTTTGCAAATCGTCGTATGTTTTCCATATGCCACCGTTTCTAAGTGCATGTGCAGTGAAATGCTCATTTACACTGTCATACTCAATGACACCGCGCAAATTGAACAAATTACCTCCTAAATTCAGCGATTTGGTGATGTGGCTTATAGCCACCTTTTGCTATTTTTCTAGTGGTTCTAAAGGCTCGACCTCCAACGTTACTACGTTATTATATACTTTATTTAGATTATGTGAGTTTCCACAGCTACAGTACGATTCCCGAATATTTATATTTATTGAGTTGCTCACATTTCTCAAATCCAGTTTATTAATGTCTATTGAAAGCAATGGCGACTTTCTTTCTATTTAGTTTAGTTCCACATTTATCACAAATTCTTTCAATATTTACACTGAAAGTAATATCATCGTTGAAAATGCATAGGTCTGCAAAAAATCCTCCAATTAATGATTTGCAATCAATGAAAGTGATCCGTTCGTTTGAGCTATAGTTGCCCGATTTTATAAAACGTTCTCGACAAAAAATTTCATTCAGCAATTTATTACGTTCGTTATAAATCTCCGCAGATAATTTACCAATGTTTGTCGAGGAATTGTAAACATTTCCTAAAAATCCGGCAAATTTGCTAGTCATAGTTTGACCGAACATTTCATCTCGAAGTTGCCTGTCATCGAAACATAATGCGGCAAAGATAGCAAAAATGCTATCAAACGGACACGTATTGATAGTGGTTATGCCACTTTTGTCACTACTTGTATGTCCATTTTTTAAAATTGGTATTTTTACCCTGTAGCTTCTGTCTTGCGGTTGAAATATGGAAGTTTTGCTTCTACCTTTTTTCATTTCCAACACGAGGGTATGGTTCCGGCTGAAATTGGAAGGTTTTCTCCTCAAAAATCGTATATTTCTGGATTTGTAAGGTTCCGGCTGAAAAATTATATAGTGTACAATGATGCACAATGCATCGTGCTACTAGTGCCATAGTTAGTTTTGCTGTTGTAGGGTTCTGGATGGCTTTATCAGGTTCCGGCTGGAATTATAAGGTTCCGGCTAAAAAACCAATTAGTGCACAATGATGCATAATGCATCGTGCTACTTATTCCATTGTTGTTTGGTTCAGGCTGATATGGTTCCGGCTGGCGTGACGGACACGATTAGACGTCAATTCATAGTAAAATTTTGTACCTTGAATCGCTGCACACCAAAACAATGCGCTGTAATAGTGACTATACGGCCAAACAGTCACTCGAATGGTTCAACACTGAACCTGATTTTTGGAAGCAAATTTAACTAAACCATCAAAATACTGCCCGCCGATTACTTTCCAAGGACAATCGTATACCAACATTGTTAAATTTTTCAAGGACGCTAACTTGCAAAATCATAAAATAACATTAACCTGCAATGGACACAGAATCCAACGCCTGTCCACTAAGATGCATTTTTCGTTGCTTTGAAGTATTAAAACTAACGGAGTCGAATTTTACACTTATTAACTGAAGGACGATAAACAACTGAGATTTGTTCTCATGGGATTACCAAAAATGGATACAACCGAAATTAAATACGGATTAGTTAAAGAGGGTCTTACGAGTATAACAGATGTGACATTAGCTCAACATAAAAACAGGCGTATGACATTCCGAATGTTTATCTCGAAATATTAAACCAGTATTTCAAATAATATAGTATCTTGGAATCATTATCATCCCAAATATGGGGGACCACAGTGTGTTCACGATACCAAAACTATGGGCATGCTGGTGCAAACTGTTTTCTAAAACCCCATTGTTCTCTCTGCGGTGACCAACACAAAATACTAGTATGCGACATGATTAGCCCGAAGCCGGCCACCGGATCTGAGATTAATCCTTATTCAGACAACGTATCTGAGATCAAAGAGACAACAAATTTTGGAACATTAAAGAACCCAAAAGAGAAAATTTACTCAACCAACAACAAATCATGAATATTTGGTTACTAATTATGAGCAAAGTTTCCCAACGTATTCCAGAAACACTAACAACAATAAATCCCCATCTGCTATCAAAGATGACAACATCCCTCTATTTCAAGCATGCAGAAATAATAAACAACAAAATAGACCAAGGTATAGTGAGTGGTACATTTGTCTGACTCATTTTATCCATATAGCAATGATGAATGAAACCTGGTTTGATTATGGTGATAAAATCAGAAGCAAATGCAAATTCTGGATTAGTAGGCTAGATAGATCTTATACCATCCAAAGCAAGGAGGTGTTGCTGTAATAGTGACAAAAAGTCTGAAGCATGTTATACTCCCTCATTTATCGCGCTTAACAGTTATTGAAGCAATTTGTGTTTCTATTCCAACTTCCTCCGGCCCGTTAAACCATTATTCAATTTACTTACACTAAAAAAATTCGACATTAGAAAAAAAAATTCGTCTAATAACTGATAACCTTCTTATTGAAACTTAGTAATTATAAAAAAAGAATTCTTTAAAATAATAATAATAAACTAGAGTTCTATTAACAACGGATTCTTTATAATTTGTAAAATGCACCCAAAATATTAAAATAAACGGTAATTAATTATATAATTATTTAACGTCATTTTTAATAATTTCTTAGCTGGGCTAACTTCACACAAGGGCAAATGGCTTTTTTTATTTTGTTATAGTGTTGATGAATTTTTCTTATTTTCTAGTACCGAATCGTGGGATAACTTCACATACGTATATTTCTGTGAAAGTATGTCCTTACCCGTCAGACTAAAATTGTTTTAATGCTTAGAGCAGCTGCCTTCGACTACATTCCGCGAACCTGATTATCATCTCTCAGATTGATTGAACCATGCTTCCTATACCTGCCGTCTAATCATTTGTTTGGAATTCGGGATACTCGCATCAGAGATCACATGATTCCTTTTTAAGAATCTTATATGGGAAATATTGATATATTTGAACTATCTAAAGAAAAATAGAAACTGTTTAAAATAAGGGCAGCAATAAGAGAAACGAATCAGCAGGGAGTTAGCTTGTTATGAATAAGAATTATGCGAAACTGTATGTAGATTGACTTACGTTATGACCAAAGTACATATATAATAACGACAATTTTGCCACAGATCCTGAGAGCACGAAGCTATTTATCTATTATTTGAATTCTACTTAATATCGTGTTCCGCGTTAAAATATTCTTTAAACACCACTACCCGTTTTCTGTGCACATTCACATATCGAATGAAAAATAGATCACGAAATCGCGTTTTACAATTTTCAATAAAAAAATAAAAAATTTCGTGTTCCCAACTATTGAAAACCGTTTATAAAGAATCGTTTCGAATTCACAAAAGATTATGAGAATAACAGAAAAAAATTAACAATTCATGCATGCCATTAATATCAGCGGAATATTGTCATCCATAAATCATCGTGTTTGAAGTCATAGTGGATGATAAGGTGGTAAAAATGTACGAGAAAAACAATATGTCAATATCGTTTAAGAATCATTTCGTATATGTACCTCCCACTCCCGCGCTGTCCCACGCTGCATTTTTCGTTCAAACAGCTTATTTGGAATACGAAACCTGGAAAAATCCTATATTTCCTTTTCGCAGTTTTTGTTCGATCCGCTTATGATGATGAATTCCTTTTTATCTCTTTGATATTGGTTGTTCGACAACACAATACACACACATACACAAAACAATATTGCTTTTGATTTATCCCATATTCAAATCACGTATAAAAATTTTTCATGTTTTTCCATAACAAATTTAGAAAAATGAAAAATATTTATTACCAACTTCTAACAGTTAAGTTGACATTTCGACTTGTATTTGTATATTTAGAAATTGAGTAGTTTTGAAAAATACGAATTCGTCGTGTACATTATGATGGATATCTGGAATCATACGTCAGGGGTGCGAAAAACACACAGATATACACTCATATATAATTGTCATTATTCAAAATAAACCATTTATCACTTTTAAATGTTCATTTATTGTTTAATTTAATGGATTTGGTATTATATCCTTCATTTATATTTATACGTAATATACTCGTATACATAAAATAAAAACTGGACAACTGGAAAAATGATTTACATCTCAAACATGAAAACCATGAAAATTCGTACATATTATTATTGTTATATAATATTTAATTTATATTAAAAGCCCAAAGTAACGCAATTTTAAACATTTTTATTTAATTAAAATAAAAAAAAAACAACAACAAAATTTCTATTTCATTAATTTAATTACCTCTCGCCAAAAAAATTTCATTTGTGAGTGTAAATGTGGGGTATATGTTCACACTGCACACATATTTCCGAAATAGTCATGATTCAACGCCAAAAATTATATGTTTTGTACATTTTAATACAAAAAGCACAGAAACCCAAAAATGAAAAACCAAAACAAAAAAAAAAAAAATTTTTTTTTTGGCTGTGAGAAAAACACATTTTGGAAAAATATGGAAATTTTCGCGTTGTGCGAGTCTCAACGGGATAATTTACAGGCGTGAAAATTTATAAAAGATATTTCGTTTAGCACAAATACTAACACGTTATATTGTGAAATGAGAGCGTGCACGCGATAAATAAACAACCCGAAATCATTAAGTTAATTGTGATTATATCCGATTATATGCCATGCATGCGGAATTGGTCCACAACTTTTCGGTAGCCATGATAAGAATATTTATTTGTGTATCATGATTCATTCCCACTGAGTAATATTTCATTTTCGCGTTTTCATTTTAAATTGGTACCTTATGTGTAATTAAAAGGTGTGCGTGTGTTCTATATAAATATATATTTATATAGGATTTAATAATTAATTATTATGTAAAAAACGGAAGCGGCTAAGAGAGCTATTGTACGAATTGTACTCACTAACTAAAAATGCCCTAAATAAACCCGCTATACAGTATCAAAAATAACATTACTAAACCCAATACCAGTCTGAGCTATCGCTTGAATAAAATAAACGTTCGCTTTTGACGTCCTTACCCAGTATCTAATTCAATCAAATCAAACGCCTAAATGTTCTCTTTTTACATATACATCCATAAAATTTGTTGTTTTTGTAATTTTTGGATAAATTTAGTATAAACTTCATATCGGTAAATATAAGTACAAATTATCATCCACATTTAATAGTCAAGCAAACAAAACCGTGTGCTGGAATATCAATGCACTTAAAAATGAAGACACTGAGTATCTAAACCAACACAATGGCTCGTAACACTCGGAACACAGAGTATCCAAGCGCCAAGGAAGATACGACGTCCTAGATACGACTTTTACTTATAACGTGGTACTCATAACGTACGTCACGGTACAGGAAGTAGATGCCGGTATTAGTAGATTAAAAATGGAAGGCATCCCATCTTGTAGGATTCCTAGAAGTTTCTCCTAATCTATTCGAACTTATCGTTGTCTCCCGGTACCAGGTGGATCCACCCGCTGCATAAGAAAGGCGATCATCTGAAATGTGAAACTTACCGTTGCATAGCTCTGTTAAACACCGCCAACAAAGTGTTTGCTAAGTTTTATATTTGTCTGAATCCCCTTGCCGAAAATATCATCGGCGATCACCTACTGAAAAATATTTCACTTTGAGGGTGATCCTGGAAAAATGTTGGGAATACAACATAAAGACTTTCAAAAGGCATATATGACAGCATAAAACCGCGAGATGCATGTTTCTATTTGTAAGCTAACATCATCTGGCAATTCTACATAAATCGTAGTGGAAGGGACTGTGTCTGATTCGTTCGAGATAACATCAGGTGTGCGACAGGGAGATGCGATTTCGCCTTTGCTTTTTAATGTGGCGCCTGATTTCGTGAGGATAAAGCTGTATTGAATCTTCCCGCTACATATTCAATAATTCAGGCCAATTTCCTGTATATGCAGATCATATCGTGTTTATTCACCGGAGACCTAATGATATATCATTCTTAGTGGGAGTCACGTCAGAAATCCCATTTTGGAAATCCCACTGCTTTCTTAATTTGTCGAGTATTATTTGATTGAGCAATTTTGTGCATGTAACGGTAAAATTTGTGCATAATGTATTTTGGGAGATAATGTGGGATTTCTGACGTGATTATCACACAAGAAATCCCATAAAAACAAATTATGCCAATCTGTGCATGCCAGAAACAATTTAGTTCTCCTCAAAAATTGGTCGGGATTTTTCGTAGAACAGCTATATCTGCCTATTTACAGGCGATATGTACAACATCTATTGAAGTAGATCAACTATGTAAGAAAATGTAGTTTTCTAGTCACAATGTTTAGACTAGACGTCTATAACCTGAAAAGACAAGAATTCACTGGTGGCCAGAATTGGGAATATAAAACCCTTATACTGAACCCTATACGAGTATTTACAAGATAAATTTTTGAAATTCTTCATATGGATGACCTAAAGATTACCTGATAACAACGTAGTTATCAGGTAATCTTTAAGTCATCCATATCTGCTCCTTTTAAATCTACTTCCGGGGTACCGCAAGGCAGTCATCTTGGGCCTATTTTTTCATCTTATCCATCAACGATGTCGATTTCATTATCAAAAACTCGTCAATTTCTTTTTATGCAGACGATATGAAAATTTACAGACAAATTTCAAGTTACATCGATGTTAACCTACTGCAGAATGACCTCAATAACTTCATAACTTGGTGTTCTAAAAATAATCTTGATCTGAATGTGAGCAAATCCCAATGCATAAGATACTCAAGAAAACGCACAAGCTCCATTAGTCGAGAGTATACCATCAACAGCGCTGTTGTTGTAAAAGTTTTAACCATACGGGACTTAGGGGTAATTTGTGACCGCGAGCAAACTCTTCGCTTGGATTTGTGAAACGCTGGTCTAAGGAATTTTTGAACCCTTATGTTACGAGAGCTCCCTATATGACATTTGTTCGGCCCCTGATCGGGTATGCTAGTCAGGTTTGGGCCCCATACCATGAAGTACACATACAAAGAATTGAAGCGGTACAACGTAGATTTTTGCGCTTTGCTCTGCGTGGATTACCTTGGGCGAACGTTTATAATTTGCCTCCTTATCCCGACCGCTTGGAGCTTATTAACTTAAAGCCACTAAGTAAGCGACGATCTGTTTCCGACATCGTTTTCATTCATCTTCTTTTATCTGCCGGTGTAGATTCTTCGGCTCTACTCGAAAAAGGTAAATCTTAATGTAAATGGACGCGCTTTGAGAACGACACCAGCTTTTAGAATTGCTCCTTATAGAACGACCGACGGCCAGAACGAGCCTATTACAAGAATGCTGCGTGAGACTAATAAATATTTCGAACGTTTTGAGTACCACATTAGCAAAGTTGCTATTAAGAAATTATTATTTGCTACCAATCGATAAATTAATTTTTGTTTTATTTTTAGATTAATTTTTTTCTTTTTATCTATTTGACCTAAATACTCTATCGAGTATTTATAATTTTTAACATTTTTTTTCTTTTTGCTCTCTTCATTGCGTTTATTTTAATTTTATTTTTGTTTAACTTTGTCTTTTTTATTTCTCTTTTTTTCTCGTTATTTTCCTCTTTTTTCCCGTTTTAAATTTGCTTGTTCTAAGCAAACCAGCGGTCGGTCTCTCCTTTTTTACGGCGGGGTATCATTCTCCTAAATTTAGTATATATAGATTCAGCCTTTTCATTTTCCTACAGGGCGCGTATTCTTGAAATCGGTTGAAATTTCCACATGTGGAATATAATTTAAAACAAATTCTTTATATTATTCGAATTTTTCACCGGCTACTTTAATCGTTTTTTCAAATTTGTTTGCAAGTTTTCTATTATTTATTTCCCTACTAAGGAAAAAATTCCGACTGGGTAAATCGATGCGGAATTATTCCCTTAGTAGGGAAATAAACAACAGAAAACTTGCATATAAATTTGAAAAAATAATTAAAGTAGTCGGCGAAAAATTATAATAATATAAAGAATTTGCTTTCCACATGTGGAAATTTCAACCGATTTCAAGAATACGCGCCCTAGGTAAATCGATGCGGAATTTTTCCCTTAGTAGGGAAATAAATAATAGAAAACTTGCAAACAAATTTGAAAAAACGATTAAAGTAGCCGGTGAAAAATTCGAATAATATAAAGAATTTGCTTTAAATTATATTCCACATTTGGAAATTTCAACCGATTTCAAGAATACGCGCCAAGTTCTTTAAATACATTTTTTATTTCGATTAATTGGTAATAATTTATTTTTGCTGTTTTCTTTCTTTTTTTTAATTTTTAATTTAGTAGAATGATATCCTTGTTTATAATTTCCACGGAATTATATTCAAAAAATAATAATAATGTTGATGGTGACTCCCCGCGTGCGGACAGGGAGGGGTGATTGGTCGTTATTATTATTATTATAATTATTATTATTAACACTTTGCCACTTTGGAGTGGAGTAATGGTGGCCATTTTTCAATCACCTTATGTGTGTGTTACCTCTTCTGATGTGGAAAGCGGATTTAATATTTTGAAAAACATAGTAATGGAGAATACTAAAAAGCCGATGAGGGTTGACAATTTTATGAATTTTCACTTCAACCAAACTAAGGCTTGTTTTTTAGAATCAGATTCACAAAAAATGCAAGCATCTTTTAGCTCAGTTAATACGGAAAGTTGAGAAGTACGAAGAAAATTGGCATAACAAAAATCCAAAATTTTCGAAATTAGCGTTGAAAGGAGGGTCCTTCCTATATGTGCGATTCTGGCTGATATGGGGAGTAGACGTAATCATGAAACTTATTCAGTATGTTCAGTACAGGCAGTTTAAGTGATTTCCATAATAAAAAGTGGGATTTCCAAAAGTCATTTATAAATGTATTTCATAAATTTTTAAATTAGGCAAACATAATTTATTGCAAATTGGAGTCTTTTTTTGCTAAAATTACAAAACTTTTGAAAGCAATTGGCTTATTGTTTCTTTTTAAATACATGTATGATGTAATTTTTTGAAAAAAAAAATGTACCTGCAATTTAGGGGCAAAACCCCCAAAAATGCCAAAATATACAAAATACGTTGATTAGAATTAAAGTAATGGAATAAATTAAACACCTATTTTTTAATATTTTTTTTTGTTTTTATTGATTTGTAGAAGTTCTGTCGTAATATTTTGTTGTACCGCCTTTTGTTTTTATTACAATGGTACAACCCCGCAACTGAGGTATTATGTAAAATTGGTCAAGCAATTATTTTATTTATTAGGGTGCAGATGTTTTATTGCCTGTAATTTTTTTTCGAGTATAAATAGTACATATTTTGTAAGATTAGGTTATTCTGTAAGTGATCCTAGTCAAATAAAGAATAAAGTGCAATTTTAGTTAAAAAAAATGAGAAAAGTTAGTGAGCAGTATAAAAGCAATATTTTGATTTTGGCGGAGAAAATTTAACTACGCGTGAAATAGCAGAAAGATTAAAAATTAATAAAAGTACAGTCGCAGGGAATATTAAAAAAATTCGACAGATGGGCAGTACACAAAGAAAGAAAGGTTCTGGAAGGCCCAGAAAGATAACGCCAGTGGAAGATCGTTTCATAATATTACAATGTCGTTGGAACCGTTTTAAAACTTTATCGGACATAAGTCGGGATGTTGAGCGAGCAACGAGAAAAAAAATTTTAGCCTGCTTAGTGAAAAATACTTGTTAAAGCTGAGTTGAGAGTACTTAAACCAGTCCAGAAGCCTGAGTTCACATTATACTAGTGAAAAAAAGGTTGCTATGGGCATAGGAACATATTTCTTGGACTCCAGAGATGTGGAATTATGTGATTTTCTCCGATGAATCAAAATTCAAAGTGCATGTTTGAGATGTAAGAATTCTCGTAAGAAGAAAACCGGGCGAGAGACTTAGCAATGAATTTCTTTTAAGATTTCCACCGAAAAAAGAAGGAGTTATGGTCTGGGGATGCTTTTCTGGAAATGGAACCAATCGATTGTGCTTCCTTAGTTTCAGCATTACAGCAGCTGTTTATTTGCAGGTCCTACACAACGAATTTGAGCCTTCTATGTTAAACTTTTTTGGCGAGACTTGCAAATTTATTTTTCAACAGGACAACGCTACGTGCCATACCGCCAAAGTTGTGAGTTATTAATTTTGAATTGTAGATAGGAAAATTGGCTTTCAGATAAACATAAATAATTTGTTAAAAACTTGTTTTTTCCTTATCTCTTCATTTAAAAGTAAAAAAGTACTTTGAAGAAACAAGTATCGATGTGTTGAGCTGGCCTCCGTATAGTCCAGACTTAAATCCTATTGAAAATATTTGGTCTATAATGAAGCTAGAAGTAGCAAGAAAGCGCCCAGAATCGATTCAAGCTTTTAAAAGTTTGTTGATGACGATTTGGGAATCCATACCTCCTACGACTTTGAAAACTTATCAAATTCAATGAATCGATGGTGTATCGCTGTAATAAAAGCAAATGGCGGTCCAACAAAATATTAATATTAAAGATAGAACTTAGAATTAAAAAATAAGCGTTTAACTTATTCCATTACTTTAACTCAAATCAACGTATTTTGGCTTTTTTGGCATTTTTCGGGGTTTTGCCCCTAAATTACAGATATTTTTTTTTCAAAAAATTACGTCATACATGTATTTAAAATGACACAATAAGTTCAAAAGTTTTGTAATTTTAGGAAAAAAAGACTCCAATTTACAATAAAATATGTTTACCCAATTTCTTTTCCCCAGCACTGTAAGTGTTTTATATTCCCAAATTCTGGCTGATATGGACTATGCCACCAGTCAATTCTTGTCTTTTCAGGTTATAGACGTCTAGTCAAAACATTGTGCTAGGAAACTAAGATATTTTCTTACATAGTTGATCTACTTCAACAGATGTTGTATACATATCGCATGTAAATAGGCAGATACAGTCATTCTACGAAAAATTCTGACCAATTCTGGAGGAATACTAAATTGTTTTTGGCATGCACAGTTTGGCACAATTAAACTAAAGCAAAACATTAGGGCATATGATTAAACGGATCTATGGGATTTCTGGTGTGATAATCACGTCAGAAATGCCACATTATCTCCCAAAATACATTATGCACAAATTTTACTGTTAGAAACACAAAATTGCACAGTTAGATACTACTCGACTAAATAAGAAAACCGTGGGATTTCAAAAATGGGATTTCTGACTTGACTCACACTCATTCTTGATATATTAAGAATAATTTGGTACCACTTATCCCCCACGCGAAACGACTGAGTCTAAAAGTGAACAGCAACTAAACGTCCATACGGTAAATCTTGGAATAGACGACAATAATTTTGACAACGTGGAAGAATTCAAAAATCTCGGTTTTTTATTGCTGCTATCTTAGTGGGATTTGGTTTTACTTCCTGCGGGGTGTAACAAAATGATCTAAAGACGCTATTTCCTTATGTAGGAATTCAGCGTTGCCCAAATGTGTACTACTTTATTTAAGTTTTCAAAGTTCTCTTGGAGCAATGTGGAGAAGATAATGATATCGTTCACATAACACAAACAGGTTGTAAAGGTTGTTTTAGGTATATCTTCTGGGTTAATCTCGATCTGGTGGAATTCAGATGCTAAGTTCAAGATAGTGAAGTACTTATATAATAATATACCGGTTATATTGGGTAGTGGGTATATCGATCAGAAATGGTTTTCTCATTAAATTTGCGGTAACTTTACCACTAGGATCCGATTTCTCGGAAGGGGAATAGTTAGGTCTAATAATTCACTCTGTTAGTATTTTCATGATTTGTGAATATTGCAGCTTTTCGTCTTGTTTATCTCAAGTTTGATTTGATTAGTGAACGTGAGTTGAAGTGTGTTCTTTTGGAATATATTCTCGTGTTGCAAACATAAATTTTCTATTTTTACGTTTCCGTTGAAAATTATTGGTTTGACTTATGGTATACTTCTTTTTCTATATTACCAAGTTGACTGGTATAATTTTATATTTCTGAGATATGTAATTTAATTTATATAAAAATGGGATTGCTACTTTGGATAGTATTAACTGAGATTTTGCAAGATCGATCTGAATTTTTAATTGTTGCATCTGCAGTTCTAACTAGTGATTACAATCTCGGACCATTTTACCAATCAGGATTACGGGAATGAGTTATTTTAAAACCCGGGATCTCAGGATCCCGGTATTATATGCAAAACAACAAAAAAAAATATACGTACATACTACTTTAAATAATTCAGTTACCTTACAAATATTATTTTTCAAAAAATTTAAATCCATATTAAAATAAATGAAAATTCATATTGAAAAAAGAAAAAAACATTATTTGTCACAGCTTAGGTAAGACGCGAAACATAACCTTTAACATTATCTTTCACATTATTCTTAAAGTATGACTTTAAAAAACAAATAGCATCGATGGAGTTGTTCCGCAGCTTGAAAATTTCAATTCCTGCCGTCGAAAATGCCCGCTCCGATTCTACACTTGTTGGCGGAATTGCAATTAAGTCACATGCAAAGTTACACGCGAATGGGCGTTTTAGCTTTTTATAAAAATGAAAAGGAAAACAATCAGTAAACGAGTAGTCGGAAATGTTTTCTGATTTAACACTTTTCTGATTCTGAACACACAGTTTTATTTAGTTTTGTACATAACACAATGATAAATATTTTTTAAAGAGAATAGGTATAATATCAGGTTCCTATATGGGAAAATAGTATTTTATATTTTAATAACTATAAGGAATAAACTAAAATTGTTAATGGTCAGCGGTCAATTAATAAATTTAAGAGAATTATTAAATTATATTTATACTGTTATGAAATCGTTTACAAAAATCCCGGGATAATACGGGATTCAAATATGGGCGAGGATCCCGGGATCTCGGGACCAAGGATCCCTGGATTGCAATCACTAGTTGTAACCCAATGAGTAAATGAAAGTCATGAAATTTAACCGGGTGTCGTGGGATGTGGATTGCATATCAGTGTGAGAAGTTGATTGAGGTTGGGGTTTTTTGTAATATTCTTGTGGTCTAAATCTGGGTAATGCTTTTTGTTGATTGGTGGGTTATTTATACTTGTTAGGGTTGGATGAACTATCCATAGCTTCAGGCTTTGTACATTGATGAGGTTAAGATGGTGACAGCTGTCTCTTATGTGGTATTGTATTTTGATGGGTAATAGGACTCCTGTGATTATAGTACTGAGGTTGAGTATAAGGATTCTTTGCAATGGTTTGATTGATTAGGTTGAGTTTTTATAGGTAGTCTAGGTAGTCTATTTTTAGGTTACTTGTATTTTGTACTTTCGGACGTCATTGGTCCATAGAATCCTCCGACTCCGGCGAGAAATATCGGAAACTCCGGGAAAAGTACCTTTCAATTGTGCCGCTGCCTTGCGTAATTTCATATGTAGATCTAGCTAGAATCAGACTAGTTTCATCCGTATTGTCAGCGCAAGGATTTATAAGACTAACCCAAATCTGTGTGAACCTTCCATCGCAATTGTACAATTCTATTGCGTCATAAACAAGATTTTTAACACGTTTGTAAAGTCTGGATTGGTAATTTTTCAACCCACTCAAACTACCGGGCCTTACTTATTCAAAAATGAGGCCGGGAATCGCGTTACGGTCAATGGAGATCGTTACCGCATCATGATCAATGATTTTTTGTTTGAAAATATGGATGACATTGATCTGGACGAGATGTGTGCCATACGGCGGCCGCAACGATCGACTTATTAAAATCTACGTAAAATAACTGGTTTATGCTGATAAACCAGCAACAATTGACGTCTTGGAGGCCAGCATTGTTCGTGTTATTCGTGACATACGGCCGCCAGCAGTGCGCGAGTGGTTCAAAATTGGACGTCCTGAATACCGTTCGTCAAGAACAGCCCATATGCCCGAAATCATTTTCAAATATTAATGTCATATATTGATCTTTCGAACAAAAACAATTTTTTGATTACAATTTAATTTTTTGTGTCATTTTGTACAATTTCAAGTTCTATCGGGCTTAATATAGGGTGTATTTTGGGATTGGATAACATTGTAATATAATCAATTTATTTAGTGTTTATATTATATTATGATAGTTTATAGTGATAGTAATGTTTATAATTTGTGCGTTATTTTTGTACTATTTTGTTTATTTTTAGTGAACAAAATATTTTCTAATTTACATTTATTCATCTTTTATACGAAAAAATCTGGAACTTTATATGACTAATTTAGGAATAAATTCGTATGCACCCTCTTCTTTAATTAATAGCACTGTACTTAAGGCTTCTATAAATACAGGGTGGCTGAGACCAAGTGTTACCAAATGAAAACGCTGTAATTTTTTTAATTTTGATTATTTTTTATTGAAATTTCGTGGAATATGTTGAAAACATATCACTTTTTATGAAAAACATGTTACTGCTCGATATGACCTCCTTTGGCTCTGATTATTTGATTCAGTCTTCCATAGAAAGCATTGCATGCTGACCGAACGTGGACTTGCGGAATTTTATTCCATTCTCGAACAAGAGCTGACTTCAATGCATCAACACTTTCGTATTTTTTAGTGGACACTTTACTCTCCAAAATGGACCATATGGAGAAATCCATGGGATTCAAGTCTGGTGAATATGGTGGCCATGCAATTTTGTAAAAATTGCTGTGTCGCTCGAGCTTTGTGTGACGGTGCCGAGTCCTGTTGGAATGTCCAACGGTTCGTACCAAAGTGTTTACGTGTCCAAGGTAGCAAAGCATCGTTTAGGATCTTTTGGCGGTACACCTCTTGGTTTACCTTGACTCCATGTTCGATGAAAACCAGAGGAGTGCGTCCATTTGCAGTCACTGCAGCCCAAACCATAACATAAGCTGGTGATTGCTTGCGCATGGCAACTCTTGTGTCCAAATTATCGTTGGACTTGTGCTCTAACCAAACACGATCATTTTGTTTATTCACATACTGTTGAATGGTGAAAATTTTCTCATCAGAAAAGACAATTTTTGGAATCTCATCACGTTCGGTCAGCATGCAATGCTTTCTATGGAAGACTGAATCAAATAATCAGAGCCAAAGGATCTGATTTTAATTAAATTCAATTAAATTGTCATTTGGTAGCAGTAAAATTCTGTCGCTGCTAGTCTATAAACCTCCTAGGAAAAAATTCTGTGATGATTTAAAGATCTTACTTGAAAATTATAGTGTTGGTTAAAATGATATTTTACTGTGTGGAGATTTCAATTGCGATCCGAATAACCTTAATACGAATACGAGAAAAAAGAAAAGTTTATAAAACAAGTTTGGCCTAAAAACTATTAAAAATTCGTCTTCTTTATTGTACTGGATAATATCAAATACGGATAAAGTAACGGTTTTTAATGAAGTATCTGTGGGATTTACCGAGTATTGAACATACAAAAGCAATTCCCAGTTTTTCTTTTCGCCACTTCAAAAATATAGATTTATCATTTATGTACAGTAAATGCGATAAATTAGATTGGGATTTGCTTTATTATATTCCCGATCCCAATGGAAAAGTTAAGTGCCTAACGAAATTTATTAGAACCTTGTTTGAGGAATCCCTTCCACTGAGAACTATAAACTTACGATATCATCGTCCACCATGGTCTAATAATGATTTATTAACATGATAAATCTGAGAGACTTTATTTTACGTCGAAGGAAGCACATAAAAAATGAGTGCTTATATCAAGAATACGCAGGGTCATGAGAAATCGAATTAATAACGTCATTAAGCAAAATATTTTTCTGTGGTTTTAAATCCATCATTACTCTCGAAAGTTTTTTGGAAAAATATCAGATCTGTTGGTACATTCAATAATTGAAAATGTTCCTAAAAAGAAGATGCCGACCGTAGCTTATCTGATTTTTGGCCTATTAGTTTGTTACCGGCGTTGTCTAAGGTATTTGACAAGATACTGACAAGATACTTCACACTCATAAATTTTGTTGTTTGTCGAATCCAGTAAACTATTTTCTACATTTCAGCAGCTGTATTGTTAGATTTCAGCATTCGACAAAATTAATCAATCAATTGTGATTAAGAAATTGCGTTCTTGTTTTAAATTCACGGTGTCGGCTTATCGCTTAATTTTCTCGTATCTGCTGGATTGAGAGCGTTTAGGACAAATTCAGTTAGGACAAACTCTGGTGTTTCAGAAATTTGTAGTGCCGGTAGGTGTAGTAACCGAGGTGTACCCCAAGGCACAGTCTTAGGACCATTTCTATTTATGATGTACATAAACGACCTGCCATCTATAATTTCTAATAGTAAATATCATTTATTTGCTGATGACTTTCAAATCTACAAATATTGTCGCCCTACGGAAATTTCGATTTCTGCGGTCAAATTCAATATTGAACTTATATACACAATGGCCAATAAATAATAAATTGGATTTGAACAGTGGCAAAACGCAAAGCAACATTATTTCTTCTATACAAATCGCAATTCGGACCATTTCCCTAAAATTCATGTTAATATGGATTAGATGTTGATTACTCCGATGCTGTTTGCAATCTGGGCTTATTTTTTGATAAAACCATGTGTTGGAGGTATCATATTGAAGCTGTCTGCCGCAGAGTTGTGTTATTATTGAGAATATTGTGGTCTACTACTAGATTCTTCGACTCTAAAACAAAACTCTAAATTATAAAATTTTATTTACTTCCACATCTTTTATATGGTGACGTTGTTTTGTTTGAATTAAAAAAAGTATTTCATTGAACTTCAGTCTATATTTAATTCATGTTTAAGATATATCTTTGGCTTAAGGAATTATGACCATATTTCCCATCGCACTAATGTATTACTGGGCTGTTCTTGGGAGCAGTTGTACGAATTTAGAGTATGTTTGTACATATTTAAGTTTCTGAAATGTCAACTACCTTCTTATATCCTCGACAAACTAACAACCTCATCTAGTCGCCGCAATCATCTCTTGGTGTCTGCTATTAACGGGTGTAGGCTTATGAATTCCTCGTTTTTGGTGGAACTCCTTGAATTGTGTAATGAAAAATTCTAAAACACCAGTTATGTTTCGCAAAATGTATTTTTCATCATTGAAATAAAATTTTAAATTTTGTTGTTTATTTTTTTTTATTAGATTATCGCTTTCACTTTTATAGGTAATACGAGTATACGAGTAATAATTAAATTTAGGTTATTGTTATGTTTGTTGGTTTAATTGTATTGAAATAGGTATTCACATTACATACTATTTCTGTTAAAACCTGATGGAATAAGTTCGTAAAAACTTAAAACATTTATTGAATGAATAAAAATAAAAATATAAAAATAAAATAAAATAAACCTCGCCTATACAATTTCATTCCTTAGTATTATTTTGGTATATTTTGGTATATAGCCAGGATTATAGTGGCTCGAATCCGGGCACATTGAACGGATTTATTCGACATTTTGTATAAAATTATATAGGCCATTTTTTGAACCAAAATATTGTGGTAGTTCCTTAACGGCATGTTTTAAGTGTTTCTCATTAACTAAATTATTCTGGTTCATTTGGCTTATTTTTGGGTCACGGTTTCTATTAATGTAATTCTATTTTGAAGATTCACTTTGGCTGAGTTAGTTTATTTCTTTAACTAATCAGAATTTTGATTAAAAATTTTTGTTACTTCAATTAAAGGTATTTTTTATGATTTATTCTGAGTATTTTTTGGCAATTTGTTAATCTTACTAGATAATTACAATTAGTATCTTTTGATAAGTCTTCATCAGGCCTTAATTCTCTTAATTGAATACAATGATCTGATAAGTTGGATTAAAAAAAATCTAGCTTCATGAAGGTGCCAATCAAAAATATTATGAAAATATTTTACCCAATTCCCTCTTCCTATGGAAAGTGTCACGAGCCTTATTTATCTTAGAGTGTCAAGTGTACAGGATTATACAGACCAGCAAAACGCTTGTACTTCAAATAAATTCAATTCAGTGTAGGAATAGTTTTCAATGAAAACAAGCGAGTTTGATAGGAGCTAATGCCCTGCTGGTCCTTAAGTTAAGATGACACCATAAAGTTTTTCGTGTGAATAGAAATTGTGTATCGAATCATGTTAGGCCTCCTTGTTAAATTATTAGCCATAATCCCTTCGTTCGGAAACATTCTATCAATTTATAATTCGCTGTTCCATTCTAATTAATAACTCGTGTCAAAATCAAAGTTCAAAACTTTGTTATTTCGCCCAAATTTTTTTTTTTGATCAATGAATATATAATTAAAAAGGATATCAAGGAAAATAATAATTTTCACAACACACATCCCATCGTATATAAATAGAACTCTTTTTCAAACTCATTCAACCATATATACACATATGTATGTATGTCAGGTATGAACAAACTTGCGTTGGCATATGACATGTTTTGTTTAATATGTTTCCGATTTGACATGGTTAGCGTGTCTATAATATGACATAAATCAACGCAAAAAAAAACTGAAAATTGTAAAAATCCATTAGATAATCAAATTCAGATTTTCGTTCATCTTTCACCTTTCCACAAACCTTGCTTTTAATCCTTCGCATATGTATATATGAAGTGTTTATCATTAAAGTGGGGTGGGGTTATGCCATATACATATATGAATTAGCATACAGAGTTGAAATCGTAATTATATTTACTCATATGCTATATATACAGTATCAGATCGGCCGTTTAACATTTGTTCAACCCTGTCTACGATGTATATATAAATTTTGCATAAATTAATTGTCTTATCAAAGGTAAACGCATTAGTTGATTTCAATTGGGAATTTAACCCATCACACACGAACATTTCGTTTTTAAATAAAAGGTTCATCAACTATAGTTAATTACCGATGAGAATATGATTAGCACAAGGAAAGGACAGATAGGTATATGTGCGGTAACAAAATATTCATGAAAACAAGACCAAATTGAAGGACAAGAAGGTCAATACATTGACGATTTAAAATAAAAGTTTTGCGTGTCCCCGATATATAACTGAGTCATTCGATTAGAGACTTTGAGATTTAAATGTTTTTGCTGTGTTTGGATTTTTAAGGTTGGTCTCTTATACTATTTTCAAGAATTAAGATTACTAGTTATCACAAAACACTTTGTAATATATAACATGGCCATAAATTATCGAAACGGCGGTCGACAAAACCGGGAAGGGTTAAACGCAAATACATTTTGCAATAGAAGCGGAAAACGTCTTAAACTAATTTATATCAAGTTGGTTATGCACGAGTCTAACAACCATTTTTCTGATTGTTCAAGCAAATTAAATAAACAACACAAAAAAACAAAAAAAAAACGTCAAGAAGACAGAATACTATATACTCCTTGATCCTACATCACCATGGTAGATACAACAAGATAAAAAAATGTGTATAAGACAAATTAACAAGTAAACGACCAAGTGCTGGAGGACAGACAAAAAAAATATTCTTGTAACAACGAAACGCAAATGACAATTTATAATGGAAACAGTTTAGTCAACCAATTCAAATGGTTGAAGTTCTTCTTCTTACATAATCGTATGGCAGATATCTTATCCAAATGAATAATTATGCAACCCTTTTATTTTCATTATATGTATTACATATCACAAACTGGTGCTTGGTTGTCCTTCTGCTGTTTTCGGGTGATAAATGAATAATTCCGAAAAGAAAGAGCAAAGACAAAAAAAAAAATTCATCAAGTCTAGAAATGGTATATTGCAATTTCGGGGATGGAATTCGAATATTTTATTTCGGGGATGAATAACAATTAGGACAATTGTCGCAGGGTCAACAAATAACTTTGAGTTATATCGTAGATTCGTATTGTGCTGTAAAAAATAGGATAAGAATGATGATGGTCGTTAGAAATTAATTATGGAAATTAGTTTAACTTTAAAGGTAATTCCTGCATATCCGCAGCGGTGTACAGATTAAAAATTTAATGATTGATTGTTATGATTCGGATATTATGTGATTTAAGTAAGTCAATACTCATCTAAACATAAATAATGAGTTTGCGAATTAATTAAAGTGGTTCGTCATTTAAAATCAAAGCGGATATAATCCCCGAAATTATTTTTGTGAAGAAGAATTTGTTTATCAAAACGGTTATATTCGCATATTTCTTTGTTACTGTTACGCGTAATATTCCTTATGATTCATATAACGAGCTATAGGAAATACTTGTTACATATAGTTTTAGTTTCGGTCCATCAATTGAGGGTTGAGGGTATAGTTTCGATTTCAGCTGGTGGCCCGCAATAGCAATGTTAAGGACCAAAAAACAAAAATGCATTTTCTAGTTGAGCATCAATCTGCATAGCTTAGAGTTCTCCAAATAAGAGAATTAAATACGTAATAGTCAGGACCTCACGAAAGTTGTATTTCAACATTTTGACGATCATTCGTAATTCGAAATAATAGATTATGAACAAGGAGCATATTACAGATACAGACTACTGTCACAATTGCTTACGTGTACTGTAATGCGCACAAACTCGGCGCAGAACAGTCGAATAAGATATCAGGAGTAACCGCAATTACGATTGCAATACATAAACGGGAGACGCTTAAATATCGGAAAACAAAATCATGGGAACCAAAAATCCTGGCTATCACAAATCGTACTGGTTCTAAAAATAAACATGAAAGTTGGTTGGAACTGAGTTTTGTGTAATGAAAAATTAATTCTAATATGAATTTCGAATGACGTTGTGGAAAAAGGTTAATTTGAACCAAAATACTACCCTAGACACACTGAGGATTAGTTATGCTGGAAACAGACGTGCGGAAAAACGCTTGCGTTTATAAGTTAGCTTACACTACTTTAAGGCGTAACCAGCGAGTCTGTAAGAAATTTAAGTAACAAAGCGACATCTGAAAAATGTATGTTTATTGACATTACTGACCAGCGAAACTCAAAGTACTTTTCGTTCAGTTTCGTTAAATTTGAATTGTCATTTAGCAATCCGTAACAAGAGCGAAAATTATTGCTCAAACTGAAGGAAACGTCATAATTGTATATTTGAAATGGCGGTATGTTGATATGTGTTACATTTTTATAATTTATGTGCTCAAATATTTATTTATATTTTAATAATATTTTATGTACATTTTCATCAGCTCTTTTCAGCTCAATAGATTCCGATTGTTCACCAACATGGAGGCCGCACATGGTGGCCGCACAAGGAACATCAGCATGTTTAAAACCTCATGTCATTCGAGTGTGGATAAAAAATTGCTGTTGACAATTCTTAATTTCTAAAATCGTTACCTTTAATAAATTATGTACATAAATCTCTAAATTCCCGTAGTTACATACATAGTAATCTACATACTTGTTACATACATAGTAATCTGTCTCTTGTGCGATTTATTTCTCGTACCACAAAAGTCGGTTTTTTTATTGTTTGCCCCCTCGTCTTTTAAATAGGGTAAAAAGCTGTTCAATTTTCTCAAATAGATTCATTTTTGACTAAAATCGTGGTGTGGTTAATTTGTTATTTTGCAAATTGACATTTAAAAATTCAATTGACAATAATAATCGAGTTACAGATTCGCTGGTCAAAATGTCAAATATTCTGTAATAAAACGTTCTCGTTAAATTCTGTAAGGTTTCGTTGCTGACTCTTACAGACTCGCTGGTCAAAGCTTCAAATGTAATGAAATACATGTATTCCGCATAGCAGGCGTTTTTCCGCAAGTTGTCTCTATTTCTGAAAAAACGCGCCGCTGCAGTGTTGACTACATAACAAAAAAAAAATATCATGAATTAATATTAACATCACGACGGCTTTTCAATTTTTTGACAGAAATTCAAAAACAAATTGTATATTGTTTACTGAAAACACTACCGAAAAATAAAAACGCGATGTCAGAAACATACGCTCATGTAGTTAACTTGCTTTTTCGCATGCGTATCCGCATGCGAAAATTCCGCACGTCCGTTTCCAGCATTAGATTGGTTTAGCAAAGTTCGGTCAAGTACTCTAGGAAATATAATTTAATTCAGTTCGACACACTACGAAAAATTCATAAATCTACTCCGCATAGTTTGTCCAGACTATAAGCCATTTCCGAACTGAATGGAATTTCAATTCAAAGTTGAGCCATTTATAATCCATTAGGGATGTTGTTTGTACGCGAAGAACGCAGAATTGTAATATAAGATTTGGGTGTGTTTTTGGACCATGACGTACATAAATTTACCATTTTCTCCATAGGAAATTTCCTATACAAATCAGAGAAGCTGGAATCAGTATTAGATGAAAATAATTTGTCAACCATTCTTTTGAAATGAACTTATAATAGTCTGCTATAACGGGTTTTGCGCGAATTTTGTTAACCGGAATTACATTTAAAAACCTGGGGCTGCTAGTTATCGAAATAAAGAAGAAGAAAATCGGCGTACAGTGTGTCATATAAGTGGTACGATGGCACATGACAGAATATGGGGCAGCACGAACATTTTTTGAATACTTACTAAATACTATACCCCTTACTTTGTAATATGCGGCAAAGCAAACATTTTCAAAGACAGGAAATTTAACATAGAGATGGCTCTTGTCCCCTGTCTTAATCCTGACATTCATCCAGCTACCCGGAATGCATTTAGAATACATACAACTACAAACTGGCTAAATTTTACAAAATAAAAAATTATTATTTATGCCGGCAACCTAAGATTGTTGCTCAGCGAAACTGGATACCTAGCAGCAAGCATTTGAAGCGGAGAGTTTCTCGTTGTCCATACATTTCAATATCTCGGGGACGAATCGAAACATTTATATATCAAAATTGTATATATCAGTTCACTATCAGTGTTGGGTGGACTCAGTGCATCTATAGATAATATTGGCTTGCTTTAAAAATGTTTTTATATGACGTCTTTTTATGCCGTCGGTTCCAATCTTTGACTAAAGTTGGCAGTATAGTCGATAAGATTTCTTGTCAAGGATCGTTCCATAAGAACGGTTGATTTTTAAACGTAAGTAAAACAAGTGCGTGAGATATCCACTCAACTTTTGTATTTGAAAGAATATTTTATGGTATTTTGTATGGAATATAACGCAGTTTAAATTTTCTGATTGAATTTGCTAGATGCAATTTCAGAGATAGCCCCGACATGAACGATGCTGTTTCATCGCTCCTACAGAATGTCTTTCGTGGCATGCGCGGCGTGGCACGTGGCATCATCCTCTTGGAACTACATGTAGTCTGTATCCATATCATCAAGTTTAGGCCACAATAAGTGGCTTTTCATCGATTTGTAGCTCTCACGCCGCCTCAAATGAGGTTTGATAATCATATTTTCATTTCGGATAGTGAGTGATTAATTCATTGATCCTAGACCAGCCGTGAAATTTTTTCCTTGTCACCATCGGGAATCGTATCCAGGAGGGCTATTTTGAAATAATCCGATATCGTATTTTATCCGATATCAAAAACACGATCCGCCGCGAATTTTCCTATTATGAAATTGTTTGATCGATTTTGTCAAATATCAGCCTCAGTTGTTGTAGTCCTAATAAATTCAAAATAAGTAAATTAATTATAATTAATATTTAACCCTTTGCACTCGTATGTCACACTGGAAGTGACAATACTAATTTACTCTAAAACTCGTATATCGTCCTGCTGAAGATCACAAAAATCAAAACATTTTATAATAGTAATAAATGAAATAAATATAATACGTTCAATTCTACCAAATTATTTATTATTTATATAATTACCAAAATATTTTAATTCATTTAGCTAAAACAAATACAAGTACCCAACCACCTTGAAAATAAATCGAATGCAAAGGGTTAACTATGAATATTTTTTATTTAAATATATTATACTTACATTTTAAATATTGTTTAATTTATTTTTTTAGTTTCTATATTTCATAAAAATAATATATTGATTTAAATAATTGAAGAAACACACATTCGATAACAAAAAATGAAATTCGTCACCTAAATAGCAGTCGAATTTTGACATTCGATATTCGGAAAATATACGATTTTGTTTTCTCTTTTTATTCTCATAATAGCGGATTTTTCGATATCGGATTTTCATAATAGCAAAATCCGCGTTCGGATCCGATACCGAATTTTCATAATAGTCCCCCAGGACCACCGGTCACTGGAGTTGGCACGCTGACCACTTTGCCACCGGGGCTCAACCGATGATACCGCCAGACCAAAATCCGTACCAAACAGTGACTTTATTGTTAAGCGCTTTGTCGCCCCAAATCCGACAATTTTGCTTGTTCACATATTCATTCATCCAAAAATGAGCTTCGTTGCTAAAGTTGATTTTTTAAAGTTGATCTATGATCGTTTACCTTAAGTTCTTGGGTCAGTTGGATTTTAAATATGGGTTTAAATTCGCCAAGATGAAGTTGAACAAAGGCCAAGTTCTTGTGAACGACGAGAAAGTAACTGCCTCGGTTTTTCCCGTATATGTTTTCACACACAGCAGCAGCGATGATTTCAGCAGACCGTACGTTTAGATGACGTACGGTTGCTGCGGCTAATTACTTATAGAACCGGTTGATTTAAGCTTTTCCACCAAACGACGAATAGTTGACTCGGCACGACAGTTGTGGCGAGAAAGAAAATCACGTAATGCACAGAAGGTTTCACTAACGGATAACGGGCCTATACTATTGCTTTCGATCATTTTCGTTGGTTACGCGCTACCAATTTGTTAGTACTATGACTTTCGCATACTGTGAACGTTAACGAAAATATGAAGTTTAAATCCATTCCGAACATAAATTTTCTTGCAGTGTAGTTAAAGTTTCTGCAGTTACATTGTTCGTACTTTGTTGTGAGAGCCCTATGTGAAAATATTACTCTAACAACACTTTAGTAAATTTGGTACTAAAATTATTTTGATAATCGAAAGAAGCCGAAACTAACGTAATACGATAGCAAATTTTCTTCATCGATTACGATCGGTGATGATAATAAACACAACTTAGACCCTCTGTTGGAGTGCAGAATTCAGCGCCGACCCACCGTTCATGTCAGTGTGCAGGTTGAGAGCTTGCAACGTGTAGGTGGTATACTGTAATTGTGTGAATAGGTGAATGGATGGGTGTGTGCGTGAAAAAAGGGGAGTATTAATTGACCTTAAAAGGACATTAAATCCACTGGATGATTAATACTTTCTTTATTTCATTATAAAAAAAAAAAAAAAATAGTTGAACGATAGATGAAAATGATTGAAAACGTTCGAAAGCAATAGTAGGCCCCCTGATTTTGAAAATGAAATTTGATGATTTGCACACGTTCTTCAACGGCATAACCTTCCATCGTGATTTATACACTATTAAACAATTCACAACAAATTTGACAGATGTCGCTGTAACAATATGGCTGCTATGAACTCTGGGCTACAAATTTCATTGATATTTATTTAAATTTTCATCCTGCTCGAAAAAAGTAAAATGATTTCGCCAGGGCTACATGATTTTCAAATGAATAGACGTGCTAATTTTAAGCCAAATTAGAGAAAATTGTTCTGTGGCAAGTTCTCGAAAATGAACTGGGCTTGGAACTGATTGATTTTAATGTAAATTTTCGTTTCGCTCAGTTTTTTTTTTGAAAATTTGCCACAAAACGATTTTTTTCAATAAAAAAATGCCTGTTAATCCTCATGTGGGTGAAGAAAAAATATCTTAATTTGAGTGATTAGTACCTACATGCATTTTATATGGAAACTTATTTTTTCCACGTTCGTCCAAGTTGAAACATTTCTCATTTTTAAGTATGATCGTAATCTACCAATTGAACTAGAATATCTCATAAAATTTAAAGTTTTTATTGGGAGTAAAACATACAAAAATAGACGTCTATAAAAGTGCAAAAGGTACCCGGGTACTCACGTCACTCACATTAGGGTTAAAAAAAATTATATAGAGAGAAGTTGCATCTGTCGCGGCATCAATAGGTTCCACATTCAGCAGCACAAAACAACTGCTCTATTGTTGCTACTCATGACCTCAATGAAATTCATACAATTTGGTTTTCCAATTAAAACCAAATACCCTGTTTGGTGTGCACGCCTATAAATATCTGTTGGCGTGTTGCTTGGAACATGCTGCTCTGCTCTTGGTGCAACCTTTTTCGTTCGATATATCGCCAACATCTGATGAAGTTTTCAAAATTTTTTCTATGCACGCGTGTTTAGTTGGGCTTCTTCAAATTTTCAAACAAAACAATATTTGACTTTTTGGGAAAAATGGTAGATTTCAAAAAATAATAAGCAAACATTTCCATAATGGGTAGGAATAAATAAATTTTGTTGGAAGATTTGTTTTCAAAATAAAGTGTTTTGGTTCGTTAGTCGAGAGTATAACCTTCACAACTCTGAGTCAAATTTAGTTAACATAAAGTCGCCTTCAAACTTCTACGTTTTTTTTATAATTTGAGAGGTCCCACTGGAAGTTGATATACATCGGAAAACTGGAAGTGGCATTCAATTTAAAAAGGTAAGAAACGATTAATAATAGAAAATTACGATTTTTGACAAAAAATGAAAAAACTGATTTTCCATTGCGAAGTTACATATCTTTTAATCGCATCATATACATATTAATAAAACTATTTTAGTAGTATTTCCTAGTAACTATTTTAGTAGTAATTTATTTTAGATTGCAGGAGTCTTATACAAATTGCAGACACAAATTCATGGTTATCCAAGAAATGCAGTGTAATCTAGTAATTAAGTGTTGTGTTGCTTTTGCCGATCGTACTAGCTGTCTGAAATTGGGTCGTTCTATAAAAAAAAATCTTTCCTATCTTTCCCTCTTATACACATACATGAATTTCAGATGTCGCTACAGTCGTAACGGCTGTTGTTGCCATAACACATACAATTTTTCTTTCTGGTTTGATACTTCTATTTTGTTTATGGTATACATGGGTCTAGGTCGAAATTGCATATTTTAAAATGACATTATTTAAAATGACATTTCTCAAAACTGCATAAGGTACAAAACGGCATAAGGTACAAAATTGCATTTTTCAAAATTGCATATTTCAAAACGGCATAAGGTACAAAACGGCATAAGGTACAAAATTGCATTTTTCAAAACTGCATATTTCTAAACTGCATAAGGTACGAAAGGACATAGGTACAAAACGGCATTTTTCAAAACTGCATTTATCAAAACGGCATTTTTCTAAACTGCATTTTTTAAAAAGACATTTTACAAAATGGAATTTTTTAAAACGGCATTTTTCAAAATTGCATCTTTCAAAACGACATAGGTACAAAACAGCATTTTTCAAAACGGCATTTCTTAAAACGACATTTTTTAAAAAGACATTTTTCAAAACGGCATTTTTCAAAATTTCATTTTTCGAAACGACATAGGTAGAAAAATTTAGGTGAAGGAGAATATTATATGCATACTAAATCTTCAAATAATTTCTAATTTCCATGAAGGTCCTTTCTTATAACATACCTATACTAAACCTAAACATGTGAAAATAAATCTTACTCGACTAAGAAATAGTCAAGTTCCTTTTCATTTGACTTTATCCTAGAGTTTAATCCAAGAATCGTTCACAAATGTTCAAAAATTTCATTCATCTCAAATTTCATCGTGTAATAAATAACCGTACCTGTTGGTCATATTCCAGAAATAAATGAAAAGATAATTCTAGATTCATAATCGATTAAAATATTTCATTCTGTCTTGTGCAGTTTTAAAAAATGCCATTCTGAAAAATGTCGTTTTAAAATATGTCGTTTAGAAAAATGCCGTTTTGAAAAATGTTCTTTTAACCCTTATGCCGTTTTGAAAAATGCAATTTTGTATCTTATGCCGTTTCGTACCTTATGCAGTTTTTAAATATGGCGTTTTGAGAAATGCAATTTTTAAATATGCAGTTATGAACGGATCCCGTATACATTGATGGCTCGGCGCAATATTTTTTTTTTCATTTCTTTTATATTCCATGATGGGCGTGTGACATCTAACGTTTCGATAATGTTATTGGTTTCGGATAAATATTTTATGATCTGTCTATTGAATCCTAACTAGCTAAGGATGTATAAGGCATGCTGGCAGCTCGGAAGGATTTTCGTTCTTTATAGTCATCAATTATGTGTTGCTATACGATTCCAAATTTGTACTACCTGGGGTAACGATTAGTTCAAGTTGGTGTTTGGTTGATGTCATTTTTCGCTCTTGACATCCATCCTACACAGTTCCAGCTATTTACTTCCAATAAACTGAGAGGACTTATTAGACCGATTACGGCCCAAAGACAATGAGATATTCAAATTAAAGGAAAAAACGTAATTTAACCCCGATGAACACAAACATTTAGTCGCCACAGCACCACACACAGACAAAAACACACGCACACAAAGAACTTTTTGAAAACCACTTTTATCGATTTTGCCGAATAGCAAATCTCCTAAAATGTTTCATTATAAAAAAAATTTTTCTAACTAGTAAATCGGATCTTATCAGAAAATTAAAGATTTTTATCAAAAAAAAAATTTGGAAAATTTGGTGAAATGATCAAACCAATTTTGTTGCATATTTAATTTAGAATTCTTTTGTTCTTAGGCCCTTTTCCAATTACCGACTTATTTCAGACTTATTGACTTATTTGACGCCATGTTGAATAAGTCAGTCAATTTGTTCCAATTCATTGTACCAACTTATTTGTTACGTAGCAACACAAAAACAGAAATATGGAAGAAAATTTTTTCTTGTCATACTGGTCGTTGCTACTAGATTTGAAAAAAAAACTGCATGTATTACATTTAGTCAAGACACATTTTTGGAGATATTTCTGTGTAGACATACTTATTCAAATAAGTCTCCTCGCGCGGTGATTTATTTGAATAAGTCGGTGTCCACAAATACATCGGCAATTAGAAACGGGCCATAATCAGTTTTTTTCGTAAGCCATGGTTTTTAAAATATGTGATACAAATGTGTGAAATTCCATACAAATCAAACAATCCGTTTGGGCTAGCCCACACTGGTTTTAGGGTTTGCCGGTATAGTAGCAATTTATAATGTAGAGTTAGCTCAGCCTAAGAGCCAATCCATCTGTCTGTATTTGATGTTTAACTCTTTTCTTTTTCTTTTTCACATGCTCTTTCCATTTTAGTTTCTCTCTTTACTCATGCCTAGATATTTTGCCGTGTTTGCATAGGGGCTGAGAGTTTAGTTCTACTGGTATCCAAGTTGACCTTTTTGTTGGTAAAGTTTACGTGAACAGATTTTGTTTCATTAAGTTTTATGCGCCATCTCTTTGTCCAGGTACTGACAATATTAGTAGCCCTTTGCAATTTTCTTGTGGATTCTTCTATGCTATCAGTGACTGCTAGGATGGCCGTATCATCTGCAAACGTCGCTACGTTAGTAATTTAACACAAAAGTGTCCGTTAGATATGTAAGATTTTAGAATTTCATAAAACTGCTTTGGTAAGTCCCTTAGCAATTTATATTCCAACCCTTTATACCATACGCTGTCAAAGGCCTGTGCAACATCCAAGAAGATGCTTGAACATATTTTCTTACTTTCAAGTACATCTTCAATTACAAACATAATTTCAGTGTACTTGTTCTATTGTTGAATGGTTGTCTCTGAAGTAAAATTGATGTGGAGGAGTAAGATTTATTTCTTCTATTATTGGTTTGTTTAGTTTAGGTATCGTGTTTAATTCTGCGACTTTCCTTTTGTTTGGAACGTGTTTAAGTCTAAACACTGTGTTAAATATCTGCAGTAGTTTACGTAGTCCTTTTTCAGGAAGAGCTTTTACTATTTGACCTATAATTAAGTCATATCCTTGAGATTTCTTTGGATTTAGGTTAAGATTGATTTCCTCTTTTAATTCTTGTAATGTTACAGGAGATATATTGCAGTTATCCACTTACTGGTGGTATGTACTGGTGGTATGTTTTCCTCCGCGGTTTGTCTAGGTAGAAGCTGGAACGTGTTTTCGAGGTGGGTTGAAAACAACGAAGCTTTGCACTTATAGCCCATGCTCCATCTTCAGTTTTAACTGGTGGAATTTGAAGTTTAGGTCATTTCAAACTTTTTGTCGCTTTCCAAAGGGAGGATACCGAATAGTATCTTTTTCCCCAGTAAAACCACTTAGGTATTTATTAATGGATTCGCTCTTGATTTCTTTAATTAGCAACTTTAGTTTATTGAATAAACAATTTAGAGTTGTTTTTTATTCTGGCGCGCGACTGCTTTGCCAGGCCTTTCTTGCTTTTCGTTTTGCTGCAACCAGTTTCCTAATTTCCAGAGGGTAAATAGCATTTCGATGCATTTCCTTTGAACTCGAGGGGTACTACGCCACGCACTCTAAAATATGGCAAAGTAGCGGAGTAAGTTATGGAAATGATTAGTCGAAACGAAAGCTAGTAAAAAATCTCGAGCCGAAGTACAACTAGAAAAGGATAGTGGAAATTGATGATGAAGCGATGATTATAATCGACTGTAATATGGATTACACATCGTGCCTTATGACTCCTGTTGCTTATGCCGGACTACTATCGGAACTTTTCCAAATTTGAACGGGGACCGTACAAACCGATACCAATCTCTTTAAATCTCGTAACGCGTGTTACATTTGCATACCAGTTTAGCTTTTGGTTGCTGAAATTATGGTTTGTCTGTCGTCAGAGACGTTGATGTGTTCCACTAGAAGATCTCGGTATAGATCCTAGCATCTTATGAAATATCTATGGTGGCACCACTTAATGAGGGGATTATTAAAAAGTGGAAAACGTATAGGACATAATTCCTTTCTTTCCAAAACTATTAATTTTGCTCTGTGCTTTATAGGCCAGCCAAAAGACGCGCAATCTATTTCGATAAATATACAACGACATTTAACCAAAATTGAAATGTCAGCTCAAATTTACTAATTTGCGGTAGGAGGACGTTGTGTCAACTTATTATGTTATTAACCCTTTTATCTGGATTACAATCAACTCAAATGATTATCATTAATCAATTTGCTTAAACAAACATCAAGTTCAAGTGTGATACACTATATTTACTAACCGGAAGCATACGAAACAGATTAAAAGTTATTTAGTTTAAATCAAAATCAAAACAACTATTTCATATACTCATACGAGAAATTGATCAAAATTCAGAATTTCCAGACACAATTGAATAAACATCAAACGTGGTCAACACCTAACGAGAATAATTATGATAAATTAATTTAAGCAAATTATCCCAAATAATCATGCGCCGCAGGTGTTTAGTTAATTTTCCATGGTTAAGTGATTTGTAGCAGGAAGGCCGTCGTAAATGTTTTAATATAAATTGAGCTAAATTTGTACCATCGAATCACAATTACCATTCAGTGTTTGAACTAATAAGTCAATTGTGTACGTCGCAGAAACCAAAATGAATCAAATCCAAATCGTATTGGTTTTAGTTACAGTATTGAGTGTTACTCAAGTGCTTTCTCAGTGCGGGCCACCAACAGTATTTAAACGGCTTGATGAATGTTGTACCTACGGTAAACTAATCAGTGATTCGGTTATGGATACGTGTCGTGGACAACATGCCGCTCTACCAAAAACTCCACGCCAACCAGGTGAACCACTCAGAGGATCTGTAAGTCTATATCCTTAAAAATATCTATATAATTAGGAAAAGTTTAATTATTTCTATTAAAAACAGTGTAGAACTGAGTGCGCATTTAACCAAACCGGACTTTACGCTAATGGTGCACTTAACGAGGAAAAAATCCGTACAGCATTTGTAGCTGGTGCGGGGGCAGCGTTTGCGTCCATTGCCACGGCTGCGTTAGACACATGCCTACCATTAGCGAAGAGTCGTGCTGCTGAATTTACCGCTACAGTTACCAGTGGGGCAAACAAATGTAGTCCAATAACACTTGTGTTTATAATGTGCGTACACAGCAACATGATGTTAAGTTGCCCGGCCGCCAACTTCCAATCGAGTGATGCAGATTGTGTTACGCTACAAACACATTTCCGTAATTGTCCAAATGGATTATAAAAAAATATTTTAAAGTGTTAATTATTTAGTTAAAAGTACTAACGAGTGTGGAATTTTTTGTTGATTAAACTTTTAGCAGATGTTAAATAATGTCTTAATATTATCTCGTGAACATTTTATTAAATAATTTTGAATTTAATTAACTGAGTTTTAATTTTCTGACGATTAATGTGGTTATCGCAAACAGGGAGAACAAAAGTACGGCACATCATTGACAAATGCTATCGCAAAGATAGAATTTATCCGCCGACTGGAAATAGTTTGGCCAGTGTTTGTTCGAGTCAGTTAATTCAAAGCAGATGACAATTCGTCAAGTCAGATCGAAAAATGAGTTTGAACATCGCACATCAACGAAAAAATTGCTTGCATTGATTACTCACGCGTAAATGGGTAAACGGGTTATCCAAAAAACCGGCATAAACGTAAATGGGTTATCCAAAAAAAACTCGCTGTGGAAGCTTGTCTGCCTTAAAATATAAAATTATAAAACAAGCAAAATATTAAAATTTGCAAAAATGTTGATTTAAATGTATTGGGGGTACAAATAAGTTTTGAGGTTTCTTTTTAAGCTTTATTTCGAGAAATTGATATACATATGTACAACGTATTTTATTCAAAGAATTGTCCATCGTTAGCTATACAACTTTATCCCACCAGCATACGGATTCCGCGTCGAAAAAATTCCTCGTGTTTTGAGGCGATCCAAGAATCGACCTAGTTTGTTGCTTCTGCTGCTGCTTGGCCAGACCACGAGTCATCGACCGGAACAAGTGTGGACGTTTTAGCTTCAATGCTCGGCTTAATTAGTAGATCACTCATAGTAGATCACTCCGAACTGATCCCACCAGATGCGCAGCATTAGCTTCTTGCCATGAATATTCGGTTTAAAGGTTGAAGTTGATGCATGACCGGGCTTACCCCATGATAGAGGAGCAAGAAGGACACTAGCTATGTTACTCGGGGGTCCTGGGTTCAATTCCCTTCGGCGTCAAGGCAAAAAATCGTGACTATTTATTTGTCATATTTATTTGTTAATAACGTAGCCATGCTAATTTTTCAGGGAATGGCTCAATCATTTTGGTGAAAACCAACCAACCGATATATTGGTTCTTTTACACAATTCCACAAACCAACTCAATACGAAAGACGATGATATGGCGATGATTCCGGTGATATGGTGTTGAATTTTGACAAGTGAGCTTCTTGGGGACCATACAATTTTGAAGTTTTGTTCTACTCAGCTTAGTACGTGCGATATTCTTGATTTACGTATATTGGTAAAATACGGTCAGGTGTGGCCCACAACATACACAAACCAATTTTTTTAAATGACGTTGAAAAATAAAATGGTGGTAAGATTTTAAAATGGTACTGGATTATCTTTTTTGACTTGACGATTCTTTATAATTAATTTATTAATATTTATCTAATAACTTATGTTATTATTTGTGAATCAGTTAAAAATAGCTAGGTTCCGTCCAGGTAGTATCCAACATACCCAACCTCATTATAATTGGTTAAGAAATGGCCGTGTCCTGTCCTTGGTTGCCATATTGAAGAACTTCTCCTAAAATCATTTTATAATTCTATTACCTTTCAATACACCGAATCTCATAATAATCGGTTAAAAATGGCCTAGTTCCATCCCAGGATGCTTTATTTCAGAACTTTTTCCAAAAATCCATTTTGGTTATGTCCTAGTTTAGTCCCAGATGTCCGTATTTTAGAACTTCTTTCAAAAATCATTTTAGGATCTCATTTCCATCCACCTTGTTAAAGTTAGCCGAAAGTTTCCAGCCGAAAGAAGGTAATGCAGACAGCTATTCCAGCTTGAAAAATAAATTACTCCTTATAAATAAATTATTGCTCCTTTGCTATTCCAGCTGAAGAATAAATTAATAGCCGTAAAATACATTATTTGATATGCATAGTTCTATATTATTTACCCTACGTTCATTGGATAGATCAAAAACCTAATCCTTGAAATTTGAGGCAAGTCTGAAGGAGATAGGGAGTTGTAATGTTGTATAATTTACCAGAAAATCCCAAATTTTCGAAACAAAATTAATAAAATGTTCTGTAACTTTTGAGTAACCCACTTTCCCATCAATCCCACTATGTTTAGTAGAAAGGTCATAAGCCCACGCAAATTTTGGAGCAAGTCTGAAGGAGATAGGGGGTGTAATGGGGGTGTTTTGTCTGTTCCTACGGTTTTACAAAAACATTTACATATTTTTTGTTAACTAACAAATTTTGTGTACATACTTACATGTTTTGTTAATTTTTCCATTTATTTAAAATCTTCACATTCAGTGAATTTTGCAGTTTTCTTTCGTAAGAACTATCTCCTGGAAATTCGAAGCACAGCAAAAAAAGATTAAGCCAAATCGGTTCAGCCGTTTTCATATGATGCGCTATAAAAACAAGTCAAAATTTCTTCGGAGTTTCCCGGAAGCCTCCAAGTTTTCCAGTCAGTTTTTTCAATTTTTCTCTTCTAAAAGATCATCTGGATCAGATACGTGTGCAATTCCGCAAAAAACATCCATTTTCGATTTTCCGAATTATCCGACTTTTCCGAAGGATTTTCAACATTTTTTTCTCGTAAATCTCCTGGGAATTAGGAACACATCAAAAAAAGATTGAGACAAATCGGTTGAGTCGTTCTCAACTGATACGATAGAAAAAAAATTCAATTCTTTTCCAGAGTTTTTCCAGAATTTCCAATCTATTTCTTCTAAAAGACCACCTGGATCGGATACGTGAAAAAAAACCGAACAAAAATAACATTGTGTTTCGAAAATTTCGGATTTTCTGGTACATTATACCACATTACACCCCCTATCCCCTTCAGACTTGCTCCAAATTACGCGTGGGCTTACCTAGGCCTATGACCTACCTTTCTAATAAACATAGTGGGATCGATGGGAAAGTGGGTTACTCAAAAGTTACAGAACATTTTATTAATTTTGTTTCGAAAATAGCAGATTTTCTGGTACATTATACCACATTACACCCTCCTATCCCCTTCAGACTTGATCCAAATATTGTGTGGGCTTACCTATACCTATGACCTTTCTAATAAACATAGTGGGATTGGTGGGAATGTGGAATCAAAAGATGTAGGATTTTTTATTAATTTAGTTTCTAAATTTATTCTAATTTACACACGGGTTCGGACAATTTGGTAAAATTATTTAGCACTTGACACATGCTTGATATATTCTGATTATTTGGAGGTAATAGTAGAACTAGGTATATATCCCTTGTCTGGCCTGAGACCACAATTGTGTACGTTACGAAAGAGAAACATGAAAAAAACCATTACAAACTATGGTTATCTACATACACATTTGTGTACGGTGGACATAAATATAGGAAAAAAAATTGTCTGATCGGAAAAGGCATATAGTACCATATCTTTCGACTATAAAATATTTTTTCGGCTGAGACAGCAAAAGCAATAGCTGCATTACCATCTTTCGGCTGGGATAGCAAAGACACTATCTGCATTATCTTTCGGCTGGAAACTTTCGGCTAAGTTTAACAGTATTTTCCATCCAACATACCAAATCTCTCATGATTGGTTAAAAATGGTCGAGTTCTTTCCCACGTGGCCATGTTCAAGAACTTATCTGAAGAATTAATCGAGTTCTGTCCTTGGTGGCCATTTTCCAGAACTTCTGCAAAATATCTATTTTCAGCCTGTTTATTTTGATTTCGGTAATTTTTATTTCCGGGATTTTGATGTCCGGGATTGTGATATCCAGGATTTATGGTTACCGGGATTTTCATTTCCAGAATTTTAGTTTGCGGGATATTAATTTCCGGGATTTAAATTTACGGGATATTTATTTCCGAGACTTTAAAATCCGGGATTTTGATTTCCAGGATTTTTATTTTCGGCAATTATGATATCCGGGATTTTAGGTTTCTATAGAAGTTTAATTTCCAGGATTTTGATTTCTGGGATCTTTTGAAATTCCGGGTTTTTGGTAATCCGGGATTTTAATTTGCAAGACTTTGATTTTCGGGATTTTAATTTATGGGATTTTAATTTACGGAATACTGATTTCAGGGATTTTGAAATTCAGGATTATCAGGGATTTTGGTTTCCGGGATTTTAATTTCATAGTATTTTGATTTCTGGAATTTTTAAAATTTAGGCGTTGGAAATCAAGGATTTCGATTTTCGGGATTTTAATTTCCGGGATTTTAATTACCGAGATATTGATTCCCCGTATTTTGAGATCCTAGATTATGATTATGATTTTGATATCCGGGGTTTTTTAAGAACGTGTGATTTTGATAATCCGGGATTTCATCTATTAGTATTATTTGATATTGATTTCCATGATTTTAATTTTCGGGATTATGATATTTTTGGTTTTCGGGATTTGATTTTCAAGATTTTGAAATCCCCGATTATGGTATCCGGGATTTTTGGTTTCCGGGATTTTGATTTCCAGGATTTTGATTTCCGATTTTTTAAATTTTCGGGATTTTAATTTTCGGAATATTCATTTCCGGGATTTAAAAACCCGGGATTATGATATCCAGGATTTTTGATTTTCGAGATTTTTATTTCCAGGATTTTGAATTCCGGGATTTTTTAAAATTCTGGAATTTTGATAATCCAGGATTGATTTTTGATTTCTAGGAATTTAATTTTCGTGATTTTAATATTGGGGATTTTAATTTACGAGATATTAATTCCGGGATTTTGAAACCCGGGATTATGATATCTGCGATTTTAGGTTTCCGGGATTTTCATTCCAGGATTTATTAGATAATAATTTAATAAGTATAAAATTATTTTAAGGGTTTTACAATACTTAAATTGGAGATGCTTGAAATCCCAAATCAAAGCCCCGGATTTTCAAATTCCCGAAATTTAAAAAATCCCGGAAATCAAAATTCTGGAAATGAAAATTTTGAATATCATAATCCCGGATTTCAAAATCCGGGAAATCAATATCCCGTAAATTAAAATTCCGGAAATTGCCGAAAATCAAAATCCTGGAAATCAAAATGAATTAAAAGACAACAAACCAAAATCAAAGGTTTCATGAGCCTAAGCATCAAACTTCCGCGGGTTGTGTCTAAAGGTGTGTGGCAGCAAAATCGCTATAGACACGACGAATAGGTGTTAGATGAAAGATAATCAAACAATGTTCTTTTGCTAAGACTGTAAGGCTTCTGCCAAAATGCTTCCGCTTACCCACGGTTGAGAAATAAAGCATGAAAGGTGCCGATGCCTTAAATGTTGAAGGCCTGGAAATACCTAAATCTGTTGTGCTTAGAATGGTCCAGTCTACAAGCTTTTTATTGCGGTTAAGCTTTTTTCAAACGATAAATGAAGATGAAAGTTCGAAAGTTGAGATTTTGGGTATTGGGTCGTCGTTGTCGCGGGGTTGAGGAACACTGGAAATCCACTAAATCGTTTCATTTAGATTCTGCTTCACTTGATTTTAGTTATAGATATAAAAAAAAATGTTTAAATGAACATAAAGCATAAATATTGATAAAAATAAGAACATAATTTTACTGTTATTTCTCATAATTAATATTTATATACACAATCAAGTAAACATAATTAAATTTAGTGTTGTGTACAACATAACATAAAACATAAAACATAGTTATGAATTATTTTATTAGAAAAAAACCAAATAAAAAATTAATTCTACCCGTACCTTGTCTCGTTAGCCACTTAATACATATTTCTCACACAAGATCACCCAAATAAAAATTCTTATCTGATATGTAAAATCAATTTAATATTAAAACTAACAATTTTTTTATCGAGTGCTATATACAGTAGTTGAAGACAGAACGAAGAAAAAAATTTAACAGACACAATAAATAAATATTTGATGTGGACAATTTAATTAAGTTATTTATTGCTGACATTTGTCACCGTACAAAAACTTTAACATTATGTTGTGTTTATCGATACAAAACTATATACATAATACACAATTCATCCGAAACACAATGAATATACGGAGTATACGGATAGACTATTTAGAGGGAGATCGCTTTGCCGCAGCACAATAGAAACTTATTGTTTTCGATAAACTGTTTTATTTCACCCCCCTAATAGTTACACAAAAATTAACTTTGAATTAACTGCTGCGTGTGTGTGCGTGTACGTATATAAATATCGATTACTCGGACAAAGATGTATTTTCAATTTGTTCCCCAGTCATTAACTTATTGAAATGTTATCAAAAATACGTTGCCAAAATCCAGGAATTTGAATTTTGAAAACTATCGATTTTGGTATTCAAATCCGTTTTGGCAGTCAGTGGCACTACTCTGGCCCTGGGAATAGAGAATTGAGAAAAATATGTTCATCGAAATTTTGAGATTATTTGTTCTGATATGCAAAAAATCTTAAAAAAATAAACAAATATTTCGGCAAAAAATAAAAAACCCCAGAACCTGATCGCAGTTCCACTTACCGGGTCCAATTGTGATTCCAAACTATTCAGGCACCCACTCAAACACACACCCTAAATTTCATTAAAGTCGGCCCAGCCGTTTATAGGAGTTCAATTACAAACACACGTACAAATAATTTGGCGGTGGTGGGTGTGGTGAAATTTTGGAGTTATGTTTTAATATGCAAACAAATCTTAAAAAAATAAAATTTTGTCAAAACATAATAAATAAAAACCCTAGAACGCGATCGCAGTGCCACCTACCGGGTCCAATTGTAAATTTAAACCGTCCGGTTCAGCCGTTTAGGAGGAGTTCAGTCACATACACACGTGCAGAAGGATTAAAGATTACAATGGTTGTTTCAAAGGTTATAATATAATGGTTGTTTAAGAGATCTTAAATCTAAACATAAACAATAACATATTACTGGCTCATGTTTCATTACATGTTCAAGACGCTCGTACAGGGTCGAACAGATTTGAAACCAACATCCACACTAGGCAAACTCCGGCAATATGTAAAAAGTGAGAATGTTGCGATGATCATAGGTGTTTATAACGGGTGATTACCATCAAGTTTAGACCGAGCTATAATCCCATATTTTTCCATATGAAACACCACGTAAATCGCTTGGTGGATTTGCTCGATCTCCCACTTTACCAACAACGAATTTTGCAAGATATCGTGAACTGTATATCCGCAGTACATAAGTCGACATGGAGTTGACAACTGATAAAAGGGTTGCGATCATCTATCCCATCGTTTAGAAAAAAAACAACCAAAGGCCGTGGGCAACCAAACGGCAATGAGTCTTTTGGATGAGGATATACCGAAGGTTGACGACATGCTGATTTCCAATCATTTAAGGAACTTGCAGCTAGGGGATCAAGAGCTCGTTGAACCTGGATTAGTGCATTTCGTACAATTACAGCAAACAAATGTGTCGGTGAAAGTGAAGCATCAATCATGTTTACAGCAACCAAACGTGTCGATGAACATGTATAAGAAGTTGGCCCGAAATTTCCATCCAGAAAAGGTTTTTTTTTTCATAAAGTATGTGTCTTTGCTAAATCACATAAAAATAATCCCATCCCGAAAATTTTATTGTTAAATTAAAGAAAAAAATTAACAGCCCGAGAAAATTATAAAATTTTATTACTGTTTGCAGTAAAAAAAGCTCCACAATCTATTAATAAATTAAATCTATTTTAATGATCATCTAGAAAATTGCTTTCTATCCCCACTTATTAAATGAAAGAAATTATGTTCAGTACCAAATTTCCTTGTGGCAAACAGAGAGATGGCCCCCTGCCTCGGCATATAAAGTAAGGTGTGTCAATGTGCATAGAACTTATATTCAGGCGCCCGTTCGCAAATATCGAGGATTGATGTTGAATATTGATTATCCTGAAAACGACTTTCTAGACATTTTCAAATTGCCGCCTGAATATAAGTTCTATGCACATTGGCACACCTTACTCCATATGCCGAGGTAGGGGGTCATCCATATGCCGAGGTAGGGGGTCTGTGTTCGCCACAAGGAAATTTGGTACTGAACATAATTTCTTTCATTTTATAGAAAGTGGTGGATAGAAAGCAATTTTCTAGATGATCATTAAAATAGATTTAATTTATTAATAGATTGTGGAGCTTTTTTTACTGCAAACAGTAATAAAATTTTATAATTTTCTCGGGCTGTTAATTTTTTTATTTAATTTAACAATAAAATTTTCGGGATGGGATTATTTTTATGTGATTTAGCAAAGACACATACTTTATGAAAAAAAAAACCTTTTCGGGATGGAAATTTCGGGCCAACTTCTTATACATTCGATGAACAACTATACTCGATGAGTATTTGTGAGTGCTGGGAACTCGAAAACCAAGCGATTGGTTGCGATTCCTCTTGAGATCTTTATGAACAGATTTTGAAGAACATATCCATTCGTGACTAGACGGGTCGCTAGTGTTAATATTCCATTTCTCACGGATACACTAGCCCTTGAAAACTCTCATCAGCTGGCCCTAAGGCAGTACCATTAATTGGAATGACGATTAGCATGCAATTCAGAATTACGGTCGAAATATGTTGAGTTTACGGGCGAATGCATCTCCATAAACTCATCCCAATCATATTATGATGGGAAGTTTCAAGTAGTATATGTCGAGAAAATGTTTCGCCAAGGGAAGATACGTCCACGGCATCAACGGTTGCTTCAAATATTGTGGCGTGTTTTACCAACAAATGCCACTGCGAACATATCAATTGAAGACAGTGACTTACGGTATGGCATGCGGTCCATGCAACGCAATTCGCATTTCTAGCATTTAATATTGATTCCATATTACAACGAGACAAATTCCTGCTAACAAAATGGAATTCAAATAACATGGGAAAACTCGCAGCAATTCTCGATTCACAATCAGTAGATTCAGAACTAGAACTCAGTGATCCTGAAACTACAGTACTCGGTTTTCATTGGACCCCGATTACCGATCGTCTAGTTTACAAAATCAGAGTAGACGAATCGGACACCATATCAAAAGCCTCCTACTTAGTAAGATATCTAGACTATACAATCCTTCTAGAATATTGGCTCTATAGTTAGTAATAGTACCTGCCAAGATAGTAATACAGGTTTTATGGAAAATTTATCTTGATTGGGATACGCCACTACCGGCTGAACTGCGAACCTACAGGGTAACGTTTCGCAATGATCTATGACAACTGACACATATTCATGTCCAAGACAGATTTGGTAACCCGCGGTGCACGGGTAACACTTAGTGTATTATGCAATGCGAGCAGGAAGGCTTATGCAGCGGTCTTCTATGTGCAAACAATCCAAGCTGACGGTAATATTTATGTATCCTTGGTAAGCAAAACAAGATCAGCAGCAATTCTGAAACCGTATACATTTCAAATCAGCTGAGTGGCTTACTTACAATATCTATCGATGGCAACTGTAACGATTGAAAATTCATTATTATATCAACATTGGAAGAAAAAACCGTGGTAAGCGAGTTAAAACCCGTTCGAACGTTGCTCCTTTGAAAAACCAGGCCGAGGATCCACTTGGATCCAGTATTCCACTTGGTGAACGATTTTCTATACAATAAAGAGATAATAGCGTAAATACATATTAGATTCTTAGCGTCCCTAGCAAACACTCGCTATACTCTCCTATACAACCAGCGTCAATTTAGAGGGAGATAGCCTTCTACATAATTAGGAAATAGCCATCGAGTTTAACAATAAGAAAAAGGAAGATCCAAAATGCCAGAAGAAGTCCCTACATTGCATTGTACTAAGTTCAACAACGTTTGTATTCTAGGATTCAGCCTTAGAAAATAGTTTTACCCTGAGCGAGCTTTCAAACTTTTTGAGTTCTCAAAAGACGTTTGCGTCATTTCAGAATGTGTTTGGGTTCCACCTTTCTCAGCAGAACCAAGAGGGTAATAAAACTCTGTATCTCCAATAATCATCAGATATATAAAACTGATGTAAACGCATATACTGTACCACTTACAGCAAACATGCAGCCATGTCGGTAATACCTACACAGATGTATATGTATTCGAATGTTCGTCACCGAAGTGTGTTCAAACTCATTGATTGGAAGACAACTAATAGAAGAATTGACGAAATGCCGAGTGCAATACCCGTACGCTTTCATTAATGCTGGAGAGGATTATTATGGCCCATTTGAAGCTCGAATAACAAATCGTTGAGGTTAGCCATCTATTAAGGTTTATGTATGCTTATTCCTTTCTAGCTACAAAGGCTGTCCATTATGAAGCTGTAACCAGTATGTTAACAGAAGGATAATGGCATTTCTCTCTCCATTTTCTTCTCTAATTGGCGGAATTTGAGGCAGCAATCAACTCACGTCCATTAAATGTTGAATCGAATCATGAAATGGATGTAATCACACCAGCCCATTTTTTAACCCTAATGTGAGTGACGGCTACCCGAATTAAGAAAAGTTGAATTAAGAAAAGTGAATTAAAAAAGGTGGTATTTGTATGAAAAATTTCCACTTATTTTAATTCGTATTTTAAACAAATTTGCTGAATTTAAAAAGTAATTACAACAAAAAAAAAAAACTCAATTCAGAATGAATTAAAAAATGCACATGTTATTTCATTTTTTAGAAAATTTATGTTAATTCATTTTCAAATTGATTTAAAACACATTTATTTTATTTCATGTTTTGCCCACTTTTCTTAATTCATTTTCAAAATGAATGGAAGATTATTAGGCTAAAGTTTACTTTACGTATACATCGATAAAATCACGTAAGGAGCAAACATTTTAAAAATTTTTAAATGCAGGATTGTTTATTAATAGTTATTAGGAAGGAAAAGCCAAATTTTTCCGGAAAACTTTCATTTTTTTATTTTTTGAATATTTTTCTTGTTTTGTTTATTTTTAACAATATTTACTTCGTTAGGCTCCCTAAATTAAGAAAAGTTGAATTAAGAAAAGAGAATAAAAGTGGTGTTTGTATGAACGTTGATTCTTTTTACACGGTTGGCACGTGTAACTAAAGGTTTGGGTGTATTTTATTTCACATTATAAACATAAAATTTACATTTGTTTTGAAACATTCAATTATCCGGAATGGTCTCATCCCCAGCATTCCGGATCACAGAGGTTTTGGTAAAGTATATATTCTGTGAATCCCCAAATAATAAAAAAAAAATAGTTTCCCTTGTGAAAGAGAATTTTCCCTTGTAAGAAAATTTCCTAAACTTTAAAATTCCGGTTACCTGAGTGTTCCGGTTAACTGAATGCCGGATAATCGGGCTTTTACTGTAATATGAAAATTAAAACTATTCAAAATTTTCAAGTAATCCTTTCATTAATAAAATCTGCAAAAACGCAAATTTCTAATTTAAATTAATTAAACTCATCAAATGCATGTTTTTCATCTCTCTCTACAATACAACAACAAAAAATGTAAAAAGAAACATTTTGTTAAAACCAAAATAAAAAAAATCAAAAAAAAATCCTACAAATTAAAATTCCGGTTAACTGAGTGTTTCGGTTAATTGGGCTTTTAATGTAATATGAAAATTAAAGCCATTTAAAATTTTCAACTAATGCTTTCATTAATGAAAATGTGGAAAAAACAATTGAAAATTTCAAAATGAATTAAAAAATGAATATGATAGAAAAGCAAAAAAAACTTCCTCAAAATTAAAATTCCGGTTAACTGAGTGTTCCGGTTAATTGGATGCCGGATAATCGAACTTTTACTGTAATATGAAAATTAAAGCCATTCAAAATTTTCAACTAATGCTTTCATTAATGAAAATGTGCTGTTTTTTGCAAATTACTTTCAAAATGAATTTAAAAAAGAATATGAACGAGAAAAGAGAAAAAAGTAAAAAAAATCCTAAAAATTAAAATTCCGGTTAACTGAGTGTTCCGGTTATTTGGCTGCCGGATAATCGGGCTTTTTCTGTAATATGAAAATTAAAGCCTTTTAAAATTTTCAACTAATGTGGAAAAAATAATTGCAAATTTGAAAATAAATTAAAAAATGCATATGAAAGAGAAAAAAGCAAAAAAAAACTTCCTCAAAATTAAAATTCCGTTTAACTGAGTGTTCCGGTATTGTATGCAGGATAATCGGGTTTTTACTGTAGTACATTTTTACGTTTTATTTCGATTTTAAATACACATTTCATTTAATTTTCAAAATGACTTATTTATTATTTTAAACTAAGTAAAAAAGAAATTGAAAAAATTTCTTTTTGAATACTTTTCTAATATCATTTCCCAAATAATTTAAAAAAATACATATTTTATTTCAGTTTTTTACTTTTCTTAAAATATTTTGAAAATGAATTAAGAAGTGCACATAACATATTAAATCAACTTTTATTATTTCATTTCTATCAACTTTCCTTAAATCAATTTCATAATGAATTAAAAACAATTATTTAAATTCTGAAAAACACTATCCTTATTTCGACTTTTCTTAATTCGGGTAGCCTTGAGTGACGTGAGTATCCGGGTACCCTTTGCTTTTAGACGTCTATTTTTGTATGTTTTACTTCCAATAAAATTTTAAATCTTACCAATTGAACTAGAAAATTGGTAGATTACGATCATATTTAAAATTGAGAAATGTTACAACTTGGACGAACGTTAAAAAAATAAGTTTCCATACAAAATGCATGTAGGTACTAATCACTGAAATAAGGATATTTTTTCTTCACTCACATGAGGGTTAATGGCAAACATTACCGGATGTTCTGAAGTCGAAAGTATTGATTTCACGCAATAACATATAATATTCACGCTGGAAATTTGTCAGTCAAATCTATCAATACTTTTGGACACGTTGGCATAAAGATTACAGGACAAACTTACAAAGGCGAGCAAAACAGTATAAAAGAAATCTTAAAATTTCCAATTTTAGTTCTTCTCTTCTTACTATTGACCGTATAATAAATATTCATCCAGGCTGGAATAATATCTGTGGCACTTCAACATAATTAAGACGTCCCTTAAGCTAGCAGAAAGCATATGGCAGAACATTACAATATAGTATGGACTATAGGCAATAATGAGCTAAAATTATTTGTTTGTCCATTTTTCTTGTTTTGTGTTCTTATTTCGGTTTTGGTCCGATTTTCGATTTGGGCTCTGCTAGCTTTAGATTAAATGACCTGAAGTTTGGCCAAGAACGAGTGGAGCCCAAATTTTTATAATGAGGCTTTTGATTACGCCATAATGAGCCTAAAATTATTTGTTTGTCAATTGATCTTGTTTTGCGTTCGAATTTGATTTTTGGTCCGATTTTCAATTTTTGTTCTGTTAGCTTTTAAGTGATAAAGCCTTACTGTTCCTAGAGCGAGCATAATAAAAAAAAATTAAATAAGGCATTTAATTAGCCTAAAAACCTTTAATTTTCCAATTGTTTTTAAATCGTTTTTTGATATGGGTTCTGCTAACTTTTTCTAAAGCTAGCAGAACCAGCGTTTTAGTTGGAAGGGATGGAGCCCAACATTTTTTAATAGAGCATTTATTTAGCCTATAATTAGCCTAATATTATCCATACTATCTTGTAATGTTCTACCGTATGGGTTCTGCTAGCTTAAGGGACGTCAATTTAGTCGAGATGTTGAACTATATTCTAATCGATAGTATTTCTCGTTTCTTCTTTCTCTTCAATTTTTCATCAAAATCCGACTATTTTTGATCGAGATATAAGCAAAAAACAAAACCACTTATGCTTGTTATTTTCTCTCTCTCTCTCTCTCTCTGGCACTATATCCCATCAAGGGATTTGGCCGCCTCAAATGAGGTTTCATAATCATATTTTCATTTTGGATAATGAGTGATTAATTTATTGATCCTAAACCAGCGGTGCAATTTTTTCCTTGTCACCACCGGGAATCGAATCCGGAATCTCCGATCGCTGGAGCAAGCATGCTGACCAGGTGTTTGGTATTTATTGAAAACCACTTAATTGATAATTTTTGATATTGTGAAATAAGTGATATTGTAAACCATATTTTTAGTTGTAAAAACAGAAATAAATTTAGAATAAACACTTATGTTGAAATAAATTTTTATGTTGAATTTAATTTTGCGTTTGCTGTTTACTTAAATCGATATAAGTGTTTTTTTTCTAAATTCTAATTAAAAACCTGGGGAATTTCCGGTGAACCTAAAGCATGTAACAAGTGCTTGAAGGTGTCAATAAACGCAGTTTAAAAACCCTGATACCATGGATACAAAAATAATTTAGTTATGTCTCATAATTTTTTCACAAATTAATTTAAAATTTTAATTTGGTCCCCTGAAAAGTAGCTAAACAATATATAAGTGGTTTTGTTGAATTGCCATAGGATATAAGCCTTGTTGCCACATTGAATACGTTTCGTTCGAATACAATATTTCAGCGACATATGCTGTGTAAACTGCCGATCAATGACGTGGAAGATATAAGTGAACTGAATCAAAAGGCTTCAAGGGCGGCGAGATGTTCTGGTTCGCTTGCAACATACTTGAAGCGAATATATTGTTATTAATGGAAAGTTCTATAATCAAGGATATTTTTGGCGCAAAAGTACGGGTAAGGTAGATACAAATCAAGGGCAAGGGAATTTCACTAATTCAATTACAGAGGAGAAGTGCACACGTCAGTTGGTTAGCTATGATTCATTCTAATCAGCAACAATTGTCACTGGAAGTGTAATATCCTGAATCATTGAAAATGACCGTTAAAATGGCCATTGTTGAAAAATTTACCGATTTCCCTTTCTAACATCTTCCTATTCTACCGTCAGACTACGTCGTTCTTACTTCCAACTTTGTTCTGATTCTCTCGTAATTTCTTTTGTTGCGCTACATACACCCGTATTAACGCTGCTTGAGGCTGTACTTTAAATTGTAGGGGATACCACACTCAACAATCGGAATGTTATAAAAATTCAGGGTACATGGACCACTTGCTTTCGTTCCTCTTTATATCCGACCGAATGCGTCTTTTAACTTTGATTTATCGCACTCATTTTTTCCAAAATTTAACCATTTTAATTAAATAATTTATTTATAAATTATCTATAACAAAATAACGTTTACATGTTCATTCCAATTTCACCTTAATGATAATGACATTCGATAAGTTGTTATCTTTCTTGTCCATCCACATAATGCTATAACAACAAAACCATAAAACTTTTTTTTTCTGGTTCAACATGCAAAAAGTGAATATTCCCAAGTGAATAATTTGTTGTGTGGAACATAAAAATGTACACACACACACATACTCGCATAAGTTTAAATGAACTAGCATACTACCAAAAATCGAAAAATAAATGTCACCGTTTATGGCATTGGAAATAAAAAAAAAAAAAAAAAAATTTTTTTTTGTAATCGAAACGTATTTCGAACTCTGAAAATGTTTCCTAATCATCATTACGGACTGTACACACTAAAACTCATTGGATTGCCATTTACGGCCATGATACATACGTATAAATTTTCAAATTTTATGATTATTACAATGTTAATGGCTTAACTTTTATTGGTATAGTATGTAGCTTTATTGCTGAAAAAGGAGGGCCATTAAAATTAGTTAACAAAGTGTTATTGTTTTTCCAGCTCGTGTGTGCGGTAACTCGAAATGGCGTCCAGCAGCTATTAAGGCTAGATGACCGCACAAGTACGCAGTGTCACATTAAAATAAAATATTTAATACGCGCTGGTTTAATTCTATTTTACGGAGGGCGGTGCCACCCGACATACCATGTTACACCACTTTTGATTGTATTAAAAAGGATTTTTTTTGATAAACGGTCAACGATAACGACCATAAAATCCAAAATAATCATCAATTCCATGTATATACAATAATATTGTCACAAAATATTTTCATTGATTTTTAATGTAAACAATTTGGTGAATAATATGTATTGGGTCACGCGATTCCTTCTAATACTCGTAATATATAAAACACTAAAATTTATTACTATGATTATTGCTACCGCAAATTCATGTCCTTATAATATTATTATTATATTGTTGTTAGATATATTTTTATTTATACAAATGTTATTATTTAATCAGTGGTAATTTTTTTAAAGTACGGGGGGTAACATATATGTACCCACTGTTTACCGCAATGCTAGTAGGTATAGGTAGTAGGCACACATTAGGTTAAGTTTGTGTTTAAATGAAATCAATATTTTGCCATTTCAAATGAATTTTTAATCGTAATTGTTCACCGGCCCAAGCTTTCTGTTTATTTTGTCATTAAAATATGCTGCTTTGTGTTTGTTGCTGTTGTATATTATTATGGTTTTATTTAGCACACACATCAGTATTAGTGAACCTCGAATAACGTCGGTCACATTTTTCGAAAACTAATAATTTCGATCGTACAATTTTATATCATTCTTGTGGCTTGAAAAAAAAATTGACAGCTCCCTTGACTAGTAAAATATCGCGGTAAAAATACTTCGTTTTTTCTTAAATGATTTCACCCAAAAGTTTGTGGATTAGGTGTCAATAAAGTAGGGGTTAGTCGTCCGTAACATTTTACTGTGATCTATAGCCCAACTTTGTAACAATGTGGAATCTGCCAAAGGTGTCTAAGTAGAATGTTTCCCGCCTGATAGTATCAATGTTGATGGAGGAGTAATTGTTGCGGCAAATAACGTCCCTAAATTTTATCAAGTCAATCTTTACTGTGCTTAAGGTGAGTCTATTATATTCAAGCTCAAATATGGCCATTCATTATTGGTCGTTCATATACCTTATGAAAGTGCCGTTGACATTTACCAGGCCTTCATTCAATTCGCTGCCAATGCAGTTCTACCGTTATATGAGGAATGTGACCAGAGTGTCGATTTTGTACCAAAAATTAAAGCGCGATAATATAATATTCAATTTGATATTTGATATTTGTGTTGTATTTTTTCTCTCATGAGTGTCTGTGCATTTTGTTCGTCAATTTTACAAAGGCAAGTAGAAAAATAAAAAGTTTCGGTTGAACCGGTTGAATATTTATGATAACACCGATTGTTTGTTATGTGACTTGATTTTTCATTTTCAAATATTTGAATAACACGAAACCGTGTTTGATACTAGTATATGTTTTTCCGGTTTGTTCACCTCGCGCTGTCATTTTTAGTAAAATGAGACACGCTAAAACTAAAATTTCATGTGGTCATAGAAACCATAGATGATGACTTTTTGGGCTCCTCAGGAGATATTCTTTATAACTTTGAGTTGGACAGCGGATTCGGAGTGAGGCAACTTAACATTATTTTCAATGAATATTGGTGAGTTTTTGACTTTCCTCGTTAGGTTTTATTGAAGTTGAATCTTGTCCAGATTTAGCCTAGTATGTACCACACTTTTAATTAAATTCTATTTTTTACATTATGATTTCGTTGATTTTATTAAAGATTAGTTCATACGACTTTGGAAAAGAGGATCTTCCTTCGTTAAACATCTTTCTCGAAAATGTGAACTGGATAGTGTTATTTGACGAACTTCTGAGTTTTTATAGAAATGTTAGGAGTGGTTTTGAATTATTTGCAAATCGTAAATCTAGAGCTTTCAAGATATTCAAGAGTTCTGGGAGCGAAATTGACAAACGTAAACATCGCGAATGACTTAAAAGGTTTAAATTCTTAACCCGTTGCCGCACACTTTTAAGTTGAAGACCGTCCTCAGAAACACACATTTTTTCCAATTGTTTATGATTGCCAAATGAAATGAAAGCTTCATTTATATGTTTGGAAAGTGAAAAATATTACATTTTCGCACAGCTTTTCCATGAAAACTCTCGAAGGTCATAGCCGTCATTTGCTTATCACAACATTTTCTATCCTATCTTCAGAGAGACTACTATAGCCGCCATTTGCGCGATTGTGGTAGGACGGCTATAGTCGTCATTTGTCTCTGTAGGCGGAAATATATCGAATTATTAAACATGAAAAGTCAAAACAACAAAAAACAATTGATATGATATCTGGAATGTTACATCTTTTTTTCTTCGTTGTATTACTGAATAATTACCAAATAAATGCATTAGTACACTTCGTACGAATAATGTTCCTTTTTTAATAATTAAAATATGCAGGGCGGCTATAGCCATCATTTACCTACATATCACCAAATAGTCGCTATAGTCGCCATTTGCGACAACGGGTTAATGACTTTCTTTATAAAATGTATATTTTAGAAATTGAAAGTGAAATTTCGCTTAACTCGAAACAATTTTTTAAATTCATAAATAATAAACGAAAAACACAGGGGTTTCCGAGGCATCCGCCATATGACACTTATGGCAAATTCTTTTCATAGAAAAATTTGCTCTCAAACCAAACAATTGAGTGCCACTGCGATCCTTGATTTTTCTGATTTGCTTAGCTTTATATAGGCAATCTTGTTCACTGCGGTAGTTCTAATACTGACTAACTGTATTCGATGCCTCAGAATTTATAATTTGCTTAGAAGGTTAAGAATCGACTAGTGGGACAGGTTCCGATGGTACAGCACCGTTGATCTTGAATAAATCTGCTCGCTGATTGTGGGAACCTCTATTTTATTTGTAATTTTGTGTGGAAGAAGCGATAGAGGCTTTTGCTCTTTTCCATTTAACATACCTTCCGGAGTTTCCCAAGATAGTCTCCTGGGACCGTTATTTTTTACATTATTTATTAACGATGTCATCCGATGTTTCTATATATTCTAGTGTCTTATATACATATACCGATGATCTAAATTTTTTTGCTAATATCGATTTGTAATGGAAGATAATTTTGCGATCCTTTCATTTTAAAAACTTGTATGTCATTTACGCTGGCCCAGTACTTGAATATGCCTCAGGGATATGGAATCCATGATCCACGATGGAAGTATGCAAACGAAACTCCTAATTTATGCTTTAACGTTTACCAAATCTGCGTTAGCGATTTGTTCGGGAGCCTCGAGTAAACCGTCTATTATTGCTAAATTTACAAACTCTATCTAGTAGGTGCGAAATTGCTTGCGCTATGTTTGCGAGGGAGATTTTGTACTCTAGAATCGATTGCCTTGAGTTGCTTGAGAAATTTTGCATTTACGCTCCTGGTTTATATATTTTGGTTTTATTATTTTTATTTTTATTCACTTTCATTCACTTTAAATTATATATATTTTCTTGCGTGGTGGATAGCATATCTGTAAATTTGAACATAATTGATAGATAAATAAATTATTAAATTCCTCGGTTGATTACTTCTTTTACAATAATTTCTTATTCTAATTAGAACTACCCAGCTTCAGCGGTTTTTGCCTTTGGTAGCATTGTATCATTTGTATATTGGTCTTTTTGGCACAAGATTGTGTTTTGATTTTTAATGTAACTGGTTTCGTATTGATGCTCTCTTGATGTGCTGTATTTTATATGCAATTTTGTTTGAATTAAAAAACACGTGGATGGATCCCAGTGGTTTGTAAAGTTGGCGTGTTCTGATTTGGCTTCATTTAATAAGATGTGTCATTTTTAGACCAGTTAGTAACTTTGTTAAATGCAATTTGGAGTTTCCTTGTTGCTTTCCTTATCGCAGGTATCGCCTGCGAATGTTGCTGCTGTAGTACGTTGAGTATTCGGTAAATCTCGCTCGACTAAATGAACAACACATTAGGTCCAAGTATGCTGCTTTATGGTATTCCTAATTATATTATTTTTAGTTCAGATTATACTCGTTTTCAAGTTTGAGTCGAAAGTGACGAACTGCAATGCAGGATTTAAGCATTCGATAAAATTTCTTGCATGTCTTGATGCAGCTTAAAGTCAAGCCCTTGGCGTGAAACTTGGTCGAAAGCTTTAGCTACGTCTAAGAAAACTCTGGAGCGTATTTGTTACCTCTCAAGTGCATCCTCAATGATATTCGCTACTCTGTGAACTTTTTGAATAGTTTCTCTAGATCTTCTCTAAGTTCAATTCGGTGTGGAATTAAACATCTATCTAATCTAAAATAATAAAGGTTTATTTTTTTGATATGATCAGGAGTAGTGATATCGGTCTATAATATTTTTTATCGTTTGCTGATTTTCTTAGTTTAGTAATCATAATTGCTTATTGACGTGAAACATATTTCAGTCTCAAGGCCGCATTAATTATTTAAACTAATTTACGTAAACTTTTCTCGGGAATAGTTTTCACAATTTCTCCTATGTCCAGTGATTAAGGCTGTATGGTACTAAAATTATCAAAAACGATGTTAAGTAAAGATCAGTTTTTGACCATAAAATATTACCAATTGACCTAATTTTTTCTATAACATAAACTTAGATGTATAATTGAGGGATTAATACATGATTATCCAAATAAAACGTTTAATTCGTCTATGGTGAGGTTTCAAAGTTAATCGTTTTTTTCGCTCTATAAACGAAACAAATTTTTACATCAGGGTATTAAGAAACATAAAATCGAGGGATTTTAGTTTAAAAAAATTTAGTTTAAAAATATTAAAAATTAAAAATTACATCAAACCATAAGTTTATTTGTTTTGCGCCGCAATGTCGATATTTTTTGAAAAATTTGCTGTAACTAGATCGCAATTCACGAAATAAAAAGTGTGTCCATCATAAGTGATTATTAATTTATTATAATACGCAATGTTTAGATCAGCAATAATGATAAATATTAAATTTATTAATTAATTTTACACATATAAACAATATAAGTAAAGTTTAGTAGGCAAATCATACGAAATTATGGTACTCAAACTTATTAAAGAAACAAACTTGCTGCATACATTTAGGGGCATTTAAAAAATCGATTCTAAAAAAGAAATTTGTTTCTCAGTACCATCATTTGTTTAAAATTATATAGAGAAATCATCAGCATTACAATATCACCTCACCAGGCGCGCGACCCTCAATATAAACTTATAATAGTATAATATTGCGTTGCGAGCCAACGGAAATGAGGAAAAAATATTCGAAGGAAATTAGCGGTATCTATTGCGGTAATATTGTACTTTAACGTAATATTGTACGTAACATCGTTCTGTTTACAATAAATAGTGGGATTATTAGAAAGTACAATATTACCTCAATAGATACCGCTCCATATAACACTAATTTCCTACAAATTTTTTTTCCTCATTTTCATTGCCTTGCAACGCAATATTATACAATTATAAATTTATATTGAGTGTCGCGCGCCTGGTGATGTGATATTGTAATATTTTTTTAAGCTCATGATTTCGCTATATAGTTATAAACTCAATGGTACCATACAGTGTTAAATCACAATCTGGAGCTTTTCTTATACCTAAATTATTATTGATTTAATTTTTTAGTTTCAATAAATTCACATGATTTATGGTAAGATCATCTAATTTGTTTACGGCAGTTGTATTTTCATTTGCAATTTGTTATAGACAAGCATTTGGAACTAGTTCAATGATAAGTTTAATAAACTACTTAAGGCACTGTCGACAAACCTCTGGTAAGAAGTGTTAATGTTGCTCAGCAATACCCCTTGAGAGCTGTTGCTAACTGTCTGCTGTGCTGAAAAATAATTTCGAGGTATAAGATACATGTACATATACGATTACGATCTGTGATGAAATGTAACACATCTATGACCCCTTGTTGGAGTGCAAAACTAATGGGCCGACCCATCTTCCATGTCAATATAGGCTGGCATGTAGGTTGCAATGTGCAGATGAACAGATTGCAGGGATAAAAACAAAAAAAAAATATATACATACGCACATCCAGTTTTGTATAAATTTCATGTATCATGTATAAATTTTATGAAACATTAAGATAATTATTTTGAATAAAATTTGATAAACATTTTATTGAACAATAGCAAACAAACAAGTGAAAATAAATTCATGCAAAATGATAAGCTAATATTAATTTAAGATGAATTTAAAGAAAGAAATGTTTTGGGTAAAAAACACCTACACAAGTCGACGTTGCCCTGTTCATGAACACATTATCTGGGCTATTTATGTTTATAGTGATTTTGTAATATTCGCGTTTTTCTTTATTTAAAAGTAAACAAATAAATAATAAATCTAAACTTTTATTTTAAAATTGCATGTGATATAATTATTTATTTCTAAAATATAGGCAAGTTTATTCGTAATTTGTCATCAAGGGTTTTGTTTAGTTGCGAACCAAACTATAAATAAAGGGCATATGTCACTTAAATTCGAAAATGTCTTTTTATTTACACAAACTATATAATAATTTGTTATAAGACTACGTTTACGTACTGTACAGTTTAAAACGTTCTTGACTCCGATATAATATTAAATAATAATTAAATTTTATTAAGTTCTTTGATAGAATTCGGCTTTCTCACACCTATCTGTTAAAGCACAGAACTGCATTTATTTGATTATTTTTTTTTATCAACCTAAGGTTCTATAGTCCGAGTATCCGAGAAGGTATTAAATCAAGATAACTTTGGATTACTCAAAGTAATTGCGTTTTTTGGCAACGGGTAATTCTTTTGAAGATTTAAAGTTTTCCATGGTATTTTCGACCCAATCTATTTGGAAAATTAATTTCGAAATGTGTAAGGCGTTTATACGTGCCTTAAATAAATGTATAAAGGTAAGAAGATAACTTTTGGTTAGTTACTGGGTGGCTTGACAATTTTCTCTTGAATATCTTTCTAGATGCCGATATTAAGCGAAGGATGGAAATAAATAGCTTCTGCATTCGACATATCCTTATAAAAAAAGTCACCACATCCTGGTTCTATTTATTTTAATTATAAAAAGACTTTCATTATTGTGTTACTTGCGCGATAGCGAATGGCAACAGTGAGTTTCTGTATGCAGATGTTGGTACTAATGGTAAACTTTTCTGACGGAGGAGTGTTACTGCAATCAAAATTTTACAATAAACTAAATAAAGGCATACTGCTACCAGAGCCTGTATATCCTGTGGCCCTATTCTGACTTTCTCTAGAATAGGGAATTGGGGAACATTTTTTTGGAAATTTTTTTTCCCTATAAAAATTTTGAGCAATAAAAGTTTCCCAATCAACTTTGTTTCAAAAATATTTACACCAAACTAATTCCAGCAGTAGGCCACAAAATTATAATTTAGACAAAAATGCTATGAAAATATTTTTCCTAATTCTCTATTCACAGGAAAAACCAGAATAGGTCCACTGGTGAAAAAAAAATTGCCATGTGTGTTTGTTGGAGATGTCGTGTTTGGTTCGACAAATGAATACAATTTTAGCCAACGTTTGAGTTCAACACGAGTAAAAGTCGAAAACACATTTCGAATTACGGCATCACGTTTTCTTGTATTTATAATACCAAACACAATTTATTGTTAATTTTTCCAATTGTCCGAAAATTAACATTTCTTCAATGGCCATTTTCGCGTAAATTTTTTGTTCTTCATACTTTTGTTCATAATCATAATTGGCGTCGATATTGCGATCTAATATTATTTATTTTATTTTTTAACTTTTCTAGTGTTGCATTGGGCACAACTTCGTGACATTGGAATAATAATTGATTACAAGCGCTCCGATTTAGGTGTTTGTTTTTGTAATTTTCATTAGATGTTTGCCACAAAATCGGTATAATAATGCGGGCAAAAAATAGTAAGACTTTCTTCACAATTTTAAAGTTCTTTATTTATTTCTCCAAATCTATTTCGTCCCCCTCAAAATAATCCCCTCCCCCCGGCCTCAATACACTTGTGCCAACGTTTTTTCCAATCCTCGAAAGAGTTGTTAAAGTCAATTTCCGGAATAGCCTCCAATGCGCGTAGCGTTTCACGTTTTATGTCTTCAATTGACTCAAAACGGTTTCCCCGGAATAGTCGTTTGAGTTTGCTGAGCAGCCAGAAGTCACACGGAGCTAAATCAGGCGAATACGGTGGTTGCGGAACGACATGGGTGGAATTTTTAGCGAAACAATCACGTAAAACTAATGCAGTATGAGAAAGTGCATTATCCGGTCGGAAGGAATTCGGAGTGCACCACACCTCGATAATCCAAGAAAACTGTTAACATCACCTTGATTTTTGACTTGCTATGACGTGGTTTTTTCAGCTTCGGCTCACCTTTGGCACAATATTCGGCCGATTGATCGTCTATTTAGATAGATAGATTCAAGACTCATCGCTAGTTATAATACGTTTCCTGACATCCTGGTAGTCGGAAAGCATTGTTTCACAGACGTCAACGCGACGCTGTTTTCCAAAAAATTTAGTGATTTTGGAACAAATCGTGCTTTCACATTTTTTAGGCCTAAATGATCTTTCAAAATGGTTTTTACTGATCCTTCCGATATTTAAACGGTGTCAGTAAGGTTTCTGACTGTTAATCGTCGATTTTCGAGCACCAACTCCTTGATTTTGTTAACGTGTTAATAACCAGTTGATGTTGAAGGCCGTCCTAGACGTGGCTCGCCGTCAACACGTTCTCGACCCTCTTTGAACAACTTGTACCAATCAAAAACACTTGCTCGCGACATACAATTATCACCGAAGACCTTTGCAACATTCTGAACATTTCGGCATCACAAAATTGATTCCGCACACAAAATTTAACCGAACTTCTTTGTTGAATAATTTCACTCAATCGTATACTAAACACTATAACGATTATTTTGATGTGACATTTGGCACAGATTTCACTGACAGTCATACCAACATAAAAAAAAAATATTTCGACAAATGGTTTTCCGCGCGAAATTTAAATTAAAAAGTCTTACTACTTTTTGCCCACACTATAGTACTTTTATATAATTCGAAAAAGTTGTGCAAATTTCAGTGTCTAAAACGTTAACCACTCCACTTCGATCAATACTAAACTTAATTTTAAAAGTTTCAAAAATGTTAACTGATTGTTCAGACTCGACTTTATGACAGATGACATAACCTCTGTTTCGTTGTGTGATATTTTTCACATAAAGCATTGAAGTCTGTCAGACTGTTCTACACACGCAGCGACTTGTTTATGCGACTATAGACTCCGCTTCCTAAAATCAATTTTTTTTAAATGAGTCTGCATCTGAATTTCGCCTGCTTGCCCTCAATTAGCCTTTTCACACACTTTGTTTTGCAACAAAACCGAAGCAGCACATGCCTTTCCAAGCAACACAAATACGGTACGTCTCATTGTGTAAAACTATTTTCGTTTTATATTGGATGTTTGAGCGAGACGGAAAGAAAACAAAAACTAAAATTTAAAAAATGTAGTAGGTGTTGAAACAAAATGTAAACTTCTTGACATTTGCTGAGGCGACTATTTTTTACCAAAATTCATTTCCACACCAATCGCGTAAACACAAAAAAAATTTCGGATCCTATATTTTTTTGTTTTTTCGTTTGTGTTAGTGAGTATACAACAAATGCCGCACATACAATTATTGCTACAAACATGCCTCAAAAGCCTCCACTTTAATATTTTGTTTATAGGCGAAGAGGTAAGAGACGAGGAAAACCGCATAGTGTTGCCGTACTGTGTGGAGTGCTGCAGTGGCAACCATTATAAATAAAGCCGTCTTGTAGTTATTTCACAGTAAATTGTCAAATCACCAAAAGTGGTGTGCTTGCGATGGGCTTCGTTTCACTTTAGAGGAAATTGATATAGTAAGCGGTTTGTGATCGGTGATAATAGTGAAGAACCTAGTGTTTAATTGTTTGCAAGCTGGCAAGCAATTCGCGATCAAATTCGGAATATTTTCTTTCGGCATCTGATAATTTTTTGTAGAATAATGCAAGAGGTTCCCAACTCTCTTTATTTAATTAATGTAAGATTGAGCCCAGCTGTGTTAGATGCATCAATGGTGATGCTTTATTTTGTTGCATTTAACTGATGCGCTAAAAGTGCAATATTATCAATCTAAACTGTTCTTGAGGTGAAGGAATGCATTTTGACGTTCTTCAGCCCAAGAAAGTTTTTGGGTTCTATGTTTGTCGTCAGGAGCTATTGAAATTAGATGGTATGCTCTCACGAGAACGATTTGTGAGAAAACCAAGCACACATGTAATTGCAAATTAATTGTAAATTTTTCGATGTGCGGAATAGGGCAACGATCAGGAATTGTAACAGCTCCAATATCCATTATCCTTCTTCTTCTCCATGTTTAATGAACATGATATTGCTGAAAAAAAGGTTGGCGGATTCCCAGTTCCACTATGTGTTGGAATTCCAGGAATGCGGCTTTGTGGCGGATTGGATTAAGTCTACGTGATCTCGAAAATGGTAAATGATCTGCCTTACTGGGCAGTTGTAGTTCGATGAAGCTGTTAAAGAAAGATATTTCTTTAACAATGCTCCATAGCCATTGTTGATTATATAGAACAATGGTGTGTACGATTGTAAGATTAATGGATAGACCAATCTGATATATAAAAGGTCTTTCAATAGGGACGCTCGAAATTTGTTAGGTTATAGCAGCCATGTTAAATCACCATTGATAGTTGTAGGGTTGTAAAATGTGTGCAAATCATCTAATTTTATTTTCAAAATCAATGCTCTGCTTTTGAAAAACGTTCCGTGCATTACATGATTTTTATACTCGCCACAATCGTCACGCCTAATCGACTATTCGGCGTTTGGTGGTCAAATTCGAGTCAACCGGTTCGATAAATAATTAGCCAACACAAAAGGCTGAAAACGTTGCTGCTGTACGTGATAGCGTACAGAAAAACCCGAGGCAGTCATCCAAGAACTTTTGGCCTTTCTGCGGCTTCAACTTGCCAAATTTTACGTTGGAATTTAGGCATGCACATGTATAAAAACCAATTAATTCAGGAACTTATGGTAAATAACTATAAACAACGCTGTGTCACTTATTTCGCACTCAGCAGCAGTTAAAAGTTAAAAGACCTAAATTTCGCCAAAAACTCATCTTTAGCGACGAGGCTCATTTTTGGATTAATGGATTTGTGAACATGCAAAATATGTGAACAAGATACACCAGCGACGTGTGATGACATTTGATTTCAAAAGGACGGCGATACGTACCGATGGCCATTCCGCACGGTTTGATGGCATGGTTATTTCGCGCGATGGTGTAGTGAACGGGCCACCGAGATCGTGCGATTTAACGCCTTTAGACTTCTTTCTTTGGGACTATCTTAAATCGCAGGTCTAAGCGAATACACCGCAAACAATTGATGCCCTCAAAGTTGACTGTATATTTCAGACAAGCAATACATAGACTATGAGGAAATACTTTTATTAAGCGGTTAGGACAAAGTTTTCTTTCGTTGAGAGTTTAGATCTTTAGTTGCGGTTTTAAAAACCACAATGCGATCCAAAAGAATAATTGGTGGAATGCTCATCACTAGGGCAACCAAAAATATGCAATTACATATTTTTTTCCAGTGCACGAATTTTGGAAAGAGAAGATACAAATTCGTTTCATGAAAAACTAAGCATTTTAAAGCCTACTTGTTAGTGCATATTTTTACATATTTTACCAAAAGTGCATATTTTTGCAAATTTCGCCTATAAAAGCATATTTTGGTTATATTTTTAAAAATATTGTTCTCACAAAAATATTTTTATTGCCTTAAGTTCAATTTCAAAATTTTACATGTTCTGTTTAAGCTTACTAGCGCCACTAGCAGAAATTATATAGTATTTATTAAAAGGTTTTATTTGCCTCTTGGGTATTTTTTGTTTCAAATGCTCACCATGTGGTACTTTTTCTCTATTTTATAAAAATGTTTGTGTCAGTCTTAATGGTATAATACATTGTATATCTCAGTTTTACGGGAAAGTCCGGCGCGGTTATTTTATTTGTTTATTGAAAATAAAACCAATAAGACACGATTTTTTTTTTGAATTTTTAAATTTATTTGAATAAAATTTTTGTGGAAAATACCGAGTAAGTACACGGATAAATATAAAAAATTCGAAGCCAGCTTATTTTTATAATACCGAAATGTATATATAAAATTATTTCTTAGGACATACCGAAAGTGAAACAATCCCTTTCAAACAAATTAAAAAATTATGTGGCTGACTATAACGATTTTAAAACTGATGGTAAAATTTTGTTCTGCAAAGTATGTAATAGAGTGGTATCCTCAGATACTACTTTCATGGTGAAACAGCACTTAGCAACTGCTAAACATATCCAACTCAAGGAGCGGGATTTAACTAAAAAATCTACTCAACAGCTTTTTGGTGAATGTTCGACCGTTAACAAAGATGACCAATTTGCTAAAGATTTGAAATTGGCGTTTATTGGAGCAGACATCCCGTTATACAAAATGCGCAATACTAATATTCGAATATTCTTGGAGAAATATACAGACCACAAAGTACCATCAGAAACCACTTTACGTACAAATTATGTAAACGGTTTATATAAAACAACCGTTGAAAACATTAGACGTAATATAAAAAACCATTTTGTATGGATAGGCATTGACAAAACCACCGATGAAGCTGGTAGGTATGTGGCTAATGTTATCGTCGGTATTATGCACCCCGACCAGACACTCTCCAAAGAAAAATTTTTGTTAAACACAGCTTTCCTTGAAAAAGCAAATCACACCACTATAGCCCGGCTTTTTGACGAGTTGTCACAGCTTCCATGGGCAGCGCACCAAAAACATATACTATTGAAGAAATGCTATCTTTTAAATTTACACCAACTACTTCTGTTGATGTGGAAAGAAGCTTCTCAATGTATAAAAGTGTTTTCCGTTCAAATAGACAAAGCTTTCTTTTTGAAAATTTAAGCCAGGTATTTGTGATTTATTGCAATGAAAATTTAAATTAAAAAATGTAAAAATACACTTTTTTATTTAACTTTTTTTTTTAATTTGATGTTTTATTCTTTTAATAATTTTTGGAATCCAGTTTTGTAAATGAACTTTGAATTAAAATAAAAAATAAAATAAAATGAAATAAAAACATGAGCATGTAATTTTATTATTTTTTTTAGCATGGTGCTTTTTTGCATTTTTGTACAGTTTTTAGAGCATATTTTTAATGCATAAAACCATATTTTTAAAGCATATTTTAAGTGCTTAAAATAATTTTTTTAGTGCATATTTTTGGTTGCCCTACTCATCACTTAATATTTGAAAGAATGATCAATGACTCAATATACATTTTAAATATAGAACTTCAATATTTTTTCCTGAAATTAAACATCATGAAATCGATGATCATTAAAATTAACATAACACTTTTTAAAAACTCTAAATTTTGCTTGATGTTCAACAAACTAATATTGAGTTGCTGTGTATTAAAACATTGAAACAGTATACAAATTTGAAGTCAAATTATTCCAAATCAAATGGGTTGTAAATTCTTGTAAAGAAAACGAGCCTAAAACTGAAATGTAATATTTTAAAAGGGGATTATGAAAAGCTTCCGAACACCTATTTATTTACTCTGACAGATCGATTATTTTTAAAACGAATGTTTAAATCTAAAATTCAGGCGTTTTTATATAATTTATCATATTTTATATTTGTATCAGTGACACTCTCAAAAAATCTAATATCCAGCTGTCATACTACCGTTTATTATACGACACTATACCCATTTGGAAAATTTTCCAATTATTCCAAATATTTCCATACACATAAAATGGGAAGAACTGCTTTTTTTCGTTTAGATTACATAATTAAACTACAAACCCATTAAATGAAAAAAAAAAAATTATTAAATATTATAAATAAACAAACGGTATATTCCAGGTACAACCATAGCGTGCAAATGAATTACATGAAAGGGTTAATATTTTGATGTTATCGCGCATCATTTTCACGTATGCGAGTTTATTATTTAACCTCATCAACCGCGGTACTCGAAATAATAAAAATATGAAAAATTGAATAATGTGAACACACCTAGATTTTGCTGCTCTTCATTCATGTATAATTTCAGTGCTCTATTTATTGCACGTTTATTATTACTACTACTGCTATTACTATCAGATTACCATATTACTATTATTTTTCAATCTGAATTATGTGAAAAAATTAGTGCTCGCGTATTATGTATACAGGTTTTACGAGGGTATTTTGAAAGGTGAATCATGTGTTTCGTGCAAAGATACTAAATATTTGGGAATGAGTAAAAAAAGACAAAGGTCCTATAAGTAAGCTAGTTTAAAAAAATCTTAACTGCTAAAAATCTTAACTGCAGAGTAAACAAACTGTTTTATTGTGGTCAATACCAGTCCTTCTTTTATAACAAGTGTACATAGATTTCGAACACACTTACTTAATTTCTTAAATTTCAGAAAATTAACATTTAGTTTTCGTTGCAAAAGTCGAGAACGCTCGCACGGAAGCTGCCGCTTCTGGTACGCAGATGTCCAACACATTTCACATAGCTCTCCCAATTTAGGGAAAAGCTTTATTATGCAGTTTTGCAGCTTTATTGCTCGTCTGTGCCGAATTTGGGTGAAGCAATGTTTTTTTATCAAAGCTTGTCATTTCCGGTAAAATTTAAAATAAGATTTGAACTAATTTTTTTCAAAAAATAATTTACAACCTTTTTGTTTTAAACGTTTTTTGTAAATGCATATAATTTTCAAAATATTTGCAAAAACATGAAAGCTCCTATTAAAGGCTTCTCCTCCTCCCCTACTGATGCTGCCACTTCCGGTGTAGTGATATAGGCCAAAACCATTTGAATTTTCCGATTTATGGTTAAAGCTTAAGTATTAAGTTTCACCCCGGTTGTCAATCCGCCAAAAAACCAGAATATTTTGTCAAAAATCGACCTCTCTAGTCTAGAAAATCTAGTCGATTTTCTCATAAGTGTGATACTTTTAAAAATATTTGCAAAAAACGAAAAGGCTCCTATGGAGAGTACCACTTCCGGTTGATCGATTTTGGACAAAAATCACTGGAATTTCCCAATTTGTAGAAATAGCGTAAGTATGAAGTTTCATCAAGATTAATCAATCAGTCTGGGCGGTACAAGATCGAATTTTAATTGCAAAACAAGTTTTGCCAAACAATCGTCATTTTCGGTTAAATTGTGGAAAAATAATCTGGGCTGATATTGTTGCAAATTTAATTTAGAACCTTTAGTTTATAATCGTTTTTCTCTAAGTTAAATGCTATACTTTTCACCCTAAAATCACTGGGACCTCAATATTTATGGAAAAAGCTTAAGGATGAAGTTTCATCCTGATTAGTTACTCAGTTTGAGCTGTACAAAGACATTTGTTTAAAAACTTGAAGTCAACAATTTTCACAATTCATGACAAAAAAAAAGATTTTCCGATCTTTGCGCATAAATTTAGGAAAATTGATCTGAACCGAAATTGTTGCAAATTTAATTTAGAATCTGTTAGGGTTAAGTCGGATTTTCTCTTAATTGACATACTTTTAGAAATATTTGCAAATGAAGAAGCTCCCATGGAAGCTGCCACCTCTGGTAGACCGATCGCGATCAAAAATCACTGGAATCTCTTAATTTATGGAAGAAGCGTAAGCATGAAGTTTCCGTATGGGATGTACAGAGACTAAATTTATGTTGAAAAACATTTTTTGAAAAATTCATCATTTCCGCTTAAATTTTTCGAAAACTGATCTAGACCGCGATTGTTCCAAAAAATATTTAGACTCTGTCAGTTCATTACCGTTTCGTAAATGATATACTTTTCAAAAAACGTAAAAGCTCTCATTGCATCTGTCAGTTTCAGATGAAAAACTAAAAAAGCTCACATAAAAGCTGTTACTTCCGATAAACCAAGTTCTTCTAAAATTCACTGGGATCTCCCAATTTATAGAAAAAGCTTAGGTATGAAGTTTCATACCGATCAATCAGGCCATCTAGCCTACAGAGTACCTAAGTTTTTTTTTTTATTGAAAAACGGTTTTATGTCAAAAATCGTCATTTCCGTTTAAGTTTTGGAAAACTTACATAGAACGTATTGTTGTAAAATTAAAAACCCAGTCAGCTCCAAATTTATGGAAAATGCTCAAGTATGAAGTTTCATCCCGACCAATCAGTCCGTATGTGGGCTTACATGGACCAAGTTTTTCCTGAAAAACGTTTTTTTTTTTTGACTAAAATCGTCATAGCTGCTTACATTTTGGAAAAGTGATCTGGACGGGTACCGTTGCAGAATTAATTTAGAATCTGTTAGCCCATAGCCGTTTCTCGTAAATGATAGTCCTTGAAAATACATGTAAAAACGGAAAAAGCTCCTTTTGAAACTGACACTTCCGTTGGAAAAACGAAAAAGCTACTATAGAACCTGTCACTCCCGGTGAACAGATTTCGGCCAAAACTCACTGGGATCTCTCAATTTGTAGAACAAGCTTAGGTATTGAAACTTTATATCTAAGGTTTTTCTACAAATTGGGAAATCCCAGTGAGTATTGGCCGAAATCGATTCACCGGAAGTGACAGTTTCAAAAACACTATTTTTGGTTTTTTGCATGTATTTTGAAAAGGATATCATTTACGAAAGAACCTTTATCAACTAACAGATTCTAAATTAATTTTTCAACGGTACCCGTCCAGATCAGTTTTCCAAAATTTAAGCAAAAATGACCATTTTCGTCAAAATAGAACCGGTTTTCAGTAAAAATTTGGTCCCTTTACAGCCCTTACGCATTGTGTGGTCGGGATGAGACTTCACACTTCAGGTTTCTCTATAAATTAAAATATCACTGTGATGTTAATTGATTATGCACTAAAATAATTATTATCGCTCGATCAATCAGTCCATCTGGGCTGTGCAGAGGCCGAACTTTGGTAGAAAAACGGATTGAGATTGAAATGGTAATGAAAATTGACAAATTGGAGAGGCTCACGTTTAGTTTGGCCAATTTCTTTTTATTAATAAAGTTAGCATATTATATTGTTCTTTTAAAGGAGGAACAACAGTCGAGAATTTATCTGTGTAGCGCTTCGCCTGTGTGCATGCTGAATTCCATCATCAAGCTTTTTGGAAAATGGATTAAATGGAAAACTCTTAGGAAGATCCAACTTGGAGCTGTCTGGTTGTGATAAAGCTTTCGGTTTAATCAAGTTACTAGTGGTTGGATTAGTATAAAGAATATTTTTGAGACGAGAAGTCTCAGGGTATTCAGGATAGCAGGGAGAATTTTGGGATTATGTCAGTCAAATATAATGATGGTCAAAAAAACTTTAATTCAAAACTATAACAAAAACAGAGTAAACTGCCTTGCGCAATGTTGCAAATTTCGGTGTCTAATAAATACTCTACAAGGTTATCACTTTCATTATCGTTAGTTTTTCCACAGAATGTGTTCTATGATTTCGCATCACATCTAATAACTTTGATAACTATAACTAACGTTATGAAGATTGTTCGGTGAAGCTTTCTTATCTTGGCCTATAGTCGCTGATAACAGTTAAATTTAGGCTCACCGCGGTTATTTCATCATTCAAAATCCTAAAATTACTTCTAACAAGAATACAAGTAATTCTTTCGGTCCTTACAAATCCTCAGCTGCAGAGGAGAGGCTACCCATACTTACTCCTTGTTAAGCTGTTTAGAGCCATATTCAGCTTGCAATAAGTTTGAAGGTGTTTAAAGATGCTTGAGACAAAATCGGGGGCACTCTACTGTTTAGCTATATCGGATCGAGCACACTTCACAATTCCCATTGAACCGGTCAACATGCGTAACATACTAGAAAATCAACTTAGGCAGCTCTACACAAGCTGACAACAGAAATCAAACATAGAAGTGTAACATGTCTTTATTCTATTAAACCACCTTATTGATAACTCGCAGGAAAACTTATTTTCCCGTGCTACAGTTTTCTTGCAAATAATGGAAGCTAAATGTTTGCGGGTCTCATATATCAACATTTGACCATTCGTGCACGACCTTAGTTTGGTGACCAACAAAGCTTAAAATTTAGCGGCTAATCCGTCTGAATGCAACAAGAGTTCCACACCCTTGCACTTACATATCAAAGGGATGGTTAGTTCTAGGGCCGTCAAATAAAAATATTAAATTATCGAGAAGGTTTTACCACAGACCAGGCCATAGCACGTTCTCTCTCTCTCTCTGACTTTCACTTCCCATCCTCCTTTAATCTCGATCCATCGCTCTCTAGTTTTGGCATTAGTATAGGTTTTGTACGATGTATACTGGCAATTTGTTGGTGGAACACTTAATTTTTCACGCATTGTGGTAGGGTTGCGCACGTTGCAAGTGGGCCAGCCACGATATTCGATTCGCTGCCTTGATATTCGTTTTGTGTAACTTTAATCGGACCAAAGTAGGAATGAATAGCCTTCCTCTCAAACGTAGATAGCAATCTGCAGTCATTAGATTCCGAGATTTGCCACTGAGATGCTACTGGGTATTGTTCAGAGCTTGGTTATGCTGCCGTTCACTTCCAAACCGAGCTTTCTTGCATAGCATCTCCCTGTCGAACACCAGATGTTATTTTAAAGGAGTCTGTCACAGCCACAAGTCCTTCGACTACCACTCTACATATGCACCCAGTCGTTAATAATTTACACCGAGATACGAATTTCTCTTGAATTCCTTGAAAAATTACCGCGGCCTAAAGGGTCTCGCGGTTTTTAATGTCATATGTCTGAGTGAAGTTTATATATAGTTGTCACCTTCTATCTAAAGCGCACCGAGATAGTTAATTCGGCGGGGATTCCTTCTAGACCGAGTGTCTTTCTATTTTTCAGTCTACCAATTGTTGCGGCTATTTCTCTACAAATTTATACTCGACAAAAACCGTGTAACAATTGCTTTAATAGTGATCACCTCGTCATTCTGTGATCGCTGTCCAAGACCAAGGCCTCTGTAAGATCTAACATCGACCATGCTGGTGGAAGATCTCTTAGTGATCATGACGTCTTCAATTTTAGTTTCTGTTCTTTCATCATTCGATCTTCACGATGCTCTGTCGATTCTCTTATGTGAAATAAATGTTTATTTTTTAATTTAATACTATTTTATTTTACCGGATATTGTCAAAAATATTGTCAATCGCTGCTTACGACTTTTTCTCACCTCTCATTTCTTTTCAACCGGTGATCTGCCAAATCGTGTTGCATCCGTCGGAACAACCAGTAATCAGAAGGAGGAATGTCCGGAGAATACGGCAGGTGCGGTAGAATATCCCACTTGGCATGCATTTCCTCATATTCCGGTCATTTTTCTTTTAATGCGCGGCTCAAATGAGTTAATTTTAGTCTGTATCGCTCGCCCTTATTGACATCGCCAGGTGTAGCAGCTCGTAGTACACAATGCCTCTTTGGTCCCACCAGATACACAGCATAGCCTTCGAACCATGAATGCTCGTCTTTGGTGTTTATGTTGAAGTCGATGGCGAAGATTGGCCGATCAAAGCGTAGTATTTTGATCGTCTTGGGGTTATCGTAAAAGATCCACTTCTCGTCCGCAGTCACTGTCCGATGTAAAAAACCCTTTCTTGTTTGCCTTTGAAGCAGCTGCTCACTAGAAAAAAATCGCCTTTCCACGTCTCTTGGTTTCAATTCATATGGGCGTCATGACCTATTGCCTTGCTTTTGAATCATGTTGGATCTCCTCCAATGTACCGGTAGGCTCCTCTTGCGTTTTAGTCGGATCTTCATCGGGCAATGTTTGGCTGTCGTAATCGATGCTCATCTTCAACACTGTGGGGGCCGATGAAGAGTGTAACCATTGGTTGTGTCAGATCCCATTTCCAGACCATCCAGTTTTTCGTTTCGTAATCTGCACAAACGGATTAACTTAACAGTAGTTTGTTGTGGTAAATTAATCGGTTGACAATTATAACCAATTTGAACCCGTTCACCATAAATTGCTTTTATTTAGTTCTTTTGGACCGACCGCGCCTTTTGACCAAAATCTGTTGGATTATGTCAGCTGACCTAATGGATCAAAATGTTTTGCATTATCCGAAAGTAGGCTTCGCTTGGTATAGACTTGCCGATTTCAGACGTAGATTAGATGATATTGAAGAAAAATGTAGCAGATACGCTGCAGATTCCAGTGTAATCCAAGAGTTTTATTGGTTAATCGTCAAGTTTAAATTACCGAATACCAACAAGAATTAATTCCAATTTGTTTTGCGGTATCAGAACATGATAGGGAACGCTTGAATATTCAATTTTCGTCATCTGATTCGATTTCAGCTGGTAAATCTTTCTCAACAAGAGTGCTTGATGATGAAGTATCTGGTTAAGTTGTTTTTGACACAATGTAATTTTAAAGCGGGACCGTAATCGTATACGATTTTTATCGTAACCGATTTTCTCGGAAGTATTCGAATAAAAATCTTTGTTCAAAAGTCTTGCCATCATATCTTGGGGGCAAATAACTAAAAATTGGGTGCATGTATTAGTTTGTAATGTGATGCTGTGTGGGTTGAACGATTCGATGTGGCTCCAACTTTCTCAACGATTTCCATCAAATTTAATTTTCGTTTCTTCACTGTTATTTTCACCTGTTCTGATTTTAAATGATATCATAAACAAGGTGACACTTTAAATTGTCACTTGTTGGTATCTCGTAAGTAGGATCAGTATCAGAATTATCTATCAACCACAATGTAAAATACAGTATCTCAAAAACTAAAACACATACAAGAATTCAGGTTACATATTTGGAAATTTTGAGTCAGACTTGCGATAATTTTTAAGAGCCATTGAAATTCTTTATATCAATCTATTTTTGTTTAAGGTTCACATTATTTAGAGGAGGCTCTCAATTCCGTGGAATAACCTAAACTCAATTTCACGACCCGATTGGGTTAAATATGTGTCAAGACTCTTGTGTGTAAATTATGTAATTAATAAATTATTTATTAGAATAGACATACGTTAACCATATAATTAATTATAATTTATCAAATTCTCGCTACCCACCCTAGCTCTATTTTAGATACCCTAATACGACTCGACGTATATGACTATTTACCCCGTTTAATACAAAAAAAAAAAAATTATAAATTTTGATTGTTTTTGTCTATTATTTTCTAGCCATGTGTTTCACTATTATACGTTATATAAAATACCATGTAATGCATATATGATTTTATATGTTTTGGTTTGACATATGTCCTTTCTATTACACACAATATTTACACAGTGCCCCTTGAATTTTTTTTTACATGTACCGAATGTCTACATAGTGCTATATAATCTTTTTATGTTGTAAACGTTAAAATTCTATATTTACTCTTTAGATTGGTGGTGGATATTTATATGGCCGTAAGCTACTCGTGTATACCAGACTCAATATTTAAAAGAAGTCAAATTTAATAAATATTTTATAAACAGGAAAAAAAATTTCAATTTACTTTCGTCATTAAAAATACCCAACAAATTGATAATGTTAAACGTATTTGCCCGCACCTCCTAAGGGGACCGTATAAAAAATTTTACCAATAAAATCGTAGATGTACACGACGACATTCGTGGAGATATACTCGTATCTTAATTTTAATCACCCAATAAACAAGATTTAATGGAATTTGACTTATTCATTTCCGATTTTATTTGTTTCGGAATTTTCCATTTCAATATACACGAACAGTGATAAATTATTTACTGGTGATAGACAATTTGTTATAATCACATTTAGATAATAAATGATTTATGCGGTTCACTGAGCAACACATATAGTGATAGCGGTTTTTTCTCTTTCCAAAATTAAGATCACCCCGATTTTAGGTATAATGGAATTATATTTGAGTATAACACTACACTAGTACCTGCCTAGTTCACAAAACAGTCAAAATAGTTGTTTTGTAATCTAGTGCTAAATTTGGTATGATATCAATGGGTCGAAGGGCCAAATTTTTTTTATTTATTTTTTGTTTTAGAAATATATTTTTTTTATTTTTTTATTTAAGTTAATTATTTTTTTACTTTTGTCTACTAAAAAAAAATGGCACTATTTAATTTACATTTTCCGGGAAAATTTAGACCTTTTTCATTTTTTTTGGTGACAAATTGCGTATTATATTATTCAAAATAGTACAAATGTGATTTTTTTTTTTAAATTTTGATATTAGCATTGTATTTTAACAGTTTTTCGACAGTACAAGTAATTTTTCCTGGAAAATTTTGCAATTTTTCCAAGAAAATTTTATTATTTTTTTTACTTAGTTTAAAATTATAAATAAAATATGCCACTTGAAGAATTTTAAAAATTCTGGAAAAGCGGGGGTTTGGGGGGTGGTAGCCCCCATCCTCTAAGGTGTACAACGAATTAAAATTACATTAGAAAATATTTTGTATTTTCAAAAGTTGAGTTTTTTAACATTTGTGGCACTATCAGAGAAGCGATAAGAGCGATAAAACTCTTTGATCTGTGTCTGCAAGGTTGACGATGCAATTATTATTAATAAAATAAATAAAGCTAAAAAACATATTGAAAAAATAAAAAAATAAAAAAGTTTTATTAAAATAACGCAAAAATGTAATTTGTTACCCGTTTCATGACAGTGTAATTCGAATTTTATCATTAAAATTAAGATTTGATAAATAAAAACGGCAGATTTTTAATTTTTGGATGAAAAAAATCAAAAAAATATTTTTGGAAAAACTGAAAATTTTCCAGGAAAATGTCGTGATTTTTCCGAAATTTTTGGCTTGTACCTCCTAAAAATAATAGTAAAGAAAATTAAAAAAAAAATTTTCATTTTACCTGATTTCGGTGATGTATACCTCATCTACACTTACGCCAAAAATTTCGCTTGTTTTGTAGTACAACCAACACACTTGTGTATATATAGTTATAGTGTTTTTTTTTTTGGACGAAAATAATTTTATAAGGAATTCACAAATTGCGTAAGTTGGGTCAAAACACATACAAAAATAAATTTTTGACATGGTACTTTTACAGTACCCACACAATTGTGTTAACGGGCAGGAAAAGGGATATACCTATATGTGGCGCATGACAAAATTTTCCTTCACCAAAATGTATCGCTGACTGGATACTTGATGAAAAATAGTAAAATACATACATTCATAAAAAATTCATTTATGTTTAATAAAAAAATAATTACAAAATATTCAATAAAACAACAAATTTAAAAAATTATATTTCTAAAAACAAAAAAAAAAAAATCGGCCCTTCGACCCATTCGGCCGTTCAAGATTCGGCCATTCGACACATTCGGTCCTTCGACACATTCGGCCCCTCGACATTCGGCACTTCGACATTCGGCCCTTTGTACCCATTCCCTAAATTTATTTGTTAGACGAGAATGAAAATTCTAAAAACATTCGATTGTTGACTAATTGAAAATGGAAGTTAATGAAAGGTAATTAACTTTGGGGTTTAAAAATGCCAGAAAATTTACACGTTCGAATAGCCAAAAAACTGTAATCATCCTGCCAGCCAGAGTAAATAAAAGAAAAATTCTGAAAAATCTAAAAATTAAAGACTGTGAAGAAAACAGATAAAACTGCTCTGCCCATGTTTATGCTAACTTTCGATAATGAAGAAGAAATAAAAAATATTTATGAAATTAAATGTATCTTAAATATGAAGATAAAGATTCAAGTCCTAATAACCTCAAAGCTGACTTATCTTACAAAGGAATGTAAAAATGCAGAGAGAGTCTAGAAAAGTGTGTAAATTGTGGCGTATCATAAAACCCGTGCAAGCTGTACAGTGGTTATATAGTCGCCAAAGAACTTCAGAAGATGCAAAATGAAAAGGAAATTGTAAAAGACGAACGAATAGAACCAAGAAAATCAAAGGAAACGAAACCTGCATAACAAAGACATCAAAGTAGAGGCTTACAATTTTCTGAAGTTGCTAAAACTGGAGCATACAAATAAAAACCGCCTCTGACCGTTACATTCAAATGTTGCGAACAATTTTGCTATTGGATCAATTATCCAAAAACTCACAGAACTAGAAAACAGCGTTACGATAGCTCATGCAATAAAACATTGAATGACATTAGCATATTAGCATGGAATCTCAAAGGGAAATTGCAACATCAGCAAGAATTGTAAATTCTCTTTGGATGTCCAAAAATTTGATCATATCCGAAACACACTTCACAAAACAATCACATATAAAATTTACAATATATCAAGTATCTGTATGTATCACACAATACATAGAGATCACACTGCAAGAAGAGGAAGCACTGTAATAGTTAAAAACAACATTTACAATTTCGAAGCAAGAAAATATGCAACAAAAAAAAATACAATCAACAAGCTCATCATCAAGAGTGTTCATTGTTCGAGGGGACTTAAATGCAAAACATACTCATTGGGGTCAAGACTATAGTTTTTATTAGAGTAAAGAGCTTCTCGGGGCAGTGAGTCACAAAATGTGGTTGAAATTGGCACTCTCTACGAGCAAACCAACTTTCTGGTCCGCAGATGTCAATAAAATACAGCGACAAAATAATATCTAAACCGAGCAATCCTATCCTGATAAATACATGCACAGATTGAGAAGGATTGGGAAGGGAGAAATGGCAGCATCAACGAAAATAATAAGAAAGCTCAAAAGGCTAAACCCGTTTCACTTCGCTTTATAACCAGCGAAAGGCAGAAACCAACACCCATCATTTATATTATGAAAACTGATCTACTTTATTTGCGTGTCTTCATTATCAAACCTGGGGCTTCTAATATTTGAAAAGAGCTGGATGGAAATTTTAATTATTTCGGAAATTCATTTTGCATCACCATCCGTTTTTTGCGAGAAAGTCATAAAAATTAGACGATTGTAGTTTCACGAACTGTAGCAAGTTGGCGATGAGAAAAAATTGTTATTTATAAAGCCAAATAGAATTTACCTAAAATTATTACAAAGAACCTGGGCTACTAACATTTGGTTTCTGTCGGTGGTTGAGCAGATGATTGACTACAATATCTTTTGGTGATTATTTAGGCTCTTTTAACGGTTTCTTGTAGCTTTGCTTACCAAGCCGGCTGCGAATTCTAGTAATCTCAGGTTTCTGGCCCATGTGCTAGGGCTATGGCTATGGAGGACCATCATGTTGCCTCATGTTGTGTGATGTTGCACCATGTTGCATGTTGGTGCGCCATGTTGCATCATGCTGTGGGATGTTGCACCATGTTTTGGATTCTCGCATCATGTTGTGTAATATCGCACCATGTTGGAGGATGTTGCACCATGATTAGGGATGTTGTGTGATGTTTACCTGTGTAGTAAAAAAAAGTTTTTAGCGCAAACGATTTTGATAAAAAATTGGTTAGGGGGTTTTCGAGCACTGTATACTTTTTTTATGCTTGAACGACTTTAATCGAATTTGACATAACAGGGGTTTCAAATGCAAGGAATCTATTACAAGGAGTTCTGATTTCTTGATAAATCTTTTAAGTGTCCTCCAGAGGTTCGTTATATTTCCCCATGTTTCACGATGTGTTAGAACGTTGCTTCATGGTGCATCATTTTGCACCACGTTGTGTGTTGTTGCACAATGTTGCACGGTGTTGCCTAATGTTGTATCTATACCTTTCCAATTTCAATTTAATGGCAAATAATAATGGCAATATCAAATTGGAAAAAATTTCCACAGTGGAAATAATCATTTTCAAATTTAATAATAAAAAACTGACAGTGTACAACAATATTTATGATCAAAACGTTATTAATATATATAGTCTAAGCGCAAAAATATTATTCTAACTCCATTGTTTTATCGTGCCCGGTATGCTACCTTATCATTTTTAAATTTGAAAATGATTACATACTTCCAATTTGAAGTTGGAAAGGTATAGTTGAAGGATGTTGTGTGATCTTCCACTATGTTGCATCATAGTGTGCCATATGGCTGCATGCACCTATGTAGGGTGATGTCGGGCCATGTTTCGTGATGCAGCACCAAGCCGAGCAAATTAAAGCCGAGCATTCAGCTTAAAACGAAGATTAAATTAAAACTTAAAAAAATAAAATTTTAAAAATTTAAACAAAAAATAGAAACAAATTTTAATAACATTTAAAAATTTTAAAAATAATTTTTCAGGATTTTTTGATAAATTAAAGTGAAATAGGTCATCGATGATGTTGAATGATTTTTAGACAACCGATTCATATGTTAATAATTCCACACGTGATTCAAACTGGTCTCCAGCAATAAATATTGCAACTTCATTAATTGTTGGCGCATTGAATTTCCTACTTCATGATTATAAGATGGCATTTTTTCAATTGATGTTTTAAATAATTCAATTAATTCATTATGTTGATGAAATAAATTTTGTAATGATTCTATTATTTCTCTTCTTGTTCCTGAATTAATTTCACAACGAACATTTAATTTATTTTCAGAATATCCAATAAAATAGATTTGTAGAAATTTATGTGTTTCAGCTGGAAGTGGTAATAAAGAACCTGCTGAGTGGTTCTATGCAAGCTTCGATTTTCGATAGAGCACTTACAACTAAAAATCATTCTTATGACACATATACATAAATTTTTTATTAAAATTGGTACAGCAGTTCTTCAGTTTTAATATTACAAACGCACACGTCATTTTTATCTATATAGAGACAAGTATACCGATCAAATGTCTCATTTTGCATATCCTTCATTACTAATGCTGTGTGCCTCAGGTGAATTTTTTCGGCTAAATTATGAACTAAACTTTTTTGATGTGACCTTACGCTTTTCACCGCTAGGTTACAAACGAAAAGTCTCCTCGCGAGGTAACCAATTTAGTTGTCAAATGCCATTTTTAAACTTTTCTTTATTTCGTTTTTAACATTTTTTTATTTTTAAACATTTCGTAGTTTATAATAACATTTGCTAATAATGCAACTTCCATACCAACTTCTATTATTTAAATTTAATTTAATATTTCCTTTTCCCAGGAAAAGTCGACAATTTAGTATTTTGATTGGTCAGGCACAGCTTGCTTTATCGGTGTTACTGCCCCGTATGAATGTTTATTGTGAACTACTGAGCAATTTAGTTTAGTTGAAAATTTAGCCAAAAAAATCGACATGAGGCACACAGCACTAATATAAATATTAACTCTGTACTAATTGTATTTGGTTTACGTTCATACGTTGTAAGTTGAGCACCAGAAACGCAGTCTGAAGGACAAAAACCTTTGGTTAGAGGCTATTCATTATTGATTCATGTATTGTTAATTTTGAAAACCTCGAGGCATGTGGCTGTACACAATATAACAAAAATAAATATAACACCCAAATTTTTACTCCCAAAATAAAAACACAACATAGTTTATGTAGCTAGCTATCTGCTTCAAAAACAGATCATAATTTTAATCTCTCATCCAAAAATTTTAATAATTCTCGCATTGAATTAATTAGCCAGCAATTGGATTTTGTGTTTGGTGTTTAAGCAAGCAAAAAAAAACAGAATATTTTTACACGCTGCCAAAAATTATTTTCCTAATTTTCATCATCAAATGTAATAATAATTTTAATATTAATTTATTTCTGTATTTTGTTGTTGTTGTTGTTGGTAATATTATTTTTAATATGTTTTAAAAATAAACAAAAACATTTCCAAAAAAAAATAATAATTTTTAAGTGGAAAATTATGCTAATCACGAGAGTAAAACAACAAATAATTTTTTTTTTGTGATCACACACCATTCATATACCCATTTTATGCTTATAATATGGATTATTATCATCAGCATCCAGCATCATTATCGCATCGCTCGAAACATCTCTCCAAAAAAATTATTTTTATTTTATTCTATAGATGTATACGCTTCTTGTAAGTACTCGTATAGTTCGACTACACAAAATACAAAATTAAAATATTTTTTTTTAAAAATAAATAAAAATATTAAAAATAATAAAATATTATTATCAAAATATTATTTTTGTTTTTGGTGCCGTGCTCGTGTATATATACCAAAAAAATATGAAATGGGCGCACAATCATGTTAATTGGGTGGAACCATAAACACCAAAACATTAATAGTGCTGAGAAAAGAGTTTTCTTGTTTTTCCATTAATTACGGGCGAATAATTTGAAAATGAAAATTAAATAAATAGGAAAATTTGTGTTTGTATTTGCAGGGTGTTCCAGAGTGACTCTATTATCTTGAGAGGGGTGGTAGAGGATACATTCTGATTCAAACATGTTTTAACTTAGAAGTTCAAAATGTACATAATGGTTCCCGAAGAAGGCTTTGCGGTTTGGATTAGGATTTACTATGTAAATACTGGATCTGAGTTTTTCCACAAGAAATTCGGTTTCTTCTGAGACCACTCAGATTCAATATTACAAGCAACACTGAAATGGCAAGATTACCCCATTTTATTGTTCGCACGCCATATCAAATAAAAAATCTGTCGGTGTGAAGTTACTTACACAAAGTGTTAATTTTTAATTTACGTGGGTGTACATTACATTTTAACAGTGTAAGTTAAAGAAAAGTTGCGAAAACCGTAGAAATTAATAAATATAGTCGTCAAATTGAAAATATTCATTATCTTGGAAAAAGGTTTTCTTTGACTTACAACTGGACCTCGATTTTTCAAAATTAATCGAAGCGATGGTACGCACATATGTACACATGCCAGTAGTATCTTTGAGTGGTTGATATGGCTTCTACCAACAGTACTTTATAACGGGATTTTGTTGATATTATATTATAGAATTATGCGGCCAACAAAATATACAGAGGAAATGTTACGCCAAATCCTCGAACATTCTAGTTTTAGTGAATCTGGTGGTAGTAGTGATAATTATACAAGCCGCATAAAAGTCCATTAAGTTCAGAGGATGAAGATACATAGGCAGTTGTACATTGAATTTGCAATGGAGATAACAACTGAATCTCTGATAGAGGTTGCAAATCTAACTTCAAAGCATACAAACGAAGCTTCAAAGAGAATTGCAAATAAATCATCTGAGGATAAAACCCAAGACGATGATTACGCAGAGGCAACAATATCGTACGCACATCCAGAAAATACGAAAAAAATATATAAGCCAACATCGTCCACGTATACTATTGTAACCAGAATTGACGATTATTACGAAAACCTGGAAATATGGATGAATGGTTTGAGTTTGCATGTCCTGTGGCACTTCTACAATACGTTAATCGGTAACTCATTACTTAATTGATGATTTAATCTTACTAATTGCGTTCTTTCATTCAATTACGAGTACAACCAGTCACAGGATTGGTTCTCAAGAATGTACAACAATATAGCTTTTTTAAAAGTGTGGTACGTTGAATTCTGTCAAAAGCCTTAGTTAAATCTATAAATAGAGTTGACACTTTCGACCCTTTTCAATAAATTTATTTACTTGATCTAGGAAAGATACAATGGCTTGTTCAGTATTTTTATTTTTTGCCAAACCATATTGGTCGAGAGAGATAATATCTCTTTTTTCAGGGAGAGAAAAAATTCTACATTTTATTGCTTTTTTAAATATTTTCGAGAATACAGAACATTATTTTTAAAGATCGGATTTGATAACTGTTAAAGTTGGGAATATGACATTAGTGCATTAAAAATAAGCTCATTGAGTCCTTTTTTCCATGAAATTTTAGCACGGCATGGCATGCTTTATGAAAATAAAAATTAACATACAAAAATGTACCCAATAAGCTAAATTTTTTTGCCGTCAGATCCACTTGTAGTTGCCTATTCGCCTTTAAATGCAAACTGGCTGACATCTGACGGAATATTTTGGAACTAGAGCGAAAGATGATCAATTTCTCAAAAAACTAGTTTTGATGTAATATAAATTCATAGATGACTATAATTCGACTGGATACTTACTGATTTTATCAGAGTGAGCTAAATACCCACGATCTGCTCACGACTCCGCCATTTGGGCACTTTCGAGGGATCGGGAAAAACTTGCGAAAAATTTCTAAATGGTGAGTGTAATTCATGGCTTTTAGGTGACGCTGGTTATCCACTAGAGCCATGGCTGATGACTCCATACTGAAACCCCGCCAAAAATCAGAATTGTTATAATTTACTGCATGCCCGGGCTTACTTGGCGAAAGAACGTTGCGCTATTTGCATGAAAAAGTTATTCAAATTGTCAATGTTTGTTTCGTGATTACGATTTGGACATTATGAATAAAATCCAAATGGCAGATGAATTATTACAGCGAGGACATATTGGTAATATATATTAGAGGCTGATTTCGAATATGAGGTAATGGAACATCAACCAACTGCCTGCCGCTCAAATAAGAGATAATTTATTAAACTGTTTTTAAAAACATCAAAAAATTAAAGATTTTAATAAAAATAAAAAATTATGTTAGTAGTTTAAAAAATCAAAATAATATTCCGTTATCTATGATCTATATACGTACATGTTTTCTTTGATTTTATTAATCTTTGTGATATTATAAAATAAAATGAATTTAACATAAATATAACGAATCATAAATTATTTCAGTACTATAATTATACGATACACACACACACACACACACATAGTATACATAAAATACATAATATATACACAAACTATACATTTAAATATGCATGTCTGTGAAGTTAGCTCGTAAACGATCCCGCAAAAATGTGATGGCAACACTAAAATATAAATATCATGATATTTTTCAATGTCATCCCGGAAAAAAATATGTCATGTTATTTAAATTCAGACGACTATAGCGAGGCTCTAAATCATAGAATTGTTTTGCCTCTTATTATTTAAACAGGCCAATCCCTGAATAACAAAGCCTATATAGTCTGGTTTCTGGTAATGGACATCTACTACAAATTCAGACGACTATAGCGAAGCTAAACCATAGAATTTTTTTACCACTTGTTTGGAAAACAGGCCAATTGCTGAACTACAATACTTTGAAGTACTCAGTAATTTATATTCATAAGTGTTATTTATTACTTAAATATTAATTAAACTGGAATATTGACAATTTTTAGAAGAAAACAAATGTTTGCGTCATTGTTATTTTTTACAAATTTAATTATAACTTATTATATCAATATACCCACTCGTTTATTTATAAATTAAATAATTTTTATTTTGCTTATAGTAATTAGCTATATATAGCGCAAGTTAAAACATGTCAATCGGTTTTTATCGTGTATTATTTTTCATAATAATTGTTCTTGATATCGTCATATTTTTATATCGTGATAGTTGTAATTTCATTATAATTTTTAAAATATATAATGGTGTTGCCATACTTAACTATAATCATTTTCCGGGATGGCTTTACGGGATAACTTCCCAAAGGTTAAGCCTATTTCGCCTCGTTTAGAACCAAAAGTCTTTCCTCAATTTTAAGCCTTTTTTAGTAATCTCTTTGAGCTGGGCGATATTGGGCTTTCCCTGCGCTTTCAATTCATCTAAAATTTTTTGATGGGTTGTAAATCGTCATTTCGGTACTAGTGTTCGTGCTGCCTCGCTGTTCGTATACCTGGGGTCGGTAGAATTTCTTCGGCGATCTCCAAATTGTTGATTACTCGAGCATTTTTCATCATTATTTCGGGATCTTCTCTGTAGCCAAATACGTTTCCTGGCAGACCAACCACACATTCCCTCATTCCTATCAGCTGTACCACACGCTCTTCAAACGAGTTCAAAGTGACAGTTCTTTCGCTCTCTCCTGTCTTGCTAATATCAATTGATTTTTTTCCGAAGCTTTTTTTTAATTTTATTTTTTAAGTCGGCCCAAACCTAAAGTCAGATATATGTAAGTATTATTGTGTTATTTAAATAAAATGTTGATTATTACGTACCTTTCTCCATCCGTCTTCATCTCTAATTGGTGGTCCAACCAAACTTAAACTTAGACCTAAATTTTTCCATAAATCGCTTAAATCTGCCTTGGGATTAATTCCCACAAACTTTCCAGTAACCATTTCTCTGTGGTTTTCCAAAAAATTAAAATTTTCTCAAATTGTTGATTTTTGGTTATTTTTTTGTTTGTCCCTATTAGTAAAATAAAATTGATATTAAACATCTAAAAATTTATATATTTTATAATTATTCGACACTTCCATTGTACATTGTATGTTTAATTGAAACAATTAATAATGTTTATATATCCAACTGACATTCGTAAAGCAATTTAAAAGTGATAGACGATAGAAAAATATGATGCTCGAAAATGTTACAACATATCGAAAATATGATATTTTATCGATCATCGAAATTTTCGATGTTGCAACAATATGTCAGCCCATGCATTTTTTTTAATAATAGTATTGGAAATACCACGAAAACCAGTACAATTAATAAATTTTATATTTTATAAAAAAAAAATTGTGTAAAACGTTACGTAAACATAAAATAATTCTTGGTGGAAACATCAACAATTTGAACCGATTCCACTCGGTTCGATATATTTTGATGCATATTGATCACAAAAAAAAAACACACATACTTGTATAACATATGACAACACACATTCAAAATTGTATATTATACTTTGTGTACATATACACAAACTTGTGGTCTTTGCTCACAATTTCCGCACGAAATAGGGGTACAGGAGTAGAATCATTTTTTAGCGAAAGAAAGTTAAAATTCAGTTCTCTGGATGAAATTTAGATTAGGCTGTCTGTTTATTATTTCGTTGATTGTTTTCCAATTTTTACGAGCATCACTACCATTGTTGTTAAACTTCTGAGAATTAAACCTATTTTTGGCTTTATGTATATCAATTTGTAGGTTAACAGAGTCACACAGCGTCAAGCTATATTGTTTCAATCTACGGTTGTTGCTATGTTTTTTTGCAAGGCGATAAATATTATTTCTTTTACGTATTAGTCTCAATAAATCATCAGACATCCATGGCTTTTAGCTTCATTGACCTTTTGGCAAACAACTTAATTGAAGAGAATTTTTTAATATAACCTTTAAAGATTTTAATAAAACTATCGTACGCATTAGTAGCATCTCGGCCAGAATAAACATCAGTCCATTCTTCATACAATAGTCGTTCCTAAAGCTTATTAAAATCGATCTGGGAAACTTCAGAGGTTCTTCGAGATCTTAATTTGATGTAAAGGCAGTTCCTGATAATTTAATTTTAATGTGAAATTTTTAAACGTGGCTGTGATATTTGTAATCCGTGTTGCTTCACAGATATTATTTAATCTATGGTCTGATAATAGAAGTAGCTGCAGACTATCTAGCACTGAATTCTGCTTGAGGAAGCCAATATTAAAATCACCCATGATAAATAAGTTAGAGTAAGGTCTTCCAAAAGTATACTGAATTCATCATTCAAAACTGAAAAAGACTAGATGAAGTTGTTTGCAATTCAAACTACTTCAAGCATAAACATCGCAACATAATCTACTCGTTAATTGCAGATATAGACCATCATTAGTAGTAACTCCGTTTGGTGAACCTCAACATGAGAACGGGTATCAAAGTTTCCTCTACGGGTAGAAAGTTTCAAAGTTTCGCTTTTTTGTAAACGGGCTAGATCACAGAACGTCCGAATATGAGGAACATCAGAATCAGGTAGGCTCCCAAGTAAAATTTTATTATTGGCACACCTCAAGAGGCGGTATTTATCTTTCGATTTAAATTTTTTTGTTTTATTCTAGAGTTTGCTTCGGAATTATATAATATAAACTGGTGTAGAAAAACAACTCGACTTTTACTATAGGCGGCATCAATTTTTTTGCAAAACTTATTTAGGGTATTGATTCTTATACCTTCACAGATTTGAGCTTAAACTTAAACACGATCTAGAATTAGAATTTTCTCGTCACCGTACTAACAACCTTGACCCGATGTTTTTACATTGCCACAATTTGAAAGAGTACAACACAAATTGCTTTGGGTAAAGTATAAAATTTAGTTACGTTTATTTATTTTCCAACAATGGTTTTGAGTATGATGGTCCAATCAATAAAAGAATATCAATGGCGAGTGACATCGAGCCGGTAAGTGATATCACAATAAATGGATTTATGGCAGCTAACACCTATTTCATAGGCAGACGAGGAAACCCATCCATCAGCCATGAGGATGATGAAAATGTTATACCGCCATCTTAAAATAAACATTAAAATTACGATCGGTGATTCCATATTAACGTTTGAAGAAATGTCTCATCAGAGTTGTGAAATTAATATAGCAAGTAAACATACAACGAGCTTTTAGTTTATTTGTCTATGACGTTACGTAGGGGGTTCTCTTCTGGAACCATAAATAAAATTCATTGCCTGTAACTGGATACATTTATGTGATACCTCCATGAAAGTTCTACTGGTTCAATTCGCAACGTTAAGGAAAAAACAAGTTATAAATTATTTTGGCTCTGTTGTTGTTTCAATTTGTTATCAAACTGAATACATTTTTAATTCAGGCATGAAATTGTCGGCAAAATAATTGTTTTAACTAATCTAAACGCGGTTTTTCTTCCACCATATAAACCGAACCATTTCTATTGTCACTTATATTCTGAAGAAGTGTCACTCGCTGCGACTTTATCGTATATATTTGATAATTTTTGCTCAAAAGGACAAGAAAAATTTTAACCGGAAACTAAAATTTATGTATCCGTGATATTCTATACGTATTCAATTATATTGAGAATAAACTATAAAGAGTTTTCTACTGATTTTTTGTACACTCACCCACTTTAAATTATATAAATACTTAAAACGGTTTACATAATAATAATAAAAGTTCTTACCATAAATTTTTTTTTGTCTGAAATGTAAATGAATTGCCTCTAGCGATACTTTGACTCACCCTCGAAGTTGAAATTATTACATTTAAGTTATGTAGCTTTAACTTTGATAGTTATATTCTACATCTTATTTCTTATCATTATTTAAATTTTTATTTTACTTAATATTAATAGCAAAAAAAAAAAAAAAAATTATTATAATCAAGAGAAGTAAAATTTTCCGAGGCAAAAAGAAAAACTAAAATAGTTTTACGTATATACAGACGATGCATAGGAACACAACCAACCCATTAAGGATTTATTATTCTAATCCTGTGCTTTGGTTCAATCTGTTCCGAATTCCTTAGAAATTATACTCCATATAATATTTATTTTATATATTTCCAAGAAAAAGGATATACGAGCACAGTTATAACATTTAACCAAATTTTCTTTTCGATTAAAAATTCGTTTGATGTTGTGATGCTCTCGGTTAAATAAAAAATACAAAATCATTTTTTATTTTGATAGATTGATCTTTTTTTTGTTGGCTTAACTGTCGACAAAATAAATATAAACAAAACTAAAAACGGCAAGGGTTGAGTCTGTACCAATAACCCGAGGAAAATGTGAAAATCTTTGAGAAAAATCACATATGATTTTATAGTCTAGTACTCTAGCATAAAATAGTAGTATTTAAATTAAATTTGGTATGTGTAATCGAGGTACTTAATTATGTGTGTAATGAGAATGACTAATGACACTCAGTATGAAGTAAATTTGTCCGAAATAAATAAAAAGCGCGTCCGACAAAGACATTTCTGTTTGGGGTTAATTCAATTAAACTAACTGGCGGCGGTATGTTATACCGCACCGCACATATACATAATAAGAAGCGATATTTCATGTCATGTATATGTTGTGAAGAAAACGCATAATTAAACGTTAAGATTGATATTTTTAATTCACATGTCGGCTTTAATTTTAAGATTTATAAAAGAGATTATGTTACTCGAAAATAAAATTCAAAGGATACGCCGCATTGCACGGTTCATGTTATCATCATAATTATCAATATTTTTTGATATTGATGTACCTGTTTGAAATCAAAATGTAGCGGAAATTTTATTCATTATCGCAAACCAGAAGTTGTGCTCAGCTAAATTTTTTAATATTTCCGTGAAACTTCAGACTAATTTGTAGACAAAACGTTTCGTTACCACTGGTTAAGAAATGGTCCAGGTCCAGACAGCGTAACCATTTTCCGCAACCTCGTTTAAATGCCAAAATCTAATAAAATGAGGAACAGATTTCAAAAGTTCATCTAAGAACTAGAAATGCACGCAAATTACTCCCATCCCCGGCTTACCCCGGTAGATTGGTTCCGTAAAATACCGTGTAAATATATAATTGGAATTAAGAAAAATAAATTAAATTGGAAATCGTGTAAAATGTACCGTGTAAGTCGGGGGTTGAGTGTACAAAAACATGATTACTTTTTGTTTTTCTATGCTAACTACTCTCTCGCTATTCACTACACCTATCTCTTTATGGCTAAACTCTTAACCTCAATATTGGTTACGACGTTTTTTTTATTACCCTAATATTTCAATATTACGACTTTTATGTTTTGCCAAGTGATCCAGATTTACATCGTCATCTTGTACATCTTAATCATTTGGCATAATTGCTGCGTTCCATTTTCGCTAGCAAAGTACTCACAAGTGCTTCCGATTGCTTCCTTTATATGGGTAGTTTGCTAGTAGTAGTTACGCCAACAATTTCATCTAGGTTAATTTGGTACTAAATCCGGTCAAGAGGTGGCTTTGTTAGTTTTGAGGTTATCTGAAATGTCAAAATTTCCTAAAGTTTCTAATAAATAATGCAGGAAAACCAAAAATTAAATTAAAACTGCTGGAAAATATACAAATAAGTTGAGAAAAACAATTGAATTTTAAATAATAACATTTAACTTATTAAAATTTATCTCCTAGTAAATAATAGTAGCGATGAGACAGTCTAATAAACGACTGTTTTTTCCGTCTTCCTCATTGTCATCCTCGGATTGTGATGAAATTGTTAACAGAACAAGCGTACAGAACTACGAAGTAATTATTGGAAACTACACAAGCGCTGAATTTCAGAAGCATTTTCGTTTGAAAAGAAGTATAGTCGCTGAATTAATAGGTGAATAATTAAATAAACAAATGAATTCTGTCAAAAATTGTGTATTAATTTTCATTTTTATTTTAGATTTGTATACAGAATTCACGAGGAAATAAAATAATGTTGGAAGGGAACATAGAGGGCCATCTAAGGAAATTTATATTTGTGGCATATGGCCAATACAGAAACTTACAGGCAGATTTCTGACAGGTTTGATATCACCAAAAGCTCAGTATTTCGTGTTTTACATAGAGTTTGTTGAATGGATTGTGTCAATTAGTAACCAATTCATCAAATGGCCAACAGAACAAGGCACACGAGCTAATTAACTCAAATTTTAAAGATTTCCGTGGGTTGTAGGACCCATGGACGGTTGCACATTCGGATTAAAAGTTCAAAGGAAAACAAAGAGGCATTCTACAACCGAAAAAATATCGATATTCATTGCGGCGAGCCGTGGTCAATGCATGATGCTAGAATGTATCGGCGTTCACATTTTTTCAACACAGTTAACTCTAATCGTAGTTTGATGGCACATGACGGTATTCTATTAGGAGACTCAGCTTACACGGACATAAATAGTCTGTCCGGGTAAGCTGAATCCCATTTAAAAATTTTGGATATCTAAACGCGAAAAAAATTAAATTCAACTATTTGCATTCAGCCAGTAGAATCGTAGTAGAAAAAACATTTGGTCTTGTAAAAAGTCGGTTTTTTGAAAGCCCCAATGTACCATTTATTACAAATTGTGTGGTAGTTGCATGCATTTTGCGCAACATGTGCATTACAACAACTACCAATAAATGATCTTCCATTTTCCGAGGAAGAAGAAAATATGAGAATAAAAACGGATATATTTAATGAATGAAACAATAATAATTTACCAAGTTAAATAAAAAAAAATCAAAACATTGTATTCCATTTCAAATAAATAATAAAAAAATATATAATAAATAAATAATAAATTCATTAAATCCTTAATTAAATTGTACAATTCTTTGTGCCCTTTCTCCTTAGACGTTTCTTTGTCCTGAAGGTATCTTTCGAAAAATTTACTCATTTCCTTTTTTTTCTTCGCGTAATAATTCTTTTTTTCCTAGAACAGTCTCTCTATTTCGTTATTTACTGTTAGAAACCTTAACTTTACCATGTGGCTCATCCAGAATCGTTAACACTTCTACATATTCGTTAGAATCGTTAGTGTCTTCTGAAATATTTGTGCTGTCGGAAGCTGCATTTGGTGTTTCATTAATTCCAACAGTTACGACGTTTTTTAATGGACAGTCGGACTGTCATGAATTATTGCATCCATGTACTCCAAATATAAAAATTTACTCGTCACTTGAAAACTTACTAAAACATTTAAAGCCTCTAAATCTGTTAAAATTGTTTCCCAAAACAATTTTTTTTTTCCTACACTTGAAAAATTGATATTTTCGCATGTGCTTTTAAGCGTGTTTCCCTTGACCAGTTTCTTATTGGTTTACCATTTTATTTAATCTATAAATTACAGTGTGTATTTAGAAAATCAAGTATTAAATAAAATTTGTTATAGCTTACCATTTTTATTGCGGATATATGTAATACTAAATTATAAAACAATTGTTGGTTATGTTTTGCTTTGACTTTTGTTTTCTGCGTTCCATTTTCTATCTACATTTTAGTACTTGTGAGTACTTTGCTAGCAGCAAATGGAACGCAGCAAATGATTACGCGATATCGGAACTAGCATGGACTTTCACAGGCTACATGAAGGGTATTATTCATTTGATCCAATCTATTGATTCCTAATATAACATTCGACTTTCCTCACTTATTATTGACCACAGTGAATACCCATTACCATTTCTTTATCTGTACCAAATTCAGATGGCGATGTATTGCGACCTTATCACAACCTTTTGTCCACAAGGTAGCTTAATTCGAATGGGCAAGACAACCCAGTACCTAATGATTTATGATTTTCCCCTTCAAATTGTGGCCTTTACCCCGTTTTTACTTACATCACCATGTTATATTCGTATGACGTCTGCACAAGTTTCATGTTCCGTAATCAAATTCACACTGAACTTTAAAATCTCGAAAAAAATTATTTTTATTTACTATAAATTGGACTAATTATTGTGCAGATGGTCCTTCGAAAATCGGCTCGGCAACGGCGTAAGGTAGGACGTGAAAAAAAAAATCGAAAGAGTTGGGAGTGCTTCGGCTCTAGAACAGAATGGAAAGATAATAAAATGTAAAAAAAAAATACTGACATCTATTAACAATAAAAATAAAAGTTTGTAACTTTCTGACAAGTTTATAAATTTTGAAATATACGGAAAATTAGCCTTGTCACCACGTTTCCACGCAAAAGTCAAGTGCGGCCTATGTATGTGTAAAATGTGTCTATGTATGTACAAAGTTTTTTTCATTTTATATTGGATGCTTGAGCAAATCGAAATATTTATTATAATTATTTAAATTTTTTAAACATATTTAACCGCAATATTGCAATTTAATTTTATTATTTTGTTTTACCCCGTTATTTTTTATTGTGCTTTGATTCGCTTGTTTTTGTGTTTCATTTATTTATAATTTGCCGAACTGTAACGAGTTGAGGATAATAGTTTGTATTGCAAAAAAAGGTGAAAATTGTTTTCAAAGTGTGGACAACTAATTAAGAACAGTGGAACAAATAAAGTTTAGAACATTAAATGTAAGGGTAAGTGATTTCTTTAAACAAAAAAAAAAGGATTTCACGAGTTAATGAGTAATCCATTAACTAGTCGTAAAATGGGAAAAATAAAAGCTGTACACTAGAATTACGGAAGCTGATCGTTTAAAAATACTGCTGGGAAAATGCTTCAGTGGGAACGATTGCAGACGAGTTGGGTTGCTCAAAGACAAAAATTTATAATTCCATTAAGTTGTACAACGATACTGGCAACGATGAAAATAGACCCAGGAGTGCACGATCTCAAGAAACAATAGCAAGGGAAGACAGAATCATTTGCTTTAAAAGTATGAATTGCGTCCCAAATTGAAAAACATCTGTCATATAGGACTATTAGACGGCGGCCTCAAGAATCTGGATTGCGTAACTGTATTGCACGCAAAAACATGAAGGTTTCGAAAAGAAAATTTGAAGCTTAGCATAATGTTTGTAAGACAACACCTACACAAACCTTTGGAATTCTGGAAAAACATCCTATGGAGCGATGAGTCGAAAATAAATTTATTCGGATCGGATGGTAAGACGTACGTGAGACGTCCGAAGAATAAAGAATTGGATCCAAAGTACATGGTGTGTGGGGTGCATTTTTATGGTGCGGCGTTGGATCAATATTTAGAATTAATGGGCTAATGGACCAACACGCATATTGGGATATTATGAAAAATGTAATGGAACCTTATTCATTCGCATACATGCCAGATTCCTTTAATTTTCAACAGCATAACGATCCTCAACACACTCAATCTGATTGAGAACTTGTGGGCCGATGTCAAGAGGGGATTAAAATCGAGAATTTGCCGCAATTCAGATGAGCTCTTCCAAAAATATTTAAGATATTTGAAATGATATCCCTACATCGCATTGCCAAAAGTTACCAGTCTTCCAAGGAGTTGTGTGGGGGTTAGAAAAAATAAGGGATATCCTATACAAAATTTTAAGACTGTTTATGTTACATATTTTTTTTTTAATGAATTTTCCAAATATATTATTGAATTTTATTGTACATAGTTGTGTTCCTATAATTATATGTCCAGAGAAATGAGAGGATAAAGGTACATTTTGATTTATTCCAAATTTTCTTTTTAATCCCGCGGTACTTATTTTTAGTTACTTAATTGTATCATGTGAATAAGTAACTAAAAAAAATAAATCATCTTGTTTTATTAATTTATGCGGAGAAAATTTTATTATCTGGCCTTCTTAATTATCTTTCTTAATTCTAAGTGCGTGAAGTTATGCCAGTATTTCATCCCAGAAAATAAAAAAAATTCATCAGGAAATACTATTTATATCCCATCCCAGAATTTTTAAATACATCTCAGAAAATTTTAAAATGTCATAAAATATGATAATAGATGATTTTTATACTTCTAATATCTTTCATAAAATTATGAAAGCCAGCCGTATGTTGAGATTGGCGCAAAAACCCATTTTTAATAAAATATACATTATAGATTTAAAAGAATGGTTTCCCGGAACCTAAAGTGTCGTATCCGATCTCAGATCGGATCGATAAATTTACCTCGTTAAATTTGTGATATACTTTGAGATACAGGGTGTTTCAAATATTTGGTTCAGAAAAAAGTACACACAAATATTAAACTGTAACTTCCAAAATATTTATCATAGAGCAACTAACTTTGTCTTATTTAACTTGTAATTATATAGGGTTATTTGGGGTCTGAGTTTGCGAGCTAAATGACGCTGTAAAGAAAAAAATAATAACTTTTGAACTGGATTTTATACAGAAATGAATTTTCTAAAAAGAATAGTTATAATTAATTTTTTTTTGACTTAATTTTATTTTGTCATGATTTCCACTGCAATCTCCCAATACACTATTTGTACCAACGTGCCAAAGTTTTATTTATTTATTACGTATACGTTGTGTTGGAATAGGCGATGATTTAAAACTCGTTTGCTTAAAAACAAAAATTAAATATTTTCATTAGTTTTCTTTCACAAAGAAGAAGAATTGAAATTGTTTAGCGTTTTGTCAGTGTTGTGAATGAAAAATTCTAAATCACGACCTGGCAATGAATATCTTCGCAGATTTCCAACGCGTTGCGTTCCCAACACAATAATATTTACAAATACATATTCAGAGGAGACTGCGAGACATCTCTTTCCTGCTTTCACTGGAGCAGGATCCCTATTACACTTATCCAGATTCAAGCCTTTGCTTTGCTTCAACGGTATTTTTTCTCGTCCAAAACTGTGTTTAATCAACACATGAAATTAAATTCTTCAATTGTTTTTAAAATATTAAACGTCAAACAGTATAAAAGCGACAACGACAAGATTTGCGCTTTAAGATTTATTACTCTCGTGAAATAAATATTCTCTTTAAACTTAAAAGGTATTTTTTTAATAATTTTGCAAAACATTTTATTAAAATCAGAAAACTTTTTATTAATTTTTAAAAATTTCATTTAATAACAAACAAATATTTTTTAAATTCCAATTTTTAGGAATTAAAACTTTGTTTTTCAATTTTACAAATTAAAATTTTTTTCAGTGCATCCATCTTATAGTGCGAACCTGGCACAAAACGATTATCATCTTTTTTAGCCCATGGCAAATGCTGTCTCAGTTTTTTGCTACTAGGGACAAGGCGTTTTGGAAAAGTGGAATAATGAAATTGCTTTTTAAATGGCAACGAAAAAAACGCACATTTGTGCCATAACAAATGATTATAGCCATGTTAAATAAAGCCCTGAAATAACCGTACAAATAATGGGTTTAGTTTTCCCCAACCTAATATTAATTTTTTTAATTTAGATTAATTAATTTAAGTTATTGTATTAAATTATTAATTTAATTATATTTTTTATTATCCACCATATGTAATTGCAGAGCGCAGACGAACTGAAATTTGTGTTTTTATTTTATTAAATTTATTCTTTGTTTATTCGTATTCGGCTCGTGTTACTTTTGTTTTCGTTTTAAAATGATCTTCATGCTGTTTTCGTGTGCGCGTATTTGTAACGTCTTTTGATGCATTTACTCTATTTCCATGCGTAAAGAGAGATGAATGATGAGTTAAGGTTGATTTATATTATCGCCCAAGTATAACAAAACGAAAGTAAAAATTGAGCATAGTATTTTCCTTCGTTTTCATCCAAAATTAACGAAAGTTAAACTTCACATTATAATGATAGTGTTTGTAGCGTATATGTATACTGTGTTGTTACTACTGTATACTGTGTTACCGCAATTTTTCTTTCGTAGGAATGTGTATAACGTGTAATGGTTTGTTTTTATTTTTCATGTTCACGACATGAGTTTGGTAATTTTATAAAATTTTGTTAAAAAAATTTAAAGATGTGCGTTAATTTAAATAAAATTACATCAAAATATATTTTATATCTATTCAAATATTGTTTTCATAAATTAATTAATTTCTAGTTCAGTTTTAAGTTTTTAGGTAGAAAACAAATGCGAAAATAATAAACTTGATGTGCAATAATCATAGTACCTATTTGGAAAATTATTTAAACTTTTAATATTACAATCAAAGAATAATTTCAAATTGTGTAATAATAAAAAATAATTAAAAAATTAACTAAAATATAATTTAGATTCGTATATAATATGTATATATGTATGTATATTTTTATACCGCAAATTTAATAAAATAAAAATATTCATTTTAAACCTAAATTTTTATTTTGCTCTCACATTTGGATGCCGCCATCTTTTCCTTCTAACATTTTCAAATATAGCATTTTACATTCATGCACAACCTAGCTCCCGCCATTTTGTTTTTTGTCTTTTCTGTTCACACATACATGTATACAATTCTCCTTTATTGAGTTTCGTTCAGTTTCGAATAATCGCGACACGTTTCATACGTTTTATTTTAATAAATTGCAACTCAAACTTAGAAAAATACTAGACTAAGTTTAGTACTTAAGTACGAATATCGCCAGGAAAATTGAAAGTAAAAATACTTGGGCGGCGCGGCACAGCACAGCTCATACCAAAAAAATATTGTTACTTGAATTTATTATGAGAGTATTTATATTATAAGTGCATTTCGGTGCAGTACAGTACAGCGCATATCGTATAATCCAAAAAGAATATTTGAAAACAAAACGCAAACATATAAAATATATACGAAAGAAAACCAAAATAGATACAAACAAAATAAATAAATACAACTCAAATATTCCATCGTAAAATGATATGTAGATACGAACGCACACCGGAATAAATACGAACCCAATATACCCAGTAGTACAAATCAGCGCACAAAGAGCGCATAATTAGAGCGCTCAATTTTTACTTCAAATTGATGCACCTAATTCCATGCTATTCGTATTGTTGTCGACCGAAAACTCGGCTTTGTTTCCCCTTAAAATTAATTTATCTCTCTTTCATTTCGATTTGAGTATAATATGTAACTGTTAACCGTTGGTTTACCAGAAAATAATATTTTTTTAATGTATTTTGTTGTATCAAAACCAAACACAATCATATATTATTGATTGTGTTTGGTTTTGGTTGTATGTACCAAATGTGTATTGTTTGTTATTCAGATATAACTACACATTTTTTTAATTTTGTATACTTACTTTATATGTTATCCATGTATTTCCATTTCAATCTGAAAAACATTTACAAACATCGTCATACATGCATTGAATATGTTTCAACAACGCACATCTATTACCTTCAGCTGAAATATGGAGACTGATAGAAATGAAATAACAAAATAACAATCATTTTTGAAAAGAAATTGATAAACAAGAGATAAGGTGGGGGTAAAAATGCAGTGCATAGAAGAAAACGAAGTAAATTTATTTGTTTTCTCGCTTCGACGTGTGCAAATGTTTCCATCTATTTAATTCTGCTATCAGCGTTTGTTTGCTGGGTATGAGCTGAACCGAGCTGATAATATAAATCGTTGATGCATGAGACGATGGATGACTGAGCTGAGCCGCGCCGATAATATAAATCGACCTTTAGCCATGATTTTGCGAGATGTTATGTTTGGGATATGCATGATTAGAATATTTGGTTGTAATATTTTAACCGGTTCAGGTCATACTGAGAATGTCTAATTTGGGGAACATTTGTTGGTTTGAATTTTCACTATCATTTTTGGATTTTTTGCATCCATTTATTGTAAGTTCTTTTCAGTATCAAAAACAATATCGCAAAAACTTCCATTATATTAACCAACACTTTCGATTGTTTTTCTTATACCTAAAATCATACTAAGACTATAAGGAAAATTAGTGAGAAAAATGATGCGAGTTTTTGAGATATGGTTCAGAAACTGGAAAGAATTGACAAGAAATGGACTAAGAAAATCAAAACATTGTAACGAAAATTCTAACCAATATGTTTTCCCCAAACTTTCCAAGTAGTCTCAGTATGACGTTATAGTAGGAGAAAAAGATCTTTTATGGCCGCAGAAATTCAAAAAATGTTGGTTAAAATTCTAACCTATAACTTTTTTCATAATTTTATATTAGTCTTAGTATGTCCTTTGCTATTAGTAATAATTCTAATGGATATATTTTCTCCAAATTTTCAATTAAGAATTAGCCGATTTGTCTCCAGCTCAAAATAAATTTATTCGTGTAAAATGCACAGATACCATATATCATCTAAAATTTATATTTCATTCCAAAATCAATCTAGAAATCACACGTAGTACAACATGAACAGTTAATTGGTCCAAAACTCACTTCAGAATCTCTAACCAAATGCCATCGTAATACGTTAATAAAGGGTTTTCCAATAAGAGTGATATGATTCCTTAAAAAAAACTTACTAAATTGTTAAGGAAATTGAAATGTTTTTTATTTAATGTGAAGTAAAATCGATACTGTTTACGCTATTTGCCGTAGGCACTTGGCGAAACACACTTATACTTAATAAACACAGTTCTATTCTCACGTACGCAATAATATACCTTGAATTTTGTTACTCAACCTATGACTCATCGCCTACCTGCGCGATCCGTAGATTAATTTTTATTGCTTATTTTTTTCCCCTCCTTCTTTTATTTTTATTTATATTTTGCTTTTTTCTACTATATAACAAAAAATTTCTACTAATACAATTAAGTAGATACTCCTGATGATGACCTAACAAGTCGAAATCGATCGAGTGATTTTTTAAACTTTTTGAAAAATATTCAAAATATTCTGCGAAACAAAAACAAGTGATTAATAAAAATGTGTTTATTAAGTATAAAGTCGATACAATTAAGTTCTGAATAAAACGTCATTCAAATGGCCTCCACGACTTCTTCTGCAGGAACGAACTCGATGAACCCAATTTTCGAGCACTTTTTCCACTAAATCAAGTCGTATGTCATGAATAGCACGTTAAATATTGACTTGTAAAGGTTGAAGAGAGTTTGGTTTATTGCTAAAGACCAATGACTTCAAATAACCGCACAAGAAATAGTATAATGGTGTTAAATCACAACTTCTTGGAGGCCATTCAATATCACAATTTCTTGAAATAATCGAATCTCCAAACTTTTCTCGCAATAATTTAATTGTTGCACTTGCTTTGTGGTACGTAGCCCCGTCTTGTTGGAACCAAATGTTGTCAAAATCAACTTCTTCCAATTTCGGCCATAAAAAGTTGGTTATCATCGATCTATACCGATCTCCATTGACAGTAATAGTGCTACCAGCTTCATTTCGAAAAAAATACGGACCGATGATTCCACCAGACCAAATATCACCCCAAACTGTCAATTTAGGTGAATACAATGGTTTTTCATGAATAATTTGTGGATTTTCTTCGCACCAGAATCGACAGTTTTGTTTATTTGCCGCACCACTCAGATGAAAGTGAGCCTCATCGGATAAGATGATTTTCTTAAAAAAATAGTTATCTTTTTCAAGTTGTTCCAAGGCAAAATCAGCAAATTCACGACGCTTACGGTGGTCCAATGGCTTCAGTTCTTGAGTGAAAACCATTTTATACGGATGTAAACCCAAATCCTTTCTCAAAATCCGCCAGGTTGTGGTTTGAGACAGTCGCAATTCTTGAGAACGTCTTGGAATCGACAAATTGCGGTCTTCAGCAACACTTGCCTGAACGGCAGCATTATTTGCATTAGTTCAAGCGTTTCTTTGTCTTATTGGCACTTGAACATTATGTAAACAAAAAGTACGCTCAAAATTTTCAACAATTCAACGAATAGCGAGCACACTTTGGACGATTACGACTATAAAATGGCAAAAGCGCACGAAAAGTTGCAATTGGAGAACGATTATTTTGATAATAAAACTAAAATTATTTAGTTTTACGTAAGCGTTGTTCTTGCGTATATCCCACCATGATGAAATTGTAAACAATACCGAATACAATGAAACAAAAAATGACAGATCATGACATATTACAAATGGCCGAAACGTCACTTAAAAATCATGTCATTCCTATTGGAAAACCCTTTAAATGGCAGAGGGACGAAACAAAATGTGAAAATTTCACATTTTTGAGTATCAATTCTACTGCGGAGATCAATTAATTTGTCATTTTAAGGAAAACTTTTAATCTTTTATTCTGCTGGGATGTTTTATTTTGTGAAAAGTGGTACAAAATAACGAATTTCCGCTGGTAATTAAATAACAATAGAAATTTTATTTTGTGGTTGTTCTACCGCTTGTGGCGAATAGCGCAATCTGTTACGTTCCGCTGTCTTATATAGCATAACTACTAGCCGGATTGTCGAAAACTTTTGACAGTCGTCTGAAGGTTGGTAGCTACTTTCTAAAAATCATATGAATTTATCATTGGGTGCGTAATCTATGTGTCAGCATCGGGACTTAGTGATATGGACCACACTACATTTCTGTGATTGTTTCAATTTAGGTAGTTTTATCTGAATGTTGTATGTGTCTGGAATCTTGCTCTGAACTGATCAATTTTAAAACAGAAGAATGAGCCCTACACTTCCAATATTTCTTAAAAAATGTAGGTGCCCTAAGACAGAATAATTTTTGGCATAATTTACGTCCAATTTATTTGATATTGGTTTGAACAATGTAGTTCTGATAGCAATGAATGCACGAGACTGTGCTAGAATCATATTATAGAATCAAACCAATTGTTGGTTTTAATTGTCCCTAACAGCAAAAAATAGTTTCTTAAAGATTGCATTTGCATACACATTTGATTTTTTTAGGTCACAGCATTTTGCAAAATTGTAAGTGCTGCTGCACTGCTGTATTCATCTATTAGATCATATGTACTAAGTAAACGAATAAATGTTATTATCAAGAGTGACAAATGACACCACGCACACATATCATAAATAATAAATCTAAAACGCGAGAATCGCTGACATAAGTCTAATACAATTTAAAACAAAAAAGAAAAAATTTTATAGTTTTAAATTGCATAATGAAAATGATTCATGTCTTCACGAAAAAATAAAAAACTTAAAGCAAACAAAGTCTGAATCATCTCGCGTCTTAGACTAACCAGATAATTTAAACTTATATCACATAGTTTTTTTTTATCATTTTAAAATTTGATTATGGTAATATGTTCGTAGGCGCCAAGCTAATCAAAACTATTTAAGCGCGCAATGTTACTTTGCATCTTGTATATAGTACTTAGTCCATTATTATGATCGTGCGCGCACCCACATTTATCTTATCTATTTATATATTCAATATCACACTTGTGCATATCGGCTTGTATAAGGTTTAATTAGGGTACAGAATATTAAATGTATTTATATGATAGATATCGGAACTTGTGTCGCGTATGTACGAGCGAGCGGCTGTAATAAATTTATTCTTTCCGTATCAAAAAGGTTAAGAGTTTCAATTAATTGGAGCTCTACTTGTAAAATAAAATGTTTATAATTTAATTCTTGAATCAACATATAATAAATAATATTGGAGAATCAATTGATTTTAATTTAAAATTTAAACATTTTATTGATCAAAGATGTACATATTTATAAGCTGACAATATTTTAATTTGACCCTATTTTGTGCTTGAGTCATTCGGATATTAAAAATTTTGAGGTTTACACACTAAGCTATTTCCGCAAATAAATAATTGCACAAGCCATTGTTAAGTGAATAGTCGATGATTGGAGTGAATAAAATGTTTCGGCTTTGTTTCATGACCAGGTGGCTCTAACAGTTTCTAATCATTGTCATTAAAACCATAACATAGTCTTTTGGTTCATCCGTCTTTAAACTATTTTTATTACACACTCTCAAAATAGGCCCATTTCAGAAATTGTTTATTATTTCTCATGGTAATATATTTCGCTACGTAGAACAAACTATTCCGTTGGCCGATTTTAATCGATTGAAAGTCACTGATTGTTTTTTAGCTTTGATTATAAGATGACAAAGTCTCTGGCAAATGACTTTATAAGGTTTTTTGGAAGGAAATGTCGTTCTGTCGTGTGTTTGTGGAGATAAGATTTTGCAAGTTGGTACATAATTGGTCAATGACTGTGTCGGTTGATTCCCATATTGACCATTTCAACTGGTGAGCACTATATGATTCTCTTTAAATGTTGCTCGAATAGGTTGTCGATGGCATAGTTGAATTTCATTCGCCATTTTTCCACTTTGCCGTGAGCCAAGAAATTTCGTTAATTCGGCGACAAATTTGAACTTAAATTACCTTCCTTGATCTATTGTGCTGACTATATCGGTCAAGCACTATGCATCGGGCCATCGAATAAATCGATCGACTGTGGTTAACAGGTAAATGTATCCGCGACGACATTATCTTTACCATCCACTTGTCGAATCCTTGTCTTAGATTACGTTCAGTTTTAGACTTAATTGCTCTGATCAGGCTGGTGGTTGGTGTAAATGGTGAAGTCCCGACCTTCAACCAAATATCTAAAATGTTTCTCTGACATATAAATTGCAAGAAATTCATGGTCGAGTGGGCGATGGGTGAAAGGGCTTCCAGCAGTTGTTATTGTATTCCTGAAAAGAGGAGGCCAGCAGCTGTATTCGATGTATCGGTCGTACCAAGTTCAATGGCATACGCTAAAATGTTTTAAAAACGCGTTTGTACCCAATTCAGTTTTTAATTTTAAAAGAGCATCTTATCGCTTCAAGAGAAGCTTTTGCGTTTTAGCATTCTATAGTAGACCGGCCAAGTGTTCATGGATTTCACCGATTGCTCCAGCTGGTATAAAGCTATGGTAGTAATTTACCACGCCGGGCTTCGTTTAATTGTGAAATACTATTAGGAATGGTTTTATGACTGAGGAAATCGAGAGAGATCGAAATGTATAATATCTACGCCTAAATCATCGAGTTGTTGGAACAGTTGTTCCAAGTGGAATTTAAGTTCTTCCTCCTTTTTCGATGCTTATAGGAAGATGTCGTCGAAAAAGAAAATCTAATTTTGTCTAGCCAAGGTCCGAGTGGGTTCTCCTTGACCAACTGGAGATCTCATGCACGTATACTTCCTCGATTTACAGACGAGTTGCTACGGAATAGCGTTCGAAAATGTTTACCTATACGCTAGACTATCGAATGATTTTCCCAAAAAAACAATATTGCAGTAAAGAAGGTCAGTGATCTCCATGAAAAATAAATGAGCACAAGAAATATCTTAAAAACGGCAGAATTTATATTGACTGGCCCTCATAGAGTGCTTCTGTGGTGGAGTGGTTTTATTAGGGTCACAAGGTGCTTCAATTGTCATAGACACTGCTGTGGCAGATTGTTAAACATTTTTCAGAGTATAGAAATGAATTCAACGTAAGCGATGATCGAACCATCAATAGTTGTAACATTTTTAGCTTCAAAGCATCTGGACAAGTTTATCACAAAACGAATATGGCGGCACATCCGACACAAACCACTCAAAGTGATTTCGAACCACCTTCATATGGGCAAATGTATACTTTTTTGACTCCGACGATGCTGTGCACATCCTCTAAATTATGGAATAAGTCGAGAATTAATGGATCTGTTGGAGGAAATATTACGAGGATAAAACTTTTATACCCAAAGTTACATGAGGGTGCGAGAAGTGGAGGATGATATAAATCAACGTGCTGCTGCACTAGGACTACAATATTCAAATGTGCAGCTCATTTTTGCAGTGCCAGCTGGTGTGGATTAAAGACGGTTGAACCCTCCTGCATGTAATGAAGTATACGTTGTTCTTACGCTTAACGCCGATCAAAGTTTCCTGTCAAATGAAATAGTTGTAAAACATCGTGGCAAGCCGATTAGTACGCAGGTTTTACCCGACTTATCAACGAAAGAGTCATATCGTTCAGCGCTTGAATATTCATTTACGTGGTCAATATCGAATGCAAGATATTGACCAAGCTCAAGATGATCTGGCAGATATTGGACAAAAAGGTTGAATGTTAGATGCGTATATTTTCGACATAACCATGCAAACTAACCAGAATTACTACTACTATTAGCAAATGCCCGAACATTTTAAATAGGATGGAAAAACGAGTACATGGAACCGCGAATCCTTCGATTGCGTGTCATTGGTCGAATTTCACAACGTAAATTATGTTGCTCAACCAGAATGCTTCCATTTGCGGGTACTTCTCTATCATGTGAAGGACTTAACAAGTTTTGATGATCTCCTTACTGTGAATGACATTCGTTATGCGACATACAAACAAGCTTGCCTAGCTCATTGCCTCACCTTCAACGATAAACAGTGGATAGAAGGTCTTGAAGAATCAGTACTCTTCGTTCAGATTCTTATTTTTGGATGTCCCAAAGAATCAAAAGGTGTCTGGGAAAGATTCAAAAAGATTCAAAAAGATTTGTTCTGCAAGCACGACGAACTAATAGATCTGAGGATCCTGCAATCAAACGTGCGTATCGTATTATTTCATTCAATTTAAATACGACAGCAACAGAAGGTCAACATTTTCGTTTGTGTGTGGAACGATATGGTATGGACGATATTGACAATTACGAAGATGACCAAAACATGGACGTTCTAAATTCTGATGAGTCAGCTGCTACTGGAGAACGCATGTATCGGCTTCTGCAAGGAAAACATATTGAAATTGTGGACAGTATTTTACGTGCAGATAATGACTCTAACTATGTTGAAACAAAATGTTTTTTCATAGATGAACCAGGCCAGGCAGTACGCCTGAAAGTTCCGCTTTCGTCAGATTCAATTTCCAGCATTAAACCAGTCAAAGCTAAAGTCAAGTTGATGTTTTCTTTATGGATAAGGCACCGATGTTACCAAAGTATGGTTTACAAAATATGGATCAGTTGTTGCGGTCTATTGTTAATCAAAACTTGCCATTTGGAGTGAAAATTTTAGTCGCTGGAAGTGATTTCCGTCAGTGCTTACCTGTTTAACTCCGAAGCAACCGTAGTGAAACACTCGATTTGTCGATCAAAAAAAGTCATATTTGGAAGTATTTCAAAAAATTTTCGTTAATGAAAAATATGCGGGTCGATCCTGATGAGAAAGGATTCGCAAAGTATATCCTGAAACTGGGAAATGGAAATTTTCCAAAAAATGACTTCAATGAAATCGGATTACCTGAGGATATAATTTCCAGTAGTAATTTAATCGAAGAAATATTTGGAAATTGGAACTTGTTATTCTCGCGCCGCTGAGCAAAAAAGTCAGTAATATTAATGCTGAGATCGTCGATTGTCTCCCAAGAGAATACAAATTTTATAAAAGTCATGATTCTGTGAAGGATAAACAGGAAGGAGGTATTGAATTCACGCCAGAATTTCTTAATTCGATTGAAATTGCTGATTTGCCACCCCATGAATTAAAACTAAAGAAAAATATTTCAGTTGGTAGTGCAACACGCCTGATTGTTACCGAATTATGTAACAATGTACTTAAAGCAAAAATAATTACTGGGGGAAAAGCTGGACAAGAAGTACACATTCCTTGAGTTACGCTCGACTCCAGTAAAGGTCAACTTGGAGGTACAATACAACGACATCAATTTCCGCTTCGGCCAGCGTTTGTGATTCGTACACCTGTTTTTAATCACGGTATGTTGTACGTAGCATTTTCCCGTGTTAAACGACAAAATAGCTTGAAAGTTCTGTTACCACCTGAAAATGATCGTCGCACGTACAATGTTGTGTGAAAAGTAGCATTGAACGCTCCTGAGGAAATTTCTATTAAGCCTTGATAGTAACAGCAGTTTTTATGTCTCAGCTGAATAAAATAAAATGAAATTAAAGTTGTTTTGCGAAAGAGATTGAAAAAACTGTCTTTCTTTTCACCGACCGAAGCTCGGCCCCTGGTACTAAATATTTAAACGGCCAATTTTGATTGAATAATTTTTTAACTGATCGCTAAATATTTCATCTGCCACAAACCACAAAAACAAGTTCTATTTAAATCGCAAATCTATCTAAATAAAAACAATCTTTTAGTACAGAATCTCGCAATTACAAAGTTAAAAATGGAAGAAGAACAGCACATACGAGTCCATAATATCAAGAAGTCAAAAATCAACCGTAAGAAAAAAGGAAACGAAAATTCAATTGGAAAAACACCCGTATGTGTCTATAATTTTTTTTTGCTTCATTCTCAAAACATTATAAATATCATGAGTCAGTTTTATACATTAATGGTCTTATACATATAGATATTATGGAACATCTTAATATTTAAATATAATTTCCCAATCGATTCCGTTTAACGATTTTAAACACCCTTTCAAATTTTCTGTTTTTTTCTGTTCTCGAACATCTCGAATATATTTTTGGTTTGAAATTAATTTTCATCTGGTTTGGTTTTTATTCTTATTTTTTGCTTTTGAATATATGTACTATATGTACACTGTTTCATGCTACCGTATATACCAACAAGTTTAACAGTGTGTGGCATCAACACTAGAAGCAGTATTTCACTTTTCTCAAAAACTTAGTAATGAAATTCAAAGTTACACGAAAAGGAGAAGATTGAAAAAAAAAAAAAATTATGTTCAAGTGTAGTTAGTTTAAATTGTATTATCCCATTGGGACAATCTACATTATACGAGCGTATTATGTGGGAGAAGAAAAAATCCAATTCCTGATAATATTGAAAATTTGACGATTGGTTTTCTTCTATTTTCCATGTATTATTATTATTATTATTATTATTATTAGAATTCACCGAAAATGAAAAGAGCACGCGAAAATATTTCAGGTTTCTTCGATATGTACAAGGTGTTATGCGAGGGGTTGAAACCTATAATTTAAATAATCACTTTACATTGGGTTTGTGATTATAAACGAACCCAAAATACAAATTCAAACGAATACCTTATAATTTCACTGCGGGAACAATAACAATATTATGTATACGTTTTGAGATATATTCCAAAAAAAAAAACAATTTTCCCCGACAAAATTTCCCGGGCTAAACCAAATGTGCATAGATGGGTACAAAGATACACAGATCTAATCTCAATTCAAATCTTCTCATTTAAATGAGACACCCGGCACATAATCATTTTATTTTTGTGTGTTAGATATTCAAATCGTCAACATTTTAAGAATCACATGAAAACACCAAAGGTTAAAATTTTGGTTAACTGAGAGCTAAAACGGAAAATCTAATGGCAAATGGATGGCATTTAAATGTGAAATTTTATACATACATTTTTAAGGTAAATGATTTTATGTTAATATTTACATATTTATGCTTCAATAAATTCTATTTAAATAATTTCTAAATAAATTTGATTTTCTTTTCTTTTAGGTATACGAGTTCGTATATATAAATGTGAACGACGAAACCTTATCCATATATGTAAATAATGTCGTTTGAATACAAACGTAAATTGTTGTTGTAACGATAATTGAAAAGCCGATATGTTGTGATATTAGAGGTATCTGCATATATTTATTTTTTATTGAAGTCTACAAACACTGTGGTATAATTATATCGAGCGTTGTCTGACAGTGACATTGGAAATGAACTGGTTTCTAATATTTTTAGGCAGTTAGAGATTTATAACCAACGCAGTGTTTAAATTTTGAGAATCTATAATCTATCGCGTTTGCCAAGGAATGCCACAATTTTTTATTAAAACTGTAGCATCATAATTGGTGTGATACAATCTTAAACTCGAGAGACAAGTTACTTAAGAAATGCTTTATGAATTTTTTAATTAATCCAGCCTAATTATAATTCAGTCTGTTTTTTATTTATCTACCGTTTCTTCACTTTCTCTCATTTTATTGGCACGTCTTCAAATTTTCAATAACTCTTCCATTGTTTAAATTTTTATTAATTTTAATAAAAAAAAAAACAAGAATATCTTCTGAAAAAATAAGATGTTGTTAATCTTTTGAACTATTTTTAAAAACTGTGCTTGAAATCCTGAAAATAAAAAAATCCCGGAAAACAAAATCTGGGAAATAAAAAATCCCTAATGAAAATGGGATTTTATTATAAGGTTTGATTGTGGTTCTGGAAACTATCCGATTTGAATGGAACAAGGTGAATAGAACATGCCTTCTGTAAATCATCCAAATTAATACTTGGACCGAAATGAAGAGCGCTTTTGCAAGCAAACATTGCTTTTCCATAACAATTTCTGACAGTTGTACGCACCTCCTACTTTGAAAGGCTGTTATCATTTTTATTGAAAGCGAGATTTCCGAGCACTATTCCAGTGTTGCCCGCGTCTACGCGTAATCTGAAATTTTCGATCTGTTGGTGTCGAAAAAAGCGTAGACAATTTAGTTTGGCGTAGACAATTCGTAGAGTATATAGAATATTTGTAGATAATGATTATTGTTTGTTATTTTCCCCACTGTTTTTCAGTTGGAATTTGCCATCTCATAGTTTTGCAGTTAAAATGCACGACAATCATTGTGTTTGTGCAATCATTTTGAAAGTATATGATATTTTGATTTTTTAACTTCAGTCTTGTGCTTGCTCACTCATGATTAAGAGTGTATTATTTGCTACATTATTTAATTTCAAACAGTGGCGGTAGCTGGCAATAATAGATAATTTTATTCTGAGTTTTTGAATCCATATAGAAGTTTTGCAGAATTGTGGCAAGTTAAAAATGATGGCTTCTGCAATAAGAATAAAAAATACGACTGTTTTCGCTTTAGTCTTAATTAAAAGCTATTCAACCTCGTGCAGACCGTGATATTTCTACAATGGACGAGGAAACTCAAGATGTTTACTTGCAACTTCAAACAGACCTAGTAAGTGTATTTTTTAATATATTTGACATTTTGTTTTCTATTATTTTATCATATTTGCCATGAAAATGCACCTGCATTAATGAAACATTCGCAGAATCTATTCAATGCTAATTTAGCAGAAAGTGAAGAATTTCGGTCTGTTGAACGTTTCGAACCAAAAAATTATGTTCTTAAGATACAGCCACCTTGTTCAAGGAGACCAGAACTTTCGAAAGCGTTTTCTAAAATGTGTCGAGCCCGAGATAATCTATAATTAAAGATTATTTCCGCTTTAAACTTACGGCATTGTTGAAACGCCACTTCAATTATTTCCGATTCAGGAACATTCACGAGGCTTAAGTTTTTCAACGTCTTTACCGGCACAGTGCGGAAAGTTCCAATACTTTTCAAATACGCCATTTTTCCACTCTTCTACAGTTTTTGGTAGTTATATATGATGAAAATATTACATTTGTAAATAAATAAGATGTGAATATATATTAATTTTTAACACTTATTATTTTGGCAAGAGGTATTAAGAATAATTCAAAACAAAACAAAAAATGGACTAATTACAGCAGGCTTGTGACCATTTTAATCGTAGTGGTAACCACTATAATATTCGGAGAAAAAACTGGGCTCAAGAATTCTGCAAAATGTAGAAACTGTCTCACAGGATGGCTACTGCGCCATCCTGCAGATTTCACTAAGCGCATGCAGAGGCCTCCACATTGATTTTTGACGGCTTGCATGGCTCCTAGCTTACAACATGATTACAAAGATTTTATAAACAAGAAGAAAACCGCAAATAATAAGTTAAAAACCGGATGTTCCGCGGTAATTTGTCGGCCGGAACATGAGGAACGAACAAAAAATAAAAAGGAAAATAATTATAACGGAAAAAGAGATGCCCTGGTGCGCGCATCCATCCGAATTCAAACGGTGCGAGGCACCGGTTTCGATTCGGATGCAGGCACCAAGGGACCACCCACCCTACACCGACACGGAGAGAGACGCCCCCTCCTCATCATACCCAACCCGGAAACGTAACAATTAATTTTTTTATTTATATGAAGGCAGCGGAAACAAAAATAAATTTTGAGGCGAGACCAATGCGCACCAAGCGCGCGAATGACAACCGTTATCCGGAGCTCGATTACACAACAATTTAATAAAAAAAAAAAAATAAAAATAAAATTGAAAATATATATAAATAAAAATAAAAATTGTACCTTAATACAGAAATTTTTTTTTTATAAAAAAATTAAGGTTGTGGCCTTGGTGCTGTTGTTGTTGCGGGACATTTCCCCGATATCCAAACGAATAGCCGGTTGGCCACCCGTACGTTGCGGGACCTCCCCCCGATACCAATATAAAAAATAGCCGATTGGCTACCCGTTGTCGTTGCGGGACCTTTCCCCGATACCAATAAAACTATAACGGCTGGCCCCAACTGGCCGCCGGATCCGTATAAAGTGGAGTGACCTCAACTGGCCACCTGTAAAAATAATTTTTTGGGCGTTGCCTCACCGGAAACCGTACGCACACCATACAAAATATGACCTTGATCGGCCGCCGCGTTGTTTCTTTCACCATGCGGTACCAACTGGATACTTGTGGCACCGTAATGCTGTACTCGTAGCGATCCAGTACCACGCTAACCAATTTCCGGAATTAAAACACGATAATTGTTAAAATGTAAGACACCCGTTGTTAAATTCGGTACCCGTAGATATTCGACGACAACAAATCTTGAATGCAAAAAAACTGGACATTTCCAGCACCAAACTCGACTTTTAATGGTCGATTTATCTGAGTCGGCGACGTTACAAAAAAAAACACAACAGAACTCCACTTTATGTTCGTAATTTTATTTGCCAAGTCGCCATACAACCACGAAATTTTTTTTTTATATATTGAGATTTTAATTATATCTTCACTTTATATAATCAAAAGGAAAACAAAATAACAAAACTTTTTATATTTTTTTACAAAAAAAATTCCAAATAAGACTTTATTTTCTTTTACAAAATTCCTATCAAACAGATATCTTAATGTCACTATATTCAAGAACTTTTTTTTTACTATAACCAACAAGACACGTCTTTATAAAAATTCCAAACAAGACCGTTTTAATGACAACCAAAACTCGACTAATCCAAAAAAATTCGCGCACCACATAACGACGCGCAACACATCATCGAAGAATATCTCTTCTTCTCTTTGCGAATTTCTCAATGCGAATTGATGCAAACGAGAAGCATATAAGAATAAATATTCTCCGATGGCGCATTATTTGACACACTCGGTGCACATTGGTCTTGCTCTCTTGTCATTTTTCTTACCGTCGCGCCATCACACGAAGATGTACAAAACAACAACCGTCGCGAGTGCGTTCAGAACACACAAACAACCAATACCCAATTGATTAAGCAAAGACCCAACCCGAGGGGAATATAAAATACATGATATTGTGGTTGCGACCGCACAGTCGTAACAACTGTAACATCATATTTTCGCACTAAAAGTGGTTAATGATGTTTTGCTTGACACACCGGATAATGATGAATATGATCAAATTCAAATTCAACTACTGAGGCTGTGTGCCAAACACAAGGTAAATGTCAATTTCAAGTAAATTTTTCGGTAAATTCAATTATTTTTCTAAAATTCTATGGCAAACCGATCAAAAAATCTGTACTAAAATCGGTTTTTACCACAGTAAACAATTTACCTTAAGTTTGGCACACATCCTAAGTTATTTTTTTAAATTTGTTTATAAAATAAATATTGGTTTGTCACGCGGTTGCGACCAGAAAAAACACTAATGCAATTTTAGAAAAATAAAGTTGGAATGGGCACTTATTTTTAAAGGACGACGGAAGTACACCATATAATTTGGGAAAATAATGCGGTTACCACTGGGGCTCGTTCCATATTTCGCAAAACTTGTCGTCTTTTTAAAATTTAATTAAAAAAATAAAACGTTTTCATATTTAAATAAACTTACTAACCTGTATACGGTATACAACAAACCGTCGTTAACCAGAAATGAAAAAGTTCTGTATAAAAGTTAATATAAATGGAAAAAATGTTTATTTCGATTTGTTTTAATTTTAAAATAAATATTTTTTTTGGCTGGTTGGTATGACGCTCCATCGGCGATGTCAATCGCCCAAAATTGAATATAGACAGAAGTTTTCTTGTATCTTTCTTTCGTCGATCCAATATTTTATGTACTCGCTTACGAATTTTTCATAAATAAAATCTGGTTTTACCAGTTTTTGTGTTTATTGATTTCTCACGTGCGGGTGGGTAACTGCGGCAGGGAAACTTTCGAATTTCCAAATGAAACTTTGCATACCGATTAAGCTCAATTTGTGTTAATTAGTGCTCACGGGAAAAAATTAGTGCTAGTCCAGGAGCCGGGAAAACCGGAAAAGAAAATTTCACATTTCGCCTGAAAGACGAAAAAAATAAATCCGATTTCTAGAAAAAACCAGAAATAATTTAAGTCAAATTTTAAAACTTCACAAAAGCGGCTACACCGACGTAATTTGTGCTTATCAAAGAAATGTATTTTTCATAAATTTTCATTTATAAATACAGGAAAACAAACTAGCCCCTTAAAGGTACTATATTGAACATAGTAAATACAGTGGTATACCGTTCAATAATATTTTTGTTGAACAACAAATTAAAAAATAGAAATACCTTATTATAAAACCAAAGACTGAGCAATTCAGATTGCATATTCTTGTCACGCATGTTCATTGCTATCCGAAAAATATAGTGGCTGAATTTGTGTTAATCCAGAATTGGCCCAATTCCGTTGAACAACAAAGATCGTTGAATTAACGATTTTCTGACAAAAAGTGTTCTACAAACCGATGAAGTTGGCACTTCTGATTGAATATTCCTACCAGGTATGTTCATTGCCATCCGAAAAATATAGTGGGTGCATTTGTGTTAGTCCAGAATTGTTCAACGGAACAACGTTCAACGAAATAGGGCCAATAGTTCAACAACGTTCGTTGAACAACGTTCAACGAAATTAGGATGGCAATGAACATACCTGATAGGAATATGCAATCAAAAGTGCTAACATCAATGGTTTGTAGAACACTTTTTGTCAGAAAATCGTTAATTCAATGGTCTTTGTTGTTCAACGGATTTGGGCCAATTCTGGATTAGCCCAAATTCAGCCACTATATTTTTCGTGTGGCAATGAACATGCGTGACAAGAATTTGCTATCTGAATTGTTCAGTCTTACGTTTTAAAATAAGTTATTTATTTTTTTTAATTTGTTGTTCAACAAAAGTATTATTGAACGGTATTTTGTATGTTCAATATAGTATCTTTTAGGGGCTAGTTTGTTTTTCCTGTATTTATGAATGAAAATTTATGAAAATCACATTTCTTTGATAAGCACAAATTTCGTCGGTGTAGCCGCTTTGGTCAAGTTTTAAAATTTAGCTTCAATTATTTCTGGTTTTTTCTAAAAATTGAGGTTTATTTTTTTCGTCTTTCAGGCGACATTTGAAATATTCTTTTCCGGTTTTTCCGGCTCCTGGACTAACACTAATTTTTTCCCGTGAGTTCTAATTAGCACAAATTAGGCTTAATCGATATGCAAAGTTTCATTTGGAAATTCGATAGTTTCCCTGCTGCAGTTACCCACACATTTCTCACTTAAGCGCGATTTCTATTGCAAAAAAGTTTTTCTCAGTAAAAAAAGCGAGACCAACTTATCGATTTGTCAAGTGTGGGAGAGAAACAAAAATTTTATTCAGTAATATTTTACTGACAAACTTATTGTATTAGTAGTAGTGTATTGCCCTAGAAAATTGGAATAAATACTCAACGGAGTACTTTTTATGCCAACAGAGCAACACATCTACAAAAACATTGTGTTGCAATATGAACAAAATTCTTCCACACTACCTTGATTATAGTTCATTTATGGTTTGATTTTGCCATTCGTGCTGTGTACTCTTCGGCTTTAGATATCTTAAAAATATATTAGGTTTTAGGAATAATTATATTGTGCGGTGTCTCTTGTATCTCTGATCTACCCCGTCTGTTCTAAATCAGGTAAAGATGTTGAAATGAGCTTGGAAGACACAAACTAGGCTACCAGTGCTGCTGGTATTTTCTGGTATTTTCTGACAGAATTTAAAGGCACCGCTGATCATCTCATAACAAACCTTTGACGTTAACTAACTAACGTACGTTCTAACTTTTTTTTTGTAAATTTGTATATGAGACTTTTTCATTTTGTTAGAAAACTAACACAGGTGAGCAAAGTTTAATTTTGAATTTCCTAAAATTTGGCTCCACAAATTAGTTGAAAATAGAACATAATGAAATAAGGCCAGAAAGGCCTCTTTAAAATGTATTAATTTGTTTCGGTAATGCCATCTCTTGCAGTTTTGACGATTATCTTTTTTCTTCAATACTTCATAAACACTGGAATACACAAATATTAAATAACGCCAAATACGAATACTCGTAAAACCCATAAATACTTTTTTATGTTTATAATTCTCTCGCATATTATTTTTCTAAATAAACAAAACTCTGCGTTTTTTATTAATTTAATTTAGAAATTCTAAATAATTCATCTTAACTAAACAAACACAGTGTCATACAAAAATAACAATATTTTGAGGAGGAAATTAGAAAACAAAAAAGATTGATGTTGGTCATAATCGATCAACCCTCAATGTTTTCGTTATGTTTTAATCGAAAACATATAATTTACACGTATTTGCATTTCGATTTTTTTGGTGTGTCGCTCGTATACGTCCTCATCGAGAAGCACTCCGCTCCTAAGTATATAATAAATGCAGTTCTCATAAAAATGGGCTGGCTAAGTGGTAATGAGAAAAAAATAAATCAACATTAAAAAATGTATTTCCGTTTTCCACGTTGGTGGTCACGTGCGATCAATTTGAAATAAAAATATTCGAAAGCACTATTTATGGATATAGGACGAGGAGTTATGGGTGCGAGAAGTGGTTTGGTGTTTAATTTGTCACGGATAGTTATATTTACGAGTCATTAGACTTATTTATAGTTTTCTGCGTATTTCTTGTGAGATATGTATGTTTGTAAATGATAAAATATTTTCCAATAAAGAAAAACGTCTTAATAAAAGGTGTTTTAATCGAGTACTGAAAAAAAATGTAAAACGAGGGATTGTACAAAACACCTAAAGTATGAAAATATTTCTAAATGGTATAGATTATATAGGTTTTTTTATCCCTGATTTAAATATTGGTATATACTTTAATCCTATATGTGCTGTTGAAATGACATGATTTGAATCCATTTTCGCAACATACATAGGGTATGAATCTAATTTTCCACCAACCTATTGGATAATCTACCACCCTTTTTCTTCATACAAAATATCGAAGAAAATAAATCAATTCGTAAATACATCCTCCAGTTCCTAAGCTGCGGGTTTAAATTGAAACCGTACCATTTTTATTGTATTTTAGATAAAAATTCATGCATGATTTATTTTTTATTATAAAAATGTTATTTTTAACGCACTTCTATAACATAGGCAGCAGCAGTGGTACTACACAAAAAAATATTCAAATTTATTGGCACATAGTAATTTCGACGGTTTAGAGATTCAAATGGTTGGTACAATCGTAAAACACCAACTAACGCAGATATTTTGTATGAGTAGATTGTTTATTAAATAGGAGTATATTCCTTTCCTCATTTTTAATACTCAAAATTATTAAAGTAGGAATTGGGTGTTGGTTTATTACATTTTTGAAAGCCCAATGCTGGATTGAAAAATAAACTAGATAAACCAACTTAGAGACCTTACCCAGAACCAAATAAGCGGGAAACTTTGGAATGGAACTCTAATGGTTACTATGAAATTAGTAATAAAATATCAACCTCTGTACAGGGTTTGAAATAGTAATTTATTGCGGCAGAGATAAATATTGCGGCATAAAAGAGGTTGCTACATATTTCCAATCTCGTGGAAGCACTATTCGCAATGAAAATTGAGGGTTAGTAATGAATACCAACAACGTCCGACAAGTGTGACAGAACTATTTCGCCTCTTTTTAAAATCAACCAGTACCATCATATTTGCTGGTGAACATTATCTACCTTCAGTCTAGAACAACATTGAAATGATACCATCATCTCATCCATCGTACGATGAAGTAACGTGATGTTAAAAATGAAAAGCAACCAGTGCCCTGGTGAAGATAGAATTTCATTACAAATGACTACTGCCGAATAGCTTTGCTAAACACTGGTTATAAAGTTTTGACCTATACGTCAAAAAATCGATATATTAAGCGCAACTTGGGCGACTATATCAATTTGGTTTTCATCCAAACAGATCAACAACCGATCAGACCTTCATTCTGAGCATTATTTAGGATAAATGTTATGAATAGAAGAAACCTGTTCACAGACTTTACTCAGGCGTACGACAGCATATAGTGGACCACGTTGTGGGACGTTCAGTTCTATGTGATACTTTTGTCTGATAGTTTAACACAGTACCCCCGCCACAATGGCCTATATTTGAAATCATTTCTGCTGCTATTAGGATAAACTGATAACATATGCATTTTAGGCCGCAAGTTTCTCTAAACGAAGACGCCTTACCATTAGAGTCAGCAGCTCATCAAATCAAACTTCATGAATCAATGAATGATAAGAAACGAAATTATCTTGAAGAAATAAATATAACAGGGTTCATAAAATCATCTAGACTAAGGTGGCTAGGGCTTGTTCCGCGAACTCTAAACTGGACCACTAAGCAGAACAAAGTTGGTCCTCGTGGAAGGTCGCTTACTTGATGGATGAACGATGTGGAAAAGAATCTGCACATACTCGATTATCGCGTCGTTACGAGCCGCAACATAAATATTGCCTAAAAATAAAATAATAATAAAATTAATAATAATATTGCACAAACTAATGCCTTGTAGGTATTGTATTTGCAGCAGAGTCTCGTATATTACTTAGTATGATGTGCTATCTTGTTATTTATCCATTATATTGGCGTCCATTTTAATAAAAATAACTCATACACTCAGAAAAAAATATGATAAATACATGATTGCATTTACCATAATATCATCATTGTATGTTAAATACAATTATTTAAATGATTGATTTTATCATACTATGATATTCTTGATCATTTTTCTTGATCTTTTTCATCATAACAATGACGATCACTAAATTTTTTTTTTGAATGATCATCATTGTTATGATGAAGAAGATCAAGAAGAATGATCAAGAATATCATAGTATTGATAAAATCAATCCTTTAAATAATTGTATTTAACATACAATTATGATATTATGGTAAATGCAATCATGTATTCATCATATTTTTTTTTTTAGTGTACTAACCCCGTAAAGTAAACCAAAGAGATTTACTTCTGTTTCATCAGAGCATAACACTTTCTCCCATTTTTTCGGCTCCGTATTTGCTACATATTTTGTGCATATAGACAGTCCACGACATATCGTTAGACAGTTATTATTTTTTTTACATCAAGCTCTATTTAAGAATCAATCGTTTACAGTTAAGGATGTTTGGGCCAAAGCGGACAACAAAAGCACTTACATTTATAACAAATTTCATTTGAAATATGCCCATAATGGGATCTCATTTCTTGTTCATTTACTTTAATTTTTATACATTGCTAATGGTTGACTTTACTGAATCACGAGTTATTAAGCGAACTGTGTGGGTTTGTTTTGAAAATGTTAAAATATTAAAGTATTAAAAGTGCTAAAATGTATATTTAATTGTGAAGACAGCAAATTTTGAGGTTATAAAAATACCAGCTGGAGAACCTAAATGGTCACAATCATGAGAAGTCGTAGTAGTTCTGGAGTCTGATTGGACTGCTACCAAAGGATTGTGCATCATTTGATAATGAATCATCAGCAACCAGTTACTGGATTGTTTCCAACTAGCTCAACTTATCCTCATGCTTGGAAAGTACGCAGACGTAGCCTCATTTATTGGGGGGCGTGGCGAAGTGGTAATGGTGGTATTCACCCTGATGGGCAGGTAAGGGATGCATACAGTCCACGTTAAGTCTACCGAAGTTTGGTATGTATACTATTTAGAGCATAAGGTACATGTGACAGTGGCTGTATGCATCAACCTCTTTTGTGTTTTTCGTTTTTTTGTCTGGTCTGTTAATGGACTTTTGTCTTATAAATGGAATGTTTGCTACGTCATGTTTGCGGTAATAAGATTTGTGTATTGTGTTTGCGGTGGGCAGCGGTAACGAGGTGTATAGGCAGCAAGCAGCCGTCATCTTCGGTATAAGTTGTTTCCGGAGAGGGGAACACCTCTGGTATTTGATCTCATCGGCAAATTTCTCTCACTTTTCTGACATCTGACTTTTCTGATTTTGTGAATGGTTCTTTGGATATAGCAATTTTTAGTTTAGGGCAAAGGCAGGTCTTGCGGATTGAATGTTCAGGGATGTTTCATTGTATGCACATGCAGTGCTAATTATTATTTTTATTTCGTATTTGTATGTCGGGAGAATGCAAAATTAACAATTACAAAACAAAAAAAATGTCAAATATGACGTTTCAAATAAATTACACAGAGTCCTTTGATTGCAATTTAGAGTTATCGAGGTTTATCAAATGTTTATTATTAATACTATTATTCATTGCAGTTCCTGATTAAGCTTATATATTTGGTTCTAATGAACATTTTTGATTACTACATTTTAGATAGTTTTTCAGGGATCATGGCATTTCTTTAATTAAATGGTTTTCTAGGTTGTTTCGGGAGACTGTAAATTGGTGAAGGTTTTGATTATATTGTTCTGGGTTGGATAAATAATTATCGCTGGTTGTTGTTTTTATGATTTATTTAATACGATTACTTGATACGATACGATGAAGGATTATACAGTTGTGTTAGCAACTTATTATTAATTCTATCATCTTACAGATTCGTGATTGCTTTAAAAGTTTTATTTAATTTGTTTAGGTGTTGGGGTTCTGGAGCTATGCCAAACATCCATTATTGATCTTATATTGCAGATTAGATTTTTTTAAAACCATTTGGAATTAGCAACACGATAGATATGCTGTTATGATTAAAAATTAGATTCCGATTTCAGAAGCAGTTAAAAACTTTATTGGACTATTTTGTTGTATAGAGACCTCTGTTTTTCCAGTGGCTTGGCTCCTGTTTTAGTTAGGCGTTTTAGTAAGAATTTTTTAATTATTAGTATTGCATCCAGTGGGTGGTATTTAATAATAAATATTAATTTTAATTTTTTATTATATTTTAGATCTTTCTTTAGATTTTATTAAAAATAGGTATTAACGAAAATTCAAGAAGATAAGTTTGCAGAGTTAAATAACTATTTTTAATTTTCAGATGACAGGAAGTTTTTCAGTTACATGATTAATAATTATTTCGTAGTTAGAATTGCGTCATTGTGTTACTAACTATCGACTACTTAAGTGTCTGTAACCGGGTTGAGTCTCTCCTTACTAACTTAATCTTTCCTATCCCGCGATTTTGTTATGTGTAATAAAGGTGTACGGTGGGCCCCGGCCATATCTGGGATTACTTGTCAAATGACTTGGCCGTACATCTCAATCAAATCAAATCAAATTGCTAATGGTTGACTTTACTGAGTGTGGTTTAAAAAATCGAGCCTTATGATAATGGGTAACTGTCATAAAAAGTTTTCAAAAAAATGTGCCAAGAACTGTTTATATACTGGAAACAAGTCCACTAGCGATATTGGATTGGCAACTCGTTATTTCCTATGACTCTTAATTTCCATGTTTGTAGCTGGTGGTACTGAATTTGTCAGGATTTGGGTTGGTTAATGGATTCCGGTGATATTGGGTATAGGGTTGGCGATTGGCTTCAGCCACCAATATTTAGCTATGATTTGGGCATTCTTTTGGGGGTCTATAATTATATTAGAAAAGTTATATCTGTTATTTATTAGATAAGCAGCTGCGTTTTCGAATATCTGTTCAATAAATCCTTTCTCATTGGCTCTTCTCTCGAGGTAGTATATCTTTGGATATCTGCTTACCATATCATCAATGTATCCAATGCGATATAGATACGTAAATTTTTCTTGTCCTGGATTGTTTCCTGGTTGGCAGCTCCATCGGTTTATGCTGAATCGGTAAAATAAGAACCGAATGAATTTTCCCTGATTTCCGTGGATCTTTTTATATGGTTTCTAATTAGCGCAATTATGTGGAGGTCTATACGGTCTTTGTTAAACTTGTTATACAATTGCTGATTGGATATGTATTTTGTGTAGTTTGATTGTATGCTCGTATGCTCACCATGCGGCAATATCGTATGCTCACCATGGCAATATCGTAAACATTTGCGCTCGAACATCCTCAAACTTTCCATAGTGAATGGCGCGATGTTCCACCAAATAGGGCAACCATATGTTAGTATTGGGAGTACAAGCATATTTATTTCGCCCGTATACGTTGATATTATGTGAGCAGAATATTCTTTTGTTGGCGTATAACATTCCCTTTGCGTTCACTATAGCTGTTGGTTAATATGATTATCCAGAAAAAGCAATCGATCTAATTTTATGACTACAATCGATCTAATTTTATCTCACAAATCGTACCAGCTATGTCGACCTGGAATTTCTTCCACTTATTTCGGGTGTCAGACGTTGATAGCTGGAATGGTTTTCGAAAAAGTATTGCCTCAGATTTCGATGGGTTTATTCGTATCCGCCATGTGCGCAAATAATCCAATGTAAAATTTACGGCTTCTTGTATATTTTGCGTGATGACTTGAATTTTGTTGTGCGTACCATAAATCACCAAGTCATCCGCATAGGCAATCGTTTGTACTTTCGTAGAATTGAGCTGCTAGCTTTCGATCAATTCTTTTGTATACAGTTAGAATAGTATTTGTGCTGTTATCGATTCCTGTTGTGCGATATCGCTTTGCCATTCGTAGTGTGACGGAACGACCTTCTTTAGCGGTTGAATTTTCGTTACGTCAACAGATCTATCCGTAGCTCTTACATTGGTGACCGCAGCACATTTGCCCGCTAGTTGTCGACGGTGGGGTGGGTCCTTGTCACCAGCTACAGAAAGCTAGAAGTGCTGCTTACTCATATGATGATTGTTAGCTGTTCACGAGTTCATAAGAAAATGGAACGACTATTTGTACCTATTGTATGATGTTTAAAAGGTCACAATAAATAAAAGTATTGAACGGGACCTTAATTTTATAATTCACACAAAAGCGGTAAATTACACCTTTAACATGATACGTTACAGCCAAGTTTGTTTGTTTGTGTGGTCGATATAGTGGACCACGTGCTCTCCTCCCTTCCCATACAGGCGATATCTTGCACAATTGGGATATGCCCCCTTAAGAGATGTGTTAGCCCATTTAAGTTACGCCATTTTTAATCACTCATTGTAACGAAAGCAACTTCCATTCAGTAAACGATATGTATATTTGTGGAATTACAACGAGACATCACAAAACGAAACTAGTTACTCGAATACAATTTGGATGGTGAGACTTTTGAATTAATTAAGAAAATAAAAATATGAATTTAGACGATAACAATAATTATTAGCATTATTCGATTGTACATTAAAGTTTCATAATACAAGAAGAAGAACGATAAAAATGTAAAAATTATTTAACTAAAACTAAGCATGCCTTTTCAATTTGCATGCATTCTTACACTATAGAAATTTAGGATCCGCGGTCCATGATTTAATTAGATTGTATAATAAAGATAAATACTATGTATATATGCTAACAAATAAATAAATAAATAAATTTGATAGTAACTAGATAGATATTTTCAATATGAAAACATATAAAAAAGAAAATTTACGAATATAAATAATCAATGATAGATAAATCTAGTAATATATATAAATAAATATAATAATATATAAATAAATAGTAATATAAATATAATGTGTTTTATGGTTTAATAAATACTCGTAGTTGGGTCATCTACGCATGTTCCAACCAAAAAAAAGAAAAAAAAAAATGTATAACTTAACTTAACTTATCGTCCCATCCGATAGTGATGAACATGTATCCATAAGATGTTTTTGCTTATTTGGGTTTTACGGTTTTCCCCCCCGTTACAAAAATTCCGCTAGACCGTAAGGCACTCGATTTATGCCGCGAGAGAAACGTGTTGAACGGTGTCTCGTCAAATATTTAGTAATCCTGTTTCTTTTTTTTTAATAATTCCGTTGGTCTCGAAAACAGCTTAAATTCCAGCTGATATATGCCGCGCACGATAAAAATTCTAATCAAAAATAAGAAAAGCGGTTTCGTTTTTATATTACTTAAAAGAAATACATATCATTTTTATCACAAGTAATAACTTAATACGTATTTAAAACAATTATGATTCCAAAAAAATTAAAACAATTTACCTCGTTTTTCCGCGACAATAAATATAATAAACTATTGTTATTCCACCAATATGTTTTTATAAGTAGGCGATTTAACAAAAAAAACTTAAATTTCTTTGTTTTAGATTTCAACAACAATTTCGTTCACTTTACCAATGATCCAAACAATCACGATCAATGGCCACCGTTTATAAATTTTTCAAAACCAAAACACTACGATTAATTAGACACCGATTATTTATTATTTTTGTATCTGCACGTAGAACACGAATGACTGATATGATTTTATAATTTACCTACGTCGATTCTACACCAGATTTGCGAAGGGGAAACAAGAGAAACAATAAAAAAAACCGGTATGGAAATGATCATCACCTCCATCTATTATTTCCAATAGTAATCGAGAATACACCAAAAATTATTGCCCATTAAACGCGTTAAAGTAATTACAATAAAAGGTTACGTACAGAATGGAAATTTTTGATACATTCGTAATCTCACCATTTGAAAATCAAGAGACATCAAAGTAAATCGAAAATTCAACCGATAACATATCGTTTATCTCCCTGGAACATTATAAATGTTACAGTAGTCTTGAAGTTACGGTAATATAGTAGTTTATAGCTCAGATCCAAAATGTCACTGTCGAATTTCATTTGCACCATCTTAAATAATCCATCGAGCCAGACTGTCTCGAAAGCTTTTTCCATATCCATGGTCGAATGGTTGTGTCTGAATCCCAGTTGACTGTCCGGTAATATATTGTTTGCATTAATGAGATCCTGCAGTCTATTATATATGATAAACTCATATATTTTTCCTAGGTTGGTTCATTAGGCTTCCTAGTGATTTCCCTTTTTTTTGGAATCGGATAAATTTTAGCCATTTTCCATATTTGCGGAAACACTCTATTGTTGAGACAATGGCTAAACAAGCTTTATTTCGTTGATTAACTCATTGGGCAAATGTTTTAATACCACACATGGTATATTTTGCAATCCATTAGACTTGTTGGTGTTTAGACACTTCATGATTTGTTTTGATTCTTCTATTATGAAATAATTGTTTGTGCTTTATTTTTTTCATATTATGTATAAAGTGTGTTACTAATGGTTCTATTGTTTGTTTGACTGTTTGTTCAATTTGTGGATTTCCAAGTGATGGATTTGGCATTGTCGTTTCTTCAATATAGTGTTCAATTATATTTAGATTGTCTTGTGGTTCATAGCTGTTGTGAGACTTCTTTTTATGCTTCTTCTACGTGCAATTGTTTGATGTTAAAATCTGCTTTTGTGTCATTGTTTTTGTTGATTTGTTTTATGTGCTTGAACATCTTAGGACCAGGTTTTATTTTTTCTAAGTGTTCGGTCCATTTTTTATTCATCTCGATTTGTACATTTTGTTCAATTAATTCGTTAATCCTTTTAATTTCTGATTTTAATGTGTTGATTTCCAACTGTCTCTACCTTCCATTTCTTTTACCCCTTTGCTATTTTATGTGATTTCTCTTGGTATAATATTTTTATTGCATTGTTTGTATAGTATTCCATGTTGTTTTTCCGGGTTGTTGCTGGTATAGATTCTTTGGTGTTTGTGCGTTTTAATTGTGTTATTGTATTTATGTGATATTCTATTTCTGAGTTTGTGCAATTTATATCTATTGGTATTATTATCTTTGCAATGTTATTATTTTTAGGTGTTTATAATAAATATTATCCAAGTTCTTCTGTCACACTGGAAAATACGCTTCATTGGGATTGACACGTTTTTTTGCTTCAATGTGATTTGTAGTTTCCAATTGTAAAGTGTGGTTCTGGTTGTTATAATTCTTAAATACGATTTCAATCGCCTTATGATCACTCTCAAAAGAGCGTGTGTTTTTATTTCACCCCTCTCATTAGTAACGATATTTAACCGCATGTCCACTATATTGCAAAATCCAGTATAATCTGATAAATGTAGGTCTGTCCGGTTTGTAAAGCCTTGTCTTAAACTCAATATCGTTAGTATCCAATCACTCTGTGATTTTGACGCCATGTTATATTGTTTGAATGCGATTGTGTATTTGTTATTTAGTTTTAACACTATTTGCCGTATGTATTTGGCGAAATACACTAACACCGTACAAGTGGCGCAGTGGTTAAAGCTTCAGCACTTGGACCGGGAGGTACTGGGTTCGAATCCCACCAGAGGCAGGATGTAAAGCGAATTTTCTTCATCGATTACAATCGGTGATGATAATAAACACAACTTAGACCCTCTGTTGGAGTGCAGAATTCAGCGCCGACCCACCGTTTATGTCAGTGTGCAGGTTGACATGGAGCTTGCAACGTGCAGGTGGTATACTGTAATTGTGTGAGTAGGAGAATGGGTGGTTGTGTGCGTGAATGAAAAAGGGAGTATTAATTGACCTTAATAGGATATTAAATTCATTGGATGATTAAAAAAAAAGAAAACTCTTTATAAACACATTTCCCTTAACTGTTTTTCTATTTCGCAAAAAATTATTTTTGAATATTTTAATTAAAAAATTTGTTCAAAATGCTTAAAAAATCACTCGATCGATTTCAACTTGTTAGGTCATCATCAGGAGTATCTACCGATTTGTAAAAGAAAATTTGTTGTTATATATATTAGAAAAAAGCAAAAAATAAATAAAAGAAGGGTGGACAAAAATTAGGGAATAAAAATTAATCTATTGATCGTCCCAACCAACTGTTATTCATACGGAAAAATTAATAATAAAAAAGGTGGAGGAGGATAACAGGTAGGCGTTTGGTCATCGGCTGAGTAACAAAATTCAAGGTATATTGAAGTACATTTAATTACCTAACGTATTAGTCAAATTGTTACGACTCCATAGTCCTAATATTCATTTTACTATACCTTATAAGTGTTTTTTGGGGTTTTATTCCATGGTAATGTATTATTTTGTCTGAAAGCAATGCCACCTGTGTTCGAACACTTGTTGTACTAATATATTTTGCACCGTGTGAAATTACCTTTATATGTTAAGTTCTCGTTTTTCCCAATACCATAGGGTCGCACGATCGTCGAGTAAATGACAGAGCTAGACCAACGTATTACCTGTGTGTGTGTGTGCGAAGCAATGGGTTCTAGAGAAATATTTGTTGTTATATGTTTCTCGTTTGCATCAATGCAAATTGATACAAACGAAAAACAGAGAAGAAAAAAGATTCTTCTAGAACGTTTTGGCGTGAGAGAGTTAGCTGAGAGTTAGTTGAGTTTTGAGTTTTGGAGGTAAAAATACAGTCTAGTTTTTTGTGAATAAAAAAGTCGGCATAAGTAGTTTGGATTGTGAAAAAAAAACTTTATAATTTATATGAAATTGGATGTGTACGACTTTCTTTTGGAAGTACAAGTAAAAATTTGTAATTGAACTAATTTTTTGTGTGGAGTTACAAGATTTTACCGAAATATAAAATACATACGGGAAGAGAGTGAAAAGTATAGTTTTGAAGAAAAAATACCGTTTTCGTGAGTGCGGTTCGGATTAGTTTTCTGTATGAAATAAAGCACACGCTCGAACGGACTTAATGTGTTCGAAATAATCGCTAAGTGACAAGTACGTGGCGAGTGTTATTTAAAATCTTTGGAGGATAAAACTTGTGTACACAACCATACCTTATAACATACATAACATTTTATTGGTGTTGATAAAGTAACTGCCATAATACCGCAAAGAGTGAAAGAGTGCCAAGTGAGACGGCCGGTCAGCATTTCTACGGGTACCACCTTGTTTTACCGGCACATCAAATTAACGGAAGCCGAATATTTTTGAAAAGAGCCGTAATCAATTTTTAAAGGGCGGCCAACCATGAGGCCATTCCAAGTTTTTTATATTGGTGGAAAGACACCGCAACGGGTGGCGGTCGGGCATAGCTGCAGCGTTGAGTGGGGTGAAAGACGCCCCACGTTTTCGGTGATATAGTTACGGTAAAGCCGGGAAGGCGCCCAACGTAGGCGAGACAATGCCCAACTTTCGATTACGGCTTCCAGGTGAGGCCAGTCGTTGTATATCCCAAGGGCGAGAGAATACCCAACGAAGGCAGGAAGACGCACAACGGTCTGGGTGGTGAACACTTGCGGCATGATTTGTTTTTTTATTTTTATTTCAAACTTTTCTTAATTTAGATTTTATAAAAAAATTGCTCGGTGTACACACTGGTCTCGCCATTTTTCTAATAAATTTTTGTGGTTGATTTTTATTATTTTTTAACATGAATTGCTAATTTTTTTCGGGTTTGGTATGAGGGGAGGGGAGACTCATTCTGTGTCAGCATGGTGTTATAATTGTTTTGTTCGTTCCTCAAGTTCCGGCGTGGTATCAGATGACATCTGCAGAATTTAGTTAAACCATTCTGTAACAAAATTATTACGAACGTGAGAATAGAAAAGGGCGGGGTAGGTTTGGTTTTTAATTTTTTCAATTTTATGATTGAAGAGAAACCGAATTTAATAAATTTGATAATTTTTCGTTTTTCAATAATTTTGATGAAATTTCTGGGCTAGTCTAACTTCACAAATATAAAATATTTGAACGAAATGAATCAAAATCTGGGCTGGGATAACTTCACACAGGAGGTGATTTGTTATTGATACGTTAGTGTTTCCTGATTAAAAAGACAATTATTTTCTGGTATAGAATGCTGGTGTAGCTTCATATACGTTTACGTACTTATGACACTTTTATTTAGATCATCTAATTTGGATGCGTGCCATAAAACACAACAAAGTACTAATTTTCAGACCTCGCTGCTGTTTTATTAAAGTATTTTTTTAACGCCTTATTAATTTCAGAAAATTGTTTTGGGCTGTGTGGCGTGTTTTGTTCAAAAATTGTTAATCTTAAAACACTCTGAAAAGGTTCAAATAAATCCATACTTCCTAATCAATTTAACGTCGCAAATATTGCGAAACCTTTCTAGAGGTAGTGGGGTCTTTTCATGTTAGCCATAAAAAAGCATTTTTGTTGTTTTGAACTGCTTGAATCAAGTAAATAATGTGTAGTAAAAAATTTAATTTGTTAATTCCTTAAGGACATCTTTTCTCACTTTACTATATATCAGTTAAATAAATGGCCATCCAAATTAAATCAATTCATCAAAAGTATAAAACTAATTTTTTACTTGGATTCTTTATGAAAAATGATTCTGTCGGTCAATAGTGAAAGGTGATGAAATCCAGATAACTTTATCATACAGAGTTCCCCCCTCTTTTTCTATGAACACTGTAGAGACAACTAAATATACTAAACTACCACAAACCCAAAACAGTAAATACAAGTACATCAACAGCTATACAGAAAAAAAAATAATTGTCTTTGAAAAGGGTGTGCACATAATATCCAAACATATTTATCATCAAGATGGTTACCATTTACCAAAAATAGTAAATTGTTACAATTTTATCACAAAACTATTAATTACAATCGCAGTTGTTAAATGTAATGAAAATTATGTTAATTTTTATACAAATTAAAGAGTAAAAACTGTTGACGTAATTGATTTTTGGTAAATTACAGGGCTTCTGTCTTTCGATCTTGATTCAAATAAATATTTTACAGATTTTATGATTCCAAATCCTTTTTCTTACGTACATAATATATACATAACAAATTGAAATTGTTCGCACAACAATAGCACGCACGACGTACACCAATTGTGTTACGTGGTTGATTGATCTTTTCCATATATAAACCCCTTTTATGATGTGTACATCATGTTCGCTTTAAATCTCATGTACCACATGTAATCTATATAATTCATCGATTCAATTACGAGATTATCTCGCTTGCGGTATCGCTTCTGTTCGTTTATAGTAAAAAAAATAAAATTTGCAAAATGCAATTATAAAATTTTGCACAACAAATTGGGATGATTGATTCGAATCAAATTTGATTTGAAAAATATTGATCACGCATCACACACCGTATTCGGTGATATTTCAATATTTTTTTTAGATAAAAGGTTTTACAAACCTACTTTGCACATGGAAATTTTAATTAATCTTGAGATCCGTTATATGTTTATTTTTTTTTTAGTTTTAATTTAACAGTACACAATGGAAAATTAAATGTAGCGAAAAATGAACATAAATTTTAATCCCTGTGCTAAGGATGTTGAATGCTATCTACTCGTATTTAAGCGTAAATGTGTACAGGACATGTGGATTATGGGTGTATGAGTGTGTGTTAAGAGATATATTCCTTTCGAATATAGTTCGTTAATCACAACCGTCGTAAGAAATTCTTATATACATAACATAACGGTATATTTATGTTAGCAGGATTAGACCAATTAAATATAATAGTTTTAATTATTTTTATGTAATTAGATTGTTTAAGGATTTTATATAGTTTGATGACGATAAGTTAAATTGCTTCTTCTGACGTTAATTAAAATTTTCAGAGATACCTCGCGCTTCGATAAATGCGGATGGTTTTCATTACCCGTAGATTTACAACACAGTTTTAGTCTTTCTGTTACTATAACTATGAAACAGTTCTAAGAAATCCGGCCTTTGCTCGGTTCGTGTCCTCGGTGGGTGTTACTTTTACTTGACTCCAGATATTAGAAGTTTATTTAATATTTAAAAATACTTATTTAATTAATTTTTATTATAGAATTATTTTTATAATGCGGTTTTAAAATGTTTAGATGTCAACTAACAAGGCTCGATGTATTTCGTTGAACTTGGGTGCAAAAAATTCGCACATTCATCAACTTTCAACAAAAATTCAAAAATATTAAAAAATTTAATGTGTGTTTTAATTTTTTTGAATGCAAACTCAAAGTCTATTTCAACACCTATCCAGTGGTATGTTTTTTGTATTTATATCGCGTGCCAATTTTGTTATCAACATCTGAAGAACACGTTTTTTTGTGAATTTGGCACCATGAAAATTAGTGTTAAAAATCTAATTAAAACATTGATGTAAAAAACATTTTTATTAATAAGGAGTATTCCCGCCGATGCTTCTTTGATTTCACGAAAATTTTCACCAAATTTTGAGGTATCGCCTCGCATTCCTCTGCAATCGCCTTTTGCAGCTGCTAGAGGCTCAAGTGGTATGCCTCCACAAACATACAATATCCACTTCCATACGAGACACGTTCTTCAATGCAACATTGTGTAAATCACTCTCCTGATCTTCTGTACACTTTTTCTCGCTCATCGTTGCCATGTAAATACATCCTGTACTCGCCAGGTGGGTGGGCTCATCGGTGAAAAATAAAGAAAAATGTAACTGTGCGAAATCTTGCACTAAGTAAAAAATTAGTGCTAGTCCAGGAGCCGAGAAAACGGGAAAAGAAAATTTCAAATTTCGCCAGGTAGACGAAAATAAAAAACCCAATTTCTAGAAAAAAAACCAGAAATAATTGAAGCCAAATTTTAAAACTTTCCAAAAGCAGCTACACTGACGAAATTTGTACTTATCATAGAAATATGATTTTCATAAATTTTCATTCATAAATTGTGGAAAAACCAACTAGCCCCTAAAAGATACTATATTAAATAAACAAAATACAGAGGTATACCGTTCAATAATATTTTTGTTGAACAACAAATTAAAAAATAGAAGTATTATAAAATCCAAGAATAAGCAATTCAGATAGTATATTCCTGTCAGGCATGTTCATTGCTATCCGAAAAATATAGTGGCTGAATTTGTGCTAATCCAGAATGGACCCGTAGGATAAGTAATCGAATGGGGGGAAAGTCAACGAAACTATATGGTTACGATCCGCTCTTATGGTGTAAAGCAGTCGACTAGCTTATTTTAGGATATGTCAAATAAGATGACCAACAGACCAAAAAACTCAAATTTACAACTTTAAGAGAACGTTGTTTTGGAATAATAGCTGTGTTTCTTCAGTTCATGTTTCATGAAACAACTAAAAGGTGCTTACTATAAATTATAAATCAAAATTTGTGCACAAAATTGGGATCACGTTTTCCATATAAAATTTGAACTGATCCGGATCAACGGGTGTCATGAAACACTTCAAATATCTATGTATATATTCCACGCACCGCTTTATAAATAAAATCATACCTCAAGAAGGGATGTGTGGTTCCTACCAAAATTTTTATTGTAAACAAATAAAACAAAAAACGCGCCAAGGAGGGAAATTAATTAGGCCACTTGGATCAAAACGCTCCCATGACGAGGGGTCGTACCACAAAATCATTGAAAAAACAACAAAAAAGCAAAAATCTGCATATTCTATGAAATACATTGCCTGGAATGCATTTTGGCACCAACATTTAAGCAATTCCGAAATATGTGTAGACGCACAACACTGGTTTAACAACGACTAAAAACTAATTTTGTCAAGTGCTGTACATACTGAGCTTGTTGTTCGGTGAAAATAGATGACTAAAGGGAATAACGAATGTCATATCGCTATAGCTGGGGTGATTGAAAGTGAAAAATTATTTGATTTCTGTAGTGTAGTGTTGCCCAAAACAACAAAAGATTTGATTACTTTTAAGGTCGAACGTTGCACCCCATATTTATATTAATTTGTTCGCCATTATAAAACCCGTGATTAAAGACATAATTTAATTTATTTAATTATAAGCTGCGCTCAGAATATATCGATAATTGATCATCACGCGCAATGTTCATAAATACGCGAGACAAAACCCCATAAGGTCAAATACAATCAATAAACTTTAAAGCTTTATAGTTAGAAGAGCGATATATAGTCGCGCAGAGATATTCGCATTAAATCCAATTAAATTTGTCATTCAGTTCGTGTATACATAAATTGCATTGTTAGTGTGGCAATAGATTCATATCAAGATTAATTAGTCTGATTTTTTTTATTCTTCCATCTCAATAGAATTTATTAAGAAAAATTTAATAAAAAAAATAATTTTCACACAGTAATTTTCGCCTTTAACCAATCATAAAATAAGACTGGCTCTGTATATGTGTGTATGTGTGTATATGGAGTATTCTGCGCGATTGGGGGCGTGAGAATTACAAAAAAAGCAATGATACTGATCTTTTTGATATTAGTTTTTGCGTGGCAAATATTACAAACAATATTTTTACACACACAGTGGGTCAAACGAAATTTAGTGTGGCGACATCGTGATGTCACGACATCGCGATTATATATGTGAATCAAGCAATCCCTATACTTTCATTGATTTTATATACAACGGTTATTTATTAAAACACAGCCCGGTCAAAAAATTTACGATTTTGCAATACACCATAATTTAAAGAAATTTTCATAAAATTTTTATGCCTGCTGTATATTTCCACAATATCGCTTATGAATATGAATTCATCACAACAATATAACATCAATACAAATACATACACAAACCACGAAGAAGATCGAGTTTAGAGATCAGAATATATCAAAACACTTGGCCTCTTCCATCTATACAAATTCATTGTTGTATAAAGTTTTGGTTTCGTTTTTTATTTTGTGTTTTATTTTTTTAATTAATTAAATGTGACTAATTTTTATTTTATTTCATTTCATTTCGAGAGCTGCTAAATTAACAATAATATTATTAACTTGGATATTTATATGATGATGATTTTGAAGATTTTTTCTCCCAACAATGTCGGATTTTATTATTTTCATATTGAAATATTTAATTAAACATCGTTTTGCTTTCTCGATAAAATTTAGTTTTATAAATTCGAATTAATTGAATTTTAATTTTATTAAATTTGAAAAATGAAAAATTGAGGGTGATTTTAATTATGTTTTAATCAATCGATAAAATGTTTGCTTCCAGTTCAAATCATAAGTTCGATCATCGAGTCAAGAATATGTTCGATCAGTTCATTCACTAACATGTCCATCCATTGAATTCAGTCTTATTAGTCCATTCAGCCCATTGAAGTGGAAACCGTGCAAAAACTATAAATGTAACTTTAAAAAAATTAAGACTGCGATAAATGTTATTTCTGTACTTTCACGACCATCTGTTGCATAGCTAAGCGATTTATCACTAAAGATAAGCTAAATTTTCGTGTTTCTCAAATAATTACCATTTAGATTAGTAGCGGAAAAATAAAAGAAAATACAATTAGTTTCGTATAAAAATAGAGCAAATATCGTCGGTTTGGTGCATCAGTGACACAACTCAAAATTTTTAATTTTTCTGTAGAGCGATTTGAAAAAATCACTCAATATTGTTTGTAAAAACAGCGTTTTTCAAAAGTAAATAAAAATACATTCTGAATAGTAAAATAATTTTTTTTCTGTTCCTCCATTCTCTGTCGGATCTTAATTTTTATATTTCTTTAATATTTTGGAAATTTTCTTAGGATAGGTTCCAATATCGTAAAATGTTAATTGCTTTCACGAATTGAGTGATTTTTATATGGAATTTTACCTAATTTGCTCGAGATAACTTTAAAAGGGAGTATGTTTTGATACTAAATAATAAAAATATGAATTATTGGGTGTCGTTTGATTCGAATATCTTAGAAATGAGTGAATTTTGAGTTGTGTCAATATTGCACCAAACCGACGATATATAGGCTTTTCAAAATCGGGGATTCCGGTGAAATCGGTTCACCAGAAGTGACAGCTTCCATAGGAGCTTTTTGTTTTTCCATCGGAAGTAACAACTGTAATAGGTGCTTTTTCGTTTAATAAATGTATTTTGAAAATCATGCTCTAACAGATTCTAAAATGTCAATGAAGTTCATTCTAAATTAATCCTAAATTATAAAAATGGCGGCTAGTACTATTTTAGGAAAAAATTCAAACTTCAACTGAGAAGTATGAAGTTTATAATTATTATAATTCAAAATAAAACAAAATGTGGTGATGTATTAGATATTTGCGAACATTTAGGTGATTTTACAACATTGTTAGGTTTACAAATAATTTAAATTCACAATATTTATTTAGGTTCAATTTGACCAAAATTCATTATTCTAATAACCGTAAAATTGTGGAGAAATTATGTTACGCTGGAAGTAATAAACATCGTTCACAGATTTTATTAAAAAAAAAATAAAAAATAAAAAAAAGTAGGGTCAAATAACTGTGAGAATTATCGGCAAACAATTACATTACAACTAAAATTAAAAAAAGATGGTTTAAATTGCTATAAAATATGTATTTTACTAGTGCGAGCCAAAATAAAATTTTAATAGCTGATGGCACACAGGGTATCATAGAAACCGTATTTTTCTTCGAGTCTTTCCCCGTTTACTATAGATACCGGTTTTAATTGCGGCTTAAACAAATTTTCGGTGCAACCACACTAACACAAACATAAATGAAATAAAAAATTTTTTGACTCAATTTTATTTTCGAGAGAGCAGAATAAAACAAAATAAAACACACATCCATATATACATTATCTATCGCCAACAAGTGCCTTGAAAAAATAATCAAAAAACCAAAAATCTTATGTGGAATGGGACAATAGATGTTAAAACACGACATTCTTGTGAAACCCGGAATTTCGAAGAAATCTTGATTCTTAGAAATTTCATATCTCAAGATTTTCACCGATCGGCAAATTTGCCTCTATAATATTTTGGTAGACCTATATGTGCACTCTACTTGAGCCAAGCCGATTAAAATTCTAATAGGGCTCGCATATCTAAAATGACATTCAATTGCAGAAAGGAATTTCTTAGTAAATTTGATTTACTAGGAAAAGGAAATTCTTGGCATGTCGTTTTAGATATGCGAGCCTCATTAGAATTTTAATCGGCTTAGCCCAAGTAGAGTACACATCTAGGTCTACCAAAATATTATAGTGACAAGTTTGCCAATCAATGAAAATCTTGAGATTTGAATTTTCTTAGAATCAAATTTACTATGAAACTCCATTCTGCAATTGAATGTCGTTTTAAATATGCAGCCCCATTGGAATTTTAATCAGATTGTTACTTGTCAAGCATACGTTATGAATCTACTTAAATATTATACTGACATATTTTTTGGTCGTTCAAAATTTTATGAAAGGGAAAATATTTCAGCATATTTAAATTAAACTAATTTAATTTAGAGTTATATTGTTAATTTTTTATTTGTAATTAGACTTTCATAAACGTCTATAATTATATGTAAACAATTTTCTTTTTAATTTAAAACTCTGAATTAAATGAATCAACGCTGTGAAACGATTCAAATTTAATTTCGTTACAGTTTCAGTTATTTCATAACTTAAAATAATGGGTTTGGTTTCAGTTATCGTTTCGTCGATTTGTTTTTGTTACGTCTTCCGTTACGTTACTGTTACGTTTCGGATACAGTTACAATTATTATCTCTCTCATAAACCATTACTGGGAAGTAAATTAGTATCAATACTAACACAACACCATTCAAGCGTTTTCGCGTGTTTTATTGTTTGGATTTTGAAGGTACAAAAAAAATATAAACGAGCTAAACTTTTTTTTGGTTACATCAAGAAGGTGGTATTAAAAATACTTCTTCATCATATTTTTTTTATTCTGAAAAAATGGGTTTAAATACAACTAAAGTTTTTATGAACAAAATTTTTAAATATTTTTTGCGGACTGTAATGTGTTAATGCTATTGAACAAATTAAATTTATTCGAAATAAATTCAGTATTGTACATTTCTTTGGCACTTTTATTAAAATTGAAATTTGGTTTTTAAATTAAATAATAAATAAAACATACATATTAAATATGTTTTGTATGTCTGTGTGTGTTTGAATATTCTTTTCAACTGTTTAGAAAATAAAGAGACGGAGCGCCAATATTATACGAGAATAAATAATAAATATTTAACTTATAATAATTTTAAAAATAATTCGGGTTTTTGTTACGTTTTTCGTTAGAGTTGAACTAAATTTTCCGTTTCGGTTTTTCGTTACGTTACGAAAATTAAATGCCGGTTATCCGGTTTTGAGTTACGTTACAATATCGTTTCACAGCACTGAAATGAACAAATAAATATTTAAAATTTTATTTCAATAGAAATATTTGTTGTGTTCCGCCTTCGCCTAAATGACTGCTTTAAACCAATACACACTCATTAATTTTTATTTTTATTGGTTTAGGATTAATTTAGTATAAACTTCAATTGGGTATTCTAAATTAATTTTGCAATAATACCGGCTAAGATCAGAATTCCAAAATTTAAGCGAAAATGATGATTTTTGCTAAAAAATATTTTTCAGTAAAATTTAGCTTGCTTTACAGCGCATTTTGGTCTCTATACAATTGATTGATTAGGATGAAACTACTTACTTATGCTTTTTCCATAAATTGGGAGATCCCAGGGATTTTTGGGCGCGATCGGTATTTTGACAAGTATCTATTTATTATGAGGAATTCGATCCGATTATCAAGTAAAATGTTCTAAATAAAATTAACTAGCAGGCCCGTATCCGGCATTCGGCATGTGTTATCCGGCATACGCCATCCGGCAACCGTATCCGACGTTTGTCTCTGTTTCAGTTTATATCTCTGTTTTTGTCTCCGGCATCCTTCATCCGGCGTCGGGCGTCCGGTATCGGGCATCCGGCATCCGGCATTTGTTTCTGTCTATGTCTTTGCCTCTGGCTTTATCTCCGGCATCCGGCATCCGTCATACGGCATCTGTCTCTGTCTTTGATATCAGGCTTCTGGCATCCGGCTTCTGTCTCTGTCTCGGCTTCTGTATATACTTCATCCGTGTTTCGTTATTTGTCGTTCGTAATCCGTCATCCGGTATCCGCCATTCGGCGCCAGATATCCGGCATCCAGCTACCGGCATCTGTCTCTGCCTCTGGCATGCGTCATCCGGCATCCAGTATCTGGCATCCGGCGTCCATCCGATATCATCCGGTTTCATCCGACATCTTGCATCCAACATCCGGGATCCGGCATCCGACTTCTGTCTCCGTCCCTTTCTTTGTCATCCGGTATCTGGCATCTGGTATCCGGCATCCTACCTCCGTCATCTGGCATCCAACATCCGGTATCCATCATTTGGCATCCGGTATCCGGCATCTGTCATCTGGCATCCGGCATTCAAAAATTTAATACTAAAAATAAATTTTATTTTATTTTATTTGGTTTTAATTTTTTGAAAACTAATAAACTTAATTATTATTATTATTATTATTATTTCCTTTTACCGCATTTCTTTACTTCAGGTTTAGTTTTGTCTAAACCACACGCACTAGTTTTGTCTCTATTGCTGCATATCACGCAAACAGCTGGCAGTTGGCTATAGTTTCGAGAACGCCTAAATCCTTGGCAATGAGCACAGTATAAGACTGGCATGAATACGAATAGTAACAACAAAAGAATACTTCGTAGATTGATGGAAAAATTATCGAGAGCAATTTTTAGCTACGTAAATTGGGCCCGGATTGGGAAAGCTTAATAATTCAAACCTATAGGTTTGAATTATTCATAACACTGTGCTTAAATCGCAAACTTTTTTTTGTGCCAAACTCGGTATTTTCGATTGATTTGATAAAATCACTATTAATATTTAATTAGAATGACAATGTTATAATGTAAAACACAATGTAAAATTATTTTGTTTGGTTTTCTTGAAAATTTATGAAAATCAATAAAATTTTTAATCAAATCATAAAATAATTGATAATTAATGCTATTTATTAATAAATGTTTTATCTAATAATTTATTTAATTTAACTAATTAATTTATTTAATCACTAACTATTTGATAATAAATCAAATAAATTTATTAAATGTTTTAGTTGAACTTGAAACATTTATTTTAAGGTTTCGTTAAAATCATCTATTTAAAATTAAATAAATCAACCAATCACATTCAATGGCTAAAAAATCAATCCTCTACTTTAAATGAAATTCTTTTTACGCTATTTGCCGTAGGCACTTGGCGAAACACACTTATACTTAATAAACACATTTTTATTAATCACTTGTTTTTGTTTCGCAGAATATTTTTCAAAAAGTTTAAAAAATCACTCGATCGATTTCGACTTGTTAGGTCATCATCAGGAGTATCTACTCCTGATGATGACCTAACAAGTCGAAATCGATCGAGTGATTTTTTAAACTTTTTGAAAAATATTCTGCGAAACAAAAACAAGTGATTAATAAAAATGTGTTTATTAAGTTTAAATGAAATTGATAAATCTTTATTTGAAAATACTAAAGTTTTCTTTCTGTGTATCAACGTGCCGAAACATGTCAAAAGCGATATCTACAAAATGGGGACTAACTTTGAAATGGGACTAGCACCATTGAATTCAGCATACTCGAATTAGGTTTACCCCCTGGGGGCCCAGCTTGCAACTAGCACAGTGTAATAAATCAAAAAAATTTACATTTGAGCACCGAATTTTTTGAGTTGTTTAGCCTTTAAAAACGGCAAGGGGTGTAGTAAGCCTTGCTAAATTTGATGAAAAACAAAAAAATTTTACTCGCCTGAAATTGATTGGGCTTGATCAACATTAGCATGTCATGTTGAAGAAGAAATTATGAATAGACTTGTTATCAAAAGTTTAATCGTTGTTTACAGCGATACTTGGCAACTTTTTATTCAAATTTAAATGCTGATTCATTCAAAACTTTATAACCAATACCATTATTAGCAAATTAAGCAATTTCTTGAAGAATTAAAATCGAAATTTAATTTTAAAATTTTAAAATACCTCAGCACAACTCTCCCTAACCTATATATTTTCTATTTATAGTCAACACCTTTCGTATATAGGACTGGTGGAGTTTCCCCCGATTTCGGAAAAAGTGTCAAATTTCATGTATCATCATAACCTAAATAATTAATCAAATAATTTTTTTTTTATTATTCGATTAACAAAACGAATGTGGGTATTCAAATAATAACAACAACAACAATAATAGATTATCAATATTGTTGTTACTGTAATGTTGTTTTCTGTTGATGTCATTGAGGTGGTTGATTACAAATTTACTCGAATTTGAATATATGCAGAGTATTTATTTACTTAATTTCTAAATTAATTGTTAATAAATAATGAAAATTACATTTCAAGTACACACGTCTCGTATAATATCATTAATTATAATCAATATCGTAAACGTAATAATTTGTGTATAGTAAAATAATAAAAGTTTACAACAAAACGTAAATAAATAATAGTTATGTATGTGCTATGCAACTTTGTGTAAATTTTATAGTATAGAGGATTACAGGGTGACAATGTATAATACAAATTATATATTATATTTACTATAAATATTCAAAATGTAAACATAAATACAGTAATAATGTGACAACAACAACAACAATAATATGTTAAGGGTAGATTTTAAATTTAATATTTGAGTTCGGGTGGTAATGTTTAATCAAATATAATAATTGTTATGGGAGGTCTCTACTGTATACTATATGTATATATATTTACTTAATTTTTAATCCTGTGTTTTCGAAAGGTTATGTGTTGTGTATATTAGTTTGTTAATAAAATAAGTATACAGCGTTTCGGAACTGCGAACGAATAAGAAGGGCTATGTCATGATTTTAATTTGATTTATTGATATTATGCAGTTCGCATTGCCTCCAGATATTAAAGATTTAAGAAAAATATAATAAATGACGAAATAAAGTAACAATTTTCTGTTAACCCATTGAATAGCGTAATATAATAGCTGATTTAGATTTCGACCAATAATTAAATAAGCCGTCACAGCCTAAAGATCAAGATGTCCGTATATACCTTCTTATATTTCAATAACGCACAGCTCTTCCAGATTGTACAATATAATTGTACTAGATCAAATTGGGGCAGGTCGGTAAACCAGTTTTAATTATCCCTTCATAAAACACAAAAATTAAATAAATATTTGGCTCCATCATTATTTAGCTGGACAGCGTAAAGCGAATTTCTAAACAGCTGTCTCACTAGTAGTTTGTGTTGTGAAAAAAATAAGTCTACTTATATCCTACAAATATATTGTAAAAGAAAACTGTAAGTGAAAAATTATCCTGCGATAATCGTGCGATATATAGTCGCTACATAATTTACAAGCCGCTCATACTGGATATCATTTATTTAATTTTTCTGGATCGCACTTACTAATAAACGGATCGGATTGACGTGTGGGTAACTGCACCAGGGAAACTTTCGAATTTCAAAATGAAGCTTTGCATACCGATTAAGCCTAATTTGTGCTAACTAGTGCTTATGAAAAAAAATTAGTGCTAGTCGAGGAGCCGAGAAAACCGGAAAAGAAAATTTTAAATTTCGCCTGAAAGACGAAAAAAATAAAACCTAATTTCTAGAAAAAAAAAAACAGAAATAATTTAAGGCAAATTTTAAAACTTCACAAAAGCGGCTACACCGACGAAATTTGTACTTATCATGGAAATGTGATTTTCATAAATTTTCATTCATACATAGAGGAAAACAAAACTACCCCTAAAAGATACTATATTGAACATACAAAATACAGAGGTATACCGTTCAATAATATATTTTTGTTGAACAACAAATTAAAAAAAATCAATAACTCATTTTAAAACGTAAGACTGAGCAATTTAGATAGCCAATTCTTGTCACGGATGTTCATTGCCACCCGAAAAATATAGTGCCTGAATTTGTGCTAATCCAGAATTGGCCCAATTCCGTTGAACAACAAAGACCGTTGAATTAACGATTTTCTGACAAAAAGTGTTCTCAAACCAATAAAGTTGGCACTTCTGATTGCATATTCCTATCAGGTATGTTCATTGTCACAGTGTTCTGGATTAGCACAAATTAGGCCACTATATTTTTCGGGTGGCAATGAACATATGCGTGACAAGAATTTGCTTTCTGAATTGCTCAGTCTTACGTTTTAAAATAAGTTATTTATTTTTTTTAATTTGTTGTTCAACAAAAGTATTATTGAACGGTATACCTTTGTATTTTGTATGTTCAATATAGTATCTTTTAGGGGTAGTTTGGTTTTCCTCTATGTATGAATGAAAATTCCGCTTTTGTGAATTTTTAAAATTTGGCTTAAATTATTTCTGTTTTTTTCTAGAAATTAGGTTTTATTTTTTTCGTCTTTTAGGCGAAATTTGAAATTTTCTTTTCCGGTTTTCCCGGCTCCTAGACTAGCACTATTTTTTTCCCGTAAGCACTAATTTGCAATAATTGGGCTTAATCGGTATGCAAAGTTTCATTTTGAAATTCGAAAGTTTCCCTGCTCCGTATGTGAGGTTATTCCCGTATTCTATCCCCGAAATTAAAAAAAAACTGATCAGGCAACAGTAACATAATTATATCCCTCTAACTCCTGTGCGAATTTAGCCCCGCCCCGTTTAATATTATATTTCATTCTAAATAGACTGCATATGTGAAGTTATCCCCGAATTTTATTATATGAAAAATAAAAATGTTTATTAAAATTATTTTAATTCGGAAAACACACAAATAAATGTAATAATTTAATAAAATGAAGTAAAATTATTTTTTAATTGGCTCATAAATTTCTCAGATAATAATAATTTGGTTATAAGATGGAAAACACGGCTCCCTGAATTAAAAAAAGTTGAAACTAAAAAGGTGAACTTAAAAATAGTGTTTTTATATGAAAAAATGGGACCTTTTTTAAATCATAGTTTTAACAAATTTTCTGACTTAACAAAGGTGTTTTACAAAATCAAATTTAATTTCAAAATGACACAAGAAAGGCATATTTTATATCATTTTACAAATATATTTTTTAATTCATTTTCAAAATGACTTAAAAAGGCATATTTTATTCACATTATAAACATAAAATTCACACATTGAAATGCATGCGTAATTTCACGTTTTTAAGAAAACGGTTTCTTGTTTTTCTTGTTACAGTTTTTTGTTGTATTGTAGAGAAGGCTAAAAAACGAAGAATTGCATTTTCATGAATTTCAATTGTGAATTATTATTTGTGTATTAATTCTGACTTAAAATATGCATTTTTTAATTAATTTTGAAATTTGCAATTGTTTTTTGCACATTTTCATTAATGAAAGAATTAGTTGAAAATTTTGGATGACTTTAATTTGCATATTATAGTAAAAGCCTGATTATCCGGCATCCATTTAACCAGAACTCTCAGTTAACCGGAATTTTGATTTTTAGGATTTTTTTTTTGCTTTTTCTCTTTCTTTCATTTCATATGAATTTTTTAATTTGTTTCGAAATTTGCAATTGTTTCTTGGCCATTTTCATTAATGAAAGCATAGTTGAAAATTTGGAATGGCTTTAATTTTCTTATTACAGTAAAAGCCCGATTATCTGGCATCCAATCAACCGGAACACTCAGTTAACCGGAATTCTAGCTTTAGGATTTTTTGTTGCTTTTTTCTCTTTCTTTTCTCTTTCATATGCATTTTTTAATGCATTTTGAAATTTTCAATTGTGTTTTGCACAGTTTCATTAATGTTAGCATTAGTTAAAAATTTGGAATGGCTTTAATTATCAAATTACAGTAAAGTCCCGATTATCCGGCATCGAATTAGCCGGAACGACGAGTTAACCGAAATTTTAATTTTTAGGAATATTTTTTGCTTTTTCCTCATTTTTCTCTTTTTCCAAGAAACAATTGCAAATTTCAAAATGAGTAAAAAAAATGCATATGAAAGAGAAAAGGCAAAAAAAAATCCATTAAAATTAAAATTTCCGTTAACTCAGTGTTTATTCCCAGGTTAATTTGATATACTCGGACGTCTTCTGTAATATAAAAATTAAAGCCATTCAACATTTTCAACTAATTCTTTCATTAATGAAAATGTCCAAAAAACAATTGCAAATTTCAAAACGCACACGAAAGAGAAAAAAGCATAAAAAAATCATAAAAATTAAATTTCCGGTTAACTGAGTGTTCCGGTTAATTGGATGCAGGATAATCGGGTGTTTTAATGTTATATATTTTTACGTTTTATTTCGATCTTAAACATTTTCACATTTTATTTCATTTTCTTACTTCTTAACATACTTCTTAAATCAATTTCAAAATGACTTATGATATGCATAAATAAAGTCAGCTTTTTTTATTTCATTTTCATTACAGATTTTAAGTCAATTTGAAAATGAAATAAAAACGCTGGTTTTAAGTCCGAAAATACACCATTTTTAAGTCAGCCATTTTTAATTCAGGGAGCTGGAAAAAACATATCTCACATTTAGGAAAACACGAAAAAATCATAAACTGTGGAAAGAACCGTACCGACCACTACCAGATAGCCGGCAATATGCTGTGCCGCCGGAACAGCTACCAGAAGTCTGTTCATAAACCAGTTCATAAACCCATGGTAACCGTTACAACTTTACCATTTTTCTTTTTTGAATTGTTTTTTCGTAAACGAAAAAGCTCTTTTGGACACTTCTACTCTGATCGGCCGTTTCCAGAAAAGGCCAGTTTGATCAGCATTCCATACTTGATCCGAAATGTAGCCACCATCTTTAATTATTTTGATAAATTTTGAAGGCAATGCTTTAAATGCCTCCTGCCATCAAACCTGTACTTGCAGAAAATTCAAATTTATTAACTTTCTGCCCTGAGGTTTGTGGTCCCATTTCTTCACCTCCAAAATTTTGATTTTCTCTTCCAAAAAATTGCTTTTCTTTTCGTTTTTTTTAGCTGACATTCTTAACTGTACAATGAGCTCGCCTATAAAAATAATTCGTTTACACGTAATTATGATTGATACTCTGAACTAAAACTCCGATTTTATGTCTATTTTTTGAAATCACTTAAATAATTTTTTTTATTTTGGAAAAGTGAAGGTAATTGTTTGTACATAATTTAAAATAAAAATTGTTTCAAAAGTAACTACAAATTAACTGTAAACTATAGAAAATTAGTAAACTATAAAATAATTTTTATTCGTTATTTTCTTATTACTATACTGCCACTTTAAATATTAATATCACACTTCAAACCCGCACTATACTTTTATCAAAACTAATACGGGATTATTAGGGAATACGCTGCAGTTGTGTCGTACACGTGATTTTACACGTTCACCTATCCATCTGTCGGTAATTCTATTTATAGAATGACTAACAGATGGCAGTGAACGAGGTTTGAGTTTACTAAAAATGTTTTTTTTAATCGTGTTAAAAATTATATTGTACCATATTGTTAAAACAGAATTACGTGTATTATAAAATTGGACTGATTCTAAATGTTGTGCCGTCGAATCTAGAAATATCTACAGATTCTAGCTGACAGTTTTGAGAAGTTAAAACATTGACCTATTCCTAAGATTTAAGTAAAATATATTTTTGTGGTTCGTTCAATTAAAAATTATATTTAGAAATTGAGCATTTTTGACGAGTTTCAAATAATATACGTGATTCCACTAACATTTTCAAATAGATCATCGAATCTACTGAGTCTACAGTGAATGGGGTATTGTGCAATTGTGATGGGTTTAACAATGCTTTAAAGATGTTAGAAACTTCACAGTTTTGATGAATATTTCAAGTTTAATAAAAAGCGAGCTTAATATATTTATAGGTCCTGGACAAAAATTTCCATTTTATTATAATGCCGATCGTAAAGATGTCCACACACCCACATTTTCATGTTTTTATTTGTAATGCAATTACCAGAGATGTTTATAATGTCTTCTTTTGAAAAAAAAAATCCAATAGAAAAAATAATAAATTTAACAGTGTAATTTTTTAATGGTTACTTTAGCGCAAACTTCACTATAATCCATAAATACCATTTCAAAATTGTTTGACATGGCGCCCGGAACTTGAACCTACACCCTGAACTTTGACTGGAAGTTATACTCGCTATATAGTTACGTGTTTACTCTGGCTTTAGCTTCGCCCCGTTTCTGTACTCCATTTTTATCTTAATTTTAACCCTACTTATTTAACCATTGATACTGATGAGATTCATACCATGTGGATACGGTTCACATATACGTACAGAAACACACCAATGTAATTTAGTTATGGAGTAAAATAGGCTTAACATAAATATTCAAAATTCCACATTATCATATTCAAAAGATTGACATAATTCAACTAGCATTAGAACTGTTATGCATCTCGTATATGTACATACGTGTTTGCAGATTCACCCATTGGGAAAACATAAAATTTTTTAACCAAAATTTTGAGGTTTTCAAGAAGATATGCGGAGATGGCATTTGTGTTTAGATTTTATAGAAAAATTTTGACAAATTTTCTGGTTAAACAGTAAACAAACAGAATCCATACCAAACATTTACAGCAATGTAGTCATTTATATGTGGTTACATATAAAACATAAAACATGAGTAAATATGAATATCAATTATATGTTGATTATACGTGTATCACACAAATGTATGTTTGAAATGGGAATTATCACTGTCATATCCATTTTATATGTTTCCTTGTAAATGGTAAAGATTATAAACCTCTATTCATTGTGGATTTGGTATACTTACCAAAGTGGCTAAAGAAGCAACGATTATTCAGAAATCCATCTACAGGCATTACGAATTTTTTGTAACCCGCATTTAGGGTGTCGGACCAAAATATACTTTGCGACTTTTACAACTGCTTTAGTTCGGAAACATTGATAAATTTATCTCACAATCTCTTTAACGCTTTGTTTACATCTCATAACATCTCACACTCTATATACAACAAAATATATTCTGAATTAGGTTAAATCTAAGTTGTATTTATTGTTTAATAAGCAGAATGAATTTAAAACAACGACGATCATCTTTATGATCATCATATTCGCATGACTCATCTGCGTAAACATCTACTTGCTCATCTTTAAGATAATAAGTTTAATTCCCCTGTATATGGTTTGTGTACATTGCGTTTAAAGCACACATACACACTTATTCGCTACATACTACACATTTAAATACTGAGATTGTGATCTTAATGCGAACAGCTATAAAAGGCAAGATCTAATCACGCATATCAAAGCTGACTACTGATTTTCATTTTAATTCTTACGTTGTGGAAGATGTTTAGAATGCAAGATCGATTATTTTTTTTGTTTTGCAAAATGTCGCTGATTTTTTATTCGTTTGTGTTAAAAAGGCGAATTACATCATCACTTATGCTCTAGAACTGCGATTCAGTTAATTATTAAATTTTCAGTTGTATACGGACTTTTTTTTCTCATTTGGCGTGGAAAGATGTACTCAATGCGCCGAGTATATTTATGAATGCATCATCACTCATAGAATCAACACGATTTTAATGGTATAATGTTATGTTTATATGAGTTCGATTTGATCGCACATTGTTGTGTCGTTTACATATAACATGAGACATAAAAATAATTGTCATGAGAAAATTATGAATGAATTTGTAAACAAATTTTTTGTTGTTGCTATTTCAATTTTTTATTTGCGGCCGAGGTCAATTAACTTATGTGTTGAGAATAAAATCAAGATCGCACTTCGCACCGATGTCCAAAAAACTATGAAACTTGAACAAGTACTAAGTTGTAACAATTCGAGTAAAATAATGCGATATTGCCCCAATCTCGGTGTATCTCTCACGATCACACATATATAGGTCATATATATAAAAAGAAATCTTTGAAAGGCAGGTATTTTCTGGTATAGGGATGTCCTTTAGGTATTTTACAATTCATGCTTTCGGGGACGACTCGAACAATTTTCATGAAAATTCCTAAAAAGAGGTTTTCGAGATCATAAATGGATTGCGATAGGTTTTGGTTGCATAGTAATTCGTTTAGGGGTTCTCCTGTGGGGCACGGACCCCGATTTCTTATTTTTCTCAATTCAAACGACGTTCATGAAAATTGATGAGATGCGTTTTCCGAGTACGAGGAATCTATTGATATGGGTCCTAATTTTGTAGGAATCGGTTTAGAGGGTCATCCGGTGGAACCGGGTCCGGTTTTTAATTTCTTTTTGTTCAATGTTGTTGTTTTGTAAATTGGTGGGGAAAGGTTTTCATTTGTCAAGAATCAATTGTCCAGATTTCGGGAAAATTTGATCAGATTTTCAAACAGTAGGCTCCGAGTCCCTTTCTTATTTTTTTTCGGCTTCCACGATTTTTATAAATGTTGGTGAGAGAACGTTTAAGAGGGGTTTAGACAGGCATCGACTGCAATTCTGGAAAATTCTTCAGAGGCCTGTTCGTTGGGGCTCGGATCTCTTTCTTTATTGTTTGCGACTCGCACGATTTTCCCAAAATTTTTTGTAATACCGGGAAAATTCATTTAAGGGACATCCGGTGGGGATATCTTTGTGCCTTCTTGTAATATTTAGTGGGACAGGGTTTTCGAATGCAAGGAAACGATTACGGAGAGTTCTGATTTCTGGATAATTCATTTAGGATTCCCCGATTTGGCCGTCATGCTGGCCGTTGTGCTACATTGTAAGATCTTGCATAATGTTTGGTCATATTGTACCATATTGTTTGATGTTGCATCTTGTTGAGGGATATTCTATGTAACTTGAGCAATATTCATACAACTTTGCAGGACCGAAAGGAAATGATTACAAGGATTTCTGGTAGAAATCCTCGGCAAGGGCCGTTATGTTGCACCATGTTGCGTAATGTTTCACCATATTGCATGATGTTACACAGTGCTCTTTCATGTTTCGTCATATTGCATGATGTTGCAGCATGTTGTGTGATGTTGAAACATTTTGTTTGATGTTGCATCGTATTGCGTCATACTGCATTAATTTGTGGAAGTTGAACCATATTGCTTAATATTGTAGGATCATGCGTCATGTGTACCGTGATGTACCATGCTGCGTAATCTTTTACCATGTGGCGCAATTTTAAATTCAGTTCAGTCATGTTGTTTCGTGTTGTGTCTTGTGGTTTTATTGATTAGTTAGTTACTAGGCGTCATAGACAGTTGCACTAATCGCGTCTCTTTTGAAATGTTGGTTGTTATGATTAACAATGTTGACTTGTTGCATTTGCTACATAATCAATATTTTGACCATCGTCCTTTTTTCACATATTTTGTTCCGCATCAAACGATTTTGATGTCGTCTGGGACGGCCGGATCCAATAATTACATAGGTTTGACTTAAATCCACGCTTTTCACTTCCAAGTTCCAGGACTATTAATACTAATTGTTGAGGTTTCGATAAGATTTTTAACATGTTTATTGCTTCATGTTAAAGATCTTTTCGAAACTTTAATTACCAAATGAGCAATGCGGGTCTATAACGGCACACCCGTTACTGCACAATTAAATGATTACAGCAAATAAATAAAGCGTTACGGATACCACAGTTTTAATGCCTTTCTTGAAATTTCTCAATCATACTAAACGGGCACTCAACAGTAAAACTTCACTGCTTGCTAAACAAAAAAATTGTGGATTGTTAAATAGATTGATATAAACCCCATAAAATCCAAATCAAGCAATCAAATCCAAATTACGATTGATTTACAAAAACTTGTTGACGTGAAGATGGTCGAGAATGTTAACTTGCTGCTTTTTATTAGCATTTATTTTCATGTGGGTCCCATCAGACTTAAATTAATTTGCCTTAAAATACGTTTGCATAGTTCCTGAAATATTCGCGGAGTAGATGAGGGTGCAAGAAATACTTTCAGGCTGGATTCAATACTCTGTTCCTCAAAAATTCAATACTTTTGATTTTCTGCCAGTATTATCCCTGATAAATATATATTAATATATTATCTGGTTTGCGCGCCATCTCTTATAAAATAGATTAATTTATTGCTGTAAACCTTTATAGTGCATAATTTTAAGATTTTGTTTTTGTTTGTGTAAAGTGTTTAAATAATCTTGCCAGTGGAAGTTTAATATAGCGAATGCCGTGTTAAAAATGTGCAAACTATGGAATATAAAATATGTAGTGTCTAAATATAACGTGTGTAAATATATACTAAAAAAAACAAGTTTAAAAAATTGTGCAAACCTATTCGTAACAATTTTTGAGTCGTTGACTGGTACCCATCTGATTTCTTCTCTAGATTATACAAATTACCAAAACCGTTTTGGTTTCGCGATGAGATCGAGTAATATTCGGAATCACCGGTGTGAAGTTTTTGGACACTTTTAAATTTTTGGACACTTTTATAATTTGAGCAGAAATTTACGCGAATGTCCAAAACTAATTTTTTTAGACATAATTTCGATTTTAGAAAGATATTTGCGCACATGTATATTTCTAAAAAATGTAAATACAAAAAAAATTAAGTTTATAAAAAAGATCAATTTTTTGTATTTCATCTACAAATTCAACTTTTCATAAATTACTTTAATCATCAGGAATAAGCGGTATATGCAATTTTTATATGAAAGGATGTCGTTGTAGGCAATTGAAAATTACACAAATCTCAGAGATTGGCTCCCTTAAGTGGCTAAATAGGTTTGAAAGGGGATACATTATGGAATTAAAATCACTTAATGTCATTTTGAAATGAGCCGTAGGGCTCTCGTATATAATTTTTGAACATTCACGCTATCCGCGATTTTTATATGAAAGGATATCGTTGTAGGTTGTGGTAAATTACACAAATCTCAGAGATTGGCTCTACTAGTGGCTATATAGGTGTGAAAGGGGATAAGGGGGTTTATCGAATTCGATTCAAATATATTAGTTTCAAGATATAGCGTTATTAAGGTACGTAACCACTACAATTTCTGAAGATCAGCTAAATATTACATTTTTAAGAAATCACAATCGGACCTATATAATATTGTGTATGGCAGATCGTTTACATCAGAATATCGTGTATACTACAGCGAAGCGCAGGTATATATATACAAATAAGACCTATGGTAAATATATTATGTTAAAAACTGTTTGTAATAGTTGCATTAATTTGATGTTACTTAGCAACAGTGGGCGAAGTGCACGGAAACACCTACTAAAATGTATCGAACATCGCAGCAACAACGAACATTAATATTTGCTTCGTTTCTAACTTATAATTAATTAATGCCGCATCCCAAAATTACCATAAACAATTTTATCAATTTCCCTTAATAACCTAACGAAGTTCCATCCATTCTTCGCTATTTTTCGTTTGCAGTCGGGCATTAAATTATTTGTACCCGAATATTATTTGGTTGTTTTCTGTTTAACCCATATTAGCCTAAATTAATTTTCTTTGTAAAAAAGATAAACTACTTAGTAAATATTTCGAATGATGAAGTTGGAAAACCAAAAATTGTTGGTAAAATAAAAAACAACAGTTAGGTAACTGCTACGAAAAAAGCAAAAAATTACCAACTTAACCTTCAAAGTCCTTGAAATTGTGTAACAAAATATAATTGTAAATGTGTTCTGTAAAATTATGGTATTTGAATAATTCACCTGTGCACCGCTGAGATTGCAAAACCATACTAAATATTTTTTGAAAGGATTTTTATTTAAACAGAACATTGCAGTAAAAGTATTCCGTTATAAATTCTCCAGTTCTCTTTCTAAGAGATTTTTTTTTATTGATCTATCAGCCATGCTACACTATAATTTGGTTTTCTGGATTCAAACTAAGTCGCAATAGATTTTAATTTTTAATAAGGGTTTAATTATTTAAAATTAAAAAATTAAATTTTCTTGTCTTGTTTTATTCTGTTCTCTTGAAAATAAAATTTAAACAAAAATCTACATCTCAAAAATGTCCGTAAAATTTTTTATTTCCATTTCAATTTTTTTCATTTCTTATTCACAGTCAAAATTTTTACGTCGCAGCTGCGACATAAAATTTTTTTTCGTGAATCCGAAATGAAAAAATTGAAATGAAAATAAAAAAAATTTAAGGACATTTTTGAGATGTATGATTTTTGTTTAAATTTTATTTTCGAGAGAACAGAATAAAACAAGACAAGAAAATTTAATGATTTAATTTAAAATAAGGGTTTAAATTAAAAATTAAAATCTATTGCGCAGTAGTTTGAATCGGCTACATGAATTAAAAAAGTTTGAATTAAAAAAGTTTTCTTTTCTGAATTAAAATAAGTGTTTTTAATTCATTTTAAAAATTAATTAAAATCAGAGTTGAAAAAGAAATAAAAAAGTTCGATAAAATGAATTTAAAAAGGCATTTCTTAATTCAGTTTTAGAATGAATTAACATAAGTGTTTATAAAATGAAATAATATAAGCCTCTTTATAAAATGAAAAAAAATGCTTTTTTCATGAATGAAAATTTTAGGAATATAAAATTTGAATTTTGCACGTACAAATTTGGCAATGCAAAATACAGCGTAATTTTGCTTTACGTATACATCGGAAAAATCAGGTAAGGAATATAAATTTTGGAAATTTTTAAATGAAGGATTGTTTACTATCAGTTTTTAGGGGGAAGGGATGCTACATTTTTCCGGAAAATTTGTTGATTTTCCGGAAAAATTTTTACTTTTTTTATTTTTTCAATATTATTTTTTATTTTTATTAATAATAATTACTTCGTCAACCTTGCAGACACGGATCAAAGAGTTTCTCTCGCTCTTATCGCTTCTTCTGATAGTGCCAAAAATGTTAAAAGGCTCAACTTTCGTATATATAAATTTTTTTTAATGTAATTTTAATTCATTTATACCTTAGTGGATCGGGGCTGCCCCCACCCCCAAACACCCGCTTTTCCACAATTTGTACAATTCTTTAAGCGTCAAACTAAGTAAAAAAAAATTGAAAAAATTTCAAAATTCTCCTGGAAAAATTGAAAAATTTTCCCGGAAAAACAGTACAAATGTTGAAAAACTGTTAAGATACAATCCCAATATCCAAATTTTTATAAAGATTACACATTTGTACGTATTTTGAATAGAATAATACACAATTTTTTTTAAAGTGAAAATTTTCCCGCAATTTTCCTGAAAAATTTAGCTTCCCCCTCCTAAAAGCTGTTGATAAACAATCCTGCATTTAAAAATTTTAAAAACTTAGACTCCTTATTTGTTAAAAGTCGAATTAAGATTTTTTAATTTATAAAATGAAATAAAATGTGCCTTTTTTAATTCATTTTGAAAATGAATTAAGGTAGGTGTTTTAAAAATGGAATAGTGTAAGCCTTTGTTAATTCATTTTTGAGTTTTCTCATTTTTCTAAATCGCTTTTTTTAATTCATAATTTTAAGTTAAAAATATGAATTAAAATAAGTGCAGATGTTCATACAAAAATCAAGTTTTTTAATTCATTTTTAAAGAACTTGTTTAATTCAAACTTTTTTAATTCGGTACTCCGTTTGAATCCAGAAACCAAAATTGTGTGTAGCATAGCTGTATAAATAGATCACTGGGCTAATATGAGTTAAAAAAATATAAACAATGGTACGCCTACCTAAAAATTATTTTGATATTTTTTTCAAGACAAACTAGTTTTATTTTGTTTTGTTCTGCTCTCTCTTAAATAAAATTTAAACTAAAATGAGTCAAAAATGTCCTTGAAATATTTTTTATTTAATTTATGTTTGAGTTGTGTAATTGCACAGAAAATTTGTTTAAGTTGCAATTAAAACTTGTATCAAAGGTAAACGACGAAAGAAACGAGGAAAAATCCGGCATTTTTTTACGTGTGCCATCAGCCAATGAGATGTTTAAAGGTTTAACATTGTTTGGTTTAGACAAAATGGTCGGTATAATTTTGGGATGCACATGCCATAAATGGAGGTGGCAAAATCAATCTTTTATGATCTTATTTACTGCTACAAAATAATTCTGATAAAGATTAGTATTTATGATATTCGTTACATTTTAGTAAAAGTTTCGCTTGTACTCTGCCCGTTATTCCAAAATATATAAATGCATCAATTATATGTTTATTGTACCTATTATATATGTATTATATATCTATTATATAATTTATCAAATTATGCATTTATTCTTAAAAAACTGTATATCTTAGCTAAACTTGGAAAAGACCATTGAAAAGGGAGAAACCCGCAATAAAAACTGTAGTGACGACGAAAGCCAACAACGCTTTACATCTTGAAACTTATAACCTCTGAAATTAATTTATACGGATGTGAAGTTTTTAACAAAACGACAAAATTAACAAAAAACAAATTTGTTAAATAAACAAAAAGAAACAGTCGGTAAAAGCAACGTTAACAATAGAAACCTGACAACAGACGAATTTCATTGAACTGAAAACTATTGATATAGTATAATAAACTTAATTTTTATTGAAAAAAAAAATTAAAATTAGAATTTTAAAATATTTTCATAAGTAAGACAAAACATTTTATGTAATTTAATAATGTTAATAAATTTAAGTATGTATTAAAGATTCAGTTATATGTACATTGCAGCAGCAATGCAAAGAATTGCACATACGTATATATGTTAAAATGATGGCATAAGAGGTGCTCTTTGAAATAAAATTGGCCCCATCAAAAACTACGAGATTTTCCCATTTGTCAATGCGTTGGAAAATCGAATCGCATACAACATTTTGTCGACTTTTGGGTTTCAGTGTATAAACTATTGGCCAGATCACAGAGACGCTACCGAGTAGTGACTAGTATCAAATAATGACATAAGAGGTGCTCTTTGAAATAAAATTGGCCCCATCAAAAACTACGAGATTTTCCCATTTGTCAATGCGTTGGAAAATCGAATCGCATACAATATTTTGTCGACTTTTGGGTTTCAGTGTATAAACTATTGGCCAGATCACAGAGACGCTACCGAGTAGTGACTAGTATCAAATGAAGACATAAGAGGTGCTCTTTGAAATAAAATTGGCCCCATCAAAAAACTACGAGATTTTCCCATTTGTTAATGCGTTGGAAAATCGAATCGCATACAACATTTTGTTGACTTTTGGGTTTCAGTGTATAAATTATTGGCCAGATCACAGAGACGGTACCGAGTAGTGGATAATATCAAATGATGGCATAAGAGGTGTTCTTTGAAATAAAATTGGCCCCATCAAAAAACTACGAGATTTTCCCATTTGTTAATGCGTTGGAAAATCGAATCGCATACAACATTTTGTCGACTTTTGGGTTTCAGTGTATAAACTATTGGCCAGATCACAGAGACGCTACCGAGTAGTGACTAGTATCAAATAATGACATAAGAGGTGCTCTTTGAAATAAAATTGGCCCCATCAAAAACTACGAGATTTTCCCATTTGTCAATGCGTTGGAAAATCGAATCGCATACAATATTTTGTCGACTTTTGGGTTTCAGTGTATAAACTATTGGCCAGATCACAGAGGCGCTACCGAGTAGTGACTAGTATCAAATGAAGACATAAGAGGTGCTCTTTGAAATAAAATTGGCCCCATCAAAAAACTACGAGATTTTCCCATTTGTTAATGCGTTGGAAAATCGGATCGCATACAGCATTTTGTCGACTTTTGGGTTTCAGTGTATAAATTATTGGCCAGATCACAGAGACGCTATCGAGTAGTGACTAGTATCAAATGACGACATAAGAGGTGCTCTTTGAAATAAAATTGGTTTTAATGAAAATTTCTGGAAGGTTTTCGAGTACCAGGAGCAGATGGTGATGGATTCTGATTTCGAGAAAAATCGTGCCCCGTGTTTATTTTTAATTTTTTTGCTCAACTGAAACGATTTTTATGAAAATTTCTGGAAGAAGGTTTTCGAGTACCAGAAACCGATGGCGATGGATCATGATTACGAGAAAAACTTGCAAGGGGTTTTCTGGTGAGCCCCGGGTTTATTTTTAATTTTTTTGCTGAACTCAAACGATTTTAATGAAAATTTCTGGAAGGAGGCTTTCGATTATTAGGAACCAATGACGAGGGATCCTTATTTCGAGAAAAACGTGCAAGGGTTTTTCTGGTGAGCCTCGGGCTTATTTTTAATATTTTTGTTCAACACAAACGATTTTAATGAAAAATTCTGGAAGGTTTTCGACTATTATGAACCGATGGCGATGGATCCTGATTTCGAGAAAAACGTGCAAGGGGTTTCTGGTGATCCCCGGGTTTATTTTTAATATTTTTGCTCAACTCAAACGATTTTAACGAAAATTTCTGGTAGGAGGTTTTCGAGAACCAAAAACCGATGGCGATGGATCCTGATTTCGAGAAAAATGTGCAAGAGGTTTTCTGGTGAGCCCCTGGTTTATTTTTAATTTTTTTGCTCAACTCAAACGATTTTTACACTAAATCCCACAAATCACCAAAATATTGTGTGGGATTCGATTTTCCAACGCATTAACAAATGGGAAATTCTCGTAGTTTTTTGATGAGACTAATTTTATTTCAAAGAGCACCGCTTATGCCATCATTTGATACTAGCCACTACTCGGTAGCGTCTCTGTGATCTGGCCAATAATTTATACACTGAAACCCAAAAGTCGACAAAATGTTGTATGCGATTCGATTTTCCAACGCATTAACAAATGGAAAAATCTCGTAGTTTTTTGATGAGACCAATTTTATTTCAAAGAGCACCTTTATGCCATCATTTGATACTAGCCACTACTCGGTAGTTTCTCTGTGATCTGGCTAATAATTAATACACTGAAACCCAAAAATCGTCAAAATGTTGTACCCGATTCGATTTTCCAACGCAGTATAACAAATGTGAAAATCTTATAGTTTTTGATGAGACCAATTTTATTTCAAAGAGCACCTTTATGCCATCATTTGACACTAGCCAATACTCGGTAGTTTTTCTGTGAAAATGCAGCTATAACTGAATCTTTAACAGTAATTACTAAAATTTATTAACATTATTAAATTACATAAAACGTGTTGTTTTAATTATGTAAATATTTTTAAATTATAATTTTAGTTTTTTTTTATTTCAATAAAAATTAAGTTTATTATACTATATCAATAGTTTTCAGTTAAATGAAATTCGTCTGTTGTCAGGTTTCTATTGTTAACATTGCTTTTACCGACTGTTTCTTTTTGTTAATTTACCAAATTTGTTTTTTGTTAATATTGTCGTTTTGTTAAAAACTTCGCATCCGTTGATTTATTCGTTTTTTCGATATCGAAATTTGATTTAATATATTCCGCCCATTAAGTATATTAATTTGACGATGAAATGATATACGTGACTACGAGAACCGTACGGTTCATTTCGAAATGGCCTTACGTGATTTTAATTCCATAATGTATCCCCTATCATACCTATATAGCCACTATGGGAGCCAATCTCTGAGATTTTTAATATAAAAATTGCATATACCGCTTATTCCTGATGATTAAAGTAATTTCTCAAAAGTTTAAGATGTAGGTATATGAAATATAAAAAATTTGATGTCTTTTATAAACTTAATTTTTTTTGTATTTACATTTTTTAGAAATATATATTTTGGACACTCGCGTAAATTACTGTCGTTTGCCATCGTTTGTTTTTGGCCAAGGTACAACTCTCAGATCAGAAAGTTAGCCCGCAGGTTTTCTTAGTGCTTTGTAAAATGCGAGTTTATACGACTGCAAAATATGTTTTGATCGGATTAATCTTGATTGGGCGTGCTGCTATGCGATCTTTTATATCTGCCAATATCGTTCGTAAGTGTTATAAATGACCCGAGTTTTGCGTGGGGATGCTTCTGGTATTGATAACAATTTTGTATTGCTGTTGTTGATTTTCAGTTGATGATTTTAAGCAGTCTTATATATCATTTAGTGTTCAGCCAAGAAGCATGATAACATCAGGTTGTCAGATATTGCCACTTCTACTACGATTCTATACATAGAACCGCAGATGTTGTTACATGAGAGAGATCTCTAGAACTCCTAGATATTTTAGCGGCGCCTAAAGGTTCCCGCGATTGATGCTATCATATGCCTGTTGAATTTTTATGTAGAGTTGGTGAGTGGCAATAATCTACCCCTAACGCAAAGCAGTGATCAATGGAATTTGGTAATAGTGATATTTCTGGCAAGTGCAACATTAGCAAGACGGTTACCATTTTATGCTGCGATCATCACAATGAGATCATTAAGATAAGATACAGGAGTATCTCCTCCGTATTTTAATAATTCTACGAAGATTCCATCGATACCTGGTGGTTTTCCATATTTTAATCTAATGATAGTTGTGTTTACTTCCTTTAGTGTGGGATACGAGACAAATACCGCTTCTCCTGGTGGAGCACCAGCTCGAATCGGGGGCACTTCACCATTCCGATTTAGAATATTTTGAAAGTAGTTGCCCTCAGCTCATATATTAACGCTTCTTTTGTGTCCTAGGAATTTGGTTGTGGCTTTCCTTGCATATAGATATTCTTTCTGAGAGCTGCTTGTGTTACGAGTCAATCATTTTTCACGCACTTTCGTTTATTTTCCACGAGTTGACGGCACTGATCGTCAAACCAGTTATTACGTGATCAGGAAGGTTTTCTTCCATTTTGTCCAAAATCTTGTAATATTTTTCAACCGAAATCAATCTTCTAGAAATCTAGAGATTATAGAATTTGTGAGATTTATACAATTTTTTGACCCCTATGTCAAATTGAGTAACTAATTCGTTACACTCTACATCTAAATCAAAACATACACAGAATATTTGCGCAACTCCAGATTTTTTTTGAATGCTGTATAATCGCATTACAAAACCGTTCACTAATTATTTCGAAATCTATATTACATCAATCATCATATAAGGGTTAAATCGTAATCGATTACGATTTTAAATAAAAAAATATTAAATTAAATTATAATCGATTAGTTTTGGTGTATGGCGCGTACAAATATTTCAAATTCCAATATTTTATCGATGAGTTTCCAAAAATAGTTTTATTGAACACAAAAATATAAAGTCGGACATATAAGCGAGCAACCACCCGCACATAATTTTCGAGTTGGGAAATATTTTTATGGCCATCCTATTTGTTATTGTAGTATTATTTTGATGAAAATCAGCACGCAATCTGTTCTTGTGTAATAATACCGTTATTGTTATACACACACACATAAAATTTCAATTCGATTCGATCAGTAGTTTATGTATTCAAAAACTATTAAACTAAATATAATTTAATTGATTTTAATAAGATTTTTTTTTGGGGGATGATTATAGAATACTGCAGACACCGGATTGATTTTTAGGGATCGCTCACATTAAATTCCTTGTGTACTTAATTACTTGCCGTTGGCATGATTTATAAAGTCATCTGACACAAAAATTCATCTTGCACAAATATAATAAATTTGTTCGCCATGTATGGCTGAGGTATATAAAATAAAAAATAAAATGTACATATATGGATTACAGTTGATTGAAGTAATTCTAAAATAATTAACCATAATCAATTTTATTGTTTTTGTTGTCGTTTCTTCAATATATCTTAAGGTTATGCTCAGCACAGTGTACACAAGAAATTATGAAAGAGTGTTGATTTACTGGCATGATAAAATTATAAAAATTTCATGTTTCGATTTAATCTGTTTTAATTAATTAAATTTTTTTTATTGTTAGTTTAATAATATTTTCTATTTTAATTGTATAAAGTTACCGCAAATTTAATGCTTTTTTAACATATCCTGCCTACATACGAGTACACTTCAAGATTGTTCTATTTAATTTGTCTTAATTCGTTGTTTGTCTTTATAAAGATTTCTTTCTCTCTTCATATACTGTGTGTGCATATACCAGGTCTGGCAAACTTAAGATATGGAGAAGAGATTAAAGATTAACGATAATAAAATTGATTATTCATAGTTTTATCAAAACATCTACACTTTATTTCCAAAAGGCAACCAGTGCTGTACAAATTGGTGTAACAATTAATTTTTTACATTTATGGATAAATTACGGAAAAATGTAAACAATGTGAATAATGTATTATACAGGAAATTTCAGTGCCATGTAAAATAAGTAATATTTTTAGTTAGACAGAATAGTCTATATAATTTAAAACTATTTAAAAACTATTTATTTATTTTGATACCAAAAATACACTAAGGCCAAAGCCTTGGTTACAATGTACTGTAAACCTTGCATGTACAGCGTAACAAACTATATTACAAACTATTAAATCTATTTTAAAATTTTCAACAACAAGTGACTCATCCCATCAACAATTAATTTAATTAAAAACGTAAAAGGGTCAAATGGCAGCTGAGGATAAATGTACCGTTTAATGAATTTAGTGACATTTATACAAACACCGGTTATCCAAACAAATCCAAAAAGTACAACAACAACAAACTTATTGTAGTACTATAAGTAAACATTCAGGCGAATTTATGTTGTGTAATTTCGAGCAGTGTGATTTTTTAACGGGACTTAGTAAATTCCAAATTCATTCTAAGCATTTAGCATGAGCTTCAGTATTATTGGTGGGCTGCTTAGATCCTAAAGCATGTCCCTAGTAAGCTATATGATATTCTAGTGGGTATGACAGGGAGCTCCATTAGTTTTAAAAATATGATTTTTTTTAGAGACTCCTTGGTGCAATCAAGGGTGCAGGCTGAGGTCCAATTCACGACTTATTTCAAATAAGTCGACTCATTTGACTTATTCAAAATGGCGGCTTGAAATAAGTAATCTGCCGGTTCAATTCAAATCAAAACTTATTTAAACATAACCCTACGTTTCATTTAATTGACAATTGGCAGTTCACAGTTCTAATAATTCTTCTTCTTTTAAAGAAAGGTCTTTTTTATTGTTTGTGGAAATATAAATTACACATTCGAAAAAATGTCCAGGCGCGCAACTAAATTTTCGGGTTTCACACATACTAGAATGAGCCCTAGGACTAGAGCCCTGCATCGGATAGTAATATCCGCGAGTATCCACAATTATCCGCTGATAGAAGCGGATGCATCCGCATTCATTTCTAGCGGATGAGTGTGGATGCGGATTTAAAAAGTACATCATCAATCATCCGCACGTATAACAATTTAAAATGGTTTTTTCTTTTACCATGCAATGACAAAATTTTTCTATTTCGGTTCGGTTAATAAGATTTCAGTTAATGTGACACCGATCAAAATTCTATATTTTCTTATTTATTTATCTGGCATCCTATTTAGGATTCGGCCTCTTTAAATGAGGCTACATTATCGTGTTGACCTTCGATTAATGATCGATAAGATCATTAAATCCTAGCCAGATCCAAAGGCCGTTGGAAGGGGCAGACTGCTGCTGGATGATGCAATACAGGCATACCGGGGAGCGGGATGATCTAGTTTTCTTCTTCTTTTTTACTAATTACTTATGTACTGTTTCTATGCGACCACCCTAATTTGTACTAAGGCAATCTATGGTTGGTTGGCGTGTATGGTGAAGTGGTTATCACATTTTCTCTATTTACTATGCGCCGTCACCCCAAAATTGTATAGACTTCTCATCATAATTTTACAATCGGTTCCTAAAATACTGGTGATCGTACCGATCATGCAAATGGTTCAAAATAATACAACTTAAACTTTTGTGTGTTCACTGGTTGGAACGTAACGTAACTTTTTATTTTTTTCGGCGGATGCGGATACGAAAAAATGTATCCGTGCCGGGCTCTAGTCTGGACATTTGTTAACGATAACCAGTTGTAATACCAGCACGCAACGCAAAAATACTTTTTCTTAGAACGAAAATGTCGAGTTTTGTGCCAAAGAAACAAGTGCAACTGAAGCACTTCATTTGCTTTAGGTGGCCTACGTCGAAAATGTACCATCAAGATTGCACCTGTGAAGATTGGCTTACAGACCAAACACATTTGAACACACCGAGCTCCAAGCGTTATTGGATGCAGATGATACGCAAACTCAAGATCAACTTGCGGAAGCGTTAAACACGGTTCGCCAAGGTATTTCCCAACGTTTACATGGTACGTAAAAAAAATTCAAAATGAGGGAAAATTGGTGCCACATGAGTTGACTACGAGACAGATGGAAAATCGAAGAGCCACTTGCGAAATTTTACTTTCGTGGCATGAAAGATAGAGGTTCCTACATCGAATTGGACGGGAGATGAGAAGGCGATCTTTTTTAGGAATTCCAAATGCAAAAACTCGTGGCTTTTACCTGGCGAAGCATCAACATCGACGGTACGGCCAAATGGCCCAGGATTCCATAAAACGCTGAGATGGGTTCTGCTACCGCACCCGCCTTATTTGTCACACCTGGCCCCCCGGATTATCACTTGTTCCGGTGGATGGATCATAGCTTGACAAGGCTACACTGAGCCAGTTCGGCGAAGTGCAAAATTGGTTGGATGAATTGCCATAGACAGATGTCAAAAACGTGTAGATAGCGAAGGACTTTGAATAAACCATTTTTTATATTTCTATTGAAATTTTGACACAGGAATATTAGCCTTTACTCCAAAGTCATCAAACATGATGACGAAGAGTATTTATTGTGTGAATCGGATATTGTCTAATTAATACTTGGTCTCGGGTTTGAAATTTAGTACAACCTCAACCAATTTTAGTTTTGAAATTATATCTAAAATTATAAGAGGAATTACCAATTTGGCAAAAAAACGTTTATGAATTAATTTTAATACGTTTAGAAAAGTACTAGAATTTGTACCAGGTAAACGTTTCGTTCATCAAAGGGAAATAGAACTCATAATGTTTCTGTTTTGGAGATAGTGGCTGCCAATAAAAAACTACACTTACTGCTGACGTCCAATTTAAATATAAAACCATCTGCACGGTAAGCGATTCTCACCGCAATAGAACAAGCCCTCGGTATGTTGAAAATGAGATGGAGCTGTATTTTCTTTTGAAGCCTACAGACAACGTTTTATGCAACGAAATGACACTAGAAGAAGAGGAAGAGTATCAAAATGTAACGAACATTGCAAAATCAACTTTTCAGTTCAGAAACAATACCGGGTGATATTTTTAAGCCGAAACTTTCAAATATCTCGGAAAATAAACAATCCATAATATCCTCCCCTTCTTGTAGGTGGGGCTGGGGTAACTTTGAGATTAAAATAGGAACCCGTATTTTTTATTGCGGATCCGTATTCTACGGTTTTAATTAAGTAGGATTTCTTTGAAACATCGATTCATGATAGATGACGCTGTAACAACTATATTCAATATATTGTTCAATTTCTGCTACTGAGAACCTATGCATACGATTCTGCAATACGTTTGAATTAAAATTAACACGTTTTCAATGTAAATACTCGAAATCAGTCTTAAACAAATTGTAATTCTTAAATTTTTAATTACTGAAAAATGACTTGTCAAGAAACTACAAATATGACGTGACCCAGGAACATGCGATAAAATCTGCTTTCAAATAAATGATTTTTTTGTATTTTGTTTTAAAAATATCTGAATAACTGGGAAATTCTGGATTGATTAAATTTTGATAATGGACATTTTTTTCGTAGAGATTTTCCGAGATATTTGAAAGTTTCAGCTTAAAAAAATTACCCGGTATATGTGTCCGGTTTCTGGTCTCTGCCCTTCATCTTTATTTTTTTATTTTCTATAAAGAATAAATGCGTCATTTTCTTTATAGAAAATAGCCGAAGATTTAAATATTTCGAAAAGTCTGTACCGGTTTGGTATAATGAATGAAAAAATTGAAAAACCTCATTCAAAATTATAAAAAAGTAAAAGAACCTCCAATAGTACAAGGTATGACAACAAATTTTTTTCACCGTCAATCCACAAAATTTCTCCCATAAAGTAAACTTTCTCCCATAAAATTTTTAGTACCCCGTTTTTCCGTGTAAATGATGAATCTATTTCTCTTCTTAGATCAATTAGGTCATGTGGTTCCTCTTCAGTCCCTTAATTTATGATTAAAACATAAAAATTGTAGGTTATGATTAGAATACATACAATATGTATTTTTAAATGAACTTACAACGTAAAGTATATAAGGTTTCCTTTTCCAATTCAAATTAATTTTGTTTTTCTCCACCATAATTTTACAAAAACACAAAATTGTTTTTATTTTGATACAAGTTATCAATTTTGTTTTCTATACTATTGTCGTCTTATCACAACTAAATTTTTTTTACGAACAAAAAATGTGTGAAATGTCCTTTTTGTGGAAACTCTCCAAAATAGTCAAGACAGTCTAAAATAAGTCCCCTCGTGAGGTGACTTATTGTAGGCTTTCAAATAAGTCAGTCTACAAAAAAATATGTAGAGAATTGGATCTCGCAGTCTAAGTATTTGTGTCAATGTGTCTAGTAATGGAACATTTACATGCGACCAACATTTTTTTCTGCAAAATGAGAGAGATATAACATTGACTTTTTGCACATGAGAGACAAGAAAAGAAATATATCCCACCAAAAATTTTGCAGAATATTTTTAAGTCGCTATCCAGCAAAAACCACTATAAAATGTTGCCATACAAATAATTGTTACTATAAAATATATTCGATCCGAGTATTTTTATGGCAACATTTTTAAAATTAACAAGAAAAATATTATTTCGTATTTATAAATGTTGAGGATTCGTGATAAAACAGACGCCATAGATAAAAATGTAAATTTCGCATTTGAATGCATTAAAAATAAATTAATAATGATCCTATAAAAAATACGCCATTACTATATACGTTTATTTCTTTCTGGCAAGTTGAATATTTTTATATAGCGGATCCTTCCTATTTACCTCCTAAAATTTGTAGAACAAAACAATTTTCTACATGTAAATGCCTCATAAGTTAAGCCTTTATTCCACAATGAAACATATTTTTTCAGTAAAAAATTAGCGAGATAAAAATATAATTTCGCCACGTACCAAAACGAAACAAAAGAAAAATTTCAGTAAAATTTACTAGGGAAAATGTTGCCATAGAAAGTATGAAAGTCAATACTTTTTATGGCAACATTTGTTGTCTTTGTCACTCTAACGTAATTTTAATATGTATACTCTCCTCTTTTCGGTTTCTCAGTATTTTTTACTGAAAAAATATGTTTCATTGTGGAATAAAGTCTTTATATGCCTTTATTAATTTCTTTCTTTCTGGGACTAACAGGGTGCTCCATGAGATTCAAAAATGTGATTTTTTTATAGGCCTTAGGTACATTCTAAAGGCATTCTAAGTATATTTTAAGCATTAACTTTAATTGTATTGGTGAACTACTGAAATGAAAATTAGTGTCCAATAGTAAATAATAAAGACTGTAATGGGATGCAATAAGATTTAATAATATGATTTTTATAGCAGGCCTTATGTGCATGTCATTGTATTCCAAAGTCATTCTAAATATTTTATAGGTTTTTGGCATAAACTTCAGTGGTATTAGTTAGCTGCTTAAACCCAAAGCAGTGTCTATTAAGTTATATGATTTTCTTATTTGTATATACTTAGGCCCATCTTCAATTACCGACTTATTTCAGACTTATTTGACGCCATCTTGAATAAGTCTGTCTATTTGTTCCAATTCATTGTACCGACTTATTTGTGACGTAATAACAAAAAAACAAAACGTAATTTCTATTAGAAGAAAAAATTTTCTTGACATATTGATTACAATACACATTTTTGGAGACATTTCTGTGTAGACATACTTATTCAAATAAGTCTCCTCGCGAGGTGACTTATTTGAATAAGTCGGTGTCCACAAATAAGTCGGTAATTGGAAAAGGGTCTTAGAATGACTTTGGAATTTATGTTGTCCACTGAAAAATCGCATTTTTAAATTTAATCGAACTTTATATCAGACCCTTTAAAAACTAACAAATCACCAATATCTTTCAAGTTCATGATAAATGCTTAGAAAATACCTAAAATTACTTTGAAATGTAACTAAGGCGACCTTTATGTCTCACACAAATTTGCTTGTCTGAATTTCCGACTAACTAAATTGATGGTTAGTTTACTTCAGTCATTCATAGATGGCACAATGAAAATTTTATCTGATGTATAATTAAAAATTGTCTAAATTAAAATTGATCAATCTTTATAATATTTCTAATGTGAGATTGATAAATCTAAACTAAGGTTTCAGTTTAGAACTAAATATTACGCACATGTTGATAAATGGACATTAGCGACATCTATCAATAACTGATATGAACTAACTACCAATTTAGTTAATCTAATTAACGTTTAATACCGTGTGTCTCACGCCATACTGTTAAAGTTAGCCCACATATTTGTCTAAATTTCTCACTAACTTAATTGATGGTTAGTTCATACCAGTTATTGATAGATGTTGCTAATGTTCATAAATCAAAATGATCCTGATACTTATTTGAGTAAAGTAAATTACTGAAAAAACTAATTTAAAGTGAGCTTTATTTTAATTCACAAATTTAAATAATAGGTACAGTACGTTTTATTGATACAGTGGCAATTATCAAATCGCTATAGTACAAACCAACGGCAGTTAATTTAGTCAGTAATTTTGTCGAATAAATCGGCGTGAGACACACTATTTAGTGCGTGACTAACTGGGATGAAACTTCTTACTTAAATTTCTTCCAAAAATTCGGGGATCCTTGTAATTTGTAGCTAATCTTGGTTAACCGAAAGTGACAGCTGCCGTAGGAGCTTTTTCGTTTTTACGAATATTTTGAAAAATATATATTATTTACAAGAAAAACGGAAATATTTTGTTTTTGACTATTCGTAATCAAACTTCAAAATAAAGCGTTTTCCATCAATTGGAATACCCAATATGCAATGCCAACGGGATTCCGTTTACATTCGCCTACAAAAACCGCACACTGCTCGCCAAAGAAACGTGTCACAAAAATTCCAGTGAGGGTGTGAATCCCGACTAAGAGAAAAAAAAAAAAAAGAGAAAAATATCAAAATCGAATTAAGGTGGAATTTTGTCGGAAACTCGGGTATATTCCACTTACAGTTCTAATTTAACACACTTTATCCCAGGCAAATAGAGCAGCTTTCCATAGCACTTTTACATGGGATTAATAATAATTTTCTATTGAAATTAAAAAATTATTTTTGTTGTAATTTTTATATTTTTATTCAGATATTCAATACATATTTCTTTTTTATTTAAATTTTAAATATCCGCCTATGTAGGTTATTGATTGACATGTTCACGGGCTATTCACCTGTTAGATTTTCACACAGCATCTTAACAAAATAAAACAAAAACATTTTACGAAAAAAATTACGTAGATATGTAAATGGCGATGCCATGGCAAAACTGTTTCTTATTACCTTTTTAGCCTAGTCCGATTGTAGCCATTTTATAAGTGGATTAAATAAAAATAATGTTACTGTACTAATTAAAAATCATTAAAATAAAACAACACGAGAATTCAAATAAGAAAAACACACACATGCACAATCGTCACACATGAAACTGAGAAGAGACAGTAAAAGATTCAACATCCAAACAAAACTTATAAAAAAATAAATCATATTACCGGTAACAAAAAGAGACAGACAATTTTTTTCACCTAAATCGACATTTTTGTGTCTTTGATATTTTGTACTACGGAATTTAGTATGGAATTAAAACAATATTTTCCACACACTGTAAAAATTTCATACTGGGTATCCACACAAAATGTGGTGGACATTTGTGTACCGGGCTTTTTCAATTTCTGCAATGAAGATTAATAATTTCCATTAACTAAAATCTCTGAAAACAGAAGTTCAAAATATGTGGATCATACAATCGCACTCTGAAGTGGATTACAAGTAGTTATCAATGTTGTTTACTAGTTATCGATATAGCCGACATCGTTTACGAGCTATCAATGTTGTCTAAGAGTTATCGACGTGGTCGACGAGTTGTGGACACGACCACGTAACTATTACTTGGTTCAGGTTAAACTGATCTTGGATGCTTAGCATGAAACATTAAGGAACGTGCTTTTCCATAATTTTAAAGGTGTTGCTAGCGATGAGTTAGAGTTTAGTTCTTAGTGACTGGCCTAATATGTGCCAAGATATAAGACGGTCGACATCGCAATAAGATTTTACAGAGATATACGACTGCTTTAAACCTCAACCAGTTAAACTTAAGAGCTTAAGTTGTGCTCCATTTTGGACCACTTAGGAGAGCGGTACGACCACCAACATTTTAGAGGTCAGTTGTTTATTTGTGACAAGAAGTTTATAAAATTTTGGTGATTGTAGTACTAACCGAAGTGGTGCAATCGGCGTGTAATTTAAGCTCTTAAGTCTGACTGGTTGAGACTTTATTCTTAACCAGCGAGTTGGCCAATTTATCCCGAAGCTCGAATGGAAGTGAGTGTTTCCCCAGGTGTAACTTATACGCAAAACAGTCTCATCAAACATAAAATCCAGTCTCTTGAGACTCTGCAAAAAGGCTGCAAAGATCGGATAGCGATAGAAGGACATCGCTTGACTTTTAGAGAGGTTAGTATTCAGAAGGTTTGTGCCAGCCCAGGAAAAGATAGCCATCTGGCCGTTATTCATATGAAATACACATGACATTAACTCAGAGAGAGAGAGAGATGCCGAATAAAGCAACTGAACATTATTTTCAAAGAGAAGGACTAAAGAGATCAATCTGACCATTGATAAAATGGAAGAACTAGAACGATTCCAAAATAGTACCCTGGGGAACTTACGTCTACACTGGCAAGAAGGTAGGGCAATGGGAATGGGTTGGCCAAGTTGAAATGTATTTATTTAACTGCAGAGATGAACAAATTCAAATTCGAGTCAAGCTTAGCTAACAGGGTGCTGTGATCGATGCTATCGAATGCGTTACTGAAGTTGAGATGGCATAAAACAGTAACCTTACTCTGGTCCATATTCTTCAGTCAATTTAGTAATGCCCAGTAACTTAATGGGAACGTTATCTAACACAACCGCATTTGATTTGACGGCAGAGAATGCAGGTCACAACTCTCGAGGGTGCGGTATGAAAAGGAAGATATGCTGTTAGACTGGGAAATATGATTTGTGGCAGGTTTGATACATCGGGACAGAGTCTATGAAGATTAACGTCTGAATCATTGTGTAAACATTTGCTTTTAACCTTCTGCCAGAGGAGGCTAGATAGCCAGCGATCAGAAATATGCCAGTAGCACATTTTTTGGACAGAGCAATCAGAGAGTAATTGAGGTTCTCAATTTGTACACCAGAGCCAAAAATCCGGAAAATCCTGTCCAAGGTCGTAATTTACAAATAAAGGGACACCACAAAGAATAAAACTTGAGAGACGAATGATGAAGTGGAGAATGTAGTGGTCCTTGCGGAGTATTAACTAGGGATTTCAAAGCCCTTGCAGCGGTTATCATGTTTATTAGCAAAGCCAAGTCAAAATGCGCGTCGTTGCTCATGATGTTTTTTTGCCAAAAGTTGTGGTCGTCCATGTTGCAATTGAATTGTATACGGGTAAAAATACAAATATTACCAATTCTAGTGTACAGTGGACCTTCAGCAGCACTCTGCCTCACTGTTTCGTCATTGTTTTTTGGTGTACGTTAACTTAATTGTCGCTCAATATTTACTGTATCTCCCAGTTTTGTGTAAATTTTCAAAATTATTTATTTCACGATGAATGGTTGACTTGCTCGGCACATGTTTAGTTTACACAACGAAAAACCACGTAATTTTCTCTGCGTATCCCAATTGAACAATTATTTAAATAAAAGTTTTTAATAATTTTAACACGGAAGTTACTGCTGTCTATGATTGTCAAATACAAACTGACACATTTCATTAATTAAAATGGCGGCCGAAAAAAATCGACCTGGAACATAAGAAACCCCCTGCGTATACTATAGAGTTTCTCTAACGCGGCAACAAAGTTAGAATATATTTCTGGATTGACCTTCGTATAATTATACATAATTATATTACGTTCGAATGTAGAAGCATAAAAGAATAAATTTGATCAGTTACTTCAGCTGCTGCTTGTATAGAAAATAAGGCAGTTAGACTCCTTTCTTTTAGAATTACTTGCCACTCTTAACTAAATTTGTCATTTATTCATTTAAATGTTTGATAAGAAGGGAGCCCTAAACCTTTAGGTTCAAGTATTTAAATGGCACAGTATCATCCAACTACTTGACATCGGTCAGTCTGCATATATAATCTTGTGCCATGACTTAAACAAGTAAATCCTTATATATTTTTTTTAGCATATAATTGCTGTATGCTCAAAGTTATGAAAATTGAGTTTAATTCAATTGACAGGTATATTTACAAACAAGTCTAAGTGTTTATTTACGGAATGATAAAGCACTACCATATATAAAATGATCAGGAGTCGAAAGCTGAAGGTCACTCAAATTGGAATTTGTAACAGTTGCCATTTGTTTATCAATTGCTTAAAGATCATCACGAGTCACTTTATAATATAAACTACTCATCCCTTATATATAGTTAGTAGCGCGAAAAAATCATGGGATCGAATGCAAGGCCCTATAATGATAGAAATCCACGACTACCAATGTCTGAATTTTAGACTTGCGATGAGCAAAGAAGATGGTCATTTATGCGTCTTGTAGCCTTAAACAGAACAGATAACAAGCACGTACCTTTCCAAGATACCAGCTAAAAACCTTCTAATATAGGATACTGCGAAAAACGTGTCGCTTGTGACACATTGCTACGTTGGTAGCATATCTAAACCGAAGTTGCATGGTAAACGTTTCAACTAAAATTCAATAAAATTTTGTAATCAACTAAAATATCGTTATATTGAATGTCGATTTAGAATAAGAACAAAAAATTAATTTGATACCATTCAAAATAATCAACTTTTGCGACTAATTCGCGTCTCCATTTAGTATTATTAGGACCCCCCATTGGACCAATATAATCGCGCGCAGCGGTAGCACAAAATCGAAATTCATTTTTTTTTAAATCGCATTTCATCTATTTGTTTACACCATTTTCCACATTATCACAGAATCAATCAATTTATCCAAAACGCACAGCATGAAATTTCACCCAATTTCATTTTTCCTCTTTCATGCGGTATCCGCTATATACGACATATATATACTGTTGCTTTCATCCAAAAACAAAAACCCCAATAAGCATAATCAAAACAAAAACTACAATATCAAAACATGTTTTTCTTATCATCATGGAAAATTGGAAAAATATACAAGAGGAAATCACTAATTGAGATTGCTGGAAGTATAACAAAATAAAAAAAAATTTGTATACAAAAAATCTCAATTCCCCTAATTTTTTTTTATATATGTACATACGTATGAATACACTAGACCAATTTGTTGTTGTTGTCAATATGCACTCGATTTATTTTTAGATACGATTTGGGTATACGCCCCCTTTTATTTGTTTAGATTTTAAACCAATCTGAGAGTGCGCGCTGATTTTCTATTTGAAGAGAAAGAGAACGAAACAACTGATTACAATACATAACAGAGAGGCATAAAATTTGATTGAACACAAAACGAATTAAAAACAAAATGAACATTTTGTGTAGAGTTTTTGTGGATAAAAAATGTCTACAAATAAATTTATAATTTAGTATATTTGATTGAATTTTATGATATTTGGAAAAGTACTTAGACTCCCAATATTACTGTTATAATTAGCTCAATCCAAATAATTTTTATTTAATCAGCTTATGGTTTAAAGTTCAATTCTAATCCGATTTGGTGGTCTAGTCCAAGTGTAACAAGCGAGTAACCAAAACAAACTAAAATGTTTTGGTTTTGTTTTAACATTTCCATAAATATAGCGGCGGATACGGAACAGTAAGCTTTGACAAGCAAAACGGAAAAATCATTTTTCTCCTGCTTATTTTTTGTTGTTGTATTGCATTAGATTTTCATTTGATTACTTTAAACCTTTGTAGATAAGTCCCGCCCCATTTAGTATACAAAAAAATCTTATAAAACCTAAACAAAATATTAAATCAATCTGTAAAAGAGATTATAGAGAGGAAGAGATTATTTTTCTATTATGCTGAGTGTGTAAATGGTCGAAAGAGAATAAAAATGCCTGCGACTTAACATTTTCGATTTTGGAATTGTTTTTGATTTGTAAGCAGTGTAGTGGGGGGATTTAAATCCGATTTAAAACTATATTGTATGTATATATAAAGGAGGCGTGGCACGATGAAATCTGTTGCTGTGCTTGCTGTACGACGACCGATATATTTATTATGTACGTATGTAGTGTTGTATCTGTTTTGATGATAAAAACGGAAAACAAAAAATCTAAACTCAAAAAGTAGAAAAAAAAAAGAATTTTTCTTTATTTTTTTCCATATCACTGCTAAATTTTTAGTAGTTGCCGTGGTTTTGAATCGGAATGATAACGGAAGTTTAAGCTTAACAAAAAAAAAATATATATATTTTTTATGAAATACATAAATAGAAAAGCTTGAAAGCCAAGTCAAGTGATTATTTTTATATAGTTAGAGGAAAAACCAAAGTGGATTTTTGTTTTGTTTTTTAATTTTGATTTTTTATTTATATTATTTTTGGTGTACGGATGTTCTGGAAAATTTATGTGCTTAAGTGGATAAATTAATTTTTTGAATATGTGTGAATAAATTAAATAAAAACCTGAAAATTTTTTTTTTGTGATTTTGTGAAACATTTTTATGCAAAATAAACATTTGTGTGCAAATTTTATATATAAATAAATAATAAAATGACAGAATCATCACCGCCACATTCCCCACTCGATTATCGTACAAATGGATTTACACTATCCAATTCGCTGCAGGCTCCTCTGGATTTTAGTATTCCATTTAAGGAGGTTGCATCAAATTCCATACAAAATGGCACCACATCGAGTGCTTTTAAAGTGGTAACGCCGAAAGGGAAAACCGACGGTAAGTCAATCTGAATTTATATATAATATTAATGCGACCATATATGATTCCGGCGGTGCTACAATAATCTCGAACATGCCGATATCAATTGAAAGGAAATTTGTCATTGCGTGATGTAATCCGTGCTTGTAATACTACAAATTCACAAACAGAAACTGCATAACATTTTTGTTGTTCGATTAATTTAATTTAGTAAAAGCAACAACAACACAACAACAACATAATACAAAATGGAACTGGAAAATTTGCGGGGAAATCCGTATTTATATATATTGTAGGCAAAAGGAAAATTCGTATAATTGGTTTAGTGCGATACGATTTTTGGAAAAGTGAATTTTGTTTCATGGTGTTGATGCTTAATTACATTCCAATAGAAGGAAAGAATTTTGGAAATTTTTTGAGAGCTTTTGCTGTCAAAAATAATTTTTGGCTTCTAACAGCGATTAGACGTCACATTTAAGAGATTTAGGTGACAAAGTTAAGACTTTGTACTTTAATAAAAGAATGTGTGCTCCTAAGTATAATGTTGATCTTCTATATAGGGAGTGGTCAATACTGTAAACATAGAGTATACGTTTCGAGATGATATGAAAATTACAATGACAGAAAGAATGCGGTTTGGAAAGCAGATTTCTAATTTATATTTTATAAAAATTCCAAAAAATATATTTCCAGAATTTTTTAGCAATTTTCCTTCCAATGTGTTAAATTTTGAGTCCAGAAGAATTGTCTTTTTTGGTGAAATTTTATTTAATGAAAGAGCTGAAATTTTCAAAATTCAGAGTTAGACTTTAATGAACTATTTTAAAATTCACTACTTAAATTTAAATAGTAGAATAAAATTTTCAGCTGGTGAGTTTTAATTTCGAAATTTACTGTGAAATGCAATCAAATTCTAAATTTTTTTAAAATTATCTTAATCTTCAAAATTTTTAAAATTTTATAAAAAATGGTCTGATTTGTAAAATTTATGTTTAAATACATAAAATATTGAATGATTTGAAAATTCACTGAGCCATTGAAACTTTTATTAAGCAAAATTCAAATTTAAATTTTTAAATATTTTCGAAGTTCGAAATTTTTTAAATTTTGAACTTGTTAAAAATTCTCTCAATTTTCTCTAGTTGGACTATTTCCAAATTTCTAGATAAGAATTTGACTTGATAAGATTGTAAATTTTAATAATTTCACCCGACCAATGCAAAATAATTCTTAATCGCAAAATAATTGTTTGCGGCTAGACCAAAACCAAGTAATTGTATATTAGTGAATTATGGAAAGTCGAAAGTTTTCATTATTTTGAAAAATAAAATTACGCACTTAACCCATTTTGGTTTTTGTCAATTGGCGTATAGTAGGTTCGGACTTATGTTGGTGTGTAAGTATTTTGGGTTAGGTACGGTTGGGATTATGTTATTTTGAATCACATATTTCCAAAAATGCATAGGGTTACCAAATTTTGAGTTTGTCAATTCCTAAGTTATAATGACCAAATTAGTTGAAATTGGTTCGAAATATTCTGGAAAGAAAAGAGAAAAAACCCAAAAGGCAAAATTAATGGTCTCTTAAACAACATTTTCTTTCTATATTCTCGACATTTCTGAAGATTCCAAAAATTTTAAAACTCGTTGCAAAACCTGTTCCAATTTAAATATACTTAGCTTAAAACGACATACTAGTTGGGAGGGTGTGAAGTACGTAATAAACTAGGACAAACTCTATTCCACAGATAAATCGCAATGACATGACTTACTCCAATAATTAATCGTTTATAGGTTGGGTTTTATAAACACAGCTCTTAACGCTTCTTAATATTTTCAAGGTAAACTTGTTTAGACCCAACAAAGGCTCTGCCTATGAAACATTTAAAAAATATTTCAAACTGCCCGTTGTTGTTTATATAGGATACAGTTAGATCAGTCCCCAAACAACCTAACTATCTAACCTTTTATTAGCCATTGCCGTTTATATCGAAAGTCCAAAGTAATCTAGTTCACCTATATAAGGAGAGAATATGAAGTGTTATGAAGAATATGAATAAAATGTCAGGTGCTTATGCATGTTAGTTGTTTGAGGATGTTATGCCTTTAATTTTTTCTCATATATGTATAAATTTATATTTTAAAGGATGAAACAGCCAGATTTTACTCAATTCGACAAATTGATACCAAGTGGAATTGGAAGTTTTTAAATATTGCTCTTGGTTGCGCTCAATGACAGTTCGATCTCGTTCATGTGACGACCGCGAACACGTTTGCAGCAATCGATTCTTTGCAGCCAATTTCCACCCTTCTTTCACACATATTTGCAGGAACGTTGGTAATTTCGTGTTTGATACTGTCCCTGAGCCCCTCTAACGCTGTTTGCTTGTTGGCGTAAACCAACGGCTGAATGTAACCACATAAAAAGAAATCCAATGGCGTTAAATAGCATGAGCTAGGTGGCCACTCGACCGGGCCGTTTCAGTTTCTCGAGATTACACGGTTATCGAACTTTCCCTTCAATAGGTCAATTATTTAGCCAGCCTGTGTGACATTTGGGATCATTTTGTTGAAACCGCCTATTCTGGCCAAAAACAGTCTTCCAACATGGCAAGATAGCGAACTGCATTGACCCCGCATGAAATCCACACCACACGGTCATGTTTTATGGTTGAAATGGGGTCTTTTGAAGCACATGTGTGTTTGTTGCTGTCCAATAACGCATATTTTGCTTATTTCATCGCTAAAGATAAAATCCTTGATTTTTGCTGATCAGAATCCAATCGGAGAAGTTTTGGCAATTCAAAAGGATTAAGGGGCTTCAGTTCTTGAGCTAATTGACCTTGTAAGGGTGTACGCAAAATTCGGCACAATGTGGTTTGGTAGATTCCATTGGCACAGGAACATCCAATAGTATATATTTTGACAAGAATTTATCCCCTATATCAGCACATCTGGTGAGCTTTACCATGATAAAAATGATAACCTTGGCTGACGTTTTGACGTTCGTATTAAAATACAAAATTGTTATGCCCCTATTGGAAACCCCGAGATTTAAGTAAGGCCTTGCTCTTTTGTTTCAGTTATTCAGTTATTTTATTAGACCTATAATGAACGTTTAGTGGTTTAGTCTTGTCTTGCATTTTTGTCTTGTTGTAAAACTAATTTTCATTGAACCCAGTAGCATTCTCTGAATTAAGTCGTTTTCAGTTTAGGACATGCGACCAGCTCTTGATTGTTCTAAGTGTAATTGGCCTTATCCTTATCTAGATGTCAACAATTTTGGCTAAGAATTTAAATCAAACATCAAATTGTAAGGAATAATTCGTAAATCCGCCATACCATTCAGAATGGATTTTATTGAAAAGCGGAAATCTTCAAAATAAAATTTCTTTAATTTGTAATGCCATCTGACATTTAATACAATAAACAGAACTCGGCAAACTTGGTTTAAATTTGTCATTTTGATTTTACATCAAGATATGCCGTGTTTCAGGACAACCATTGATCTGGATTAGTTTTAAATTTTATATGGAAAACCTGCAGGTCGATTCTGTTTTTTCTATAGGAAAAAGGATTTAGGAATACATTTTCATAGTATTTTTGTTACAAATTTTTTTTTCTGGCATACTATGGTAAACAGTTGGTGTAATTTTTTTCAAAAACAAAATTAAAGAGAATATTTTCTCTATATCCAATTTCGATACGGAAAAATTATTTCCTAAATTATTAAAATTTAGATGAAACATGATGTCTCAGTAGGCCAGAAAATAATATTTTTGACAAAAACACTATGTAAATATTTTTCCTATAATTCCTTTTCAAATAGATTTGGACATCTAGACAGGCCTTTGCGTGGTTTCATGAAACATGAACTTTACCGGTGAACATATCAAGCATCACGAAACACGGCTAATGATCGAGAACACAAAAATGAACATAGAAAATAATTTGTTGCCCATTACTGATCATTTTCGTTTTGAAATTAAATTTGAATTTTAGTTCGGGTGCTGGTGATTCAGTGGTGTGATTAGTCTACTTGAATACTGAGAAAATATGTGTATTTACGAGAACATAAATGTGCACAGTCAGCAATTATAATTCATAATTTGGGTTCTGATATAAGAGGGTGCGTTACAAATAATCTCATAAGTCTCTGGGCTGATTTTCAGGAAACTTATATTTTTACCTTCATGTTAATGTAAAAATCAATTTTGGCTACGGATCATCAAATATCTTAAGATCAAAGTGTCATAGCTCAGATGGTTGCAAGCTAACACCATTGAAAATAAAATTTAAAGAGCTTTCCTTCATTGAGAATTATTTATAACTATTTATACTAACCGCTATCCCCAGGGCTGATTGTGCCGTCAACGTTTTTGTTTGTGGAATTTTGTACGTTTTTTCACTCCAGGATTCTCCTGGCAAAACTTACAAATCAAACACACAAACTCAAAAAAAGGGGATGTCTGATTATTTTATAAAACAGACAACCGATTTGATTCCGAATACCGATTTGATTCCGAATAATTTCCGAATAATTTGATATTCCGAATTGGATTAATACTAAAAAATAGTAACGAACTTATAAATTGGCCATTAAAAGCATCTGAAATTTTATGTCTTTAGTACATAACCTATGAATGGAACCCGCATAAAAATCACGATTTTTATCTAAATATCGAATAAATTTTGCAACTTGATTCATAAAACTAGGGAAAAACTTTTATTCCCTAGTTTGATGAATCAAGTCACAAAATTTACTCGATATTTAGATGAAAATCGTAATTTTCACGCGAGTTGCATTCATATGAAGGTTATGTACTAAAGATATAAAATTTCTATTATTAAATATAACTTGTAGGAATGGGGTTACCCATGTTTAGTAGAGCTTGAACAGTTTCCATAATTCAAGTTTTTATTCGTCTTAGGGCTTTTTTGATGATCGAAAACCTGTGTGTTATTTTAAAATTGACAGAGAAAGTTATTTACAGAAGACTCATATAATAAAAACGAGGAGCATAAAGTTATTTCCTATTCCTATAACGGAATGGAAAGTAGAATTTTCCGCAAAGACAATTCCGACGAACTAATTCAACAAATGAAGCAACTGACTTTTGTCCAGAGTATTTTATATAGAAAATTATGGGCGATGGTGAAATTATATGAGCAATTATTATTCTGAAACCCTTCAGAATCGGTTAGAATGATTTTCTTGAAAATTGAGGAATGACAGTTTTTGATAATCAAAAACAATTATGGTGGGTCCTAATTTCATGAATATTTTTTAGGATGTTCTCCGGTGAACTTTGTATTCCTTTCTTAATTTTTCTCAGCTCAATCGACTTGGATAAATTTTGTGAGGGGTGTTTTCTAGTGTCACGATTGTGAACCCGTGTACCACGGTTTGTTTTATTTTTTTACTTTTACTGTGAAAAATAATTCCCTGCTTTATCTTTGTTTCGAAAATATTTACACCAAACATAGTTCCATCAGCAGGTCAAAAAAATACAGTGGCCACAAAAATGAAAATATTTTCCGCAATTCCATATTCCCAGAGAAAACCAAAATAATGCCACTTTATAACCGATTAATTTGGTCAAGGTCCATAATGGATGGAAATAGAATTCTAAAATGATTTCAGAGGAAGTTCTGGTATATGGTTAACTGGGACGCAAGTATGCTATTTATTGACCAATTAAGATCAAATTTAGCATTGTGAGTGAATGGAAGTTCTTATATAAAGAATAATGAAGAGCAGTTCGTCGCTCCAAAGAGCAGTATTCGACCTGTAGCATATAAAGATGTTTTTGACATTGACGATGTAGACGCTCCAGCATAACGTTTGCCTGTGGGTGGAATGTCGTCGTCCATATTCTGTGGCCACCCAAGAATTTTTAGAATCCTTAGAAAGAACTGCTTTCAAACTGACTGCCTTGATCAGTTATGATTTCTAATGGTATACACCAAACCTTGAAATGTACTGTTCAACGAAAGCTTTCACTGCGGTAAAAGCTTTAATATCAGATAATGTTACTGGCCAACGAATGAATATCCACAACTAGATGGGCGTAATGGACCAACAAGGTCTACGTGCACATACTTAAATCTACCAGAGGGGATGTTAAAACGTCCATATTCTTCATGCCCGGCCGGAAACACTTTCGATGCGAAAAATTTTTTAACATTGCCTGCCGGATATATAGTCGCAATAGATTTGGAGATGTCTAGCACCAGAATTACAGTTTAGAGACAGCATCAGGTCCTAATACTATTTTCCTTTTCTTGTTGCTTAAAAACTCTTGTATAGAGCCTTAGGTTCTTTAGCCGATTCTTGAATCGAAGCTTATTTATCCAAATCGGGTGTTGTATGGCAAATTATAGCGTATCGGCCACGTCACTACTGTTTCCTTTTTGATATAGAATATTCTATCTTCAATAAAAGAACGAAAATGCTTGATGACACAGTAAATGGCTAAATGTTTCCTATTTTTCGGGCATACTATTTTTGTTCGGCGGGCGAAAGCTTTTTGGAAAAGAAACCTAGCGGTTGGCAATTTCTATTTTCGAATTATTCCAATATAACGCATTATTGAGAGCATCAGTGATTCAGTGCTAATTCAAGGAGAACCATTATACGTGGGATAAACTAGAAGTGTAGCCTGAGTGAGGGCATTTTTTTTGTAGCATTTAAATTTTAAAACAGCTTCACATTCATGTGGCCACGAGAATGGATTTTTCTTACCAATCTTGTGCCTAGTTTGCTGGGTTGACCGTGAATTGGAGCAAGATGTTCGGCTAAATGAGGAATGACGCAATGTTTGGCAATTAATGATGCCCCAAAAAGGCTGTACCTATCTATTAGAAGTTGGTTGAGGCAAAGTCTAAATTGGACATGATGCGATCTGCAGATGCGATTTTTATGCCATCTTTGGCAATATCGCAGCTAAGGAAACTGATTAAAACTGTATCATTTGGAAGGTTTTATGGTCAATCCATACTCTGATAATCGGCTGAATAATGCGATTAGATGCTCGTGGTGTTCCGCCTTATTTTTACTCTATACCAAATTATCGTCAATGCAGACGTAATCGAAATCTTTACCTTGCGTATTCTCGTTCATTAAGCGTTGAAATATATGTGTTGCATTCCTCAGCGTATGTGACACATCCGACTAAATTTGGAAAGTCCGTAAGGTACGGTGTTTTCTTAATTTTTAAGAGGAAGGGACAACGTTAAAGGTTGAGAAAAAAATGTGGATGTGTGGCATATGATACAGATCTGGTACCGAGAATATTGTAAATGAGCTTAAGTTTTACCATAGATGATCATACCGCACTGGTTCAGTGAGCGTAGAATGACGTCGAAGAGAACGCCATATGGACCTTCAATAATAAAAGTTCGTGGAATTGCATCAAACTGGCACGACAATATCGACTGTGCTGACCAATAATTGAGTACTAGTGTCTAGTAGGCGCTAGTTTTTAAGATCTTCTATTTTACAAAAAAATCATCTTCGATTATTGGCTTCGACACTGAAGCTACAATAAATTGATGTTAAAAATCGCATTAACCTACATGTAACAGTTAAGTTCCATTACTTATGCTTGAATTCCACAGTGAAACAAATTTTTTCAGTAAAATTAACACGAGATAGAAATATAAATCCTCTACTTGCTAGAGAGAAACAAAAAAAAAATAATTCATTAAAATTTAGTGGCAAAATAATAGAGTAATAAGTAAGGGAAAATGTTGCCATAAAAAGTATGAAACTCAATACTTTTTATGGCAACAATTTTAACATACCATCAAGAAATAGTATGCGATGAGAAATACTTTTCGCACATTACAACAATTTTATGGTTGAAAAATATTATAGTGAAATGTCAAGAAAAAAAAAAATATGAAACGCGGGATTATTTTTTTGTGCCGCTACATACAACACGTTGAAATTTTAAAAAATTTTGTGTTTCGTTAAAATGGTTTATTTTTAATTTTTTTTTATGTTGGTCTTTGTCGCTCTAACGTAATTTAAATATACTTTTCTCTTTTCGGTTTCCCAGTATTTTTTAACGAAAAAAAATTTGTTTCACTGTGGAGTCCGTACGCATTATTGTGGTCCACGCCGTTTGCTGCGTTAAATTTGCTCTCTTCATCAAGCACCATAATTGCTATAAAAGGTTTTTGGTATGTCAGATACATCTGCACCATTATCTATTTAGAAATTTAATTTTGTAATAAGACATTTTACAGTGAGGCGACGGTTATGTAACGTCCCATCGCTCATCGCATGTACTATGGGACGATATAGTTTTTCGCCGGCGCTTGTGTCTGCGTAGTATGTTTTTTTTTTTAAATGAACATCCTTAACATTTTCTGGCTAGACCTATAAATCTTTTATACCACCAACGGTACTTGACCGTTGTGTAAATCTTGGCCGATTTTATAATTTGCGATTGAATCTAGCAGTAAATTGCTCAATTGCTTCCTGGAGATTAGCCAATGTGATCTGTGATTAACACGAGTCACATTTATGTTTTGGAGACAGTTTCGGATGTACAAAGTAACAGACGTAGTTTTGGGTCGATTTCGTCCTGTTCCCGAATATCCATACCGTTGATCTTATGGAATGCAGGAGCCGACCAAAGCGATTTTAAAAGCTGTTCATTTACAGCAGTCGGTCATCATGCTTTTCCTTCGAGATGGCGTTAAAAATCCGAGGGTGTAAAATCGCCCATTTTGTTCGATTTTGCCCTGCTTTGACATAGATTTTCCCCTAATTACCTCATTCCAAAGGGCCTCATATGTATTAAACTCGAGAGATTTGCAGACTAACCATGTAGCTATACAACGTCCTTCAGTAAGTAAGCTATGGCGAAATTGATTGGTTCGTCTAATTTTAAACAGTGCTGTTTGAACCAAAGTTCAGGTAAGTCTCTCCAGAGTTGTGGAATAGGCACTTCTGTTGTATCTGTAAGTTTTTTAGACTGAGATACTCAATTCAAGTTTTCTATCTTGATGGGACTAGTTTAATGGTCGAAAACCTGTGTTTTGTTTTAAAATTGGTAGAGGGTAACGGAATTTTCAAGAAAGAACAATAAAAATGAAAATTAAAATTTTTTTTAGTTTTTCATTTGTTTGAGGAATGAGATAAACAAAATAATGAAAAAGAAAGTGGTTGTTGTCGAAAATATTGAAAAATCATAAGTTTTCTCAAACGAACAATTACGAAATACATCATCATTTGCTTAAATCGGTAGCCGTTAAGACTTAGGTATTTTTGCGAAAACCTGAAAACGGCCTATAGTACGCAGTTCGATTTCACGTGAAATCGTGATACGATTTTACCAAAGTGAAATTAGACATGCAAAATTCCACTTCTGTTTGCATTTTGTAGTACTCTGTGCGCCAGCAAAAAAGCTTGTTAAAAGCGTGTAAATTACATCAAAGATGGGGCGCATAAACTCTCCAAATTATTTCCAAGTGCAATTTCTACAGATAGCTTCATGTTGAATTATTTTTTTTATAATTTCACGCCAAAATATTTTTTATGTGAGTTTGTTTAACAACAAATTAAAATAATTGTTGAAATGTCAAAAATTTAGTTTACTTTTATCGTATCTTGCCTAGTACGCAGCTGACGTGAAATGATTTTTTTCATACAAAAATGACACAAGCGAAATGTGCGTTAAAATTTTACAAAATTCTACAAACTAATTTTTAATGGAATATTTATCTGCCTAATTTTGGAGACCAGCGAAAATTTCATTTCATGTTAGCTGCATACTAAATCTTCTGCAGAAATTTTCATTTGTGTTCTAAATTTCGAATTAGTTATTGTTTCAAGCCGGATGACATAGCTCGACCAATTATATTATAAATTATTACCATTGGCCATCGGTTACTTTCTCTTTTGTTGGTTTAGCCGGGCACCATTCTGACAAATCTTTCGACACCACCTTTGTGTTCATTACAAACATGAATGAAAATTGGGTTTTTTGCTCCTTTATTTATATCCCCTCCGTTGCATTTGCAATTGACATTAGAAGCAAATTTTTTTGAATCGATAGAGTAGACAAGCGACGCCTCATCCGACAAGCAGAAAACGCACCACAAGCTAACGTTTAATTCCCATAGTTGCCTGGCTTGGATGGTATATATTGGTGAAAGCTGCATCTATTTCTGGAAGTCACTAACGTCTCGTCGATCGTCAGTTCTTTGGATGGAACGAAAGGCAAATATAAATTCATTTTGAGGAAAGTCCACATACGGTGAAATGGAGCCAACTTAAATTTGATTTCTCAGCGCCAGCGTAACGTAATATGTCGTTAAACGCGCACATTTAATCCACATTGGTATCTCGCCAAGGTCTCAATTGTTCGGGTTCTGTACTCGTTAATTCGCTGCATACGGCCTTTTGGCTTTTCTATTAGTTTCCAAAACAATGCATTCAACAATGACGGCTGGGAAAAGACGATTGGGCGGTTGGAGGAAAAAAAAACTTCAGTTCTTGCTTTTTACACAGCAGAAGGCATTGACCACCAAATGGTTTTGTCGTTTTTGCCTTAACCCGTGCTTGGGAATGTTCTTCTGACTCTTTCTCGTTAGCACTACCATTAATATTTTCCATATCCTGAATAAGTTCTACAAAATGAATGTTTTGAAGCGGTTCATCACTAGCATACGGACTATCCAAATCGGTCCGAATAATCAGATTCGTGATCTCTAGAATTGGTCACATCAACAAAAGCAGCTGTGGGATAATCTCGCCCAGCATTTGGTTCAATCATATTTTCCCCATAAACGTTGGTATCTCATTGCCAAATTCCAAAAATACCAAAAAAAGAAGTAGAAAACAAAAAAAAAAACATCCATAAAATATGGAGAAACACTTGAGGAACACAGCACCTGAGACCTCAGATAACGCCTTCCTGGCTATTCATCTGTCCTCTTGTAATTCATTTTATTTCCTTTGCACTTTGCTAATCCGAAATTTTCAGAATTTTATTTACTGATATTTTTGACATCATGACAGAGATGGACAAGTTTAATCTGCGGGCACAACACACACTCGGTATTATTAATCCAACCTAATATTTTCCAATCAAAATTTTTTGTTACGACAGCCAACAACAACAACAACACAAACACAACATTAAGCAGAAAAATGATTATTTTAATCACAACCAAATTGATTTTTGGGAATTTTTTTTTTAACGAAAAATTCAGGATTTTTCAAACTTTTTTGTTGTAAATTTGGAAAGGGCGCAATATTTTCACTGTATACACCATACACATATACATAATATGAAAGCTTTTTGTTTTATACATGTGTTATGTTGCGAGGGGTGTGGGTTAAACAACAACAACAAAGTGAAATGTGTACGCTCGTATATATATGAAAAAGTTTTGGTTGATTGGATATGGTTTTGATTCGTTGATTTTTATTTTATTAAAAAAAAAAATTGATTTTGACAAAAAATGTACACAGCACAGTAAAAGCAACAAAAACCCAAATGGAAAATAATTTATTTTATCGAATAAAGCTCGAGAGTTGCTTTTTTTGATTTTGCTTTTGTTCATGTGTGTAGCTATATACAGCTAGCTATGTATATACATAGTGTTGAAAGCGGTGTGCGATGAACGAAAATTTATTGTATTGGGTTTGGTTATATGGCGTATACACAATTTATATGGCTGAAGATTGGGATTGTTCTTTGCCCAGACTGATAAACATTATTTCTTATATATACGTAAGCAATAATATTTTTAAGACGTATATCGTAAAGACTGAATTCCAAATATTTCTAAATATATATATTATATAGAGTTATGTAGGTGCGGAGGTTGTAAATATAAACAGACACTGTTTAGTTAAAAATGTATAGTGTTGCAGATTTAAGACATCAAAGAAATGAATATTTCCCCAATTTACTTCCTTGCTATATAAATCTACATGCGATATACATTTCATCATTTATAGCACAGTACATTCAGCATAATAAGCATATGTTTGATCAACATAAAATTTCAATGCGATTTAATTCACAGTTTTACATAAAAAATTATTATATTTCCTCTCGTTACATACCCCTGCTTATCGTTCGTCACTCAATCAATATATTATCCAGATAATTTATGCCTAACACTTGGATACATAAATTTTTATGTTAAAAAAATGTTGTTACCAGATTTTTTCTATTTTTGGGGCTGATCTCGATCTTGTTGTTTTTGTTGTGCGCAAATAAAAATTATGTGCGAATTTCATAAATTTAATAATTAATTTCAAAATAATTAACGTAATAAATATGTAAACAGCATAAATATTGCTTTCACGTGTGTTTATAGCGTAGCTTAAGATTTTTTCTGCTATTTTTTCATGGTGCGAGGTGGATGAAATCTTGAAAATTTGCCAAAATATCCGGTTATTTAATTTGTATACAATCCAAGTCGTATTATTGTATAAACACAATTCTTGCATAATTTTTGTGGTTTTGAGTTAAGCAAAAAAAAAGCAGAAAATTAAAGTGAATAAAAGTAATTTTAAATAGCATAAATATTTTGAAAGGAGATGAAAACTTGTGGAAAATTCAAATTAGTTTGTGTATATAGTTTATTTGTTGGGTGGTCTGGCTATAACGGTAATATTTATATTTGAATTGTGTATATATACATACGGTGGTTTGACCGAAGTCATTTTAATTATAAAACTATTTTGGTTTAAATAAGAGGATGGATATTACTTATATTATATTGCAAAGTAGGGGGTTTGAGGAATTAATTAAAAAAAAAATATTATGATCCTGGCCCAGGTTTCACGCAGTTTTGCTGGAACTTTTTGCTATATAAATTTTTCTAAATTCCTTTCTAATGCTATTTTGCATGACATTCAGGTTTTGCCAAAGTCTGCGTAACCATATAGCTCACCAAGTATAACAGCATGCTTTTTTGGTAGCCACGCCTCACAGCTCACACGAAAATCTAAATATTTAATGTTTCAGTTAAGTTTTAAATATGTTTAACGATTTTTATCTGAGTTCGAGTCTGATTCAGAGTCTTTGTCTCTAAATGTGAAAATCTAAGTCTGAGTCTTCCCTTTTCTTGTCTTTTTTATTGGTAAAGGGAGAAAATATTTTGTGTAACACTACTAGATTTTTACCAACTAAACCCTCTCCCAATATTCAGTGCAAAAAAACTTCAAACTTTCAACGGTTATAGCATAGATGGATTACCGAACCTTTTTTTTCGAGCCTTCTAGACTGTGCTTCCACTCACAGCGATCCATGTCTTCTCACAATTTAACATGTTGTGCAATATATTTTTCAGAGTAACATGCTTCCCAATACTTCTCTCAATCATAGATATATGCTCGAGAATCTCTACTTCTCCAGTGCATGTTGGACAATAGGGACTATGGTCGTTTTTGTACTGAAAGAAATACTCTCGGAGGCATCCATTTCCTGTTAAGGATTATGATATATAGTAGTCAGTTTCCCTATATCTACGTTCATTGAAACGCTAATTCAACGAATCGAGCGATGAGTCCATTAACATTTACAAGATTGGCTCCATTTGGTATTCCACTCGAATGTGGTTTACTCTTGGGTATGGTTCCTCTTTTCTGTCCGAAACGCACAGATAACTTTTAAAGAGCTAAATGCCGATGGAGTTTAGCGTACCCCTATACGATCTCTTCATTTCGGCATTCCAAATTAAAGCTCCATATTATTGATACAACAACATTAGCGAAGAACACACTTTGTTTCTATCTTGTTGGCAATTTTTCCAGCAGTATGAATATTCTAATTATAAAATCTTATCTGCTATTAACACGCCATCATACATAATGTTTCACAGTAGCGATTCCAGCATATGTCCTTGTGTACCTCCTCCCGTAATAGCGTACTCCACTGTAAAATCGTGTGATTTTTACATGAGGGTGTTGTTCCGAAAGTAGTCCTCGATAATGTTTAACAATTATCTTTGGGCTTTTCTTTGATGTAGATAGTTCATTAAGGATTCACTTCCATCGTGCAATGTTCTCAAATATTTTGGAGTTTACTTAAGTCGTCAAACCTCGTTGAGCATACACAAAGGTCTGTACGACGTTGTATTTTCAGGTTGCCTTTTACCTTTCGGTAACAAAACTAGGTATAACTTCCAACCACATAATTCCATTTCAGCTTGCTCAATTTTATAGCGGGTTTGAACTCAAATAGAGAATTGCAGTAAGCTTGTCGTTTCTCTTCGCTTTGAATCGCGATTTCCTCATTTCACCACTACATTGCATTATACGACGGTTCTAAAGGCATCGTTGGATTACAGGCGTTTGTGACGATCTTCATAACGTGGGATACCGTATTTTGCCTGAACATATTTCGTTGACAAATTTGGATGTCCAACCGGCGTTTCTGATATAATTCGGTAAGCGGTAATAAGCAGTAATATTGCGTATAATTGTACTTTGCATTAGCTCTTCAACTTTGGGCTGGGCGATTTTACTTCGAATTATATTGCTGAAATCTGAATACGAGAATTTTAAGTACTAGATATTGGGACTTTGGTATACACTACACAAAATTGCAATCGAGTCCTTAGGATTTTTCCTTATAGGTTTCCCCAAGATTTTCCATGAAAAACTTTAGGGCGTTCCATTTTCAGTAAATCATTTGAACACATTTCTACATGACGTAAATTGCGTTGTCGGAAACAGTTCTGTAGGTATTAATCACTCCAACTAATTGACTTTGTCATTCTTGGCGTATCGGAAGCCCACGTTCGATATTATTCGAGTATCGATAGAAATAAAAAGCCCTGTTCGGGCTGGTTTGGACTGAAATTGCACCAAAGACAACAATTACCGTCTCTCCAGATCTTTCGAACGCTTTTTCCCATCCCCTCCATTCAACAGATAAATCAGACGTGATGATGTTGTGATTTTGTTTTATTCATTCGGAAACAGCCTTCGGCTTTTCCAAACATTTGAAAACATACCTCTTCTAGATAATTGTTGTACACCTCCACAACTCGGCTTTCTCTTGAATAGCAGATTTTAAGGTGCCGATAGGTACGTAGTCCGATCCTGGCTCTTGCTTGTTAGGAATTCTGCTAAGGACTGATTTTAGTTAATCCATCATGAATGGTGGTATCTTATCTGTGGTAGCTTCGCCGAGACTTTGACGAATGTAATCAAACCCTATTTTATGGGGATACGCGCATTCGCATTTTTCCTCATTATAGTTCAAGGTTTTCTTGATCTTAGATTGAGTATGAGTTTGAGTTTGAGGTTTTGTTTAAGGCTAAGTGTGGTTGTGATTGTGATTGTGATCGTGAGTGTGAATGTCAATGTGAGTGTGGCTGCGAGTATGAGTGTGAGTTTTTATAATGGCGGAGGAGGGGAACCTTCGATAAGCCTCACGTATGAACCCATACATCAAACACGTGAGAGTGTCAGATTCTTACCGACTAAACCACCACCCCCATTAGATATTACTTCACGAGGCATGTTCAGGTTACATTGCCCCTCATCGGCTAGAATTAACTCCTTACTGAATTTCTGCTTCTTTCGAGGCGTCTCAACTCTCTCATTATCCGTGAGATACTCCCGCTTACGGCGTTCCAAGCATCTTCGGATGCCAGCTTAAACTCCAGTATATTTTTCGGTGTTAGTGGGACCCCACCTGCACAGATACTGTTTCTCTCCTCAGCCAATCATGGACATTCGAATACTACGTGCTCTACATCCGTTACTCCGATGGTAACTACACTGGTGTTTGAATCTGAACAGGTATGATCTGCATACAAGTCATGCAACCATGACTCGTTAGAAACGGTGTTAGATGATAATCCACTTCTCCGTGTCGCCTGTTTAGTTCTCGTCTCGATGTAGGGGATCAGGGAATGGGTCCATCTACCATTCGTCGACTCACTCTATCGTCTCTGCCACACAGTGATCGTCTCAGCCCGTGCTAGTTGGTGGTTCTATACTTTTGTTCCTTGACCACGATGGAGGTACGCGGTTTGGCGCTCCTTGGCCAGTAGTTTTATTGGGGGCATTTCCGCAAGAACACACGCCGCATCTTCTGACGCAGTTTGAACTGCACACAATATTCTCAGTGCGCTTAACCTCTGAACTGTTGCTACTATTTGCCTATAAGTATCCTCCCCAACGAGTTGGACCAAATTGGTGTACCATACATCATTATAGATGTAACGACGTTTGCCAGTAGAACTGCTCATCCGCGCCCCTGTGTTCGGCATTATCTGGGCTAGAGCCACATTAACTTCCCTTGCTCGCTCGCTGGAGACAGTGAAATGTGTCTTATATGACAATCTGCAATCGGTTGAAGCCCAACACCGTCTATCAAGGTTTCTGTGTTGCTCACACACAATTACAACGTCCGCAAGAGTCAGAGTCAGACTCAGACTCAGAGTCAGAGTCAGAGTCAGAGTCAGAGTCAGAGTCAGAGTCAGAGTCAGAGTCAGAGTCAGAGTCAGAGTCAGAGTCAGAGTCAGAGTCAGAGTCAGAGTCAGAGTCAGAGTCAGAGTCAGAGTCAGAGTCAGAGTCAGAGTCAGAGTCAGAGTCAGAGTCAGAGTCAGAGTCAGAGTCAGAGTCAGAGTCAGAGTCAGAGTCAGAGTCAGAGTCAGAGTCAGAGTCAGAGTCAGATTCAGAGTCAGAGTCAGAGTCAGAGTCAGAGTCAGAGTCAGAGTCAGAGTCAGAGTCAGAGTCAGAGTCAGAGTCAGAGCCAGAGCCAGAGTCAGAGTCAGAGTCAGATTCAGTGTCAGAGTCAGAGTCAGAGTCAGAGTCAGAGTCAGAGTCAGAGTCAGAGTCTGAGTCTGAGTCTGAGTCTGAGTCTGAGTCTGAGTCTGAGTTTGAGTCTGAGTTTGAGTCTGAGTTTGAGTCTGAGTCTGAGTCTGAGTCTGAGTCTGAGTCTGAGTCTGAGTCTGAGTCTGAGTCTGAGTCTGAGTCTGAGTCTGAGTCTGAGTCTGAGTCTGAGTCTGAGTCTGAGTCTGAGTCTGAGTCTGAGTCTGAGTCTGAGTCTGAGTCTGAGTCTGAGTCTGAGTCTGAGTCTGAGTCTGAGTCTGAGTCTGAGTCAGAGTCTGAGTCTGAGTCTGAGTCTGAGTCTGAGTCTGAGTCTGAGTCTGAGTATGAGTCTGAGTCTGAGTCTGACTCTAAGTCTGAGTCTGAGTCTGAGTCTGAGTCTTAGTTAGAGTCTCGGTTTTATGGGTCTGGAAACTGTATTTTTAAGTAAATAAATATTATTTATTTTTGGTGAAATGGCGATATTCCTCTTAGAACTTGTGAGCTAAAATCAGGTCATCTGACTCCTAATGCATTTTAAAAATGTGGTTATCATCCCAAATGTCGCACCAGTGTTTATCGTCGATATTCAACATTGCCCAATTGTATCTTTTGCTGTATTAAATTCAGGAAAAAATATGAAGAAGACATTAGAACAAATAACATGAAAAAAGATGAACCAAACAATATCTGCCAACTGCAGAGATCTTCATCCATCCAGTTAAAGTAAATATAAGCTATACGAGATAATTGGCTTTGATAAAAGAGCCAAACACATAATTCTGGAATTGTAGGGACTGTTCGGGATTAAATCTTTCAATCACAATGAAATTTCACAATAAGAGTTGATTGCGAAGCGAAGAGTTGATTCCTCAAAGAACCAGGCTGCTATAGAGCTTCTTAAAACACAAATTTTAATGATTTCAACTTAACTGTCCTTTTTATCCTTCATTCTTAAGAGGCTTTAGTTTCAAATCTTAATCGAGTTTTTTTGGTATTATGTGCTAGTAAGGTTCAGAATATCATACAAAAAACAAAAACAACTCCGGCAATAGCATAGCTTGTTTAGTCAATCCTTAATTCTCACAAAAACTAGAGATAACACTCAACGTCAAAATATGGCCGATATATTTCGTTTTCATCATAGTATCTGCCAGAGGTATATTGAGGGATGAGAATTTTGGGAAAATAATATTTCTTTGATGAGCAAAAACTTCGTTGAGAATTAGGTCTTATTTTGATTCCCTTTACGGCAACTGCACAACCATGACTATTTTTGCTACCTAATTTTTTGTCAATAAGTTAGTTCTCTGCAAATATTTTGCTGGCAGATAAAAATCAAACATATCTATGGTCATAGCACTAGATAGCTCAACTGCGGTTTAAACGACGCGCTTCCTGCCTTCCTTCGAGCTTTGAAACACTTCTAACGATAATCTTTAATCAGCAGTATCGATGTACTGGTAGAAACGTTCTTTAACGTCTATCGGAATATGCATATATTTTCTAACTAGAATACTGATAAATTTTTTTTATAATTTCATTCAATTAACTCAATTATGTCGAATCGGTCACTCCAGACCATAATTAATTAAAGGCATGCATGTAACCAATCAGTTTTTTTTTAAATCGTATCGATTAATTAGAATAATCGAAGAAAATTATATCGCGTGACATTTTAAATTATCCGTATATATCTTGATGTATAGCTAGCGTACGTTTCGAATTTTTAGATTTTTCTCGGAATTTCGCCTCGATAATTTGTATGAATGAATTTATTTTTTTTTGCTCCGTAACATTTTATTTTATGATTTGAGATTTCCAAGAATAACAAATAAATAGAAATATCCAAGTATACATATAAAATAAGAATTGATTTTATTATTTAATTAAAGTTAGTTAGATTTTTAAGATTGACTTTGATGAACCAAAAATAGAATAATTATATTTCACAAAGTACAACAATAAAGTTTGTCGTATACGAGCAAATGAATAAAAGATATAAATCAAAGTTAAAATATGAAGACGATTCGCGCGTCTCTCATTCCAAATAGAAACCAAATGTTGCTCAAATCAAAATGATTCGGAAATGACGGAAGAATTTTTTTTTTTATTATTATGTCTCATAGAAAATATGTCATCTAAATCTAATAAAAATATGATTTCATTCATCCGGCTTGTCAGATTACATATTTTATGGAGCGTGTTCGACACCCAATTTTAGGATTATCTCTCCTTTTTCTCTCTTGTTATACAGTTTTACCTTGGGCGATATATCGATATAATATGATAAGTTGGTGAGCCACGTGTTTCATGTGTATAAGGCGATTAACGTATTTACTTATTTTCTTAAGTACCACTAATTGTATTCAATTCATGCAATTATAAAAATACAAAACCATGTAACTTTGAATCTCGTCAACGAAATATTTATTCTTATCTGGTTTATTTAATGTTTGATTTCTTGAATTAATTACAACACAGTACAACATAACAGTATACGAAGTCCGCGCATATGTGGGGGTGGAATTAATTTAATTTCAAAAAAAAAATTTTAAATTTAAATTTTTATTTTATTTTGTTATATAAAAGGAAGTTGAATTGAAAAATATTATATTGCATATGAATATTATTCGTTATATACAGTCATCTGAAAATATTTTAAGCGACAATTTTTTTTTTATGTTATATGAGTGAGAAGATTGTATTGGCGCCAAACATTTACCGAATAAAATCTTAAAGGAAATTTTTTCATATAAAATCATGCGCTTACAAAACGAAAGATGAGGATGGAGATGTTATAAAAAAGATACAAATATTAAATAAATTGGACAAAAAAATATGTGTGTAATCTGTCACAGATTATATGAATCGCGCAGAATATGCAATATAAAAAGAATTTTTGCCGACTTGTTCCATTTGAAGGTTTTAAAAATATAAATTGCACAACTTAGATTTAGATTTTTGTGTTCGCAAGCTGCGGTCGATTAATGAATTGCTTTGATTTTATTTATATGTGCAACATGTTGCAAGAAACATAAAATATTTGTTTTTAATTGAAAGCTATACCGTAAATCTGAAAACTGAATTTTTACGCAACAACTAATATAATATTATAAAGGAACATTCATCTATAAGTGAATTTTTAAAAAAATGTTCAATTTTTATATTGTCGAAGTGCAATTTTTGAAAAATTCTATTTTTTCTTTAATATCTGGAGATTTTAGTCTCATTTGAATATTTTTTCTACCACTTTTAAATCAGAGACGTTTTGAATTGTTTAGGTTAGCATTAGATTATGTTTTACAATTTCGAATATATTTCAATGACTTTAGAGCCAACCTATTAAACTTTTCTGTTCTCCGTGGTTTCTCAAAAACTCCATAAAATCAATTTGACGATTTCAAGCGGTTTCAGCCATTATATATATACAATTTAAGCTTTTTTGTGCAATGTAAACCCTGAGCCTTATAGATTTTATATCTATAGTTAAATTCCGTTCTTTTATAAAGTAATCACTGAGAAACTTCAGCAAGCAGCTAATTTACTCTAAGAATGAAAGAGCTGAAAAGAACAGGAGCTTTATGATTTAAATAACTTTGGTCGTATCGCTTCATCCTTAATTTGAGTCATATTTAGCGTCATATAAAATATTTTCAATAAACTTTTGAGCAACATGTTTGGTTGCGTCTAAAGCGATTGTTTGGCGGAATAATAATCATTTTTTTCCCTAATAGAAAAGCCGAAATATGCGGTGGGACACAAGCCATTTATATTTCTACGAATTGGGAATTGAATTATTCACGAGATAACATCGGTATAGAAACATCCAGACTTTGGACCTAAGTTTTTTTCCCGTCATTTAATTACTCCTTAGGACCATGATTTCAGTTGAAAATTTGGTTTTTCTTTCATTTTCAAATAATTTTCAGTTTTTTCTCTAGAAGCTGTCAGTTACCAGATTCAGTTACCAAATTATGTGGACCGCACAAGAATACAAATTCATTATTTGTTCTCATTGTTAAGAATTTTGCCAATCATTGAGCGCCAAACAACGATTAGATTCCATTAGTTGCGTGCTTTGTTACTAATAGTTACGCTACCATAACTGCATTAATGGTATCAATGTATCTTATCATTAAAAAATGCTTGTTCATACTTACAGGCTATATACTCCTTGGAATGTACGAGATAACACAATCGAATTCATTACACAAAACAAACAACTGTGTATACCAACAAATATCGCACCACCTAAAAACCGTATTTTTACTGTCAGCCGAAAATCAAAGCGGTAGTTATTCTAAAACACTAATGGGTAAATATAGAGTTCTGTGGTGACATCGCTCATTTGCTGCAACAGTGACACAACTCAAAATTCAATCATTTCTAAGATATTCGAACCACATCGCTCATTTGCTGCACAGTGACATAACTCAAAATTTTTAATTTTTCAGTAGAGCGTTTTGAAAATTCACTCAAAATTGTTTGTAAAAACGGCGTTTTTTTGAAAGTTAATAAAAAACATTCTGATTAGTAAATATTTTTTTTTCTATTCCTACATCCTCAATTGGATCTTAATTTTTTTAAGTCTTTAATATTTTACAAATTTTCTTAGGATACTTTGAAATATCTTTAAATGCTAATTTCTTTCGCGAATTGAGTGATTTTTTGTATGGAATTTTATCTAATTTGCTAGCAATAACTACATAACAGAGCATTTTTTGATAAAAATAATAAAAATATGAATTATTGGGTATCGTTTGATTCGAGTATCTTAGAAATGACTGAAATTTGAGTTGTGTCACTGTTGCCGCAAATGAGCGACATGATTCCTAATACAAGTAGCCCTCCAAGGACACGGTATTTGAAGAACACGGTTTCGAAGAACATGGATACCCATAATTTCTCAAATAACATAGGTTCAAACAACACGATTTTCGTTATTCTCTTTTATTTTGTTTTTTGTATATCCCTTTTGCTGCCAACTAACACAATTGTGCCTGTACGGCAAAAGTACCATGTCAAAAATTTATTTTTGTACGTGTTTTCAACCAACTATTGTTTTTTCTTTCAAACTTATTTCGTCCGGAAAAAACACTGTAACCATACATACAATTGTGTTGGTTGTACTTCAAATCAAGCGAAATTTTTTTATCAGAAACGCCATTACATACTATGATTTTTTACTCACACGTTTGTGTGGTTTGGACTTTAATTAAGCCAATTTTTTTGGTTGAAAACGGGATATCATAACAAAAAATAAAAAATAAAACGTAGCGTTTTTTTCTATTTTTTTTTGTAGTCTCTAACAACACAGTTTCAAAGAACACGGAACGAGTTAATCGTGTTCTTGGAGGGTTTCCTGTAATTCATATTTTTATTATTTTGTATCAAAATATATACTAGCTTATGTATTTATTTATAGCAAATTAAGTAAAACTCTGTATAAAAAATGACTCAATTCGTGAAAGAAATTAATATTTTATGATATTGGAAACAATCCTAAGAAAATTTGCAAAATATTATAGAATTATAAAAATTAAAATGTGATTGAGGATGTGGGAACAGAAAAAAATTATTTTACTAATCTGAATGTATTTTTATTTAATTATGAAAAAACGCCGTTTTTGCAAACAATTTTGAGTGATCAAATCGCTCTTTAAATTAAATTGAAACTTTTGGATTGTGTCATTCTTGCAGCAAATGAGCGGCCTGTTCTGCCATCACATTTTCGATACTTTATCGAAGTTTATTTCTCGTTGCTGTAGAATAAAGCTGGACACTATTGAAATCCATGCAACTTTGGAGTTTTCGATATTAGAGTGTGTTTCAATTGGTTTAAATACAGCATAAAAAGTTAAAAATTGAGGTGAATTAAAATGTCAAACTTTTTATTTGCTTCACGAGCTGATAAAATTTTTATATGCGAACTATTTGGCTGACACAAAATAGTTGTTTGTAAATAGAAGTTTGTATTTGATAAAAATCGTGATTTTTAATTATAAACTGACTGTAATTGAATCGTTTATTTCAAAAAGGTCCTAAGTCACGTTTCGGCGATTTGGAGATATATATGTGTAAATACTATTTCGAGCATGCCCAATCGTTTGGTGCTTAAAATAATTAAGTCCGGATGCTAGTTGTAGAAAGATGTGAAGTTAGCCCAGTTTTTATCCCTAAAAAATTTTGTTTTACCTTAGACAATACTATTTCATCTCACCCCAGTTTTTTCTATTTAAACTTGTATAAGACGGAAATTGTTTTTAATTTTTTTTCGCAACAACAAAATATCCATCCCAGATTTTTTCATTTAATTGTTGTTTTGTACTCTGCGTATGAATAAATAATTAAAACTATAGTTTTTTAGTAAAATGATTTATAGATAATAATTGTTTGACTTGATTAAAGATGAGAATCATATCAGTTACTTTATTGCTTCAAGGTGGTAATAAGGACTTACAATGGCTAAGAGGGCAGTACCAGCCGTATGGCGCAAATTCCCAGTTCCATATGGCCCCATACAAGAATATCAGAAAATCAAGCCATTCTCCTAGACATATGATTTGCCGGAAATCATATGGATACGTATTTTGTTGTTGAGATAAAAAAATCCGTCTTATACAAGTTTAAATAGAAAAAAACTGGGAGGAGATGAAATAGTATTGTCTAAAGATTTTTTTTTTCTGGGATGAAAAACTGGGCTAACTTCACATGCATCGAAATTTAAATGTAATTTTTGGTCAAATACGAGTTGTATGGATATGTCTGGCCCAGGGCAAAATTTCGCAAAGTTGTCACGGAACGATTTTTTTCTTACTTTTCTTAAAGTAAGGCTGGAGTGTGACGATCTCAAAAACACATAGCCTTAATCCGACAAATTTATACTTTTAAAGTGCGAAATTTAAATGTAATTTTTGGTCAAACACGAGTTGTATGGATATGTCTGGCCCAGGGCCCAATTTCGCAAAGTTGCCATACGGAACGATTTTTTTCTTACTTTTCTTAAAGTAAGGCTGGAGTGTGACGATCTCAAAAACACATAGCCTTAATCCGACAAATTTATACTTTTAAAGTGCGAAATTTAAATGTAATTTTTGGTCAAATACGAGTTGTATGGAAATGTATGGCCCAGGGCCCAATTTCGTAAAGTTACCACGGAACGATTTTTTTCTTACTTTTCTTAGAGTAAGGCAGGAGTGTGACGATCTCAAAAACACATAGCCTTAATCCGACAAATTTATACTTTTAACGTGCGAAATTTAAATGTAATTTTTGGTCAAATGCGAGTTGTATGGATATGTCTGGTCCAGGGCCCAATTTCGCAAAGTTGCCACGTGACGATTTTTTCTAATTTTTCTTAAAGTACATTAGGAGTGTGACGATCTCAAAAACACTTAGCCTTAATCCGACAAATTTATACTTTTAAAGTGCGAAATTTAAATGTAATTTTTGGTCAAATGCGAGTAGTATGGATATGTCTGGTCCAGGGCCCAATTTCGCAAAGTTGCCACGTGACGATTTTTTCTAATTTTTCTTAAAGTACATTAGGAGTGTGACGATCTCAAAAACACTTAGCCTTAATCCGACAAATTTATACTTTTAACGTGCGAAATTTAAATGTAATTTTTGGTGAAATACGAGATGTATGGATATGTCTTACCCAGGGCCCGATTTCGCAAAGTTGCCACGGAACGATTTTTTTCTTACTTTTCTTAAAGTAAGGCAGGAGTGTGACGATCTCAAAAACACATAGCTTTAATCCGACAAATTTATACTTTTAACGTGCGAAATTTAAATGTAATTTTTGGTCAAACACGAGTTGTATGGATATGTCTGGCCCAGGGCCCAATTTCGCAAAGTTGCCACGGAACGATTTTTTTCTAACTTTTCTTAAAGTAAGGCGGGAGTGTGACGATCTCAAAAACACTTAGCCTTAATCCGACAAATTTATTCTTTTATCGTGCTAAGTACCTTTATCATGCCTAATGTAATTTTATTTCGTACGAATACATGTTATTTATATAACGTTTACCTGGCTAAAATTCTCATATTTTAAAAGTAACGACTTTTATTTTTGTTTTTTACGTGATAATTAAAAAAAACCTGGGCTGGGCTAACTTCATCAATTACAAATTATTTTGAATCAATTTTAACAAATTCTTGGCTGGGCTAACTTCACACAAGAGCAAATGGGGTTTTTATTGATTAGTGTTGCCTGATGATTTTTTTTTTATTTTCTGGGATAGAATCGTGGGATAACTTCACATACGTGATTGAGGCCGTCTTTTTATAAAAAAACATGAATTTCAAACGAATCGCAAAAAAGCCCCAAAAATAAAAAAGAAGGCTTTTCGATTTCCAAGATGCATCACATAATTCAGGCTTCAGAATTCATACACGGCTTTATAATACAACATTTTAAGTTAATCATGCCAAATAAAATCCCTAATATAAGATTCTTAATCAGACGGATGCCGCAGCGGTACAAGGAGTTATATCAAGATATTATTGATATATGGGAAACCAAGAAAGGAAAAAAAAACTTGATTTATTATTAGTTTGAATTGAAGATATGAATTACACATAATTTTTTAAGTTTATAATAAATAAAGAGAAACAATTAATAGTTAAAATTTTATTTATTTCTAAAAGGATTTAAGTCCTTCACTAGTAACCTTAATTCCTCCACAATACGTTTCATTCATTTACTTCAAATTACTTAATACCACCAGAAAGTCATCAAATCTAGCAATTATTAAATCAAAAAATAACAGATATAGACTAATCCAAAATTAATCAGTTTTAATCGTATATCTCAAAGCTATAGCAACGTGACTAAGGACCTTTTTGAAATAAACGATGCAATTGAATGATGTATTTTAAAATAGAATATTAATTTTAGTTATTTTAAATTTTTTATCTTTTATACGTTCGTAATTACGTTAAATACCAAGCATACAATTCTCAAAAAAAATTAACCAATTGAAACAGATAAAAAGTTAAAAAGTTAAAAAATCTACCACGAATAAATTTTTAGCGGTATTTAAACCAATTGTGGAATACGCACTCTTATCAATATTTAATATTTATGTTCGGCAGTCCCTCCGAATCCGATTGCTATGCCGAAAATAATGATTCTTTTCAATTTGTGCATATTTTTGCATCACAGGTAATAGTGATGCAAGAATTATCTGGTGTTTACTTTTGTAAGGTTCAGTGTGCGATATTACCACTGTGACATCAAAATAAGATGCATCTATTGCCGAAAGGCGAAAAATCATCGTAATATTTCTCGGTCAAACAATCTCGATAATTTAAGCCTGGTTCTTATTATTCACCTTTTAGTTATCATTAAAGTTGGTTTTGCCCTGTCAAACTTGGAAGCTTCCTTTACCGGTTTCATCTGAGTATACAGTTTTGGTTTAGCGTCTTTTTTTTAAATATAGCGTTGTCACATCTACGTCAAGCAAAACAAGCTATTAAAATATCATGGCAGCTGCGTCATGACAATAATATTTCAGCAGCGACTCTTTGTGTTACTTGACTGATGTCTATACTGGGCAGGGTGTATTAGACATCTGGCTTATACTTCATACAACAAAAGGCATTTTGTTATTTTGCCACCTCAAAATATCATACGACTCAAAATGACAGCATTAAATTCTATTTTTCGCCTCAAGTCACTGGTTGGCATAGTAACTGGCTTATACTGTTTTGCAACACTAATGCCCGGTTACACAGAAAAATGACTAACGGCCAGTTAGTTGTGCAACAATTAAATATTTTATATGAAATCTGTTTTCGCAATCAGAAAAAAGTCAACGCAAACTTGATTAGTTAAAAATTTGTTAAATCAAAATTGGCCGTTTAAATATACGCAAGCTAAAAATGTCCACGAAATAAAATATATTTAATCAAGTTTTCGTTGATCTTTTACTGATTGCGAAAACAGGGTAGGTACCTAGCGCAAATTGTATCGATTAAAAAAATTAATAAAATATCCATAAAATTCCAAATAAGATTGTAGCAGGCCTGTGATTTTAATGGGTGATCAAAAAACAAAAATATTTATTAATAATATTTTCTGATAGATATGGGATGTGGTTCACTTTAAAACCAAAACAAGTCTAGCAGCCTTTGGCTTCTCCATTTTTTCCATAAAAAAAAATATTTTTTTATGGTTATATTTTTTATCGAAGAATTTGTGCTTGGTTCCTATCCAGATTTCAAATGAAACATTTAACTGGCGCCCAACTAATCGGCCTTTAGTCATTTTTCTATGCAACCGAGCATAAACGAGTCAAGTAGCGAGAATGGCGGAATTGTGGTGGACAATTGTACAAGGGTATTATAATATTTTTCAGTTAATCATCGCGTTGTGTTTGTATTGTACACTGACTTCGGTGTGAACGGTTGCTACTTGTTTACCACTTCTGTATATGGTTGATGCAAGTGATACATTAGCGTTTGGGTTGCGAAATGTTTTGGGTTAAGGCGTTAAGAATATTATGTACAAAATATCTTAACCACCATAACTCTATCTAGTGAATATCTGGAGGAGACGGCAGACAAGGTGTTTTGCTCAAGAAGTTTTAACGTACTCAGTCTTCTATGTCTGCCTTATTGGGAAATTTGCACCTAATTTCAGTTGTCCAATCATACACCACATGCCGTACACAACATGTTTGAGATTGCAATCGAAATAAAACTTTCGAGTGTAAAACATTGGGCTACTCCACATAGTCAGCCAACACGATGCGCGTACTTCGTCTCTTACCTCTTCGCCTATAATCAACAATTTTTGCGTTTGCAGCAATAATTTTATGATTTGCTAAGAATTATTGAATTTCTGTTATGAATTTGAGCGAAAATGGCAAATGGCCATTAACACGCCTTTCCAGAGATTAAGACTCAAGTTCCGTGAGAACCTCAAATTGATTGCTAAACTGCTCATTAAGCCAGTCTAATTGAAACTTCCTAACCAGGACAGCAAATTTGTTAAGAATTTTTGAATTTCTATTATGAATTTGAGCGAAAATGGTAGAGAGCCATTAAAACGCTTTTTTTTCAAAGATTTTTCTTGAGGGTTCTTGAGTATCTCAAATAAATTGATAAATTGCTCATCCAGCCAGTTTGATTGGAACTTTTGGTTATGAGCAAATTTCTTTAGAATTTTTGTACTTCTATTTTGATTTTGAGTGAAAATGGTAAACGGCCATTAACACGCTTTCCCAGAGATTTGGACCAGGTTCCGTGAGCACTTCAATTAGGTTGCTAAATTGCTCATTCACCTAGCGTGGTTGAAATCTCCTAACTAGAGCAGCAAATTTCTTTAGAATTTTTGTATTTTTATTTGGAATTTGAGTGAAAATGGTAAACGGCCATTAACACGCTTTCCCAGAGATTTAGACCAGGTTCCGTGAGCACTTCAATTAGATTGCTAAATTGCTCATTCAGCTAGCGTGGTTATAATCTCCTAACCAGAGCAGCAAATTTCTTTAGAATTTTTGTATTTTTATTTGGAATTTGAGTGAAAATGGTAAACGGCCATTAACACGCCTTCTTATAGATTTGGACGGACTCAAGTTCCGTAAGAACCTCAAATATGTTGCTAAATTATTCATTAAGCTAGCCTGTTTAAATACTGATAAACGGCGATTAACACGCCTTCCCAGTGATTTGGACTCAGGTACCGTGTCCATTTTAAATATGTTGATAAATTGCCCTTCCAATCAGTATGATTGAAACTTTTTATCCCAGACATCTAATTTTTGTTAAGAATTATTGTATTTTTATTTTGAGTTTGAGTGAAAAAGGTGAATGGCCATTATCATGCGTTCACAGTGATTTTGACTCAGGTTTCTTGAGCATCTTATTTAGGCTGCTAAAACGGTAAATTTGTAAAGAATTTTTGAATTTCTATTTTGAGTTTGAGCTATAATAGTAAATGGCTATTGCCACGATTTTAACTTAGGTTTCGTGAGTACGTCAAATAGGCTTCTAAATTGCTCATGCAGCCAGCCTGATTGAAACTTTCCAACCAGGACAGTAAATTTGTAAAGAATTTTTGTATTTCTATTTTAAATTTGAGTCAAAATGGTAAACGACCATTAACGCGCCTTTAGAGAGATTTGGACCAGGTTCCGTAAGCACTTCAAAGAGGTTGCTAAATTGCTCATTGAGCTAGCCTGATTGAAACTTCCAAACCAGGGCAGTAAATTTGTTAAGAACTTTTTTATTTCTATTTTGAGTGAAAATTGTAAACGACTATTAACATGATTTCTTAGAGATTTTGACTGGGGTACCATGATAACCTTAAATATGTTGATAAATTGCTCATCAATCCTTGAAACTTCTTAACCAGTACAAAAAATTCATTAAGAATTTATGTATTTATATTTTGAGTTTGATTGAAAATTGCAAACGACCATTACAACGTTTCCCCGTAGATTTGGACACAAGTTGCGTGAAAACCTCAAATAGGTTGCTAAATAGCTCATCCTGCTAGGCTGATTGAAACCTCCTAACCATGGCAGCAAATTTCTTCAGAATTTTTGTATTTTTATTTGGAATTTGGGGGAAAATTTGTAAATAGCTATTAACATGCCTTCTCAGAGATTTTGACTCAGGTTAAGTGAGAACCTGAAATAGGTTGCTAAATTGTTCATCAATCCATTCTAATTGAAGCTTCCTAATCAGTACAGCAAATTCGTTAAAAATTGTTGTATTTTTATTTTAAGTTTGTGTGAAAAAGGGTAAAGGCCGTTATCATGCGTTTCCAGTGTTTTTGACTGAGGTTTCGTGAGCACCAGCCTGATTGAAACTTTCCAACCAGGACAGCAAATTTGTAAAGAATTTTTGAATTTCTATTTTTTGTTTGAGCGATAATGGTAAATGGCCATTATCACGATTTTCGGTTATTTCAACTCAGGTTTCGTGAGTACCTCAAACAGGTTGCTAAATTACTCATTCAGCCTGGCTGATTGAAACTCCTTAACCAGAACAGCAAATTTGTAATGTTGTGTAAATTTGCTATGTTTGTATTTTAATTTTGAGTTTGAGCGAAAATGGCAAACGGCCAATAACACGCTTTCCTAGAGTTTTGAATGCCTGATCCTGTGAGTATCTAAAATAGATTGCTAATTGCTCATTCAGTCAGCCTGATTGAACTTTCCTAACCAGTGGCACTATTCTGGTAATTCCCTGGGAATAGGGAATCGAGTACAGATTTTATATGTAATTTCTATTTAAAATGTTTTTCTTGGCATACTGAGGTAAAAAGCTAGTGTTAATTTTTTTGAAAACAAAGTTTAATTGGGAATAATTTTCCCTATCAATTTAGATATATAAAAATTATTCCAAACTTTTCTCCTCAGTAAGCCGGAAAAAATATTTGAACTGAAATAACATATAAATTCTTTACCCAATTCCCTATTCCCGGGGAGTTGCCAGAATAGTGCCACAGGGCAGCAAATTTGTTAAGATTTTTTTTTAATTTCTTATTTGAGTTTGAGTGAAAATTGTAAACGACCATTAACATGATTTTTTAGAAATTTTGACTCAGGTTCCGTGAGAACCTCAAATAGATTTCTAAATTGCTCATCAAGCTAATCTAATTGAAACTTCATAACCAGTACTGAAAATTCATTTTAAAATTTATGTATGTATTTATATTTTGAGTTTGAGTGAAAATTGCAAACGACCATTATCAGGCTTCCCCATAGATTTAGACTCAAGTTCCGTGAGAACCTGAAATAGTTTGCTAAATAGCTCATCCTTAGTGAAGTGAGCCTTAATGAAACAAGAGCAAAACATTTCTTCAGAATTTTTGTATTTTTGTTTGGAATTTGAGTGAAAATGGTAAACAGGAATTAACAAGCCTTCTCAGAGATTTTGACTCAGGTTCTGTGAGAACCTTAAATGGGTTGCCAGATTGCTCAATAAGTCAGTCTTGAGAGAAAAAGGTAAACGGCCATTAACAGACTTACCCAACGATTTAGTCTCAGGTTCAGTAACCATTTTAAATACCATTTTAAGAAACTTTGTAACCTAGGCAGCAAGTTTGTTAAGATTTTTTGTATTTTTATTTTGAGTTTGAGTGAAAGTGGTAAACGGGCAATAACACGCCTTCCTAGAGATATGGACTCAGGTTCTGTGACCACCTTAAATATGTTACTACATTGCTTAGCCAGCCTGACTGAAACTTGCTACCCAGGACGGTAAATTTGTTAAGAGTTTTAGTATTTCTATTTTTAGTTTGAGTGAAAATTTTATATAAAATTTCAATTTTAGATTATCACGCTTCTCCAGATATTTGGACTGAGGTTGCGTGAACACTTCAAATAGGTTGCTTAATTGCTCATCCAGTCACCATGATTTAAACCTCCTAACCAGGGCAGCAAATTTCTTACGAATTTTTGAATTTCTATTTTGCGTTTGAGTGAAAATTGTATACGACCATTATCACACTTTCCCAGAGATTTGGGTTTAAGTTTCGTGAGCAACCAAATAGGTTAAAAAGAAACTCAAATATGTTGATAAATTGCCCATCCAGCCTGCTTGACTGAAACTTCCTAACCAGGACAGCAAGAGCAGTTTACGCATCAATGTGCACAACCCCACGAATTCTATTATCCGTTTATTTGTAAATTTTGTAAAATTGCCATTTTTCCAGAATGTTCAATTTATGCATTCCGGGTAAATTGCCAAGTATAAACGTGAATTAGACTTACATTTGATACATCAGGTAGAAAACGGATTTGTGTTGTAGGATACTTAAAAAATACACGCAGCTCTAATCTCTTGAGATTTCCCACAAAATACACATAATCTTCGTATATTACCACAATCATATATAAAACTTGTTTTTTTTTTTAATTAATTCACCCACATAATTTTAATTTTTTTTTTCGTTTTTGTTTAATCTTTTATATCATCATCATCGTCATGATATTAAAACTCGCGTACACACAAATATACCAAATAATATGACGGTGATAATTATAAAAGCATCAATCAAAAAAATAAAAATTTTAAATTCCTGGTATCGCACTCTAATATGTATGTTATGGGTATACATGCAGCATAAAATCATAAAATCAAAATTAAAAATTATTATATTTTTTGTTTTTAATTGATAAACACTTGCGTGACTTAAAAAAAAATCTTCTCCCTCGTTATATAGATAGATACTGAGCTCTAAAATCTTTAATCACTATAAAAATATATAAATCTCCCTATCTACGAAATTAATTTAAAAATTAAAAACATTTTTTTTTGTGTAATATTTCCAAATATAAAATAATTTTAAGTATTTAATAAAATTTTTTAATTTTCAATATAAATAAAATATTGCGTTAAAAATCTTTTTTAATTAAAAAATATTTTTAATTCTCTCTATATACTCGTAAAATAAAATAAAATATTTTATTTTAATTATTTCAAAGGCACCGTCCAATTGTCTTAAGATTTTTTTATTAATTAAACTATTTTTTGGCATTTTCAAGTTGTAAACTACTTTTGTTGTGCGCCGAGATATAAAACAGACGACGATGATGATTTGTTTGAGATGCGCGATTAAGTGTTTTCTAAGTGCGCGCGAATACTTTAACGGTTTATTAATGTTTAATATTTTTTTTTGTTGTTGCAGGTTCACCATTCCTAGGATCACCATTTTTTGGCCGCGAAATGTTAAACCAATATCATATACAGCGGATAATGCAGCCGATAAATAATTCCCTAATAGATCCGTTTCGGTTAGTCGAGGGTGCGACGAGTTCAATACAATTTCAAAAGAATTGCAAAGGTAAGGACCAATATAATTTTTTTTAATTAACTTATCATAAAATACTTTGTTATCAATCAGCGCGCTCGCCTAATCTATAAATAAACATATTTGAAACGTGTAAAATAGTAAAAAATGGCGTTTACTGATTACACGGAGATAGGCGACTTTTGCGTTATTTAATAATCGAAATAGTAATACGAACTGGGGCCGGGGCTATAAAATCAAAATCTAAATTATCAAAATATTAATATTAACAGTACACATTTCGTTATTGTTGTTGTACGCTCTTATCATTAATTTGATAAAACGATTTGTTGTTGTTGTTGGTTACCTCTCTGATATACAAATTCGATGGGCTATGTCAATATCATAAACAAATTAGAGATATAACATTTTTGGGTTTATATGTCTTATATATATATGCGCGTATGCATTCAACCTATCGCCATCATAAATCAATCAAATTTTTAACCAATCGGCGGGGTGACAACAAAATATTTTGATTTTAGTGTATCTGTCGGGGGTTAAGTACCTTATATATAAAAAAAAATTTCAGTTTTTTTGTACTTCGTTTGATGGATCTGATTTATTTTTGTTTCAAAATAAACATATGTTTTTGGGATCGAGCAAATATTGATAAAATACGAAATAATATGATTGATAAGAGAATAATGTCGTACACCTGATTTTTTATATACCTACATACATACATATATAAAAATGAGGAACTGCGTCATCAACAATTTCGTAAGATATTACGCGCGCATCTTTTTTGACTTGTCCCAAAACTCGTTGCTCAACATGTGTCTAATTTAATGTATGTTATTCCAAAAAAAAAATTAAAAATAAGTTCTAAAATAAACTAAAAATCTTATAATTCATATGTACAAGACAATTAAAGAATATGAAATTTGATCCATATTAAGCGTACAGTGACATTCAACCTTCATTAGTTTTTGTTGGTTTTTTTGCTGTTCCAAAATTTCATTGATAAAATTGTACGATTCGTTGTTGTTTTTGTAAGATTTACGTAATGATCTATGTGAATAGGATATAATGTAGCGATGAGCTGTGTTGTACCCCAGCAAAGTTTTGTCTTATTTTACTATAAAAACATATTCGATGATGTGTTTTATTTTAAACCGTTTTGACGCGAAATTTATTGACTATATAGAGTATACGCTTTATGATGCATTCAAAATTTCGTATAATAACCGTTGATTCAGAAATTCAACGTTTTTCTAGCTAAAACTAAAAACACCTCCTCCTCCGACCAACAAAATTATAAAATATTAACTAACAAAAAAATTATTTCAGCTGGAGTGAGCTTTTTAACGAAAAGTGTAGCTACACAAATCAACTAAGAGTGCAACTTAAAAAAGATAGTCAAAATGTATATTTGATGTAAATATCGAGATCAAATTTATCATTATAATTTTAGTCGAAACTTTGGGGTTATTTAAAAAAAATTAATTGTTTTAAAAAATTAATTCTCGAACAACATGGGCTGTCCACAACAGTTAGCTAAACTAAAATAAATAGTTTTGGGGTGGTTCAACACAAGTTTTAGGACGTTAAATTTCATAAAAATTCAAATATTCTTCAAAATACTTGTTACACTATTACTGATTCCAGAAAACTTAGCCCCAAATCTTTTAATGTGGTTAACTACTCCGAACAGCTGGATCTGTTCTATTAAGCGATATTCTGCCCACACTTGGTATCATTTTTAAATTTCCTAATATCCTGAAATGTTTATGAAATTTTACGTTCTAAAACTTGTGTTGAACCACTATTTATTTTATTTTAGCTAACTGTTTTGGACAGCTCAAGTTGTTCACTATTATATGGCATATATCCACACTTGGTAACATCTCTGAGATTTTATTGTTTGGCCATAATTTCGCATATCTATATCATTTTAAACATTTAAAGAATTAATTTTTTTTAAATAACCCCAGCCTTTCAACTAAAATTATTATGATAAATTTGATCCCGATATATTTACATCAAATATACACTTTTTTTAGAAGTTACACTTTTCGTTAATTTGTGTAGCTACACTTTTCATTAATTTGTTTTAAAAAGTTCACATCTTCGATTATCTGACTTTGAATTTTTTTTAAAATAATTAATCTGATCCTGGTAGAATAATCCAAAACTGAGCTTTAAATTTTCCCAGATGTTTAATCAGAGATTGTTTTTTCCCTATTTTATGCCAACTGGTTTGGTTTTGCTGCAAGGTAATGACAACATATTCGTTTTAAAAATTAAAGATTTGAATAGTTGATTCTTATTGACATGGCCAGTCTTGTAAACAAAATCAAAACTTCCTTCTTGTATCGCCATTCTTTTCAATTTATATACTTTCAATATGTGTTATGCCATATTCCCTATACTGCGTAGTTAATTAATATTCTACATGTGTAGATGATGTCGACAATGTAGATAATGTAAACAATACGTTGACAATGTCGAAAATTACAGTCTCTATAATCAATCATCAAAATTCTAAGATGTCTTTGTTAATGGACCCATTTCGAGATGAGAGGTTTATTCGTATTCCACATTTGGAAAATTTAACTGTTTTTGGACAATTTCAAAAAATTCAAAAAACGATGGACACGTGTGTTAAAAAGTAAATACACAGTTAAGTTTTTAAAAAAATCACAGAGCTGTCAAACTGTTAATGCACTAGAATGAACATCATCATCAACCACGTAATAAAATGCTAAAACATAAAATAGATGACAGAAACGTTTGTACTAAAAAACTTATTAAAAAAAATACACTGTTAAATTTATTATAAAATTGGACTAATTCTAAATGTTGTGCCGACGAATCTAGAAATATTTACAGATTCCAGCTGACATTTTTGTAAAGGTAAAGCATAGACCGATTTAAGTAAAGTATATATTTTTGATATATTTTGATACATTTTTGAGATTCATTCTATTAAAAATTATTTTTAGAAATTAAGAAATTCTGGAAATTTCCACCGGATTTCACTAACATTTTCAAATAGATCATCCAATTTAATGAGTCTATATAGAGAATGGACTAAAATTATGGTGTGTTTTACTAAATTTGAAAGATGTTAAAAACTTCACAATTTTGACAAATTTTTCTAGTTTAATAAAGAGAGAGCTACATATATTTACAGGTCCTGAACAAAAAATTTCGTTTTTTAATACCGCCGATCGTAGAGATGTCCACAGGTTCTCACACACATTTTCGAATAGATTACCGATTCTAATGGGTTGGCTATCCTTATAACAGAATTCATGTTTTCATTTGTACTGCCATTACCAGAGATGTCCAAGGAATCTCGTCTATATTTTTCAACATCTTATGATATTTTTTTGTCTGTGGAGCAAAAATGGGTCAATTGTAATGAGTCCAACAATGATGTTTGGAATTTTGATGTTCCGTGATTTATAAAAATATTATTATTTCATTGTACAAGACTTTAGCAATATTTCCAAATTCGATTTTAAATTCCCAAACAATCGACGAGCCCGTTTTAATAGATTTGAAGTAAACATTACTCGCTTACAATGAACCTTGGTTTAGTAACAAAATTTTTAAATTTTTTAACAAATTTTCAAATGGCCTTTCTTCGTTGCATAAAATTTCAATGAACAATTTTGTTCTAGAGAAATCAAAAGTCTATATATAGAAATGTTTTTTTATGATGGCCTTAGTATGCACTTTAATACAAAGTCTTGTAGAAGGAAACAATAATATTTTGGTAAATCAGGGAACTTCAAAATTCCAAAAATCATTGTTGGACTCATTACATTGACCCATTTTCGCTCCATAGACAGAAAATATCATAATCTGTTGAAAAATATAGACGAGATTCCCTGGACATCTCTGGCAGTAATGGTAGTACAAATGAAAACATGAATTCTGTTATAGGGATAGCAAACCCATTAGAATCGGATACTAATCACTGTAACGGTAGAATATTGTGTAATCCATTCGAAAATGTGGGTGAAAATCTGTGGACATCTCTACGATCGGCGGTATTAAAAAATGAAAATTTTTGTTCAGGACCTGTAAATATATTTAGCTTGTTAGAAATATTTGTCAAAATTGTGAAGTTTTTAACATCTTTAAAACATAGAAAAACCCATCATAATTTTAGCCCATTCACTATATAGTATAGACTAATTAGATTGGATGATCTCTTTGCAAATGTTAGTGAAAATGTTTCTAGATTCGACGGCACAACATTTAGAACTAGTCCAATTTTATAATTTTATTTTAAAAATACATTCCAATAGGAAAAATAATAAATTTAACAGTGTAATTTTCTAATAATTTTTTTAGCACAAACTTCCCTATCATTAAAGTAGTACATTATATACCAAGGTTTTGTGGGCTCAACCCCATCAACAGAAAAATATTACAAATATACGCCAAAATAATGTAGAGTGCGTGTTAGTTGATCGAAGCCATGATTCAAACCAATTTATATGCGGCTATAATCAATAAAATGTCTGATGGGTTGTAAAATTCAGAATTGGCAAGCTCTTATTAAACCAAATGGCTGGACGAGCCGGTGGACAACAAATATTTTAGGTTGTATACTACCGCATGGGCTTACTACAACTCTGGTAGTTTTTATATGTCAGTATTTTCTTTTGGCAGGTGATACTTTGACAATTTTGAAATTGAAGTTTTTAACAGTTTAGGTAAGTTTGAATATTTTTTAAATGTGACAAGTACGGCAAAAAATTTAATTTCTCTAGCAAGACTAAAAATGTTATTCATTTGTCCTTTAATACTATATTACATATATGACTAACTACAAACAAAGTAATATTCTACATTTACTACGAATTGTTTACATACTCTACCAATTGCCGACCAAATGTCTACACTATTTTCGACACCAACAGGCAGATAGTTCCGAAATACGAGTAAGCGCACAATACTGATTTAGAGGTATAATCAGGCCATTCATAAGAATCTTTGCGAGCACCGTTTGTTTTACTTCAACTTGTTTTGCAGCACTGATAACTGCTTGCCTAAAATCTTTAAAATCCGCCGACATATAGGTATGGTCTGTCTCAAAATATATTTTGCCAAATTTACCACATAAACACGCGGATTTGATTTTGAACTGAGCAATTATCTCTCCATAATAATATTTTTTTAACATCTCGGTGATGTATGAAAAATTTATGATATGAACGGGTCAGATAACGCTTCATGTCACAATACTGGAATAATCTCAGATACTGCGAGTTCATACGACGGATAAAAATCTCGGATTTTTCTATCCCAGATTTTTTTTTCAATATTTTCAACTTTTTTATATGAAAAGAGGCGTACCCGTTGTATAATTTACTTGATGTAATTGGTTAAAACGATGGGATAGTAAAATCCGAGATTTTTATCCGTCGTATGAACTCGCATTTAAAGTTTCATTGTACGACAAGCTTATTTAAAAAAATTGCTCTTTTTGCTTGTCATAAAAAAAAACTCTAGGTCAAAAATGTTTATGATTACCATAGAAAAAACTTTATTAAATCGATGTTTCTGCATAAATTTTGAAAAACTGATCTGAACCGGAATTGTTGCAAAATTAATTTAGAATGTGCTAGTTCATAACCGTTTCTCTCGTAATTAATATTATTTTCAAAATACATGGTAAAAAACGGAAAAAGCTCCAATTGAAGCTTTCACTTCCGGTGGAAAAACGAAAAAGCTCCTATGGAAGCTATCACTTTCAGTGGACCGATTTCACCCAAAAAATACCAGGTTCTGCCAATTTGTGGGAAGCTTAGGAATGAAATTACATCGCGATCAATCAGTCCATCTGGGATGTACATGGTAGTTTTGGTTGAAAATCGAAAAAAATTGAAAATTGTCAAATTCTTGAAAATCTTGAATTTTAGAAAACTAAACTAGAACAGTATTCTTGCAAATTTTATTTAGAATCGTTTAGTTTTTGTTGTTGTTTTTCTCGTGGCTGCTATATCTTTCAAAATATTTGCAAACAACGAAAAAGCTTCTATGGAACCTGTTACTTCCGGTGGACCTATTTCGGCCGGATTTTTATAGAAAAACTTAAGTATGTAGTTTTATCCGGATCAAAATAAATTTTTTGTTTATCAAAAATCGTCATTTCCTGTTAAATTTTTGAAAATGATTTACCGATATTACTGCAAACTCAATTAAGAATGTTATACTTTTCAAAACAAGAAAAAGCTCGTATGAAAACTGACTTTTCCGGTGGATCGATTCTGGCCTAAAATTACTGAATTTATGAAAAAAAGAATTATATTGAGTTTCATCCTGATTAGAGAAACTGTCTGTGATATAGAGACGACGCCACAGACATTTAGTCTGCATGCAGAACCAGGCACATACAGAGATTTTTTAAACTCGCTTTTTTTACATAGGCGATTCATTTTTGTTCTTGTAAATAACAACATCAAACATACTCAAATAGACGAGCTTATTAGAGGTAATAAAATTTGCTTTGGATTTGCTGGGGTTAATGTGATTTTGATTATTCTAACAAAAGTTTGATCAAGAGCAGAGCTAATATTTTTTACACAAAAGCTGCATCATTAAAATAAACTTACAATTTTTAATTGAACAAAAGGTATTTGATTGAACAGTAATCTATAACATCATTAAGACGGATTCAGTGTTGCTTTCTTGCGTTCCTTCCTTCCTTTTGAAATTTTGTTTAAATCAATTCAAGTTGACGAAAAAAATTCACAAGAAAAAAAACTTCATTTTTAACCAAAGAAATTGGTTTTGGCTAAGTAAGAATTTGTTGTTTCATTATCATCTAAAGAAACTGCCTTAAGTGTTTTCTTGATGAGAGCAATATTTGCCATGCAATTGCCAAGCATGCGGCAATACTGATTTAGTTAATGCGGTATTTATCACGTCGGTTAGAGCTTCAATAATAACAAAATAAAGGGAATTTGAATACCGTCAGACTCAATAGAGAAGGATCACTAAAAGAACGTTGCTTCCAGAAATGTTGTGAAAATTGAACAACACGGCAAAATAATCAGAAAATTCATTTGGAGTAAATTCTACTGTGGATTTTTAAGAACTCTTAGAAAGACTAAATCTTGTAAAGTTTTCCCATGAGACGTCATTTGACAAATCTCTAGGAATTAGAATTTAGTACTAGATAAAATCAATCAGAAGTAAATCCAAGCAAGTACTACTAACTTCCCTGAAATTCGTGGCAAACGCGGTTTTACAATTTATGGAGACTAAGAGATCTTTGAAATTTCATAAACATATCGAGATGAAGAATCAACATTTAGATTTAAATCACCACATATTATAATATCTTTCTATTTATCTGACCTGTCAATGTAAAAATGACGAATTTTAATAACAAGTTTTACTTTATATGTCGGCTATATACTACAACAATCAGCAATTTAGTCCCAGAAATATTTTTCATTCCTACAAACAAGTTATCAAAATATGAACCTAGATAATTTTTTTTGACAAGCTTAAAATTAACAGACTTCTTAATATATAATGCTACAACACCACCAGATTATTTTAATTATTTATTTAATTATTTAATTAATTTTTATGAATTGTTGAATTACATTTTTACGTTTAAGTGGCAAAAACAGTTTGTGAACCTCATAAATTTCTTTTAATTACGTTGCGCTACATGTTTGCATCCTTTTATGAAGCTTTAAAGAAAAGTAATTTTTTTAATACGGATTCAAATCTGACTGATAGGTGGAGCAACTTCTACGCAATATGTTGGTTTAACTGCAATTCGTTTACCTTACGTATCGCTTCAATATCCGTCGACATTCTAAGATCCGGTGTAATTAATTTGTTTTCAATATAGGAGTTTTTTTAAGATTGAAGTCTCGAGTTTGCAAATGTATATCAGTCTTATAATCGGTGAGTGTTGATAAAATATTGTCGAGATTATCGTTGATGTTCTCAATGGTCGGTAGCAAAAAATGCTGGCTTAAAATGTGGTTCCGGTGGACCGATTTGTGCCAAAAATCACTGGGTTCAATACCATTGCAATGCAATAATTTGTCAACATCATTACACAAATTGAAAAAGCTCCCATGGAAAGCTGCCACTTCCATCACACAAATTTTCACCAAATTTCACAGGGATCTCCCAAGTAATGAAAAAAGAGCCTGGACTGTAAATATGCTGAGTTTATGTGAAATGAAGTTTTTGCTGAAGTTTTTTTATCAAAACTCGTAATATCCGGTAAAAATTTAAAAGTGATCTGCACTAATTTTATTTTAAATTTAATCTTTTTGTTTTAATCGTTTTTTCATAAATGTTATATATTTTTCCAAATATTTGCAAAAAACGAGAAAGCTCCAGTGTAGATTGCCATTTTCTGTGAACCGATTTTGGCCAAATATCACTGGGGCATCCCAATTTATGGAAAAAGCTTAAGTATGAATTTTCATCCCGATCAGTCAAGTCGTCTGAAAGTTTTCTTCTTGGAGTGCTCAACAATAATTACAATATAATAACAATCGGAGAGACTTGACTTAACGGTAGTATGCACCCTACGGAGTATTTTCCATGTGACTATGTCTTTCAGGGGAAGAACAGATATAATTTTAATACCTACCGACCAGCCGGATCCAGCGTGGACCTCGCCGGTTGCTTTAGCATTCATCATACACCGATCACAATAAATATTTTTTATGAAAAATGTAAATCTAAGCCATTGCATAAATTGTTTAACTACCCGGCATACATTACTACGCAGATTTTGAGATAGTCCGGGAAGAGTACAAAAGCATAAATTGATTTGTCGAATCAACGAACGGGAATTGACGACGAATTGACATATTCTGGAATTTCATGAATACCGGGAAAAAGTAGCTGGTTTCTCATGTTCAATGATCTACAAGAGTTTGGTTGCTATATAATCATCCCTCAGATATTTGTGAATTGTTTGCGAAATTTTTTGCTTCCGTTTGTGCACCAGTTTCGATCCCATATTTTGTACCGCAACACTTTAAAGTTTATGAAGAAGTTAACTTTATTAGGTTCACGGATTAATAAGAGTGTTGGTCACACTTTCGATTTTTATTAAGTATTGCGCGAAAACTTTACGTATTTCGATTACTGTCAATGAAAGTCAACGTGTAGGTCTATTCCATGGAAAGTTTCGTGTATTCAACCAATTTTTAAAGTGGGTATGAATGAATGAAGTAACTTGGCTGCGATTTTACTCCACGCTTCATAAAGTATTAAGTTTCCACCATAAACCAATTATATTTACGCCACAGCACGTCTTTTTATAGAGCGAAGTCAACTTCTGTTGTAACTTATTTGATAGTTTAAAATCGAAGTAACAACTTGGCGTCGTTTAAACGGACTTTGGCACTTGGAGGTGTCAATTCATTTCCATAATTGCTGCATAATGGATATCGTTGGCTGTTTTACAGACAGACTTAACTGAGAATGTACCGTTCAACTTATTGGGCGTAAATCTAGATAGCTAATCTTTTATTATAGCAGCTCCCGTATATTGCATCAATATTGTTTGTATAACAAAGTTATTGACAGAGTGAAGTTCATATACGACCTGGAAGAAGTTTTATAAGCCGATGCGACTTTTAACAGGCATATTAACACTATTGTCCCAAGAACTTACAATATGCTACGCCTCATCAAGCGAAATTGGAATATTCGCGATCCGAAGGAAGCTGTAGTTTATAAAAAATACAACGTTTGTACTATCGACGGGATGTTGGTGCTGTAGTCTTATGCTTCAACCAACGAACACTTAAGAGCTTAAGTTCCCTGCTGTTTTCTCATAACAATTAAACAACTGACCTCTAAAATTTTAGAGGTCATACCGCTCCCCTAATTGGTCCAAACTGAACACAACTTTTAAGCTCTTAAGTTTTGGCTGGTTGAGGTTTAAGTTAGAGATACTTTCGGCTCTAGTATATATTGCACGAAATTTCTACGATGGATAAATCTGTACGCTCCCCTATGGCAAATTACTATATACCGACCAAATATCAACAAACTAGGGTCCTTCCTCGGTAGTTAACTCGGTATGCGATATATTTGATTTTCATTTGCAAGATACTTTCAAGAGAGGTTTAATTCAATTTTCTAATAGAAGATAAGTATATGGTCATGGGCGTTGTCTTTGTTTTTTGAGCCTGACCTTGAGATTTTTGCAGAGTTGCCAGATTACCAAAAATCGGCCTTTAAAAATCTCTGTGGTTCCGTGCAGACTAATTGTCTGTTTGTGCTCTACAATCCTGACGGATTTTTCGTAAATTGGGAGATCTCAGTGATTTGTGACCGAAAACGGTTCGCCAGAAGAGGTAGCTTCCATAAGAGCTTTTTCATTTTGTGGTAATATTTTGAAAATTATTTATGAGAAAAATGACTGTGAACAATAAAAGATTCTAAATAAAAATTACAAAAAATATCGGTTCTGATCAGTTTTCCAAAATTTAAGCATGCAAATCATCGATTTTTGGCTTACTATTTTTCAACAAAAATTCGTATTGCCTGATGCAGCCAAACTTAAATTAATTCATAAATTAGGAGGTCCCAGTGATTTTTGGCCGAAATCCGGCAATCGGAAATGGTAGGTTCCAAAGTAGCTTTTTTGATTTTTGCAAATATTTTGAAAGTTTAATTTAATTTTTAATATTTTTTAGCAAAACTCGTCATTTTCGATAAATTTTTAAAAATGGTCTGAACCTGAAGTTATATACCATTTACGGAAAAACGCTTAAAAACAAAAATATTGTAAATTAAATTTCAAACCAAATGAGTTCAGATCATTTTATCACATTTTACCGAAAATGACGAGGTTTGATAAAAAAAAATTATTTCGCCAAAATTCACCCTTTGACTATTTAGAATAGAACTTACACTTAATTTTTTCCATTAATTGGGAGAACATTGTGAAATTTTAATGAAATTATGAACCGGAAGTGACACCTTCTATGGGAGCTTTATCAATTTTTGCAATGATGTTGAAAAGTTTGGTATTTACACAAACAGACAGATAAAGATTAATGGTCTAATTCACAAAATGTATTTGTAAGCTCGGTAACCGTAAAATTTCCTATATTAACCCACTATAAAGGCTAAAAGTTTTGTTCTCTAATTTGATGTCGTAAAATTACACATCAAGATTCCGAAAGCGAATCCGCGATGAATCGATATTATCTGCAACGGTTATTGCACACAATGTTGTTTCCAATAGCATCTGTGTACCAACCAAAGTTGAGGTAATACCAATTGCAGTTTTTGAGCTTTTAGATAAAATTTATTTCTTTAAGATTTTTTGCTTTACTAGTGTACGCCTAAATGTTGATAATAAAATGTATATACATACGGTTGAAACAAATTGTTTGTCTGCCATATACACAGGAACAATATTGTTTTTGAGGTATTCGAACGAATGTCGCCAATTGTATTAATATGTTGTTTGACAACTACTCAATGCATTCATTTTGGAGCACAGATTTTGGAACAACCTTGCTAAACAAATTATAACACTTTTATCATCTTATTCTAAAATCTTAATACTGGAATATCGATTCCTTCAGATGAAAAAAAATATGAAAATCATATTATGGAAATTTTTTGAAAGCAAATTAAAAAAAAAGTGTTTCTTGCATTTTCCAGAATTACCAACTGGGTCAACCATTGCATAATCCCTGTCAAGCACATCGAAATAATATTTCCGTACTGTTTTTTTAATAAACAAATTACTCTAAATACTAATAAATCAACCTGAATAAATAAATATAAAATAGAAAGCAAACCAAGAGAGTATATTATTACAATTAAAGAAGGGTTTGGTCATTCCCGTAATTTATAAATTATTTTTCCAAACAATTCCTCTAGTGATTAATTACATTTTGATATATATAATTAAAATTATCACTCGGTCGGTGTATATATAAATGGAATGAACCCCTTTTTTACGTAATACGTTTATACATACATACATATATATACGAGTACTAAAATGCTTAAGGTGAAAAGGATACACCTAAATTATATCCTTGTTTGTAGTCAAATTAAATCATTTTTGGACAGTTTATGGCCACCCTGTAATTCATACCTGAAAATTTTATACTCTCGACTGTTTGTGGTGTGCTACCACAATAAAATTATTTATTTTATATCAATTTCGATAATATTTTTTTTTTTATATTACCCGTGTTTAAATAAAAAGAAAATAATTTATCTTTATTGCCTATACAATAAAATCCCGGGGCCGTATTATAAACCCGAAATAAAAAAAAAACTAAGCAATGTGATACAACAATTACGTATATTTGTATGATAACTGTGATAAGAGAGCGCTCGAAGACCACAAAATTAATTTAATATTTTAACATAATTTTTCCTCTGATTTATCAATATTATATTATAGAGTTACCCCAGTCTTATCTAATTAAATATAATAAAATGATAATAAAAATATTTTATAAAAGATTTATTATTGTATAAGACCTTGTGTCAAAATATTTAGTGCGCCCTTTAAGCAGCTGTCATCATGCGCTTCTCGAAAATTTTATTATTTTGCGAGTGTAATTTTATCCGATTCACCAACCAACCAACAAACATGAATGAGATGAGATTACTCCTGATGAAATTGTTGTGTGTGACGCAAATCGTAGCATTTTATTAAATAATAATTTTTAAAATTAAATTTTAATTATCTTCTTAAAATATATATACGTACTAAAGATTAGCTGAACCATATGTTGGATTTATTTCGTATAATTTTCATTCATAAATATTATTTTTTTTGTAATATATGCTGCTTTGAATGTCAATATTATTTAACGATACAATTTTTAACCCTAGTTGGTCGTTGTCGTCGGCCGAAATATATATGCAAACTGCAAACTGGCATGTGTATGAAACATGATCGCTCGTCGAAGTTGGAGATCATAATATTATTTTTTTTTTTCATTTCGTTTTTGGAAATTAATTTGAATGTAATTAATGAGAGGAAATGCTATCATTTGTAATCGCGCACTTATATAATGACGTCAGAATATATAAATTATTCAAAATCACGATAAAACATCTGATCATTACAGCATACATTTAATTTAACGGTCTCTACCAGTGTACGACCAAAACTTTACGCACACAGTAACAGCTAGCGGAAAGTAACCAAGCGAGGCATTTGCGATGATTTCCTTAATCATATTAGATATTTCAATATTATTGATCTTGGAGTTCCGCTTTTTGATAATAACGAGTGGAAACATTTGATCAGAGCTTTTTACAAGTTTGGAAAATAAATTGCTTCAAAGTTACAAAAAAGCATTAAACCGGAATTTCATTTTTTAAAATTTAGCAACAATTTCAATTTGAATCTGCCTATTTGGGTAAAAATTATGTTTTCCAAAGAATTGCAACTAAAGCAGCAAACCTATAAGATTGACAATAATTAAATTTTATGGTTTTTTATACTTAAAATTTTACAAAATTGTTGTTTTCATTTGGTGATCCCCACGAACCGTGCAAAAATTAATTATTTTAACGAATCTTCTCAATAAATCTCAATAAAATTATTAGTGAATTTGTTGTGGCATTGTCTCTATCTGCTACAATCTCATAGAATCAATTTGCGAGGTAATGAACAACCAAAAAATAATTTCAGCTTTAGGTTGGCTACTTTAGATAAAATTCATATTTGAAAAACATATTTTTTAGTCAAATGGTATATATTCTAACCCAATAGAAAGGAGGGATGTTAATTTTTCAAAATGAAAGTCGCATAAAAGCAATGAACCTGATATTATTGAATTAATACAATTTTGATTTCATTTTTACGCAATAAAAATTTACTCATTGGTGGCCAGGCTCAAAAATGGGTTGACCATTCCTCATAACGATAATCTAATGAAATTTGATGAAAACGGTATGATGTTTTTTCAATGAGGTGCAATCCGGGATTTTTTTTTATGTGACCAAACGACGAGACTCGTGGCCAAATCTACCTAATCGATGATCATACGATTCAAATAATAATTTTTATCTAAACTTTGATTGGAGTGCTAAAAGGCGGAGCGGGCTTCTTTATATTTTTTATGTCTGTTCAACACCTTGTGAAGCAAAATTTTGCATTTTATCTATTTTTGTTCTCGGAAGTTTTCTAGATGAGCAACATTAACGCGAAATTTTTATGTTACCGCAGGAAATAGCTTTGTATAATTCTTTGTGTAAGCGATTTTATGATTTAACCAGAGCTAATTTAAATTCTCTTGCGCTAATCCTAGAGATAAATCCAAGTAGTACCATTTACACTAGATATATCATTGGACCTTCCAATTTTTGGAAATACATGAGTAAGAAGTTTCTCCCTGATCATTTATTGACTGCGTTTAACAGAGGGCAAAATTTGGTTGAAAAAACAGTTTTTTGATGAAAATTGCCATAGTAGCTAAAATTTTGGAAAATTTGTTGAATATTATTGGAAATTTAATTTAGAATCTTTTGCTTTTCAGCCTGTCAGTGCTTAGGTTTTACTCCGATTAGTTAATCCGTCTGGGCTGTATGTTGTAATCAGCTTTTAGGTTTTCGTAACTTTCTGGTTTTTTTTTATAAAACAGAAAAATCCAAAAGTAAAAAAACATATTTTAGGGTTCTAGTTAGCCTTGAGGGTGTTGGTAAGTTTTTAAAATTACTCTTCTATTTTCAAAAACGCAAATTCATACCTCAAACGATCAAGGAACATCAATCACGCCAAGACAAATCGGTTGCCGCCAGACTTATATTCCATAGCTAGAATAACTATCAGGTATTTGGAAAATATGCTAGTGTCGCTGTTGCATTAAGACTCGAATTTTATAACTTAAGTAAAAATCAGTCTAGAATGCCGACAGCAACTTAAAACCCAAATTGTTTCTAAATTGGTCAAAAGAAAGAAAAACTACATTTGCATGGTATTTAATGACCATATTCCGTAGTTTTATAACATGTCATTTAAAATTCCGACATTAATGAACCACTGAGATTCATCGCAAGAACTAAGATTTAAAATTTCAACCCCAACTGTTTTGATGTTAAAAATATTTACAAAAATTGGCCAAGTAAGGATTGAAATATCTATACATACAAATCAAGTATATACAAATTCTGCGACTGATTTTAATTTAGCACTATTTCACTAAAATGCGAGTTCGAATCAAACAGTTGCCAAATGGCGCAAAAAGTGGCCGGAATGCACCATAGTAACGATATTCCAGAAACTTACTACTTTGGCGCTCCTTTCACCACTCATACTTAAAAACCCGATTGCAGTTTACCATCTATACGTTGTGAGCTCCATGTTAACCGATACATTGACACGAATGGTGCAGCACCTCCCAGTCCAACTTCCAGCCACTTCTCAATAACCCGTCTTCAAATCAATTTCAAACCATTATGTTTTCGTCATCTGATTACGATCTGTAATGAAAATGAACACAACTATGACCTCTTGCCGGAGTGCATTTTTTTTTAAATTTACATAGTCTAGTAGTGTTTTATTACAATCAGCCCCCCTATTCCTGAATACGATACGAAAACGAAAATGCAAAATTCATATTTGAATTGAATCAGATTCGTACGATTCTTATTTAAAATTGAATAGGAATCTTCTACTTTCGTTTTCGTATCGTATTCAGGAATAGGGCTGCAGGTCTTTTACATCTAAATTTACTTTAACAATAATTTGGGAAACAACTTTTATCAGTATCAAATGAATTTAAAGGCGTGCATTGTGCAAGTATCTTCACTCGTATATTTTGCCGAATAGCGAATTTGTCACATGCTCCACAACGTTGACAATTTTTTGCATTTCTTAGACTTAGTATGACTATTATATGATTATAGGATAATGAGGATAGTAATATAATTTGAGTTTGAAACTGAAACTGAAATTTAGAAATTTGGAAATTTTGAAATTTTAATATTTTGAAATTTTAAAATTATTAAATTTTGAAATTTTGAATTTTTGAATTTTTGAATTTTTGAATTTTTGAAATTTTGAATTTTTGAAATTTTGAAATTTTGAAAATTTTGAAATTTTGAAATTTTGAAATTTTGAAATTTTGAAATTTTGAAATTTTGAAATTTTGAAATTTTGAAATTTTGAAATTTTGAAATTTTGAAATTTTGAAATTTTGAAATTTTGAAATTTTGAAATTTTGAAATATTGAAGTTTTGAAGTTTTGAAATTTTGAAATTTTGAAATTTTTAAAATTTTGAAATTTTGAAATTTTGAAATTTTGAAATTTTGAAATTTTGAAATTTTGAAATTTTGAAATTTTGAAATTTTGAAATATTGAAATTTTGAAATTTTGAAATTTTGAAATTTTGAAATTTTGAAATTTTGAAATTTTGAAATTTTGAAATTTTGAAATTTTGAAATTTTGAAATTTTGAAATTTTGAAATTTTGAAATTTTGAAATTTTGAAATTTTGAAATTTTGAAATTTTGAAATTTTGAAATTTTGAAATTTTGAAATTTTGAAATTTTGAAATTTTGACATTTTGAAATTTCGAAATTTTGAAATTTTGAAATTTTGAAATTTTGAAATTTTGAAATTTTGAAATTTTGAAATTTTGAAATTTTGAAATTTTGAAATTTTGAAATTTTTAAAGTTTTAAATTTTTAAATTTAGAAACTTAGAAACTTAGAAACTTAGAAACTTAGAAACTTAGAAACTTAGAAACTTAGAAACTTAGAAACTTAGAAACTTAGAAACTTAGAAACTTAGAAACTTAGAAACTTAGAAACTTAGAAACTTAGAAACTTAGAAACTTAGAAACTTAGAAACTTAGAAACTTAGAAACTTAGAAACTTAGAAACTTAGAAACTTAGAAACTTAGAAACTTAGAAACTTAGAAACTTAGAAACTTAGAAACTTAGAAACTTAGAAACTTAGAAACTTAGAAACTTAGAAACTTAGAAACTTAGAAACTTAGAAACTTAGAAACTTAGAAACTTAGAAACTTAGAAACTTAGAAACTTAGAAACTTAGAAACTTAGAAACTTAGAAACTTAGAAACTTAGAAACTTAGAAACTTAGAAACTTAGAAACTTAGAAACTTAGAAACTTAGAAACTTAGAAACTTAGAAACTTAGAAACTTAGAAACTTAGAAACTTAGAAACTTAGAAACTTAGAAACTTAGAAACTTAGAAACTTAGAAACTTAGAAACTTAGAAACTTAGAAACTTAGAAACTTAGAAACTTAGAAACTTAGAAACTTAGAAACTTAGAAACTTAGAAACTTAGAAACTTAGAAACTTAGAAACTTAGAAACTTAGAAACTTAGAAACTTAGAAACTTAGAAACTTAGAAACTTAGAAACTTAGAAACTTAGAAACTTAGAAACTTAGAAACTTAGAAACTTAGAAACTTAGAAACTTAGAAACTTAGAAACTTAGAAACTTAGAAACTTAGAAACTTAGAAACTTAGAAACTTAGAAACTTAGAAACTTAGAAACTTAGAAACTTAGAAACTTAGAAACTTAGAAACTTAGAAACTTAGAAACTTAGAAACTTAGAAACTTAGAAACTTAGAAACTTAGAAACTTAGAAACTTAGAAACTTAGAAACTTAGAAACTTAGAAACTTAGAAACTTAGAAACTTAGAAACTTAGAAACTTAGAAACTCAGAAACTTAGAAACTTAGAAACTTAGAAACTTAGAAACTTAGAAACTTAGAAACTTAGAAACTTAGAAACTTAGAAACTTAGAAACTTAGAAACTTAGAAACTTAGAAACTTAGAAACTTAGAAACTTAGAAACTTAGAAACTTAGAAACTTATAAACTTATAAACTTAGAAACTTAGAAACTTAGAAACTTAGAAACTTAGAAACTTAGAGAAACTTAGAGAAACTTAGAGAAACTTAGAGAAACTTAGAGAAACTTAGAGAAACTTAGAGAAACTTAGAGAAACTTAGAGAAACTTAGAGAAACTTAGAGAAACTTAGAGAAACTTAGAGAAACTTAGAAACTTTGATATTTTGAAATTGAAATTGAAATTGAAATTGAAATTGAAATTGAAATTGAAATTGAAATTGAAATTGAAATTGAAATTGAAATTGAAATTGAAATTGAAATTGAAATTGAAATTGAAATTGAAATTGAAATTGAAATTGAAATTGAAATTGAAATTGAAATTGAAATTGAAATTGAAATTGAAATTGAAATTGAAATTGAAATTGAAATTGAAATTGAAATTGAAATTGAAATTGAAATTGAAATTGAAATTGAAATTGAAATTGAAATTGAAATTGAAATTGAAATTGAAATTGAAATTGAAATTGAAATTGAAATTGAAATTGAAATTGAAATTGAAATTGAAATTGAAATTGAAATTGAAATTGAAATTGAAATTGAAATTGAAATTGAAATTGAAATTGAAATTGAAATTGAAATTGAAATTGAAATTGAAATTGAAATTGAAATTGAAATTGAAATTGAAATTGAAATTGAAATTGAAATTGAAATTGAAATTGAAATTGAAATTGAAATTGAAATTGAAATTGAAATTGAAATTGAAATTGAAATTGAAATTGAAATTGAAATTGAAATTGAAATTGAAATTGAAATTGAAATTGAAATTGAAATTGAAATTGAAATTGAAATTGAAATTGAAATTGAAATTGAAATTGAAATTACCGACCAAATGACACAGTGGTTAAAGTTTTGGCATTTGAATCGGGAGGTACCGGGTTCGAATCCCGATGGGGGCAGGATGCAAAAATGAAATTTCATAATCGATTAACGATCGGGGATGAAATGTAACACATCTATGACCCCCTGTCGGAGTGCAAAACTCATGGGCCGACCCATCTCAGTTCAAGTCAAATGTACCTCGTCTCTCTGCGTTATTCTTATTTTGTAGTTGGTGAGATGGGTTTGATAAGCTTCATGAAAATTTGCAATGTGTTTTTCAGAATTTTTTATTCTATCGATTAATTTTAAATGAACTTTTTTCAGTTCATACAAAAGTTGTTGGTGGAATGTAGTGTATACAGTAGTTGCTATATGGTTCCTCAGAACCATACACTCTTTTACCATTAGTAAATATTAATTGATTTCTGAAGACCATCTTTAGTGGTGCACCGCAGTGTCGGATCAATTGTGTGATATTTTCGTCTGCACTGTGTACCGTTCCACTACATGACAATGAAAGATTATTAATCTCTTGTTTAATAAAGCATCAGATAGTTTGTTCATAATTATATTTGATTATTCTGCCTTTCCACTTTTTAAATCTGCTATTAAAATGATCGTAACGTTTTTTTTTTCTTCTCCATAGAGATAATTTCTGATGTTGTCCAAAGTCCACACGATTGCAAGCATCTCTTTTACGTTATAGTTTCCCATCTTTGACCATATCTCCCTGTGAGAGTACCACGCCAATGATGTGGTCTGTTGCATTCGTTGTCATTATGTCAGGTTTTTCAAAGAATTTTATTAACAAAAATAGTGTTATTGGACTGATGCCCATTTTGTTGATACCATACTTTGACTTAGACTAACTTATTTTATTACAATCCTCTATTTTATATCTAAATTTACTTTAACAATGATGTGGGCGAGGAATTTTATAAGAATCAAATAGATATGTGCAATGTGCAAAAATTTACACTCGAAATATTTTGCTCAATTGCAAATATATCACAAGTTTCGAAATGTGTGTTTACATTTTGCTGACTGTATGCTTTTGTCGTCTGAACTTGATTAATAACCTATCGGCAAATTTAGTTTTTTAAGGGAGGGGAGGCCGGAGGTAATGGAGAACCGGAGAGTAATACATGAAGGGCTGTTATGGGCAGTGAAAACGACCGAAATGTAATGACAAGGAGTAACTGCTGCAATTGTCATTCTTGTGCGAAAATTTTATAATTTGCAATTGGTATATTTTGGTTTGGTATAAATAGAAATTTTTGTATGTGCTTCGTCTAGCTCTAGTAAATTATCTAGTCATAGCTAAACAATTTTTATATTTCACATCAATTTTAAGAACAATGAGCAATAAATTGATTACCACGTGGGAAATAAAAGATTATTAAATTATCTGTAATCTCTCTTTGTAATCATCCTGATTATTATAGAACTTTGAACCAAAAATAATAAAAACTGATTCTGATAATGCGCTTTTGCTTATACAGTGAATGCAGTAAAAAACTTATCATAAAAATCTTTTAATTATTAATTATCGCAAAATAATCAATTCATTATATTATTTTTTGGTGGTGACAAAACGAATTAAATCATAAACCTAATGACGGCTCTATAAAAACCACGATACACAATAATTTTAAAAATCACCTAAAATAAAAATATTTCTGCTATCTTATCTATTCGGTATATAATCGTATATGCAGACTTTCAAACAACTATATATGTATATGCATATGTGATTTTCTATATAGATATTTATTTATTTCATATTCAGATTGACATCTGAATCATACACATAATTTTCCCGGTCAACGCGCAGCATCGCAGCGAAACATCAATCTAATCAATCAATAAAATGATTTGTTAATTTTTTTAAATTAAATTTAATTAAATAATTGAGATGTCGGTGAAATTTAAATAAATAAATACACAAAATCTAAAAATAACAATATGCATATGTATTTGTGTATACTTTCTATATTTGCATGTATAAAATGTTTTAATTAATTTTCAGCATGGCCCTTGCAAGAAAACAGGCCTGCATTCAATTTACTCGTATACACTTGACTTTATAAATTCAAATGGCAAAGTGTTTTTCTTTTTATAAAATTTTTGTGATACTCGTATTTTATTTAAAAACACTTGATATAATTGAAATTAAACAAACTACACACAAGTGGACCACCTGTGAAAGTGTTACAATCAAAACAATAATCCCTTGCCGTTTTGTATACATTTTGCGTGTAGATACGTACGTATACCAAATTTATAATCAAACAATAATAATTTTTCACCCTTAACCAAAAAATAAATATTTTTTTTTTTTAATAGAGACATCACACACAGAGTATGAAGAACAAAGTAAATCTAACTGAGCAACAAATAATAACAATAATAGTAAAAAAAAAAATATACAATAAATTTCTATTGCAATTCAAATAAATTATTCAGTACCGTAAATAATCAAAATAAACCACCCCTCGAATAAAAAAATATGTTAAAATTTCCCGCCAGAATACTGTGCTCAAACTAACTCGTAACGTCTCTCGAAACGCACACAAAAGATTTCGCTGTTTCTTTAGTACAAAACGGGCTTTGATTTGGCAAAATATCGAAAATTATTGGATTGCACTAACAACACGGAGGATATAAAATATAATGTTTTTAGGGGATGAAAATATATTATATATACGAACGATTATTTTGATGATGATGATGATGATGAACCTCTGCATTGCTGAAATTTATTTGTTTTTGGTTCGTTTTGCCAATTGTAATTTTTTTACATTTTACTGTGCGATGCTGGAAAATGTGAAAAATAAATAAAATAAATTGAAATTTAACACACACACACACACACATACATATAAGAGAAGAAAATCAGTCACAGTTATTTTATGAGGGTTGTGTTTGGCTGCTATACATTATATCCTTTTGTATATCATCCTACTTTGTTCATATTACACAGAGATATGTAAGGATAATACACCTGTGCGATAAAATTATTTTTTCCGTATTATTTGAGTTTGATTTGATTTTTATTAGTTTGAATCATGTATTTGAAGAAGCGCGAGATTTTTGTTTATATCTTGGATTTCAATCATTGATATGTACGAATGGATGAAATGTTTATTTTATAATTTAATTAAAGTTAATCAATTCGTTTAACTATATAAATAATATTGGAGTTAAAAATGTATCGCGAAACGATTATTTAACAATAGAGTTGTGTATTTATATGCGGAAAATTGAAAAAAGGGCATTATGTATAAATAGAATTGGAAGCGACATGTGTGGTATAAAATGTAGTACATAGAATTTGACAGATATGAGTTGAACGGTTTATTAATTATGTTCTTAGTTTTGGCGGGCATTTGAAAAGAAAAGCCTTAATACATTTCTAGAGGTTTGTTTGGTTACGATGGCGTGTGAGAGAGTTTGTGTATTCAACTAGGTGCTTTCTAACAAAGTTGTGTCTAACTGCGAGAGATGCCATCAACTATGTCTAGTTAGCTAGTTATATAGATAAGGTTGATAAAAATAATTGAAAAACTACATCACTTACCGTAGAGAGATTCTTAGACAACTACTTAATTAAATTATAAAGAAAATATCAGACATATTTAATTCTCCCTTCAGACTCTGTTATGTCTCTCTATAAAGGAAAATTGTGGAATTAATAATGATACCTAAACCAGGTAAGCCGCCAAGTGAAATAACCTCGTATCGGCTACTATCATTTCTTCCGATTATGTCAAAATTGTTTGAGAGTCTATTATTAAAAAGGATTAACCCTCATGTGAGTGAAGAAAAAATATCTTAATTTGAGTGATTAGTACTTACATCCATTTTGTATGGAAGCTTATTTTTTCCACGGTCGTCCAAGTTGTAACATTTCTCAATTTTAAATATGATCGTAATCTACCAATTGAACTAGAAGTTCTCATAAAATTTTAAGTTTTATTGGAAGTAAAACTTACAAAATAATCGTCTAAAGGTGCAAAGGGTAGGGTACCCATGTCACTCACATTAGGGTTAAACATGAAATTGTAAAACAGGACTGTTCCTTCCCATCAGTTTGACTTTAGAGAGAAACACTCCACAATCGAACGAGTTCATCGAATAACAGCTCTAGTAGAAAAATCTTTAGAGGAAAAAAAAATTTGTTCAGACATATTTCTTGACATAACGCAGGCATTTGATAACGTCAGGATAGATGGTTTAATATTTAAATTAAAGAAACACGGTCATTTCAGTATTGCGAAATTCTAAAGTCATACCTGAAAAGAAAATTTTTTACAGTTACATAATGTTCTAAGACCATTCCTTTTCGTACTGTTTACAAGCGACTTAGCGCAGACATTTGCAGATGACACTGCAATTCTAGCCTTTGGTGATACAATCGGTGAAGTAACATTCAAACTACAAATACCGATCAAAAATAATCCAGATTGGCCTGCCAAGTGGAGAAGTAAAAAAAATGAGTCGAAACTTTACTAATCAATAGAACCACTACCTGTGACTCTTAATAATATTCCTGTACCATATGCAACTCAAGCAAAATACCTTGGTATGAATTTTGATACAAAGGTAAAGTGGAAAGTATACGTCAAAAACAAAGCAGAAGAGCTTCAACTGAAATATAGAAAAATGTACTGGTTAGTTGGAAAAAATTCTCAGTTATCCATTCATAATCAACTAAGGCGGAATCCCATTACTGCGACTTTTTTGCAGAAAAACAGTAAGAGATAAAATCAAAAATCCGACAAAGACAGCTTATTTTTTTTTTATAGCGAAATTTTAGGGGAATATTTTACAACTACGAAATTATAATCAATAAATTAGTTAAAAAATGAAAATTATTGTTAAACCAATTTTATTTATATCTATAAATTATTAAAAAATCTAAATATTATTTGTATAGGCATCATTTTATTATGTTTCCTTATTATTTCCTTTCAATAATTAAAAACTATAGTTTTCTTATAAGAAAACGCTTTCCTATATATAGAAAATTTTAGGGGAATATTTGACCGCATTTGCAATATAACCTAAATAATATCAACACATATCAAATGTATGAACGAAGTGCTCACCATAAAAATATTACTAAACTAAAATTTGCTGAGAATGGAGGTTATTTTTCATTTTGGTTGCCATAAAAAATACTTCGTTTTATATTTTTTATTTATATTTATGGCAACCAAACCGCAACAACACCAAAAATTTTAAGCGTACATAATTTTACTGTTGCGCCGCTCACACACATAAGGATTTTTGATTTTACCTCTTTCTGGTTTTCGGCAAAAAAAAAAACAGTAATGAAATTCCGCCTTTATGCTCTATAAACAAGTGCTCAAGCTCATTTTTCACTATTACTCCCGTAATAGTGACCATCATCGGATAGATATCGGAATGGACATAGCCACAAGTGGAAAAAAGATTTGTACAAAAAAACTTGAAACTTGAAGTATTTGAACCTTTTGAGTTGCCAAAGTTGTCAACATAATGCAAAATTAACCGAAACAGTACTAAGGCCCGTAATTTTTAACAAGAAAAATATTTTCGAAAAATCCGTGGGTATAAAAATCCATGGTTTTTTTTCATGGTATATTGAAATTTTCATTGGAATTGGTAAGTTTAAACGACGATTAATCGACGATGTTTTTTCGAACATCTCAAACATAGTTAGCTCCTAAATTTCTTACTTCATTTTAGTACATAAAAAAAACAAAAATGATTATAAATTTAATTTTTTTTCAATATAACGTGTTATAATGATGAGTAGCGTAATAACGGAGGGCAGCCATTAGTTGTCGTTCCGGGTAACCCTTATAAAATAATATCTTCTTTTATTAGGTAGATTATATAATAAAAACCTTTGGTAAATCTGACATTTCTCTCAAATTCATCTTCGTCGTAAAAGTCAGAACGATTTTTTTTTTCATTTTCGTTAAGCAGATAATCTGAATCGTTGGATGATGAAAATGATGATGAAGATAAAGAAGTCGAAGACACCATTTCTCTAATATTTCTATTTGTTTATCTAACTATAGATAATGTATAATGTTGTTATTATTTAATATTTAAAAATTACATCAAGTCAATTTGACAGTTCGAATAAAAATCGAACGAAATAAATCATAAAAAAATAAAATAGTCCATCGAAATCGGTGGATTTTTAAAATAACTGAAGATTAAATAATCAACATTTAAACTTACAAAACTGAGGGTAAATCCTCAGTCGTGGATTAATCTTCGTGCAAACTTACGGCCCTTAGTGTAAATAATACATGGTAGTGCATATTTTTAAATTGTCAGACTCAAACGCTGTTACCCAAAAATGATTATAGTTACTTAAAAAAAGGCAAACAAAATTATAAAACTTATCTTAACTGTTGTCCAACGATACAACAACTTCCTGAACCTGCTTCTTCATCTTCTGCTTGATCAAAACAAAATAGTAGTCCAATGTCATCATCATTGCCTGCTCGCCTGATACTGTGAAAACTGGCAAATCATCGTAACAGCGTTTCTTCCTTAACAAAATGTAACATCTTTCAAAATTACGGTTCCGGACTCCATGTTCGACTTGCTCATTTATCTTTGTACAAGAGTTTGTGGATAAGCGTAACACCAACTTTAACGCCGTGCCAAAATCCAAGCACCTTGTTCCTTTAAATCTCGTGAGATGTTTCTAAAATCCCAAACACGTCCCTTTGATGTTTTTGTGTTAACGGAAACTAATTTCAATGGCAACTTTCACAATAATTAGTATTGTCTCCGTATCGAATCCAAACAAGACTGTAGTAATTTTTCATTTCTAGAACTAACAACACGGAGCTGGCATTTGTGAAAATTGACTATAAAAAAGACACGGGAAAATATATTTTCATTCTATCTGCCTCTTCCAACTACTCTCCGCGTGCGGTCAGGGAGGAGTAATTGGTCATTGAGAATTATTATTATTATTATTATTTTTATTATTGTTATTATGGACATAATGTTTGATGCGTTATGGTTGTAGATCACCAAGCCGCGACCTGCTTGCCAATTTGTAACGCATACAAAAGTGTTATGTAGACTGTAGGTTGCTAAAATAGTCTGATGAGAAATATGTGATCACATCTCCAACATATATGACATTGATATTCTATGAATGCAAGAACCACACTTGACCTTTGGTCAAATCAGCTGCAATTCCGCTACATACTAGACGCAGAATGCTCTGAGAATTCCAAGAGTGCAATTAGTATAGTATTCACAATGTTGGCATCAACACTGGATATGTGTTGATATTCAATCGGATCCTTCTACCTATTTTTAATATACACCGAACCGAATACTGTGAACTGTTCGAGCTCCGTCTGTGAAACACAGAAGGTGAACACTCAAGACTTGACTTCTAGAAGAAAAGTGTGGCATGGCTTTCTAACTGATGAAAACGGTGTGACCTTAATGAACATGCAATAAAACCAACAAAGTTCTCATCTAATCGGAACTCCAATATTATTGGGCTCGTATTGGTTTGTGTGTGAGAGAAAGTTTTACATCTTCAGACAGAGTCATCACGTTCAAATTAACATTATTCAGCAAATAATAGTCAACTTGCAAGTAGCAAACCTCCGAGATTTACCATTGAGATAGCTGACTAAGGTCTATTTGCTAGACACTTGGTTGGTTCTTGGGACGAAACTGATGCTCGTATGGAACTGATCTCTACACAGTTAACTAGTGTCTGATTGAGTTATTAATCCAAATGAAAACGGGAGCTAAGAAACGAAATAGTTAGTTGATCATTGATAAGAAGGGAAACCAGACCGAAAGAAACCAAAAACCAAAATAGTTTAAATTGTTATGCTTTAGAGAGGAAAGAAACTAGTAGTTTCATGAAGTATTTATATAAAGTAAAGCAGAATAGTTTCCAACGGTATGTCGCTATGCTTTAGATCACTACCAACAATAACTGGGTATCTACGGTTGCGGAAGATTTTCCACATATGTGGGAAGAAGTCACCAGTGCTCTAAAGTACGAAGTCACCAGGACTTGATAACTTAGGAATAGCGCGGATTATTTTCCGACAAATAGTTCGTATTCCGACGTAGCGTGTCTTCTGAAGATGAGATAGTCTGCCTAATTAGTACTGTTCAAACCCAAAATGCTAAATATGTTTTGGGAATATTCCTGGGCATCGCCGGAGCACTTGATAACCTTAGGTGGCTTAGCATCATCGCAAGCTTATCGGTCTTTAATCTCAAGAAAAAAAAATAATTTCAAAGTTTTTAGGAGTTACTATTCTTTGTTCTTTGGTGTGGAATACCGTATTGAACGTAAACATGGCTAATTAAGGCTAATCAAGCAACTAAATTCGCATGTATTAAGAAAGTCATTCTGGTGCAAGGCAACTCAAGACTCAAACTTAAGGACAACTCACAATAAATAGAATGCATGAATAATGCGTAGCAAATAAAGTGTCTCCAACAATATCTTTATACTGTCAAAACTTGAAAACGATCAAAACTGTCAGATATCTAGAAGTTGACTTTGATGAACGTATGGGAGTAACTTCTCAAGTTGTAAGAGTCTAGCTATGAAAACGCAAAATTGAGGCTGTGGTTTAATCTGCCCCACATATATCGCTGTGCGTTCCAGAAGGCACTCTTCCTCAACGGCTATTGCACATGGCCTAGATTTTGAAACAATCTTACATCTTCCAGGATTCGATATCATGATATTAAAAAGTAATCAAGGTTGCCATTCATAATTTTTTGAAGCGTGACGTAGGTGCTCTTTTCATTGCTAGTGCGGATGCGCTGTATTCAACAGAGATGAAGAATGGCAACTTGTCGTGAGTTAGCTCCGCAATTTGTTATGTTCTGTTGCGAGGGGGTTAAACAGCAAAAATTGAGTTATATAATTTGTGAGCAGCGTCATTCAAATAAAGTGGAAATAGAGCAATTGACCTATTGACCTATGGCAAAGAAAACTCAAAATGAAATTAACACCATTGAGCTCGATGAGTTCAGTAATCTCTGAACATGGTAAGTTTAAAGATTAAGAAGATTTTAAGCATCTACTTCTCGGCTGTAACGATGTGGCCGTTGTGCCACTAAACCGAAAGTGGCTTGGTATTACGAATTCTAACGAATTTGAACTGCCGACATTACTAAGAGACGAGGTTGTTCCTATAGGTAATAAGTGATAATCAGAAGGAGCCAAGTCTGGACAATACACCGCATGCTGTAAAACTTCCCAGCCTTAGTTGAAGATTAGTTCGTGGGTTGAACGAGAGGTTTCATGCAGCAATATCACCTTCCGCCTTCCTTGGTTTTATGCGTTTAGAATTATCGTATAAAATCCATTTTTCATTGCCCGTAATGATTTTGTGCAAAAAATTCTTTCTTTTGTACCGAGAAAGCAAATTCATGCAGTTGTCCGGTTTTTGTTTTCTTAGGTCAGTTTATGAGGAGCCCATTATCCTTCCTTCTGTATTTTTCCTTCTGTTTTTTTTTGAGTTTAACATGGATTTTCATCCATTAAAACTTGAAGTTCTTCGTCTTCAAATTGTTTTACTGCACCTGGAAGTGGATCGCCCTTAAGACTAAAATTGACATCACGAAATTTTGGAAATCACTTTTTTTTACTGTTGAATGACTCACAGAATGTTCAGTCAATTAATCAATTCCATAGCTTGAGCAGCATTTTTTTCATTTGAAAACAAAATAGAATGCAATAACGTAAATATTTCTTATCGAAATCCGTCTCCTAAAATTGATCCACACGGAACAACATTTTATTGACTGAAGTATATGCAAAATGGCCGACGATTTAGAATCACTATAGTATCAATTAGTATTGCTGTCCCTCCACCTTGTTGTGAAGTTGGGTGAGCGTCACAATCAATGTTGAATTTTTGAAATAATAAATTATTTCGAGGATTTAATTTAATCTCACTAATCATCGTTATACCGGGTTTATGATGCTCCATGAATTTTACAAGACTAAGTCGTCTGGAAATACGAATTATAGAATTTACGTTTAATGCAATTATTTTAAGACTGTTCATAGCATAGGCTTTCCACGGATCGAATACATTTTCATTAGAATTGTTTTCAGTCTGTCAGCATAAAAACCATTTGCTGAGTTTACCGGAATTAACTGGAAAAATACTTTATGTTGACGTTTGTCACTGTTATTTTTCTTTAAATTTTTGAAGTGTTGTTGGCTTAAATTGAACAATGTAAAGTGGTAGCTTCCGATGATTTTCCAACCATCTACGTTTTTTTTTTCATAAAGGATATTTTTGATACCATTGTCCGGAGTTTAATATCTTTGGGAACGTAAGAGAAGTATCGTGTGTTCACTTTGTTAAATACTTCTTTCAATTTATAGTATTTCTTCATGTTTTCCAAAAAATATAATGCTTTCGTGCTTAAAATTTTTGATTTCCAGTCCTTTAACTAGGGTAATTGCATTTTTGATGATTGTTCATGGGTGTGGATTTTTTTAGTCCTGGACAATTTTTAGTCCCGTTTAACACAAAATCACAAAAACGCCTAAATATCACCCATAGAACCACTTGTGATATTAAGAAATTCACTTAATATATAAAATGTAGCCGTCACGAAAAATATATTCAATTAACGATTTTTTTTATATTTGATACTCAGGTATAGGGCAGGGTATGTATCTGCTATTGAGATCGACAAATCTACCAAAACTATGATTATATCACCCGTTCTATGCTCATTAGCCAGGTTCCATTGGCGTTATTAACAAAAATTTTGTTTGAGTAGTTATGTCTAGCTAGAAGTACCGGCGAGTGATACTTCTAGCTACTCATAACTATTCAAACAAAATTATTGTTTTCTTATGTTTTACATCTAATTAACAAATTTGAGTTTCATTGAATATCTACTCACAAGTACTTGCTAACGTTAATGGAATCTGGCAATTGTGTAGATTTACTGAGTTTCTAAAATTTGAAATTTTTTAATTATACACATTTTGTTTTGTTTAGAAATTGATCCAATAGAAATTTTCGCATAAACCACTTACTTGTTTTGGTAATCTGTCGAACTTCGAAGGACCGTTTGGCAGCCTTAAAATCTCTCAAACGTTTTTAATATTTCTAAAATCGACAAAGGTATATTGTTTAACATCAAATACCAGACATATTCAAAAATGCTTCAATTTTATTTTTTGAACCATAAGATTCACAATCATTGTATTTTAATTCGGGACATAAAACTAGCAAAACTAGCAAGCTGAAAATTTTTCTAATAAAATTTGAAATCATTTTTATTAGCATAAGGTTCCGCGTGTGTTTTTTGGAAACGAAGGGTAAGCAATTAATCAGGCAATCGGAAACTCCGGTATTGGATTCGTGGAGATAGTTTCCAAAGTAAGAACATAATAAAAATAGTGCATCTGCAAATATAAGCTTAGTTGTTAGCTAAGACTGGTGCACTGATACTACAGACTGGTGTAACAAAACAGACAATGGAACATTTCATTTGCCATATCAAAATAATCTCTAATTAATTCTTAATATTTTAAGACGTCTACCAAAATCTATGCCTAACCATAAAACGTCTTAACTCTATTAATTATCATAAATAATGTATTTAAAATATTTCAAAAAAATTTGACAGAATTCCATTTTTCACAGCAACAAAATTAAATATTAACCCTTTATTTTCAACAATTCATCTTTCTTATTTCAAGTCTTCATGTTCTGACAAAATCACGTTTTTCAAAAATGATTTTGTTTTTTTTCTGCTTTCTTTACAAAAACCGCAACATTTCTCGACAGAAGCTTTTCAAATATTAAAATATATATATTTTCACAGACAACCAAGCAATATATGTATCTATGAGTAGACAAAGCTTTTCTACATATTTTGCACAAATTTTTCATCAAATCGACAGATACGAGTATGTACAAAATTTAAGCTCTTTTGTAAATAAAAAAAATTCTTGAAGTCATATTTACCATATTGGGTTGAGCTTGAGAGATAATCTTTTGTTTATATATATTTTCCCTACATACATTTTTTTATGTTTACTAATCAACATTCAAAGTGTTAATCATTGAAAACATTGGATTGAAACCCCCTAAATTTAACATGATATGTTATGATCCTTTTTGTTGTATATCCCTTTATAATATCCTAAATATGATATGAAGTTTGTTCGTAAATTATTTCAAATGAACACCCTTTTTATGTGCTTGTAGGGCACGAGGAATATATTATGTATAATGATTTGTATTTTAAGATTAGGGGTTTGAGGATGTTGTTTTTCCGTAACGGATATTGGTTTCTATATATGTGCTAAACGTATAGAGAGATTTGTGATTTTTAACAAATACGAATTAAATAAATGTGGTTATCCTTTTTAAAGCAGCACACACACACCCAAGTAAATATTGATTTTAGTATAGTAAAATTCGTATTTAAGGTTATTCAGGTTGTAATTTATGACGCCCCCCGATAACCATAATGATCGATTGGGTTTTATTTCGATTTCGTACTACTTAAAATTATTATTTATACTCGAGCACATATTGATTTAGTCTGTGAATCAGAAACATTCAAAACGTGTTTTTCATGCGTGGCCATAATAAATCACATATCGCTGGCGCGCTTATCTACACCACCAAATAGAATATCAACGGAATTATTTTTATTTTATTTTATTTTTCATATATTATAACACTATAGTGGTTTTGTAGTAAGCTGGCTAAAAAAAAAATAAATTCAGATTTGTTATGTCAATTCAAGTGAACAAAAACTGACATAATTTTTAGTTTACAAACGCAAACAAAAATAAAATTTGTCATCAAAAAATCATAAATCATTCACCAGGCCAAGTATGTATATTTCAAGACTGGCATACCAAAAAAAAAAAAAAGAATTACAAAAAATTTTCGAAATCACTTCATTCCCAAGTCAATTTGTGATTATATATTATGATGTCATCACACCAATATATTTTGAGACTAAATAATCAAAATTGATTACAATTTAATTAAAAAAATAATAAATAAAATTATAAATTTTAGCCAAATGCGGATTATATATATAATTTATGCGTATGTGATAGCATTTTTATGGTTTTTAATTAAAATGCGGATTTTATATTCCGCGATATGTACGAATAGATTACCTGCGATATACACTGATTAGTCGCGCCATATCCATATAACAACACAAATTTTCACTTATGTTGAATTTTCCCTCTGATTGAATTTTTTATTTTATTTTGTGTTATCGCGGTATATAGATACAAATTGCGCGTTCAAATGACGTAATCCGCTCAAATATGGATTTTATGGTTTAATTACCTTTAACTGATTTTGTATTGATAAGTTGTTTATAGAAATAATTTACTCTAATTACCGATATTATATGGGGGTATAGTAAAGATTTGGTTTAGACGGTGAATTATTTTTTTTTTGTAATGTTTACGGATTAGATTATGATATTGTTAAATGAGTTCGATTTAATTACTTTGATGATGTACAGAATTCTGAAGGTTGCATGATAACGCTTTACACTCATATCAATTATCAAACACAATGAGTGGGATTCATTTATATACGGACTTTGTTACTTGCATCATTTAACAAATTAACATTGTGATCAATAATCATTTCCAGACCCATACTAGTTCAATCTGCTCTGAATCTGTATCAACTACCTGCGATAAATTTAAATAACCGCTATATGTTTGGCCATACGAATAGAAGGGCACCCGAAATCAAAATCCCGATTCTTAAAAGCCCGAATTTTTAATAATTTTGCGCCAGTTCGAAGTTTCCTTATGTAGCACCTTCCACAAGGAAATCCGAATTCTTCGACGAACGCCGCTAGTTAGTGTTAGGCATAAAAAATTTAAATCATACATAATATTAAAACAAATAAAAATAAAATTAAATACGAAAAAAAAGTCGAGAAACGAATGTGTCATTGGCGAAAAGAAACAAAAGTAAAAACAAGCGAATAGTTATGTTTACTATCTCGAAAAGATGGGCGATAACCAGACTTATCAATGGTGTTGCGATCAACGTAAAAATCTGTTGTACAAAGCACAACTCGACAAGAAGGAAAACATGATATTAATGGGGCCATCGCAGACCATATTCACGATCCTTTGGCTTCCGAAAAACATGTTTTCAAGCAAATGAAACAGTAAGTTTGGCCAATGTATCGGGGCTACGATCTTGAGTGCAACCTCAATTGTAGACTATATTTGCATTCAGATGGACCACAAAAACAGAAAATTGGTTGAGTTAGGACCACAACAAAGAAAGAACCAGAAAGTTTAAATGTTGTTTCGTATCCTGAAACATTAAATTTTGTTGACGAATAAAAATTATTTATTAAGGACAAAAACAGCCATGGGAAAGTTGGCAACCAGATTGTGCAACTATTATTTTATGTTTGATGAGCTCAAATTCAATGGCAGCTTACTCGGAAATGATCTTTGAGTTGTGTAAAGTTGCTCGTGATTGGACATTCTCGTTATATCCGACCATAAGATTGTGTCAGATTTTGAAATTGCCTTTCAAGGCTGGCTAAAACATATTCGCCGTTGGCCAGATACAAAGGATACCGTTTTCCATTTTGGTCAAATAATATAGCGGAAGGTACAATCCGAACACTGTCAGGCAAAATATGGAAACGATGAAGTATTTTGACACGATCAAATTTGTTTGCAAGTTTTCAGTTATCTATTTCCCTACTATACGGGAATAAATCCGCATCGATTTACCCATTCGGAAATTTCCACCGATTTTTTTAGTAGGGAAATAAATAATAGACAACTTGCAAGAATTTTAAAGCACATTGTATTCTGGATGCGGAAATTTCCACTGATTTCAAGAACACGTGCCCTACGGCCTTATTTTTGGTATTGGTGGAAATTTCCCCAATCGGAATACAATTTGCTTTGGAATTCTCTATATTATTCGAATGTTTCGCCGGCTTCTTTAATCATTTTTTAAATTTCTTTTCATTTTTTAAATTACAAAACATAATTGTTTTCCACTACTAAGGGAAAAATTCCGACTGAGTAAATCGATTTGAAATTATTTCCTTAATAGTGAGACAAATAAATATTGGGGTCGATTCGGGGATCTAAAATTTTATGCTATGTTATGTTATTTTATTTTTTCAATACAAATTCCAAAAGGAAGCGAGGAAATAAAATAACAAAACAGCAATTTTATGACACAAGAATCGGGCCCATTACTAAACTTGAAAGCTTATTTGGAAAAATGATTAAAGCATATAGAGAATTTTAAAGCAAATTGTATTCCAATTGGGAAAATTTTCACCGATTTCAAGAGTACGGTCCCTGGTCTGAATACTATTTTTTCGGTGGCAAATTAAAACCTACCTTTATTGCAACCGTTATAAGTGGAAAATTTGTATTAACATTTGCAATTTTGTTATTGTTATCATGGAGTTAGAGACCCATAAAGATTTTAGTCAAACTGCTTAGATGTTACGATTAATGTTCCATTATTTTCTATAGTCAAAAACTTATCATTGCGTCTAACATCTTTATACCGGTGTAAGGAACTGGAAAAGACTTCGTTAATCAGTTCTTAAGAAGACATGAGAACAATGAGATCCGCGTACTGATAAAATTGACATTGAAGGGCCTGGATGCCGATGTTGAAGAATTTAAAAATTGACCAGACACTCTCAATTAACTACCAAATACGGAGTTCGGCCGGAGTTGTTTTAAGCTCTTCACTACATGCTGTTTTCAATCCGAGCATCATTGTCACGTGACGTCATTGTGTGACGTCATCTCATAATCATGCCATTTGACCTCGGATTGTAGGGCGTGGTCTTGACTCGTTTTTTTTTTTTTTTTTTTTTTTATTTATTTATTTATTTACCAAAAAAAATTTTTACAAATTTTTACATAGGAAAATATTATTTTACATGATCTTTATTTATTTCAAACATCAACGGAAATAGTAAAAAAAAAAATAAGTAAGTTAAGCAGACCTCAAAGCAATTTAGTATAGGCGTTTAATAAATATTTTATAATTAATTTAAATCGTGTGACTGATTATAAGATTCAATAAATTTCTTGTATAGGATCGTTCTTAAATAAGATTTGAACATTGAAATTTTGTCATCTTTTTTGCTGTCTATTAAGCTATTAAATAAAGTGATCCCTTTGTAAAATATACTGTTTTGAGTGGTTTTTTATACGTCACAGAAAGGTTTGTAGATAACTCAACATTATTTTTCATAAGACCGTGTCTGATTTTATAAATCGTGATAATATATTGGTATTCGACTAATGATGTTAGGGGCAGAATTTTTTCGTTATAAAGTAGTACACTTGAAGTCCGTAACGGAAAATTGTTAATAGCTTTTAATCCTTTATTTTGAAAGATTTGAAGATCATTTAGGTAAATATCACTTGGTGAACCACAAATTTGAATAAGATATGTTAGGTGGGAATGGATAAAACTGTAATATACGCTGTATCTCAGAGTACTTGGAATAAAACGACCAACTAGCCGCAATACTCCTATTATAGGAGATATATTTTGCTTAATTCCATTTATGTGCTGACTCCAGTTAAGCTGAGAATTTATTTCCAATCCAAGGTATCTCGCACAATCTACCCGTTCAATGGTTTCGTTGTTGTATGTAATTTCATCAAATGTATGCCGCGGTTTATGTTTTAAGTAGAAGACGATAAAGTTAGATTTACTAACGTTTAGAACAAATTTGTTAACTGCTAGCCAGTTACTTATAGTAACTATGTCTTCCTCCATATTACTTGTTAATTGATGATGAGTTATTGAACTATATATTATGGCTGCATCATCCGCAAACATTTGAATTTTCCCCTTTAGGTTTAAGTCAAAAATATCATTTATATATATTAAAAAGAGGATCGGACCCAAAATTGATCCTTGGGGAACACCCGTTGTAATGTTTACTTTGCAAGATTCGAAACTACCTAGTCGAACATATTGTTGTCTGTTATTTAGGTAGCTATTTATTAGTTGTAGCGCACTACCAGAAATTCCAAAACTAACCAGCTTATCCAACAAAATATCATGATTTACGCAATCAATCGCTTTTTTTAAATCTAGAAATAAGCATGATGTAGCATGTTTAGCTTCCAGAGATTTATATACTAGTTCTACAAGATTTAAGGCAGCAGCAGCAGCTGTACTGGAGTTTGCAGTGAAGCCATACTGATTGACGTTAACTAGGTTGTTAAAGTTTAAATGCTTCACTATAGCAGAGTGGATTATTCGTTCAAAAATCTTAGAAAATACGGGTAAAATAGAGATTGGACGGTAATTATTAAGCGAGCAGGAATCACCAGTTTTAAAGATAGGCGTGACGCGGGCAATTTTTAGAAATGCTGGAAAATTCCTTTCTTCTAGGCATTCGTTAATATACTTAGTATATAAAGGAATAACTATGTGACCCAATTTTTTTACCAGCATTGTAGAAATACAGTCATATCCAGGTGAGCATTTTGAATTTAACTTATTCACTAGGACGGCGGTTTCATCATTAGTAATAAAAGAGACAGCAGTTAGACCTCTTCTAATCACCCGTGGAGTGGAAACATGATAATGTGGCATTAGTGAGCTCGAAATCTGTAATCCTATATCCGCAAAGAATTCATTTAGGATATTTGCAACTCGAAGCTGGTTCGAAATCAGTATGCCATTTATTTTCAGACTGATATTAGAATTTTGATTGTTTCTGTTTCGCACAGAGGGGTCATTAGTCAATATTTCGTTGACCAAACTCCACATTTGTTTAGGTCTAGTTATGTTGTTCTCGAATTTTGTGGTGTAATAATTTTTTTTCGTACTCCTAATTAGTTTTTTTAGTTGAGTATTTAAACTCTTGAAATTCGTAGTAAAATCTAAATTAACCGGGTATTTCTTTTGCAGTTTATAGTATTTATCACGAAGTGATGCAAGTCTTGTTAGTTGTGGAGTGAACCATGGTTTTTTATATGCTGATGTTTTTATTTTGGTAGTAACATTTTGAGTATATTCTTTAATCGCAGTTTTAATAGAAGAGTACAATAATAAAAAGTCATAATTGGGTCCTTGCGAATACTTATCTAGGATCGACTTTAGGACACTCTCGTAATTAACAATGCTTTTAGATTGTGTTAAATAAATAGACCTTTTTGTTAAAACATATTTTATAATGAAGTATCGATGGTCACTGAGACTAGTATCTCCATAGTATATATAAAAAGTTTCATTAACGTTCGACAAAATATGATCTATAATCGTTTTGGATGTCGAATTAATCCTAGTAGCGAATAAATCGTTTATATTATTTATAATATAGTAACTATTTAACAGCAGGGTGGATTTATAGTTGCACAATGAAATGTTGGTATCAGCTAATAAGTTAGTATTAAAGTCACCGATAATGATTTGGGTTTTATTTGAAGTATTACTTAAGGACAATAGATTATCGAGAAATAATAAGAAGCTATTCAATGAAGTATGCGGTGGTTTGTAGATCCCAATTAAAGATATATTTAGTTTTTTAGAAAAAATTACTATACTTTCATTTTCATCACAAGTTTTAGAATCCACTAACAAAAAATCCAGATCCCGATGAGTAAATATTGAGACACCTCCACCCATCCGTTGTTCACGCGTATTATGATAACCAAAATAATTGCTAAGATTAATAAAGTTTGTCTCTGATTTAAACAAAAAAGTCTCAGTTAACACGATAATATCGATTTTCATTTTAAAAGATGACAATAATATTCCAAGCTCAGTTACCTTATTTTGAAGTCGATTTATATTTACATAAAATATATTTAGGCTTAATGCATTATTTGTGTCCCTTACAAACTGTGAGAAATTTAAAGAATGTTTGTTTGCTTTGAAGTCTGTTGAACTATTGTATTGAGCCATAACAAAACTACTGATCTAAAATTCTGCTGTTAACTTTATAAGAATGATTAAAAAAAAAAAAAAAAAAAATAATAACACTAGATAAGAAGATTAGAAAATAACAGATTAATATGAACTGTTAAAAGTAAATAAATTAATAGTTACGGAAACAGATGCGATCCTATTCAGAGAACAGATTTATTTTATTTTGTCTACATCATGGGTTGACCAAATAATTTTCGGTTGATTATCTTCGTTGACCTTTACGTAAACGTTGTTGTGGCGAAACCAACAATATTTGATGATTTTCCGCTTTTTTAAGTCCAAGAGTAGTTTCATAATTTGTTGGTTCATAGGAGTGAGTTTATCTCGCAAATTAATTGTAAGTTCACCGTTGGGCAACGATGGGTAGATTTTTTTTAATTTAAGCGGGCCATTAGTTCTCACTTGATTCATAGTTGTATTTTTAGCTTCAACACTTTTAAATTTTATGATTAACTGTTTGAAATTCCCACTGCCGGTGCGGCCACTTCGCTTAACGGTGAAAGTCTTCAAGTAGGAGGACTCTATATTTTCGATGCCAAATTTATATATGCTGTCCAATTTTGAAATAATATCATCTTTGTCTTTTACATTATTGGGGAATCCGGATACAAGCAGTTCTCGTTCCAAATTGCATTGTTTCAAGTAGTTTACTTCAGACTGAAGGCTACCAATATACTGACTGTTATTTAACAAGTTCTCATCAATTACAGCAATTTTATTATTTATACCAGAAATATCCGCCTTAAATTCATTTTTGAAGTCCTCAAGAAGTCGTTTGGTTTCTGCCGCGCTGGCAGTCAACTCACTATGATTACTAGCGTTAACCTCTAAGAGTTTAACAATCGCTTGCATTATATGTGCATTGGTTGGAGTTTTGATTTTAACTAAATCGTCTAGATCCATTTCGGATGAGGTATGTAATAACAAATGCACGAACAAGAAGTACAGGAATTATTTTAAAAACGAAATAAAGTTTATACCCAGTAGTACAAATCAGCGCACAAAGAGCGCATAAATAGCATATAATTAGAGCGCTCAACTTTTACTTCAAATTGATGCACCTAATTCCATACTATTCGTATTGTTGTCGACCGAAAACTCGGCTTTGTTTCCCCTAAAAATTAATTTATCTCTCTTTCATTTCGATTTGAGTATAATATGTAACTGTTAACTGTTGGTTTACCAGAAAAAACTGTTTTTTTATGTATTTTGTTGTATCAAAACCAAACACAATCATATATTATTGTTTGTGTTTGATTTTGGTACATACAAAATGTATATTGTCATTCAGATACAACTACACATTTTTTTAGTTTTGTATACTTACTTTATATGTTATTCATGTATTTCCATTTCCATCTGAAAAACATTTACAAACATCGTCATACGTATGCATTGAATATGTTTCAAATCAACGCAGATCTATTACCTTTAGCTGCAATCTGGAGACTGATAAAAATGAAATAACAATTTTTGAAATGAAATTGATAAACAAGAGATTAGGTGGGGGTAAAAATGCAGTGCATAGAACAAAAACCGAAGTAAATTTATTTGTTTTCTCGCTTCGACGTGTGCAAACGTTTCCATCTATTTCATTCTGCTATCAGCGTTTGTTTGCTGGGTAGTTTAATCATATGTGTCACGATTATTACCGTACAACTGTATTATTATGAGCACTTTAGTTGTTTGAGTGGTATTGCGAGTAATTGAAAATATGTATTTAAATTTCAGTTATTCACATTCAATATAAACTTTCGAACCTTATATCGTTTGCGTAGATGTAAGCATTAATTGTCCTATTATTTATTCACACGATAATGATTGATTATTAGACTGACTGATTATTATACAATGTTCAACCACACGATCACACACATTTGAAATGAAGACTTAATATTATTTGCTTGTACACGATAATGTCTATTCACTTGTACACGATAATGTCTATTCACTTGGATATTATAAGCAGCCTGTGTATCTTTACGTTATTATACGAATGTTGTTCAGAAAACTCCAGTAATATAGAGCAACAATTTATACACAAGGAAGCTTAGCAAACACTTATCAATTATGTAAATAATAAAAACTGCTGATTGTCGTACTGTTTAGTTTACCTGTGGACCAGTCGATCAAAACAAAATGCGTGACAATTTACAGACATAAATACTCAAGGTATTTTGCGTTATTTGTTGTTATTGGCCTATACGACACTCTCCGTTATGTAATTATTTTTACTTTTTGCATATTTATTATAATGCACGTTTTTGTTATAATTACACTTATATAATACAAATCATTTGAGTTTGGTATGACTGGAGATGTATGTATTATTATATTATCTACATTAGCGTAGGCAAGATTGTTGCACAGAATTTTCGCCACGAGGATTATGTTGCGTCACTATTATGCGGCTGATACTCAACGATATGTGACAGTAACACCACAGATAACATTAATATTTCTAGTATGCGGTAATAGTAAACACAATATACAGTTAGTATAGAAACTGGGACACACAATATTGAAATTACACTCCAACACAACTGTCTATCTGCGACAAATTCAATTAACGATGATAATTCTATAACTACATTATTAATTTCGGATAATGCCGTTGGATGCTCTAAAAGATATATAAAGTGCTTGATGACAGAATAAGCTGAACTGAGAAAAAACTTAGTGACTGTCACACCGGCTCTTATTGTTATAACCGTACAGTATAAGACAGATGTGCAAGAAGAGTTGCTTGACACAACTTCTCCTTACAATTGTTGAAGGTCTCAATGGATTCCGATGTCCAACTTATTGAGGTTATACTGTTTTTGTTTTAACTTTTCAAAAATATAAGATGTGGTCTGCGCTCTACAAAAATAATCATACCCAAATATCGTTTAAGATGATTGACTGTTAATGGACGTTTAACATTTTTTTTTCTACTTCAACTTACCATCATTCTGCGAATATTTACCAGAACTGACGATTAAACCGTTTTATGGTAATTTAAAAAAAAAAAACTATTTCTAGATATTCTTCATAAGATTTAGAAGCTATAAAAAATCATCTAAATAAACAAAAATAAAATGTAGTCCCAAAAGATTGGAATGCATAATTTTATGAAAAGTTTCTGCTGCATCCTGAGTCTGAAGGGAGTTGAAGTCGCAGGTTTACGAATATCAAACGGTTCAATCGGAATTTGATGGTAAACTTCTTTCTGAACATCTTTCAAGGTTGACTGTTCGTATAGTCTTGAAAGTGTGGTATTGGATATTGATTAAGAATTCCTTGCAATTTTTAATTTATCTAGTGTCAAACGTCTAGTTTTACAAGAAGCAGAAGGTTTAACGCGCATCCTCAATAGAATTCATTTAACTTTTTCCTTACAGAAAAGTATGAAAAAAAAATTTGAGAATTGGGGATGCGCTTTTATATATTTCAGCTGATGTGTGTAATTGGTCGTTTTACCTGTTTAATATTCAAAGAATTGAACAAAATGTCAAGAAAAATTCGATAGAAACTTTTGAATTTGGGGCTGCAACCTAACCAACCGTGGTAATACTGATTCGTTGCCCAAATTTTGTTAGTGCGCAAATCCACGATAAATTCTGTTTTTTTAAATCAGCACGACGCACGTTCGCAATAATGAACCCTCAGATAAAATGTCGACAAAGTTCAAAATGTACATCGAATTTTTTTTTCTGTATGTCTGAATTGGTATCACATTTGCTGCACATAATATGAAAGTCGTAACTGCTTGTGGAATTTACATAAATTAAGAGAAACTGCTGACACATCTGTTCCAGTATGTTTTAAAAATTTTGCTCTTGATATACGAGATTTTAATTTGAAATATTCAAAATGAAAATAAATAATATTTGTAGTATTTTGTCGTATTTTCGATTTATCATGTATATCTAAACCTATCCCGAGAATTGATTCCGAACGAGAACGTGGTCTAATCATTGATCTGATTTCTGTGAATATCTGAAAAGTAAAATATTAATTTCATTAATTTTTATGATGAATCTTGAAAAAATGTGGCAGATAATGCAGGATTCTGTTACCAGAACTTGTTGGTACTTAATTTGAGGTATCGCATCCATCATATTGTCAGTTCGTTCAGCCGAAATGTTAAGGGTTATATCACTCTCAAAAGTGGTTAGAACTTCAGGTTTTCATTTAAATTGTTATCGGCATTTTCCTAATGTAAGGTTGCATAATCCGTCATTTAACCGAAACACCTCAGATTCTCCTAAAGAATTCATCACTTCTTCTTTGAAAACAGTATACGGAAGTATACACTTTTACCATGGAGTATCAAAAATTATTACTCTAAACTAGAAAACCAAACCGTGGGATTCTGCTCATTTAACACAGCCCATTACGTCACTAATACTTCCAGAAACTTTTACATTTTGGGGGCCCCCAAAATCAATTTAAATTAAGTTAAATGATAAAATACAACAAAAAAAGTTTTATTCGATGTTTTTGCCTATATTAAGGCAGGTTCACGGCATCAAAAAATGATTCGCGAATCAAAAGCCAATCAAATCATTATAAACATATCAAATTTCCCCGCCCGATCCAAAATAGTTTTAACTTGGGGCAAATTTTGATCGCAAGCGCATCCAAAATAATAAAAAAAATAAGCAATAATGACGCTCATTGATTGGCTTGATTCGCGAATCATTTTTTAATCGCATACATGAACCTGCCTTTAGAATCTAAAGAATTTGCAAATCCGTTAATTCGTTGGAATGAACATCGTAAGAATAGCAGCCTTTGATTTGGCGAGCAATCGCTGATGTAATTAGCTTTGATTAGCGGTGATCAGTTTTTTAAGCCACCGTTGATTTAATTAACTTGGCCGATTTATTGTGGCATTCCTCTAGTGTGTACATCTCTTTAAGTTAATTAAAACAAATTATTTTTACGGTATAAAATTAACAAGCTACTAGCGGAGCCGACAGACGTTGTCCAGTCCTAACGTTGCCTTGATGACCATCAGTGAGTTCAGCAAACATTTTTTTTCGATATTCGACATTCGACGTTGAGCTTGACATTTCAATTTTTCCGTCTCTTCAATGCGTGATTTGCTGTTGCCCAAAGCAAAATCAAAAAATGACAAATTTTTCGTTTTGCGATCTTTCGATATTTCGTTCTCTTCATTGGCATATTTGGTGAAAGAGGCGGTGCTTTTGGTGAGATTGGTGATAATAAAAACTGTTGTTATATGTGTGTAAATGTATGTCAGTTGTATTTTTTCATGAGAGGACTGCACGGAAATCAGTTGGTTCGTGAGCTCACAATGGATCTACAGGCGACTTGAGACCGACTCATGAAAATGGACGCTTCTACGTTGTGGATCTACTGTACCACATGCACAATGAAACAATGTTTGATAAATACTGTTTTCATCAATCGTATAAAAGAACAAATTTGACGAAGCACAAACTTTCTAGATCCAAAACGCAAATGGACATGTTTGGTCTTGTGACTTATTAATTGTGAGTTTGTTGTCTGTTTTATTCAATATTTTATTGTTTTTAGTATTATGTTTATTTAATTTTTGAAAGAGAAAAAAAATCATTTCATTGCCATTTTTAAGTTTTTTTGTATTTTCCGTTTGACATCCTCTGTTTTGAAGAAAAAAAAAAAAAAAAAATAGTCGTTGCAAATGCCAAACGAATTGGAAATTGCTATGGCGTCTGAAGGGAATCGGCGAATCTGATAGGATCATTAAGATCCGTGGTATAGGAGAACAACGTCACCTTGAAACTGCCGTTCAAAATGGTAGCTTCAAGGTCATTACCCATGATTTTTTTATGACCAATCACGTGCCATTGTATAGCTTTCTCTCTCTTTGGCACTATATTCCATCAAGGGATTTGGCCACCTCAAATGAGGTTTCATAATCAAACTTTCATTTCGGATAATTAGTGATTAATTCATTGAGCATAAAACACCCGTGAACTTTTTTCATTGCCACCACCGGGAATCCAACCAGGGCCTTCCGGGCGGTGTATAGCTTTTGTGCATTTAAATTTTGAAGCTAAATGATTGGTGAACCAATTTGTAATCGCAGGTTATGTGCTGGAATTGCCGGTAAATCCAGTGAAGAATACAAAAGGATAGTCGACTCCTGCGTCAAGATCGAAAACAGTGTCGATCAATTTGAACGACCTATCAGTGCCCGGCAATGATTTTTGTATTTTAAAATTATTAATATCAATTAAGGCGTAATATATTGACATTTCACCATAGGTGTTATTGTTTCAAACATGCGTTAGTTTTGTCTGCATATATAGCGCGGGAGTGACCGGCAAGTCTGCTTGCAATCATCGGACCGCAACAGTAGAGCACCACCGAAAAGTAGTATCGTTGAGATCTTTCATCGTTCTATCGAGAGCTTCAAGTGAATTCTTATGGACCATAGTGCATGCATCCCAAATAGTAATTTTGCGTTTTTGCAAAACTGTAGCCATGCCGGAATGCTCCTATAGGTTGAATATTGTTTCTAGATTTGTATGAACGTTCAAGCAACTATCAACGCAGTATGATTTTGTGATCGAATGTGTGCAAGTATCAATGAAATAAGGAATGTTTTGCCAGTGCCACTTGGTGCGTCCAAAAAATGATCCACCGTGTTGTGCTGGAATTGATAAAAGTTTAGAGGAAAAAGCTCAATCTGCCATGTATATCATGGCAATGCGAGACACATTAGCTAATTGTCCTGATGCTGGACTTCTGATGATGGTAGCTTTGATTACGTTGTTTCTGAACGATTTGACTTGCAGTTTTATCCCATTGCACAAATTTAGGAGAATTCAGATTCCGCAATCAAACAATTGGTACTTCAATTTTCATTTTAAGGCAATGTGGTGGAAACCCTGAAAGATTTAAACTGTTCCAAAACTCTTGAAACTGCTCGTGAACCGCGTCTTCCGTATTTTTGACAGTGTCCATAGAAAAATATATTTTGAAGTCACCAAGTGCTAAGTAAAATTCATCATTAGTTTCGCCAACAGAAAGATTTCTTGCAGATACGATAGCTCTTTCGCAAATTTTGGCCTCAACCTCCCAATTGAGCTCTCACATTTGTCTTTTTAATGAAAAGGTTTAAATTGAACTCCTTTGGGGATTACAGGCTATGTTTGGCAAAAGTATCCAGCAAAGATCGAGGTGACACCACTCATTGCTTTTTCTGAATTTCTAACGTCTATCTGTTTACAGATTCAATGTGCGATCGATGGCTCATTGTACACTCCTCCCACATATAATTAGAGCAACTTCTAGGAGGAATTAAAGAAAGGGTTAAGTTGATTAAGTTGATCAGGAAGGGTTTCCCTGTTCCACCAGGGGCGTCGATGAACAATATTTTGCCTTTGTTATTTCTCACACAATTTATTATTTTATCAAAGGCACGTCGCTGGCCACTAATTTTGTAAGATCATTTTAGATGAAGTGTAAATGAGTGTCTCAGTGATCTAAAGGATCAATTGATTGACTCTCACGATTCGGAGAGGGAAGACCATAATCTGCCAGATTTTACTCACTTAGCTCAAAAACAATTTTCGATTTTCGTGAGGCTTTTATTTAGAAAACTGTATAAGCAAAGAAAAGTGGTATTATTACTTTGTTGCAGCGACCTAGGTCGAATGTCTTCACAAAGGTCTTCTCGAAAAGCTCGCCATAAGTGGAGGAGGTCAGACACTTCCATTTTTCGTCATCTTCAAGTAGAACAAATTCTTAAGTATGTATTACTTGCCCGTTAACGGTCCGTACGCATTCTTAAAAGAAGTTGGCCTACGGGCATCTTGATAGGTGAAAACATTCGGATTGTCCACATTTCTTTCGCCAGAACTTGTTATTACCCCAGGTGTAATATTATGGCACTCTTCAATGTTTTCGCGAAGTCATTATTTCTGCATGATCGGAGAAATGCCTTAAATGTTGTTAAAAATTGACTTTCGAATATTAGGTTTAGATTGTCTGCCGTAAAATACATCCCTGTCCGTCTTATAAATAGATTTCCAAATCGATAACCGTTGGATATCTTTGGTGAATGTGTAGTTCTAGAAGTCTCCAAACAGCCTCTGATGTACTAACATATCGGCCGTTCAAAAAATTCTCGATCTTACTGTGCTTGTTTTCTACTGAAACAGTGGCCTAGTCCGAACCTTTCTTTATGTATTTACTTATACTGCTACAACGGGATTTGGTCAATAAAATATAAAATATGATTTTTATTATCTTTTCAATCTGTTCTGGGGCCAAGGCTCTCCCAACTCTTTCATAGTACGCTTTACCCGCCCTTACTCGACTCCGTTGTCACACAATCGAGGTCGCACGGCCAATGAGTCCAATTTTAAGCTGGTTGGACCATGAATTTTGCACTCCGAAAGGGGGGGGGGGGGTCAAAGTTCTGTTCCATTTCATCACAAATCGTAATCTGTTGTTGAAAACTCCCTTTTACATTCAGCCCCTATCTGTATTCGAACCCGGTACCCCTGATCCAAACGTCAAAGCTTTAGCCACTGTAAAGTTTGGTCGGTAAAGATGATTTTCATCGAAACATTTTTCAAACACGTTTTCCAGAATCAACTTCAGATCTTGCTGCGAATTCTCTTTTGTGTCTTCTATGCTGTCGACTGAAATCGTGTGAAAATGGTAATTTGTGTTTATGATAGAGAAAAAAATCAGCCGGAACCATATCAAGTGTATACGGTAGTTGTTCAATGATATTTGTTGAGTTTTTACCCAGAAATTCGGTCACAATTATAACCTTGTGAGATGGTGCGTTGTCGCGGTGTAAAATCCATGGCTTTTCTTTCCACAAACTTGGCTTTTTTCGACGAATTTGCCCAGATAACAATCTTTATTTACCGTCTGACCTTCTACCGTCTGACCTTCTTCAAAAACGGTCAACATTACCTTGACTTTTGACCGACTTTGACGTTTTTTTTAGGTTTCGGTTCAGTTGGAAGGCGCCATTCCGAAGCTTGTTGAATGGTTTGCATGTCAAACTCGAAAACCCGAATGTGGAGTCTGAATTGTCTCGTTTTAGCATGTCTTGAGCAACCTTTACGCGATTAAGTTTTTGACGAAATTTCATGTCTTTAGGAACTAGCGTAGCGAAAACGCGTTGCCCTAAACAATCGTGTACAATAGTAGAAATTGATTCATGAGGCACAGAATATTCAGCGGCTATCTCTTTTAAACTTATAAATGACGATTTTCTAGACCAATCTTCTACTTCATTTCGACCGTTTTTGAATGCACTGTACCACACATATGTACGTGTTTTTGATAAAGGCTAGCCTTCTGTAAAATTTTAATTGACATAATAGCGCACTGCAAACAAATTGAATTACAGATCGTGCCAAACCTTACATCAAGATAGAGGAAAGTTGTGCCAACTTAATACTGAGTGCAGAATTTATGGGCCGATTCATCTTCTATACCAGCACTAGAGGCTGGCTTGGAACTATGTAATTTTCAGATGGTTCTATATATGTAAACCGGACTTAGAGCAGTACGTTCTTGATTTCGGTGGCAACGAGACGAGACTAATTTTGGAGTAGATCACGTATCCATTTAGTACATTGAAATGTTTCGAATTTACCGTCTGGAATTTATTGGCGATCCGGTATTATGATCGAATTAAAGCGCCGATAACCTCCATACTCAAGATAAGAGAGATACCGATGGGTGGCCTTGAAATTTATCGGATCTTGTCTTCGTGTTCGAGATACAGGCAAATGAGCTTTTGTTAAAATATGATAAATCACGGCCATTTTCAGGAAAATTATGGTTTGGTTGAATTATTACGAAAGGAAACTTCTTCAGTACAGTCACGTTGGCTGCAGCTTTGTTATTCCTCCAACCCTTTACTTTTTCGTTATTGTTGCTCATTTTAGAATAATTAATACACACCTGTCAATAAATAGATTTACCTTAAAGAATGGAAACGTCTACACACATTGATATAGATGAAAATCGAAACAGCAATAAAAATCGTAAAATTTCTCATTGTCATGCATGTTACATTAAAAAAATCAATTTGAAATGACCCTACCCCCCTAATAAAAATCCCTGACGAAAAATCCTAATCGTAATAATGATATTTCACTTGCTCATTTTTTATCGTATTCAAAAGCATTTAAAATTCTATATACCAATTTTCCCTCTATGTATATATGAAACGCTAGATATCTAACAACTTGTTAATTACATCTATAGTCTCTCTACAATGGGTTTATATATAGAGAAAAAACATTTTTTCAATTTTCATTGAAGAAAAATGATTATGTGATGCAAAAACAAATAAAACATCTGTTTTATAAATGGACCGTAAAAATGACAACAACAAAAAAAAATCCACACCCTTATTATATACTCTCGAATACGATGACGAGAAAATCTATTCGTCTGTAAAACCAAAGGTTCATCTGCGTATATATACGTAATAATAATCGAGAACAATTTCGAGTAATTTTCTAATTTGCCACGGATAAGGAACGCCACGATTATTTATTACAGTGACAAAAAACTATAATAATAATAATGATATGAAAGGGGTTAGGTTGTCTCGTTTTATTGTTATTTAATATTTAAAAATTTTCCGAATTAAATTTGTAATTTGGAAACGGGATACAAATATATAGGGATGTTATGTTATTATCATATTTACAAACAGGGTGTTATGTAATTTTGTAATTATATATAATCACTTGTTCTTTTCTTGTTTTTTTTTGCAGATGTTATAAAATTTGGTATAAATCGTCTTGTACACTCAAAAACAGATTCCGAAGATGAAGACAATAATAATACATATCATCATCAAAATCATCATAAATTACCATCTGTTTGTGATACAACGTCAAATAATAATAATAATAATAACAACAATAGTAATAATAATAATTTAATAGTAAGATATAATAATAAATCAAGATCTAGATCGCGAACACGATCGCGGTCGCGAGAAAGATCGAGGTCAAGATCTAGATCAAGATCAAGGTCACATACATCGGACTCGTCAGAGGAATTAGAAGTGGATTCACCACCACCAACACGAGTGGTGTCTCCCCATATAGAAATTACACATGTAAGTATTTTCTTTTTTAGCTGTGGTACGGTGCCGAACATTATCGTAAATTTTTCGATTATATTCTAGATTCCAAAAAAGTCTGAAACATTCTCGGTTTCGGCACTATTAGGTCAGGATCATCCATCGAAAACGACGGCAATAAATCGGAGGCAACATTTGCATTGCCAGGAAATTATAGAAAAAACAAATTTAACATTTCAAATTACAAATAATACTAGGATATATGAGCAGAACATTAGGCCGTTTATACACCCGTTTTTATTTTCAGTACCTGGCCACCAGCCTATGATTCCATTAAATAAGTAAGTAGACATTTTGTGTTATCATGTTTACGGTTAATATTTGTTTTTCGGAAGTCCTGTATATTGTCGCAATATCGTAAAATAGAAAGTGAATACAGTAATCGTCCTCTTCAAGACAGTCGTCAAATAAGGAAAGTAATCTTCCTTCCAAGTTAAAGCGTTCTTTCTTAAGCAAATTAAATACTGAGTTTTCTGGCCGATAGAGTAAACAACCCGTACATCTTAAATTTTCAGTATAGGATTTTACCTCTATAGACAAAACTTTAAAAGCTCTTCATTCAAAATGGACACTTGCCTGTAAAATATTATTTTACCAGAGAGATATTAGTCGGTGGCACTTTTTTCATTCCTAAGTCATCTCACAATAACATGAGCACCTCTCTCTCTCTCTCTCTGGCTTTCACATCCCATGAAGAGATTTCGCCGCCTGCACAATGGCCCTCCATCCATCCCGATCCATTGCTCTCGTCCTCCAGTTTCGACATCCTAATGCTTGCAGATCTTGTTCAATGTCATCACGCCAGCGTAGTCGGGGTCTTCCTCTACGACGTACTCCGGCTGGTTGTTGGTGAAACACTTTATATATCATCCGTTGTTGTTGGGACCTTGTAACGTGGCCGAGCCATCTCACTCGATTGGATTTAATGAATCCGATGATATCGCTGCCTCCGAGGAGTTGCTTTATTTCGTGATTCATACGAATCCGATATTCGTTGTTCGCAACTTTAATTGGACCAAAAATTGAACGGATGACCTTCCTTTCGAATGTAGATAACAATCTACAATCATTAGAGGTCATGGTCCAGCTCTCGCTTCCGAAAGTCAGCACAGGTCTTATTAGTGCTTTATAAAGTGCGAGCTTGCACGACTGCGATAGATGTTTCGAACGCAATAATCTTGATTGGGTGTAGAAAACTCGTTGTCCGGCAGCGATTCGGGCTTTTATTTCTGCCTGCATTTCATTCAGTGATGTTATAACTGACCCGAGGTATTTAAAGTTTTCGACACCATCAAAATTGTGGTCGCCAATTCCGAGATTTGCACTAGAGATGTTCCTGGGTGTTGTTAGATATTTGGTTTTACTGCTGTTCACCTCCAAACCAAGTCTTCTTGCGCAGCGATCGAGCGGTATGAAACTGTCTTTGATATCGCTAGGTCTTCGGCCAAGAAGCACGATATCATCTGCATATCCAAGAATTTGGCCGGATTTATTAAATATACAGCGCGAAGTTTCGATGTTGCTTTTTCTCACTACGTACTCAAGCGCCAAATTGAACAGCAAAGGCGCGAGTGCATCACCTTGTCGAACGCCAGATGTTATTTCAAAGGAGTCTGACACAGTTCCTTCAATTACGATTCTACATACAGACCCATACGTTGTTAATTTACACAGTGAAACGAGTTTCTCTGGGATACCTAGGCATATGAGCGCGGCCTATAAGTTGTCGCGGTTTATACTGTCATATGCCTGCCGGAAGTCTATATATAGTTGATGTATGGTTATGTTGTACTCCCAACATTTTTCCAAGATCATCCTCATGGTAAAACACTGGTCCGTGGTTGATCGGTTGGGTCGAAAACCACATTGATAGTCGCCAATGATGTTTTCGGCGAAAGGGATGAGTCTGGCAAGTACAACATTAGCCAACACTTTGTAAGCAGCGTTCAATAGGGCTATGCCACGATAGTTTTCACATTTAAGACGGTCGCCTTTTTTATGCAGCGGACATATGAGCGCGGTCTTCCAATTCTCAGGCAGCTCTTCTTGGTCCCAAATACAGACGACGAGATCGTATAGACTTGTTGCAAGAGTAGCGCCTCCGAGTTTAATCAATTCTGCGGGGATTCCATCGAGACCGGGTGCCTTTCCTTTTTTCAATCGACTAATAGCTGCGTCTACTTCCTCCACTGTGGGATATTCGACAAAGACCTCGTCACCTGGAGGAGCTATTGCTCTAATGGGGGTCACGTCGTCATTCCGATTTAGCAGATTTTGAAAGTAGGTTTGCCATACTGAGAGAACATCAGCCACGTTTGTTCTGAACTCTCCATTCCCGTCTTTGATGGCTGTACTTCTTGGGTGGAAGTCTATAGTGAGATTCCTGGCGTTGGCAAAACAGTCCCTTGAGTTTCCCAGTTCCGCTTGGAAGCTGATGTTTTCGATGCATAATCTCATATGTTCGCGCTTTTTTTGTCGAAGGTATTTAGTCGTGGCTTTCCTAGCGCGGAGATATTCTGCTAGAGTGCTTCTAGTGTTGCGAGCCAACCATTTTTCACGAAGCGTTCGTTTATTTTCGACGACCCTACGGCATTGGTCATCGAACCAATCATTGCGGGGCCTCGGAGGTCTTCTTCCGATGGTATTTTGCGCCGCGGTGGTTATGGCTGACTGTATAGCGTGCCACTGCTCCTCGATGTTAGAGGGAGCTTCTTCGTTGTTGCTGGGCCGCTCTAAATAGTTAGTGACAGCTGATTGGTAACTCTGCAATGACGCTTGGTCTTTTAGAGCATTGATATTCCATCAAACGGTCTTTTGTGCTTGTCTGTTAAACGTAGATGACAGTTTGCACTTATATTTAAATATGACAAGCATATGATCGCTGTCCATGTCTGCACCTCTGTAAGATCTAACGTCAGATATGCTGGTGGAGTGCCTCTTAGACACCATGACGTGATCGATTTGATTTTCCGTTCTCCCATCATTCGGTCTCCACGTTACTTTGTGGATTCTCTTATGTGGGAAAAACGTACTTGATACAACTAAGTTGTACGTTATTGCCAGGTCGGTGACTCGTTGGCCGTTGTTATTACTAGTTAGGTGCAGGCTGTTAGGACCGATGTGCGATGTATTTTCTGCACTCCTACCGATTTTTGCGTTAAAGTCGCCCACGATGATTTTAATGTCGTGGTGCGGTATGTTATTGATGACTTCCTCCAGTTCGACAAAGAAAAGATCTTTGATGTCATCTGATTTATCTTCGGTGGGTGCATGCACATTGACGATCGTGATGTTAAATTTCCTAGTGCGAAGTCTGACCGTGCATATCCGCATGTTGATAGGGCGGAAATCGATGATATGATGCTTCACGCGCCGATGGATGAGGAAGCCAACTCCAAATTCTCCTCCGTTCTGATGGCCGCTGTAATGAAGAGTGTAACCATTGGTGGTGTCATGGATCCCACTCCCAGACCATCTAAGCTCTTGTAGTGCAAGTACGTCTAATGTGTAACTCTTTGCTTGGTTCGATAGGTTCTGGAGATCTCCAGGTCTTAAGAGGCTAAGCACGTTCCATGTTCCCATTTTTAAAGCGTTGTCCGTGTACAATTTCCGGGGTCGAGTTTGTAATGAATCCGATATGGTTATCCGAGGCCTTTGTTTAGGGTTCATAACTTGGTGAGTTTTTATGAGGGGAGGTTGTTGGCCTTCCGCTCAACCCGCTTGTTACGTGTGTGGGTCACGTACTGGTGAGAATCTTGAGGCATCCAGTCCTACCTTGAACACATTTATATAGCGAGCCGCTTGATACAAGACAGACGCCCGCTTCAGCCGCTCCTAACCTGGAAAACAGACGCTGGTTTGGCATTGGTTTTGAGGCGCCAATGGCTCGCCCTGACATGTAGTGTCCATGACTATAAACAGGATTTAGCTGCTCGTCTCCACTACACCGCCTGATTCATTTAGAGTTACCCAGAGAGCACCGCGAGGAGGTATGAATCTCGGACTTCGCCCTCCATGAGCACCGACAGTAACCAAAAATCCTGACAAATTTCTGTTCTCTTATTAATTGACTAGGGATGTTGATCCGCCCTATGGACGTAGTGACCGCCATATTGGCACGTCATTAAGTAGCTTGCTGCGGATTTGACTTGGCTCACAATTCGTGATCTTGAGCTTCCAATTGTGCCAGATCAATTCAAGGGATGCGCATACTTGCTTCTTTACTGTTCTACGAAATTATGTTGGCCTTTCCGAGCTAAAGTTTTTAAATAATCAATCGGGTGCCATTACACAATTTTTTCTTCGGATTGAGGTTTCTTGGAAGCTTGATAATTACTCATTTTTCAGATGAAGCACATTAGGAGACATGCCAGATGTAGTTTGATCGTTGAGAAATTCAACGGAGAAGTTAAGAGCATGATTGGGATTTTCTTCAAAAATCCCTGGACGTATTCTTCAAATTCATAGTATTTGAGATAAGCTTCCAGATCCTAGTTCTACTAGCCATTGACTGTGCTCAGCCTAGTTCTAATACAATACTCGATGGTTGCTGTGCGTTTTCCTCTTGGTACTTCTAGCAAAGTCTGTCAAATGTTGGTCGATCCAGTGAACAATTGGCCGAGTGAAATCCATGTCTATAGGCAGCTTATAATTTCGACAATTAAGATGAAAGCTGTTTCACGTATAATATCTTTGCCCCTGGTGAATTCATGCGTATTGAAGAAACCGCCATGGAAAGTGCGCCCACTTTTCTGTAATTTGGCAACAATTCCCGTTATTGCAAATTGCAAATGATTTTTCCTTTTCCTCTAAAGTAGGCCATCATGGGTGTGTAAAGGAATGTCTTTACTTAGTCACGGGGTTGTCAAAATAAAAGAGCTTCTGCTTTTCATGCATGTACTCTACTGCTTCCATAATGGCTAAGTTGGAGCCTCATTGAGCTTCTCAATTTGTTCAACTGCTTGGCCAGGTTTCTTCAGCTTAATCATAGATTTCTTCAGTTGAACACGATATTCCATGTTGATTGAGATTGAAATTTATGTCATGAAGCGTTTGTTGATTGATGTAGCTACATTGTATGAACGCATATCATGAAATCGGATTTGAAAATATTGACCGGCATTACAAATATTGTTGAGATTTATTGAATGCGTAACCTGAAGTTCAATAAATGACACAAAAGGTGGTTACATGCAACAGCAACTGAAAAAAAAATATTTTTTTCCTACAATTTAACACAATTGTGCATGTAAATAACCAAGTTTGTAATGGTATAGTTCTGTATAATAACGCAGTAGATCAGAACTATACAGAACAACGATATTACAAGAAAACTATACATAGATTTCTATAAAATCTAAATTATTTAATTTAAAAAAAAATAAAATTTTTAATTTTAAATGGGACAAATTTGAGAATAGCTATCGCGAACTCTACTCGATTGTTTAAAAAAAACGCACCCAACTAGCTGAAGTACCCCGCTTTGCCCGTGCTAAAATTGAACTGCTGAACTTCAACAGGGTTTCTTGTTTATTTTATAACTAATTATAAATACTTAAATGAATTGAATCAAATCAATACAAAAATAGTTTGTTGGGTTTACCGCAATGCTAAAGCAACCACATTTTTTGATTTTCGCCCGGAGCTAAAGCAAACAAATTTTTTCAATGTTTGTTAACACTCCCACGGTTTTTCTCGGCTACCAAAATGTACTCGTGCTAAATTTGTAAGCACTCGATATAGTGGATCAAAACTTTGCATGTATATTGTAAAGTGGTAACAATTTTTGATCACGGTTAAACGTATTCGCTCAAAATTGGGAGCAATCGCTCGAGTTCATTAAAAGGTGTCACATATTGTACATTCCCCCTTACCGGTGAGCATGCGGAAGTGGTAACATTTCTTGATCACTAAGCCCCCTATGTTTTTTTTCGGCTAATAAAAATTACTCGTGCAAACTTTGGGAGCAATCGCTATAGTGGATCAAAAGTTTTTGTGGAACAAACATAGTTATACATACTTTTCTTCTTTATATATATATATAGATTTTAACAAAATTAAAAAAAATAATAATTTATAAATTTTTATGGCTTGACAGATTTATTTACTTTATTATTTTGAAAATTAAGCTACACAATTAAATTTAGTTTTATTTTTTCACTGAGTTTCACTTTAGTTTTCATTGAGTTTCGTTTTTTTGTTCGAACTTGTATTAAAACATAGCTATAACTTCGTTCTTGTCCTACAGAAACAAAAAAAAAATAGGAACACGATTTTATGAGGCAGTACCCTATATTGATACTATTTAATACTTGTTAAAAGTTTTTGGCTAGAGATGTACTATATCAAAGTTAGCCGAAAGTTTCCAGCCGATAGAAGGCAATGCAGATAGTGTCTTTGCTATCACAGCCGAAAAAATATTTTATAGCCCAAAGATATATTACTTGATATACCTAGTTTTACTATCATCTTTAAATAATCAGAATACAGTAACACATATAAGTTTACCAAATTGGTCCAAATCGTATGACGTAAGTTACTATAAATTAAGAAATTATTGAAACTAAATTAATAAAATATTCTGTAACTCTTGAGTTACCCACTTTCCCATCGATCCCACTATGTTTATTAGATGGGTCATAATCCTAGGTAAGCCCAGGCGAAATTTGGGGAAAGTCTGAAGTTTCAGAATATTTTATTATTTTAGTTTCGAAAATTTTGGATTTTCTAGCATATTATACTAAATTGCACCCATGTTGTAACAGCACTTTTTTTCGATATTTATCGAATATTGTATCTGTTTTTCCTAAAATAAAATTGCTTGCCATTTCGCTTTTCAATTTTGCTTTCAATATTGCGATCACACGCTATTAGAACAAATTTATCTCTTTTTCGTTTTTCGATAATGTATCACTCATAAAATACGTAGGCGATAGAATAAGAGTAGAACGACATAATGTTTTCTTCGATTAGGTAGAGATCGCATTAGAAACAACGTAATTGATAAATGGGAAATCGTTAAATTTTATTCGTGATGAAAGAGATGTAAATTTCGATAGTATCGGAAAAAGTGATGCTACAACATCCCACCCCATGTTTCGGCCGGGATAGTAAATACACTATCTGCATTATCTTTCAGCTCGAAACTTTCGGCTAATTTTAACAGTATTACTACCCTCGAAAATTTAGTTGAAAATATCAACTTCACCTTTAAAATAACTGTAGGCTTATAACTGCTGCGCGACTGTGAGTTTTTGCTCGCACTCACAGTCTGAAGTTATTAGCTAGTAGTTTTTGCCCAATAAAATTCGTCTACATTATTTGACGTTTCTTTCATTCGATAGAAATTGTTGTTATTGTGCGTTGAACCTACCATCGAAATAGTTTTTGTGTATTGTGTCCTACGATTCAGATGCCTGTATTGCTCTAACTGTAGTAGCATCACGATACCAAAGCGGATCCGTACACCCCTTCCCTGCCCTCCCCCTCCCCTACACCGGTAATCCTGAAACCTATTGGTATGCTAATATTGAATGCTTCCATTAAGTTTTGGAGTTACATTATATGATAAGTGCGGTAAAGCGAAAAATCAGCTCTAATGTGTCAAATACGTTTGATAAACGGGTGTCCAACAGGCTCTTGGTAAATCGTTTTTAGTAATATACATCATGAAATCTAGATAATTTTAATCGGATTTTATCGTCGTAGCAATCAAATTCAGTTCCGTACGTAGAAATTAATCTGTGATAAAAAAATCCAAAATCAGTCGATATGTCGTGACATGACAGCGTGATTTGAACAATTAACATCGGCCTGTATTGAGACTATAATTCATGAACAATTTTGCACAAAAGCTGCTTATATCTTTCGATATGTTAAACAACAGAAATAGAGAGGCAAAGCTCTTAACGTACCGGCTATTGAAGGAACTGTTTTTGCAGATACACACATTTATGAATAAATATCGCAAATGAAACACAGACGCCGCCCGAATAAGATATTCTGAAAAATTTCGACTGTACGTTAAAAATTTGTACAGTACAATATCTCTCTATTTTCACACTATCAATAAATAAGATTTCCAAAGTAAATTACTTTGATTCCCTTCATTTATAAAAATTTCCGAACAAAATCCAAACACAAAAAAAATTTAATGGCAGATTCTTGTCTGTCATAAAATAGCAAACCGCTTGCTCGTTTTCTGCATTAAGCAAACATTTTTATATTTATAGGTTGGTCGTCTGCGAACCAAGGTAGCGCAAAGATCAAAATATTTTAACTCGCAGGGGAATTTTTATATGAAAAATAATGATGGAGAAATATTTTCAAGGGTTTTTATTGGTTTATCGTGCGGATCTAAAATTATAAATTTTCGCTCGCACATGTGCGGTCTGCTTTAGATATGTTTTTATCAGCGTTCAAAAACACTCTTCAATTTGTTTCTATTCCTTTTATATTCTCTCAATTGATGATTTTTTATTTTTTCCCCACTTTTCGGATTGTGAATAGTAAAATAAAAGATTAAGAATAATATTTAACTTTCAACGAATAGTTAGCGAATAATGAGAAAGACGGGAAAGCTCACCCTTTAACACCTCCACACATACCACCCACAGAAACCCTCATCCACCAAATCCCAAATTTCCACACTAACCCCAAAACATCTCATCCCACCCCTCTACCTCCTACCACTTCCATAACCATACCACCCACATCCAGACGAGATATATTTTTATTGCACATTCACATGCTCTGTTCTAACCAAAATAGGATTGAAAATTAAATTTTTTTTTATCAATTTTAAGGAGGGGGTACACAAAACCCTACATATCTCCGAACACCCTAACCACAGAAATGTTCAAATCAATGGGGATCATTCCCATGAATTGCTTGAACGTTTAGTGATGAAATTAAGTTGATATCTCCATCCGTTCGCAAGTTATCGTGGACACAGACGGACAGACGGCAAACCGAAACCATATAGCATTTATTTTTTCACAAAAATGCTTAAAAACAAAGAGATCGATGTTTTGAGTAGATGAGAAATTATATTTTTCTACTGTCTGCTCTTCGCTAAACGAATAGTTGGCGATTACTTTATAAATTTGTATTTTAGAGTAAAATTTTTCCCATGTGGCAATTGATTTTACTATCCAATTTTAAATGTTTGCGAGAACTAAAACAAAATTTTATTCTCTTCTTTTGTTTTACTTTTCATATTTGTTTGAATGTATAAGAGAATATCCCACTACAGTGAGAATAGTATTCATAAATTTTTTTGTTTTGTATTCTATGCAAGTATATTCATCTTGCATAGAATACAAAACAAAAAAATCAGTAAAATTTTTGCTTTCTGTTCACTGTTCGATCAGTAAAGAATGGATAATATATTTTGTAGAGCGAATTTTAGAACCGTGGTTTTTATCTTATTCGTTCAATACTTCCACATGCTTCGGTTTTAATAGTGTGGCCGTGGCGCAACTTCTAGAAATCATTTACTCTTGATGAGAGCATCTGTATGCGGTATCATACGAAATTTTCTGTTCTATATGAATTATAATTTGACTGTGTCCATTGACCGTGCACCTTTAAGCTGCAATGATGATTGGCATGATTAAAACTATCGGGCGATATCCGCTTAAGGTCATTGCGATATTTTCGTCAAAACAGCGTCGAATTAGCGTTGAAATAATAATTACAGTTCTGGTCAGAATGGAGAGTCTTTCTTAACGAAACCAAAGAAAATGTTTGTTATGTCCTTTCGAGACTGAAACGAGACTAAAAATGGCGACGAAAGAAATTCTCCGCTGAATATGCCGTTTACCATGTACATCTTCGAATCGAATACTGTAGACATATATAGCGGAAATACGTGCAAGTTATGGAGAACCGATTTTGTTTTGCCCTATGTAAATTCAGCTTTTGACCAAGTAATACTTTGACAATATTCCACATTTCCATTTTTCCACTTAATTTATATTGTCTGAAATGCAAGCCTTTGGTCAAACTTTCGCAGTTATTAGAATTAGATGATTTTACGGTTTATTATGTAGATCTAATATTGTTCCTTGTAGTACATTAACAGTTCGACAGCTCAGTCTGTGTCTGGTTTATAAACTTAATTGTTTAAAGGTCTAATTTTTACAACAAGCGTCTATCGCACAAAACATTTCCGTCCATAATTAGTAACATATTTTTCTTTTAAAAACTTGTGTTCAAATTTTTTAAACTGTGGATTAAGATTACAACTCCTCAGCAGGAAAGTTATTGATGATACATTAATGACTCATTAGCGACAGTCAAGCATGACATGCATATAGAATTTTTTCAGCAAATGGGATTAATTTTCGTTAGTGACATGTCTGAGATGAATTGTACATGACATGACTGAGATGAATTGTACATGACATGTCTGAGATGAATTGTATGTGAGAAATCATGTGTGACAATGCTATGACAGTTCATAGACGTATAAATAAATTAAATAAAAATAAATTACAACAACATTAGAACAATTTTGATATAAAGCACTTCTATTTACAAAACGTTTACTAACCAATTTGACAAATAAAATGTTAAAAATATGTTGCAAATAAAAAAAAATTTTTATATAAAAAGAAAAATTATTATATAGAAGACAGACTGAAGATGACACGCAAAATATTTTATTTTTATCGATTTTGTTTACTTACGTTACTCTATCAAAAAATTGCGATGGAATGAGAAACATCGAAGACTCGTCATACATGTTTCGCTCATGCCATTGTCAAGAAAGAAGTTGTGTACATGACATGTCTCACGCTCTGTGTTTATCAACAGACACTGTACGCGTCATTTGAGAATCAAATGTGGCTAGTCATAAATTAGTCATTTCTCAACATATCATCAAAAACGACAAAACTAAGTTTTTTTCTGTTTCATGCACAATTAGAAAAAAGAGTAAGAAATAGATAGAAACGTATGTTTTCATGAATTTTCGACATTCTCGACACAATTTCTACATTTTTAATTTTCTGTACACATGTAGAATATTAATAAACTACGCGGTGTAGAAAATATGGCCCAAAACTTTTTATATCGATCGATTGAAATTTAGTTTCGTTGGTTTTTGTTCAAATCGATAAGCTTGAATAAATCGCTCCGTTTTATATTATATTTTATTCTAAATACACTTCATATGTGAAGTTAGCCCCGAATTTTATTATATGAAAAATAAAAATGTTTATTATAAAATTATTTAAATTCGCAAAACACACGATATGCTGAATTATGAATAATTTAATAAAATGAAGTAAAATAATTATTTCTCGGTTCGCGGCAATATGGTTTTGAGATAGATATACGTCACTTTTGGTAAAATATGAAATAAAATCGTATATCGTCGCAACCTAGCGAAAGTAGGCACTAAGCAAAACATTTCCATGTAATTCAGTTTTGACCACAAATAACATTTTAATATGAGATGGCCAGACCCATAGCTCACTTTTGGCAAAAAAAATTATTTGCACGTGTGCTGATTACAATTACTTAATAGCTCTAGAACCGATTTTCAAGTTAGTGTATTTCTGGCTCCACTGCTTCTATCTTCTGCAAGTGAGGTATGGCTGTGGCCACCTCTAAACCATTTAGCTATGATCCTACAAATTAATACCTTTTACATGTCAACAAATGTTTCAAAATAATTATTATTTTTTGTTAAATTATGTTTTATATTTAATAAATTAAAAATTTTTTGTGATATCCCTTTTGTGATTTACTAACACAATTGTGCGAGTACGGCAAAAGTACCATGTCACAAATTTATTTTTGTATGTGTTTTGAACCAACTTACACATTTTCGCATTCCTTTCAAACTTATTTCGTCCGAAAAAAAACACTATAACTATACATACAATTGTGTTGGTTGTACTTCAAATCAAGCGAAATTTTTTATTAAAAACGCCATTACATACTTTGATTTTCTACTCACATATTTGTGTGGTTTGGACTTTAATTAAGCCATTTTTTTATTTTTTTTAGTTGAAAAAGGGATATAATAAAATTTTATTAAAAACTAGTGTGTTTTAATACAAGTTGATAAAAAGTGATAAAGTCACAGCAAATCAAAATAAAAATGGGTTCATGCCATCTTTATAATACCTAAAATTTAACTTTTGGCCAAAAATTAATTACATGGAAATATTTTGTTCCGAGCCAAATTTCGCTCGTTCGAAACATTTCGCTTTGGGGCACAAGGCTCTCCCTACACTTTTGTTGTTTTGATTTTCCGTCCTTATACTTAACACCTATTCGGCTAGCTCGAGGACGTACGGCTATACGACCGTACGTCTATAGACCTAACTGCCCATTGCATAGCTCCATGGTAGCCTATACTGGCATAAAAGATGGGTCGGCCCATAAGTTTTGCACATCGACAGGGGATCATAGATATCTTACATTTCATCACAGATCGTAATCTGTTGATGAAATTTCACTTTGCATCCTGCCTCTATCGAGATTCGAACCCGGTACCTCCCGATCCAAACGTCAAAGCTTTAACCACTGTGCTATTTGGTCGGTGATTTTTTTCATATTTTCCTGTTCCGTACAGGTCCAGTCATATCAACATCATATCGTAGATTTGCTGCAACCGCGACACAACTCAAAATTCACTCATTTCTAAGATATTCGAATCAAACGATTCCCAATTGTTCATATTTTTATTATTTTGTATCAAAACATACTCTCTTATGTAGTAAGGAGATTACGTAAAATTCCATACAAAAAATCACTTAATTCACTAAAGAAATTAACATTTTAAGATATTGGACATTATTCTAAGAAAATTTGCAAAATATTAAAGAATTATAAAAATTAAGATCCAATTTAGGATGTAGCAATATAAAAACAATTATTTTACTAATCAGAATGAATTTTTATTTAGTTTTGAAGAACGCCGTTCTCCCGAACACACAATTTTGAGTGATATTTTCAAATCGCTCTACTGAAAAATAAAAAATTTGGGATTGTGCCATACTCTTGCAGAAAATGAGCGATTTAGATCTGATTCGACAAATTAAAACTTTTTACATTCCAAATTAAAATGTTATTTAAAATCAAATCTGAAATCCATGGAAAAAGTTTGCTCGCCTAATTTGCTAGGTTTTGGCTTTGTTAATTTTTCGTTTAATAAAATTTGGGACTTACTTTACAAATGAAGTGTATTTGGAATAAAATATTATATAAAATGGGGCCGGGCTAACCTCACACAAGAGTTAGCGGGTTATAGTTATGTTAGTGTTGCCCGATTATTTTTTTTTTAAATTACGGCGATGGAATCAGGGGATAACTTTACATACGTTCTCGGATATACACTTTACAAGATTTTAAAAACATATAACATAATATTTTTAATATCGTATATTGTATGTATTTTCAGTTATGCCGATGATTTAATACGAAGGCAAATCATGCAACCAAATCAATTACTTAGTTCCGGTGCGAATGGAAATTCACATTTAAATTTTCCCCATCCATCGTATTTACATCATTATCTACGTCCAGATATGGGTAATAATAGTGATATATTTTCTTGTGTAAAATGTTGTAAAAATTTTTCATCTGCACACGGACTTGAAGTACACGCAAGGCGGCAACATATTGGAAAAAAACCATATGAATGTGACGTATGTAGTAAAACATTCGGCCACGAAATTAGTTTAGCGCAACATAAGTAAGTATAAAATATTAAACAGTCACTATAGAAGCGCTGCTAAGCTTAATACGTGATTTTATATATACTCAAAATCACCTAACTTGTGTTTTTTTTATTTCAGGGCTGTACATAGTGTTGAAAAGGTATTTGAATGTAAACAATGTGGTAAAACATTTAAACGTTCAAGTACGTTATCAACACATTTATTAATTCATAGTGATACTAGACCTTATCCGTGTAATTATTGTGGTAAACGATTTCATCAGAAAAGTGATATGAAAAAGCACACGTATATCCATACAGGTAGGTCGATATATATAGTTTTTACCTAAGTACCACCCCATATATATTTTTTCTGCAGTCTTTCCCGGCTCACAGTAGAAAAATTAATTTAATATTATTTCATATAAAAATGTTTTTGCTTCCTTGACAATCTTCGTGTATGATTTATTTCTTTACGGATATTATGAATACATAAAAAAGAAAACTTTGTCCTACATTATATCCTTAAGTTTTATAAATTTATCTTTGCTTCCTTATCTGGTGTATTATATACGGGTATTTCCAAAGATTAAGGAGATAAAAAAACAGGAAAAATTTGATTAATTTTTATTCGAGGAGATTTTTCTTTTATATTTTCTTGATTAAAAAAAAATTGTTTCTTCAACATTCCACCAGTTTTTCGACTTCATTGTTATATTTTCCACTTTCAAAATAATTTATGGTTTTAAAACTGAACTGGCACACAAACAAAAAAAAAACGGAATTCTGGAAAAATTCTTTAATTTTTTGGTATATTATTTCATATATTAAACGAAAATAAGGCGAAAAGCATAAATAAATTTTCATTTTAAATATTAAATATGGGTAATACAAAAAAAAAGCTCAGACGAGACAAAACAAAAACAATGTTTAAGACGAACGGGAGAAACATAACCAACAAAATGAAGATAAAAAAGCTTGAATCAAATTTTATGTTTTGCTTTTCGGGAATTTTATTTTATTTTTGTTTAATTAGTAAATAATTCACAAGGGTTGTTTTAGGCCATATTTTTATTTATTTTATACATGTATTTGTGTAAGCCGTACGTATATATCATGGTATAGTTTAAGAATTCTGGAATGAAAATTTAATCGGATCTGGCAGAGTATATTACGAGTATACGTATAGTAGCATAGTGCAAGAAAATATTTATAAGAAAATGTTGAAAATTATTTTATGTTCTCTAGCTCGTTTTCATGTTGATGTTGTGTATTTTTATCATATAACTTTGGTTTTATTTTGGTGTGGAATAATCTCAACTCCACCCAGTCGCTTATAGTTTTCTGGATGATGTTGTCGTGCAAATTTAGTTGGTTCAGGTGTAGCGTTTAGAGTGAATTTTCATAATATTTGAAATTATATCTGGTTGTTTTTGTTATGATTTAATTTACATCTTTGCCATAGCTCTCGATAGCTTCTGAAAATTTTGTAACCATTCTCTCTTTAATAGTGCATGTTTTCCTAAAATTGCTGTATAATCTACCAAAAAGCCCTACTACAGAGACGTTTTACATATTTTTATCAGACAGAAACTATAAACTGGAAGAAATCACGATTAGTAATTAAAGTTAACCAGATCAAAAAATACTGATGAATAAATTAAAAGTTTCTTTAAAATCTTTTTTCTTTAAAAGCTCTAAATACCTTTGTATACGTTAATCATTAGTGAAATTTACTGCATTCATTGCTTGCTTATGAATGAGCCGGTTACATAGTAGCTATGATGTTAGAATATTTTTAAATCTGTATCAAATCTTTTATCTTATTCTTGATGATCACATATCGTTACTTCTGGAACTGTTTTGATGGTACCATTTATGTATATGTAAAAGAAACTCCCCAATTTAATTTTTATTTAGCATTATTTGGAAAAAAACCTTTTATAAATACGGAACTGAGTTAACAAAGAAACCTTTTTCTTTGATCCATAACATATAAGAATCTAGATGAAAGGCATTTTATTATCAATTAGCTAGATTATTTTTTTTAGGTTCATGTCTTCTTATTGGAATATTTTACCAAATATTTTCATTTGCAAAAAAATCAACTAGGAACAAATAAATGTTAAACTAAATTTGCAACAAAATTGGTCTCTATTGGTTTTCTGAATGTAAACGGAATAAACATTTTTTGATAACAACTTTTTTTCTACCAACATTCGGAATGTTAATTTTTTTAAAAGTTAAAATTTTTTAAATTATGTGCTGTTTTTTCGTGATCTACGTACGATTTGCCTATACATTGGCTGCTATCATACACATCCTAGCCACCATTTTACTTTTTTTTTACATAGTTTATGAATTATGAAAATTTTATTTCCGCGACCTCAAGATTATTGCAGATTTACCAATCGATATCATAAATCTGTCCATGTTTTCCTGTAATCGACGAATGAAGGTTTAATATCACACCTCCCATACATAATTTGCATATAATTTCTATTTCAATGTGACCATCTGAATATTTGAAACTATATGCCGTCTAATTCCGGTAGAAAAAAATTTCGATCTATTTTTACAAATTTGCTAATGGTCCGGTTTGCTCGACCGGAATGGCAAATAACCTAACCTGACCCGTCCTTAATTTGACCTTTTTCAAATAATTATTGCCCGAGCGTCCAAACAAATAGAAAAGGCATGATAAAAATGTGACTTTTCCTTTCTTTTATATACGTGGTAAAATAAGGAGCAGGAGTAAAATAGTGGGTTTCAGAAATCTCTTTATGTAGTGGTTCCGTAAGACTAATTAACTCTTTACAAACCAGATGGATTGATTGATCAGTGTGAAACTATACTTAAGCTTTTCTCACAAATTGGCAGTTCCCAGCGATTTTTGGCCGAAACCGATCCACCGAAATTGGCAGCTTCCATATATGAGCTTATCCGTTTTTTGCAAATATTTTGAAAAGTACATCATTTACGAGACAGATTCTATGTTTAATATGGAACAATATCGGTCCAGATCGGTTTTCTAAAATTTATGCGGAATTGACGTTTTTTGCCAAAAACTGTTTTTAGGCTCTTCATAGTGAAATGTTGCGTTTTTTGTATTTGTGTGTGTATATCTAATCAAGATACATATATTCGGAACTTCTTTCTGATAGGTTTCCACTTGTATCTTGTTTCGGATTATGTGGGAAGGTTCCCGATTCTAAGTGTGTGGTGGCAGCCAAACTAAATGTTGTTGGTTCTCTACAGCCCAAGCGATTACACTAATTGTGGTGAAACCAGAGTTAAGCTTTTTCCATAAATTGGGAGATTCCAATGATCTTTGGCCGAAGTCGGTCAACCGGAAGAGAGAGAGATTCCGTAACAAATTTTCGTTTTCTGCAAAAATTTTGAAAAGTATGTCATTAACGACTGTAAAATAAAAAATTCTAAATTAAATTTGTAACTTGTAGTAACTCGTTGGTAAATAAGTCCAGAGACTAACTGTTCAAAAAACATTTTTAGTTTCCTCCAAGAGTGATACATTCATTCCAACACTTCTCTAACATTTTGATGCATTTTTTGTAGAACGAATTATCTTTGACCTTAAACTATCCTTTTGTTCTGGCAAAATCTCTTTTCCTGGACCATTTTTTTGTGATCTACGAACACGTAATAGTCGGTGGGAGCTAAATCCCGCGAATGCGGCAGACGGGAGCAGTTCGAACTACAATTCATGCAAATTTCTTCCTTCAAACGCGCCAATAACGTCACTACTATATGGATAAACAGCTTCAAACAGCGCTCTGACTCATTGCCACGTTGATGTTTTTATTCAGTTTGAGCAAATGCAACACTTACGTTAAATAGGTTTTCTAATAGACAAATATTTATGCGAAATATACACTATCTTTTGATATCTTTAAGGTGCCAACTATCTCACGAATCTTCACTTTAACGTATTTCAAAATGATTTAGTGCATTTTTACGGTTGTGAAGTTTGTCCCAAAAAAATCCCGTGTACATATACAAATCCAATAAGAATTTTTTAATGTAGAACATGTATTAGTAATTACACTGTTAAATTGAAATTTTGACGAAATAACTATATTATATTAGAAAGAGACGAAAATAGGCACATTTTTTTCATATTCGATTTATTTTGTAAAAATGGTAGCAAGAGAAATAGTAAAACATAATCTTGAGAAAACAAAATAAAACACATTGTCATTTAATTGAGGTTAATAAATTATTATTTTTCTTTTTTTACAAAAAACAGAAAGTATTAATCATCTAGTGGATTTAATGTCCTTTTAATGCTAATTAATACTCCACTTTTCATTCACGCACACACCCACCCATTACAATTACAGTATACCAGCTGCACGTTGCAAGCTCCATGTCAACCTGCACACTGACATGAACGGTGGGTCGGTGCTGAATTCTGCACTCCAACAGAGGGTCTAAGTTGTGTTTATTATCATCACCGATCGTAATCGATGAAGAAAATTCGATTTACATCTTGCCTCTGGTGGGATTCGAACCCAGTACCTCCCGGGTCCAAATGCCGAAGCTTTAACCACTGCGCCACTTGTATTTAAAACTATAAACAATTTAAACATTATGTTTAAACTAAACATTATTTAATATATAGATTTTTTTAAATTAACTAAAAATGAAACATGAAATGTAAACAAAATGAATTCTTGTAAGAATATAAAGTAAAACTCAGAACAAAAGTTGATGTGTGTAGATTCCATTGATATAAATATTTTAGAAAATAAATCATCTGTCAGAAAATTCGACTACGATGAAATGATAGCCTTAGGATAACAGTCAAGCTCCCTTTCCAAACGGTAGTAGTGTTATATTATTTTCGATCTCGTAACTGAAATTGATTTTTATAGTTTGAGTATTTTAGTTTAGATAAATTCAGGATATCATAGAGTTTGTCGGAAAATTTCACTATGTCCAAATGTTAGCTTTAGGTTAGCCCAATCAAAAAATGTAAAAGCCATTTCCATATCTAGGGGATAAGTATCATTTTTCGCTCTCGCAAATCTAATCGATTTTTTAGCTTTGAGTGGTTTAAATTTACATAAATTCTGGATATCCTAGAGTTTGTCAGAAAATTTCACTATGTCCAAATGTTAGCTTTAGGTTAGCACAATCAAAAAAAGGAAGAGCCATTTCCATATCTAGGGGATAAGCATCATTTTTCGCTCTCGCAAATCTAATCGATATTTTAACTTTGAGTGGTTTAAATTTAGATAAATTCTGGATATCGTACAATTTGTCGGAAAATTTCACTATGGCCAAATGTTAGCTTCAGGTTAACGCAATCAAATAAATCAAGAGCCATTTTATCCCCTAGATATGGAAATGGCTCTTGATTTTTGAATTGTGCTTACCTAAAGCTAACATTTGGACGGAATAAAATTTTGTGACAAACTCTGCGATATTCAGAATTAAGTAATATATTTAAACTAAAACTACTCATACCTAACGAATTGACTTAATTTAACAGAACAAATTTCAGAAGTATGCCGTTGTTAGGAAATGTCCTTTACCTCACTTGATACTATTCTCTGTATCGATACTCCCTTATCGTGTAATTTCCACATAATGGCTTTGTACACAAATTTTGTATACCCGGCATTTAGATATATTGAAATATTATCTTCTGTAAAACTACTTACAAATGAGGAAAAATGGAAATGATTTTCCGGGATATTATGTAGAATGAAAAATAATTTTTTTGAGTTTGTTTTCTAGTTTTCACCCAAAATTCTGATCAGAATTTTTTTTACAGTGTATTTACTAATACATGTTTATATTTGTTATTTGGGACATACTTCACTGCCATGCATTTTTTACCTTTTCCGGAATAACTGCCGAATTCAATTTGCTTCTTATGCCAGCAACCTATAGAAATAAAATTAATATTTCGTCAGTATCTGGAGATTTCCTGATTTTGAGTGTAAATTAAGACTGTTCGGCTTCATATATGACCAAATATGCTTTGAATAATTGAAACTTAAAATTATATTAAATTAAAGAAAAGCCATGAATCTATAAGATACTAAAATTAGGCTACCCGAATTTAAAAAAGTTGAATTAAGAAAAGTGAATTAAAAAAAGTGGTATTTGTATGAAAAATTTCCACTTATTTTAATTCGTATTTTGAACAAATTTCCTGAATTTAAAAAAGTAATTACAACAAAAAAAACTCAATTCAAAATGAATTAAAAAATGCACATCTTATTTCATTTTTTAGAAAATTTACCTTAATTCATTTTCAAATTGATTTAAAATCGTTTATTTTAATTTCATGTTTTGCCCACTTTTCTTAATTCATTTTCAAAATGAATGGAAGATTATTAGGCTAAAGTTTACTTTACGTATACATCGATAAAATCAGGTAAGGAGTATACACTTTTAAAATTGTTAAATGCAGGATTGTTTATTAATAGTTATTAGGAGGGAAAAGCTAAATTTTTCCGGAAAAATTTTTGATTTTCCTGGAAATTTTTATTTTTTTTATTTTTTCATATTCTTTTTTTGTTTTATTTATTTTTATTAATAATAATGGTTCCGTCATGCTCCCTAAATTAAGAAAAGATGAATTAAGAAAAGAGAATTAAAAAAGTGGTGTTTCTATGAACGTTGATTTTTTTTACACGGTTGGCACGTATCGCCGTATAAAAAAAAGGTTTGGGTGTATTTTATTTCACATTATAAACATAAAATTTACATTTGTTTTTAATAACAAACAAATGCATGCCAAATTTAATGTTTTTAAGAAAATGTTTCTTCTTACAGTTTTTTGTTGCATTGTAGAGAAAGAAATTAAATAAATAAATTTCATTTGTGAATTATTATTTATGTATTAATTGTGAATTAAAATATACATTTTTGAATTCATTTAGAAATTTGCGTTTTTGCACATGGATTAGTTAAAAATTTTGAATGGCTTTAATTTCATATTACAGTAAAAGCCCGATTATCCGGCATATAATTAATCGGAACACTCAGTTATAACTAGAGTTTTAATTTTTAGGATTTTTTTTGCTTTCTTCCCTTTCTTTTGTCTTTCATATGCATTTTTTAATTCATTTTCAAATGTGCAATTGTTTTTTGCACATTTTCATTAATGAAAGGATTAGTTGAAAATTTTGAATGGCTTTAATTTCATATTAGGACATTTGAAAATGAATTAAAAAATGCATATGAAAGGCAAAAGAAAGGGAAGAAAGCAAAAAAATGCCTAAAAATTAAAACTCCAGTTATAACTGAGTGTTTCGATTAATTATATGCCGGATAATCGGGCTCTTACTGTAATATGAAATTAAAGCGATTCAAAATTTTCAATTAATCCTTTCATTAATAAAAATGTGCAAAAGACAATTGCAACTTTCAAAATGAATATGAAAGAGAAGAGAAAGAGAAAAAAGCAAAAAAAATTCCTCAAAATTAAAATTCCGGTTAACTAAGTGTTTCGGTTAATATTGTATGCCGGATAATCGGGTTTTTACTGTAGTACATTTTTACGTTTTATTTCAATTTTATATACGCATTTTATTTCATTTTCAAAATGACTTATTTATAATAATTATAACAATTATTGTAAACTAAGTATAAAAAAAATGAAAAAATGAAAAAATTTTCCGGGAAGAATTTAATTACATATTTTTATACTTTTCTAAAATCATTTTCTAAATAATTTAAAAAAAAACATATTTTATTTCAGTTTTTTTTACTTTTCTTAAATATTTTGAAAATGAATTAAGAAGTGCACATATTAAGTCAACTTTTATTATTTCATTTCTATCAACTTTCCTTAAATCATTTTCACAATGAATTAAAAACACTTATTTAAATTCAGAAAAAACACTTGTCTTAATTCAACTTTTCTTAATTTGGGTAGCCCTAAAATTAACTAAATATGCCAGTAAATTTCCAAGATTTGTTAATTTTATTGGTATTTTCCTCGGCTGGAGTTATACATTTCGAAAAATCGAATTAATAATGTAAATGTTTAGCTCAAACTGGTAAATCATGACCTCCAGAAGTCTTAAGCATCATTAGGAAAATAAATAGAGTTCTCACAGATACGTGGCATGACACACGTTTGAAGTTACTTAACTTACTTTTGCCGGACGAAAGTGAGTCAACTAACTCCTCATCGATAGTTGCTCAAGACCCTATTTCGTGGGGAAAAAAACTAATGCTTTTAAATGCTTTGGCCGAAGCAAGTCAGCAGGACTTGAGAACTGATGTTTGCGGTTTGTTCGAGTAGACCTGCGATTCAAGATAACGTTAAAGGAACAAGTAATATAGAACAACGATTTATAATTATAACTAAATCCTAAAGTTTAAAAGACACTTTTCAAGCATCAGAGAAATGAAAAACAAAAGTAAAGCCAATATTAATGTCGATTTTGTATTTAGTGGCTTAATATAACTTTTACTCTCGTCACCCAATTGATTGATTGATTAGGGTGCATAACCATTAACCAGGTATGAGCAAGTGTTCCGAATAATGCTGGTCCCGTTTATACACCCTTCCTTCCATATAAAATACTGGAGGATAGAACCTGAATAATTTGTAAAATTGTTAGCAGACATATTAAATTAGTTAGCACGGTGCATCATATTTTTTAAATCTATTTTTTTTATAAAAATAGCTAGGTTCCGGTTGCTCTTCAAGAAAAGGTAATATTTTTGCTATTAGAGCTATTAGAAAAACAACCTAACATATTGGTTAGCTGTGGGATTTTTTGAGGTTTAAACACACAATTATTGATCAACAATTGCCTGAGTTCTTTCCTATACTCAAAATTCATTTTATCGTGTAGAAGACACCAGAATGGATACCAGAACTTTTTCTAAAATCTATATAAAAGCCAAAACTCATTTTAAAATACCCAACCAAAACTCATTTTTGTCTATAACTCATTTTAGAATCCCTAACCAATGCTACTGAACAATTTTCATCATAATTCGTTACGAAATGGTGGAAAAAGATGGAAAATTTAAAAATTTCATATACCGAATTTCTTGAATTCCGATGCCAATTGTGGATTTTTGTCAATTTAAGGAAGATTTTTTTCCGCTTGCAATTTAATCTCTGTCGTATACTTTTTTTTTCATTGAATTCTTTTTCGATGAATTGTTTGTCACACAATTATTTGTTGCAGAATTTTCGGAAAACCATCCAATTTCTTTTGTAATTGTCAAATTTCGCCACCAACCGTTGTGTAACGAGTAAAATTTTGTACTAGGCACATAGTTGATTGCAATTTGTGTGAATTACTAAAACACGTTCCTGTACAATACGGAAATGCACATTCAATCATTTTATGATGAATTTTACAAGTCCTGATAAAATTGTTATAAATCGAGACATTTCCGCTTCTCCACTTTCTTGCATTATGAGTTACCAAAAGTTTTGTTAACCAAATAGTTTTACATTTTCGTCAGCACTTGACGATTTGGAACGGCCCTGCAAATATATTTTGATTTCTTAACTAATCTACGCACGTTTATATCTGTTTGTATCCCGCTCCATCTTCGCAGTTAAAAATTAATATTTTTAAATCTTTTTCACAAAAACCTCACCCACTTTGATTCATACGCACGTTATAACAATCGAGGGAATTGTTGTAGAGTGCGCAGAGCACCGTACTTATGACATAAAAAAAAAGTTGGGAAAATTAAACACAAATTCCTCATGGGACCATCAAAAATAAACAAAGTATGGGTCATTATAACTTCTCTGGTGGAATATTATGATTATTACTTTTTATTTTTTTTAATAATATTCCAGGAGTATTATATTTCAACAAATTTAATATGAAGAAGGGTGGCGCACCGTATACTCGTATACATATTTATAATATGTTTGTAAAGCAGAGAGATAAGTGATTCTTATTTAGAAAAATGAAAAATAGCAATAATTTTTTATTGTACTGGGGGTATACACGAAAAGGTTAAGGGACGAAAATCGTCAATCAAATTTTATTGTTGTTGGTGATGTTTATTGTGATCTTAAAGATTTTCATGTTCCTTATAACTTTTCTTGTTTTTTATTTGGCGATTACAAACAAACAAAAACCGGATACTAAAAAGTGTAACCACAAAATAAAAATCTTTTACAACACACCCTTAAGTGCTGCACTCGTCTTATTTTTATCTAATAAACTTTATATTTAATACATGCCATGCCCTGCTTATAGCCATATGCTCTATATAGTGAATTTGCTACATAATATTGATTGTTCTTTTTAAATTCATATAAATTATCATAAATATTCAAAATAATTTAATAACATTACGAGTACACACACACACTCACAGGATAAGCACGCACCCTTTTATAAAACCTAAAAAATTTTAAACCATTGTTAATGGTGTCAAATGATTTGAGGGGAACGTAATTATGAATTTATCCTACGGGTACAAAGAATCAAGAATATGTTATTACCAGTTTGTTATCCAATAAATTTGATTCACAGCAGGAATCAATATAGATTAGAGAGAATTTTTTGTGTTTGATATCAATTTAAAAATACAAAAAGTAACACTTGAGTGATGAGAGGGGGGGATTCAATTTGTCAAAATTCGGATACAAAAATTAGTGAGCGTAATCTTGGAGGCTTAAATCAAACGAATTTCGAAAATAATAAAATTAATTGCTAACGGAATGTTATTAATTAAAAATGTATTTTAATGAAAAATCAACTCTTTCCACTGAACACAATTTTTCAATTCTTCACTCGTCTTGTACATAAAAAAAAACTAATTATTTTCAATTTATAAATGAAAAGTTATTTCAAGATACCGTTTATATATATATATTGTGTGTGTATTATAAATAGTGCTGGTATGAAAAATCTTTATAAATTTTCCATTTTCTCCGGAGAAAATCTAACCCTTTTCTTCGTTCTTATATATTAGATGTATATACGATTCAATCCAATCATTTTATTTAATTCGTGTTTTAATTTTCTCTCCACCTCTAAATATTTTCCGTATAACTCTTGTATTTGTACACCCCCTTTTCTGGGATATAAAATTCTCGTGCTTTTTATAATGAAAATTAATTTTCAAAAATTTTTCTTTTTTACCAATTAATTGTGATAAATCAAGTGAATCAAGGTATAATTGTCGACTTTTCATTATGTCTGTCTGCCATGATGATGATGATAAGGCGAGAGAAACGATACGGAATTTTTCACATTTTTTTTTGCAGGCGAACAGGTTTTGTTGATTTTTCCTAGTACAGTGTATTTTTTTAATATTTAGAGAAGATAGAATAGGAAAGCTCTAGACTCCAAAAGTGTTCATTCATTTTGAGTGAAACTAGATTTTTGAAAACTTTTCAGTGAAAAATAAGTGCGTGAAAGGTTAGAGAGCCCAAATTTTAGACTCATGCGTTTAGTGAAAGATCCACTATAAACTTGAATTACAGTATTGGTAGAACCTTAAGGTTGGTGGTAGTTGAGATGTGTTTGTGGCGAGGCTGATTCGCTGATTTTTTAACCGTTTATCTTGTGAAAAGGACTTTTGAGTATAGAGACATTCAACCACCCTTGCTAGAATATTTCTATACAAGAGTGTAAATCAACGATCCTCCCCAAAGCCCAAGATTTGACAGTAGGTGCATGACGGTGATGTTTTGCTGTAGTTCAGTTAAGTATCACCTCATTTGGATCAGATAAACCGCTATAATCGGCCTGAAGTTGCAAATTTTTGTTGGCGATGTAACCGTTTACAATTCTTCCTACGTGAGCGTTTATTGTCCAGACACTTATTGTCAGTAATATTAGTGTTTTACTTCAAGTGATTTAATACACCAAAAGGTAGAGCAGGCGGTGGTAGAAAAAGTCACTTATCATAGTGTCAACTATAGTAATCGATGGTGGATTGGAATTACTTATTATAGAGCTTCAGGTTTGTCATTTTCTAATTTCCATTTCCAAGAATTAGTCAAATGACACTGATGAAGGATCAAGTTAGGTCGCCGAATTCTTGCGGAACGACGTGCGGTAACTTTTGCCAAGCTTTAGAGTCCATAGGTACCTGTTGAATAATTGATCATGGAGCATTTGTTGCAGCAACATTGGTCGATAAATGTTTGTTTAACTATTCAAAATTCGAGCGACAAAAATATGTGTCAGGATCAGGTATTCGAGCTCGTGTTTGGGTTTGATGACGTCGCACCAAACTATTTTGTGTAACTATACTATACATTACATTGCCAAAAACCTGCTTAATCTCTTCCTCAATCCACTTCGCACCAGATGAGAAGTTTCGCATGCAAACTGGCTGCCCGCACAATGAACGTCAGCTTTGCGTGTTCTGTGCTATCCCTATTTTCTAATTGTTTCTTCAAGACGATTTGAAAGATCTCACAAATCATTCTGCTTCTAAATTTGAAGAGGGAAGGAAAGTCATAATTGTTCAGTGATCTATATACCATTAAAACGTCAGAACTTGTGAAAATTTTCTTATATAAACGATGTCCCATTATCACTTATTATGATTTTTGGCAACCCTTCCATTACAAAAAGTTTTTGCGATACGCGGACCATATATAATAGGTAGTAGTGTCTTTCAATTTCATGATGATGGATATAGAAAGAAGCTACTCTCGGATTCGGAGCAATCTCCTGGAACACATTTGTTCAGTGTGGTTTCAATTTCCTCGTGTTCCGTTGTAGGTGGCCATATTAAAAAACTTATTTTAGAAATCATTAAAGAAATATCATTTCCATTAAACAAATCCAATCTCATAGAAATCGGTAAAAACTGCCTGCATTTCATAACTTCTTCCATAAATCATTTAAGAATTCCATTTGCATCCAACACACCCAATTACATTATAATCGGATAAAGAGTGGCCGAGTTTGAGGTGGCCCATTCCAAAAATTCCAATCCAACATACAAAATCCCATCCTAATCGGTTAAAATTGGCCAAGTTCCGCCTCAGCATGCCATACTCCAAAACTCCTTCAAAAATTACTTAATATTCTCATTTCATTCACAATGTTCAATTCCATCATAATCGGGTACCGATTTTTGTCACAGTAGGTGGCCTAATTCCAGAACTTCTTCTAAAAATCATTTAACAATTCTATTTCCATCCAACATACCCAGCCCGAACTCAATCAACTAAGAAATGCCTGAGTTATGTCCCAGATGGCCACGTTCCAGAACTTCTTCCATAAACTGATTTGGGTCTAATTCAAAGTGAAAACACCTACTCTGGAAGTTGTAGCCTCTTAGAAATATCTTAGGACAAACGGTTTTCACTTCGATTTTTACCACTGCAACTTTCGAATATTAGACCCAGTCTTCTCCTATTTTTTCCAGAAAACTCGTATGTTCTAGTTGGATTGGGTCTAGTTCAAAAGTGAAAACACCTACTCTAGAAGTTGTAGCCTCTTAGAAATATCTTAGGACAAAGGGTTTTCACTTCGATTTTTACCATTACAACTTTCGAATATTAGACCAAATATTCCCCGATTTTTTCCGGAAAACTCGTGTTTTCTAGTTGGATTGGGTCTAGTTAAAAGTGAAAACACCTACTCTGGAAGTTGTAGCCTCTTAGAAATATCTTAGGACAAAAGGTTTTCACTTCGATTTTTACCATTACAACTTTCAAATTTTAGACCAAGTATTCTCCTATTTTTCCCAGAAAACGTTCAAATATTAGACCCCGTGTTCCCCTATTTTTTAGGGAAAACTCGTGTTTTCTAGTTGGATTGGGGCCTGTTAGAAATATCTTAGGACAAAGGGTTTTCACTACGATTTATACCATTACAACTTTCGAATATTAAACCCAGTGTTCCCCTATTTTTTCCGGAAAACTCTCGTTTTCTAGTTGGATTGGGTCTAGTTCAAAGTGAAAACACTTACTCTGGAAGTTGTAGCCTCTTATAAATATCTTAGGACAAAGGGGTTTCACTTCGATTTATACCATTACAACTTTCGAATATTAGACCGAGGGTTCCCCTATTTTTTCCGGAAAACTCTAAATTTTCTGAAAATGGTCTGTTCATAATTATAATATTTATTTTCCGGAAATAATTTATTTTTCACTCTTAAATTTTATTATGAACTGGAAATGTTGTTGTAGGGTATAGGCCAAGCAAAATCCAGACTTGTATTCTTTTGACTTCCAAGCAAGTTTTAATATTATTTATATTTTTTTTAAGCTTGTTCTTATTTTCTCCACAAATGCATATTTAACTTGACAAATATGGCCACGTGTATAGTATGTCATTGAAATGGGCTTGAAGAATGTCATAGTTTTAGTTAAGAATGTATAGGTAGTTAAATTGTTCTCGTTCCAATAAAGTAAAGGCAAAAAAGTACTGGATTAAGATACTTGTTCTCGTTTGGATATAATTTTGTGACACATGATTTGTCAAAGGATGAAGCAACAATTTTGTTATGAGCAAAAACAATTTTTAAACAAATTTTTATCAAAAAAAAACGACTATTTACAAAATCAATGAAAAATCTGAATATTTTTCTGACTGGTTTTGTAAAGAAGTATTTAAAAAAAATCGCGGTTTTAATTGTTCGTGAATTTTACCGGGTTGGTGTAATGATAATTATATTCTTCGAAATATTTTAAATTTATCAATTTTCAAGCAAAACAGAATATTTTTTTTTTTAACTAAACTGTCTGTAACGTATGAAACTGTAAAGTTTCTGATATGTGTGAATACCATTTTATGTATATTTACAAAATATAACTCGGCTTTATATAAACTTAAGTTTTGTTCTATTTCGTCTTAAGTTTTGTACAGCACCAAATTAGATGACGTAAAGTTGCACATCATTTCGAGAAAATTTCCTGATACGGTTTTTGCGTATATATGTTGTTACCAATAGCATCACTACACCAGCAAAAGCTTTGCAGTTTTTGGGCTTTTAAATAAAATTTATTTGTTTAAAATGTTTTGCATTTCTTATATACGTCTAAATGCTGATAAGGAAATACATATACTTATACAGTTGAAACAAATAGTTTTTCTGCATATACACAGAAAAAATATTGTTTTTAAGGTATACAAACGAATGTCGCCGACTGTTTTCATGTTTGTGTTCAAGTGCAAGTTCATTGAATAACCTAAAGTCTTGTCCATTTTATTGACTCAGTTCATATTCTGTATCGCCCTCATTCCATCGAAAACAAAAAATATAATAATAATTCCGCAATAATTTTATGATTATACGAAACGAATCGTATCGTATAACAGTCTCAATTCTGATTTTATATACTTAACAGTTGTCTATCTGTATATAAAGTATACGAACATACACACGAGTACGAGTATAAAGAAATCCAAACCATCGTCGTTTCGTTATCGAAATAATTAAATTATACATCTTTTCGTTTTATATAGCGTATATTTTATATATAGTACCCAGATTTTGCCAGATGATATCCATTTGTCTTCGAACCATCTAATTTCAAAATAATCAACTTTGTTGTGTATTGTGCATGGTTGTTGTTGTTGTTGCTGCTGTTTGCGTTTATTTCTAAATTTGATTTAATTGATATAAATTTTTATTATTATTTGAAATTACAATTTTTTAATCATACAGTGGTAGTATAGAGTAATCATCTTAATGATGATGATAATGATAATGATAGATAATGTGGCTGAGTATAGGAGAAGGGCGGAATGTGTTGTTGATACACATTAAATGATTGAATGACTAAATAATTTCCGGGATTTGTTTTCCTTCTTTTGTGGACACTATATATGGTGTAGTCATCATGAAGCTACTTAAAGATTCATGATAATCGAATTAATCAAAAATATTTTATTTTAGAGCACTATAAATACGTCTCGTATACATCTAATCTACTTACAAGTAAAAATAATTTATTTGTAATACGATCCCGATGTGGGGAGTTCAAATATTGATTTGATATAAATTAAATTATAATTGTTTCATGTTATAGTATCTGCATAGGAGGGGCAGATTGCTATGCTAAATTATGATTGATGTCTAATTTAATATAAATCTGGTATAATCACTTAACGTCGGGTACGTACGTCTATATAAAATACATACATATCCGATTTGTGATGTTTAATTTATGCGTATTGATTTTTTTTATTTTTGGGATGTTGAAAATCAAATTTCGTAAATTGCGCGCACCCAAAACTCAATAAATTAGTGAGAGACTTTATTATCTCAATAAACCAAAGCTGTTGGTATAGACGTCTGTATACAACAACAACAACACCGAACTACGGTAAATCTTATCACATCTTATCTACATTTCTTGAATACAAATTTTTTATACTCTCGACTTTTTTTTCCCTAATTATACGTACTTTAAGTGATTTTCATTCGAATTTTCCTCATCGTCGTCGTCTTCGTACACTTAATTTTTAAAGCTTTTTTGTATTATTATTTTTAATTAAATTCTTTATTTCTTGTAATCTTATCTAAATGGGGAGAAACACGATTTTAAAAACTATCTATGTATGTTATACCCTTTTTAATGGACAACAACCATGAGGGGGATGCGCTCTTACTCGTTAGTTGTACCATTTCGTAATGTCGTTTAGGATTTAATTTAAGTTTGTGTTATTCGACTAATTAGCAGATTTTATAATTTTGCTTTAGAGAGTGACGTGAAGATTGGACGGTGAAGTCAGATTTCTTTGTGTTTATTTTATACGTTTTGGAATAATGATCATCTCTGCAGTATGTGGTATGAATTTTAAATAGCATTAAAGAAATAAACTCGATATTAACCTTTGAACTGTGATACAACATATATACACTGTCTTCAGCTTCCAATATAAAATTTTGAAGACATTGACATGGGAAAAGATCACTCTTACTCGGAAGAAAAAACTATCAGCGCAAGCTCATTGAGACGATCAAATGCCGGTGTGAAGTGTTAATCGTTTATCAAAAGTGTATAAAATAAAAGTGTTGATACACAATTTAACAAAAAGTGTATATAAAAAATTATCTCATGGTTGAATTTTTTTATTTATCCCACAAAAGCTTGTTTTTATACAAGAAAATTGGGAAACTCGCCAGAGAAAAATTTCAAATAACCAAAATATTTCATGATTATTGGTGTCGATTCCGTATGCAATTTCTAATCTTCTTTTCCTCAATTCTTGTAAAATTTGCTAGGCGACCTGATGTTAAATTCAAACTTTGATCCGGACTGAATACTCGTAATTTGTTCGTGTATCAAGTCGGTGAAGTTAGCCCAAAATTCCATCCCGAATTTTTTGGTGCATTTCTTGGCTAAAGTATAGTCAACCCGAAAAAAGTGGTGTAGTCGTTACAAAAATGTAGTGCTATCCCGAAACCCCGAACTTTTTGAGTATTTCTTGCATAAAAGCAATCGTTACATAAAAATGTAGGATTATCCCGAAATTAAAATCTAATACAAATTTAATTTTAATTTTCACATTTTTAAAAAATATTTTTTGAAAACTTTCTAAAATTGTTGCAACCTCTTATTGTGGACTAACCGTGCAATATTATAATTTTATAAAAAACATTCTGAAAATTTTAAAAAGCCTATTGGAATAAAACATACAAAAAAAAATTAATATTAGAAAATTAAGTTAAATCGAAAAGTGCATTGGCAATTCATGACAATAAAATAAGCAAACCATAATACCAGAGCTAAATTGGACTAGCGGTATATACGGCTATTTAGGTCTAACCCTGCGAATTTCATTTTCATATCAGGTGGACAAATGATGTAAATGATGTGTATTTGTATTGATAAAGACTTCTCGAGTGAGAATTTTTAGCAAACTATAAAATTCTGTGGGGCAAATAACAGAGATAAATTGCACTAGTAGTATTTACGGCTATTAGGCTGCAGTCCAATAGTCGGGTAAATCGTTTACTATGGTAAATTGGATTTAGAACAGTTTTTTCGATCAGTTTGCCATAGAGTTTTTGAAAAATAAATGAATTTACCGAAAAATTTACTTAAAATTGACTTTTACCCGACTATTGGCCCGCACATCTAAATTTACTTCATTTTTCCACCTGATATGAAAATGAAATTCGCAGGAACTATTATTTTATTATTGCCAATGCACTTTTCGATTTAACTTAATTTTCTAATAATTATTTTTTTTTGTATGTTTTATTCCAATAGGCTTTTTAAAATTTTCAGAATTGTTTTTATAAAATTATAATATTGTACGGTTAGTCCACAATAAGATGTTGCAACAATTTTTGACAGTTTTCAAAGAATATTTTTTAAAAATGTGAAAATTAAAACTAAATTTGTATTAGATTTTAATTTCGGGATAATCCTACATTTTTATATAACGATTGCTTTTATGCAAGGAATACTCAAAAAGTTCGGGATTTCGGGATAGCACTACATTTTTGTAACGACTACACCACTTTTTTCGGGTTGACTACACTTTAGCCAAGAAATGCACCAAAAAATTCGGGATGGAATTTCGGGCTAACTTCACCGACTTTGTCTGCACCGAGCTTTCATAGTAGAAATATTGTTAATCTGGCGAGTTTCCCAATTTTCTTGTAAAACTTCACTCCGATTGACCGAGTTTCTAAATGGGATATAGACACTAAAAAATAACGTATTTGGGGATTTGAAAGCAGTTTTATTGCACGTGTGGCCTGAAACGTGCGAAAATGAATGTAGTATAATAGGGCTCCACCTTTCTAGCACCCCATCTAAAGGTTTTGACAAAAGTGATGATTGAATTCGTTTGGTCATCGTTTGGTCAGGATTGGTCACTAGTTTTTATCGTTTGGTCACTTACGATTAAACGGTAAATAAATAAAGAAAAATTCAAAAAAAAATTTCCCGAGTAGCACCTCATTGTAAGAAAATCATACCGTTTTTATCAAATTTCGTTTGGTAATCGTTAGGTCAGGATTGGTCACCACATTTTTTCGTTTGGTCATCAATGGGTCAGTTTTTATTGCAAAAAAACAAAATCAAAATTGTAGTAATTCAATAAAATCAGGTTCGTCGTTTACTTGGGAATTTCATTTTACAAAATTAATAAAAAATCCAATTGGAATGTACCATTTAGGAAAAAATATTTCTTTTTTCGAAGAAAAGTGGGAGACATAAGATATAATCAATTCAATTTTATGGTTCTTCATAATTGGTTGAGGATTGGTCACTAGATTTTTCGTTTGGTCATCCCTACATAATGATTTATTGCAAAAATTCTTGAAAATCTCATAATTTTCACACGGTTTCGTGGGTTCGGGGCTGGAAACTTGACCAATACTAATAATTTTATAAATCCAACGATTGGAATCGGTTAGTCGACTATCATTGAGGATTTGTCACTAGTTTTTTCTCGTTTGGTCATCCCAACATAACGATTTTCTGAGAAAATTCTTGAAAATCTCATAGCATATTTCTACACTTTTTCCTAAACGGTATATTCCTATTAGATTTTTTATTAATTTTGTAAAATGAAATTCCCAAGTACACGACGAACCTGATTTTATTGAATTACTACAGTTTTGATTTTGTTTTTTTGCAATAAAAACTGACCCATTGATGACCAAACGCCAAAATGTGGTGACCAATCCTGACCTAACGATTACCAAACGAAATTTGATAAAAACGATATGATTTTCTTGCAATGAGGTGCTACTCGGGAACATTTTTTTGAATTTTTCATTATTTATTTACCGTTTAATCGTAAGTGACCAAACGATAAAAACTAGTGACCAATCCTGACCAAACGATGACCAAACGAATTCAATCATCACTTTTGTCAAAACCTTTAGATGGGGTGCTAGAAAGGTGGAGCCGTATAATAGGCTTATAGCCCGAAGCTAATCATACGGCTATTGAATCGAAAAATTTAAATTAAGCGAGTAACGATAAATTTTCCAAACCAATCATAACTGCTGACAAGGAAACTGAATATTTCGCTACTCAATACCATTCACGAAATTTTGACGTTGCACACGCAATTTACTTTCATAATATACACGCTATGCTTATGAGTGAATGGCTTCATGTTATAAGTGTTCACCTTATACGGTATCTATATACCACCCAATTCTTCAGCATTCAAATTGTGTTACAGTATTAAAAAAATCTATAATACATCCAGCCCAGATGATTCTATAATAGTTTAGGGGGGATTTAAGCCTTATTGATGCTAAGTGGTCTTACGACAATGATCTAGTACTCTACCCGATATCTTTGATATCGAATTTTAAACAACTTAATCCCATGCCTTATGACAACTTACATAACGTGAGCGATCCTCTAACGTCATATAGCGATCCTCTAACGTCTTCGCTTGACATCCAGAACAAGATACAACTTCAACAAAGCTGAACGGGAAACTATTTTTTTAAGAAGAATATCAATTGGACGAATTTACGATAAAGCATTTCAAGGCGTAAACCAATGCGACTGATTAAAATTACACGAAACACCCACTAGCCAAGTTATGATGACATCCTTAATGCGCACAAAGACAAAATTAAATTTATAAAACTCAATAAGGAATTCTGTATCTATTATGATTTGACGTTCATCGAATACATACATAACTGAAATTGAAAACATCATCAAAAGTGAACCCAAATTTTTCTGAAAATTCTATTATGATGGAAGTACCCTACAAGACTGGTTGAATCTATGATGGCGTGACTCACAGTCTAACAATAATTACACTGATCTTTACGCGATCGTTTTGAAAAGACTGAGTTTGGTCGTTCGAGCTGAACTTTTAATTCGCAACTATTTACGACCTTAACTTTAAAAAAAAAGAGTTCAGCTCGGGTCACTCTTTCAATAATTTGTTGTTGTGTTGTGGTTCTATAGGCGTAATTTTAAATTTTTGTTGCTGGTGTCGAAAATACCGTAGACAATTGATTTTGGCGTAAACCATGTTGACAATCCGTAGAGTATGTAGACTATGGTAGACAATGTAGATTTTTTGTTGTTGTTTTCCCCATTGTTTTTCAGTTAATCTTTGCCATCTCACAGTTTTCCAGTAGAACCACATATAGCATGCATTATTGGCAAACAGGTAACTGATGATTTCACTTTTGTTTTGGTGATTTTTTTCGAAAATATAATAATTTCGAAAAAATTTGACATTTTTTTACGGTAAAATTTAATAAACTGTTCGGCTTAGACCTAGGGTAGAATCATGAAATACAGTACTGTGCAAAAAAATCCGGACAGCTAACATTGTTTAATTAAAATCAATTTTTTCACAAACTGAATTGTTGTAACACCAAGAAGTATTTTGTTTCTTATTATTTAACTCATTATTTATCCAAAATGTTATTTGGTTTAAAATTTCATGATCTTAGTAAAATAATTTTTGCGAATTTGCGAAAATAGAGAAAAATTGCCATATTTTTTTTAAAACGAATTAACTTTAATAAATTCAAAAAAAATATGTTTATTTCATAGTAAGGCATATTTCAAAATATAAAATCTATACATTATTCACTAAACTACAAATTTAATATTTGGTATGACTGCCATTTTCTTTAATTACCGCTGCACACCTGTTGCTCATGGAGTCAATCAAATTGTGAATCACGTCATTGCTAATATCTTCCCACGCCATTTGAATTTGGTGCTTCATTTGCTGGATGGTTTCCGGATTTCTTTGACGGACGCTTCATAATAGCTCAAATATTTTCCATTGGGTTCATATCTGGGCTATAAAGGCCATTCCATTGTGCAGATGGAATTATCAACCAAGTACTTTTTCATCTTCAAATAGAAATAAAATGTTATTTAACAAAGTTGTTTATTATTTTTTACCTGGAATTTATACAGAAGCTTTAAATAAAGAAAAAAAGTGCATAGTCAACTGTTTTGATCTGTGGGCTGGCGCGTTATCTTGTTGAGAGAAGGATCTCTCAGTTTCACTAACTAGCTTCAAAACTGATGGTTTCAAATGCCTTTCCAGAATGTCCAGGTATGCATCAGTGGTTACCTCTGCATCGACAAAGGCCAAGTGACCCAAACCAGCATTACTAAAGCAGCCCCAAACCATTACACTCTCTCAGTTTTATTAGGCACTTGTTGAATGCAGACATCGCTGAGGCGTTCTCCTGGTTTCCACATGCAGTTTAAATTTGCTTTCGTCAGACAACACCACGTCATTCTGCATCTCCCTGGCCGAGTTGGAGTGCATTCTGTAACCTTCTCCGCACAGTTGAACTTGAAACTCCAATACCATGTTGCTGTAGCAAGGTCGGCTTGCAATTTCGGTGAAGATTTAAATCGGTTCCGCTTGGAACGAAGAACCAGAAATTTATCTTGCACTATTGTGGTTTTTCGCGGTCTGCCAGATTTCCCACGTCCTATCCTATCGCCAATTTTACGCGTGGACAGCCCTTTCTTCCATAACGCGACAACAACACTTTTTTCTTTAGACATTCTTTCGTTTAGACATTTTTAGAACTTTAAGTTACTTTATTCGCTTTTTTATACTAAAAACTCTTTCTCCATAAACTTAAACGACCAATAGTTGCAGAGTTCTAGTGAATTACAAAATGTAATGTAAAAATTGGAGAAAAGAATAAAAACATTTAGCAAAATTTATCATTTTTATAGGAATTCGAACTGTCCGGATTTTTTTGCACAGCACTGTACAACTGGGGAAATTTAAACGGATTAAAACCTATTTTCGAACTACTCGATTAAATTTATTGAAAATAGCCTTAGTTGATTTGGGGGATGCGTTGACGCAATTTCGTTAATATTTAAAGAGCAATGAGTAATCTGCTAGAAGACTTTCTAAACTAAATTTTAATCGGTCATAGCTTCCTTTCCAATGTGTTTTCATACAAAATGTCGAAGCTAACTGCGATCATTCTTCGAACATTTTTCTTGATGACGAATAGGGAGTTTAACACGAACCTGTAATATTTCGTGATTCGTTTTTTGCAGTATCGGTACTACACAGTCGTCGGCTGAGGTCGGCTCTCGTGCTGTGGCAGCTTATACTATCTTATGTTGGCTTAAGCGTTACCATTTTTTAATGCTTTTTAATCATTTGGAAAGGAATTCCACCTGTAAGGGAAGGATTATGGATTGGATGTGTAATAGGGCTAGTCAGGATCATTTTTCAAAATTTAGGCGGAAGTGATGTAGCTGCTCTGCGTCCCCGGTGGGTTCACATACCAGGATATAACTTCGTAGTTCGAGGTTTTGTTAGGTTAGGGTAGGTAAGAACTTCCAATGAAGCTTTTTCATTTGTGGCAGTATTTTAGTATAGCATTTGCTTGGGTCTCGGTTAGGGTTGGGTCGATTCTAGGTTGACGTTGTAGCAAGACGACTCCTAATCATTTTCCGCGAATGAAAAATTTTGATAGAAATCGTTTTTGTGGAAGCTTGTTCTTGTTTCCAAATGTTTTGGGGGATGCAAGATTTGCAAAAGGCTTGGTGAGCACGGGAATGTTTTGTATTGGATTTGGAAAAGCAATGGTTCCAGCTGATTTTCTCTTGATTGGGCGGAAGTGACGGGGTTAGCTGTGAAAGTTTTTCGTAGAAATTTTCTTGTTTTTTGCTAGTGTTTTATACCCACTAGTCTACTACTAGCAGACCCAACTGCTATTAGCGGGTTCAACAAACGTTTTCTCGATATTCGAATTTTCGATTAACTATATACTAAGTGACATTTGACATTGAGTTTGACATTGCAATGTTTTCGTTTCGTCAATGTATGATTTGTTGTTGCCCAAAACCAAATTAAAAAATAAGTTAGGTTAGCAAATGGCGTACCGAAATGAATGAGTGGCATGGCATATATTCGAAATGAGAATGCAAATATCCTCAATCTTTATTAACACTTCGTTGTTTATTTAAGGCTGTTAAATCGATATTAGGATCATGATCAGTAGTCCGAATGCGGTGCAGAGTATCGTCGCTCATTGAATCTCTATATTTGTAGAGAACAGAAGCTTGCGACGGGAAAGTTGTCGTCAACAATATGACGAATAATTGGGGAAGTTGATGAGGATAGGAACTTAGTACTGCATCTGCAAGTATAAGATCCCAAAGGTAGTCATTTTCCAGCAAATGCAACACGCATCGTGGTACGTTTTGTACAAAATACCATGGACTGTTCGCAAGTATTTTAAGAAAATTCGTCCAGGAACGTTAAGCAACGACAAACGCGAAAAGAAGCATTTTCGTTGCTTCGGATGGACCTATAATGGGGCTCACATTTTTGACTATTCTTTAAACAATGTCTTTGCGAATTATCTGAAAATACATGGTCAGTTGCATAGTTTAAAAATCTCAGTTAGTGTGTTTTTTGGGGCGGTTAATGCTTGTTGCGTATAGTGGTCGGTTCAGTGAAATAAACAGCAGGGTCTCTGTCGATTATGGGAAAACTTAAAATGCACCGAATTACTTCATTGCTGGTAATGAATTGGCCCATTTGATAACGTGTTATTTTGTCGTTATAATTTAAATTTTGAACAGCAAATACAGCCATATCGCTGCCTTTATGGACGCGATCAAATGTATTTGATGGACTTCGCCGAACTGCAAAACAACGTTTATGTGTGTTTTGTCGGTTTTGTGCAGCAATGGAGAATACGGAACTACCCAGCGGTTGTCAATGTCAGCCGTTCCACCATTTGACATGCGTAATTGATATGATTGTCAGAATGGATACGATTGGCAGAACAACACCAAACTACAACAAAAGTGACTTGCGCATCAATGCGTCCGTCAAATACCACATAATTTGACATCCGTGCCACCTATGGTATAAAAACATAACTATACATGAATTATTCACAGAAGTTCAATTATTCATGAATTTCTCAGAAGATTTCAACGGTCAATTATTCTTGAACTTATCACTTTTTTCATTTTATAAAATATTTGGGTGGCGGGGGTGACTTCTTGGGACTATGTGTTCTAATATGGGGAAAATCTTTAAAAAAAAAAATTTAAAAAAAATTTCGCCAAAAAATAAAAATTCCTAGAACCCGATTGCAGTGCCACCTGCTGGGTCCGATTGTAAATTTAAACCATCCAAAGACCTACTCAAATATACACATAAAATATTCAGTCGTTTAGGAGGAGTTCAATTACACACACGCGTACGGCACAGAAGAATTATATATATAAAAATTGTGTGGGAGGCGGTAGGCGGTAGGCGGGAGTAATGAAATTTTGGGGTTATATGCTTTGATATGCGAAAAATCTAAAAAAACAAAAAATAAAAAAAATCTAGAATCCGACCGCAATGCCACCTACCAAGTGCAATTGTGAATTTAGGGTGGTGGTGAAATTTTGGGGTTATACACTGAAAAAAATTATTTTGAACTTAAGCTAGTTCAACTTGTTTTAGTTATTATAACCCAGACTTTGCAGGTAAAAATGACCATGGTTTATTTTACTTATGCATGTTTCATAATACAAAAATGGCTAAGTTAATTTTAATTTATATCAATAATGCTTTATTTTCTTTCACACTGAACTTGTTTGTGTGTCAATTAAAACTAAGCATTTATTTGATAACTTCGGAATAGTTAAACTAAACCATGTAAAAGTAAAATCAACTGAGCTTGGTAGTCAATTCAATTTATTTGCTTGGTTTAATCTGAACATAGGCAAATTCATCTCATAACAGTTTGATCTTGCAAATATATCATCTAACCTAAGCATTTGTTTAAAAACTAATAATTTAACAATGTAGTAGTTAAATTAAACCATATTTAAACCATTCATATGAAATAACATAGCAATAGTTTAAACTATGGACATTTAAACGGTGATAATGGATAAAATTCGCTAAATCGATATGTTCTTGTGTTATACTATAGGTATGAAGCAGATTTGAATTTTTGCAGTTTGGTCGGTGTAACCTGACAGCTGACGAGTACACCAAATTTTAGATGCAACCAAACTGCCAAGAAAGAACTTGAGGAGGTCCTCATTATTTTTTAAGGGTTCGAAATACCTGAAAGTTAATTTAACTAAGTAACTAAAGTATAATAATTAACCTGTTCAAAATATGTTGATATACGCTGAAAGTTAATATAACCTAGTGAAAGTTTAAAGCTTCGGTTTAAATTAACCTACGTGCTTAGTTATATTAATTGTATTCTTGTTGTTTAAACTAAACTGTGTGTTGGCTCAAATTTTTATTAAAATTAACCTACATGGTTGGTTATACGTAAAGTTGTAATTATTGGTCAAATTAAACTTTAATAATAGTTGTGTCAACATATGCTGTAGGTCAACATAACCTAGCGGATGGTTTAAATTGTTGTTTAAATTAACCGACGTGTTAAGTTGTATTAATGTTTTGCTTAGTTATATTGACTAAAGCAAATAGGTTTTATTGGCATTGGTTATTATTTGAAAATGAACTATTCATTTTAGTATTATGAAACAAGCGCTTAGTTGGCTGAAAAACAATCCACATGTTCGTTTAAAATAACCAATGTTTTTGTTTATATTTACCTAGAATTTTTTTTCAGTGTATGTTCTAAAAAACCATAAAAAAAAATTTCCTCAAAAAACAAAAAAGAAATTCCTAGAGCCCGATCGCAGTGCCAATCACCGGGTCTAATTGTGAATCTAAACCATCAAGAAACCTACTCAATTACACACACACACGAAATATCATTAAAATCGGTACAGACATTTGAGGAGATGAACTACATACACGGGCCCCCCCCGTGTCTGGGGGGTCTGTAGTGAAATTTTGATGTTATATGTTCTGTTTTCTGTGATATGAGAAAAATCTAAAAAAAACTTAAAAAAAATCCTAGAACCCGATTGGCATCTTGGTTCAGGACATTTTTCTGGAATTTGGTCGGAAGTGAAGATTTTTCATAAAAAAGTGTTTTTATTAAAATTCGTTTTCCGAAACAAACTTTTCTGTTTTTTATTATTTTGGAGACGAGCCGACGACTACTGTTTAATGTGCGTCATTGACCCCACAAACACAACACTTGGCGTTTTCGCTTTAACTGGGTGAACCGGAAATGCGATGCGATATCAGGGGTATGGAGGTCGATGTGAAAATGTTGTACAGGGTTTTGGAATGTGAGCTTGTATTCGTGGTAGGGGTGGGTCTGACGTTGGCCACAACATCAATCAACAATTGGTTGTACTAAGCTACGTTTTGTCTTGTTGGATGCTGTTCATTAGCTATAAGCAAAGTCAAGCTTAAGTCATAACGTTACGTAACAAATTTTTGTACTGCGGATAACAAAGTCACACATTTCAAAAAAATTATTTAATGTTGCAAATCGTTCGGAGTGGTCTACAGAATTCATTGAACATTTTTAAATGCTTCGTTGCTCTTTAGAGCACAAAAATAAAAATAATGAAAAACAGTGTTGCCACTACATTCTCGATAATCTTTTACTCAAATACCAGTATTCATAAATAAGCTGAGACTGGCGGAGTAAACAATTGTTTTATCAATATTGACACCATTAATGCATTTAAGATCGGTATTGAAAGTCATATTGATCCAAATACTTTGAAACCACATTTGCCTCAAATACTTAAATCTTCAGAAACCCTTAAAAATGGAAATGGTTAACTTAAGATTATTAACAGTATAACGGTAACTGGTCCTAAATAGATCGAATATGAAGCACACATACAAAACTAAAATAAAACAGCCCGAATCATATGGTAAGACCCAGCCTTAGTGTTATTCTTGCATAAACAAATACTAACAATGGTAATTATACGTCGCCTTGCGTGATTACCTAACTAATTAAAGGGTTAAATATTTTGTATTGTTGTTGCATAATGTTATATATATTCTCACACAACCCCCTAACATTCAATATAAAACAGTTTTATTCAAATATTCAATCAATCCCATTTAACATTCGGAAACCCCTTGTAATTGAGATGTCACAATAATAATAAATAAAACATACCGCATCGCATACACGACACATATCTTCGTTTTTTATAGTACCCGGGCGCATATCATATTTTGGTTAATTTAATAAAAACGTATCTTCCGCGTCACGCGTTCTCACAATAAAAAAAAAAAATATTTCTTGTGTTATTATTTTTTTAGTGCATTTGGGTTATTGGTGTGCACGTGACCACCATCTCGATAATTATCTTCCTGTCTATATATATACCATACATACAAGTAATAATCATCCACCCTGTATTTGTTTTGATTTTTTTTTTTTTTACTGTTAGACGCGCAAAAAACTTGTAAGTATCGTGACACGTGTGCTAAAAATGCGCGCATAAACATAATTGAAAATTGTGTCTGGAAAAATGCAGGCGATGGAAAGGATGTCGGGTGTATAATCAAATTAGTGCAGTGCATTTGAAATCCGTCATGATTTTGCTTACGGGGGAAAAAAAATCACTTGCGAATGCCAGAAATCTGTTTATTTTTATGTAATAAGTCAATTAGGTACCAAACTTCGAAACGATTTTATATTTCTTATTTTCCAAGTCAATTTTATATTTTGCTATGCTGAATGAATGAAATGTAATGAAAATCACATACAAATAATAAAACCGAAACGGAAAAATTGTTTCACAACTTGAAAAACGTGAAATGAAATGAAAAATACGTGACCTGGATTTAAGACAACAGAATCCGAGTACCACATTTATATATTGTATATATGTACATAATGTCCAAGCTTTTTATGTTTGTGTATATACTACAGCAATATGCATCATGACAAGTAGAAATAATCTGAATTCCTTTTTATGTTAACAAAAATAAAATTTTGAGAAAATATAAGAAAAATCGTTCTGCATGATGACGACCTGATGATGATGATGATAATCTTTTACTCGCACATCTCATATATGTACTCGTCGTATATTTGGTGTATAGACGAGCAGCACAAAAACAAATAAAATAAAACATGAAAATGAAATGAAAAACGGAAAAATCTTTTCAATGATTTTTCTACACATACATATACATACATACACCGGACTTTATATCTATATGTGCTGAGAGGAAAATAAACGAAACAAGTAACTTGGGGACGGTTAAAGGTTATTTTCTCGAATTGTCAAATATTTTTGTTGTTGTTTTTTTTTATTAAATAAAAAAGGTGTAGGTACACATCCGGAATGATGAAATACAGGGTAGTTAAGAAATCAGTTAAATCATCGATTTTTCGTATATTAAGACAAAACTCTAGTCATCAAAACTGATTGAAATTGCTCGGTATATAAAACGGATCAATAGCATGCGAACGCACCAATCCAATAATATAGACATCCTCGTGATTTATGTATACCGATCTCGTAATTTTACGTATATAAGATATATACATGTGTGCGTTATAAAATATTCAGTAGGTCGCTGAGCTAGGATTTATTTTTGCGCAAAAGATATGAAACCACGCCAGGGGATTCGATCAAATATGATACACAAAGCAGCGGCATAATACTCGTTATACAGATAAAAGAAGACTTTTATATATTATTATGATTATTATTATTTATATATAATGTGTCCAGGGAATTCAAATATTATATGAGCTTTTTTTTATATATGTATACGAAACAAAATAAAAAGCTCTTCTACATGCATTGTACAGATATTTTTGTCTTGTTGTGTGATTTTAACATTTTTTTTTGTTGGTTTGGTACGGGTACGCTATACGACAAACATTCTTAAAATTTTCAAGACGATTATGTATTTATTGGAGCACATTTTAACTTTCTTATATTTATTTGCCAAATAATGTATTCGAGAAGAACGAATATACGAATAAAGAAACTTGGTTCAATCATATACCGTAAACTTTTCGTTTTTGTATGACTTTGTTGAGTTTTTTTTTCGGGTGAATATTTATGAAATTTTTAATTTTTAATCGATAATGCAGAAGCGAAGTCATCTGCAGCATATACGAAGTTTAATGGTACTTAAAATATTAGAATATTTTGTGTATTTATGTAGTGGATTTGGAAAAGAGGACTGCAGTTATTTTATCAAAGACACAGCTGTTACGTTATGAAAGCTCAGAATTCTGTTGCTACGAAATATTTTAAGTCAGACTTTCAAATCGTTTTTGAAGATGTGATATAGACATATAGTTAAATTAGATGAGCTTGGATTTATCTAACAAAACTTAATAGGGAAATCATTTCAAATAACCCGTCCTTATAAAATTTCAAATATAAATGCTGATAATAAATGAAATATTAAAACTTTGTTTACTGTCGACTCTCGTTTTTTGCACGGTCGAGCGAGCTGAAAATATTAGCGAGCTGAAAATTCCCGTTCAATCTGGATTTCAGTATTCTTCGTAAAAAAAACGTCATTGGAGCCGTGGAATAATTTTAGACTCGTCACTCTATAGAGAAACGTTGCAACAAGCTTCATTATTTATATAACAGCCATTTACTTATTAAAGATTATTTCATGTAAATGAGGCCACGGCGACGTTTGAAGTGGTCCACTTTTTCGAGCGCTTGAGGTTGTCTTCCAATTCTGCATTATTGTTGGTTTATTGGCACAGACGAGAGATTTCACGTAGCCCCATAAAAAATAAATAATTAAGAGACACCAAACTCATTTATCAATAAGTCCATGGTTCCGAATGCTGTGTGACATGTGGCGCCCTTACAAAAACCATATATCGACCAAATTCATTTCATACATTTTGGCAAAAAACACGCGATTGAAATAAAAATTTCATACATTTTTGCAATTTTACTGTTTTTTTTTTGAAAATTATAAACCAAGCATGAAGTTTCATAATGTTCCGGTTCTGAATTATTTTTTTTTAAAACAATTATCTTTTGCAGACTGAAAAGGAATTGATATCAGCCCAATAAAAAATGTTGCAATTCATTAACTTCAAAGGGAAAATTAGTGGTTTTCCCTCTAAAATATATGATCTGTTCGGTGTGCCTTCTGATGTCTATAATTAGTTTGCCAGATATTTTATATCATTGTATGAACCCCTTCCCTCCCGCTTAGTCCCGGGTCTTATAGAGATTCTTCGGAGCCTAATTGACTAAACTTCTTGAATTTCTATTTTTTGGTCCATGTGGATGACAGAAATGATGCTGGACATGCTACCATCACATCGAAACCCATGACAAATCTCCTTCATTCTCCTTCACAAGATTATTTAAGGCTTTAGTCCACCGGTCGCTGTTCTTTTAGCTGAAAACTTTAATCTCTCCGACTCAGCACGGATTGAGCACGAAATTCTAGTTGATATGCTTGAAAAGTTGAACCACTCCAGTTGAGTCACTTCAGGTGTTGTCCGCACGGTAGTCAGTAGCATTTGACCCCCGTTATTCTCAATTTTCATTAACGATGTGTGTGCTTTATGTCGCCTAATGTTTTCTATATTCGGATGATATGAAAATATTTGCACCAAGTGAATTATCTGCCTGTATTAGAATTCAAACGGATATATACTCGTTTTATAAGTAGTCGACTACCAACAAGTATTTCTCTTCAACAAGGTTTTTGTTAAATTAGATTTCTGCCTGTCCGCAGGGATTAACTTATAGGAATATATTACTTAATTACTCACTGAATCATACTAAAGTTTATTTTATGTAGTTTCTTTTTATCTATGAATCATTTCTTACACCTGGGGGTCGATTTTGTTCAAAATTCGACAAGTTCAGTTGTTTGTGTTAGTGCGATCTGCGCCATTTTTTTTGTATATGACATTTCTAGATATCATTTCCATTTCTAATTTAAAATTTTTAAATGCCATGCAAATATGCTTTAAATAAAATTAAATTTATTTAATTATTTTAGTTTGGTTTTAAAATAATTTTTAATTCTGTGTTTCTGCGAAAACAAAACATTCATTCGATATCGCATTGAAAAAAAAAATTAAAAAATGTGTAGTTAAATTTTTTTTTTCTTAAATCGCCACCCAATTACTTGGCTATTCATAATTTTTGATGCTTACATTCGCAGAAAATAAACAAACATAACCATACAGATAAATTACACACACTAATATAAAATTGTATACTATACTCCTTATACGTATATACGAAAACGTCATGTCTTTTCTCTCGAATTTTGTACAAAATCGACCTCCTGTATATTTTTATTATTGCCGACTGCAGTATGCTGTAGATGATTGTTAAACCTCAACCAGCAAACACACCAGAGCTTAAGTTGTTTTCACTTTAGACCATTTTGGTTAGCGCTACTCCTTGTGCATTAAATATTAGCTCCTTGCTCTTTCGACGACTTATGCTCTTTCCAACTTTGTTGTGTTTTCGATGATATCATTTTTCTTCTCTTGGGATTGTATAGCCAAACCAAATATCTAGCTGCAAACACCCCACTATATCGCAAACACCTCTTAGGTCATATATCGTTTTAATTTTATCGCTGGTCTTTGCGATATTGCTTCTTATTTCATTACGAATCCTGTTCATTCTTCGTCTTAGATCGGTTACGTATTCATTATGTGCGACTGGTTTGGTTGCTGGTAACACAAACTTAATATTACATGGTAGGCAGATCTCTTTGCCAAATAACACCATGGCAGGTGAATTTCTTATCGTATCATGCACTGCACTATAATATCTCAACCTAATCATGAGTGTACATCGATCCCAGTTATTCTGGCTGGTATTGACTTCTTTCCGCAGATGTTTTTCCGGTGTCTGGCTAAACCTTTCTACCATTCCATCTGACTATAGGCGTGTAGTACGAGTATTCTTATTTGAGTATTTTTTTTTTAGATTTTTCGCATATCCGAACATATAACCCCACAAAATTTCACCATCACGATATTTCTTTTTATTTCTATTCGGCCGAATGTGTCGAAGGGCCGAATATCGAAGGGCCGAATGTCAACCGAATGTCAAAGGGCCAAATTTTGAAGGGCCGAATGGGTCGAAGGGCCGATTTTTTTGCTTATTTTTAGAAATATTATTTCCTGCTACCTGAGACATTCGGCCTTATGTCAGCCTTCTGATAATAGGTATACGTACAAAAAATAAAAACAATAATTAACAATAATTAAATTAAATAAAAAATAAAAAAAAATATATTTCTATAAACAAAAAAATAATCGGCCCTTCGACACATTCGGCCCTTCGACAAATTTGGCTCTTTGAAATTTGGCCCTTTAAAATTCGGCCCTTTGACATTCGGCCCTTCAACATTCGGCTCTTGGACATCGGCCCTTTGATATCATACCAACTGCACACATAGCTCCAAATAAATATGGCTTGTATTTACTTACATAGAAAAAACACACTGGTACGATTTGGTTTCAGAAATAGCTCTCTCTCTCTCTGTCTCACTCTCTCTCTCTCTCTCTGTCTCACTCTCTCTCTCTCTCTCTCTCTCTCTCTCTTTCTCTCTCTGTATCTCTCTTTCTCTCTCTCAGACCATCATATCATCTAATAATTGTTGACTGATTTTATTAAAAACCGGCTTGTGCTGTAACAACTTCTTGAATTCCTGTGAGAATTGAATGCACTGCAGCTCACTACATATCACTGCTTCTGCCTGATTGATTTTGTCACTACTCAACTTACCTGTATTTGGTTTGATTGTATTAAAAATAGGACGAGCCTACAAACCCATGCGCTAGTATTTGGACTGTCATCTTGTTTTGGTTCATCTTATTGGTTGACTGGACATTCAGTTCAAACTTATTTTGAATTCAGCCTAAAGTGAAGTGGGTGTTGGTTTAATAATGCTCTCGTTAATAACCGACTGTATATGACTTGGTATATAGAAGTTAAGAATTAAGAAGTTTTAGTCTTGGTAAACTCACGGACCTAACAGTGCGACTTTTGTTTTGTTGGTTTTAATTACACGTGGAAAAACTACTGCTGGGTAGGCTGTTTTACTGCCATATTCATCTCCATCAAATGTACTTCCTTAGCCATTTGTTCAGCTGAATGGATTTACGGTTCTTGATTTATTGTAGCAAATTTATCCTTCGTTTAATATCTCCTTTGATGGTTTTGCTCTGATTTGATGGATTTGCCTCTCACTCAATGTATTTCTAGTGACAAAGGGAGTTGATGATGTCCTGTAGTTAACGTTAGTGAGTTGATAAGTGCACAAATTGTTATTATCGTGTCGCCAAAACATTAATTGGTGCAGCAGGTCCGCGACCGAACATTAGAAAAAAAATAAAAATTCATTGTATAGACAAATAAGCTCTGTCTTGCATTGTAATCTGGTAGTTACTTGGACGTTTGGTTTGATCAGATTTGCATGGCAATCCCGTGACAAATTGTCTATTTTGGGAACGCGAGGTGATTTTCTTATAGTGTTCTACATATAGCTTCTTCTGTGCTCAACTCAGTTTGTTTAGACGCGACAACCTCTGCCACCTCCCAGGACCACCGCAGCGTATTATCTGCATCGAGGAAGATGCAGTGTGTTTGGGTTTTTTGGGCTTGGATGTCATCACGTGCCCGTATTATCCACCCAAATTTAGTTTTTTTGGACAAACAGGTTCCAATTCGGCGGTTTAAGTCGACTTTCACCCATTATTTGAAAAGATATGTCTCCCCAGCAACACATTGTGGCTTCTAAATTGATACATTGGCAGCTTGGTTTCGGACTTACAAAAAGTTGGTCTACTCATCAGGTTGCAACGACCAAACTGCAAAAATCCAACTCTTGCTTTGTACCGATAATCCAAAACAAGAACATATCGATTTAGCGAATTATATATCACTAAATCAAAAACCACAGGAAATTCTCACTATGTATGTGTGTGTAACAGGCAATACATATAATTAAGAAGAATTTTATAATCGTCCGTGAATTTAATTTGTTTAAGAATTTTTACGGTTTTTCGGACAAAATATTATTTTAATGGACACCCATACAATGTTTAAGACTATTTTAGTCGCAGAAAACAAAGAGGCCATTTATTAACAATATTTGTACCACAAAGAGTTTAGGGGAGGGGAATGCATTTTTTCTACTTTTGTGGTAGAAATATTGTTAATAAATTGCCTCTTTGTTTTCTGCGACTAAAATAGTCGTAAACATTGCATGGGTGTCCATTAAAATAATATTTTGTCCGAAAAGCCGAAAAAATTCTTAAACAAATTAAATTCACGGACGATTATAAAATTCTTCAAAAATAATCTTTGCTAACTCTTTCTTGAGCCCTCAATGCTTTCATTTTACTATCCATATTTTCAGCTAACGCAGGTACATAATCCACTAGTCTGGAAGCTGATTAACATTTGAATGAATGCGTAAATTATAGGTTTTCTGCGATCTATGATTTAAATGCTTCATGGCTTCTGCATAATCCGCATCAGTGACCGGGAATTGATGTACCAGTGCAGCAACTTTATCGGACGCTTCCGCACTGAAACTTTGGAATTCCTACTTTAGCATACTTGATTATATTCATCGGTTGCTGCATACTACGTAATTAAATATTCCTTCATTAATGCCATCTATTGTTCCCTGACATGGTACCGCTCGCAATTTCGTCCACCAACCCATTCGAACATCGACCTTGGATTTTTTTACTGTGTTCCCTTTCTTGCGTTCCCTTTTCGTATAGGACCAAAACGTAGAGGAAGAACGCTCGTCTAATGATTTAGCTAGGAACCACAGCTACATCATCAATCTTCTATCGCAGCACTATACCAACTCTCAAACAACAGCGGAGCAGACGCGAAGTACCAACTGCAAATCCTAATACTGATTGCTTGATAGAAAACAAGCCCCCCTTCTGTCAGTTAAATTTGTATGTACTGGGAACAAATCATACACCCGTGACTATCCACCTGCATCCTCTTTACAATACATATTTATTTAACTGAATCAGATACAAAAAAAAAATCTGAAAGTACATATACGGCTATAGATTTATAACTGGATTCTGAAACACAACAATAACTGTAAATATTTAAAATGAAAATTGAATTTAATGGGAAAACTCTCAGAAATTTTGTATAAATAAAAAGCAAACCGAACCACAAAAAAAAAATTAATTTAATTGTCAAAAATTTTGTATACAAATTAAATTAAATTTCACTCAGCACAAAACTCTCAACAAGACAAACATACCGCTTGTGGTACGTTCAAGAAACAAGTATAGAAAACTACTTATCATCTTCACATAGATATTTGTATTACAGATTATGGTACATAACGGATGGAAAAATCAATCTAAAATAAACCGAAAATATTTATCTTTGTGTATTATTTTTCCGCCACCCCTTTCCGCCTATATATATTTTGTGGAGTGTTTTGCTTTTTTAATGTATTTCTTGTTTGTTTGAAGTGTATTTTCTTCATTTTTTTTCCTCGTTCCTCCATTTTACTCATTTTGAATGCTAACCCACATATAAGATTTTTATTTTTCAATTTTCAATGAAAATATTTTTAGAATACTTTAGAAAATTGAACCTTTTGTAAAATAACAGAATCGGTTTTGGTTTTATGATACATTTCTTGTTAAGTCCTGTGTGCTTTCTAAAATCTGCGTGCTTTTAATTTAATTTTCACTTTCACACATTTTTCTTTTTCTTTACATATGAATCTACTGCATTACGATCATACGTGACGGAGTGAATTTGCGATCGCGGTATTTACAAATTGAGGTTGATATTGTAATGTTAACCAGTTTAATGTAAACAATTACAATTGACAAGTTTAGAGTTAGTTACATAAAGTTGACAGTTTAGTAATGACAACTTACAGATAACAAGATGAGTTGACAATTTGAAATTTTCAAATTTAATTAGAACATAGTTAAAATTGACACGAAACATTTGACGATTATAAATATTAAGTTGACTAGCTTAGCTGACTATTAAGTTGACCAGTTGACATTGACAAAGTTAATTTTCACAAAATATGTGTGATTTATAATTCATGATGAGTAAAATTAAATTTGACGAGTAATTTTAAGTTGATAATCTACAATTGACAAAGATTGAACAAAACAATTAAAGCAATAATTTGGAGTTGCCAAGTTGAAGTAGATACGTTGATTTTGAAAATTTAAATTTGTATAATTGAGGAGGACAAGTTGACTTTGGAATTTACAAATAAACAAGCCAAGTTAAATTTGACTGTACAAGTAAGAGCTAGGCAACCTACAATTTACACAATGGGTTGAAAATTATAGTTGAAAATTTGAAAATATTTAGGTTTAGAGTTGAAACCTTACAGTTGACAAGATGAGTTGACGAAATAAAATTGGCAAAAATAATTTGGCAGGTTAGATTAGTAATGCCATACTTGATCAACACTTGTTGACTTCGATAAGTTGAGTTTGACAAGGTTAGTTAGAAAACATAAAGTAGTCTAGATTATGCATAATTATTAGTGCGTGTTTCAATTGGTTTAAATACCGCATAAAAAGTTAAAAAAATAATCGTGGTAAATTTTTTTTAACTTTTTAACTTTTTATCTGTTTCAATTGGTTAAAATTTTGACAATAACATGGTTGATTATTTTATGTGTAATTATGAACGTATATAGCACATTTAAATATGAGAATATGTAGAGTAAATACTATTTCAATGTATATTAGTTAATTATGGTCAGTTTACATCTAAATTATTACGATTTTCCTCAAAATTTGTACATGCCAAATTTCTGTTTACAAACAAATATTTTTGTCAGCCAAATGTTTTCCACATAAAAATTTTATCAGCTCTTGAAGCAGATAAAAAGTTTGACATTTTTATTCACCACAATTTTTAACTTTTTAACTTTTTATGCGGCATTTAAACCAATTGAAACACGCACTTAAAATTGACAAGTTGGGTTTGGGAATATAACAAGAATCATTTGATTGGCTGGTGGAAGTGAATATGTTGATGTTGACGAGTAAAATTTGACAAAGTAAATTTGAAGTTGACAATGTAAAGGAGACAAATTAACGTAAACACATGACAATTTGAACTTGAACTGTTACTGTTTAGAATTTATAGTTGACAAGTTAAGTCAGAAAAGTTGAAGATGTGAAGGCAATTTAAAACTTTCTGGTTGACGCTAACAGATTGACATTGACATTCAAAATTGATTAATTGTGAACAAGATAAAGTTGGTAAGGTAATGCAAATAGTAGTTCACAGTAAGACAGAAGTTACAGATGACAACAATGACAAGGTAATTTTTAGAAGCTTAAGAATACAAGTAATTACACTTAATCAGGGGCTAAACGGCTTAGTAAAAAATTATAAGACAATTATAAGTTTTTGGAGTAATCGTAGAATGTTATCATACATTTTTGAGGTTTTCCGGGTTCGTTTGATTCAAACAAAATTGAGTGGAACATGTTTGTGTATGTCCCCTAATGCGCTTTATATTAAGACGGCTTTAATGGAACCTTCATTAAAGGTATCCGTTTTATCGGTTAAGCTCATTTTCATGACATTTTACCCTTTTTATTTTGAGTGACATGGTCCCCAAGCCAATCTAATTCAATTTCTATACTTTTAACTCGGACATTTGAAAAGATATTTGGACCTATCAATGAGGAAGCTTATCTATACATTTTGGGGTAGTGCACTTACCAAATCAAATAACCCCTTAAAAAGTGCCTAACACCACGATCTGGTTTTAACGATTTTCGTCAAAGCAAAAAGTATTATCAGCACATTTTAATTACAAGGGTGCCAGGAGCAGCCTGGTTTGAAAAAAAAATCCTAATTACATTTTATTTTCAACTCCAAAATAATTGGTGGTCAGCCATAATTTAATATTTTTATTGGTTGCTATAGTTGTAAATCTTTAGGCAAAGTGGGTATCGTACAAACTGATAATATTTCAATATTTCGGCTTCTATGCATATATTAGAGAGGCACTAATGGCAACTACGCGATACTCCGACGATATGCTTCATCTTATTTCAATCGATATTTTTTTTGCAATAAATCAGTGGAAATGTGTCCGGACAAGACAGTCAACGTTAGCGAATCGCTAAAGCGCATTCGATAGCAAATATTGTTTACGCTATACCTTGGAAAAGAGTTTTTCCCCTTTTTAAATTTTTTTTTGTCAATCATCACGTGAGATTTGACATCAATACTCACGTAATCATGGAAATATTTTTTTTTTGTAATACTTCACCCCGAAGGAATGTTATCATTAAATCTCTTAATCATCTAATTTTACCTAAAATAATTTGCGTTTTCATTTATTTTAGAATAATTAGCTTAAGCCACTTGCACCCTGAATATACAATTCACTGAAAAAATTCATAATAAAAAAATGACGCAGGATAATGACTTTAGGTAAAAATGATGTTCTATGAAACTGCTCAGCTGTTGTAACACACTAACTTACATAGTTTGGAATTTCGGAACCATACGTTATCAGCTCACAAATTGATTCATTGATTGATCCAACTGAAAGGCAAAGTACTGAACAAGTATGTTCCTACAGCCTATTTAAAATACGAAACCAAGCAATCATGTCCTCTAAGTCAAGGAATAGTTTTGCTATTGGCTTTTTAAACGCCACCTATAGTTACCGCCACTTCCTTTGCGATTGAATGATGCTTTAATTGCATTAATTCTTGAAACACAGTGTATGGTTGCAGAATACTAGCTATATGTCAACAATGTTTCCGCAAGCAACACAATCTATATCAATTAGATACCAGATTGGGTACATTGACCTTCAGCACAACTAAAACACATCAATTCGAATAACCTCGGTATTTACAGATCCTGCCGTGCCCTGTTGGACACTCTTTCCCAAGTTTCCTTTCCAGTTCCATAACCAAAAGCACTAACTTAGAAATTGTGTTTACCACGAAGTAATTTCAGGTAGTGCAATAATAAGATTAAGCCCAAAAGTTTGGTATGTACGACATCAACTGCGTATGAAACACTTGCCAAAAATCAGTGTAGCAGATTCCGAATTTTTCAAACCTGGATCAATTGAAATATTACTCGGAGCGAACATCGTATGCAAATTACTGCGGAAGACACAGAACTCTATTTGCATATAAAACTAAGTTGAGTGGGATCGTAGGTTATAGGCAAGAGATCATTGTAACATGAACCACACCATTGTGGATTTTGACGCAACATTGCAACTATTTTGGCAATCCTCAAACTATCAATGTAAACCGGGAAGAGAAGATTGTGAGAATGGCTTATTTCCATCTACAAGAGTAGTACCCAAAAAATAGTGATGAACAAAATCTTCAAAGCAGAAGATTAATGTTGTCAACTCTACGAGGAAGTCTTACAAGAAAGATTAACATCACATATGGTGAAACTCTAGTTAAGGCGAGAAGAGCTTTGGGAATCGTACTATCTACTTTTGAGTTTTTGTTTGTATTTTTCGAAGAACGAGATGGTCCTATAATCAAACATTTCTCGCTCTAAGATTCATTTTATAAAGACAACTTTTGCGATTTCAAAATAAAACGAATCAATACAAAAATCGAAAATATTGGAAATTTGGAAAATATTGCGAAGGCACAAGAAAAACAATTTTAATTGTCTCGTAGCTCGTACGTATTTTTATTTAGTAATGCTCTATCCATCAACCATGTGACTTTGTGTAGATTCATTGGTTATGACACGTTCTATGTACCTTTATTGAATGATTCGATAGAAAAATATCTCGACATATAAAAATCCTGTTATCAGGTTGTTTAAAAATTAGGAAAATACTTTTTGATAACATCGTATACAAGTACCGGAAAACTACTTTAATATTCGAAGTGAACACGGTGGCATTAAATACTCATTTTCATGGAATTCGTAGACTTCCTTAAATGAGTGAATAAGGCATTATTTTATTTTAGACATTCTAATTTTTGACCTATCCAAGAATTATCTCGGGCAAATTAGACCAACATAAATCTTATTGATCTTAGAAAGGTTTTGCAAAACGGCCGAAACCTATTTAAATCTTGCTTTAATCTGAGTTTCTAAAAAATCTCGATAATCACATCAGATTTATATTTTAAGGAGTTAACGTCATTAGTTTATATAATTAGAATACAAGATTTTGTTATTTGTACCAAAAATGCTTAGATAACTATAGAACACTGCCAGATCGTGTGATAATATGATCTTATGATATGATAAACGCGTACACCTTATCCATAATGCCAGAGATTTTGTTCAACAAAAATATACAAACAAAAAATCGTTTCCGATTTTCTGAGTTTTTAGCTAGAATATTCGAAGTAGGGGATGATCCTATAATCATCCATTTCTCTTTCTAAAGAGAAATGGATGATTATAGGATCTAATCTTCGGCTATGTAGACATCAAACGATTGATATTCTTAAGTAAACAATTAATTAATGACACTATAGTCTAAATAGGTAATTTTACTAACCTATTAAAGTTAGCCGATAGTTTCCAGTCGATAGATAATGCAGATAGTGTCTTGACTATTTTTAAACTCTCTTTATACTCTCTGTTGAAGTTAGCCGAAAGTTTCCAGCCGAGAGATAATGCAGATAGTGTCTTGAATACAGCAAAAATCAGTCATGAACTCGAATTTAGGAGAATTTATGGTCGGATTACATAATTCGGGTGAAGGAGAAATTATTTCAGTTTATAGTAATTTGAAAATCGATATAGGAGCGAGTGTATAAAGAGAGTTTAAAAATAGTCAAGACACTATCTGCATTATCTTTCGGCTGGAAATTATCGGCTAACTTTAACAAGGTGGTTTCATGTGCTATTGTGATTAAAAATGTGTAGGCTCATAAACAAACCAAAGCTGAAAAATAATACGTAGATGCATTTGCAATAAATTCAAGCGAAACGCAGCCTTTGAAAGATAAAAATGTTTTGCTTGTGCCAATCGCTGAAGTTGTGTTTATAAAATGAATATTAGAGCGAGAAATGTATGATTATAGGACCATCTCGTTCTTCGACAAATGCAAACACAAACTCAAAAGTCAGAAACGATTTTTGTATATGTTGTATATTTTCGATGCTATCGCATCAAAACCTAAAAGTAGGACCAAATATTAAATCTAGTTTTTTTCAAACGCTCATGTGTTTCCGGCAGGAGCATCAGGGAAAGGAAAAACCATTCGCCAATATCCCCTAAAAACCGTCAACAGGTGTTTAAATGAACCCGCTCATATACATAAAGAAAAGTGTACGTAAGCGTGTCAAGCCATTGAATATGAAATTTAGGTGGACGTCCTAATCGTGTGTTGACATTATCTGATTTAACCAAGCTAAACGTCGATATCGTAAGAATTATAAGTAGCGGTGGTTTTATTTTACGAAAAATATCTTGACCAACAATCTAAATCGTCTTGACCAACATATTAATCCCCCCAAGCTTTAATTAAAAAATAATTTCGGGGCGTACATAGCTAGTAAAGTTATTAGGAATACCCTAGAATGATTGCAAACGAAGCTTCCTAACCGAAATTATGTTAAATTTTTGATCCATTAGGACTCTTGTCTCCAATTTCAATAAAAATATAAATGCTATATCAAAGCATATGGTTACAAAAAATTCCATGGGACGAGCAACTGCCTGAAGAACCGAGATCAGCCGTAAAAGCCACTGTCAAATCACTGATCTAAAAATACCCCGATATATTACGTTATTAACTGACATCACCGTACACAGGTTTTGTGACGCTAGTAAATGAGCGTATGCAACAGGAATATCGTAAAGTAACTATCTGATCTGTGCCAAAACTAAAGTGGCGCCACTAAAACAAATCAGAATTTCAAGTCATGTAATGACTTCTGAGCAGATAAATGAACAAAATAACCGATAATTTATCATCAACTTATCCTTGGCCACACTATGGACAGACTCGAAAATTATTTTGTCAACCTTTTGGTATTGGACTACATTTGCTGCGAACAATACTTTTGAAATCATCAGAGTACACAAGAGAGAAGAATGGCAACATGTCTCGTCTAAGTATAACCAAGCCGACTGTGCAACTCAAGGGAAAGCAGTTAGAGAAATTTGGTCAAACAAACTTTGGAGGAACAATCCATCATAACTTCTACAATAGAAGATCAATATTAACAATATTAAATTACTGATTTCAGTGACAAGCGGGGAATCAGAAACTCCACAATATGAAGGAGATGAAAAACAAAAAAACAACGTCTTGAAATGAAATATCAAAGAACAACAAGCAGATAAAGTTGTAAGTCCAAAATGTTCGAGTTATTTGAAACTTAAAAAAATCATGTCAAATGCTCATTTATAGTAAACTCATTTATACCTCATACCTTTATTCATCCAATAATTATTTCATCAACATCAAACATCGCAACGCCAATTACCTATGATGCCCAGGAGCTCCAACAGAAAGCAAAATAATTGGATTACAGTTGACTTACAACATAAATTCGATGCTCATATTTTACTTCTGACTACCATACTAACCGTGCAACTGTAAACTACAGAATTAATTAGTATCGGCCGCTTATTAACAAATTTACTACTGCTCACATATATAAAAAAATTTGTTTTGTAATTTTTTTTTTAAATTTTATTTCTCAGTTGGCGAGTTTTTTTAGAATTTCAATTGTTTGTAATTTCTTATATCCAAATATTGGTTGTCGTACAAAAGTTAGCGTATTTTATGTCTAAAAATGGAGATTTTAAATAACTCGCCAGTGCTAACATTAAATGAAATAATAATTCACCTGTTTAATAATAAACTTTTAGCCGATATTAATTTTTTATGTGGTGACAAAGTGATTTTCGCTCATAGTTTCCTTTTGATGAGTCGAAGTATTGTATATGAAGCGGAATTTCGCGAAAATCAAGGTGTTCAAAAATTAATACCAATAGAGAAATATGATTACGAGACAATTTATGAATTTGTTCGTTTTATATATAACGATAAATGTCGCGTAACGGAAAAAAATTTCATGGATTTGCTCGAGTTATCCGTTAAATATAAGATCCCGAAATTAGAAAACAAGGTTATCGCATATATCATTGGCCATGAGCTGATTTTAACTTTCAAGGAAAAGTTAAACATTTACCAATTTTGTGAAACTCATAATTATCAATTGTTATATAATTGGGTTTCCAAGTCCATTGGATCGCAAGTACCAGAAATCATAACTTCAGAAATGTTTGTAACAATTCCACAAAGTTTACTGGAATCGATTTTGAAACAAGATACTATTGGAACCATCTCAAATCGAGTTAAAGAAGTTGACCTATTTAATGGGCTTATCAAATGGATGAACCATTACTGTGTCAAAAATGGTATGCCGTTAGCTGAACGACGTGACAAATTCGACGGATTAATACGTTTAATAAGATTTCCGGTTATGATATTTGCCGAACTAAACGATTGTATAAAAAATAGTGATAATTTATTTACGGATGAGGAATTTTTAGCATTAATTAAGGCAGACCCGGATGATGGAATTTGGAACAGCACTGCCCGTAGCTTTTGTACAGCGAGTACTCGAAATATGTTTTCATGTAGTGGCGATAATCTTAGGACTAGTGATTATAGAAAAATTCATGGCAAATTATCAAAAAAGCAACATTCAAATCAAAACACTTTTGGTGCTACATCTAGTAATTTTCGCTCTAAAAGTGTGTTCCTAAGTTCTCCACCACGACTGTTGGACTTATTTCATAATTCAACACAAACTCATGTATTTGAAATTACCGAGAAATTAATAATTAGCGGGATAAGATTTGATTCATCTGACATAACGCGTTTTAAACTGAACGAATGCTCCATACCAATATCTCAGTTATTAAATATGCACGTAAATTCATCAAATGATTCCAATGATATCATTGTAAGTTTTGGAGATTCCTTTCACGTAAATCCGGGTTCAAAATATGAGATTAATATACCTGACCCTATATCTTCGAGCGAAGTACCACTTTCAAACCCGGATCTAGTTCAAAAACAGTTTATGCATTACTACAAAGAGCTGCACCGCGATCCCAGAGTGATCGAAATATTTTTTAAAACTCTTAATCTTGAAACTACATTAAATCAGCAGAATGAAAATATTTTTGAGATGCCAGCAAAAAGAAAAATGGATGAAATGGACCCAAATATTGAAAACGTTGCAAAACGGCAAATGCCAAGTTGTAACGCGAGTTAGTATATTTTGCGGTGTAAAAAAAGTTTTTGCGTTTATTGTGGTTTTAACTAATTCATTTATTTGAAATTAACGATTTGATTTATAATTTTGTTGCAGTAAAAAATAACAGAATTTAGTTTCATTTGTTTTCTATTATCTTTTAACGTTAAAACTTGACGGATGTGTGATGCGATCTCCACTTGCTGGTCGAGTTTTGAATTAAGATTTTTAAAAAACATAAGCCAGCATCACTGGCTTGGAAGATGGGTGATTTAAGGATTTCTGCACTCCAACGAGAGGATGCGAACATTTCTTTTAAAACCCTCCTAAAACCCGGTCCCACCCGATTTTGGACAAAATATGTTTCCTGAAATTTTTAATTTTAGTTCGAAGATCCGAAGACATCATTATTTATGGCCATCACTTCCATAATTTTGGCTAGGATATTTGCTAATACGGTTAATGTCTAATCATTCAAGAGCATTGTCATAAGATGTGTTAGATTTCTCTCTGCAAATTCTTCAAACCAACAAAAGATTTCCTTGTCGGAAGTTTTTGCGTGGCGTTTGAAAAAAATCGAGTTTAAAAATGGCTATGGCTTCTTTCCGCCTAAGGTCAAATTGGTCTCTTTTCATTTGAGGTCAATTGTTAAAGTGGCCGACTCATCCACAATGTAAATCCTTACCACCTTGTCACTTTCATTCGAGAATTGACTATGCAATATGACATGCAATATGATCCAACTGCTATAAAAAATTTAGTGATATGATTTAAATGTGTTTAGGTCGAACTTTTTTATTTTTATCACTGTAAAGCTACAACAACAATGTTAACAACACAATTTGACCCTCGCATGCCGTGGCAACTTGATAGGAACCAAAAATCACGAAAATCAAAATCCCGAATTTCACGATATTCATATAAGACAGATCGATTTCTTAGCCGATTGGAGTAGAGAATTTTACAATAAAAACGGGATAATGAAAAAAGGGTTTCAATAAAGTTCTGAATGTGAAACAGCAATAGGGCCAGTTTAAGACGTCGACATGAAATTTGGTTTGCATGATGAAAATTTTATTCCACTCCGGTTGTTCGGATGTGATTCTGGTAAATGACTAACTAAGCTTAACCATTTTTACCCGGTTTTATTGAAAAAATCAATTAAAATTTGGATTTACCGGACAATTGGTGCAGTTTTGAAAGATTCAGCACTTGGACCCGGAGGTACTGAGCTCGAATCCCACCAGAGACTGGATGCAAAACAAATTTTCGTCATCGATTATGATCGATGATGTTAATAAACACAACTAGGACCGTTGTAATTGTGTGAGTAGGTGAATGGGACGTTCTGTACGCGAATGAAAAGGGGGTTATTAATTGACCTGTAAAGGAAATCAAATTCTCTTGGTAATTAAAACTTTCTTTAACAAAAAAAAAAAAAAAAAATATGCGGATGTGTTCTGTAAAATTAGTATGCATTTTTTAACTGATCGTGACGAAACACGATGAAAATGGAACTGTTTACATTTGTATCCTTACAAGAATTGTCTTGTACCTAATTAGATTTTTTTCTTGCATCTACTAGGCATAGAGCAAATTAAATAAACGTGATGATTCGTGTTCAATATTCGTAAGAAAATGAATTTAAATATGAGTTTTAAAAGTGGCTCTGACGATAATGACGAATGATTTCCAGGGAATTCGTAAGATGAAACGGCATGATAGTGTGCCTCATCCAGTGGCAGTTTGTCTCTTTTAGCAGCCCTTGAAACCTGGCTATGGATCGGTGACACACCAATCACACATTCGGCATGTTCGGTCCGACTAAAATGTTAAAAATTATCATGAAATTTCATGTGACCCTAACTTCACTCCATATAATTTTATGTCAAACCTGAGTGAACGACTTAAAACAATTGACAACAATTTCATATTATTTAAAGCATATAGAGCAAAAATCAAAACCTTTGACCTTTGAACATTTTTGAATAATGCATTGTTCTGAACCGTTGCGACTTGTCTAATCCTATGTATAACCGTTTTTTTCTCTAAAGTATTTTCGGTTTGGCGAAAATTGAAATTAAATGGCCATCGAAAAAATTCATTGAAATTGAGAAACAATATCATTCTGCTCCATATCCCGACTTATCAGACAAACAAGATTAAAAAACCAGTTAGCTGGTTGCTCAATCCATTTTGATATATCTATCACGTAGACGTACACAGCTGTTATCACAGAAACAAATAAGTTAGCAATTTCCGATATGACTACTCGCTTAAACAGCCGCTGGGGAATTCAGAAAACCAGACTTTAATGTAAATCGCAAACATCTGCTTCTGGCTGCTAGTTATTCCAATATTTTTACCATATTTTTATCATCAATGCTTAGGTATGTGCCACGATACTGCGATTCCTTCAAAATTCTGAACGTCTGCCTTAAAAATTAAACGAAGCTGCAATAGTGCGTTCGAACCGAAATTTCCACATTAAAATTATTCCGAATTATTCCGAACAACTGAAAATCTAATCTGCTCATTTGCTATAGACAGTGCAAAATTTTTATAGCGACATAAACCAGGCACCACGTCGTTAATAATTGTGCAGTGCCGTAAAATTTTAATTGATCTCCATTATTGTTGCACGTTAAATTTTATGGGTTTCTTGTATCTATATCGAAGATTTTCCTCGATGTCCAAAGAGAAAATGGGATGGTGTCAAAAGGTCGAGGTCCATTTTGATGATTTCCTCATTTCTCCACAGCATTTGTGTAAAAAACCAGCCAGTCCAAAGGCTCAAAATTACGATCGGCGACGGCCAAAATTGTCTCCTTCGTTAATTTGGTTGTTTTTGGTAGCTCGGGTGTGAATACAAAACAGGCAGTTGTTGTGATCCAGTGATTGTGACCATTTGGCAGTAAATTAATCTGTTCATTAGCAGCAGTAATTCCTTCTCATTGTCTGCTCGTGTCATTATTTGTCGAACTTTCATTTTCTAAACAATTTTTTGATAATCTTCTTCTAAAGGTGACTGCACTACGAGCCCAATGGCCAATAAGTTACTTATAGATATCTCCGAACTTGATTTCACTGCATCTTCGGCCGAACAAAATACTTGTGTTGACTTGTGAGGTAGTGGCGTTTTTGATAAAAAGTTTCGCTTGATTTTAAGTACAACCAACACAATTGTGTGTACTGTTTTAAAGGAATGCACTTTGTAAGTTTGTTGAAAACACATACAAAAATAAATTTTGACATGGTACTTTTGCCGTACCCACACAATTGTGTTAGCGGGCAGGAAAAGGGATATACATATAGAAGGATTGACTATGGATTGGTGCTTTGAAGCAAAGTTGTATTACTAATCGTCCTTTTAAATGGCAATTTTTAGGCAATCGAGTTAGTCGAATTCCTATAACCATCTGAAGCATTGATGAATAAATTTTCTTTTGAGGTGGCTGTTCAACTTAATAGTGGCCGTTTGTGACTGAAGACTTGCGAGTTCGGACATTTTTAGGAAGTTTATATTAAAATTGAGAATTTTACTTGATAATCCATATAATGCAACGTAGTTTCTATAAAATTCTGTAATATAGAATTTATGTCTTGTTAGTCTACATATTCATCAACAGTTTAGATTATAGCTTCCAAGGGACAGATCTATAAAAAATATCAAAAAAAAGTTTATGTGTAATCTTGGATAAATGTCTAAAACTCCTCAACCGTGTTTAGATAATTTTTTTTTCGTGAGATGGCTCAAACTCGAAAGTTGAAGTAGCTAACATTATTTAATTGTCGCAAAAAAACATAACATTTTTGAATTTCAGCCTAAGGATCAAAATTGCAGAGTTGTAGGCCTAGTTTATTTTTGAAACCCTTGGAATGTGCCTAAAATATTTTTTGTCTGTTGAAATGATGTGGGGTCATAGTTAGATTTATAAGAAAACCTGAATCATCCCTAAAAACTCTCTTTCCGCGAATTCTATAATTAAGATCCATGCAAAGGATATTTTTGGAAGTCTTAAACATTTTTTCGTTGGAATGTACACGGTGGGCCAAAAGTCACCATGGGGTTTAAAAATTTAATACCTTTTCGTTTATATTTTTTTTATTTTTTATTTTTTCAGATTATAAAATACACTTGAATCTCGATTATCCGAAATCCGATTATCCGTGAACCTCGATTATCCGGGATTTTTTAGTTTCTTGGTTAATCTGAATTTCATCTGATTAACCGGGATTTTTTTGAGTTCTAATAAAAATAGTTCGATTAACCGGAATTTTTGATTATCCGGGAAGTCCCACTCATCCCGGATAATTGAGATTCACATGTATACAAAATGGATTTTTTTTACACTAAGCATGGAAAATAATGTCACTTAAATGACCCCCGTTTTCAGCTTCGCAATGATGGGCTCATTTTAAAGCATTTTCCATAACACCTTTCAAAATTTGTCTACAGTAAACAAATTAAAATTAATTAATTAATTAATCAATTAATTAAATTAAAAGTGTCATTGTTTCTCAGGCAGTGTGGACAGTGCCTCCATCCTGCTGAAACCACATCTCAGGTCTGTTTTCCAGAGCAGGATGTAAAAAATGTTGTATCATAAACCGATACCGCTCTCCATTTACGGTTACAGCACTTCCATCTTCATTTTCGAAGAAGTAAGGCCCAATGATACTTTCAGATGTAATGCCACACCATACTGTACACCTAATGGGGTGCAATTGGCGTTGATGAATTGGATTTTCAAAACCCCAGAACCTGCAGTTCTGCTTATTAACAGAGCCATTCAAATGAAAATGAGCTTCATCACTCATAATCAGATTTTCATTATAGTTGATTTCATTTCTCGCGAACTGTTGAAATTTAACTGCAAAATTTAGACGTTGCCGATGATCTTCAGGTTTTAATTCTAGCACCAATTGCACATTATATGGGAATAACAGTAAATCATTTTTTAAATGCGTCGTAGTGACGTACGCGACATTCCTAGCTGGGCAGAACGACTTCTCGTAGGTGGTGACGATCAACTAAGCAACGAATCTCTGCTTCAGTGTGCGAAATTCTGACATTAAAATGGCGGCGACATGCCCTTTGCGCTAAAATAATTGATCGCTGATTTAAATCTCTCCATTATTTATTCTTTTTATTCTCCAGGTGTTATTTATATAATTTGAAAAAATAAAAATAAAAAAATATAAAAAACTTCGTTTAGTTATTAAATTTTTAAAACCCACGGTGACTTTTGGCCCACCCTATATAAGCGGGCTATATTCATATGTCTGATTTTCTAAAATAAAAATAAATAAATAAATCACTGTTTAGTGATAATTTCGTCCATATTTTTGCTATGGTGATATAGTATTTTATGATATGGCGGATTATAATCTGAGCAGACAATATATTTATAACTCTCAAGGCCAGTGTTTTAGGTACATTTACGGTGTTCGCAAATATGAACACATTTACTCACATTATAAATAAATAAAAATAAGCTAGAATGGCCAGTGCATTAAATAAGCATTAAATAAGCCGTACGTCTATTTATGTATTAATTATTGTTGACGTTTGAATATTTCTGTTAAAATTTTTAAAAAATTTCATTATTTTTCTTTTAAACCCGTAAGGAGCGGCCCATGTAAGCAGATGCCCATGAACCATATAGCGGTGGTCAAACTTTGATTCTAATTGAAATCGCCTTCTAAAATCACACTTATTATTTTATTCTATAATAAATCAATAATTTGTTACCAGCGCCAGAACGGTTGATTTATCAACTAAAGGACTGAGAACAAAATTATTGTTTGCGCTACAACGGTAGTTTTGAACACTAGGATGCTTAAAAAAACTGAATTCTTCTTGACCGAATCAACGATATACGACAAGCATATATTCTAAAAACTGGCTACCAGCACCAAAACGGTGAATTTGTGAACTAAAGTTGGATCGGAATTGTTTTCTGCTCCAAGACCTTTCAAACAATACAATACGTTGATAACCCACGATTGATTGTTTTGGACCAGAGTAATTTTTCATCATTTTTCAGGACTTAAATAACATGGTCTTACAGACCGAAGATAATTTGCCGTATTCCTCAAGGCCTTTTCATTTATATGTCACATTGCTTAAGTATCGCTTATTGATTCCTTTTTTCCTTTTTAATTTGTCTATCCCTAAGTCGATTTTCCTTTTCGATTTCTGCAATTCTATCTTAGTTTTTTTTTCTGGTTTGATGTTTTGGTTCACAGAAGTTCCACGGGACCGCGAGAAAGCATTCTATTTTTTCATTTGGATCATATAGATACAGCATTGGTATACCAGATAAAATTAAGGAATCATTGAATTAAATTTTTTTTATGAAAATATTTTCGTTATTGGAAAACGTAGGTTGAACAATAAAATAATACAAATAGTTTTTGTCTCATCAATGAATTCCATAGTTTGTATTTCTTGTGATAGTGCGGCAAAGACATCTTTGGGCATTGTTATTATTGTGTTCAAGGTTGACTTTTTCTTTTTCACCATCGTCTTCAAAAGCAACATCGTTATCGGAAATAAATGGATTATTGTATGCTTAAGGTAATTGAAGGGAGAAGTGTGTAAAAATTCTAGTATAAATTTACAAAGATATAGTTTTATTCTAGATAGATATTTGACATTAGAAAACGAATTGTTTAAAGTAACAAATCTTCTGCAGGACTCTTTGAACGATTTCAAACTGTTTCCTTGGCTTTCATAACTAGAGACTTGTTCAACATTTGAAGAATTTCTTCCCAAACACTTTGAATTGAGTTTATCGCATCCGGGTGTAAAAACCATTAGCAATTGAGCATGTGTGGGATGTATTCTTCCCTCCAATTTAGAGCTGCTCTTTGCCAACCTATTTTCAATGAATTAAAAATCGAAACATCATTTGGTTGAATCCTAGAAAAATTAGAATAATTAAAATTACAAATATATTCTCAATATATTATCAATCGACTTCAGTAGTCATCAGCCAAGAATCGGATCTCAGCCACTTAACACCATTTGGAATTGAGCTGATTACGTTTTCCGGTACGCGTTCGTAAGGATATACCATCAATCGAAGTACTACAAAATCAGATGCCGAAAAACTAAACATGACTGTCAAAATTTCCTTGGCTTGGCCGCGATCGATTTCATACACGTTTTTAAGCCTGTAAAATAAACAATTTTTTAGAATTATTTCCCAAATTTTACCATTAAACAAATTTTACCTTTAACCCAAAATTCCTCTTCTCATTGAATATTTTTGACGGTTCTTCAAGAATATTTAAAAGGCTTTTGATAACTAGATAAGTTTTGATTTGATTTAATCATCCGCGATATTTGCTTCGGCTACAAGCGAACTGGCATCGGTTATCGTTTCTTGAGTTCGGCGCCATAATTACCAGTATTATTTTGAGACTACTATGCCTCAACAATTTTTTCCGCAATTATTCAAGACATTTTCAACGATATACGACAAGTATATGTATTGTATAATAAACGAAAAATCTTATACGAGCGCCGAACCGGCGGATTTAAGAACCAAAGTTGTATCATCAAAATTGTTGTCTGATCCAAGACCATTCGAACGATATTCGACAACAGTATGTTAGCATCGACAGACGTATACGGACGGACAAACTTTTTTTTGTATTTTTTGGAGCAGACGCCTTCAAAACGTGCAGTAAAGTGGTTTTGGACCACAGTAATGTTTTATCATTTTTATCAGGGGTTCAATATTTTGGTTTTACAGGCCGAGGCTAACACTAAATTGGGAAATTATCAGTCAAAATTCCTGTTAGAATCTTCAATTTTTCTTATTAGAATTTTGTTTAACAGTGTAATACGCTAACTGATAAAGAAAACATCAACAAATTTGAAGTCCGATCCCTTTTACAATCGATATCATGAATTCGGAGATTTTGAGCTCCATAATTTCGGGATTTTGATTTGCAAAATTTTTATTCGCTGGATTTAAATTTCAGGGATTTTCAGACGAAAATTTGATGTCGTTATGCAGTCGGCGCTTCTAAATTATCGGCTGCTATTTTAATTCATTGCCCACGACTTTATTAAACGAGCGACACATTTTATTTTGAACATTCTACAACAATCTTTTCGTCTATGTAAACGTTAATTTGGTTTCCAGAAAACATCATAAATAGTTTATACATTTTAAATTTTCTAGAAAACCATCTGCTTCCTCAACTTTAAAGTAAATTTATGTATTGCTTTTAAAAAACCGAAATTTCAAAATATGCCTCATTATTTATTCCGAAATATATCCTGGGTGTGTCTATCTATATAAAAATCACAGTGTTGGCATATGTTAGAGACAAGCTTTAAAAAGCTTTAATCCAATAAAATTCAAAAAATCAATACAAAGTGTGTTAGAATTGTACATGGAGTTAAAGAACGAACGGTATATAGTGCCGCCAGAATTCAAAACCTTTTTATCGATTTTAAAATAAAATCATTTAAATTTAATAATAAATTCGTATCCTTTTCACGAAATAAAATCTCAAGTAAATTATCTCTCGAAATAAAAAGACGTACCAACAGCAAAAATAAACACTTACAAAATGTGTGCGTGTATGTATGGGTGGGTCTATATTTAAAAGGAATGGAAAAATCCGAATTTTCTCATTTTGTATTTTATCTGCCTAGATTTTGTTTTTTATTCATAAACCAAAATAAAATGAAATAAAAAAAAAAAAACTAAAGCAGAACGTACACAGTGCGGAGAAAATGTACACATAACATTAATAACAAACTTTTTTAGAAAAGTATCCCGATTTTGTTTTTCACCATATCAAACCATTCGACTACCTCACATACCTCCCGATGTACATCTATATATACAATCGTATATATATTTTGGTGCTCGTCTGTGCTTTCAGAAAATTCAATCAAAACGTGTACACACATATATACACGACTAATACAGCCAAACATGAAAAATCATTTTAGAAATGGTCCCATCTGTTTTTCCAATTTTATCGAATCGTTTTTCCATTTTTTGTGTACTGTTGTTGTTATTGTTGTTTTGTAGCATAATATCTAAACGAGAGTAACGAGAGTAAATGGGAAAAAAAATCTTTCGCCATGAAAAATAATTTGGTTTGTGTCAGTCAGAGATTGGAAAATGGATGAAAAGTTGAAGTATGGCAAGTAGAGTATATAGATTTTCATTTCACTTAATTTCCACTGTACTTACTTTGGTTTTTCCGTTTGTTATATGTATATGTTCGTTGTATATAATATACGAGGTGCGGTGTGAATATTGGATTTTCGTTTAGTATGTATGAAGTTGAAAATAAACAGACGAAGAAATTAAAGGAAAATGATAATGATGATAATTAATTTGTCCGGAAAATTTTCATTTTATTTTTTGGGCAAATCTGGGCTTTATACTATACTCGTTTATATATACAACGGATTTTCATTTTGTTTATTTTTTTATCTTGAGATTTTTATTTTATGATAATCGTAAAATTTTGATTTTTCCGATTTTTCCAAGTGTTTCAGATTTTCTTTTTTGATGTACTTACTCGTCTTGTATATTATGTATGTATATAAGTGTAAGAATTCTTTTTATTGATTTTATTTTATGTTTTTTGCGATGACGATGATGTCGACGGCGAGGAGGAGTTCTCGTATATACTTGTAATCGCGCAGTGCCGCATATAAATTATGAAACCGGAAAATCGCGGTTAAGCAGCAAAACATTATATTTTCATTATGTACTATATACCACAAAATTTATGTTTTGTTTAAAATGTGTGTGCTCTATAAATTATTAATTTGTATGTATATTATGCTAAACGCAAAATTGCGGTTCACAAAATTTCCCTTTTTGCGTTTTTTTTATTGTTTGTGTACGTACCATTTATACAAGGGGTGCGCGCGTACGGAAAAACACTTGTGATATCAAATTTCGTGAAAAAGCGAACATGTGGTTTATCCTTATAGAAATTAACTCGAATCATTTACACAACAAAATTTTGTAATACGAATACACGACCAAAAATAAAAAAAAAAATTAGATTTGTGCGGTCTAGAAGAATTAGGACATATGTGACAATCAGGTTACAAATTAGATCAAACACGACTTACGTATTTTATTAAGTTGCGTGCCCGCGTTAGTTTGATTTTTACATTTCCCGAAAAAATCGAATTTCCAACCATTTCTCTGGAAAAGCATTAATGTTTTTTTCCCATTTCCATTGGTTGACTGTGATTTTGCGCGACGCCCACATTTTCAAAGTTTCCATAGCAACTTTTTCATTTCTTTCGTGTGTATTTTATTTTATTTTCCTCGTGATTTTTCACAAATTTTCCTTTGATTTTTTTGTTTGTGCTATCAACATTATAATAGTAATGTGTATATGAATACATACATGTAAGCTCGTATGTGTGTATGTATATGTTTGGGGAGAGTATAAACCGTTATAGTTATATATATAGTATATCGAGAAAACAGAGAAAATTACCGTTGAAAATACGATAAAACATTGAAAAATTAAATTTTATAGTTTTATAAATAAAAATCAGAAAAATTTGATTTTTTCGTTTTTTTGTGAGTGTTTTGTTTTATTTCATTTTATGGAAAAGCAGAAAAATAAATTTTCCTATTTTTGGTATCTGATTTGCATATAAAGATAACACCAACAACAACGATAGAAAATTTTTATGGTTTAGTTTTTATTCGTTTTGTATCGTTATAAAAATGGAAAATTTATGTATGTACGAAATGGAAATCAAATCTCGTAGATTTTTATGTTTTTCAAAGTGTTTTCTGGACGAGAGTCGAGACGAATAGCAAATCCGTCTTTATATTAATAAAATAATTCTTAGAAGTGTTTTTAAGGATTTTGCTATGTTATAAATTTAATGGTGAACATTTAGTGCCGAACTTTCTCCACTAGAGTTGACGGTATTCAATATAAGTTTTTGGTTGTAAAAATGCTCAAAATCATAAAAATTATTAAATTTATTGTAAATATTTCGCATGAAACAAAATTGCATTCTACCGTAAATTGCATTTAATCGCCATCAGATTTACCACCAAACACACTTTAGTTGTTTTAATCGAATTTGTAGCGGGAACATGAACCCGCCGTGGATTAATTACGCGTTGCTTTGAAATTTGGAATATAGATGTCACCCGCGGCATGTTTGAAATTTCAACTTTTATAATTAAAATTTCAAGCCTCACCATTTTCGTTCAACTCTCGCAACTATCCAATTCAAACACCAAAACCCATCTCACTCGCATCACTCTGTGCCGCACTACCCATATATTCATCCTTAAATAGCTCTATACTCACTCCCACACACACCACCCACACAAACCGTCATCCACCAAATCCCAAAGTCCCACACCAAACCCGAAACACCTCATCCTACCCTCCTCTACCTCCCATACCACCACTACTACCACCCTTAAACACACATCCTCACGAAATATATTTTAAATACACATTCACATGCTCTATGAAACCAAAATAGATTAGAAAATAAATATTTTTTTATCAATTTTAAGAAGGGGGGGGGGGGGGGGGTTAACAAAACCCTACATATCTCCGAACACCTTAAACACAGAAATGTCCAAATCAAAAGGGATCATTCCTATGAATTGCTTGAACTTTTAGTGAAGAAATTAAATTGATATCTCCATCCATTCTCAAGTTATCGTGCACACAGACGGACAGACGAACGGACGGACAAACGGCAAACCGAAACCATATAGCATTTTTTTTACCAAAAATGCTGAAAAAACCTAATTGTTAGCTCGATATACACTTATTCCAACGTTTTTTCCAATTTCATCAAACCTGCTTTAAAAATGATTTATCAAACTCCTCAAAATAAGCTTTCGTTTCGGCTATTATTTCATCATTTTGTCCAAATTTCTCTCCACCGAGCCATTTCTTCATGTTTGGAAACAGGAAAAAGTCACAAGGAGCTAGGTCAGATGAATATGATTCATGCGGAAGCAATTCAAATTCCACCAATTTTTGCCATGAGTGTGATGTTGCATTGTCATGATGAAAAAACTCTTCTTCCTTTATTAATAATGATTCATAATATTCACTTATGAAGAGGTTTTCACCCTTCTCAAGATACTCGATGAATATTATGCTCTGTGGATCCAAAAAAAACACTGGTCATAGCCTAGTAAGGCTGATGCATAAATTTTACTTTTTTTGCTTTCAAGAAATTATTTCAAAGTGTTTTCGATTTTTTCTGGTGTTGTTACATGTTTATCTACCACAGTATTCATCTCATCGATGATTTCGTTTGGTATTAAACCATTTATTTTGTTTATAAGAACATACGTCACGACGAGCAAAAGATGTTGTTACTGGTGACGCACAGATGGCGTTTTTTAAGCATTTATCAATCCATCCTCGTATAAGGAAAATTAGACCGGGTTAGGATGTAATAAGCGAATAATTTACTCTGAAATGATATACCATATGAACCTATCGGACTAAAAAAAATGTGTCTATCTTCAGCACCATAACGGTAGTTTTAAGTACTAATGTGATTCACCCAAATTTTTGGTATTCTTAAACAGTGGCTCAACCTCATTCTAAACTGACCAACAATATTCTTGATGGGTCTAAAGACCTTCCAAACGATATGCTACATGATGATATAGGAATGAAGAAAATATATCGTTAATAAGTTATAGTTAATAACACGGTGCGCTTCAATTAAAGTTATGGTATGCTTCAAAACCTTTTCAATGATGTAGAATAATTATATCCTATAATAAACGAGTAAATCTCCATCAGCGCCAAAACGGTGGATTTATGAACTAAGGTGGTATTGTTTAAATTGTTATATGATTAAAGACCTTTGAAACAATATTCTACACGAGGATATGGAAATAATTCAAAAATTATAAAACTGTGCAAGTGAGTCTCTAGAGAAATTTCATAGAGAAGATAATCAGTCTCTTTGACGAAAATGCCTCAAAATTAAAAATCGTCTCCATCGTCATCAATAAGAACTTCGATTACTATCAATATTCAATTTTTTCATCAATTCTGGTATTTCAATCTCATAGTGCTCTACCTTAAACCGTGGTCAATTATTTCGAAATGTGTGAAATTTAAGGCCCGATGCCCAATTATAAACAGGCATTCCAGCGTGCGGTCGAATTAATCAAACAATTGTACTTCGGAGTCAAGGGGCCACTGATACCGAAATTGTTTTAAATTTATCGTTAAATTTAGAAGTTTAGTTTTGTGAACATTAGATGGCAAAGACCTGTCTTTGTTCAAAGACACTAACTGATCGAACCTTTAATTGAGAATAAAGAGTAGCGTAAATATAGACGATGGCATAGCTAATTGATGTTTTCATTGCAACAGTTCTTCGCATTTTTCTAACGAATTACCAAGTAGGCAAGTGCAATGAAGAGGTTCGATGCGAAGTCCCATTTTACTGTTTATTTATGAATTCGTGTGCCGTGGATTTTGATAATCTGGTTATAAACAGAACAAAACGGTCTTGCAATTTTCCTTTCTTTCGGAATATTTACGTTTTTAAACTTCATAAAAAATGTTATCAATATTTGTCATCATTGAACAGAACTTCCTCCAAAATGTATGTTACAGCCCCAATACAAATATTCATTCTAAATTTGACTATATCTAAAATAAAATTAAGAAACACCAAACTCAAACCTCATCTAATTCTCTTGTTGAGTCTTATCCCAACTTTACAATCTAAAGTAAAAAATAATTAAGCCAATTTCACCTTTTAAACAATCCCGTATCGTTTGTTTCCATCTCCAACAGATCTGCCAAAATTAAAAGTGCTAGTGTCTTTAAATGAAAAGTCAATCACGTTTAGAGTTATTCAAACTGTTTCCTTAAGACATTCGTTGGGTTCAAAGGGCGCTATACCGAAGCACAATTTCACGTTGAAATTTTTCTCACGTTACTCGTTGAAATATGCAACACATAATAATTTGACACTAGCGTCGGAACGGTAGATTTTTGTACTAGAGTGTTTTTTTTTATTTGCACAAACTATATAACTACACCTTTCAAACGATATACAAATAGAATGTAAGGCTGTATAAACGCCGTTTTGTATCACTGGATTCTGCGTATGCTTTCATAGTTGCACTATTTATATATAGATGAAACATTCTAGACTTCCCTGGATTTGTATATAACACTAATTTTTGGTCAATGATTTCTTACCCCATTAGTGACCAGTTTTATGATGAATTGACCTGTAACAGGCAAAATCGTAATATTACCCTAATCGCTAGACACTCGGTTCTTTTGTACAGGTTCCATCCCTGCCACACACTGACGACGAATTTTTAAATGTATATTTTGTGGTTGAATTCTGATGACGATTACTTTGAATTAAACGATTACTTTCTCACTGTGCCCAATTCTCTTTCACTATGGATGTCTATGTCTTATCTGAACTCTTATCTCACTAAAATTTTCGGGCTTCTACCGGTGGCGAGTTACTTCTACCGTTACTCCAGCTCTACCGCGCTTTTATCGATTTTTCCGACAGTACCCGTGAGATATGACTGATTTTACCACATGTCCAACGAGTAATCATACTTTCGTCGAATTTGGCTGTTTCATGATAGCTTGTGCAGTTTTAGTAATTAAAGCACAAACAATAGTTTCAGCTTCCAATCTTACAACCACCTCTCTGCGTGTCTGTGGCTGCCCTCAATAAAAGCATCCATTTCGCATCGAGCTCCCTCGATATAATTGGCGGAATATTTGATTTCGTGCGATAGAAATCCTGTTCCTTCATTGCTCACATTAACTGTTACAGCCGCCTCACCATAAAAGATATTTTGCGTTAGGTTTCGCCTAATTCCACGCATTTTTGGCGGCTTTTGTTTACTCACTTGTACCGTTTGGACCAATTGTAATGTTATTCCATTTGTTTTCAAGTTTAGAAAATATTTTTCTCGAAACGTTGAACGACAGACTGAAACTGTTGTCCATCCTTCTGAACATTTGTTTGCGCCGGTACAATTGTCTTTTCAGCCTCAATAAATTTCTCTTCCATTTTTTTTCATTTTTGATCATTTCCATCTATATCAGAGTATGAAGAGCTATCGTGAATTCTGCATGCAACATTGTTATACTAATTTTAAGTAGATTGCTGCCCTGGCAAGCCATATGAACATCGCCATGTAACCTTTATAAGTTTTGTATTATAAGCCATGATACGGACCAACTGTGGCCAGTATGGCAGCATTCGCGCAATATAACAATTAAAATAATTGCCATTTTCCTAACAATATGATTTGTCGGAAATGATTGATACAGTTTTGAGGTGGTAACAGTAAGGGCTTAGAATGACTAAGAGGGGTATTACCAGCCAAATGGTACGATTTTCTCATATTCTTATATGAGACCATATGGAACTTGGCCCTTTGCGCCAACACGACCATACGGTTGGTATTGTCCTCTTAGTCATTGTAAGCCCTTACTGTTACCAACCCAAAACTGTATCAATCATTTCCGGCAAATCATATTGCTAGAAGAATAGCAATTATGGTACTGTCCGACTGGCCACAGTTCGTCCATATCATGGCTTATTCAAAACATAAATAATCATTTCCGACAAATCATATTTCAATACTACCATTCCGCTGGAACTGCTGCTTACTGTTACCAACTTGAAAAAATATATTGACTGATATTTTTCTGAGATTTGACCAAAAACAAACAATTATTATCATTCCACGTCGAAAAACGATTTTTAATCATTTATTCATACATAGAGTACAAAAACAACAATTAAATGAAGAAATCTGGGATGGATATTGTGTTGTTGAAAAGATTTTCTTAAATAGAATTTCCGTCTTATACGAGTTTAAATAGAAAAAACTGGGATGAGATGAAATAGTATTGTTTGAGGATTTTTTTTGCTGGGATGAAAAACTGGGCAAATGAAGTTATGCTTTATAAAATCTGTAAATAAATTAAAAGAAAAAAACAGTTACATTTTTTTAGTTGTCTTTAATAAATTTTTATTTAACTGCAATTTTTTTCATATGCGAAGCAAGGTACATCGTATGATCTTTTTGGCATAATTGAATCGCATAGCAAAAAATTTAACCACGTTATTCATTGCAAAATAATGTATTGCCTTATTTCAATAAATCACGTTCATAATCACATATTTAAGTAGATTACGTATAGGTACATACCTGATGCAAAAAAACCTCATACTCTCGAATTGCGCCGTGTTTCAAATTGTGCAAAAATTCAGGTTATCGTTAAATGAAATTTTTGTAACAGCTTGAGTTTTTACATTCATTTTCTACTGAATGTGTAATTTTAAGTCATTTTGAAAATGAAATAAAATGTCGAATAAAATCGAAATAAAACGTAAAAATGTACTACAGTAAAAGCCCGACTATCTGGCATCCAATTATCCGGATCACTCAGTTAACCGGAATTTTAATTTTTAGGATTTTTTTTTTTTGCTTTTTCCGCTTTCATTTCTCTTTCATATTCATTTTTTAATAAATTTTGAAATTTGCAACTGTTTTTTTCACATATTCATTAATGAAAGCATTAGTTAAAAATTTTGAATGGCTTTAATTTTCATATTACTGTAAAAGCCCGATTATCCACCCGATTAGTTAAAAATTTTGAATGGATTTAATTTTCATGTTACAGTAAATTAACTGGAACAATCAGTTAACCGGAAATTTAATTTTTAGGAAGTTTTAATTTTTATATCCCTTTTTTAAGTCATTTTGAAAATGAAGTAAAAAATTTATTTGTAAAATGACATAAAATATGCCTTTCTTGTGTCATTTGGAAATTAAATTTGTTTTTGTAAAACATCTTTGTTAAGTCAGAAAATTTGTTAACAATAGGAATTAAAATAAGTGGAAATTTTTCATACAAATATACCACTTTTTTAATGCACTTTTCTTGATTTGACTTTTCTTAATTCAGGCTCCCTGAAAATGCAAATAGATTATTATTTAGACTTCAGAGGGTTAAAGTTTTTCTGTAACGCTTTTTTCGTAATACACGATTGCTAAGCCTCGATGCAAGGTTAACATCGAAAAACGCTTCAATATTTCTAAGAGTGTGCTCAACATTTTGCCAATTGGTCATCAATCTTATTCGATAAACCATGGATTTACGTTTAACTTCACAATATGGTTCAGGATGGTCTGAAGAGTTAGAGGGGTAATCTTTTGAATTTTCTCAATATTTTTTTAATAAAATGTGCATCCGCGCTCAAGATTTTTCAGTTGATCATCAATGTATAACAATAACCGCTTATTGCGGTAAACTGGTTTTCCAAAAATTTCATGAGTTTGGCAAAAGTTTGAAGTTCTATTGTGCTTGTTAACGACATCTCATATAGTATTAAAAGTTTTGGAGGCGAGCTTCTTTGTTATAACGCATATGATGATTTGATCCCAAGCCGTTGTTAACTTCTATGTTTTTTATTGCACTCATTGGTGGTATAGTATAATGAGCGGATGGCGGAAACAAATTCAGATGATCGATGATTTCAGAAATTCGATGATTTCTTGTGACATCAATGTTTGGATATTCCTTGCCAATATAGCCCTGCGATTATCGTGTCTTTCTTTAATGATCGACCACACTGTTTCATAGTTTTTGCTTGTGGTATGACAGTGATGGATTAGTTTTGATGGCTATACTAATTTGAGCTCAGTTTGTGTCGCTGAAAAGATGATGTACTCGTAAAGAGTTCGTGACCTGTGTTTTTGTATTATAGATACACACCCTTTATTACAACAATTTTTGTTCCTAAGCATCTAAAAGGTGCCCGGAAATATTTCAGACTGAGTACTCTGCATGTTGTATTCTTAACAACCATACCTTTACTTAAAACCAAAGTATCGAATAAGTCGGTAGCATTTAAATTTCCTAATACTTTATAATCTCACACCTTTTTACAGACACACTCCGCATCGATTAATAAACAATCAAACCTCTATAAATTTTTATTTCTCAAACTCATTTACACACAAAAAAAAATTTTTTTTACTGGAAAAATCAAATTAATCAATAGAAATTCCAATTTTCCAAATTTAATTAAAAATAAAATATTTTTATCATCATCCTTTTGTTGAATTATCGTTCAACCAATAAATAATCGGTAGACTCGTATACCCATTTCACCTAAGCACTATATGATGAGTACGACGGCATCAATAGTCGGAAAATCAAAATATGAATTTCACACGCTATGATACGGTATGTGCGTACGCCTACATAAAAATAAAAATCAATTTAGAATAAAATAATATAAATAAAGATTTTTAGAAATTCCAAAATTATTAATAAATAAATAAAATATATAATAATAAATAGAAGAAAATTCCATATAATGAAAAATCATTTGTCAAAATAATTTTATTAATGTTAAGGATATAATCGGTCGGTATAAGACTCTATCCTCTCCGACATAACGATTAGTCATTTAATGATCATTATATATTGTTGTGTATACGCATTATAATGAAAAATCGACCCCTAACGTTTTATTAAAATCAAATTAAATTTGATGATGAGGGGTTATAAATATATACGATATTTTAATCCGCATCACATAAATTATTCCGACTTTAATCTTGTCACAAAACTAAGCACTTGTTGTTTATGTGCGCGGTTTATCAAAAACTGTTCACATTATAAAATCTGTTAATATACTAAACTTTTAAAGCTGTGACGTAAGCCACACCTAAAATTATTAATTTTATTAATTTTCTTAATACAATGTAATATAAAATCAACCCCCTGTGATATAATAGTATCAATAAACGTTTTATTTATTTCGTGTATTGGTTTAAAGTGTTTGTTTTGGTGTGTGTGTGTGTGTGTCTGTGTGCGCAACGACGCTCGGAAAATTAATTTAAATTAAAACACAAAAAAAAAAAAAATTAATCGAGGTGGGTTTTATTAATTGTGCTTCTCGATTAAAATTTCCCGACGGTAAATTTTCATATATAATCGTATATACCCACCCACCCACATGAAAAGCACAACATTTTCCATCGAAATACACCAACCAACTGTCTGTTCGCAAACAGAAAACCGAAATTTATAAGATTTTCTATCATCCAACCGAAACTGTACGAATATTTTATATGTATACGGTTTATATATAAAAAGGAAAAATCAAATTTTTCATTTTATGATTTTCATCAGTTGTGATTTTTCGCTACCATTTTTATTTTTGTACTGTGTGCTCTCTATATACATATATTATGTATCCACCAAGTATGTACATAGATTTATATATACCAAATCGTACCGTCTCGTTTCCGCCCCCGATATACTCGCATATATCTACACAATAAATTTATATAGCCCAGGTTCTGAAGCCGAGATTACATTGGAACGACGTGTTTAGAATTTCATTTTTGGTGTTTGATTTTATCCAAAAACAAAATAAAAGAATAACGGAAAAATATGTATAATAAAATAAATAAATAACGAAATGTTTTTTATGAGATGAGATGGATTTTCCATGGAACTTTTTAGATGTTGTTGTGTTGATAGGAAAGTTGTCTTTGTATATTATATACATAGGGGAATTGCGTTGATTTCGTGCAAAATATATTTATTTATTACTTGATGTTACCCGTCAAAACTATCTTATTAAATAACGAGAGATTCTACTCAGAAAGGGCTCTCGTCTCAAAAATTTTACTTTTCTATGCTTAATTTCCAATAAACTGACCACAGTTTATATAAAAGCTTAAACAGAAATTTTCCTCTCAATCAATTTATCAACTGACTATAGGTATGTGGATGATTTTGACGTTTTCCGAAAACAATCGATTATTAACAACATAAATAAAACTAATTGATAAGTGATTTTTAGACTACGGGAGCAAGAGTTAATCCAACAGTTTTGGGAGCAAGATTTAATCCAACAGCTTGCTGTTGCAAACCATTCTACAGGAATTTAATACCAAAGTTTTGGAATTTAATTTTGGAAAATTTTTGATTTAATGTTGTAAATGCAAAATTTACAAAGCAAAAAGTTTTTTATCCGACTTCTTTTACAACAATTTTCACTATGTGCTATACGTGTGAAACATTTAAAATATCGTCGTGATCGTCGATTTCCACCATAGAGGTTTGGTTGTCAGATAAAAATTAAACAGAAAAATTTTGGTGTACCGGTTTTAGGCTCAGGACAATTTAGCCCAGAAAGCTTATTTATCAATTTTAATCCGATTCAATTGCGTTGAATTTCAGCAGAAATCGAGGAACCATCTTAATCAAGTGGCTTTTCAGATTTATTGCAAAAAATTGAATCGTTATGAATTGAATTTTGTTTTGCCGAACAGCTTCAGTATCTTTAAATTTTCGCAACCAATGTCATGTCGAAATCATTTCTTTTTTATTTCATTTGCATATAATATTCATACAACGATTCCACTGCGGTAACAAATAATATTTACTTTTACGATGAGTTCCCTACAAAATTAAAACATTTCTAAATTAATGTTCAAGACCCACTTGTTAACGGTATGAGTGTTAAAACAAATTAGAGGATAGTTGACTTAAAATAAGAACGGTTGAGGCACCACCTCTATATTAAAACGATGACCAGTACCCGTTCATTAATGATGGGTGTGAGTGTTTAAATAACCTAGAGAATCACTGTATAAAAAATTGGCCAAAACTTAGAGATGTCTAAGCATGGGTTATAAACATAAAAATTAGTACCCATAGTCTCCAGAAACAAACATGATGCATCGCAATCCGATTTTGACACTCGAAACCTTTCATTTAAAAATGGTGATCGAGCCAATATTTAAAAAAATATATCAAATAGAACCTGGGCCCCACCGAACAACCCTCTAATCGCAATCGATTTTTTTTCCACGATTTGATCAAAATTATCTAAGATTTAATAAAAAACAAAACTTTTAAAAATATAACCCAACAACAAGATTCATCGCGATCGAATGCCGACACTCAAGAACCTCTGATTTATAAATTTTGAACAAACCCATTCAAGATTTGAAAAAATATAATGTGGAACTTGAGGAATCAGGACTTATCGCAATCGAATTCCGGCACTCAAAAGCCGCTGTTTTAAAGTTGTTATCAAAATCATCCAAAAGGTTAAAAAAATTTAAATTGGAACCCCGGTCCTACTAAAGGATGTCGTATCTCTTAGACTAATAGATGTTAGCCCTTAACGCTCATATCATCTTTAATAGCAAGTGGATCTTGAACATTTATTTTGATTCTTCCTGCGTTAGATAGTGCGTCCCGGTTTTCGTTCGCGATAAATCTATTGTTTATTGCGCTTTCTTGAAGCTAATTTTTGTCTCGTTCAATTAAATGAATGTTTTGTTACGATAGCGTTTACTGTTCTTCTTAATATCGTTACCGCCATCATTTCTGAAGAATCTGATGACTCAATCAACCAAAAAGCCGCTTGATGGCGTATAATAGAGCACTTGACGTTATTCATCTCGTTATCAGGGTAGAAAACAGAATGAGTAGTATGAGGTGGATAGCAGCCCGTAAAAAATACTGCACCATTGCTAGGTTATAGTTATTAAAAATGTGTATTTAACACAGCAAATTGAAAACAGATCATGAGCGCACAATTTCAAAGAAGGCGGCCTACGTCAAGGCAGAAATAAACCAATGGCACCATTTAACAACATAAAACCATATCAAGAGTGGGAACAGCGAATGGCAACAGTGACAGTACTGATAAGGTCAATGAACTATAAGTAATTTATTCCAGAACTAGCCCATTAAATAAACCTCGAAATAAATTTCTCACTTTTAGGATTTTCTATTAGTGAACGGTATATCTGCAAAAAATCTTGAGTTCGAAAATTTTCATAATTTAAATTTCTTATTTGATTACGTAAAAGAAAGTAAAATGATGGCTGTATAAGTTAGTGACCAATATACGCAAGAAAAGAATGTAAGTAAATCAAGAATACACTGCCCTTAAATTCTAAATAATAGAAATTTCTCAAAATGTCCGTTCCGGTTACATTCAGAAAACCTAACTAATTGTTTTTTTTTTTTTTTTTATAAATGATGTACTATTCAAAATAACTGCAACAAATGGAAAAGCTCTTATGAAAGTTGGTATTTCCGGTAGACCGATTTCAGCCAAATATTACTAGGACCTCTCCATTTTAGGTGAAGTTTAAGTGTGAAGTTTCGTCCCGATCAGTCAATCCATCTGGGATATACAGAGGCCGATTTTTTTTATTGAAATTCATTTATTTTTCTCAAAAATCGTGTTTTTCACATTAATTTCTGATCTGGCCACTATTAATTGCCGTAAAATATGTAAATGTTTTAGATAATATAATTTATTCGTATAAACCGATTAAACCGGTGATTTGACCGTTTTCACGTAAGATGAAACTTCCGACTAAAAATTCTATATACCGAAACAAAATAACCGTTTGTCACTTTCACTTTCCGGTATCGAACTATAAAGTGTTCTGTGGGATATACACTTTATCACACCTTTGTGAAGTTATTCCAGAATTCTATCCCCGAAAATAAAAATTTTAAATCAGGCAACACTAACATATCAATAACCAATTTGCTCTTGTGGCCCAGCACAGAACTTTTATCAATTTTAATGAAAAAACCAAAAATTATCAAATTTAATAAATTTGATTTGTTTTTCAGATATTAAAAGAAATTAAAATGTAACGTAAAAAAAACTACAATTTTGAGTTTCATAAAGTAATGGAAAATTACAAGCATTGTAAGAAAAAATTTGTTCCGTGGCAAGTACCTACCCACCCGAAAATGAACTCTTGGCTGAGAATTTCACCGATTTTTATATAATTTTTCGTCCCGCTCGATAAATTTAAAATTATTTAGCCAAAATTAAAAATGTCCCGGATTACATGATTTTGAAATGTATTGAAAAATTATATAAAAATCAATGAAATTCATCCAGAGTCCATTTTCGGGAACTTGCCACGGAACAAATTTTTTGTTTTTTTCCATTACTTTAGATATTCAAAATTTTACAGTTTTTTATAAATTAGATTTTAATTTCTTTTATTATATGAAAAGCAAATCAAATTTAATAAATTTGATAATATTTCGTTTTTTCATTAAAATTGATAAAAATTCTGGGCTGGACTAATTTCACACAAGAGCAAATTGGTTATTCATATGTTAGTGTGGCCTCATTAAAATGTTTTATTTTCGGGGATAGAATTCTGGATAGAATAACTTCACATACGTCTTTATCACCGGAATGTAATTGCTGCCCTCTACCACAGTCTCTATGTAAAACAATAAAAAAATGTGGAAGCACAAGAAAAAGTTGTGCGCGCCTTGATGGTGTTTCGAATCAAGCCTCTTATGCATCATGAACATTACACTTATACACTGAGCTATTCAGTATTTAAGCTTGCTTGGTATTTATAAGCTCACGGTTAATCTTTCTATTGATATTATTCTTATCAATATTCTTAATTTTTGCTCACTTATTATGTCAAAATGGACGAATATTTTCAGTTTCTCATACATTGTAAACCCTCGAAACAAAAAATACAGGGTGTCCCGAAATTTGCGTATCAAACGAAACAGAGTGATAGGGAAGCTCATTTCCAACAAAACCAGCCAAGTAAAGTTTTTTCGAATTGTTGATGGTGCAAAAGTTATTCCACTTTCTGCGTTTTTTAGTAAAATCGCAGGCGCGCCCGCCACAAAAATTAATTTAAAAGAAACCAAGAGTTCTTTTGTTTAACTTTTTTTTAATACGATCTAGAAGAGTGTGCCTATCCAATAAAATCATTTTAATAAGAGACATTATCTTCTGTCAAATGAAAACTTTGGTTTTGTAAACTTTTTTCGTTTCTCAATCAAAAATTTTTGTTGCTGTTTAAGAGACGCCAGCAGGAAAAGATTGTGCTACAGAAAGTGAACTCACTGTCAGGAAAATATGCGATACCAATGCAGAATTTTAAAATGGTATCACACGCTGGGCTATTCACAATAGAATCTTTTTTATCAATTTTTTTTACAAAGTAAGTCGTGTTTATTAAAAAACGCACTTAACAAAATTTCGAGTTCTAAAATAGATGCTTTGTCTGAAATAAAACAAAATGAATAAAATATTTTTTTTTTATTAATTTTAAACATTATTAATCGGATTTCCCTCGAATTTCTCGAATTTCCCGAAATTCACCTGATTCCCCCGGATTTGGATTTCCCTCCGATTTCCAATGGATTTCCACCTGGTTTCCCCCGAAGTCCGGCAGATCCGGAAGATAACCGGGAAATCCGAAAAACACGGAACATTCGAGGGAAATCTGTGGGAAATCCAGAAGAAATCCCGAAGAAACCCGAGAAGACCGCGGGAATCCTGGGAAATTCGGAAAATCCCGGGTCAATCTGGCGGATATGCGAGAATTCCGTTGCAATCCGGGAAATTTAGGGGGAATTGGAGGGAAATCCGGAAGAAAACCACGGAAATTTGAGGGAAATCAGATTAATAATATTTAAAATTAATAAAAAAAAATATTTTATTCATTTTGTTTTATTTCTGACAAAGCATCTATTTTAGAACTCGAAATTTTTTTTCAGTGCATTTTTTAATAAACACGATATTTTTTCCTGATAGTAGGTCAACTTTCTATAGTACATTCTTTTCCCGCTGGCGCCACTTTAACATCAACAAAAAATTTTGAGAAACAAAAAAGTTTACAAAACCAAAGTTTTCATTTGACAGAACATATTGCAGCTTATAAAAATGATTTGATTGGAAAAACAAACTCTTTAAGATCGTACTAAAAAAACAGTTAAACAAAAGAACTCTTTGTTTCTGTTGAATTAGTTTTTTTGTGGGTGTGCATGCGGTTTTACTAAAAAACAAAAAAAGTGGGATAACTTGTGCACCATATCAACAATTGGAAAAAACCTTACTTGGCTGTTTTTGTTGGAAATGAGCTCCCCTATCACTCTCTTTCGTTTGACACGCGAATTTCAGGACACCATGTATATTTTTTAATACGAATGACTCTTTTACACATTAAACCATGCACATCATTTTCCATTGCATTGTGAGTTGTGTAATTGTAAGGAAACACTCAGTCGGACGATCACTTTCCGTTGGATTTGACAATCTAGCGTCCATAAGAAAGCATTAGGTAGGTCATGCCACCCCACCCAACTGAAAAACGTCATACTATGTACTTTGAACACCGGCTAGCAATATAGCATATTTGTTGGGGAGCTACAAGTCCCTAAAATGGAAAATCCCTTTGACTAGTTTTCCAAAATTTATGGTGTTAGTTTATTGTGTTTACGATTGCCAAATTCGCAAGAAAACAATATAAATCTCTTGTTCGATTCTCCTAAATTTCCTGGGAAAGTCCTAGGACAATCAAAATGGTTTATTTTGTTAGGTTCTTCTAGGTATAGGCCTTATTAAACCGAAATAAATCTCAATTTTGACAAAATTGATGGTTTCAGATGTAAAAGAAAGCGGAGTTTGCTTTACAAATCACTTATAGGGTTTTCTAAATGTTATGAGAAAATCATAACCCAATATCAAAATGACTTATATGTTGTGGCCCTACTAGGTCACATTAAACCTAAAATATCTGAATTTTGAGAAAAAATAGGGAACTTCGAGTGTTTATAGGACTACGAAATTTGAATGAAATAAGAAAGATTCTAGGAACCAAACATCAAAACGACTTGTATTTTAAGATTCTACTAGGCCACATCAAATCAACAACGCAATTTTAGCCAAATTTATAGTGCTTCGGACAGCGAAATAGGCTATTATTCACTTTTACGGCAAGATTTGCAGCCTACAGCAAAATTTACTTCAGACCTCGATAGCCTGTATGGTTTTCCTCAGTTTTTTCGGAAAATTTTAGGAAACAAACAAGAAATTGACTTATATGTTAAGATTCTACTAGACCACATCAAACCGAAAACCACCCCAATTTTGATAAAGTTGTGGTTTAGTGTGTCAACGAATTTGTTTCGGCCTTCCAAAATCACTTGTACGGTTTCCTAAATATTCCCGAAAAATCCTACGAACCCAACATCAAAATGATTTTTATCTTTAAATTTTGTGGGCCACATCAAACCGAAAAACACCTAAATTTTAACCAAATTGGGGGTTAGCTGTAGAACCGAATGGATTGAAAATTTATGTTTGACAAATAGATTTGTTATCGTCGTTCATCCTTTGTTTGTGTCGTCAAATCTCTTTGTACTTTCAGCTGTTAGTCGAATTGGCAAGGTTTTCGAATCAACAAAACAAAACCGTTAAAATTGTGGTTTTTTCCATATAAAATTTTAACACAGTTTAAAATTGCCGTGCTGCCTTCATGATCCTGCCCCTAAAATATTGTTCATATAATTTCTATTGGGGTTGTGGGTATAAAGAACATATGGGTTTCACAATGAGCATCGTTTTTCTTAATGTTGTTTTGCATGTAAAATAATCGATCAAATAGAATTCTGAACCTCTTCAGAAGAACAGCAAAATATTTAAAGTTGGCAGAACAGTTTACCAAAACTGAGTATTGTTTGCAAATTAGTAATACAATAGGACGCTCCTAGAGAAGTAGCACAGATGTACTACGGTTGTTGTACAGCTGCGACACTTGCCAATGCGGTTTTAACGCTTACAGTAATACCTTTAAAATAAGTCAGAGTAAAAAGCAGTACTACGTTGAACAGTTTAATTCTAATGGCATTAATCCCCGGTTAAACTGGCAGTCAGTAAATTGATTGATACATGGGCACCCCAAGTCCGCAGAAATCAAATAATTAAATTGTAAGTCGGATGGTGCTATTTTTGATTCAAGCATCATTGCAAATGAGTTTAAGAACTTTTTGTGCGAGTAGGTGAATCCAGTTGTTCGACTGTTACTTTGGATGAGTCGGTAAAACATAGATTGGTAACAGAAAACTACGATACGGCGAGAAGCTTTTATTTTTGCCCGATCCTCCCAGGTGAATTCTATGCAATTATCAATTCTCTTAAAAATAATTTATCGCCTGGATTAGATGATGTTTTGAATTCATTAGTTAAGAAGATGTTTGTTATCTTGTGGATGTCCTTAGTTTCATCATGCATCTAAGTGGCAATACAGGGATTTTCCGTTATCCCTAAAGCGAGCTGTAGTTATCCCAGTTAAAAAAAATAATAATAAATCGAGTTTAAACAACTACCGACCAATATCGCTTCTTTCCATTTTTTCCAAAATCTTTGAAAAGACCATGAAAAGTAGGATGCTACATTTTCTGAATAAAAATAATTTTCTGTCTCCGCTATGCAATCCGGGTTTAGGAAAATAAGAACACGGAACAAGATATTTGAACAGTTCTGGAACAAATAAATGAGAACATTGATTTAGGGCTGACGTCATTTGGTCTGTTTGTCGATATGATCAAAGCTTTTGATACAGTAGACCATGCGATTATCTTAAGGAAACTTTATTATTGTAGCTTCCGTGGAATGATCTATAACTTTATAGTTATACCTATCTGATCGATTACAAGTAGTGCGTGTTAATCTAATCACCAACTAAGCGGAGAACTGGCAATTAAGCCAGGAGTCCTGAGGAACTCGGTGTTGAGACCCCGGTTATCTCTTGTTTACGTGAATGGAATTTTCCGACGCACTTTTGCAGGCTCCCTCACCGCTTTCGCGGACGACTTTTCATTTGTGTACTCTGGTTCAAGCAAACAGGTTAACATATTAGGGATCGAACACTATTTAGATTTACTGGCGGAATGACTTGAACCTTATCGGGCCGCAATGCGAACCAAGCATTTGTTTCTGATTTTTCCATTCTAATAAATGTATTGAACAAAGCAAATTTCAAAAACCATATTTTTTATTCAGAGGTGAGAGAGGAGTGGAGGGTGTTAGCTGTACTGGATTTGAAACATGATATAGCTGAGTATATCATAAGCGTTAATTTTTAAATTTGTGGTATGTATAATATACCACAAGAACGCAAAGGGTTAAAGCTCACAACTTACTTTTGAGTGAGAAAACTAAAATAATAAATTTTAGGAATAGCTAGGAACTACCTGCTGCTCTTTCTTTTCATGGTTTTGGCTCAGACTTGTACTTCGAATGGCTGTTTTAAGATTAATATAGTAAATGAAATTAGATATTTAGGTATTTTGATTGATGTAAATCTAAGCTGCGGAGTGCCCACATTGAAGGCTTGAAACATTAACTATTATTAGCATTGAAGAAGATGTATGTCTTACGCTTCTTTTGTCCTTTATACCTACTGAGGGTGTTTATTATGCCCTAGTTGATTATATTCTTCTCTATGGGCTGGCGTGTTGGGGGATTGCCTGTTAAACATTAATGAATTCGATTTTGGGCTCTAGACATCCTGACCACTGCGACACATGTTTATTTTCAAGGTCCTAAAGATCTTATTTATTATGAGAGGAAATAACTTTGTCACTTGCTCTGGCTAAGGTCTTCGATTGAACTCGCCGTACAGAAAACATATCCCTAACTGGAAGTTAGATTTTCGTAGACATTTCTTCAATGTGGTCTCACTCATCATTTTCAATAATTTATCGATTGAAATTAGAATGTCTGGGGGCTTCTCTGTCTTCTCTTAAGCAGTTCTTAACGGCAACGCAAGACGTAGAAAAACTATATCCTCAGCCCAAGTATACATTTATCTGAAATTGGTTTCTCTGTACAACTCAAACTTGGGTGGAAATTGGGTAGACCAGGAAAGGAGATGTCTATAATCTCTGCACACAGCGGTGACTTGGATTTTCACAATCGCTTATATTTCTTTATCAATATTTGCTCTGGGTTCCTTGCGGTCTCATTATCACTGGACAATTTTTCCACTAAGTAAAGAGGGCTTCCATCGCTGGCGGTTTATATATAGAATTATCACATTTTAAGGGTAGACATTTTGAAATTTATGTATTTTGATTTAAATTGATTTAAGTTAATTGAAATCATCCAAACTCTGCTTTAAATTCGGTTCCTGTTATTCGAGAACGCCTTTTTAGCAAGTTTATCCAATTAGTTTGAAATGAAAATAAATTCATAAGGTCCACAACTTTGGATGACCTTCACGAAATTCGTCGTTGAGTGAACTGCGACGATTTTAAATTCTGTAAATCAGCGATAAACACTGGTCCTTGATGATGCTTTATCGCCAAAAGTTGAATTAAGTTCATCAATGCACTGTTGTTGAGTTAATCCACGTTGAAAGTGGAAATAAATTATCGCACGAAAATGTTCACGATTTAGTTTCGTTCAGGCATTGAAATGAAATTTTTGAAATCACACACAAAAACAAAAAATTGCGGCAGTATAAAAAATCGTTCCGAGTAAATAAACCGTCTAAAATGAGAAACTTTACGATAGAGGCGTCCGATTTATAAAAAGCAACTCTTACAACGGCAAAAAATGAAACTAATGTCGGAACATAAAACCGCTACATATTAACCGCTCCAATCAATATCGAGTGTTTAATTCTAAAAAATTAATGATTTCGTCCACGATTATGATTTAGGGATAAATGCTCGAGAAGCAAGCAATTCGCCAGCCGAAAACCTGGCTACTGAATTATTTTTACTAAAAAAATTAGGTTTTGAAATTATTTATTTCTTCAAATTTTAGAAATTTCTTCGATTATACTGTAAATTTTAGGGCCAACAAAAAGATACAGGAAATTTTTGTATTTGGCAAGACTGCGGCTAGCAAACGGCTTGCTTGCTAGCTGTACATAATCTGATTATTATCAATATATAATAATTAACCGTACCGTTCTGGAGGACGTTAATACGAATTTAAAAATAGTCTGTTTACTGCATGATGAGCAGGCCTGACTCGTGTGCTTGGCCGAGTATTCCCGTGGAAAAGAGTTTTGGGTCAGTCATGGGCCTGTAAAGAAAAACTTTGTTCTGATGTTTATTTGTTGTTCACATTTTGATAAATTACAAAAAAAATTGGCTATATCAGAACCTATATCGGGATTTAATATTAATTTTGATGGTGTTATTCTTTGTATTCAATCAAATTTTCCATATATGAATTTTTTATACGAACACCGGGGAAAAACTTTAGCGTAAATTACACAGAAACCGAAAAATATATACAAGTAAGGTCGAATTTTTCCTAAAATATTGGCACCGTCATTTAAGAGTATCTCAAATTCGAACTTTCTACTATGAGCGGGAAGGCAAAATATTTTTCCAACTTGTTGGGTTACATACATTCAGTTTTATATAAAAATTTTTTATTAACAAAACTAACAAATCGTTTTTATTATTTTATATTTCCAGGTGAAAAGCCGCACAAGTGTACCGTATGCGGTAAAGCATTTAGTCAAAGTTCCAATTTAATAACACATTCCCGCAAGCATACCGGTTACAAACCATTCTCGTGTGAATTGTGTCAAAAAGCTTTTCAGCGCAAGGTCGATTTGCGGCGGCACAAGGAATCCCAGCATACCGTACTCAAACCAATGCTTAACTGAGAATTAATATCGTTCGCAACGACGACAACAACAACAACAACATGATATAATGATAAAGTTTAATATTTAATTTATATGTGATCACCAAAAAATTAAAAGACCAAAGTAAATTTTTAATTAACAAACCAAATAATTTCTTTATGTGCAATTTAGTATAAAAGTTTCATTTTAGATAGGATTAATTATTAATTATTTTTTTATTTTAATTAAATTAATTTAAATTAAATCCACCAAAGATATATTTACGTACGTACTATATACTTATAAAATATTAATTATATATAATTAGGTGCAATTTAATTTTTTTTTGTATAAAAATAAAAATACCTCAGTAGAATTTTTTCATTCCAGAAACCAAATTTTTTAAATTAATTAATTAAATTAATATTCGATATATTATAAATGTGGTGCTAAATATAATTTTTCATTTTATTTAATACTATTAAATTTGATATTATAAATTATAATTAATTTTTTTTCCTCTTATATATTTTGTAAATTTTAGTTCAATTATAAATTAATTAATATTAATATAATCTTGTAAATATTATTAATATATAATTTACCAATCAAAAACACATAACAAACACACAGTTTTAATTAAATTAATTATATAATGTACAATTTTTTTAAATAATTTCTTAATCATAATAAAATTATAAATAATAAAAATAATTATACCAAAAAATAAAACCAAAATTTAATTATAAGTATATATATATAAATATTATGTATTAAATTAATAAAATAAAACAAGTTAAACAAAATTAATTAATTATTTTTAATTAAAAATCTATATATTAATAAAATGTCGATGTTTTTTATTTAAATGAAAAGAAAATAAAAAAAAATTCAAATTAAATATAGAAATAATAATTAATAAAAATAAAACAAATTATCAAAACTAAATTATAATTTTGTATTTTATTTGAGATTAATGATTTTGAATGATTTCTTGATAGGTGTCGTGACAAACGTTAAAGAATTTCAAATAATTTTTGCGCACAACCACATTGAGATTTATGAATCGTTAGACTCGTTAAATTGGTTTATGTTCTGACTTAATCATAAGCGGGTAACAAGAGGCACCACCAATTCATTTCAATAAAATAAGAGCAACCACAATTTGAGGAATTGAAAAGTGAACTACTTTAAAGAACATATCAAGTACTTATTCCAACATATAGAATCCTCTTTCCAACCAGCATACCAAATTTAATCAGTTTATTGGTCGAGTTCCGGCCCAAATGAACATGTTCCAGTCGAGATCCGTTCCAGGTAGCAATATTTCATAACTTCGTGCCAACATCATTTTAGAATCCAATTTTCATCTAACGCACCAAATCCCAACATAATCGATTAAGAAATGGCCGGGTTCCGTCTTAGGTAATCAAATTCCAGAACTTCTTACAAAATTAATGTTAGAATCCTATTTACACCCGATGTACCTATTTCCAGTTTGATTGGTTAAAAAATGGCCGAGCTCGTTTTATTTACAGCAATTTTTATTATTTAGTTCTTCAGGGATTTTGATCTTCGAGATTTTGACTTCCGGAGTTTTAAGCCCCTGTATTTTAAATTTCTGGGACTTTGGTTGTCATGATTTTTATTTTTGGAAATCCGGGATCTGGAGGGTAGCCCAGAAAACAACAGTGATGTCTTAGAAGACTTACAAACTCTTTCAAATTTATAATAACTGGTTGAGAACTGGCTTGTTTCCACGTATATTGGCCAAAATTCAAAATTTTATTCAGGCTTAATTGGATCAAATGTGAAGAAGTTATTTCAAAAGGGTCTTCTACTACGATTCTACATACAGACCCAGACGTAGATAGTTAATTTACACAGGGAAATCAGAGTCAGTGATAGCTGAGTGGTAACTGAACTTTACTTCGTGAATCCTCTTCTTTTATCTCCACGTTACTTTGTGTACCCTCTTGTGTTGAAGATTCATACTTTAATAGAACTATAATAAACCTGTTGTTACTGATGGTGAGATGTAAGCTGTGAGGACCGATGTGCGATGTATTTCCTGTACTCCTTCCGAATTTTGCAATAAGATCACCCACGATGATTTTAATGTGATGGTGCGGAATATTATTAATGACGTCTTCCAACTCTCCGATAGATGTTAAATTTCTTAGTATGGAGGCGGACCGTGAATCTCCGGAAATTGATAGGGCGGAAGTCAATGATACGTTGCATCATTCGCTGATGGAAGAAAAAGCCAACTCAAAATTTTCCTCCATTCTAATGGCCGCTCTAATAAAGAGTGTATCAGTTGGTGGTTATGGATCCTATAATCTTAGACCATCTAAGCTGTTGTTGAGCAAATTACGTGTAATGTGTAACTCTTTGCCTGATTCGGAAGGTGTTGTATATCTCCAGGTTTTAAGAGGCTAAGCACGTTACATGTAAGAATTTTAAAGCGTTTCCGCGGACAAAGTCGACCATTTGCACTATCGTGTATGTTGTGATCCTGATATGGTAATCCGAGGTCTCTGTGTATGTTTCATAACTTATTTGTTTTTATAAGAGAAGCTTGTAAGGCTGCTGCCCAGCCCACTTGTTATGTGTGTGGATTAATATGAGACGTGGAGAACAGACGCTGATTTTGTATTGGTTTTAGGATGTCCATGCCTAAAAATTGAATTTTTTCTGGTCGTCTCCACCGCGAGGAGGTATGAATCTATAACTTTACTATCCTGTCTTGTAAAAGACTATCAACATCCCTCTTTCTCGATTTTTTTTTCATCAATTCGAGCAACCGAAATCATTACAAAATTGTAAAAAAACTGTAGAATTTTGATAATGAGGATTTTGAAAAATTGGCAATAAACATTCCATACCTCCCAATTCGCACTTAAGCACAACTTAATTGAAAATATGTCTGTAAGTTGGCTATTCGAGACAACCAAGAAAACAACCAATACGGTTGTTTATTGCGATGGGCTCTGATTTCGCGAACATAGAGGGTCTTCCGTTCGAGCCTATTTTTTAGCCCAGCCGACTATCAAAATTGCTTAAAGAGGGTTCTCAAGTACCAGACTCCAGTGTCGCCATTATGTTAGGTCATGTTGCACAATGATGTGTGATGTTGCACCATTTTACTGAATGTTGCACCATGTTGCACGATTTTGCCACACATCAGCACAACCAGGGATGCGTCACGGTGCATCATTTTTCACCACATATCATCATGTTGCATCGTGTTACAACATGTGTTTTCTGTTAGTTAGATGTCTGGTGGAATGTTTGACCATGTCTCATAAATGTTGTTTGATGTTGCTGAGATGTTGTATATACAGAAGTCAGCGCTCGAAGTGTTACTAACTTCACGCCGCTGTGAGTATCACAAGTTCCAAAGATACTGGTAACATCGAAAACGTAATGCAGGTGGACATCCAAATTCAGTAATATGGGATTCAACTATAGAATTCAATGTAATCTACGACAGACCGCAGTTGAATTTTGAGAAAAATCTCAATGTGTCTACTCGTAGCATGGGGTGCATATTAAAAAATGAATTACGATTGAAGCCCTACAAAATACAAATAGTGGAAAATTTAATACCTGCACAAAAGGCAGTTCGCCTTACAGCAAAAGCAAAGGTGTTAAAATACTTGAACGTTGGTGGCAGACTTCAGAATTTGGTCTTTTCTGATGAACAATTATTTATGGTCCAGCAATATGTAAACAAATAAAACGATCGTGTTTGGTTATAGTGCAAATCAAAAGATAATTTAGACCAGCGAATTGAACCGCGGTAACTGTCAGAGAACGCTCACCACTCGTTTTCATTGGACAGGTAAACCAAAAAATGTACCATGAAACGTTTAAAACGATGCTTTGTTACCTTGGGCTGCACGTAAACAATTTGGTAGAAACCATTGGACGTTTCAATAAGGCTCGGCACAGAAAAAATACCCAGCTGCAATTCTTCACAATAATGGCAACCATATACCCCAAACTTAAGCCCAATGGATTTTTCCATATGGTTCATTCTGCGGAGGTCAAAGTATTAACTAAAAAATATGAGACGATCGACGAGAATGGGACAAAATACCATCATAACACATTCGTGCAGCGTGTGAAGCCTTCTCAGACAGACTCGATGCTATATTCGTGTTAAAAGTGGCTACATCGAATAACAACATACTTTTTGTTTAATTTGAACTGTTTTTACGATGTACTGATGATTTAAAAAAAATTAAAATTGACAAATTTACAGCATTTTTAATTGGTAACACTTCGAGTGCCGACCTCTGTATATAGTCTTGTTAATTGATTCTTCTCAAAGATGTGGTGCTTTCAAGATTGATTTATATTGTCCGTTAAAGACCATAATGTTGTATGATTGTGCAAAAGGTTTTGAAAAAGTACCAGGATGCAATTCCTATTGCTCTTAGATCGACTTGGGTTTCATACGTGGTAAATAAAATAAAGTATAGTCCTAGCCGGCCTCCAGATATTTGCAGATTTACCATTCGCTATATTACCGAGGTCAAAAAAGTGGTTTTTAAAAAATCTGTGTGTGTGTCTGTGCCTATAAGAAGTCACTGATCAGGTGCAACTTTAAATTTAGGCTGTTTCCATAAATTGAAAGATCGTAGTAATTTTATTACGAAATCCACCATAAGTGGCATGTTTTGTAAGAGCTTTTCCGTTTTTTGCAAATATTTTAAAAGTATAGCATTTAAAATTAAATTAAATTTAGAATAATAAATATCATGTGGATGTACATGTGGATTGACTGATTGGGTGAACTTTTTATTTAGCTTTTTATAGAATTCAGGAATAATTTTTAGAAAAATTTTGAAAAGTGTTTAAAAACGAATATGAACCAAATTTGTGACAATAAGTTTTAAAAATTTAAGCGGAAACTACGATTTTTGACAAAACCTGTTATTCGACAAATATTCGGTCGTGAAAAGCGTTTTTGTTAAATTGTGAGAACGTCAACAATTTTTGGTTGACATCGGTTCACCGGAGGCGGCTGTTATCTTAGAAGCTGAACAAAATTGGTTTAGATTTTTATTTAAATTTCATTTTTAGTTCAGACTTTTGTTTAAACTATCGACACAATGAAATCTGCTGTGAAATTTGTTGACTACTACAATTTTCTTAGGAGATTTTTGAATCTTATGTAATACATCCTGACAAAACTTTATTGCTACATACCGCCTTACTGCTTGTCGACATATCTGTTACAACACAAGTGCAAAGTAGGATTCATTTATAAAATTGCAGTTGCTGGATAAGAATTATCGATGGGTCTGCCTTATCAACATTTACCTCCATTTGGCGGATTCCACCCTCACTTTTTATTTTAAAAATTGTAAATGACAATTCAGGTCAAATTTCCTTTTTTATGGCCTCGGACTGTTTCCTGGGGCGTCGGTCACATGCAAGGAGAAACCAATCAGATGCAATAATAGAGTACATAAAATGTAAACATTCTCAAATGCACGCCCATAAAACTAGCAGAACCTATCCAGCAGAACATTATATGATACTTTGGAGATAGGCTAACGATAGGCTTATTAAATGCTATATTAAAAATGTTGGGCTCCATCCCTTCTAACTATAGCGAAGGGCTCTACTATAGAACTTATATCTAAAAATGATTTAAAAACAATTGGAAAATTAAAGGTTAATATTAGGCTAACTAAAAAGCTCTAAAAAGCTTGAAGTTTTTCAACTTCAAAGCTAGAACAGACCAAAACTCAAGATCAATTGAATTGATATACAAATAAGTCTTGGCTCATTATGGCCAAATCAAAAGCCCCACTAATAATATTGGTCACCACTCATTTCTAGCCAAACTTTAGGTTATTTAATTTAAATTTATAGTAGAACCCAAATTCAAAATCAGATCAAAACCGAAATTAGAACGCCAAACAAGATCAAATGATCTGCAAATAATTAAAAGCCCATTATGGTCTAATCCAAATCACCATTAGAAAAATTTAGACTCCATTCGTTTGTGATCAAACTTTGGGATATTTTATTTACATGTAAAGCTAGCAGATCCCAAGTTCAAAATCGGACCAAAATAGAAATTTGAACGCAAAACAATATATCGTAAACATCTTAATATCTGAATGACCTAAAGCTTAGTCAAGAATGGGTGGATACAAAAGTTTCTTATTGATGTCCGTTAAGCTAGCAGAACCCATACAGCAGAACATTACAAGATAGTATGGATATTTGTAAGCTAATAATAGGCTAATTAAATGCTCAATTTAAATATTTTGAGGTCCATCCCTTCCAACTAAAACCCGGGTTCTGCTAGCTTTAGAAAAAGTTAGAAGAACCCATATCAAAAAATGATTTAAAAACAATTGAAAAATTAAAGGTCAATTTTAGGTAAATTAAATGCCTTATTTAAATTTTGTTTATTCTGCTCGTCAGACCAAAACCGAAATTGAAACGCAAAATAAGCTTACTTGACACACAAATAATTTCAGGCTTATTATGGCCTAATCAAATGCTTCATTAAAAGATTTTGACCTCCACTCGGTCTTGACCAAACCAGGTCATTTCCCTTCCCATTCTTTCCTTTGGCAGGATATCCACAGGGTCGGAATGGTGAGTCCAGTATAAGTGTTGTCAATTCAGGGCAACCGTCAAATCTAAGATGAGCCCCAATTTCGGCCGACGTAATTTTGGTGTAATTTAATTTGAGTTCATAATTTTATTTTGATTTTCTGTTTTGATATATGTCACCGTGAGAGAAGTCTCTGCATACTTAGATAAACCCGCAGAATGGTTTCTGAACCATTCTGTAATACGGGGCAGTTATTTATCACACTCCTGTTTCAATCCAGGTTTCCAGGTTTTCAAATAACATCAATTTATCTGAAGTTGATTTGACAGATGTTCTATCAAATATGGATTTCAATGGTGCAGTAGACACCTTTAATGAGTTGTTAAATATTGCTACACGAAAGTTTGTCCCCAAAAAGATAATAAAAAAGACTCACGCCCGTCACTGCCCATGGTTCACTCAAGAGCTCAAGCTAATAAACTTACAGGGGATATAGGCGTACTGGTCTAGGTTTCGATTTTACTCAGTTTCAGTTTCAGCACAGGCAGTTATCCTGTCTTAACCGATTCTTATTACGATTACGCTGTAACCCGAAGAAATTTTGGAGTTTCTTGAAACTGAAGAACCAAAATAACGACTTACCGTGGTTTATGGAATACGGTGGTCAAAAATCTGATAATCCATTAACAATCTGCAATTCTTTATCGATTACTTCAGCAGCGTTTTTTGTTAATGACATCTCTATCTCTAATAAACAAAAAATTGTTTTTTCTGAGCTTGGTGTGCTGCAAGCATTGACGAATATGGACGCGTCAAAGGGTCCGGGGCCTAATGGTTTACGAACGTCTATGTTGAAGTTTTGCGCAGTTGGTTTTGCCACCCCTTTATGCCAATTAATTAAAACTAGGTTGTTTTGAGGCGCTTCGCGCCATTTATTCTTGGCTGTCTTATTAAAGAAATTTTTCTGCTTGCCTCATTTTTAGGAATTTTAACTTTTGACACCAATTTAAAAACACGACTTGTCAACTTCAGATATTGTAAGATATTAATGAGAATTTTCGACTTCGAAAATAACACATACTTTTTCGATTTTACGATTGCATTGTTGTTGCTTTTTTGTGTATTTCGTTGACGAAATTTTGAAAAAAAATCACACGGACGATTTTTTTTTATTTGTTGTGGAAAAATCTAGAAGAAAAAAATCTTCAATTTTGAGCAATATGATTGCTCAAAAATGACGATTTTTTTCTTCTGGATTGGTCGTAAAAATTGTTAGAACGAACGAACGAACGCAACCATAAAGGCGGCATAATGTATTGAAAAGTGAATGAAATGTCGATTCAAACTCAGGCATCTATCGAAGTTTGAGTTGTTTTTTGGATTTTTTCTCTCACTGTGGAAATGAATGGGAGTCAGTTGGAATTCAAAATAATTCGAAGTATTTTATTCTATTGGAATTAAATTTATACAATGCCACGTTTACTACAAAATAATATTCTTCGGTTTTTTGTCCGGCGCGTAAATGAACAACGATAATGATTTGACAACTCTCGAACTCGCGACGTACAACTGACCATGAGAAAAGCACTTCTTCGGTTTTTCCGGAAGTTTCCGATTTCCGGAATTTTCCAATTATTCTCTTTTAAAAGACCATCTGGATGGGATACGTGCGAAATCGAGTACAAAAACTTCATTTGTCGATTTTCCTACTTTTTCGGAAGATTTTTTCAAAATTTTCTTTCGTAAGAACCATCTCCGGGTAATTGCGAATTCAACAAAGAAAGATTGAGCTAAATCGGTTAAGGCGATCTCAACTGAAGCGCTATAAAAAATATTCAATTTTCTTCAAGCTTTTTCGGAAGTTTTCGAGTTTTCCACTAAGATTTTCCAATTTTTCTCTTCTAAAAGACCACCTGGATCGGGTACGTCCATAAAAACCGTACAAAAACATCATTTTTTGATTTTCCGACTGTTACAGTGGCTTTTCCCAAAATTTTTTTTTCAGTGGACCTTGTAAATAAAATCAGCCAAATCGGTTCAACCGTTCTCTAGTCATACATGTGCCAATTGATTTTTATTAATTTAAATAGAAAAAAAAATTTTTTTTTTGGTCACCCTGTGCGTTCTTGAGTGAGTTAGTGACATAGACGATTATAATATATATGAATCTCTGACATGGCGTTTGCCCTGATGTTTGGAACATATCAAATGTAATTTCAATCTATAAAAATGGATTCCGCAGTGATGTGGCTAATTATCGTGGCATTCCTATTCGGTTCTGCTTTCCGAAACTCTTCGAATCAATGGTCAACAACGTATCTTCTTGTGTTCTAAGCAATGTATTAGCAGGCGACAGCATGGATTCTTTCCGGGCCGCTCAGCAGTCACCAATTTGGCAGTATTTTCAGAAAAGGTTATCACCCGTTATCACCCGTTATTGTTGAATAAGCTTATCGATTATAATTAAGACATTATTCCTTTAGGTTTGCTAATGTCCTACTTCGGATTTTCATGGTAATTTAGGATTGAATGACACCACGTGCATTCCAAAAACTGTGGCTATGGTCTTATTGGCCAACAAAGCCACCTTGGCCTTATTTGGTGCACATTCACCCGAAGAAACCCACTGACTTGATTGTTCTTTGGTCTCTGGTGTGTTGAGATGGTTCCATATTTCGCTCATGGTTATGACGCAAAAACTCTTTTGGATTGTGGCTGAACATCGTCAAACACACCTTTGAAGTGGTCACATGGTGGCGCTTATGGTCGAGTGTGAGCAATCGCAACACCCATCGCGGGGATAACTTTTTCATGTCCAATTATTTATGTAAAATGTGATGTACTCGATCAGTTGAGATGCCTACACCCTCAGCCACCTCGCGCACTTCCAATATCATCCCAAGCACTTTATCCACTATTTCTAGGGTGATAGCCTAATTGGGGCGACCTGAACTTTCGGCTTCACTTCTACTGGTTCGACCACAACGGAACTGAGTAAACCAATTCTTCACCAATTGGTAGTCCGATTGACCTATCTATAGAGAACGTTTTGCGATATAAGGTTTTTCCTAGTGGAGAAAATGTAGCCTTGTTAATAGCAGTTTTGTAATCTTTGGAAGTGGCTGGTTATTGGCCAAGATTGTTAAAATAATCAAAATTTACGGTGGAAAATTGCTTTTAACAAGGTTATACTTTCTCCGCTAGGAAAAACCTAATATCGGAAAATGTTCTCTATATAGATGGGCCAATTTGACCTGTATAGTGGTATCTTGCCCTAATCTCTGGAAGTAGCTTGCTATTGGCGCAGATTGATAAAATAATCAATAGTTTGAATGAAAAATTGCAATGAACATATTTGATATTTCTTTGTGTTACAGCTTAAATTTTATTTATTTGTTAACTTTTTCTTTAATTTATTTATATATTTCTCTAATATCTTTTGTATTTATTATTTTTTAAATTTTATTATGCAAATTATAATTTTAATTAATATAATAATAATTTTTAATAAAATTTTCCTTAATTGCATTTATAAAATATTAACAGTGTAAATCACCAAAACTAAAACAATTAAATTTTTCGGCTTTGGAATTTATTTGAATCCAATAAGAATTCTGTTTCTGCCATACTTTCTAATTGGAATCGTATACATATACGTGTTACTTTTTGTTAGAAACTTAACGGGCTCGTGCAGTGTCCCCATAATATTTTCAAAATTATAATATATATATCGAATTTTATGCCGAAAAACGACAGGGAAAAGTTCGTAAAATACGTAAAATAATTGAAAAATAGTTCTAATAGTTACAAAATTTAATTTTTATTATTTATAATAAATATTTATTAAGCCTTTCCTTGGTTTCGTGACAGCAACAGTGTTGCATTTAAAGTTACAGTGCGGCAAAATCCCGGGCAAATTCCGGGGAGCAACCTGGGAGAAATTCCATGGAAAAAATCCGGGGAAAATCTGGGGGAAATTTTGAGGAAACCCGGGGAAAATCCCGGGGAAAATCCAAGGAAAAATCCCGGGAAAATTCCGCGGGGAAACCCGGAGAAAATCTCGGGGAAATTCCGGGGAGAAACCTATAAAAACCTCAGGTAATATTCATCAGCCTATTCATGATGAATTGATCGGTTGCGAGTCTCATCTTGTTATATCCTCAGGTTAAGGTGGTAATATAACAAAGTGAGGAGTATGAGGGTGAGACATAAATATGAGTAATATGTGAGGAATGTCGAACACAACTTGTTTAATTCAGAGAAACTGAAAGGAAGAATGAAAAAATTGGTCTTTAATGATAGAAAGGCTACTTTGCAAGTATGATTAACACATTTCCGATAAACTATTCCAGCAATTGCAGAATGTCTTTCGTCATTTTATAAAAATGCCCCTAATATGGTTAAACGACAGAGCTATTCAGATTTCCCAATTGTGAACAAGAATTGGTTGGGCCCAAAATCAATTGCTGCGGATTACAAAGGTTAATCTAAACTTATAATTCTACGACATCTGATGAATTTCCATCAGGCACCGATAATTAAATTTCTCAAAAATTAATTTAAATTTTCACCACAATATAATTAATCAAAATCAAATCATTTTTTTTTCGTTTTTGAAATTTATGTACATACACATATACATTTTTTGTGCATAGATAAGAAATGATAAGGAAATTAAAACCAAATTTACCATTATTTTATAAATATAAATAACAAATAAACTCCACCCACGCACCCCATTTTAAATCCCCAACAGGTTTTGTTATTGTTTATAGAAATTTCCTCCACATACCACACTACATGCATCAAAATAATATATTTATAGAATAATCTTTTGTGGGTTTTTCATTATCATAGATCACACATGTATACACAATGGAAAATGCATATCAGTGTTTTCTCTATATACGACTAGGTATACTCGTAGATGAAATAGTTAGGGTGGATGAAATACAAAAGAGTGAAAAAGTAGTTTTTCAAAATTATTTTGGTGATGATAAAACGATATACACACGTATTCATTGGTGTTAAGTGTGAGGAGAACCTCATACCGATATGCTGAGGCTACATGATGCCAAAGTGTCACACGGTGATTAAATACCTTTAATGTGTATACATTTTATTATTGTTCTCATCTTTTAATTTATCTATTTTCTAAAATATTTTTCAATTATATATAATTTATCTTGCTCTCTGTTCTGTGTGTGTCTGCATAGAGTTTTATAACATAGGGATTAGAATTAGAATTATCGTAGGAATGATATTTAATTCTCGTACATATTTCTGTTTGTTGTAAATTTTAAAATATTTCGAATTAAATGGAAAATGTATTTTGGTTTTTCGGAAAATACTCAAAATTTATTAGAGAATTTTTTTTTTAGTTGGGTTTTTACAGTTACGAGATGACCATAGTACGATCGTAATATCGTATGTATGTTACTCGTATTAAGATTTTCTGTCATGTTGGTAATAATACGAAATTGATATGAACCGTAAGTTAACTAATTTCAAATTTCTCGACCAACTTGGCTACGGTAAACGGATGCTTTTTATGCTCTTTTTATGGTCCAGGGCGCAAATTCCGGTTTGATGATAAAATGACAACGAGTAATAATTGCATTATTTATTGGTAATTTCTGCCTTAGTTTTCAAACGGTTATCGGTTTTGCTTCTTTAACCAGTGCCCTAATTCTCTAAAAACCAAGATAAATTGTAATGATAACCTTTACACACGAAAAAAATTATCGTAGAAGTCTAGATTTATATTGGATATCGTGATGTTTCAGTAAACTCGCATTTTTTAAATTTTTTTCAAGATAAAATGTAAAGTGGTAAGATAAATTTATGTCAAAAAGTATCATCATTAATTTATCGTTGAATATAACTTTACTTGAATGTGTAAAAAGGCTTTCGTTTGGACATTATTAATAATGAATTGCAATTTTTGATATTTTAGTTTATAGTTTTGTTTTAGAATTAAATAAGCTCTATAACAATTTAATTAACTGCGATACCTTACATAAAAAGTTATAAAACTAATTCAATTTAGAATGTTAACCCCCTTTCTTAAATGGACTGTTATCGTTGGAATGACAATATTGTCCAGTAAAGTTAAACATTCGAATATTTTACTCTATCGTCTTCACTGTTACCTATACTTTTGCTTAGGTTTATCTCCCATATTTCCACAAAAAAACCAAAAAAAAAATAAATTTATTATTCATAATTTTATGTTTAAATTTGGGAATAAATAATGTGCCTGTTTATATTAGAAAAAGAAAACCTAAGTGGTAGAATATCCTAGAACAAGATTGTCTGTAGATTACTGCAAAAGCCATTTCAGTTGCTCAATTCTCTAATATACATGTCAAGTGATTCAAGTGTCTGATTTGACGATATCTAATGGATCAGTTCTCCACATGACATGCAAAGCTTTCAACTTGGTGTGCACATAATATTTTACTTGATCATTACACTTGAACAATTAAGAACACCCACAAGAACAATAAATAGGATAGTCGCATAGTTTTTTGTAGTTTACTCGAAATTCTAAAATTCTAGTACGGCAATCACGGGATTACAGAAAATATTCCAAATTCCACGATCCGACTGCGCGAGCAGAAAGTGATAAATAGGGTATTTTGTCTTCAACAATAAAATACACTGAAATTAAGATCTGCTTAACACAGACTTGATTGGATTCCAAAAATGTATTGTAAATAATAATTCTAGAATAATGTGATTTTGTACTTAGAATAAAGAATAACCTTTAAACGATTTAGAATATCATTACATTAATTAATGTTTGCCGCATTCCAACTGGAATCCACAGTTTCCATACCGATACATCAGATAAATCGTCCGTTCGTTTCGGCTCAAGTCGAATAAAAATACCATTTTTGTGAATTCTAAAAGATTGATTTCCTAGCTAGAATTTGCCATAATATTTTAGCGTAGTTTAGTATACAACATCATCGAACTCTGCTAATTCTAGAATCAAATGGTCTACAAATGTTGACACACACTTACCAAACTCTTCCATAGAACCACAATAGATTCTTGACAAGGTATCTGGAACAACATTTTGCTTTGGTGTTGAATGCTAAACTTTTAACCTTGAAGCTTAAGGCTCCATCTCCGGCTAGTCTGCAAGCGGTATTTTCGGGTTTACATTCGGGAAAAATTTCTATTTCGTGACAATGTTTGTTAGTTCTGCCCAGATCACAGCTTTTAAGAGATGGGAACCGAGCAGTAATTTCTTTTAATTTGACATTATTGTGACAATTTAATATGTGAATTATATGACTTTCAGGTGCAATTTCTGAAATTTCTACCGCGGGTATTTTTGGCATCATATCAAATTTATTCCAGAAATCAATGCCCAAATACACAGGTGATTTCAATGTCGGAAAGACACAAAACTTAAAATCTTTTGTTTTATTACTAAATGTCACAGATAGTGTTACAGAACCTACAATCTTATTTAAGGTTCCATCGGCCGTTGAGACAGTTGAATTCAGTATTTGATATTTTATATTGGACGAATTAAGAAATTCTAAAGAATATTTTCTCAATACGATGACCGATGCCCCTGTGGCCAAAATCCCATATATTGGTTTAGCAGCTATAATTAAGAGCGCTTGTAAACGAGGATCTTTAGACGAAATAGATTTTATGATAAGAGGAAACGCAGTGCTTCACTAAAAATCGTATTTTTCTAAAATGTTTAATTGTTCTGCGTATATTTTTTGGGGATTATGTATATTATTGATTTTTCGAGAGCGCTTGACTCATCTGCTCGCTTGGATTTCGATGCATCATCGGTTCCGAATGTGTTACCCTCGCCGCCATCACACTCAGCTTATAGTTTTCCGATGAGCGATTCTGGCAGGTTACGCAAAACGGCTTTCGTACATTGGGCGCACCACAGCCAAAGCAAAATATATTATTAAATGACTGACGACAATCTTGATATTTATGGCCCAGATCTTTGCAATTCCAGCATATCATTGAAACTGGTAAACCATTTAATTCAATACGTTGCTGATTATTTTTGGCCTTAAATGTTTCAATCGTTGGATGTATGTTTAGGAATTTCATCAGAAATTTCATTATTGACATCGATTTCATTTAGAAATGTTCGTCTTGCAGATGTGCTTTGAAATTGTCTAGGATCGTAACCAGTTTGATCCCACAGGGCTTCATACCTCTGTCACAATATTCGCAGTCCATTTAAAGATCAAATAGAATTTTGGTGTGGCAATGTAACGTTTTTAAGATCATTCAAACGATATTGTGGTAAGCCGGATGGGATAAATTTCGGATTCCTATATTAGAAGCACGAAATCGAGATTTCGTGGTGGAACTGGATCATGCATGATCAATGAATCGTTAAAGTTGCGCGATTTATTATTCGATAATCGTGATACCTGGGATTCTGGAGGATTACTAATCTGTAGGTTATCAATACGTGCAAAAAATCTGCTACTTGCCGTCTTAAATCATTATTCACAACAAAAGGAATATGAGAAATTGGAGGATTAAAGTTCTGTCCTTGATTTTTGTTATTGATATAGAATATCTGTTGACTTGAAGTTAGTTGTCTAGTTGTTGTAATTAATGGCTTCGGCTAAGAACCAAGCAAGTTTATTGGTGCATTACCTTCATCAGTTTGTTGATTTGTTTCAAATGCTTGCCATGACTTCATGTACCATTTGTATAATTTACGCCAGGCTGTATGGATGTTCATAAGATTCCCAATATGACCATGAACATTAATTAATCGTTGAGTTCTATCTTCAGCTTAGTCCATTCTTCATATTTTGTTCGGCACAACTCTATTTCCTGTTTCGGTTTAGCCTTAATATGAGATTCATTATGTGATAAAAATTTATTGCCGTGTTCATACGTTAGGAGATTGACTAACATCGTTTTCGAATCAGTAGTACTACTAGAGAGCCCTCTAACTAAATACTCGATTTCCTGTTCGTCAATTTTTTGTTCGGCAGACACCATTTGGCGGTGCAACTTTCCAAGAAATGCAACTGGTTTGCTTCTACAATCCGCATCGAAGAAAAGGGCTTTACCGAAGCTTCAAACGGCGTAGATTACAGCATAAAGAAAGATAACATAAGGTAGTGAATTTAGAACGGTTGGCAGAAGTGGTACTTTGGATTCTGTTCGGGACAAATAGGCTTAGGTGTTGGCAAAAGTCGTAAATGGCAGATAAGTGAATTAGTCACTAATCGTGAAAATTATTGTTATGAGAGAAATTATTTCCGGTATATTCGGGAATATTCCAGAAACGACTCAATCGCTCTTCGAGTACGCGAAACAGAACTTAGTTACCTTGCGTTTTAATTTCAGTGAAGGCCCCGTTTTGCTGCAGTTTTCAATTTGTCAAAAACAACATAATTTGTCTTTGTGCAAAAAATAACACAAAATCTTAAGTATCCAATTCCCGTATTGAGCAAAAATAAATAAACTTGAAGGGGAAGGTTGGTTTACAAAATAAAGTGTTTTGATTGATTCAATTCTCTGTCGTTTTTTTAAATACACTTGGAATTCGTGTCGTGTAGTCACACTCATCTAGTTCAAACCACGTAAATTAATTATCAAATATGGCACTTATGTTAGATCTCTCAAAAGTGATTCATCCAAAACTATGGTCAAAATCAATTGCGTCTTCAAGCAACCTATTCGTCAGATTAGGAAGAGGCCCTCGGATTATTTACCTGGTCAAGCACACTATTGAGGAATTAAGATAATTTTTCCAAAATTGCTTTGTGTTTTCGGCTACTTCTGGGACTGACTACCGCCAAGGAAAGTAATTAATGAAATATATTCTTTTAATACAAATATATTTATTGTCACTTAAGGTAAACCACTAATAAGCGAAAACTGCAATTTAAACTTGGTTTAATTCCAACTAAAATTATTTGTAAACAATATTAAAACTAAATTAAAATGTCTAAAGTTAAAATTAACACGTTGTAATTTAAGCTTCAAGTTGGTAATGGAATGTAGTACCTAATATGGAAAGGCATCGTTCAATTAATTTAGAAAAAAAAATAATTCGTTAATTGAAAAAAACACTCTTTATTTATGTTTTTTAATAAATTGTTTGATGGTGCAAATTATTTATAAAAAAATGATCGTAAAGCGCATTCTAGATGGAATGAAGGGTCTCCAGCTGCTCGTTTGTTGGAGGATCCAGCTTGGAGGATTGTTGAGTCACCGGTGTATTCGTTGGGAATTAGTGGGATTTTGAATGCAATACAAAGTTACTTGGAATGTTACTTTGAATGTAACTTAAGCAGTTGGAAGCTGTTATTTATAAAGTGCGGTCCAATTTGTGTATGAAATGCTCCCCACCTGTCTCACTAGTTGTGAAATTAGGTAAGTAAAATTTGATTTGCATTATGAAGTTTTGGGTATATCGCTGTAAATATTATTAAAAAAAACGTCTGCACTCAAAAATATGATAAATGAAAAACAAAATCCGGGTGAAGCGGCTTGGTTCAATTCAGTTTGACTAAATTTTTGAATTTTACCCGAAATTCATGTGAAAATGCCACTTCACCGCTACAAACTCTTTCAAATTGTAAAATGATTTTTTGAAAGGTGGCTCAGTTTCATTCCCTGTAGCTGAACGATGATTAAACCAAGTTTGATAATGGTTTTTTAAGAAATGGCATAGGCAGTTCTCTTCGGCTTTGTCCAAAATTTCTCCAAACGTTCATGTTAGCAATCCTATCCATTTAGATTCAGTAGCAGAACCAACAATTATTCTATGTTTTTTCTACATGGCTTGTAATGTCTTGAAATAGACTATCAAAATCTCGCTTGTATCGAGCTACACCACCAGATCTTTGTAACGCATATATATTGTTAATTTATGAATAGCAACAGCTTTGTTACATGGAAGTACCTTAAAAACTAAATTCTTCTACCGAGCGCTGCCGTAGATTTCGATGGGCCACCGATTACTTCTTCGGCAAGCTCACTAAATTTCATGTTCCTATAGTAGGATCAAGAGTGCAACCAGCCCGATTTAGTCTTAAACGCAAGTTCGCTATATTCGATTCAATCAGTGTGATTGCGACTAGAAGCGCAAATATTAGAACCATTGCCGACAGTCAACTGTTCCATAACAAGTGAGAGAGATTTGATAACTTTTATTACTGACCGAACTTTCTCATTCTCTAAATTGAGCCTGGTTCCAGCACAACTTCGAAGATTTACAGCTATCAAACATAACAAGATGGTGCAGCAGCACCAGTTCTTCTACGAAATTAGGCTACGCAAAGTAAACCTTTGAATTACAAACTGTGGACATCTTAAGCATATGCTCACTTATCTTACGCCCTCAGTAAGATAATTATTTCATATGTTCATGTAACCTATCCTCATTCGGGGCACAACTTGTCTTCCCACCTTTGCAAACATTCTTTCTCTATTGTCACTATAAAAAGCTTGCACGCATGGTGACTAATGAATGCATTATTTGTGATAAGCTGAACGTAAGTCCAATATTCGAGTGACTTGATATTCCTGGACCAATATACTAATCATTGCAAAAAATTGTAGCTTGATACTTATACAAAGATGCATTCTTGCCTATATTTAAGCGGTTCAGCAGTAAAGCAAGTTTACCTCGTTTACCTCACCAACATATCCTGAGGCAATGGTAGTGTATTTGTCGGAACTAACCATCGATTAAATCATTTCCAGTAATAGCTTGACACAAACATAAGTAATGCTGATGTGCATTCACGCAGTACAGCCGTTAAACATAAACTTATTCGGATAACCACCGATAACTGAAGACAGTATTATAAATTTCTGATATGGATAATTAGAAAATCACGTAAAATCGCTTAACTTGATGGAAACAGCTCAATAGAAAATTCCCCAACTTTGTCGCCAACTTTGTTCCCATGTTTGACCCAATTTTTGTCCCCAAGTCTCCTCCCAAATTTGTCCCTAACTTTGTCCCAAGTTTTGTCCCAAACTTTGTCTCAAACTTTGTTCCCAACTTTGCCACCAACATTGCCCCAAACTTTGTCCCAAACTTTGTCCCCAACTTTATCCTACTTTATCTCCATCTTGTTTCCATTTTTGACTACAACTATGCCCCTTTGTCTCCAAGTTTCTTCTCAATTTTGTTCCCAATTTTGTCCCTAACATTGTCCTCAACATTGCACTCAAATTTGTCCCAAACTTGTCCCCAACTTTGTCCTTAAGTTTGTCCCCAATTTTGTCCCCAACTTTGTCCCCAATTTTGTCCCTAACTTTGTCCACCACCTAGTTCCAACTTAGTCTCCAACTTTTTCCCCAACTTTGTCCAGAACTTTGTCCCCAACGTTGTCCACAACTTTGTCTCCAACTTTTCCCCAAATTTGTCGTCAACTTTGTCTAAAAATTTGTCCCCAACTTTTCACCGACTTTCTCCCCAACATTGTCCAAAACTTTGTCCCCTAGTTTGTCCCCATCTTTGCCCATAACTATGTCCCTGACTTTGTCCCTTTGTCCATTTTTTCACCAATTTTGTCCACATTTTTGTCCCCAACTTTTTCCCCAAATTTGTTAGTCTCCAACCTTGTCCCCAAGTTTGTCCCCAACTTTGTCCAAAACTTTGTCCTTAACTTCGTAGCCAACTTTGTCCCTAACTTTTTCCACAAATTTGTCTCCAACCTTGCAATTAACTTTTCCCCAATTTCATCCCAGATCTTGTCCCCAATTTTCTCCCCAATTTTGTTCCCAACTTTGCCTTCAGCTTTGTCCCCATCTTTGTCTCAAACTTTTTCCCAACGTTGCTCCAAACTTTTTACACAACTTTGTCCCCATTTTTGACCCAAACAAAGTCCCAAACTTTGTCCCCAACTTTATTCCCAACGTTGTCCCCAACTATGTGCCCAACTTTGTCTCCATTTTTGTCAGCATTTTGTTCCCAATTTTATCCCTAAATTTGTATCCAACTTTTTCCCCATTTTTGTCCCTATTCTTGTCCCAAATTTTGTTCCCAATTTTGTACCCAACTATTCCCCCAACTTTGTCCTCAACGTAGCCTATCGTAATACAACTAATGCTTATATGAGCTGTAAAGCAAAGTTTTTGCATACGTAAATTCAATTAATATATTACAAATCATGGTATTGGCCCTGACGGTATTATGTGCATCTATCGTATAAAAGACTATCTGTAGAGAACGCAGAACGTGGAGAAATTGTTCAATTTTGCTAATAAGTAGAGAAATGCAAACCACCAATAATGTTTAGGTTACTAATATATTAACGATTTACAAGCAAAAATCACCAACGTCACACGGCAATTAATTTAATTATTAACGGAATAAATCAACTTGCCACCCACAACTTACTACAAGTAGTAAACCATCGATCTAACATGACCCATTAGTAATAATTTTCTAAACGTGTGCCGAGGATGAGATTGGTGGTGTTACAAAAAATAAATAACCAGACCTTCGCTATAATGCACCATCCTTCTACCACACTTCTTGTACATCGCTATAAAATGAAATCAATCATTCGCGCGAATGAATATTAATGGATTAGAAAATATCGTATCAACATAAATAAATAAACAAAATTAATATTTGTTCTAGATGTTTCCACCTTTGAATACAACAATATGTTATGTACGTATACAACAACAATACGAATTAATATTCCATAATTTAATTGATTTTCTAATATTTCAAAATAATTATTTACATCCCTCAGGTCCCCCATCTAGGTAAAAATATAATAAACCCCAACACACTCGTATCTCTTGAATTTTAAATTTAGGAAAATTGATAGGAAAAATTATGATTCTTATATGTCATCATTATGTCAATTTGTTGTTATTTTTCAATATTTTGAGAATTATAGCAATTTGTATATTGGATGCGTGGGATGGGCAATTTACCCATCAGAAAACACTTAATTGTTATACTCGTATCGTCAAGCATTTCCCACTGTAATTAAAACTGTATATGTAAATGCAAATTTTTCTTCAACAGGTTATTATTTTCCTATTCTACTCGTACAGTCTATAATTATCGGATGTTAATTTTTATTTGGTACATGATGACATGCAATTAGCATTTCGTGTGAGTTTTGATTCATTTTAAAATATACGAGTGCAGACATACAAAAATATATACGTAGGTGGAAACGAGTTATGAAAATATCAATTAAAATTTTCTGATGATTAGAATTTAGATAAAATCTATAAAATTTTAAACATGTTATCGTAAAGTAATATTGCCGCTAGATATGTGTTTTGAAAATTTATAAATTTAGTTATAATTAGATATCACAATTGAGTTTTTGACTTTTTTACACTTGGCTATAATATTTTAACTAAAATATAATGTTGACTATAAGTAAAAAAAAATATAATTGACCGTACCTACACAAAAAAATGCCATTTGACCTTAAAAATGGTCTAGTACATTTCCAACGTGCAATGAATAGCATTCTATATGGACTGGTAAGAAAAAGTTGCCATGTAATTTTAGACGATTTTGTGAATTGGTTTAATTTTGCCAACCATTTAGAAATTTTACGAGAAGTAATAAAACGACTGGTAAATTGTAACTTAAACATACAACTCGACAAACGCGGGTTCTAGATAAGAAAAACTAAATTTTTCGGACACTAGAGAGTTAAGCCAAATCCTGACAAAATAAAAAAGTTTCATAAAATCGCAAAAACCGTGACAAAATTGTAAAAAAAGGCACTGTTGTACACGTAAGTAACCCAGAGTACAAAATTTTTCAAAACTCTACGAAAAATCATATCTACTGATCATATATTGGTTTATCCAGATTTTTTAAAACATAAATAAGATCTTCTACAAAATCTGAATTCTCAATACCGTAGTTTTGAATGGTGTATTCCCTGTTTGTACAATAATTTCAGACTCATCGGACTCCTCATCGGATTCGAATCGGCAAATCGATAAAGCCTCTTCTACCATTATCGAGATATATCATACAAGCAAGCAAAGATGAACTCCCCATCAGCACTACAGCAAGTGTTATACAGTTAGCAGTAGCTCATTAATTGATTACAACGAGGATCACAATCAACGACGGAACACCCTTTTACATATTGGAGATACCAAAATTGGAAGAATAGACATCAACAGCAATGACAAAGGTCCCTTTGCATTAAATAACAGTCTCATCGATAATTATCCGCAGTATACCTTATAAGGTTTGTACAGGGACACTAGGTGATAAAAAAATTCAAGGATAATTTTATCAAACCCCTAATTATAAAGCACGGACGGAAAACTTTTTAGTATAATTATTTGGAATTGTTCAACTGGGATTAACGAAAATAAGTTCCAATCCTATGAAAACGATAGCGAGAACGTTGAGACCCTTTATAACCACATTTGGCCAGGAAACCACTAGTAATAGAAAACAGCTAGGCCATATTTATTTGAAGCAATACAACAACGAAAAATTATTATGTATTTCTGTTGCATAGTGTATATGTTAAAGGTTGGTGATCCGTTATAGTTTTACTTTTTTTTGGCTCCATTTAAATAATTTTGATAAATATGCAATGTCCAGATGATAACCAGATTTTCTTACTCTTCTCGGGCATGAAGGTGTAGGTTATTAGCCTATCCTCGATCTCGCCTGGTGATATACAGCACCGATTGAAAATGATGATGCATCGTTGGCTAATATGAATGGCTTCTGGAAGTCCGACAAAATAAGTATTTCTGAGGATGATATTTGATTTGCCGGAATGCTTCAAATTCTTTGGCGTTGAAGTTGTATTTAATTTTTTTTGTCTGACTTGCTGAGGCTTGTGCGTTTTATCCAATCGGTAGATTAGTTAATGATTTTGCTATTTTGGAGAAGCCTCGAATAAGACGTCTACAATAAGAAGCTAATTTAAGACAATATTTTAAAACCTTCAAGTTGTCTTGATCTTTTGAATAGCGAAGATTTATTTTAAGTCTGCCCTCTGCTCATGATCAGGTATCCGATAAATGCTGTATATGTTTTTAAGAATCCCGTATTCTAGGTACTAGGTTCAACCCGTATATCAGCCCATTTCTAGTTTCATACAAACTTTATTGATATTCGAATTAAATGTTCTTCTTCAGTTCTCGGAATATTATGATATCGTCGATATACGCTCGATATCGCGATAATGGCTTATGGGATCTGTAGCGTTTAGCATGATGTGGAGGGTATCGCATTAAAAAAAAAATATTTAATTGAAACAATAAAAAAATACAAATATTAAGATGAAAATTCTAGTAAAATAAAGGACCAAAAAAAATACTGTCCACAACATGCTTGCTATAGATTTGACCTACTCAGGGACTCAAGCGGTTATTGCGCGGCTAAGCGTCAGGGAGTGGGGTGGGTATAAGAGTATGAGTAGGCCAGGGTTAACCGCTATAGGAAATGCTAATTACCTATATACCGATCTTGACACTCACCCTAGTTCATCCTCACTGTTTTAACAAAATTATCTCATTTCGAATTTCTCAAATGAGAACGCACACAATTTTTTAATTTTAAAAACCAAAAATGACAAATCGTTTATTTAAATTAAAAACAAGATCTCCAAGAAAATTGAGTCATAAAAATCGAAGATTAAACCTAACTAGCTAATTCTAAATCCCTACCCGGCTTAAATAAATTTACCCGACACCAGATTAAGAAATTAACTTTCACTAAATTATCCTAATTTATAAAAAAACATAAATATAATTAAATTCGCAGGTCAAATAATTTAAGAATTTTAATAAATTTAATTTTAAGAGCTCGATGATAATGTAAATTTCTTACGGTTTTGTTGAATGACGTAAATGTTGCGTGATGATGATGAGTTCGACCCAAGGTTGAAGAAAATGTTGATTGATGAATTTATGAGTTAAATGGGCTTATTTGTGGTATTATAAATCTAACGGTTCAATTATGTATATTTTTTTATTTTAAATAGGTTATCGTTTTTAAGGGCAAACATTAACAACTTTTCTTATTATTATTGCATTACAAATTGTATTGCCTTAGATATTATTTCATACACGATCCCTTATTATTATCATAATCAATTAATAAAGTATTTTATTATTGAGTTTGAGATCACTTCATGTAACTCATTATTAATTCCTTTTGACTGTCTGCTCGGGGAATACGTTACACACAATCTGATTGAGTCACATTTGATACACTTCCGTTATTTTGTTCGTTATATTTTACTAACCACCATTTAACTCAAATTCGCCATAATTGGGCGTAATGAACTTAACTTTATTGTTTCTTTTTATTTATACAGTTAAAAAAAAAAATAAATTAAAACATATCATTTCCAGCAAACCACTTGCAAGAACACAAAAAAAAGTTATCTGTCTTTTTTTATAAATTGTCCAAACTTACTCTCACTATATCACCAAAATTTTTATTTATTTATTTTTTTTTGTTTGAGATTTATAACATAGTTTATTAAAATTACACTCGCATATCGATTTACTTAACTTATATTTTTTTCTTACATAATACTTATAGAAATTTATCTACTAATTCACTCTATACCACTCAATTTTCTTGAATTTTTTTTCACTATTTTCTTGTGTTAATTTTTTAAATTAAAACCAAATGTTTTGTCTTTACATTTCGAAATCAAACCAAAAACTGATCTTCCAAAAAAAAATTTCCTTTCCATCCTCGCCAAAAAAAATCGCGAAAAGAAACAAAAAATCTATTTTTGCTAAGTCATTTTGCACTGCTCTATCGACCTCTCGATATTTTTTTTCAAAATTAACTGACTTAAATAATCGACCGATCGATATTTTACTTTGACGATAACTCTCAATTACCGATTCGTACATCACCATATCGTAGTCAACATTTAGGGATTTTAAATGAAAATTTGCTGACTTACACAAAACGTATTTCAGGCCATTCACATACAAATTCAAACATAATTTAGAAACTTGTAACGATGCCATTCGAAATCGTTACAGATCCTTAAAAACTTGTAACTCCCGTTCTCTATTGAGAACGAAGTGTTGGCTATATCAGCTTTTTTTTAATTTTTAATTTTTCTTTCATCTTTACTTGATGAAAATCTGCAGTAAGATCGATGGTGGTAAACAATTTCAAATTCCCAAAGATTTTGGTTGCGTTGCTTATGTCAGGAATCGGATATGTGTTTGATGTTGTTGCTGCATTTAAACACTTAAAGTCTAAATCCAAATTGGCGATTTATATGAGCTTCAGTGGCAGTATTCTGGTGGTTCCCCGGGAATAGGAAAATGGGGATAGAATTTATATGTAATTTTTATTAAATTTTTTTCTGACATACTTAGGTAAAAAGTTAGTGTTATTTTCTTTGAAAACAAAATTAAATTTGAAATACTTTTCGCTAACAATTTAGATATGGAAAGTTATTTCCAATTTATAAATATTTATATCAAACTTTTCATCTCAGTAGGCCCGAAAAAAATATTTGAACAGAAATTACATATAAATTCTTTCTCCAGTTCTTTATTCTAGGGGAATTACCAGAATAGTGCCGCAGGAAGGTCTAATTATAAGATTCGGTAGGATTTGGACAATTTTGGTTTCTAATTGTTGTTTTAATGTTGGTAATAATCCAGTAGTGATTGTTTCCATATTGTTAGTTTCTGGTATCTTGATTGTCACGAACTTCAATATTGTTCTCCATGTAAATGATAATTTTGACAAAAACGCTATGTAAATAGTTTTCCTAATTCCTTTTTTCTAGAGAAAGCCAGAATCGACCTGCCGATGAGATTGTTTTTCATGGAGCAGAATGTTTAGGGACATAATGTAGCTAAAATGTAGTTTCAGCGGTTCTTAATTTTTTTGAAATATCGTCACCACTCATACTATCGGTTGTGTTTAGGCCCGGAAAAATGATAAAATCAATCATATTTCTGATGCCTATACTTTTGAAAAATCATCCGCGGATTTTTTGCGGACAGCAATAACCTAACAAATTTCGAGCCTTTAGAATTAATAGAATGATATATTTTCCAAATGGTCTCGTTGGGTGGGACAAATTCGGGATTCCAGTAGTTGTAACAATCACTTTTGCAGTAGCTGATACAGCAACAGCAAAGGGGTTTAACCCGAAGAAACTTCTTGGCTGTTGCTTCTAAATACGGTAGAAACGTATTTGATTTTGCCACAACGCTAACCTATTTTCTAACAAATTGTTGTTCTAATTTTATTTTACAATATATTTACAGATAAAAAAATATTGGGAACAATTTTTGATTGAAAGAAAACTTGTTTGACAGATGTTGATGTTGCATGTCAGACAAGAAAAATGTTACTGCTTTAGTCAAATTCGTGCCTTTAAGATGATAATTATATAAATATTTTGTACTATGTGTTTTAAATTTTAATTAAATATTATTGTTAGTTAAAATACTTAGGATAATGGTTTACTTAATGCCATACTTTGGATAATGGTAGATTTGGCTATAATTTCAAATACATTGGATTTATCTCAGCAGTATCCTCGTATCCGCTCATACCAGAATTAGACTCTTAATCATCTTCGGATTATTAAATTTACTAAATCTCGTACATGATTTTGAAAACCAATGGGAACGAAATAAATTTTTGAATCGTCCTCGGTATGATTTGTGGATGTTGGATATTATTGATTGTGTTCTGAGTTGATTTTTTTACCCCACACCTTGGCCTGATAAGTGATTATTTACTGGCGCTTTAAAGTTCAATTCCATATAACACTGAGATATTATCATTCGTGAAATGATCAGTCGTGTAATCGAGGAGTCTGCTTAAATTTAAAATTTTAACTGACATGTACTCGATTTTAAATATAACACCCTCTATCTATATAACATGCAATAAACACTGACATCGGGCCTTTTAGCTGGTTTCGAAAATAATTATTGCTTTTGAAGCTTTCAACATAACAGAGCTACTGTTTATCTTCATCTAGTGGCTCTAGAGCATTCGATTTCGAATTTGAGGCTAGAATTTTATCACTGTGACTAAAAATGGTTTATTTTTAATTAAAGCAACGAGTATAGCGGAACATAAACAAGTATATATAGCTTTATGATGGCTATCTCCAAAACTTTAATATTCGGTGTCTTTACAGTGCAGGCGGCTTGATAATTTGGGATGCATTATAACTTTTTTCATAAATTGGGAGACTCTTGCAAAATGTGATGGAAATCTGCGAACAGGAAGTGGTAACTTCCATAGCAGATTTCTCACTTTTTTACAATGATGTTGAAAGATGTTGGTGGTGTATTGGAGACCTATGTATATTCACGGTAGAGAAAAGCCGGGTGCTGGCCACAACATATTCACGAAAATAATTTTTCGTAAGAGCTATAAACTTTTCAAAGATGACACTTTCGTGAACTGATTTCAACCAAACATCACTGAGATCTCGCAATTTACGCAAAAACTTAAGAATGAAGTTTCACTCCAAATCATCATGCGTTCACCCGTCAAGGTTTTACATAGGCCAAATTTTTGATGAAAACTCTTATTTTTTTTATCAAAAATCGTCATTTCGGCGTGAACCGATATTATTGCAAATTTAATTTAGAATCTGTAAGTTCGTAGTAATTTTTCTCATAAATAATATCACACGTTTCAAAATATTTGCGAAACTCGTATATAAAAGTTGTCATTTACGGTAGACCAATATTAGCCAAATGACGTTCCATTCCGACCAGTCAATCCGTCTGGGGAGTACACGGCCCACTTTTTGTACAAACCCCGCTTTTTGCTGGAAATCGTTTTTAACGGTTAAATTTTGGATATATATGATTGTGCCAATATTTATGCAAATTTAATTTAGTATCTTTTAGTTCATAATCGTTTTTTTTTGTAAAAGCTCTACTATCCAAAATATTTACACAAAACCAAAAAGCTCCTGCCGCAGCTGCCACTCGCGGTGGAATCGGATCTGCCAATTTGGGGAAAAACTTAGTTATGGAGTTACATCCGAATAGATTATGGTTCATGTGGGCTGTAGAGGTGCCAAATTTTTGTTGAAAACGGTTTATATCAAAAATAAATTTTGAAAAACTGATCTGAAAGAATATTGTTGCATTTTTTTTAGAATGTTATAGTTCGTCATCGTTTTTCTCGCAAATGCTATACTTTTTAAAATATTTGCGAAAAAAAGAAATCTCTTGAAGCGGTCACTTCCACAATTCATGTAGTTTCATCCCAATCAATCAATCCGTATGGGCTGTACAGGGCCAATTTTGGTAAAAAAACAAATACTATTTCAAATATTTGCATTAAACGGAAAAGTTCCTATGGTAAATGCCACTTCCGATAAAAAAGCTTTAGTATTAAGTTTCACCCCGATCGGTCAATCAGTTTGAGCTGGAGGGTGCACACAGACATTTACATATAAAATCGATGGCTGTATTTGTTGTAGCACCCCTCTTTCTTTTACGACAAATGTACATAGATCTCGAATACACCCCGATTAATTCCTAAAGCGAATAATTGAACTATGCCGATGTGATAAAAATGGTTTTGTATTTATAATAAAAATGTTTGTTCCCGCTCAAATTGCAGTCAACTAACATGGTCAACCCTGGTTAAAAATTTAATCTTTATTTCAAAAATAGAAGAAGCTCCTACGAAACCTGCCACTTTAATGAAAAAGCTTTAGTAGGAAATTTTATTCCGAATAGTCAATCCGGTTGATCCGTCGAGTTGTTGGTTTTTGGTGATTTATTCATCTAGTAATCTATCTTTCACAATTTGTATTCTTGTTTGGAGGGTTGTAGCCTTTTGGCTAGTTTCTTTATAATTTTATTATATGTTTAGTCGATTCTGAGTGGATCTAGTAGATCAAGGTTTTTCTTCCTTCGCAGCCGTCCTACTGGGTTTGAATCATCCAAAATGCCAAACCGTCTTTCTATATTTGATGTTTTACTCATCTTTCTGTTTTTCACACGTTCTTTCTATTTTAGTTTCGCGTCTAGAGTCATAGGGAATTTGCTGAGAGTTTAGTTCTTCTGGTATCCAGTTGACCTTTTTGTTGGTAAGGTTTACGTGAACAGATTTTGTTTCATTAAGTTTAAGTCACGAACTCCTCGTCCAGGTGCTAACAATATTAGTAGCTCTTTGCTTTTAGCGAATAGTAAGATGGCCGCCTCATCCGCAAACTTCGCTTTGTTAGTCTCCTCTATCGTTGGCAGGTTCGAGGTGTGTGGAACACATAAAGTTGCTCCCAGAACGTTATCTTGTGATAATCCTGCTGTTATTTTCTTTATTTGTGAGTATTCGGCATTTAATTTAACACAAAAGTATTGGTTAGATATGTAAGATTTTAGAATTTCATAAAATTGCTTTGGTAAGTCGTATTGTAAAATAATGCTATTTACTTTTCAAAATTTTTGCAAAAAAACAAAAAAGTTTCTGTGGAAGCTGCCACTTTCGATGGCCGCTTAACCAAATATCACTGATATTTCTCATTTTATGGAAACAGCTTAAATATGAAGTTTCATCCCGATCAATTATCCATATGTGTTATGCATGGACCAAATTTTTACTGAAAATCAGTTTTTGAAAAAACTCGTAATTTCCGTTGAAATTTAGGAGAACTAATCTGGACTAATTTGGTTGTAAAATAAATTTAGAACCTTATAGTTGAAAAAAGTTTTTCTCGTAAATGATATACTTTTTCAAGAGTTTTTATTCAAGAGGACACTTGCTATGGAAACTGATACTTTCCGTGAACCTGTTTTGACCAAAATTCAATGGGACCTTCTAATTTGTGAAAAAAGAAGGTATGAAGTATCATCCCGATCAATTAGTCCATCTGGGCTGTACGCCGAAATTTAGTTGAAGAAATGACATTTTTGTCAACAATCGTCATTTCCGTTTTAATTTTGGAAACGATCTAGAACGGTAATGTTGTAAATTTTATTTAGAATCTTTGATATTTTTTTTACATCAACGATATACTTTAAAAATGCTTGCAAAAAACGAAAAAACTCTTATGGAAGTTGTCATTTCACTGGAATCTTCCATAGCGGAAAATGCCTCCTTCCGGAGGACCGATTTTAGCTAAAATTTGTTATGATCTGCCAATTTATGGAATAAGCCAACGTAAGAAGTTTCATCCCGATCAATCATTCCGTTTGGGATTTACAATACCGATTTTTTGTTGAAAAATCGGTTGAATTTTAAAAAAACTGATAGGTAGAGAACGAATTTACTTAGCTTTATCTCTTCTAATTCCATATTTCTGAGGAATTGTCAGAATAGCGCCAGGAAATCAAAAACCATAGTTGATTGGAAATTACGATTTGGCAGGTGTAACTTTAAAGTTTAATTCTGTCAAACTATTTCTAAAATTTTGACAAAATGTATTTGGTGCATAAAACATTGTACATAGGTGAACAAATTAAAATTAATTGTAAAATTATTTATTGCCATTTAAATTAAAACATAAACAATTTCCCAAATCTCTAAACATAAAACTAAACATTTATTGTTGCGACGGCACAAACCGAATTAAATATTTGCTTGGTAAGTACAGCCAATGAAAATGTTTAGAATTTTTTTCCATATTTTTTTTTTTTTTTAAATACCAAATAATAATTTATTTTATTAATAAATAATTTTATTTTTATATAAATAAATTTATGTTTGAAACCAAATACATACGAGTACACATCTAGAGTACATAAAAATGTTTATTTTATTTCGCATTGAAATGTATATCGAGTCGAACCACGCGGTCTATGGAAAATATCATTTTCTAAATATTTTTTTTCTGTGCACACCATACCAATTGAGGGGTTTTGTTTCAAAATAATAAAAAAATAATAATATTTTAATAATAATATTAAAACAGTCAACAGAGGACTAGAAAAATATGAATATAGATATGAGAAACGAGATATGTATCCAATTTTATAAATATATTTGTACGACTGAGTATATTTATGGCTGGCTGGTGGCCGGGTGGTTATAGATATAGATATATACATAATATTGGTTAAAAATCGTCATGATACCAAAAAATAAAAAAATAAAACGGATATATGAATATGTATCTATCCGCATATATAGAGTACCTACCCAGATACATTCAATAACACTAAAAGGTTTTATGGTTATAAACTTTAACCAATTCTCAATTCACAATTCGCCAATTCCCTAAACGACTACTCTATTGGTATTTTCTTGGTTTTATTTTTTTTTTCTTCACTGCCAAGCGGATGGTACACGAGTGGATATATATAGGTAGTGGATGTTATTTTAACTTATTCTATTTCAAAATAACAATTTTTTTTTTATTGTGTGTCCTGATACTGGTTTGAATTTTATATAAATTTAAATGTCACATTTTATTAATATTTAAAAAATAATAATAAAAAACATGCGACATGATGGGGTTTTATATGTAAGTATATATACTCGTACATAGTATTTCTTTCATACGTCGTGAGTGATTATTTGTGACGATATAATATATGGATGATGTATTCAGATGTACTCTAATCAAAAAGTATGTTTTTGATGGTTTTTGTGGTTTGTATTCAAAATTAATTTTGCTTCGATGATAATATTTTTAAGTTGAAAATAATATTTTTAGTTGAAGGAGCAAGCGCCAACTCTAAGTAATCAGCAGCAACTCTGTGAATTGATTTAGAGGAATTGTTGAAAGGATTTTCAAAATTATTTATTTATTAGTGTCCAATGCTACATATAGAGTCCACTGCAAATTTGGTTGTATTGTATTTGTGTTTCGCTTTGTGTTATGAAACGATTGTGACTCTTGCCCGGTTAGTGGTTTTATGTTGTCGGATAAAGACTTATTGTCTCGAAAAATATGACAAAATTTTTTATTAGTTATACCTTATTTTATCCAACGAGATGAGCATGTGGTCGTTTTGCGTAGATTGGCGGGCTCTGATGTATTCATTCTATCCTGTGACGAATATAAAGCAATTTAATTCAACTTAACTGTGGAAAATATTTGCTAATAAATTGAGGCTCTGTTAGCAGGGTGGATCTGTTACTTTCAAAGAGCGAGAAGATAATTTTTGCCATGTACTGAATGGTTTTAGAAGAACGAATTTAGTAAATGACTCTTGGGTCTATATAAAAGTCTGTCCTGTGCGGGATCAACTATATAGGCCAATATAAATTCGAGTTCATGGACTCCAGACAAATGTACATAAGCATTGAGGGGTCGATATATGGCCGACTGCGGGCCCTGCCGGGTTATTAGGGTTCCGTATATAGTCGCACAATGTTGGTTTACATCTTTCCACCTTTATACATGTGAAGTTTGTCCTAAAATTGTCCTGACTATTTTATCATGAGTATATACAAAGCAAGGACTACTTTCTAGAAATTTCAATTTGGAATATTCTTAGTCATAATTTTTCTCTGGGTAAATGTTGTAACTTTCAAATTATTTACAAAAAACGAGAAAACCCCTATGAAAGAATCGTTAACCGATTTCTACCAAAAACCGCCAGAACCTCAAACTTATGGAATAACGCTAAGTTTGAAGTTTCAATCCGATCAGTCAATCGGTCTAGAGTTAGGAAGGCCTCAAACACTCGGACCTAATTAACAAAATCACGAACTAATCATAAAATGATACTCACCAAATGTAAATCGACACGGCAAAAGTTTATTCATTTTTAGCTCAAGTAACCACTTCAAAAAATAAAGTTCTATACTGCACTGATGTACCATCTGCGTAACAACCAACATCATCTAAGGTTGAATCACTTCGGGTAGTTGAAAATGTCTCTTATGAACTAAATACATAAAGTGTTGTAAAACCCAGACGGTGGATTTTCATTAGTAGAATTCATTCGTCCGTTACTGATGAGCAATTTAAAGGATTCAGTAATTGCAAGTTTCAACTCACGAATGTGAATGCAATTAGAATGGTAACAAAACCTAAAAATGGCGGCCAGTACGATTATATATCGTATCGTCTCAGTGTTGATGAAGAAGCTTTTACTTCTTTGATCAAATTTAAACTATGGCCGCCTGGCTTATTCGTCAAAGAGTTCGAATTTGCTCGGAAAATTTTTCGGACAAAGGGCCAAACACTCTAAACACTTAAGTGAAAATACTAAATCATTATTAAGATCTTGTAATTCGTTCAAAGGAATATGTTAAAACTACTATTAAAATGTTAACAAAATGGCATCCAAAGCATCACAATTTTTGGACATGGCTACGTTGTTTATAGATGTGATCGCTCACCTGATACGAGCTCTAAGAAATCAGGCGGCGGCGTTTTAATTCGATAATGAGGTCATTAATTCGATAATGAGGTCATTAATACATCAAATTTATCCGATGTAGTACTTGTACTTGGTATGATTTCAATCTTCCAAACATTTTGTTGGATCTTGATCAGGAACTAAACTGCATACTCCCAAGCAATATAATGCCGGAAGCAGAATCACTGTTCGTTGATACCATGTTGAGTTATAATTTAAACCAAATTAACAGCATTGCAAATAATCTGGACAGATATTTAAATCTTGTCTTCACCAATGAAGTAGATGCGTTTAATGTTATTGAATCACTTAATCCATTTGTCGTGAATGACAATAACCACAAATCTCTCGACATTGTATTCAACATCACCCACTATGAGGCGAAAAGATCAGAACTCCAGGATTATATCAAATACAATCAAATTTTAAACGATAAGGAGGTGAATGATAACGTTCACAAATTTTACGAGATCATACATCGAGGATTTGATCTACATGTGCCTATTTTCAACAAAACTCCAAATTCTTACCCTCCGTGGTTCGACGACAAGCTTATAAACCTTAAAATCGCAAATGCAAAGCCTACACTAAAATGAGGAAAAAATCTAGAAACAGACAAGATGGCATTCTTAAAGCAGAGAGAGGAGTTCCATACGCAATTCAAGCTAAAGTACAAGTCTTATTTGTCTGGCATTCAAGATAAAATTAAATCAAATCCCAAACAATTCTATGGAAATATTTCAAAACTAAACGTGAAACCGAAGGGTACTCGGCCACAGATTGCAGACATGTTCGCCGATTTTTTTCTATCTGTATACCGACCAATGAATTAAACTGGATCCACTGATCAAACCAGCCATACAAGTATCTCTATCACTCCTCTAATTATATTTGTTGACAACATTCTATCAGCCTTGAAAGACTTTGGTGACGGATGTGGGCCAGACGACATTCCTTCAGTTATGCTAAAAAGGTTTGCGAATATTTTGGTAAATCCGTTATGTAAGCTTTTCATTCAACATCGGCTGTTTTTCCCGAGAAATCTCTAAGATAAAACCAATTTTCAAATCAGCCAAACGAGATGACGTCATATGCTACAGTGGAATATCAACAACATCATCAATTCCTAAACTATTTGAACTGGTCGTATATGCAATAGTTTTAAATCAACATTAATACGTCATATATCTGTTAACCAGCATGGATTTATGCTATGTCGCTCTACTTCTTCCAACTTGGTTGAATTCGCTAACATAGATATAAACAAGAATTGCGAAACATAACCAAGTTTATGTGGCATATCGACCGCTTCGTGACAATAACTCCTATCTGCAAAAACTGAATTGTTCAAAAAACTTCGTTGTCATTCTATATGTTTCCTCTGGTTTTGATGGTTTCGATTCGATTTAAATTGCTTTTCTTGTAATACAAACTTATTTTAATTATTTGTAAGCCTGCGTCTAATCTTGCGTCAGCCTTTCTTATCAAAAGCTCATTTTCACAAAATTGTCAGATAGGAAGTATTGTCACGAAGCGGGCGATATACAGATTTCAGCAAGATATTTGCCTCTATCTGTCATCATAAAGCACTCCAAAGCTTGTATATATTTGGATTTTCAATTGAATATAGAAACTGGTTCAAGTCGTATTTAACAAGTGGTCAGCAATATATGTAATAATTGGAAATTAAACATCTAAAGTTATCAACTTGACTTCTGGTGTTCGAGAAGGATCACACACTGTGGACCATGGCTTTTTATTGTTTTCATTGACAACATAACGAACATAATATAAAACTCAAATGTTTTCTTATTTGCCGATGTAGTAAATATTTTTCATACGATCACATAAATTCGAGATTCTATCGAACTACAAGAAGACCTCAATAGACTTAGTAGGTGGTGTGACCAAAACTCATTGGATTTGAATATCAAAAAATGCAAAATTATGTCTTTTTATCGCAAACGGAATCCAATAATTACCGCATACAACATCAATGGCGTAGAAATTCAGAGGGTATACGGGATTACAGATTTGGGAGTCACCTTCGTTGAAAATATTAGTTTTAACAGGCACATCGATAACTGTATTGCTAAAGCAAACTCTACGTTTGGCTTTGTCAAACGATGGACTAGAGAGTTCAAGGATATAAAAACGTTATGTTCACTATATTTCGCTTATGTAAGATCTCAAGTGGAATACGCTGTAATCGTTTGGTATCCTTACCATAATGTTCACATCAAGAGAATCGAAAGTATACAAAAAAAAAATTATGTTATTCCTGTTAAAAAATCTGGTTGGGACTACGACCATATAGAGAACCATATTCAACCATATGTGCAAGCATACAATATTTGCGCTCTTCGAAATAGACGCCTGACTTGGTAACATTGATTCTGCCTACGTACTGGGAAACATCTCTATTAATGTTCCTAGTAGATTATTTCGAAATTATCGATTATTGGTGCCAGAACACCATTCCACCGAGTACGGAGATAACAACCCAATCAATAGATCAGTGAAAACATTTAATACAATAGAGGATCACCTCGACTTCAATTTATCTAAAAACACTTTCAAAACTAACTTGAAAAATACTTTTTAATTTTATAATTACTTTTTACAAATTTTTAAATTTTTAAAATTCAACTTGAATTTGAATTTGACTTTTTTATTTTAGTATCAACAAATTTTCGGTAATTTTAAGTTTGAAATCATAATTGTATTACATTACCAAATCGATTTGTTGAAATAAATAAATGAACATTGAACGTCAACTGTGGTTTTGTGGTCTACAAAGACAAATTGGCTGTCGTAAAATTATATCTAGATTTTGAAAAGGCATGCAGTATCTAGATTTTGAAAAGGCACGCTTTTCCAAATAAAACAGTCAGCGATTTGACCATATTTTTCAGTACCTTACATTCACTTATTTCACTCGGTTACTGCTCACTAATTTGCTTTTACTGTTCTCTTTCACTGTTCACTTTTACTGTTCATTAGATCTGTTGATTAGTTCACAGTTTTGTTTACAATGCTCCATTTTCTCGCGATTTTTATAATAAAAAAAATATCAAACAAAGAATTTGTGCCAAATTTTGTATTGCAAATAGAATCTCGTGTGCTGAATAACTGAAAGTGTTACAGAAGGCTTACGGTGAACCGACGTTATAAAAAAAATGTGCATATGAGTATATGGTACAGTAGCATTCAAAAGCGATCGACAATCACCGCCTTAAACTAAAACTAACAACAATGAAGTGAAGGAAATGATGAAGGAAAATTATTTAGGTTTGATAGAAATAACCTCTGAACTTTCTGTATCTCACGAACCAATTCGTAGATGGTACACGATTGTTTGGGCATGAAACCCGTTGTCGCTCGACTAGTTCCGGAAGACCAGAACTTTCTTCAAAAACTCAATCGCGTAAAGGTCGCTGAAGACATGGTAGCACGAGTCAACTCCGACCCGCATGTACATAAAAAATATAACTGATGATGAGACATGGGTTTATACGAGTTTGACATGAAAACCGGTCAACAGGCTTGAGAACGGCGTCTTCTAACTAAGCCGAAATTGAAAAACCATATCTAAGTCGATCAAAAGTCAAGTTAATGTTGTTACGACTGTGCGGTCGTAACCACAATATTTGTATTTTATATTCCTCCCGGTTGGTGTCTTTACTTTCCATTGATTGCTCAATATTTGTATTTTATATTCCCCTCGGGTTGTGTCTTCGCTTCCGAAGTTGCTTGTTTATTGTGCGCTGAAGAAGAATGATAATGAGCGAGTCCAATGTGCACCGAGTGTATGAAAGAACACGTTATCGAGGAGTGTTTTTCCTTATATGCTTCTCCAGAGAAGGAACTATACTCTTCGAGAACATTCTGCGCGTCGCTACGTGGCGTTCGATTTTTTTTTTTTTTTGATAAGTCTTGTGGTAATTTAAAACAAGATAGTCTAGTTTTAAATTTTAAAAATAAAAGTCGAGTTTCAAAATTTAAATAAAAAGAAAAAAGTCGAATTTTTGGTATTTCAACCATTTTGGATTTATTTGTGTTAAACAAAAAAATTTATTGTTGTTAAGTTTTTGGCATCCATTGCGGTTGCATTATTGAGAGCCTTATAAAATATGTAGTAATTTTTAAGAATACCCCATGATATCCAGTTTAAAAAATATATATAAAATATGAACTTGAACTAGTACGATTTTTGTTTATTGGGGGAGTTTCATCAAAACATTTACCACCCGTAACAGTGAAAGTTAAAACTGAGATTCGGATTACATACGTTGTAGCCATTATATCAGAAAAATTTAAAATCAAATCATCGGTGGGTGGACGTCACAACCCCAAAACGGATGCGGTTAACTGCAAAAGGCAAGGTAGTGCCGCCACATTTTTACGGGTATTAGTTTTTTACCGGTGCCGTCTTATAATAACGTGTGTCGCAAGTATTTATGGTGCCACGGTATTTTTGGAGGCTGCATTTTCAACGTTGATTTTTTTTGGTTACTTGCGGCGAGTTAACGCCCAACATTTATCTTCGGTTTAAGGCGAAGGACGCCGAACATTGGCCAACCGGCTATTCGTTCTTTTTTTTGGTTTACGGCGGGAAGTCGCCCAACGGTCCGGGTAACTGAAGTTACCTGTGGCATGACGGCACCAAGGCCGCAACCCATTTATTTTGATAACGGCACCACGGCCGCAACGGTGCAAATTGGTTTTTATAATTTTTAAAGTACAATTTTTTTGTTTATTTTATTTTTTTATTATTTTTTATATATTTTCAATTTTTGTATTTTAATCTTGATTTTGTAATCGAGCGCCACACAGCGGGTGCATGTTGCGCACTCGGTGAACATTGGTCTCGCTCCAAACATTTTTTGGTCTCGCTCCAAACATTTTTTTGGTCTCGATTTCTCCATTTTCTATTGATGATTTTGTTGTTGTGATTTATTTTTTTGATATTATTTAAAATGATTTGCTAATTTTATTCGGTTTTGGTGTGATGAGGGGGAAATCCCATCCTGTGTCGGCGTAGGGTTCGCGGTCCCTTGGTGCCCGCATCCGGGTTCGGTGTTTATCACCGTTTGAGTTCGGACGCACCTCGCTTCCGTTATAATTTTTTTTATTTAAATTTTTCTGCTGTTCGTTCCTCAGGTTCCGACCGACAAATTTCGGCGGAACTCGGATATTATTATTATTTCCGTTTTTCCCCCTTTTTAACTATCTGTTTAATCACGGTGTAAGCCAGAAGCCACGCAAGCCTCAAAACCCACGACCCAAATAGCACTTCTCCCTGAGAATGTAGCCGGCAAAAATCACCGTGGAAGCCTCTGCGTGCGCTTAGTGATATCTGCAGGTTGGCAGTAGCCAGCCTGTAACAATGTTGACTGTTTTTTTTATTATCGCGGTGTTGCGTTGTACACTCGGGATTCTTGCCAGGTTAGACGGTACATAAATAATATTATCTATAGGCGTTATGCGGGGTTTGGGAGAGCAAATTCGTCTAAAAAAACCCACGTTTTTGGAAAGAAAACTCAGATAACCGCTTTTGGCTACCCGTTTATAGTCGATAGAAGACATAAAAGAGAATTCACGGCGAGAACTGAAGTCAATTCTGGAAAATTAGATTTGAAAAATGTTTTGATGATTCGACTATTCGTTGGCATAAGTGTATTATTTACCAAAGTTTGGTTTGGGAGGTACCGGGTTCGAATCCCAATAGTGGCAGGATGCTAAAGGGATTTTTCATCATCAGAATACGATCTGTGATGAAAATGAACATAACTATGACCCTCTATCGGACTGCAGAACTCATGGACCGACCCATCTGCCATGCCAGTACTATAGGGTGGCTTGGAGCTATGCAATGTGCAGATGGTTGAGAAAATCGGACCTATAGCTGTACGCCCTCGATTTGGCAGGTGACTGCAAGGAAATAAAAAGCAAACTGCAAAAGAGGACGGAGTGCTTCGGCCCCAGAGCAGATTGCGACGATTAAATAATAAAAAAAATGTATTATTTCGGAAGGGGCTTGGCGTCAAGATACAACAAATCTGAATGATTATTCAATTCACGTTACATTTTTGATGTAGCAGTATCTCGATAACCACTATGATTACCGCAGGCGACAATGACAATAAGCTTCTAATGTCGGGCATGATATTCATCAATACGCGTGTTACCTAACACAATAATCACCATCGCAGTTTTCGCCTGCAGTGGGTTCAATGACGGTTTGAACATGTTTTGAACATTACATTATGTACATAAAAATTTATAATGAAAATGTTATTATTAGTAAAAAAATAATTGATGGTTCCAAATAATAACCTTAATTGTTCTGGCTACTTCCTCAGATACAAAATCTCTAATCATCAAAATTTGATGGTGGCGCGGCCTTGGTTGAGGTTCTGCTGTTTATTTTGTTATCTACACAAGACAATTTGGGTTCATTAACCTTGAAAAATTAATAATTTACAAAAACATATGTATTGTATCCTGTCCCCTTAGCTCGAAATATTGTTTAGCAAAGTATTATGCAAATTTAGTGTTTGATTATAAAACCAAAAAATTTATACAAAACTCGAAAAAAAAAGTTTCATCTTCTAAGTAAAATACAGAAACCAAAAACGACTAAAGTTTTATGCACATTCGAAGGAAGAAAATGACTTGGGTAAAGTTACAAGAAAATGTACAAAAAATAAAGATGAAACCAAAATAAAGACGATGAAAATGATTATAAAATTGTTCCCAATTTAGCAGCAACAATTTATTTTTTTTATCATTTTCTTTGGTTAACTCTATAAAGTTTTTGAATTGTGTTGTTAATGTTTTAAAAAAAGTTTAAACATAACAAAATAAAAAGTTTAAATTATGCTGTAATTGCACAATAAAATATTTCAATTAGGGAATATAAGCGGCACCGAACATGTTGTAATTGGTGTGATATTTTGGTAAAGTAACCCATTATCTTATCAAGGCTTATAATCCCTCATACCATCTATGATATCCTTTATAAATTATGCATCTACCATATAATATTAAAACATAACTCGTTTCAGTCTTTTAAATTTTATTTGTCAATTTGGTTGATTTTTTATTTTCTTATCTGAAACAAAAAATATTTTCTTCATCTTCAGGTGTCATGCATACCTCAAAATAAAAAAAAATAAAATAAAAAAATTGTTTACTGAGAAGCAAATAATATTTCAATTTTATTTGATATCCAAATGTAATCATATCCAGAATATCCCACAACAACAACAACTATATCAGCACAAAATGTTCAATTTTAAATGACATGAAAATAAAATAATTTTACAAGTAGCAAATTGGAATGAAAAATTCTGTATGTTACCGTATATATATCTGAGATATGTGTATATCGAAAATGTCAAAATAAGATAAATATTTGATATAAATAATAAATAATACGACGGACATTCGTCAATTTCAAAGGTTATAAAATTTTTGTATAAATTCAAAATAGCTATTATCGTGAACCGCTTCATACTCGTATACAAAGTCACTTTGGTGAATTGATATATTCGAAGGGTTAAATTCTATTTTATACAGTTTAGGGAAAAGATCAATTATCTTAACAATCCCAATATTTTACTCATATAAATTGGTGAAGTGTACTAAAGAGTTATAGCTTACTACTGAGCACAATGGACACATATATTGTAACATTAACTAATTATAATTTATTCGACGGCCTCGTTATGAGTAAAGTGGAAAACGTGGCTTTATCGAGTAGATAGAGCGATTAGAGTTCTTTAATTTTAGCTGATTTGGTTTCTTTTAAGCACAGCGTCTTAATATAATAATCAACGAAAGGTGAATATCTCAACCTCAATTTAATTTGACAATTTTTTTTTCGTCGATTTCTTTGTAATGTTAGCGGTAATGACTCGAAGTTCGAAAAGCCAAGCAAAATATTTCTTTTTTTTTACAATATCTATAACTATCTTAAATTAATTTCTCGGATTAAGATGAGTAATTGGTTACTCATTTCACAAAACTTTCTTTTTCTAATTAGTACTGTCCAGCTCGCAGTTTCTGCCTTTGGCAAGTCTACTCACTCCGTTTGTGGTGTCCAACATACGATACGGAAATCTGCATTTTCGTGTAGAGATAAGCGCTGTACGTGTTTCCTTGCATGGTCCTTTATTTCATCGTTGACGTATTCCATCTTCAAGTCCATATGAAGGTTGTCGTTCCTAATGTACCATGGAGCATTCACAATCCCTTGTAGCACTTTATTTTAGAAGCATTGTATCATTAGTACATTAGTACATCTTTATGACACAACCCCAAAGTTGGATACCATTGGTCCATACTGATTTTAGCATTTTCCTGTATAGAATTTCTACCCATGAGGCAGTACATTTTTCTATATTTGATGTTTAACTCTTCTTTTTTCTTCTTGATGTGTTCTTTCCATCTTAGCTTAGCATCAAGGGTCATACCAAGGTATTTAGCTGTATTTGCATATGGAATTTGGTTCGAGTTGAGAACCATGGGAATACAGTTTACATTTTGATTTGTAAAGTTGACGTGTACTGATTTGGTTTCATTTAATGAGATGTGCTATTTTTTAGTCCAGTTTCTCACCGTGTTACTTCCGAAATATTTTTTCCAACTGATAGAATAGCTGTATCGTCTGCAAATGTTACTACCGTAGTACCTTCAATATTCGGTAAATCTCTCGTATAAAGAATAAACAGAATAGGTCCAAGTCCGCTATCTTGTGGTATACCTGCTGATATTCTTTTTATTTCAGAGTACTCATTTTCAAATTTGACACGAAAGTGTCGATCAGCTATGTAAGAATTAAGAATTTGATAAAATTGCTTAGGCAGTTTAAATTGAAGCCGTTGATGCCAAACTTTGTCGAAAGCTTGAGCTACATCTAAGAAAACACTGGAGCATATTTTCTTATTTTCAAGTGCATCCTCAACGACAACCGTTATTCTGTGAACTTGTTCAACTGTAGAGTGATTTTCTCTAAACCCAAATATGTTTGAGTCTCTTCAGCAACAGTTTTTCAAATATTTCTGATATGACTGGAAGTAGTGATATCGGTCTATATGATTTTTTTTTTCGTTTCCTGGTTTACCTGGTTTATGAATTATTATTACTTCGGCCACCTTCCGTTGTCGTGGAACATATTTCAATTTTAAGATTTAATTTACGAAAACCTTTCTCGGGAATGGCTTACACAATTTGCCTAGTAATTAAATCTTAAGTTACAATTGATTTCAGTTTTAAGCTCCAATTAAGTCACATGCTTTATGTCAAGATTATCTAATTTGTTTACGACTGTTGTATTTTTATTTGCTATTTGCCTCGCGCAACGGTTGAAAAGCCTCTTCTTAATAAGTAGCAAATAGAGAGACTTTGTGTTTGTCGCTTTTAGCCCAGGATCCGTCATCATTTTTGATAGGCGGCATATGCATTTTGGTTCTTTTTAGCCCCTCCGTTGCTTTCTAAAGCGAATAATCGTCGTCCTTTGTTCAGAAAGATCTCGAAGTCACTTATTCATGCTTTTGTTCCTTTATTAGTTAATGTTTTAATTTATTGCACAAAAAATTAAGAATAGTTTTGTGTTGCGATGCACGAGACTGCTGCTAGATTTTGCAAGCTTTCCGTTTCTCTTTAAGTAGCTCTCTGACTTCAAGAGGATGTTGTGTTTCATTGTAGTGTTCGTATGGAAAATCGGTGCATTTTCCCAAGCTGCTTGCTGGATATTGTAATTAAATGCTTCTAGTTCATCTTCCTGCTGCACTTTCGTTCTAATTTGTTCGATTTTCTACTAATTTCTTGATTAGATCTCAATTGGTTTTATTGTTTTTTAACATAAGTGAAATGTCTTTTTTAATTATCATTGTATTCAGAGTCATGATCACATTCAAGCAAAATATGAATATTTTTTTTTCATAAAGCATCCGTGCTAAGATAAAACTTAATGTATGGATGAATTTAGTTACAGTTCAATGAGGGTACAACAAAAGCATAACACGTACAAAATACCAACAAAGAGAACGGAACGAGAAAATTAATACCTCGAGAGAAACTTCCGTCGACATCAATTAAAACCGACAGATGAAAAACGGAAATGTGCTAAAGACCGACATTGATAAAAGGAGGACATTTGCAAATGGTCAACATGGTCTAAAGGCCGAATTAATATTTGTTCACTGAGGCCAATACTGAAAACTGGCCGACACTGAGGTTGGCACCGACTAAAGAACAACAGGGGTATTAAAAAAGCAGATAAGAACTAACGATCAACTTGGAAAATATACAAAACGGAAGGCCGATGTCGTCTACCATAAAACAGTTTTACATAAAACAAAAACTTCATTCAAAATAAAAATTTTATAAACAATTTGTACTGGGCCACTATAGCGTATTGTTAAATGTTAAAGCCACATAGTAATTCAATTGTGTTTCTTTCCATGAGCTCTGTCAATCTTTAATACACATTTCCATGATCTAATCGAATTAATCGAAATCTGCGCGTGTAGATCTTTTCTTTAATTTTCCCATTGGAATATTACTTTTAAGGATTGACTTGTACGGTCTTTTGCTTTTCGGTTATAAATTGTTCGGGATATCGAGGGTAACCCCGTTAGATTAACATTTTAAAGACCATAAGACCATACGACCATAAGTCCATAAAACCAAAGGACTATAAAACCATAACACCATATTGCCAGAAGACCACAAGACGATAATACCATAAGACCTAAGATCATATGACCAAACGGCTTAAGGACATATAAGACCATTCGACTATAAGATCATAAGATCATAAAACCATGGGTGGCAATGTTGTACCATCACTTCGAATCGAATCGACTTTGAGAGTCGAGTCGAAAAAATGATACTTGGCATGTTGTATCATTTTCGACTATTATCGTTGTTATAATCTTGCAATACTTTTTCGAGAATGAAATGTCAGATACATTTATTATTACTTTGGTTTTAAATGATTAAATTTTATCATTATCGCGATCCGAAAATAATTCGAATCGGTTTGAATATACAACATCGCGCCCCATAATATCATAAGAAATAAGACCATAAGACTCGAATATCCGTAAGACCATAAGACCATAAGATCACAACACCAAAAGAGCACAACTCAATCACAGCAAGAAAAAAGCACATTAAATTTAAATAAAAACTCTGTAAAATCAAATGACAATTTCATGCGACATGATTTTTCACCAAAAAGATTTTTATTTAATTTAAAAAACATTTTACTTTTGTTTTAAAAATCATTTACGCATTAAAAATTAGTTTTTTAATTCAAAAATTGGCGTATTCAAACCAAAAATTTACATTTTCAAATCAAATGAAATGTTTTTTATTTCTAAAATCAGTATTTTTTTAAATTAAAATCTCAGTATTTTATATAAAAAATCTAAAACTTTCATTTTAAATAAATAACATTTGAAATTAAAATTAAATTCCTTTTTTTTAAACGGGAATGTTTTAAAGTAAATAAACCTACTTTTAAATCAAACGTTGAAATACATTTGTTTTAAAAAGAAAGTGAAATGAACTAAAAAGTAAATTTTTCATTTAAAAGGTTTGATAGTTGCTCCAGAGATTTTGAATTTTAAAGCAAATTTCAAAAAAATTTTAAATCAACAATAAACATATTTGAAATAAAATACAGAATTTTAATTCAAAAACTAGGATTTTTGATTTAAAGGGAGAAACGTGTTGAAAGGAAAGTCATTATTTATTATATTTTAATCAAATCAAATTTATTAAAAATTAATAATAAAACTAATACTAATGCGTGGTATCACAATGGGCCAAAAAATTAAATAAGTGTCAACCACTGAAACCTAAACCACTTAAACCTTCATCCGTGGAAATTGACTGCAATGCAACAATCGTGGTGAACTTGGTCTTTGTTGTAATTAGACCAAGAAATTGCCAGTCATCAATGATTTCCTCATCAGATCGATGCACTGGCAAAATTTATGACGGGTTAATCAACGTTCATGATGAAATCTTGAGAAATTTTGGCTTTATAAAAGCGATATCCGGGCAGGCTCCTCTCAAACCAAAAGCATGCCTTGACAAACAAAACAAACTTCTATCAAAAAGATGAAAAGAGAGCAGATAATTCCGATTTGGAAATATTATGGAAGTGTAAGAGAACCAAAACGCGGTTGCATCTTATTATTTGAGGTGTTTTTTTTGAAAGTGGTTTAAGTCCATTTTCCAAAAAAAATAGTCAATGGTAAAAATAATCACAACTCTTATAATTATTTTATTTATAAACAATTTTAGTTTAGTATCATAAAAATTGCGAAGATTGTGTCCTTTGAAAATTAGCTAGTAACAAAATGTAAAAAAAAATACCGTTGATGTGGAATGTTTTACGAAACAAAAATTGATAAAATGTATTAATACGTAGTAGTGTATGACATCATAAATATTCTAAAGCAGAAAATTATAAAAATGTACGTCCCTTTTAGAGCATTCAAATCCGAATAATCGAGTATTCGAATATCCGATTAATTTGGGGTAAATTTAACTAATCGTTATTCGAATATTTATACGCGGATATGCGAATATTTTGTTTATTTCCCAAAATATCTTGTAAAACTGCGAATGGTTTCCCACCCCTTCATCCCTTTTTCAGACTTCTAATCTTCGAAATTTCAATATTTCATGCACAGCCCTACAATTTATGACTTGTGCAACAACTGTATTTTGTGTATACTTTGTATTTGACAGCAAATCGGAATATAGCAAAATCAAAGATGATTTCCCTAACGGCGGTGATAATACCATTAACACCGAGTCAATTTATTTACAAACTATTCATTTGAGAATGATAATGATAATTTAAAAAATTATCACAGGTTATTCTGGATAATGGCCAGATAGTGTTTTTAACCAAGGTAAGGTTATCAAGACTTTGAAGGTTTGGTTTCGAACTAATGAAACATTGAATTTTTTGTATTAAAAAATACTGATGTCCGAATTTTTTAATACAAAAATTCCATTTATTTACAAAAATTGCTTGACGTGTTGACTCCGCTTGAAATTGCAGCGAAAGAAGTTCTCTAACGGAAACCAATAGTGATTTAGGTAAAATCTTACCCCACGAAATTAAGAAAATAATGGATCAAAGAACAGACAAAGTCTTAACCAGCTTATTGACATATCTTGAAACGAGCTATACTACCACGATCCAACGAAAACTGCCTTGAAAACTTTAGCGATAGATCCCGCTAAAAGACTCTTCACCTCCTCAACCATCAAAAAAGTAGAGGATTCTGAATAAAAATAGTGATAACGAGTTGCTGGTTTCTTGTGATTTAAATAAGTTACTTGCAGTCAACAATCAATGTGAAAATATATTGGAACAACAGGTGCAACTAAGGATTAACTCAATTACCGATTCCACGCCAAGAGATACAGTAACAGTGGCAATGCAAATCGCGAGAAGTTGTTTAAAAAAGATTTTTGTTATTTAGATTGGTTCAAAAAAAGAACAGATAAATTAGACAATTTGTATAATGCTATATTGACGATTAGTCCCACATCAACAGAAACGAAATGGCTTTCTCTATGGCGGAAAATCTAAAGTTTAAACAAACATAATAAAATTTAAACATCTCAACGCACTTCTATTTCTTAAATACCTATTTAAATTTATAATTTGTTACACGAAACCTGTATGTTTTCTGTTTTATTTTATCGATTATTCATGGTTCTTAGTAATTCTTTTACTTTTCAAATTTTAACCGAATATTCGGATATTTAAGGAAATAAATATTTAATATTCCGATTACTCAAAATATCGAATAACTGAATGCTTCCCTTTTCAACTTCTAAGTACAAAGACATGATGGAATTATTAAATTGTGCATACCTTCTGTGCATCATAATTATTTTACAAACCTCACACATAATCAAAATGAGGCTAAAGAAATTACTTTTTACTTTAAACTTTAAGTCTGATACACTCACCTACATCAAAAAAAATTTAAAATTTTTAACTATTCAACGATTAGAAGAATTACTAAGCAATTATATTGGGGTTATATAAACATAACTGAGTAAATTTAAGCAAAAACATTAACTTATAACAATCTTAAACAAACACGCAATGCATTTTAAAAACAAAAAAGTATTTTTATTAATTTTGAAAGTGGTTTAAGTTCATTGCTGGTTTTCAAAAACAGCTTCTTTTATAAGTTATATTTATAAAATGTATTACACTATGTAATCTAACATGTTTAATTTCACAATTACACAAAAGCGACTTAATACCAGGTACAAATATTTTTAACTAAATTCGAACACAAACCCTTAAATATCTCAATATAAAAATAAATGGACTTCAACCACTTTCAAAATACACGAGGACAAGGAAAGAGTCATAAAAGACCACTGAGGCTATCTGCACTGATGATTAAAACCGGAACAACATCTTCCTCCCTGGAGGTGTTGGCAGACAAACAAATCTTATTTTCGAGAGTGTTGGAGTAGTTTTGAGGACGTGAGCCTTTCAGATCCTCAAAACTGAGGAGGGCTGCTTTCTTCTCAATATAAAGAGGTCGGCAAGCGGAAGTACCACTAATTATTCGATGCACACTAAAATTAAAATGTACCTCAATGTTTAACTAAAAGTTAAAGGTTCTGCCAATCCCGCATTGAGTATCAGCGTTTTACCACATGGATCAGATTATTTTAAAACAAATCTCTAAATAACATTATCATCAGTCATATAGATTAATGCAGACACAGACAAATTGTGGTTGTTAAAGTACCAATGGTCGTAATTCGAAAACTTGTCGATGTTGGCAGAATTTGTATATATTGGGAAAGATGCCGTATTCGTGAAGAAGTAAGGCCAGTAGGAGATGTTATTAGTATTGAAAACCTGTCATCTTTTGATTTAGTAGAGGAAAATATGAAGCAGTCAATTCAACTTTGCGAATTTTGCGTCGAGGCTTAACTCTGCACTAATATAAAATCCAAGTGATCTAGAAACTTAAGATAAGCGATTATAGACAACGCCGTTTGTTTACTGATTGGGCTCTGGAGCAGTTGAAAGTTGACCCAAATTTCACAAAATAATCATCTTTTGCGACGAGGCCCGCTTTTATGTGAACAAGTAAAATTGTCGGAATTGGTGCAATACCTATTCACATGAGATACACCAGCACCAAATACATCCTGACAAACTCACTGTTTGGTGCGGTTTTTAATTTGGCGGAATAATCGGTCCTTAGTTCTTCCAAAACGAAACTGGCGGTGCTCTAACCGTGAGCACTACAGTTCGATAAGCTCTATAATAAGTTATTTCTTGTGGTATAAACCAAATGATATGAATACCGATGAGATGTGGTTAATGCAGGACAATGCTAGAGTCAGATTTATGCGACAAAGTCCCTGAAAATTGAAACCCCCGAATCCGTGCCACCAGCTTTTCTTCTGTAGCGGACATTTGATCGACGTTATATTTCATACTTTAAGGCATTATTTAGTCTTTCAACTAATGGTAGATATGTCACACAAATTGTTTTATTAACATTTAAAAGTCGAGCGTCCTTATTGAAAGACCCTAGTACAAAAAGAAATAGAATAGGCCAATAGAGGCGATCTAAGTCCTTGCTATTGATCTATGCAATACCGGTAATTTACGGTTCTATGATTGAACAAGTGTTTGTTAGCGAATCTTTGTCCAGAACAGGAATAATTTGGAAGGCCAGTGTGCAACTTCTACAGGTTCAGTGCCTATTAGGCGATTTTAAGTGAACTCAGTCGATCTTACACTAACAGCAATTTTCAAAACGCAAATGGAACACAAATCGTTTGACGAGGAATACAGCAACACCAGAGCAATCTAGCTAGCACGTCAATTGTTCTTCATTCCTTTACAACAAATACATTGAAAAGCATGTACACACTAAAGAAGGCCCTAAATCAATGCAAGCGATACTGCTTCCTAAGGACAAAACTAGCACTGCAAAATAACACACTATGAAAGAACACATTATGAAAGTCATTAATGCCAGTGGCACTATTCCGACATTTTTGTCTAAATTATATTTTTCTGGCCTACTGTTGGAATTAGTTGGGCGTAAAAATTTTAGAAACAAAGATATATTTTTTCCCCTATAAAAATATTGTGGAAAAAAATTTTCCCAATCAGCTTTAGCCGTATTTTGTTGAGAATTAAAATATTGGAGGGAAGTTTTCGGATAAGCAGTGTTTGAATTCTAATTCATCTTAGCAAAAGAAAATTGTTCATCATAGTTTGCTTCTTTACCAGTATAGTAATAAAATTCAAGCTTGCTTTATATAAATAAAAAAATGAAGGTTTATGTAAATTGAATTTGAATCGTCATAATTACTATGGATGAAAAAGCCAACTATGTTGAAAATTTTTATTTTGCTACGATAAATTCAGATACAAACACTTCTAATTCGAAAACTGACTTCTAATATTTTAATTTTCAACAAAATACGGCTTTTGTTTCGAAAATATTTACACCAAATTAATTCCAACAGTAGGCCAGAAAAATATACATAATTTAGACAAAAATGCAATGAAAATATTTTTCCCAATTCCCTATTCCCATGGAAAGCCGTAAAAGTGCCACAGGAACGCTTAATTCTACATAATAATTGCCAGTTACTTTAATAACTGTATTTTGCAATACCATTAGGTTTACTAGTAAGGCTCCTCAGGACAAAAGCCTCTTATGCTATTAGTGGGTGTTATATTTCTAAAATCCTTTAAGTATTCCTTAGATAAGAAAAATTACGGCAAGTGGCATGGTCGATAAAATGTAAATCCCGTATATTGTAACTAAATGCTTAGGCGTAGTGCCCTCACACCTGTTTCATACGACACAGAGAAATGTTAACTAGCAATGAGGACTGAAATGTATGACTGAAGTTAGACCGGGGTAGCCTTTGAGGAAGACTGCTACACCAATGATACTAGTTAACAACACAAGAATAGACAGAGAGGATATTATGTTCAAATATAGGAGAGGAGCTACTGGACTGGGCGATTTCTTGCTTACAAACATCTTGCCACGGGAGAGCTCACTGAATGATCTTCGTCACTTCGATATGGTGTGAAGTGTGAAGATCTCTGCACACCATAATTCAACACCCAGTAGGTGCGTGGGAGATGTGGAAGTATTTGGTTGGTGGTTTATTTTAGTAGGATTATCACACTACTGGATTGGGTGGCCACATCATCATCAAAATGCAAACTATGGATTTCCACCATCTTAAGAACATAAGGGCATAACACCATAAGATCATAAGACCGGTCTGTTTCCGGTCATTGCGCTCTAAGACGGTTGCAATATCATAAAGGTTGATCGTACAGAAAGGTTGTTCCTTATCACACGGTCTCACAAAACTGATTATGATAAAAATCTAGAGGTGATAAATTAAATTTCGAATGGTGATTAATCATTAACGAATAAGAAATTTGCTCGAACTTGGTATTTGTTGGATTCCGAATGGTTTTTCGTATTTTCCAACTAGTTTGCTACATTGTCGTTTGATATATTACAATAATCGAGAAGATATTCACATATTCGGACAAAATTTTATGATTTGGTGTTGACCTAGCATTTTATCCCATGCACATTGCGAAATATTTCGTAAACCACAATGTTCGACTGTATCTTCAAAAATTTAGGCTAAACTGAAATCAAAATTATTTTCATTTCACTGTGGCCCGGATTTTACCTCCTCGAAATCATTTTCTTTTGAATATTTATTATCTTTGGTTAGACAAAAACCAACCAAAAAATGGCGAATATTATGATGGTAATAAATCACGTGACCCGATTTTGACATGCAACGAACGAACGTTAAAAATAAATAAAAGAGAAATTGATACGAAGTTGAGCCGCATGAAAATCCCCAAAAAATTATTTTAAATGGAAAATGGAAAAGAAAATCGAAAAGATTCTTGGGAGAATGGACATCTGGGCTGTAATGCTTTGAATGTCTTTTATTCGTTATTTTTGGTTTGTGGTCTATTATATGGTTTAAAATATTTTCGGATCTAGATTTTTTATTTCCACATCATCATCACCATCATCATCATCATCATCATTGCCTCAAGGCAAAATTGGGGAAAATTTGTACTTTGCTGTAATCTCTACACACAATGAAAGATATAAATTTAAATGATAATCGAAATATTTTATTTTTTGCTGTCGTTTTTCCAAGATGTGGGTATATATGAAAATTATGATTTTAGGATTGGGATTATTGTGCTTGAAGAATAGTTATATCGTGGCGTGATGTTGCTTGAGACATAATGTGGCCGGATCGGATTTTTTGTGTTAAGCCGAATGACCACCAAGCGTTTTATTATAAAAAATAATTCTACTCAATTTTAAATAATTTAGAAAAATCAACCCTTTTTTACATATTTTATTACCCAAATCAATTTTATTATATATACCCGCCCTTTAAGGATGTACTCGTATGCATCGTCCTTATCACAAAATTTAATTTGCAAATTTGTTTGTTTGTCATCATCGACATACGTTTAGATCCGTATACAATATTTACAGTACCCAAGAAGACGAATCGAATAACCAATAAAATATCAATTTGTAAATTGAAGAAGATTGATCGGAGAGTACGAAATACAAAATACTGGAATAAATTTTCATTTGAGAAAAATCTTTTAAATATTCATATTTTCCAAAACATAAAAAATCATAAATTTTTATTGAATTTAATCTTTTATTCGGTAAATAAGTTATACACACACTTATCCTATAAACGCAAACATATACCGAGACACAAAATTGTAATTTTATGATAACCAAAAATTGTATTTTCCAAAAGTGCTATAAAGGGTTATTCGTCGGCGCGCAAGAAAAGCAATAAAATTTGAAAATTCCGATTATTATGATTGTATTGGAAAAATAAGTCACACAGCCAAATTTATATTCGGTAAAGTTGCACTGGATAACGGGGTAGATACAGAATCATGCTTTTATGTAAATCAACTCGGATTGTTATGTTTTTTTGAATGAAACAATTTACTTTTCGTTAACCTGCAAAAGAAATATTGAATTTATCTTTAAATTAGCGGAATAAACCCTATAATTATTCACCAAGTGATTTGCGTATTATAAGGCCCTACAGATTTAAGATGTACGTTCAGGTTCCAAACCTAGATATCATTACTTTAAAATATGCAGTTGTAGCGGAGCATTTCAAAAATCAGTTCATCCGAACTGTAAATCAATATTCAATTCATATTCAATTAATACTTAATTCATATTCAATTCATATTCAATTCATATTCAATTCATATTCAATTCATATTCAATTCATATTCAATTCATATTCAATTCATATTCAATTCATATTCAATTCATATTCAATTCATATTCAATTCATATTCAATTCATATTCAATTCATATTCAATTCATATTCAATTCATATTCAATTCATATTCAATTCATATTCAATTCATATTCAATTCATATTCAATTCATATTCAATTCATATTCAATTCATATTCAATTCATATTCAATTCATATTCAATTCATATTCAATTTATATTCAATTCATATTCAATTCATATTCAATTCATATTCAATTCATATTCAATTCATATTCAATTCATATTCAATTCATATTCAATTCATATTCAATTCATATTCAATTCATATTCAATTCATATTCAATTCATATTCAATTCATATTCAATTCATATTCAATTCATATTCAGTTCATATTCAATTCATATTCAATTCATATTCAATTCATATTCAATTCATATTCAATTCATATTCAATTCATATTCAATTCATATTCAATTCATATTCAATTCATATTCAATTCATATTCAATTCATATTCAATTCATATTCAATTCATATTCAATTCATATTCAATTCATATTCAATTCATATTCAATTCATATTCAATTCATATTCAATTCATATTCAATTCATATTCAATTCATATTCAATTCATATTCAATTCATATTCAATTCATATTCAATTCATATTCAATTCATGTTCAATTCATATTCAATTCATATTCAATTCATATTCAATTCATATTCAATTCATATTCAATTCATATTCAATTCATATTCAATTCATATTCAATTCATATTCAATTCATATTCAATTCATATTCAATTCATATTCAAATCATATTCAATTCGTATTCAATTCATATTCAATTCATATTCAATTCATATTCAATTCATATTCAATTCATATTCAATTCATATTCAATTCATATTCAATTCATATTCAATTCATATTCAATTCATATTCAATTCATATTCAATTCATATTCAATTCATATTCAATTCATATTCAATTCATATTCAATTCATATTCAATTCATATTCAATTCATATTCAATTCATATTCAATTCATATTCAATTCATATTCAATTCATATTCAATTCATATTCAATTCATATTCAATTCATATTCAATTCATATTCAATTCATATTCAATTCATATTCAATTCATATTCAATTCATATTCAATTCATATTCAATTCATATTCAATTCATATTCAATTCATATTCAATTCATATTCAATTCATATTCAATTCATATTCAATTCATATTCAATTCATATTCAATTCATATTCAATTCATATTCAATTCATATTCAATTCATATTCAATTCATATTCAATTCATATTCAATTCATATTCAATTCATATTCAATTCATATTCAATTCATATTCAATTCATATTCAATTCATATTCAATTCATATTCAATTCATATTCAATTCATATTCCATTCATATTCCATTCATATTCAATTCATATTCAATTCATATTCAATTCATATTCAATTCATATTCAATTCATATTCAATTCATATTCAATTCATATTCAATTCATATCCAATTCATATTCAATTCATATTCAATTCATATTCAATTCATATTCAATTCATATTCAATTCATATTCAATTCATATTCAATTCATATTCAATTCATATTCAATTCATATTCAATTCATATTCAATTCATATTCAATTCATATTCAATTCATATTCAATTCATATTCAATTCATATTCAATTCATATTCAATTCATATTCAATTCATATTCAATTCATATTCAATTCATATTCAATTCATATTCAATTCATATTCAATTCATATTCAATTTATATTCAATTCATATTCAATTCATATTCAATTCATTTTCAATTCATATTCAATTCATATTCAATTCATATTCAATTCATATTCAATTCATATTCAATTCATATTCAAATCATATTCAATTCATATTCAACTCATATTCAATTCATATTCAATTCATATTCAATTCATATTCAATTCATATTCAATTCATATTCAATTCATATTCAATTCATATTCAATTCATATTCAATTCATATTCAATTCATATTCAATTCATATTCAATTCATATTCAATTCATATTCAATTCATATTCAATTCATATTCAATTCATATTCAATTCATATTCAATTCATATTCAATTCATATTCAATTCATATTCAATTCATATTCAATTCATATTCAATTCATATTCAATTCATATTCAATTCATATTCAATTCATATTCAATTCATATTCGTTTTATGTTCAATTCAAATTCAATTGTTTTTGATGAAATTTTGATGAAATAAAGTCGTTTCCGGTCAAATTTACAGAAGTGATTTCGTACATCCTCAAATGCTTCAAATATTTGCAAAAAAAGAAAAAGCTTCAGTGGACTTATAGGTGTCATTCCGATCAATAATTCGTTCGGACGGTACAGAGGTCGGGCTCCCGTCGGAAAATCTGGACCGAATTCTTTCCGAAATATTTGCAAAATACCAAAAGACTCCGTCCGGTGGACCGATTTCTGCAAACATCACTAGGATCCCCCATTTTATAGAAAAAGCTTAAGCATGAAGTTTCATCTCGAAAAATCAATTCTTATGGGCTGAACACTTGCTCCTTACTTATATTGAAAAATAGTTTTTTTTTGTCAAAAGTCATAATTTCCGTCAAATTTGGGAAACTGATGAGTCCCTTATCGTTTCCTTGTAATTGATATATTTTTTAAAATATTTGCAAGAAACTAGATATCTCTTATCGAGTTGCCACTTTCGGTGGTCCGATTTTCGAAAACCCGTCCCCTCTCCTTTCCTCCATCCAGAGTCATATCGTTTCAGTTTATTGCCTTGGAAGACTTTCCGTTCACCTCCGTAGTCTACTTGTATTCAATACACATTATCGTTGATCCTCTTAAAAATTTGGTATGAACCTTTCAAATTGCGTTGTGCCTCTTCGTCTTTTGGAATTGGACTACAGCCATAATAAATAAACTCGTCGAAAACCATTTTATCTGCCACACTTGGCTCGTTTCGTCTCTGATTTATTTATCGTCAAACTATCGGATCCGCGCTGTCTGTCTCTGATTTGTTGATCTTGGACTGAGTATTTGCCTCTGATCATGGTTGTTTCTTGACCCCTTGTGGCTATCAGTATTCCTCGTTTCCGTTTCTCGCGCAAGTTTTCATTTTCTCTCTCTCAATCGGGAATCAGGCTGATTAATTTCCCGCATCTGAACCATCTTCCTTTTTTGATACTTAAATATTGTAGTTTTCTGTGCCTGAAATTGATCTATGTTAGAGGCCCCTACTCGTCTCTTATTACTTCCTTTATCTCAGGCTTGCTCATATAAAATAAACGTTAGTACTTCAATCATGTTTTACCTCTAATATTACTTCTGTAATGACTGTTAGTCCATTCAACACATCGGAAGGTATTTAGTCGTAGCTTTCCTCAAATGAGATTGCGCCATCGAATGTCGGATGCTGTAAAATTTTTCTTGAGCTTCTACGATCTGGGTGTGTTGAAAACATTTTGTTTAACATGACCATCTCAAATAGTTTACGAGGCGTGTGTTTCATAGCGAGTCGTGCTAAATTTAATTTGGTGAAGCTCCTGCCTGATTTATCCTTACAAATCTTTGAAACGCTGGTCTTTGATTTGTGAAACGCTGGCTTTTCGGGCCAACTTTAAATACATTCATGTTGTTTTGTTCGTAGTTCTGCCAATTTTGCGCTTTCTTCATTACGTAGTACAACAAATTGATTTTGCTGGCCTAGTTTAGCACCTTGTTAATCCAATTTAGCACCTTGCTCAGTGCGGAATTGATCAAATTAGGCATCGAAATTATAATTATTATGCAAGAGTGTTTTCACCATGTCTCCCATATGTCCGAGGATGATTTTTGTTGTTCACTGTACTGATATGGTTGTTTCTGTTTGATCCATGCCATACCTGGAATGGATATTTTCTAAGAGCAAAGGATATTGCATAATAAACCAAAACGTAACGGTTCTTTGGAAAATCTAGACAAGAAAGGGGTTAGTATATTCATATATGTTTTTGATTGACAAATTGACTTAGCTAGTTAGAAAACGGAAATTTTCACGGGTTTTCTCATGGAAAAGCAGTGTTTTTGTTGTTGGTTTAGGAAAGTTTGGACAAACTTCCATTCCGCCTAATTAATGAAATGGCAAAGCTTTGTCTGACTTCTAAAGGAAGACTTCTAACTTCAAAAGGAAAGTGATGAAATTTTTTTAATAATTATAATTTTTAATTATAAATTATTTTATCTTTAATTTGATTTTTTTCTAGTTCATTATTGTTTTATGTTACTATATTATTGTATGTTGTATTTTTGCTTTTATTTTGGAATCATATTTATTTGATTTATTTCAACAAATAAATTAACTTGAGCTTAAAACCTATCTTGAAGTTTACTTTCCTAATTAGATATCAGTAAGATCATCTGGTATAATTCAAATTAACGTTTTAAAATTTATTAGAAAAGGCTGATCAGAATATGACAAATTTTGCTGGTAGATTGACAACATGCACACACTTCCAAGTTGGCATCAATCGAGTAAAGAAATATTTTTAAGGTATTAATGACAATGACAGTTTACACGAGTATTAAGCGTACCTGCAGTTGGTCGATTATCTACCTATCACGTGTAAACTATGGTACATAATAAAATCTAGGATACCCTCATTATTTTATGATCGGAGTTCAATAGTAAAACTTCCAAACTCTAACACATAAAATCAAAATAAGAAACTGTCAAAACACAAAACGATTCATTCGTATATACGTGTATGAATCCTTGCTCATCTAAAATTAAATATAGAAATAATATAAATCTGCTCCACGATACACTTTAGCTATAGACTCTATACAATATATAAGTGTAACAGTAGCTTACCCCTGATTATTATTCCAAGAGCGTAATTGTTATATTCCTTCAGGAAAATAATCAAGATTCTTATACATTTATAAACGACCCAAACGTATGAGTAAAATGTATATAGTGAAATGGTTGTTTAGAATATATGCAGTGTCTGTGAATCTTACCGAACATAACAAGTACACATATGGATTCTGTAAAATCTTAACAAAACGTGTCTAAACCCAACTGCATATATAAATTTGGCTGGAAGCTTAATCTGTATATTAAAACTTTCATGTTATGCGAAATTTGATTTATTTACGTTGGATGCTGGATCGTATGCATCAAATTCTGTAAAGTAATATACTCGTGCCGTGTTAGCTCCAATTTCAAAATACAATAAATTATGTGAATAGACAAATAAAACTATAATTATCCCAGTATATCAAATTATATGATTTCCAAATAAATTCGTTAGAATACTCCTCGTAATATAATATTTCGTATCTGTATGTAATACACCGGTATATCAAATATTTTGTGCACAGTGATATTATTAATCACTTCATATAATCCATATCGAGCACTCGTTCTTCTCGCACAGCATATACAAAAGCGCCACACAAAAACTTGATACACAATTCAATAATAAAATTAAAAATTTAAAATTCAATTCAAGAATTGTTCACCACCGTCATCATCACCACCACCACAAAATACGATTCAGATATCGCATAAACACAATTGGAAAATATTTCATTCGTCGCTTTTTTTTTTGAAATATTGAAAATGTCATTGTGGAATTTTTTTTTTGTTTTACTTTTATTTATTTCAGTATTAATTTTATTTTGACAAAATTGAATGAAAAAATAAAAATTATTTATTTTATTGTTTTATACGTTTTATGAATTTTAATAGAAATTTTCAAATATATATCCAAAAAAAAAAAAAATTATAAAATTTGGTTGGTTTTCCATTTCGAGCGATACGCTACTCCTTATCAATTTTTAATAAATGGATGTTATGTGATATCATCGTTGCACACCATTTTCCAAATTTTCGTCACTATGCTTCGTTTGTTTTTCATTCGATTTGGGTTTCATCAATCTTCTGCGGTGAGATTTTTCATTATTAGTTATTATTGAAAAGTTATGACTGCGGGTGAAATATACGGGATTGGCGGGAGGATTAGCACATTTCATCGAATGAATTTCCAATTTTTGGATTACAGTATTTGTCAAATAAATAAATCAACTTAAGAAATGATAGAATATTATTAAAAATAAGTTTTGACATAAATCGAACATTAGTTCAACATTTTGGTGTAAACGCATTTGCGAGCGGGTAATTGAAATTGCATTGAGAGTGCGATTCCGAGGTGGGGAATTGGATTTAATTATTTAGTATTCATTAAGAATTCATATCCTCAACTCTCACTTAGTCAGCTTTACTCAAGCAATTTAAAATTTAATTCATTGTTACATGTAACATTTACATCCTGTGTATTATAGCTGAAATTTCTAAAAAAAATCTACGATATTTTACATTATCCGTGTAAAGACGTATTTTTGACAGTTAGTTAGTAAGAGGAACATGATTCGCCGAAAATGACTGCCCCGTGGTAAACTAAATGTTACTGAATTTTTAAAACCTTAAGGAATCATTATTTTATCCAACATGTTCCACATTATACTGGAATGTTAACTCCCCCCCCCCCCCTCAAAGATCCACGTTCTGCCGGTGAGAAGTTCAATCTAATGGGCTGAATTCCTTCTTGGTTGCTGGAAATCTCTTCTTGGTGGGTTTGTTTTTTTTTTATAAATAGTGTTCCTCTCTGGTGGTGTAAGATTTTTAATCAGAGCTTTATGCATTCGATTCTCGATGTTGGGATAATTATTACATTATTATCGTCAGATACCGTTTCTTCTTGAAACTTCCGTTTGTTTTTGGCTTGGATTTGTTTAATTGCAATGTAAATTGTATGATTAGACTCGTATGGTTTGGGTTTTGATCTTGTTGTATTCTTCCTCTCAGTTTTGGCTTCCTGGGCTTTTTGTTTCATTTGTTTGGTGGGATGGAGTTACGTTTTATACGAAAAAAATCACAAATTTTGAACATTTGTCGACACACGAAATTCTTAATTTCCATTATGCCAACGTTGAGCTGGATACATTGGGATGGGTGTCTCTAGGATTTGCACATGATTTGTACGTCTATCATACGACGTCTTCATTGATGTTGCAGGTGTATCTGTATCGCGTATATTTTTTTACTAGACTGGCCATTCGAGGGAAATAATACTTTAACAAAATCTGTTTCCTATTTTCCATATAGTTTTGGTGTACCCTTCTGTGTTCCTCCTTTATAATTGCAAATTTGTTTTCTTACTTCGAAATGTCTGTAACCATTCTTTGAGCTAGACGAATTTTATAACCAGAGAAAAACTTCTTGTAGTACGAATTCTTCAGGTATTTTTATTCTATAAAATTGCTTTGTTTATTTCAATATGATTTGATTCTTAAATGCGTCCATTGGTGCAGTATTGTATCAGGCCTCTTCATCGAGCTCTTTGAGTGGTCATCGCCGATTATGTCGTCAAATGTTTTTAATCTCGGTAGAACCGAGTGTTAGTGTTAACCCTGATACATTTAAAAAATTGTCCGCATATTATCTCTTTTTCTCACACCCATCTTCTTCCTGTGCCTCTATGTGGTAAACGCGATTCCATGCGGTTCACTGTAGTGCTAATTATCCCGTTTAACTGCTGGTTGGCTTTGTTGGGCTTGTTGCATCGCGCGATTATGTATAGTTTGCTTGTCTGCTAAGCGACGGATCATTATCCATTGGATCTTGTGGCTTGGGATGTGTTGGCTTGAGTGGTGGTTTAATGTTCATGGTATTGAATGTTATATGACACTACGACAGGTTTGTTTTTGGTAATGTCAATTGTTTGTGATTTCTCCGAAAGTCAGATGGAGTGAACAATCGTGAGGAATTCTTCATATTTTTTTATGTACCGTGAGATTTCGAAAATTTAAATTCTGGATCTCCAGGCCAGGACGCATATATGTTTGGGTTATCAGCAATCTATACAAATCTCCATTTAGTCTTTGAATATTATTTAGACTTAATTTTATTCACAATTAACGATATTGCGGTACTTGACATTCGCGTAGAATTCATCTATTGTCATGAGTCTTTACGATAAGCTGCTTAATTCGTGCTCTAGTGGCCCAAATCTCATTTGTCCGTGTATTGGAGAGAAAGATATTTCTTGATGTTGCCCATTCGTCATCGAATATGTTGTAGAATATTATGGTGGAGTCGGCATTCCCCCTTTTTATTTTTGGGCATTATATGATTTTTTTTAATATTTATTGTTAAATCTAATCAAAATTTTACAATCAGATAAAGAAAATTTTTACCTTAACATTTCACGAATCTGATTTGCTAAAATATGATTTGAGAAAGTTATAGCCTAAACTGTTTTTATGAATTCGGATTCGTTCACAATGATAGGCAATGATATTGTGAGTTGTCGTGGTGCAAAATCCATAAGTTTCGATCTAAGAACTCCGAGTGCACAGCACAACATCGCGTTAATCCATTAACTCTTGATCGACTTTGACGTGGTTGTTTCGGTTTCGGCTCAGTTGGAAGGCGCCAGTTATAATGCGTTTTATGATTGTGGGACGGAATTATGTCTTCTGCGACCTTTACGCGATTGATTTTTTGAAGAAAATTCAGGTGTTTCGGAACTAGTGTAGCGGTCAATGCGTCTTATGCCCAAACAATCGTGTACACACATATGGATGGTACGAATTTTTTTCATTATAAAAATCGCTAACTTGAGATGAACTGACAAAATAGTCAGTCTTTCTTAATAGGGACGTAATCGTTTTTTGTCAAAAGTATTGTAAATTATGCGATTTTTCATAAAAGCGAAGTCGATATGAAAATGTTGAATAAAATTTTTAAAAATGAATTACATGAGAATCAAATACTGGGAATCATAAAATTCTTTAGCTTTCTGTTAGTTTGTTCGTGATAACCCCAACAAATACACCACAGTGTGATTTTTAGATTATTGAGTCACAATACTAAAAAAAAAATCATCCTTTCATGTAGTGTCCGTTTGTTGTAGTTTGACGATGTTAATAAAGTTCTTGTTGCCGTTTCTTCTCTCTCTGTTACTTGCACCGTAGAACATGTTACGGAAGTATGAGTAACTGCATTAGGGAAACTTTCGAACCTCAAAATCAAAGTTAACATGCTCAGCGGAAAAATTAGTGCTAATCCGGCAACGGACGTTAAAATTGATGGAACCCGTTTTCATCTCTTGGACTGAAATCATTAAGGCCAGACTTTGATATTTTCGTAAGGTGGCTAAACTGATTAAATTTGGCTTATCATAGAAATATAATTTTCCTAAGAAAGTATGTATTAGAAATAAAATGTTCTAGAATCCAAGGAACTTGGCAATTCTAATCGCATATTCCTATCAGATGCCAAATGCCTAATCAGAAGGGCCAAATTCATTGATTTCTTAACCACTTTATGTGTGAAAATCGTTCATTCAACGATCTTCGCCATTCAATGGAATTGGGCCAATTCTGGATTAGCACAAATTCAGCCATTAAAATTTTCGGATGTCAATAATTAACATACTGGATAGGTTTATGCATTGGAACTGCCCAGCTCTTTGGTTTCTTGAACACTTTATGTCAAAAAATCGTTCATTCAACGATTTTTGTTCTTCATTGGAATTGGGCCAATTCTGTTTTAGCATAAGTTAGCGAATATATTTTATACATATGGCAATGAACATACCTGACAGACACTTGCACTTAGAAATGCCTATTTTATTGGTTTCTAGTATATTTTATGTCAGGAAATCGTTCGTTCAATGGTGTTGGTTGTTCAATGGATTTGGACCAATTCTGGATTAGCACAAATCCAGCTACTATACATTTTGGATGTAAATGTGTAACGTACGTGCGACTTTACCGGTTTGGACACGAATAAATGTGTGACCAGCTTAGATTATACTGCTTTGAAAGATCACACTCTTCGGTTATATTATTTATCAATTAGAAAGAATGTTACCCAGAAATGCCGCGCCTATACACTAGCAGAAAAGTTTCACCTTTTAATTCCGAAGAGCGGCCATTGGCTCGCTAGCTAAGATCGGTGATGGGCGGGGTACTTCCGATAATGATGAATATATGAAGCTCCAAAAAAAAATAATCACAAAAAAAAGTAGACCACCACTAAGGCTTTCATTCACTCAGATTCGACAAAAAGCTCTTGAACACCTAAAAATCTAGCACAAGAATAGCGCCAAATATTATAACCTGCGTACCTGGCAATTTTCGTCAGGGCGAGCATTTGTATGTTAGAAAATTTTCGCAAAGTGTTGCCAGCAGCAAGCACTTTTCGGCAAAATTAGCGCCAAACTTCCTCAAAAGAGTCATCCACAAAACTGTCGGTAGTGTGGCTTCCGAAGTTCATGACGATAAAAAGAAGAAGCTCTGAACTTATCATATACCAAGGACATTCAACATATTTAGCGAACGGGTTCGTTACATTCATGGGGAATCCTACCCCTGAGATGTCTCAAAGCCGTGTAATCGAGGCTGGTCACATATTTATTCGTGTTCAAAACGGTGAAGTCGCCTGTACGTTACAAATGAACATACCTGATATGAATTTTGCATTAAAAATGTCAAGCTTATTGGTTTTAGAACACTTTACGATACAAATTCGTTCTTTCAATGGTCTTTATTGATCAATGCTAGTATCCCAATAGCTGCTGTTTTTTAAAAAATGCTGCGCTAGACCGCGATAAATTATATTTTGATTTTTTAAACAATTTATATAATTTTAAAATATTTGTGCTTCGTATTCACTGTATCGAATCCTTAAGAACTTATATTAAGTCCATATTAAGTCCATATGTTTTATTAATGGTCCATAAGTTTATATTTGCTTGTTCGCAAAAACTCTGATCTACTCTTGATATTATGTAGAGTACAACCGAGTTCATCAAAAAATTTAATATTTCCTGAACTGGCGAAACTAGGGAAATTTTTAGTACACAATTTTTTGATTGTTCCTTACTTCATTTTAGAGACAGAACTGTCATTTTATTTTCATATTTTCTGTTGTTTTTGGGGATATGCCGAGTCGGATGAAATATAAATAAGAAATGGACAAATTTAATGATAATATGGATATGTCCGGTTTATATCGTGATTTCGTTCCTGAAATGTTTGACGTTTCTCATGGGGCGAATAAATGAAAACCCCATTATACTGTACGAGTAAAATAAAGTTCACCTGAAATTTTAAAAAATAAAACTACTGTTGATTAATGGAAATTTTCGGCTTTTTATTAAAATTTATTTTTCATAAATTCGGCTTTTCTGGATTCTCAACTTTATCGGGTGACTATAAAAAGAAAAATTTTTATGCGTTCCAGATTTTTTAGTAGTACTCCCAATTTTCACCATTTGTGCTTTAGCTTTATGTTCTTTCTACAGTACCAGTGAGAGCATCCGAACGAACCGTGAGGGAATCAATATTTCAACTAGCTGTTGATACGATGACAAAGGTCGCGTTCCCATAACAACTGGTCCCAATTACGAGTTAGTTATAGCATCGAGTCGAGCATTACGAATTAAATTCACAATCCAGCAATCAGGTTTCTTTGATTTTATGTTTAATTTATCGACCAACATACTTAAGGTAATGCATTGATGGATTCACGGTTTCCAAAATTTTCTCGTGTAATTCTTTTTTGCCATATATCGAAAAAAAAAGTATTTCAATGCATAATTTGTAGGTTATGTTGTCATCATACATACTTTCTTGTTGCACAAAAATTGCAACAACGGAAAAGTTAAATGCCGATCCAGAAATTTGCAAGCTTTTACCGTTATATCCAATTTTTCCATCATACGAATTACTGATTTATTTCCCACATACCGTCCAAACGGGATATAACTAGAAATAAAAAAATATTAGAGTATTTAATTCTTTTGTAATAAAAGTATTAAGTGACTTAATAGTGCAGCATATAATCTATTCGACGATATTCTTCAGTATATGCATAGTTTAAATTGAGCGAATTAGTATCCGCACTGAATGCCAATGAATCGGAATCCTGTGTTGTATTATTATTAAATATTGATCGCATATCACGTATATTTTTTTTTGTTTTCGCTTAGCTGCAGCATTCCATCCAATTTAGCATTCCAATCTGTTGTCTCTCAGTGTTTTCCAATAAGATGGTCCAGACGGGGTCGGTATGAATATTCCAATTTTCGTCGACGCATCAGACGGTTGCAATGAATCAATTACGGTTTGCGCGTTTAGCACCCGCCACTTATTCGCAACTCTTGCACTTGTTCAATTTCGGCATTTGCATCGTATGCGAATGTCATACGCAGCAGTTCCATCTCTTGTGGCTCATCCATTTCAGCTTGATTATGAAAATCTTCACCCATAAATCCATTATCACTACCGCTGTCATCTAAATTTATGTTACTATATCACCTACGGTTGATTGCAGCATTCTGAAATTAAAAAGATCGTTAAGAATAGCTCCCTTTATTTAAATGTTTCCAGCCAAATACGTACTTATTCATCTCGCACGGCGTATCACTAATTTTGTATTCCCTAAAGATTATCAGAATTTTAACGGGGCCGTCCAGCCTTGTGTATATCACATAAAAATTTTCATTTACAACGGGTGCGTCCTCATTGAGTATATAAATTCATTTTGTGTATTATCCCAGTACGGATTATCGTAATCAAATAAAACTTCCGAGTTATTCGATACCATCATATTTAGAAAAGCTCGATTCGAACTATTCATATCGCTTAAATTGGATTTTCACATCACAGCACTCAAATTTTAAAGTTAAAAACTTATTACTTAGATATATTATTGAGTACAACTAAAAATTTATAAAATATTTTAGTCTCGAACACCAGATTTCAAAAAAACGCGGCAAATATATTCTGGAATTGTTAAAATTCAGCCACTATATTTTTCATATGGCAATGAACATACCTGAAAAAATTAAGGCCCTCCTTGCCTATGTATTTAAGGCTGTGTTATATCGTCGTTAGTATGGAAAATATTCTTCCTTTCTTCTGTAATTACGATATTTTATTTTTATTTCAAACGCTTCGTATCTTACATTTCATCAATTACTAACATCTGCTGTTTTAAAGTATTTGTTTCAAAGTTTGTTAAATTTTTTTGTGGTTTTTTCAAACCTTTCAATTGATATTGCAAATAACTTCTGAAATCCAGAAAACCTTATCCATGGTCTTGATATCCGATTAAAAAATTATAAATCAGTATAAATTTCTTGATTATTCAATAATGTTGGGCCAGAGTTACTTTATTCCTTGAACGTGATAAATACTTTCCGAGCGAGAATGAAAAGTTTCCGATTAGTAGAAACGTAAAATTTTGAATTATATCGATTGGAATATTTTGCTGAAATTACTATATTTCGACATTTTTTTAAAATCAGCTAAGTTTATCGTAAACCTTGATTAAGTAAAATGAAAATCTATGGTAATTGAAGTGTAAAGTAATATTACTACCGAAATTTTGATATTCAAAATTTGAGTCATAGTGGTTGCTATAGTTGTTCGTTAATTTTCTGGCTACGCTACTCATAATTTGGGCTGTTTGGGCTGTTGAAAATATAAGTTGCAACAAAGAACCGGAAACCATCACTGCCGCTTTCGCTGGGTTTCATAAATTACTAGAAAAAGCTTACATAAATGTGACGTTTTATTCCGATCAGTCTAGGTTAGTGAGAAGTCGAATTGAATTCAAAAAACAGTTTGTTTTCAAAATATTTACAAGTAACTGTAAAGCTCCTGTGAAAGCTGTATCACCACCTTGTCTACTTCTGGTGTACTCTTGGAACATACTTATAAGACAGTCGATGAATGAAATTTGATATTGATCACCTAAGATGAACATTCTTTGGTAATCCTTCAACAATACCATGAACATCCGAGCAATCCCCCATGTTCCGAGCAATCCAGCAGAGCTGAACTTGAGTTTAAAAATCCAAGCTATTTACCGTCATCCAGCATTTTTTAAATAACTATAATCTCCTGATGGCTTTTAACGGTTAGTAAAAAAAACCCTTGCATTCTTTATTACATTTTCTGATCTAGCATTATTTCACTACCATTGAAAGACGTATCTGCTTGCTGTAATAAAATAGTTATTGTCAATGCCCATAATTGTATAGGTATACCGAATGTTCGTAAATTACACGGAATCCAGTTGGCGTTACGACGGTTGTTGGTCAAATATACATGCGCGAATATTCCCGAATTCACCAAAATATATGATCGATGGCCAAATGATAATGATATACGGTCAGCATTATATGAAACACTCGACTCGACTATTACACTGAATCAAATAAAGGTGATCCTAACTAATTATAAAGAACGAGGTTGACACACGCTATGGGTAATCGCTGATAAAATACTGAAAATTTGGATTTTATGCCATTTGCTTATGCTTAATTAGCTCAGTTTAATTGTCAGAATATTTTCTTACTGCCCTAAATATAGTGTGCAAACACTGTCAACGCCAGGACGGTAAGGACGGACTAGTTGTAAACTCAATTTATGACGCTATTGATGTCATTTTGTAAACATCTTATCATTTTGAGCAATTTGTCACCAAGGAAAGATGAGTTATTTAGACCAATATAAACTATTTAAGCGATGTTAATACTACCTTGTTCATCAATCAGCGAAATGTGTTTAAAATTAACCTGTCTTAATTTATCTGCTCACTTACCCTCCTTCATAAAATTTGTAACTTTGTATATCTTTATTCAAAGCGTTGATTATTTTTTTTGTAACTTTTATAATTCATCACTTAAGAACAAATTAGTTCAAAATGCAAAATCATCCTCTAAAATTAATTTGATCAGAGAAAGACGCAGGCAAATGAAATAATCGTCGAACTTTATTTTCTTAGCATTTCCAGTATGGTGCGTGTGTGATGTATTTCCGTATCCAAATTTTATTACCAATCAATTTAAAATAATAAAAAAGCAAATTACACCAACAACTTTGTTTTAGTATGCATAATATATTTATATGAGCGACTAACTCCAAATAGAAAACAACAACAAAAAAAAAAGATAAACATCTTATCGAATATTCAAACCATGTTCAGGTTTCGTTGACAAATCGAATCTTGTCTACGTAATTTCATTTATCTCTGAAAAACTTAAAAATAAAAAATAAAAATTCGGAAAACAAAACGGAAAAGTTTCACCCTTCGAACAGCAGTGGCAAAAAAAAAATTGTAATGAACTTATTTTAAAAGAAATCAACACCCTATCACATTTTTTCTATTTATATTCGTTCGTATCCATCTATATCTATATACGAGTATATATTATGTGTTCGAAATGGGGGAGACCGAGGATGAGCGCTGCACAAAAAAAAATTGAAAACCTCATTTTCTTTTTGATTGTGTTGTTATTGTTAACTTCTGCTTCCATTCAACGCTATACATAAAGCGACTGTGACGAATTTTTATTTTAGAAGAAAGAAAAGCTGAGAACACGAAGTGGATAAAGTTGTTCGTACGTATATACGTTGAAAATGATGATGATGATGATATGCAAATAACTTGATAATAGTGTCTTATTCATTTTATTATTTTCTTATAATTTTTCTTTTTTTATTAACTTTTATTGAGTTTTCCCCATCATTTTTTTTTGCTTGCTTTAGATGAAAATTGATACATGTTCTAATTTTTAAAACTCCTTCAATTAGGATTTTTGTTTTGCATATTCTTATAGTTATCTTAATCTAATTTGTAGAGTTTTAGCAGTCTACGAAACTTTCTTAAGCAGTTCTTATCTGTGTAAATATTACCGCTTGAAAAAGTGCCAACCCGAATAAATGAATGGGAAGATGAATTAATGGGGCATAGTTCATCGATTCGAGATACGAATAACGAATAGGTTCAATCGAATCACGAAATTAAAGAACTTATTCTGAATGTATCATTATCAGATTATTTAAACCCTACAAAGTAAGCCAGCCGGATGTGAAAATGAGTGTCCTTCAAAATCCCGGAAATCAAAATTCCGGAAACTAAAATTCCGCCAAAGTCAAAATCTCTCGATTTTCATCCCGGATTTCAAGATTTCAATTTAAAAATAAACTCAAAATTTATAATTAGTCAGACTCTAGATAGATTGGTTTAAAGTTTGTATTATTTATATGATGGAATTGGGCTCTAACAAGGAAGGGGCGCGAAGTGTCCCTCTCCGATTTCGCTGAAATTTGAATATGTGAAATTAGACTGAAAAATAAACACTCGGCGGAAAAACACTCTGAGGGGGTGAAACACCCCTCGGAAGTTGGGGGTAAAAAACAGACTTTTGATAATTTCGCCTAGAAAAATCAGTGCAATTTCAAAGAAACTTATTTAGGAATGTGTATTTTAATAAGCTAAATAATATACTATTTTTTGAAAAAAAATCGGTACAATCTAGGTGGTGAAACACACCCTAACAGGGGTAAAAAAATCAACCAATTGATGTAAAATTCTTACATTAACGCGGAAAAATCTGATAAAATATATGTTACTTAATAAGAGAAATCAAGGTTGACGTGTTCGAGGATTTTTTGAAACTACCACCCGTATGGGGTAAACTACCCCTACCCTGAATCTTTGAATTATGGAAAGGAGAAAAAAATGTTCTCGACGCAAGTTTCTTATTACCCTTATAAATGGTTAATACTAACCTATCTCATTAATATTAATAATTTTTAGGGTTCGAAACATCCCCTAATCGGCGTATAAATTTGAAAAATTACGAAATATTCAGAAAAAAGTTCAAAATCTTCTGGAAAAAATCTAGAAAAATTGTATAATGTTGCGTTTTTAACAATACCCTTGGTTTGTCCCAGAATATATCGTAATGCCCCTACCTCTACTGACAGGAAGTTATAACCACCCCTTTAGCGAAACGTTGAATTTTTCGATTGGGAAACATTTGTTCCGGCAAGAAATCTTTTATTCTCCTTGAACATTATTATTACTATCATCCCTTATCAACAACAATGACCTTCAGAGTTTGAGGCCTTTCCCACCCAACCCCCCCTTCTCCCCCATGGTGGGTCAAAGTAGAAAAAATTCCGAAAATATATTTGAAACGTTCTGAAAAAACGTATGGTCTCAAGGAATTTTACCCCTTTAGTGAGTTAATTACCCCTTTAGTGAGTCCTTGAAGTACTCTAGTCTATGTGAAAATAACATTAGTGAGGATTAGAACAATTGCGAAAGTATATGGAATATCGTCTAAGTATGAAAAAAATTTCGTGAAATATTACATTATTCGCCGAAGCAGTCTCAGAATTTCTCGAAGCACGTTTCATTAATGATGGCAAAAAAAGCTTTAAATTCTCATTCATATATAGCCCAGCCAATTTGGATATAGACAAATGACGTTTCTCTTTGTTCTGTAGTTGTGAAAGAAAACAATAATTTTGATAACTTTTCAAAAATAGATTAGTATTCGTGTAGATAAAATTTTCTGATGAAAACAAATTAATAAAAATATACATTCTATTTTCATTGGGAGAGATAATCATTTGTGTCGAGCGACAATCTGATGAATAAGAATTCTATAAATAAGGTAAGACAGAATAGAAACGGCGAACGTCACTTTCTATATCCACAAGAGCCTACCCTGCCTTCCACTTCCAGGCAGTTAATCAACGCCTTTGATTGAACGAGGGTCATATCTCGTGTAAAATATATATACACCGGTAGAAATTACATCGTTCGTACATATCCTCAATGTTCGGTTCTAAATAAAATATTAGCTAGAATTATTCAATAATAACATTTTGAAAACGTGTTTACAAAAATGATGGTCAATCCCTTAAATGTAGTAAATCTATTATTTCTTACTTTTCAATCATTGAAAATACCAGAGACTCCGGTAAATAATAATGAAATTGAAGAACCAAATTGAACATATATTATTTAATGTGATGAACGAGTTCAATAATGTTGAGATTAGCACTGATGAAACCTTGGACTTCCAAGAACGTTTTAAATACGTAGACCCACAGATAGTTGAAGATGAAGTGATGCATACATTGTCTTCCCCACCTCACGTTCCTACAGATGAATGTGTATCAGATGAAGGAGATTTGTCTTTCGACTATAAAACTCGTGCTGTCAATTATTGGAGGAGTGGTAAAAAAAAGAATTTAAGTGTACAAAGTGTTCAAGAAAAATTCAAAAAAGTTAAATCAGTAAGACAGGGCCCATTATTTGAATAAACATGGTACCTTCAGAGAAAAAATTGTTCAAATTTGTGAATTCATACTAGAAAATTTTAAATCAGCTTGGAATGCTTGTCTCATAATTCATGATAAAGATTTGCGTAGATGGGCTTTGCAAGCCAAACGAGAATTAGGTTTCGAAGACAATAGATTCAGGGCTTCAAGAAAGTGGTTAACTTTAAGAGTACCCACAGAATAGTGTCAAGGAATATTAACAAATTTGTTACCAAAAAAACATTGGAAAATGACCAGCACTTACAAGAGTTGGCGGATACTTTCATTAAAGATGTTAGGAAAGATATAGAAAAGATTGGATTAAAAAATGTTTATAATTCAGATCAAAGCAGATTTCAATTAGAGATGCACACTGGCAGAACTTTGGCTGTTGAAGGGGAAGAAAAAATGGAATGTCTTGTACAATCCATCCCATCAACAACTCATAGTTATACAATACAACCACTGATATCAGCGGAAGGAAAACTTTTCTCTCCCTTATTTCTGGTTTTAAAGGAAAAAAGTGGAGAATTTTAACCCACTGTTGAAGCAAATTTACTTAGACCAGAGCATGTTTATGTATTGGCTTCAGCTTCGGGAAAACTTACCTCAGGTATGGAATTCATGGTTGCTTCGTATTACAATATTTATTGCAAAAATATAATACAAATACATTTTATTTGAAGGACTTTTTAAAATATGGCTGGAAAAAATATTTTTACCAGTTGTGGGAAAGAAATCTGTACTGTTACTCGATTCTTGGAGTGGCCATTGTTCTGACATCGAAAAAAATTTTACGGATAAAGAAGTAGATATAAAAAAAAATCCTGGAGTAACCACAGGGAAAATTCAACCTCTTGACGTTTATGGATTTCGTATATGGAAAAATTTCGTTCGGCATTTTTCAGATACGGTTATTTTGTTAAATTACGACATTAATTTACATTTAAGGAATAACGTCATCAAATTGCAATCATTAGTACACAGTCAACTGTCTTCCCCCCCGCTACATCGATCTTTTAAATATTCTTGGTATAAAAGCGGATATATCGATGGGAGGCCAGACGAGTTCGAAAATCCAGTTTCTTTCAGCTTCGGGGATTCTTGTGAAACAAATTGTGAAATAGAAGGATGTAAAAATGTAGCAATAATTCGCTGCGGTTTGTGTAAGAAGTCACTATGTTTCAAGCATTTTTTTGATGATTATCATTACTGCAAAAGATATGATGAGTGAAAAATAATATGTAATAGCTTTAACTAGACCTAAATTGAAATTTGAATAATAATTTTACTCTCAGATAAGTATATACAGTAGAGCCTCGATTATCGCAATTAATATATTCGAATTTTATTAAATCACAAAGCAATAATTGGGATAGCATTCAATACATATTTGCGTGGAATTAAACTTTATTGTACATTATAGGAGAAATTTTCCTTATCATGGTTCCGTCAAATTATTATTGTTTTTTTGGCGGAATTAATCGGATAACCGGTCGTTCTATAACCGACATTCCGATAATCAATGTTCTACTGTACTCATGCGTTATTACATGTTTTCATAATTCAGACTATCCCATTTACTGAATATTAAACGATTGTAGTTGACGTATAATATTATTCATATTTTATTGTAATAAAAACCGTTGGCAAGTGAAACCTATGAATAATATTTTGTTATTCACCATACTAAATGTAAATATAAATATGCTCATAATCAGCTGAAGATATATATCGATATGTACCAAGCCTTGTCAAAGATATGAACATATCCGAAATGTTCGGATAATTTTTTAAAATTTGATCCTTGATGGAAGATGTTTTGAATCCCTTAAAATCGTTAACAGTAATAAGAAATAATAATAGACGGAGGCAAGGAAAAAACATCTGGATAGAAAAAAATCTCCCTCACACTCACTACTGAGGTTCCGAAAATTCCTTAAGAATAAAAAGTCACTTCTTATAAACCAAAACCGTACGTTTTTTCAGAACGTTTCAAATATATTTTCGGAATTTTCTCTACTTTCACCCACCATGGGGGAGGGGAGGGGGGGGACCTTAAACTCTGAAGGGCATTGTTGTTGATAAGGGATGATAGTAATAATAATGTTCAAGAAGAATAAAAGATTTCTTGCCGGAACAAATGTTTCCCAATCAAAAAATTCAACGTTTCGCTAAAGAGGTGGTTAACTTCTTGTCAGTAGAGGTAGGGGCATTACGATATATTCTGGGACAAACCAAGGGTATTGTTAAAAACGCAACATTATACAATTTTTCTAGATTTTTCCAGAAGATTTTGAACTTTTTTCTGAATATTTCGTAATTTTTCAAATTTATACGCCGATTAGGGGCTGTTTCGAACCCTAAAAATTATTAATATTAATGAGATATGAGGTTAGTATTAACCATTTATAAGTGTAATAAGAAACTTGCGTCGAGAACATTTTTTTCTCCTTTCCTTAATTCAAAGATTCAGGGTAGGGGTAGCTTACCCCGTACGGGGGGTTTTTCAGATTTTTCCGCGTTAATGTAAGAATTTTACATCAATTAGTTGATTCCCCCCCCCCCTTGATTTTTTTCTTTTTCACCCCCTGTTAGGGGGTGTTTCACCCCCTGGATTGTTCCGATTTTTTTTCAAAACAATAGTATATTATTTAGCTCATTAAAATACACATTCCTAAATAAGTTTCTTCGAAATTTCACTGATTTTTCTAGGCGAAATTATCAAAAGTTCGTTTTTTACCCCCAACTTCTGAGGGGTGTTTCACCCCCTCAGATTGTTTTTCCGCAGATAAAAAAAATACGTATCTCTTATATTTCAGTCTACTTTCACATATTCAAATTTCAGCGAAATCGGAGAAGGACACTTCGCGCCCCTTCCTTGTAAGAGAAAGAGAGAACGAATAAATTTTTTTGATGTGCTTTAGGTAGGGATTTAGCTAGACTTATTTTAGCTCAATTATTTCTTAACCGTCTTCTATGTGGTCAAATTCAATAAGGAATTTAAACACGAAGTTTATGCCAAATTCTATAAATTGGTCTTGCTATAGTGAAACTGAAATGACGATCTAAATATATCGATGCCGAATCTAGATGGCCATAAATGTTTCGATTTTAGTCAAATCCTATAGTTGTAGAAAATGATTGGGATAATAACACTAAATGATGGACAGCGTTTTGAAATTTGACCATGCCGAGTAGAATTTAACCATTTTTAACAAACTATGTCCAAACCTGGTATTAAGGATTGGTATTATATCATTCATGTTGCATGTTATTATTTAATTTGGTATGCCTAAGTGGAACCCAGCAATTTTTTTGGGATTTACCATTGCTGAATATAATTCCAATCACCACAGAATATTAGAAAGATGTTGTAGCACTGAAACCTCCATAGCTCTTTACTCCGTAGCAGGCATATGATTCTTGTCATTTTGGGATTTAGTTCACTAAACTATTCGGGCCCAACTTTGCGTGAAAGGTCAGTTTTAGTTCAAATTATTATCTAGCGTAAAAAATTAAATGTTTTTGACTAGTTTTCCGGGGCACTAAAACATATTTCAGTTAAAGTTGTGAGATTTTGACACTTTCAATGAACTTAATTATTAGTGCTAATACCAATTGAGGATGAAGCTCCGGAACTAGGCCAAGCAGAAAGCTTGAAAAACAAAAATTTGTATCAAGGTTCTGGAAGTGGAATACACTCAACGTAACTTGGTTAGTATTTAACTGATTATACTATTAAATCCAAATTTTAATAAAAGTATACAGAGTGTCCCAAAATTGAACGATCAAATGAAACAGGGCGATAGGGGAGCTCCTTTCCAACAACAAAAGTCAAGTAAAATTTTTTTCGAAAAGTTGATGGTGCAAAAGTTATTCCACTTTTACTGTGTTTTTTTAGTGAAATGGCATGCGCCACCCACCATAAAATTAATTTAAAAAAACAGGAGTTCTTTTGTTTCACTTTATTGTTTAATACGATCTAGAAGAGTGTGCCTTTCCAATAAAATCATTTTTATAAGCTGTATTATCTTCTGACAAATAAAGAAAATAGTTTTGAAAAATTTTTTTGTTTCCCAAATATTTTTGTTGATGTGTAAGTGACGCCAGCAAGAAAACAATGTACTATAGAAAATTCACGCACTATCAGAAAATGCAACAGTAATGCAGATTTTAAAATGGTGTCACACATCGGGCTATTTACAACAGAATGTTAGATTTTTCACAAAGAAAGTAGTGATTATTAAAAAATGCATTTAACAAAATTTCGAGTTCTAAAACAGATGTTTTGTCATAAATAAAACAAAATGATGAACACAATATTGTTAAACAAAGTTTTTCAAGCAAATCTAGTATCCCGAGTTATACAAAATTTGTGGTATAAAAAGAAAAACATTTTGTAATTTATATCAGTAGCTCCATACATATTCGAACGTTTATAATTAAAATGTCAATAAGCCATGTGGCATATTTTCACCGCAAATATGCAGAAATGCATTTCATTTATGTCTTATGTAATAGCAACGCCCTACCTACAGCAAGAGAATATCAGAGACGATTTCCAAATCGGGAACGCTTACCCGATTACAGGGTATTTCAAACTGTACATCAAATGTACAGTGAAGGCGAACTCCCCTTGGTCGTCCGAGAAGATATAAAACAGCCAATCAAACCATGAGAAAAAATTGCAATTTTGTCACGAAATGCTGAGTCGAAGATAAGAAAATTCGTAATTTTTTATCAACATTTTACGGAGTGACGAAACATGTTATAAAAGGGAGGGGATATTCAATATCCATAATTCACACTATTGAACCCGCGTAAATCCAAAAATAATGCGAGGCAGTACCAATTTCCAGTAAACATGTGGGCGGGATTATCGACGGATAATTCATTGGCCCCTTTGAACTACCACTACACAAAATGACTTCGTAAAATTTCTTGATGACGTGTCTCTATAAAGACGTGGAAATATTTGGCTAAAGCATCATCCAATTCGGGGATACCCTGTATAATTATTTCTTTTATAAACAAAGAAATTTTCATTCTATTTAAATAGAGAAATTGTTCGCGTTGATATTCTTGAGTCAAGCATTTCACTTCTACAATATTCTTTCCGAATACTATAAATGTTTGAATGTCGTCTATTGGATAAAAAGTTACATTTTAATAGGTCATTTCTCGTAACCACATGGGGAACTTGTATATCAATTGTATCCCAATCAGTTAAGAAATGGCTTAGTTTCATTCAAATTGATCATTTACCAGAACCTTATTCGGAATTCATATAATAATTCAATTTTCCTTATATCTACATATTTGTACTTCATTAGCAATTGGTAAAGTTTTAGAAACTGGTCAAAAACGTATATTGGAATCCCATTTTCGTTATTCAAAACAAGCTCCCAATAAAGGTCTTTGTCCTACTTATTGGTGGGATACAATGAGTTGTACTTGTTGATGTCCGTGATGTTCCATAATACAAAGTGTGGATTATTTTTCACGCCTTCTGCTAGATAGTCCTCTAGAGGGCTACTGACGGTTTGATTTATCTTTGCACAATGATTAACAAATTTCCTCGAACATGACAGCCTTGAAGTTTGTTCTTGCTTTCATATAATTTCTGTGAATTAAGGACTCCATATAACTTACCTCATTGATAATATTTTGGCATACCTTTGTCTTCGAATGTCTAGCTGAAAAAGTGGTCTCTATTTGTATTTCAATTAAACTCCGAAATCTATTTCTAAATACTTTTATATTCATTTTACAATACCATTCGGTGCATAGAAGGTTTCGAGGTGTCCTGATTTGTCTCGCATTATTTAAGTCTGATGGGTCCCTTTGAATACCATTGGCAAATTCTAATTCAGTTACTCTTCTTTTAAGATTGATTGATCTAGCTTTGTTTAAGTCAGGTAGAACCAATGCTTAAGTCCTTATACAGTGCAAATGTAACACTAGCGTTAGCTGCCAAATACCAATAAGCATTCCCAGACCCAGCATCTGGGACGCGTTTGTTCTATGTTGTTTGGCTCTCTCGTCAGCGTCAGTATTCTTTATGTTAAGGCCGACTGTTTTCTTAACGGGCGATATATACAGAATGGTAACGGGAAGGAATCGCGAATAATAAACTAGCCGGGCTTGCCGCCATTTGAGAAAATCAAATTTAGTTACCGACATTAATTTTATTAAATTAAACAATTGAGTAACCGTTAACACGCATGGAACGGGTCAAAAAGCAATTTGATGAGCTTTCCGAGTTCATAAACACAAATCAAAGGTGCACCTTGAGATAATAATGCTGCTAGCCACTATATGAAGTGCTTATCGTCAAGCGGTGCAGGCAAAGTAAGAAATGAAAAAATGAGATCTTAATGAAGATGAACCATTAACTGTTGTAGTTGTAGACAACCTAAACACTCCGATAGGCAAAAAAAGTGGTCGAACGAAAACGTTTTGGAAACGTGGACAAACATAGTTAAAGCGCCGCCACTTTAGAGATCAGGAAAATAGGAAACTTATAAAGTGTGCCGATCTATCGAAAAATATGGAGAGCAACCCTGACCGGGAAGGTCTGGAAGATAACGAGATTCGCATTTGGGAAACGAAGAAAACAACCTTCTATTTCAGGTTAAATAAAAGGCTGGCAAATATACAGCTGCGAACGGAATCACAACACGAGGTCCTTGTCGAGATTAAACTTTTAGATTTGGCTCGTTTGAGAAAAGGTTAATACACAAATAGAATTAAACGCTTATCGTTGAGAGCTCTGCCATTTGCTCGAAAAGTGCAGGAACAATGAAGAAAATAGCTTGGCTGAATTGATTTCTCCGCCACCCAAAAGGAGGAGTTCGTTCATCGCAACATCAAATATATTTGATGTTGCGATGAACGAACTCCTGTAATATATTACAGTTGATTTCTCGCATTAGTTCCGACCAACAAAACTTTGCTGTAAAACTCTTTATAATTAAAGCAAAGTGACATTGAATTTATGGGTTTTAAAATGGCTCATGTTTGCCGTCTTTACAAAATCGTTAGAAATATCCATCCAATCTTCTGAAGTACTAGGAAACTAAAAATTCTAAATTATAATTATAAAATAAAATAGGCAGTGCCGAACTAAGATTAATAATTATTTTTATTTATAGTCTATAATCAAGAGTTAAACATCAAATATAAGAAAATTGACTGGCTCATGGGTAGAAATTCTGAGCTCTTACACACAATAATTTGGTTCTATACAAGCAAATGCTAAAACCAGTATGGACCTTTGGTATCCAACTTTGGTGTTGTGCCAAGAAAACCAGTGCAGAAAGATACTAAAATTTATGAATATTCTCTAGAATAGGTCACAGTCATGTAACGGATTCTTGAATTATATAACAACTCACCAGAACCACTAGTACTTGTTTGTAAAAAATTAGACGGCGTGAATTCAATTTTCCAGGCATGGTGGTATGACCTCTAAAAATTTAAGATCTTCCAAGCTCCTACCAGTTGCTAAGTATCGCAGGGTTAGTGCAAGCCATTCTCTAACGAGTAAACTTCGCCGCACATGCGGGTCCTGTCTTATTAAATACTAGCCCCAGTGAGTAAATATTTTTCTTCCCCCCTTATAAAATAAATTTAAAAATCAGTTGCATTTGTAATTTCTATATGTTTTTTAACAAGACGACATGGGTCTAATGGTGCAGATTTTGAGGCCAAAGCAAAGCAGCTAAAATACTAGCAGTAAAAACACAAAATATATTTTGTATTTGGTACACTCAGTGTTCTCAGTGTTCGTAAACTGTCGATGTATTGGGGTAAGTTGGTGACATTCACCCAGAGTAGCTCACGTAAAGCAAAACGAAAAAATCTTCGTTGTACTGGTACGATACCATTAGTAATGTGATCCCTAAAATGCGGTTCTTTGTCACAAATATCATCCAAATCTCAAAGTGAAGTAACTGTGGCATTGTTGTTGATATAACAGATCCGTAATTGGGAACGTATACGCTCACGAAAGTGCGTAACGTATTGGCATTGGATTACATTTAATTACAGGCTGTTTTTCATATACCATATAGCAAAGCTGATCTAGTCGGCTTGGAATAAATTCGAACCAATGGGGTTTCAGAATGGATGAATTCTTATTAACGCCAGCAGCGTCGTTTATAGATAAAATGAAGCAAACTGGCGCCCAACGGCAACCCTGGGGTACTCTATAGACGTGGCTATGAAAGCCGATGATATTGTTGATCTGAGAATCACCTGATACTTTCTGTACCTCAGATATGAATCAACCCACAACAGAAGCTACGATGGAAACTGTATGGCTGTGACTTCAATACCTTCTTTCTTATTATTCAATATATAGTTGATTTAAACTCGGTGAGATCCGTGTGTCTGGAACAACATTTGAGGAAACCATGATGAAAAGATAAAAAGCAATGGTTTATAATGAAAGTACTGTGTTTTACAAATCTTTCAAGATTGTCGAAAAAAATTCTTTTTGAAAAATGGTTTTAAGTGGCTATATCAATGCATTGACACAGTCATCTTTTAGGTTTGTAATTTTCCCACCGATATAGTGTCGTAACAAATCTGGACAGAAAAGAAGGAAGATTGAATGCTATTCTTCATGTCGTTGTGCGAGATAGACGAACCAAGAATTTAGAATTTACGTTTATAGGTTCTAATATAAGGTCCGATTGCATTTGATTGATGTAATTATTATACTCAGTTCTTGAGATAAACCCTTAAAATGTCCACATATTTTAAGTAATTTGACTCTAAATGCAAACTAACAGTTTTTCTAAATGTTTGTCAATGTTGGTCAATGAGGTCTTGGACATTTAGCTAGATTGCTCCCTAACTCTAATCTCAGGTCTTTCACACAATCGTGTAACATTTCATGATAAGGCAAATTCAAATTCCAGTCGAAATCAAGTTCGTCAAGATGTATTTTAGCGAGACCAAATCGTGGCTTAATTCGCGGCTATGAAAGAAATTTGCAATGCCGTCTGTTGTGCATATCGAAATTAATACCGTATCCACCTTCATTGTTCAAGTTTAACATCCATTTTTTAAACAAAAGGGCAGCACGCAGATATACGGGAACACGGTTGTGTAATCGAATATTTTTGCCCGTAGGATTTAAAAGCTTCATTTTAATATTGGAGTATTTGTTTGAGGTTACACAAAATAAAATTTGTTCCGTGTTATAGCTGTTATTAATCCTTAATTGTGTATTAACATCTTATTGCGTGGTGATGATTTTGAACATTGAAGTACCGTGGTACAAAGTAGTTTGTAATGAAAGCTCTGTATTTTGTGTTAAAAAAATTAACTGTATATAAGCTTTTCAACGTAGGTTTATGACTTTTTTCGATTAAATATTTCTAAAATTGTATTACTGCTTTCAAAGTATACGTATGCAAAAAACAAAAAATTAAATTTTTATAAAAAATATATTCTGGCAAATCATCATGAATAGACTCACGCTTCAAAAGCGCTACGAAATTATTAAAATTTCCTTTGAAAATCCGTCGTCGATTAGCAGTCAAATTGTGTTTAGCGATGAGGCTCATTTTTGGCTTAACGGTTTTGTTAATAAACAAAATTCAAGACCAATCAATCCACAATAGACCCTACGCGGTTTACGCGTTGGTGGGATCATTGAACTTTATTTCTTCAAAAATGAGAACAGGGATCGCTTTACGGTCAATGGAGAATGTTACCGCACTATGATCAATGATTTTTCGTTTAAAAATATGGATCACATTGATCCGGGCGAGATGTGGTTTCTAACAGGATGGCGCTGCGTATGCCATACGGCGACCGCAACCATCGACTTATTAAAATCAAAATTTGTCGATAAGTTGATTTCGAGAAATGGCGCTGTCAATTGGCCTCCTAGGTCGTGTGATTTGACACCTCTGACGCCTTGGATGCCAGCATTGTCGGTGTTATTCGTGACATACGGCCAGCAGTGCCGGACGTCCAGAATGCGTTTCTTCAAGAACAGCCGCGGTGCCCATATGACCGAAATCATTTACAAATATTAATGCCATGTATTGATATTTCGGATTAAAAAATAAAATTTAATTTTTTGTTTTATTTTTTACAATTTCAAGTTCTATCGGGCTTAAAAAAGAACCTTTATTAATCAAGGAAGGTCATTAATGCTGTCATTATTTCTTTATAAAATCAATCAACGTACGTCCGCAAATTATTTCAACTCCAATTAGATGAACATTTGGTCACCTTCCAGTAAATAGTAAAAAGCACAGTAACCATAACTTTACCGTTCAATATATTTATTCATTCGGCCACATTCTGTCAATAATCATCAGTTTTGTTTTAAATTCAGAATGGATAACATGGTGCGTGAGTGTATTTTAAATTAAATAATTATATTAATATTTGTTTACCTAAAAACTAAACTCAACTTTATTAATTAAGTGTAATAAAATTGTGAAATCTATAGTGTAAATTTTGTGAAAAGTTTAATAACAAAAATTTGTTCTCATAGTGAAAAGAATTATAAATATGGCAAAGCTTTTGGAAATATTTTCCAAATTTGGTGTGTTTCTTAACTAATATATAGTTTCCTTTTAAATAAGTTGTAGTGACATCTTTACAAAAACAGTTAAAGTATTATTATGTGTTAAATTTTAGTACAATTTGCTTTAGTACTATATACGTGCAAACGATGGCGGCGCAATCAAGAACAGTGAATACTTCAAGGTTTGTGTTTTGGCTATATAAAAATTTATTAATTGGTAGCATATTTTTCCGACAATAATAATTATAGTGATTACAAAATGTAATTGCATAATTGACTTGGAACAACAAATTCGTAATTAAAAACATTAAGATGATAAATTAGTTCTATTTTCAAAAATTTGGTTTGCTCCAAATAGTTTCAAACAATATGGGTTACGATATAATGATTGCGATGATCATGTTATCATTTTCCATTTATCTCAAAAAAATATTTACGATGAGTAAATAAAATCTTTTAAGATTTACGATAAGAATCTGAGGAATCGTATGTGAGTGATGTGCACGCTCATACGTATACAATTTGACTATTATACTGTGCGGATTTTTACATCGATTTGATGATTTATGAGACAATATAATTTGTTAAATCGAATGTGTTTTGTGTACGAGATTGTCAATTATGTAATTTGTTATTATCAGCAGGGTAATTTACATCTATTTAGACTGATAAAGCGGCACCACAGGGGTAAACCCATATCTTCAGTAAATACTCTGAATCCTGGAGAGTCCATATCATAGCCAGCAAAAATTCCTTTCATCGACTTCTTATCAGCTTTTCCCCACCTGTGATCTTCGATCAATACTTAGCAGTCACAACCAAAGGTTTTGAGCTTGCTGACATTTATTCTTCTACCAAACCACAGCTCAGCTGGAAATTTTTCTTCTATCATACTTGTACCAGTTTGATTCTATGTGAAGACAACATAATTTATTGGTGCAGCCCATAAACTGACATCTAAATCTTTCGCATGAATTACCAATCTAGCTGCTTCAACAATAGTACTCGTCTCTCTCTCTCTCTCTCTCTCTATACGACCATTTTGCTGTGGCGTATAAGTGCTGGACTTTCTATGAAATTCTCCAAGACTTTCCATGAATTCTTTTGTGTCCTTATTCTTTATTTCTGTCCCATGATCAGATCTTAAAGTCTTAATTTTTCTATCGAACTAGTTTCATAAATATTTTTAAGTTCTCAGAAGCTTGGCTTTTATTTTCAAGAAATAGAGGTCCTGTAATGAGTAAAATCATCCTTAAATAGCAAAAAATATTTTCTCCTTCCAACGAATACACAAATCTACATGAATTAAGTCTAATGGCCTTGACGATATTTGTGGATTTACAGGGTGAGATACTCTGTGTTGTTTGCCATAGAGACAACCTGTACAAACATAATCCTCCCAGTCATCGATAAACTTAATCTTATTTTTCTTCAGTAAGTATACAAGGGATACTTTACATTTTGATGTGCAAACTTTTCATGCCATCTTTTGTTTGACAAACTTACTAAACTTGTCTGCGATATTCCTTGACGAAACTGCATATTAAATAATATTTATCTTCATTTACTGCCATTGCTCCAATGTTTCCATCCCAATCCTTGAATACAGAATTCTCAATGTCAGTGAACTGTTTATATACTTTTTCTAGAACAGTTATCTCAGAAAATAGATCAAAAGGCATATCTGGGACATAGATGACATTTTCCAAAACTATTTTAATCCAACCTTGACTATTGAAGGCTTCTAACTCAATGTCACCTACCCCAATACCTTCCAATTCTTTACCGTCCCCAATTAAAATCATAGTCGAATATTGTAATCCAACATATTTAGTGAACCACTCCTTATACGGTAACTCATGTGCTGAGTAGCTCCAGAATCCTTAATCCATATTTCCTTATAATTCTTCAAAACTGCTTTGCTTAAATCTGCTGCCGATAAACTTACTTATCTTGCAGTATTCATAATACTTTGCGCAAGGCTTACCACGACGTTCAGATTTCTTGTGTCCCTTCTTGCCACACTTGAAACATTCCATCGGTAATCGAAAAACGAGCCCGTTTATTCCAACACCCATGAAACCCATGAAATTGAGAGCATTTCATCGCCCAGGTTCATCAATGAAGAAATATTTGCATAGGCTATTAGCATTCACTCAACCTTATCCTGTATTACCGTTGTTAAACACACTTAAAGGAAGAAAAAATCACGAATGTTGGAAAGAATTGCGTTTGGTGTTGGAGATGTATTCATAAAGAACAATCTTTATAAGACCTGGCTGGTCGGGAAGGTAAATAATTTTGGTTCGGTTTTGCGAAGAGCATTCCCCTTTAATAGAACGAGTAGGAATGTGTTCGATAATAAAAAAATATTATAAACGTAAACGGGGAAAGGACTCGGGTCCTTCAGAGTTTAAATATCCGAACACCTATTTATCCGCATCAAATTTTTCAGCCAGATTTTCTACTTATTTGCCCATGAATAGTTCCGACAATTACAGCGATCAAAATATTTTCTATCGAACGTGGTGTGGTATACAGCCACAAACAAAACTGTTGGTATACATTTGATAGTCAAACACCCAAATGTACCTTAGCAATTCATGTACATTATAAGTGCGAGGCACTTGGCCCGAAATACAATCTAGAGTACCCATTTTCGAGTTTTTTAATTCACGTACTCGATTCCCTGTTAATTGGTACTTCGACATAATATTCTTGATCTTTCTTGAATTATGTACGATCATTTTATTCGGCAGATTCGGCCGGTCAGGTTTAATTAAATCTTCAATTGGCAACTTCAAATGTTTTAATACATCGTTCCCGTTAAATCTGAAATCGAATACACTAACATGTTATTTCTAATCGACACAATCACAATGTGACTCAATAAACAAACTCATTTCAATGATAGTGAAGTTTGCGCTAGAAAAATTATTAAAAAATTACACTGTTAAATTTATTATTTTTCGTATTGGAATTTATTTTCAAAAGAAAATTATTAAATTGGATTCATTCTAAATGTTGTGTCGTCGAATCTAGAAATATCTACAGATTCTGGCTGACATTTTTGAGAAAGTAAAGCATACACCTATTCCTAAGATTTAAGTAAACTATATTTTTGAGATTCGTTCTATTAAAAATTATATTTAGAAATTGAGCATTTTTGACCGTTATAGTGATTGGCGTCCGATTCTAACGGGTTTGGCTTATAGGCATAGAAAATAATTTTTGACATTAGTGTAAAAGTTACAAAACCGACAGCAACATAGAAGATAATGGCCAAGATTTATAAATGTGACTGGAAAATTGTTCAAAATTATTTAATCGTCCATGGGAGATGCATGATGCATCAACATTAGATTGGTACATGAAGCGTCAAAATTTACATTATTTTGTAAATTGCTGAAAAACATTAGGGGCACGTGAATCGCTTGAACGCCATCGTCTAAGTAACACGACAGTGAGACATTACCTATGTTCAATTCTATCAACCATCCTCTGAATGAGATTGTGTATGTATCAAAGTTAAAGGAGACGTCCAGAAATAAAACAGTCAATTATTGTGATTGCACGGATTGTGATTGCACAGAATCGAGATCCACGGTGTTTCATTGAGTTTATATCATCCAGGCTACTGTAATTGTCTGTAACTACGCCATTGTAAAGCGTGAAGCTAAAAGTAATGAAGCAGCACAAAAAGAAATAGAAGAAGCAATGCAAATTGCTAAATAAGCTAAAATTTTAATTTCATCCGCAATTGATCCAGTGACTGGAATGATGTCGACAGGCCAGAGTTCATCAAGTCGGCGGTCTAGAGCATGAGACAGAGACAAGGCGATCAAGATCCCGCCGCTCTAGATCACCTAAACGTTCATGATCATTCTAGGTCTAGGAGGCGATCTCTCAGGGTTGTTCTAAAGATTACAAATCATCAAAAAGACTGAAGAAAAATTTGACAGTATGATGCTGAGGAAAAGATCTGTTTGGAGCGAGATTCACGAAGTATCGAGAAATGTGATAACCTCATCGAATAATTTAGTTTAAACTCATTTAGTTCTTCAGTTCTTTTATCGGTGGGAATTCCACCGTCATCGATAAATTTTAACATTGATTTACATCGGATTTTACTGTGGTAAAACGCAAGTTTCTATTAAATTTAAATAAAAGATATTCGTACGGCAAAAAAAATGTTTTATTCCCCAACGTTAAGCTCGATTCGTTTTAGTCTCATTCTGAGAATGGATGATAGAATTGAACATAACTAATGTCTCACTGTCGTGTTACTCATGCGGTTCACGTAACCCTAATGTCTTCCAGCAATTTACAAAATAACGTAAATTTCGACGCTTCATGAAATAACATGTATAGTACTTTATTTCAGATTTGCTTGATACATGCTATTTTCACCACCCTGTATATTGTCCAGGATGAAGTATTCCCAAAAACGGCTTGTGTGAACAAACGCAACTTCACCATATTTAAACTCTGGAGGCACCGAATCTTTTCCCGGTTTTCGTTTATAATAATTTTTTATTTTCGAACTCATTCATACTTGGTGCATTAAAGGGGAACGTTCTTCACAAAACTGAACCAAAATTATTTTACCATCCCGACCAGCCAGCTCTCATAAAAATTTCTCATAAAGAACACATCTTCAGCACCATATCTTATAACCTCAAATTGACATATTATTTTCAACGTTACACTGTTAAGTTGTATAATAATTAAATTATATAATAGATAGCGCGCTTGTCATGAAAAAGCCATTATTTAATTTACATAATGTAAAAAACAAGTTATGTAACTTACATGTAAATAACCGAGCAAACTACATCGTGTAATTTACGCGCCCAACAGTGGCCAAAACGTCAAACGACTATATCCAGAAACCAAAACTTAAAGTTTCGTGCTGAAAATTCATTCAGCTTCATGGATATCAATTACGCAGTGCATATTGAGTTTCCGCATAGTTCTTTTCATCTGAGGGATATGCTGTGTAGGCTTCCCAACAATTGAAGTATAACTAAAAATACATAAAAATAATTTTGTTAGTTGCGTGCTGAACGTTATAAATGTCATGACAGGGTATCATGACAATGTTTAGTGTCGCTGTAGTGAGATTTTTTCGGACTGGAGTACTAAACTATCACAAAAGTGATAGTTTATTGTTGCCATGTAATCTGGCTAGCTTCATATAAATATTACATCTGAATTGTGAATGATATGGGAGACATTTCTGCTTTCATATTTCAAAATCTTTTTCAATTACTGTATTGTGCAGTAGTAATGTACTTTAAAACCCGCACGGGCGCAAGTAAATATGTTGAATTGAGTTGCTGTTTGAGTAATAGGGACAGGTAAGAGTATGAGAAATCATTTATACAATAAAAATCTTGTCATATCTTATACTATAATAAGACTCTTATCAGTTCTAATAACAGCTTCTTATCAGTTATTAAAAAAAAATACATTTTTATCCGGCATCTTGCGCACCACAGTCTTATTTTTTCATTCGTGTGCTTTAGATTACGAATTATTCCATAAATAGTTTTCAATTAAATTTTATTGTTGTGTTGTGTAGTGCCTAATTCTGTATTTTGTGATAAATGAGTGGCGGTGAAGTGTTTAATTACTCGTAATCATTAATATTGATAGTCATTGTTGAATTAACCAAAAAAAAATAAATCTGAGATAATAATAAATTTGTAAATTGATCCGTGAGTGAAGTGTGTGCGCACGCAAAATGAGTAAGCAAGTCAATGGCGAGAAGGAGATTGTTGTGTAAGTGTGAGATGTATATGACGATGTGATATGATGGCAAAATATCTATGAACGATGAAGAATCTGTTGCTTTTATTTTATATACATAGTGGTGTCGTCACATTAATTTTAATTTTATTATTTTTTTTTGTTGTACTTCCACAATAATTAAATTTTATAACAATGTCGAGTGTAAAACAGCAAGTTCACACAGTATGAGCTTTAAATCCGATTGTATATAGACAGACAGACAGAAAGATAGACACATACAGACGAAATGAAATGAAAACTGTATACATACCGTATACGTATTGTCGACGTACATAAACCAAAAGCTAAAAATGTTGAATCAAAATTAATGATCGTGGTAAAAAAGTTGTAATTAAAAAGTTTTACGTTCTTAATTATAAAAAGCTCATAACACTGTATATTATATAGAATGAAGAGTGAAAGAGAGTGGGGCAGAAGAATTTGAATTAATTTTGCAGTATCAAATATAAATATATTTCCGGATTAACCACCAAACCAATTTAAAATTATAGCTTTGTATTGTTTTTGTAATACTGTGCACAAACTTTACCAAAATCCGAAACTTTATTTGTTTGTTTGAGCTTTCAATTCAACGTAATTTTATTTTGTATCCGGATTTTTATTTTGTTAAGTTCGTCGTTGTTTTTTATTTGATATTTAAGAGCTAACTGTTCATTGATAGATAAATATAAAATAATAATAATAACAACAACAAAATTGAAAAAGCTCCTTTCGTTTTAATGGAAAAAGTTTTCTAATACAGCAGAAGCAACATAAAAATAACCAACTGAAAGAATATTATGTACCTAGACTTTGAAGTTAGTGTAGAGATTAAAGTATTTCTGGATATCTAGGTGCAGATATATACGAATATAATACACATCGTCATGTACCGTGGCTGTGGATGAAGACATGTTTTTTGTCTGTGATTTAAAAAAAAAAACTTAAAATTATGAAATTGGATTTATGTCGATGGTTTTGTTTGTTCTAATTTTTAATTAAAAAAGAATTTATTAAGTAATTCAATATAGGTGGGCGATTAATTTGTATGGCGGAAGTGAAATTTTCTTTATTTTGTACTGTGATCGTTCACCACTAGAATACCAATGAAACATACGGGTTAAATAAAAAAAAAAAAAAAAAAAAAGCAACCCAAAAATAAAATCTACTTCTATTCTTATATACAAACTAGTTATGGAATTTATGTAGCTTAATTACGTGACTGAGAGCTTCGTTGATGCAGTGAACAAATTTATTTGGCCTTGGTGAAAATGAGTTTGTTGTTGTAACAAGCTGTAATTTTTGTAATACCGTATATATTCCTTTTCCGGCCCGCGATCACATTTGTGCGTATACGAAAGATAATTATGTCAAAAATTTATTTTAATATGAGTTTTGGACCAACGTACACATTTGTGCATATCACTTAAATCGTTTTCGTCCGAAAAATTAATTTATATGTTATAAGTTTTTTCAAAAATAATTCCGATTTAACTAAGATCCGTTAAAATCCGGAAGACATTACAACCTGTCGTTTTTTACGTATACACATTTGTGAACGGTGAACTTAAATTTAAGCCTAAAAAAAATTGTCTTGCCGGAAAAAGGATATGTGAATTTAACCCAAAATAACTTAGTTTCTTTGCTAACCGTATGTTTATTATTTATTTAAATTACAGTATATGCTTATAATGGAATGAGGGTTTGCACAATCAACTCCAAATTTAGTGAGTTTATAATGCATTAGAACTTCGTTAATCAAATCGGCCAGACTAAACAGATATTATCTGTTTTAGCTGCAACTCACTAATTTCACTCGGTTACTGCTCACAATTCACATTTGCTGTCCGTTTTTACTTCTTAACTTGTGCAGGTCTGCACTGGTTAAAATGCAACTGTGTCTGCATCCCAAATTGCTCGCGCTTATATATTTGCCTGGTAATTGTCAATCTCTTGCTTGTAGTGCAAACATTGTACGTCGTTAACTGCTGGATTGTATCAGTATAGTTAAACTTTCTCTAGCTGCCTCATGTCCTAATTTTTTACATCTAGTATTAGTTGTTAAATGAAGTTTCAAATGGACATCTTTGACAGCACTGATAAAAGCATCCACTGGTGGTTATTTAACACATTTGTAGCAGTGGCGTTTCCTGGTTGTGCTCTCAAGGTGTTCTGCTTCGGATTTTGATCACCCGAAATAATTAAAATAATAGTAATTAATTAAGAAAATAATATTAGAAATTTATAATAGAAATAAAATTTTCTGTAATAAAAATAAAACTTTTAGAATTAGAATAAAAATCAAAAATTGTTTAGTCGTTCGGCGGACGTGTAGAACATCACTAGAAAACGCCGCATTTGTAGGTGCATTTCCATATGTCTTGCACGCTTGAGTCACGTAGTTGTCGCTTGCTTTGAAGATGAATCTTTTGCATACTTCTCTGACATGTGACTGCCAGTATCTTATAGTTTCAACTCTGTCAACCCGCTCATAGCTCCTTTCTTTTGCAAAGAGCCCAAATGAGTGCGTTGAACTGCTTTCTTGCGCCCCAACAATTGTGCTGCACTGTTTCTTAAAACTGCACTATAAAATTTTCAAATCGGTTTTCGCCGTGGAATGTCAGACGCCAGGTGTGAATCTTATGTGGCTCATCATAGGCGACTTGTGAACTGCAAAGTTGAGTAGGCAGAACCTTTGCATTAATAAAATGGAAGTTTAATTTTCTTGGAACTTTGAATAAAATGTATTGTTGAGCTAAATTATCAGATAAATTGATAAAATAATCTCATATTTTTATACTTACATCAAAATATAAAAAATTAGACCTAAAATACACAATAACTATAGGAAAATTAAATTAAGCCTGATTTTTATTGATTTTTTATTGATTATTAAACGTTGTCTTTAAGAAATTCTAACATCTCTAATATTGATTTGTCGAAAAAGTCCTCATCGCTATACACAACCATTAATTCTCTTCTCAATTTTGGAAAATCGAATCGTTTGCCATAAAATTCTTGGAGTTTTTTAAATTGTTGCTCCGGAAAATTCAATTTAAATTTCGAAAAAAAAATTTGATTTTATAAGTTCCAAGAACGTGAACTCAGCAATATTTTGAAATCTATGTACTTAATTGGGTTGAAATATTATCAATTATTTCAAATAATAATTTTCTATAAAACGTTTTTAAATCTTGGACGAAATCAATATTCATTCGAGTGGTGCCCGTTTCATCAATTTCCACGACAGCTTTAGTTTTTTCCAAAAACTTTCAAATTTATCCCGAAAATCATTAAGTATTGTCTGATAGGTTTTAATTTTATGGCTGGCTATATTAATATCAGTATTTTGTTTTTGTAGACACTCAAAGACCGTATCTGAATACGGGAAAATTTCCGAAAAAACAAACGATACAAAATTAAGTTTAAAATCTCGAAGACATGTCAAAAAGCCGCGAGTTAAATTAATGGTTTCACCATCCCAATCGAAAGGATTGTTCAAAATATCTTGAAACAGTTCAGTTCATTGTTGCTTATACTCAAAGACAACACTGATGACTCGGGCATTATACTGCCATCTAGTAGGAGCAGAAGCTGGAATTCGTTTTTTGATGATAAAATCCAAAGCACTCGTTCGTTTCGAAGATTTAAAAAAAAATGATTTGCATTCTCTAATATTTGATAAAAATTACGACAAAACCAAATTAAATCTATGAGCGTAACAATGAATAAATATAGCTTCGTTGCAAATTTGTCTAACTCGAGTTTGTAGACCAGTTAAATATCCAGCCATAACAGCCGCTCCATCGTAGCTCTGAGCAACAACTTTGATCAGCCGTATTCTAGAAATATTTCGTTTGTTATTTTAAATAATTTTGATGCAGACCGATCAGCAGACACATTCCAAAATCATAAAAACCTCTCTTGTATAATCTCTTTTAAATCAACGCATCGTAAAATTATTGATAATTGGGATTTATTTGATAATATGTCTGATGTATCATCCATTATGAGCGCGACAAATTTTGTAGAATTAATTTCATTTTCAATTTTGTTTTTTATAACAACTGCGATACTGATAATTAAGTCGTTCTGAATTTCACTGGAAGTTCCCATAAAAACGTTTGATTCGTTTATTTGATTTTTTAGAGGGGAAAAATATTTTGAAATTAATTTAACAAGTTCGCCATATTTTCCTTTATTATCGGAGGTACATGTTTCATTATGTCCTTGAAACGGCAAATCTTGTTCGCACAAGAAACACGCAACATCGATCAAGCTTTCTAAAATTTTAAGATTCTCTCTTACCTTCTCATTAAAAATTTTGCGATATTTACAGCAAACGCCCCCGACAATGAACTTTCAATTCTTTGCGTTTTCCTAAAACGGGTTAATTCTAACACACTCCGCAAATGATCTGAAGTAAGTTCGTGTCATTTAATGGCTTTATGAATATTATTCAAATCACTAAAACCATTTGTACGCCACACGCCGTTGTCTTTTGCGAAAAGCAAACATGGCCAGCAAAAAGTTCTATTTAAAAAATCGCATCCGGGTAAACCAACTATATTTATCATATAAATCATTAGAAAAATGTCACGTGAACGTTTTAGCAGTGGTAAACATTTTTGATAGCAATGGTTTTGGTTAAGTTAAAATAAGTTCAATCCGAATCCCTTATCAAGTAATTTTTCGATGAGACAATTACAATTTTCATCAGCCGTTTTTATTAGAATTTGTAATTCGAAAAACAAAATATTTATATTCGCCTGTATTTTAATATAAATTTTAATTTTTATTAATAATTTAATAACTTATAATATTCACACCTTTATTACCATTTTTAAAAAATGTATTCAATAAACCGATCACTTGTCGCTTCACGAGAACATGACAATTTAATTTGTGCAAAATTGAAAACAGATAATTCATTTTAGTAATTTCTTATACCGTTTTTGCTGACACAAAAATGTTGATCCATTTTTGATCCAAAATGGCTTCTTTGTTTACATTTTTGGTCTTTTTATTTTTTGATTTTGGATCAAAAATAAAATCCAAAAATCACAATATGTGTGAGTTAACGTAATCACAATATGTGTGAGTAAACGTAAAAAAAATCCAACAAATTTTTTGGATTTTATTTTTCATCCAAAATCAAAAAATAAAAAGACCAAAAATGTAAACATAGAAGCGATTTTGGATCAAAAATGGATCTACATTTTTGTGTCAGCGAAAACGGTATTAATAAGCTGTTTAATTGCAGCGTATTCTGAGAGTAAAAAGTGAGATTAGAAACAAGTCTATGAATAGATAAACACATACACATAGATAATTAATTTTGTTAATAATATTACGCTGAAGGGAAATAAGGTCAAGCTAAACTAAAAGCAGCTTCCATCAGAGATAATATTGTTTTTATTATTCTGTTCTGTTGCGTTGGATTCAGTGTTGTGCCTGTTTTTTACGTTACGTAATATACTCGGTATTTTACATGTAAAATATGTATTTTACACATAACAATTTTTTACAAAATGTAAAATACAAAAACTATTCTTAACTAATTCTAAATTACTTATATGTAGTTCATAATCTCAATTCTTACGTATCTATATAAAGAAAATTGGATACAGGTATGATGTAAAAAGAGAATAATTGAATAGAATAATTGAATTGAATTGAATTTATTTATAATTCTTCTAATTTATTAATTATAATTAAAAGTAAAATATTTGTAGAAAAATATAAATAAAATTATATTTTTTTTTCAAAGAAAATATGGTTTGTTTCTCAGCTACTAACTTATTTTTTAGAATAGAAAAACAAAATCCACAACACTATGGGATTGAAGTGTAAAACGATTAATCATCGAACACATTCAATATTAATGCTATAACATTTTAATGTTATCGGTTGCAAAAATTGTTTAGATGATTACGAGCAATCATTACCATCTTTCGACAAGATTATTTAACTTGACACAGACAGAGACATCTGTAGTGCAATTTGTTCTCTATCGATTATTGCTTAAAATAAGAATTACATTGCTTGTATGCAATTACATTTTCGTAACCGATAACATGAAAATGTTATAGCATTAATATTGAATGTGTTCGATGATTAATCGTTTTACACTTCAATCCCATAGTGTTGTGGATTTTGTTTTTCTATTCTAAAAAATAAGTTAGTAGCTGAGAAACAAACCATATTTTCTTTGAAAAAAAAAATCATTTTATTTATATTTTTCTATAAATATTTTAGTTTTAAATATAATTAATAAATTAGAAGTAATATAAATAAATTCAAAAATTTCAAATCCATTTCTCATTTTACATCATATATCCAATTTTTTTTTCATATACGTAAGTATTGATGTTTTTGAATTAGTTACGAATATTTTTCGCAGTGTTCCTCGCAGTAATGGCATTTGCGAAGTGTATATTTGGATAACGACTTCTGTAGTTATGCTTATGTCGTATTTTATATTAATTTAACTTAGCATCTTTTAATAATATAGTTTTTATCGAATAAAATTAAATCTATTAATATGATACAAATTTACTTTTCGTATATTAAGGTTTGCGACTTTACTAAGGTTTTTAAATCCGCGTTTCATTTTATACAATATTATACGTATTATACAGTAATTTAAGTATATTACCATTTTTTACGTAAAAAATGTATAAAACAGTTTTTACATACAATTGCACAACACTGGTTGGATTTGGATGCAACACGCATGTATAAATCAACGAGAGATATTCGTATTTCTTTTTATTTTGGCTCTATGTATGCACTATGCAATATGAAGGTGGATGATTTGTTATAAATTATAATGAGAAGTCAAAGTAGGAAAGAAAAATACAAAATATTTTTAAAGTTAATTTCATTAAACTAGATATCTATATGTGCAGACCTGAAGGCATAATACTGTATATCATTATGAAAAAAATGTTTTTAATCTAACGTGTTAGACATAAAATAAATAAAATTTGAAATTTTATTTTAACGATAGTTATTTGGAAAGGGATGAAGTGCTTCCGTAGCTTCTATGCGGACACTTCGCCCCTGATGTATATATATATATATATATATATATATATATATATATATATATATATATATATATATATATATATATATATATATATATATATATATATATATATATATATATATATATATATATATATATATATATATATATATATATATATATATATATATATATATATATATATATATATATATATATATATATATATATATATATATATATATATATATATATATATATATATATATATATATATATATATATATATATATATATATATATATATATATATATATATATATATATATATATATATATATATATATATATATATATATATATATATATATATATATATATATATATATATATATATATATATATATATATATATATATATATATATATATATATATATATATATATATATATATATATATATATATATATATATATATATATATATATATATTATGATCACAGCTCCCATAAAAACATAAACCCAGGGTAGTTAAAGGGTTTTTTTTTAAACACTTTTCAGGTGGTTTCAACGGGAGCGAAGGAGAGATAGGATCCTGTGGTATCACAATGGACCACTATTGGCCTAAGTGTGCGATAGCAGCCACTCTAACCTAACATAACCTAACTTACACTGTACATACGCAAATCGTTTTTTAAAGAAAATTAACTTTCATCGCTTCAAAACGTTTAAACATATATTTTCTTTTCATTTTCATAAATTCTTTGGTTTTTCATAAAAATTTCTGCTGGTGTCAAAAAATATCAGCAGAAAAAATTTAATTTTTGTGATAGTAATGCCTCTAGCGGTGAATAACAAAACACATTTTTTCTGCTGGAAATTTTCTTCTTTCCTATCTTATATAGCATCCAAATGTGAACATATATCATCTAATCATTGGAAAATTGAGCTATTCAAAACAGTTAACCGCAGTAAAATAAAAGATTTGTTGTGGTTCTGAGATTTCTGGAATCGTCCATAGAGCAGCAAGTATTAAGTGTGCAAGAAAAAACTTTGCTTTTGGTCAAATTCAGCTTTATTGAAAATACAGTTATGGGTGCAAAAAAATCACACGTTGCTCAATTTTCCACAAACGTTCAAAAATATCAAAAAAAAACCAATATTTGTTAAATTTATTTTAATGCATATTCAAAGTCTATTTCATTACCTATCCAGTGGTACTTTTTTTGTACTTGTACCATGCCAATTTTTGGGGGTAAACATCTTAGGTGCACGTTTTTGTGAATTTGTCAGCATGAAAATTAGGGGTGGAAATAAACAAAAAAAACAGTTTTATTTATAAGAAATATCACCTTCCCTGGTCCGAATAACAGCTTCCATTCAATGCTGCATTGATTTCACAAAATCTTGAGGAATCGCCACCCATTCCTCTACGATCGCATGTTGCAGCTCCTGGAAACTCGTTGGAGCAACATTTCTGGCTTGAACCCTTCTTTTCAACTCGTCCCATAAATGTTAAACGGAGATTAACTCCAACGTTTAAAAACTCCGTAGAGCAGCATTGTAAGAGCTGCCCAATTTCGGTGTGTTTTCCTTAGACGGTAATTGTACCGTATACCTTCCGGAATCATCTCGTAAAACCGTTGAAACAAAGTCTTTCTCGCGTGTTGTTTCATCAAGAGTGTAATGCAGCTCCTTCCTTGGTTCGTCAAGTTGTCAAAACCATCGAAGAGTTTCATCAAAATTTGTCACTAAATCGACTTTAAATGTAGTCGCTAAACCATAGATATTTTCGGCATTCGTTGAAGAACCTCCTGAATAGATTACCGATTCCGCTGATGTTTTGAATTTGTCCTTTTTAAATTAGGAAAAATGCGTCGGCTCCAATGAGAATATCTATATCACTTGTTTGGTTGTATCCCGGATCAGCAAGTTGGAATGTAGATGTAACTTCTTCATCAACATAAAAATCGGCACTGGGTAACTTTGGCAGTTTGTTTAATATGAATGCTTCTATTTTCAAAGATTCTTGAGGGTCAACTCGCGATTGAAGCTTCACTTCCATTGTACCTTTTGTTTGAAGTTCAGCATTGAAAATTTCCCTAGCCAGAACGTTCGCGTTTCTTCTCCCGAGTTGTAGTCACTGGGCACATGACTCGGTGATGAACGATGCCTGCGAACAGCATCCGAAAGGTGTCGCAAACTGTGATTACGGCAGTCGGTAACAGCGCACAGAGAATAAACCGCTCACTTACACTCATATTAGTCCTAATGTCACGCGGACCTTGAGTATTTCCACCACTTGTGGAGCACTGCTCACAATCCATTGGTATCGAAGTCGCTTCTTGCCTGTTTGGTTTTACATGGTGTAAAGATATGTGGTGTCGCGCCTTACATAAACTACATCTCAACTTAGACCGACAAACAGTTGAAAACTGTGTTTGGCTGAGGCTGTTGAAGCAACATCGCTTTTCGGCAAAAAATCTTTGTCTTTGGTCGACAGTTAGTTCCTTAAACTCATCGTGAACGCTATATTGTTTGTCTCATTTGAGACGTACCTTGGTATTCGCCATTATTAAAAATGAATCGCTTTTATTAAAATATGCCCATGCTAGTTTTGTTTTTTCATCCAGTTTTTCTAACAATAGGTGAATCATCCACGGATCACGAGTTTCGGCATCCTGACCAAGAACTTTTAATCCTCGGATCACATCATCAGAAGTATTATATAATTGACTTAATTGCTTGAATGATCCCTCTTTAACTCGTGGCTGGTTAATGAACTGATCAAGTAGCTGCTTCACGACCTGTTTTTTTCTCTCGTACCGCGTTTTAATTCCTTCCCAAGCTTCAGCGCAGTTGGTTTCGATTATCTCAAAATGTTTCAGTAATCTCTTAAAATATTGCAGTTTATGTAGTTGTGGAATTTTTAGGTTGTTATGCACCGAAGCTTGCAACAAATCTTTGAAAGATGCGAAATCCGAGTACCGTCCAGAAAATGTCGTAATATTTACCTTTGGTAACCGAACGTCAGTTTCCCCTGCTCTTCTTATCGTTAACATTTCTTCTAAGAATGTTTTCTGGTGTTCCAAGAAATCTACCATCGTTACATTGTTGTCATTTCCATGAGACTGCGGTATTCGCGTTTGTTCCTCAGCTAAAGGAGCCTTTTTTAAATTTGAAATAGCCGTCTACAATTTTAGTTTGGAGTTCCAGGTTTTTTCCGATTCCTGGACCTCATGACATATGTCCTTGTACTCGCTCCATTCATCCTGAAGAATTTTTAAATTAATTGTAACATCTTCAATCCCGGTCACATCTTTTATTTGGTTCACAAATCCGCTAATGCTCACAATGTTTTATAAATATGTTTAGGGTTGCGTAATTCGACCATATCGTATGAAATACATAGTATAGTTTATTGCACGGTTTTAAATTTGCACAAAATTCACACTAAAGTCGCGGAACGTAACTTTCACAGCTATTTATTAAATTTGAACAATCCATAAAATTTTCACAAATTAGCGCCAATATAACGGATTGACGCAATTAACACCCTTACTCCGCTAGTCAAGTTGTTTGTCGCTTCAAGTGGCTCATTTAATATGAAACCAAAAGCGGCTGTCTTGACAAAATATCTAGTATGTATATTATCGTAGTCACTTCAAACGACAAACGACGTATTTGATGCCTTTTCTAGTCATTTGATAATTTCATACGACTCAAAATGACAGTTTTTAATTGTTTTTCTCGCCTCAAGTCACTTATTGGCATGGCAACTGGCTAATTTTTCATACAAATAGCAGATTGTTATAGTCATTTGAAACGAGAAACGACTCGACTAGCGGAATAAGGGTATACAATTATTTCCTGAACGCGAAAAATCCAGAATTTTTTCACAATTTAGCGCCAGTGTCGGGGAATGACGCTATCATTTTTAGTTGATTCAGTTTTTCAATTTTGATTGTTAATGTAGGTTTTCTGGATCAATCTCGCTATCCGGCTCGAAGGACCATTGGTAAGTTCTCGATGTATGGTCAATACAAATTCTCGATTATAATATTAAACAAAACTATGTTTATTAGATAATACTAATTTTTTTATATATAATTATAGTTAGCTAAAAATCGCTTGAGTATAACCTCATTCGCAGCTGTCACATGAATTTTCTGTTTTATTTTTTCTGTATACAAAAATGGTACAAATTTATAAAATTACATACAGTGTCCTCTACCTTAAATAACAAGACGGGAAAGGTTCGGAGCCGAACTCTATAAGCGTTTTTGTTGCCTATAAAATATAACAAAATAGCTTTTGCACAAAAATGAACACAAACCACCACACCTAAACATTATTACCACACCCACCCAATATCCAGTCCAAACCCTTAAAACCCATCTCACTACCCTATACCACACCACCCATATCATCACCCTTTAACACCTTCATACCCACCACACACACACCACCCACACAAACCCTCATCCATCAACTCCCAAATTCCCACACCAAACCCAAAACACCTCATCCCACCCTCCTCCACCTCCTTACCACTACTCCTACAACCCCCATACCACACAACCCATACAAACCCACATCCACACGAGTTATATTTTTATTCTACATTCACATGCTCTATGAAACCAAAATAGAATAGAAAATAATTTGTTTTAATCAATTTTAAGGAGAGGGGTTAACAAAACCCTACATATCTCCGAACACCCAAAACACAGAAATGTCCAAATCAATAGGAATCATTCCCATGAATTCCTTGAACTTTTAGTGAAAAAATTAAGTTATCTTTAATAGTTCTGAAGTTATCGTGCACACAGACGGACAGACTGACAGACGGCAAACCGAAACCATATAGCATTTTTTTTAACACAAATGCTTAAAAATAATTTAACTGAACTAACTGCTATGTATACGCCCGGTTTACATGCGACCAAAGATATTATAACATTAACTTTTTGCACATGAGAGAAAATAAAAGAAATATTTCCCAACAAAATTTTGCAGGAGATTATTTAGTCAATACACAGCAAAATGTTCCCATAAAAATAAAATGTTGCCATAAAATATATTCGATCCGAGTATTTTTATGGCAACATTTTTACAATTAACAAGAAAAAAAATTATTTTGTATTAATAAATGTTGAGGATTCACAATAAAAGCAGATGCCATAGATAAAAATGTAAATTTCGCATTTTAATTCATTAAAAATAAATTAATAATGATCCTATAAAAAAAATTACGCCATTGCTATATATGTTTATTTCTTTCTGGCGTATTGAATATTTTTATATTGCGGATTCTTTCTTATTTACCTGCAAAAATTTGTAGAAGAAAACAATTTTCTACATGTAAAGCCTTTATTCCATAATGAAACATATTTTTACAGTAAAAAATACTGAGAAACCGAAAAGAGGAGAGTATACATATTAAAATTACGTTAGAGTGACAAAGACAACAAATGTTGCCATAAAAAGTTTTGAGTTTCATACTTTTTATGACAACATTTTCCCCAGTAAATTTTACTGAATTTTTTTTTTTGTTTCGTTTTGGTGCGTGGCGAAATTATATTTTTATCTCGCTATTTTTTTACTGAAAAAATATGTTTCATTGTGGAATAAAGGCTTAAACCGGGCATAAAAGATAGCTGCTATAATATCTACTACAATTTTTTAATGATAGTTTGTCACATAAACAAATATCAACAAAAAAATAATAATTACATTTGTTTTGTTTGAAAGCTAATGTAAAATTAATCTAATACTGATACAGGGTGTCCCCGATTGGGATGCTAATCCGTTAAGGGGTGATTCCTTGGTTCTTTTCCTAAAAAAAAATTGTATAGTAGGGGGGGGGGGGTGGCAATTTTTGATATCCTTTGAGATACAGGGTGTTTAAAAAATTTGGTTCGGGAAAAAAGTACAAGCGAATACTAATTTGTAACTTACAAATCGGACGGCAACCACCAAAGTCTCATTCGAGGGACAATTGAATAGGCTATATTTAAGTTCTTACTGGCTATCTTGCATCTGTATCCATTTACGAGCTATGACATTTTAAAGTTAAAAAATATAAAAAAAATGATTTTTTTTTATAAAATTGAGGTTTTGTCAAAAAGAACCCCCTAATAAACTTTGTTTTACTTAATTTTTATTCGCTATGATCTCCTCTAAAATCCCCCAATCAGTTATTTGTACCCACGTGCTATAGTTGTTTACTTATGAAATGTAGAATGAAAACACAAATATTAAACTGTACTCCCAAAATATTTTATTTAAAACCGTATTTTCTCAACAAAAAAAAACAATTAAAATGTTTTTAAAATAAATTTTAATTCAGTGCGTCCTTTTCTACAACGCCCAATACAAGGTTCGGCTCGAGAATAAAACAACTACATAAATTTATAAAAAATGCTCAAAATGTCCTCCTTGTGACTGAATGCAGGCTAATGTTCGTTTAAGTAAACCTTTCGTTATTTCAATTATTGGTAATTCTTCCCTACTCTGTTGAGCCGCTGTGTGTATTCTTTGAATTAGTTCTTCTATTGTTTCTACAGTTAGATCGGGTGATTTTGCAGGCCAAGGAATTGGACCATTCCTTCCAATCCAATTATTTGGATATTTTTCGTTTAAAAAATTACTAACAATTATACCGTAGTGACTATAGGTGCACCATCATATTGATATGTATGCAAGAATCTGCATTCAAGAGGAACATCATCCAGGAGGAGTGGTAAATTGTTTTGTAAAAATTGTAAATAGCGTTCGCTATTTAATTTCGATGGTAATTTGAATGGTCCAATTAAGTTATCGCCAATTACACCAGCCCATACGTTTACACTGAAGCGATGCTGAAATGACGTTTGTTTTTTCGAATGTGGATTTTCAGTAGCCCAGTCTCTTGTGAATTGAGATTCATCCGCCCAAAGAATACGTTTCACAAACCTATCATCGTCAAAATTCTTTTCAATCAACCAATTACAAAATTCCAATTTTTTACTGTGGTCTATCGGTCATAGTTCATGGACGGGTGTTGTATGATATGGATGAAGTTTCTCCTTCTGCAATACTTCATGAATTATGTGGCGAGAGACGTTCAATTGTAAGGAGCGCCTCCATATGCTGATAGCTTGATTTGCTGTTACATTTCTTATTATTTCATCATCGACATCCAAGTGATTTGATGAGTCTGCATGGGGCTCCGCCCGCATATTTGAACTTGTTATTATATCTGGCAGTTTTCTATGAGTTTTTGTGAATACTCTCGTGTCCGGAACGTGACGTGTTGGGAATCTTCGCTGATATTCTCCGCGAGTTCTTGATGCGTTACCATCGCAAACTCCATATACAAAATGGATGAATGCTTCAAAGCAACGACACTTGACAACTACTAGATTTTTTCTCAAACCTAATGAAAATATTTAGTTTTTTGTTTTAAAACATTTAAACAAATGAGTTGATAATCGTCGCCTATTATTTTACTGATGAATAAAAAATTGCTGAAATTTTTACACTACAATATCTCTTAAATAAATTGAGAATAAACAGATAATATTTGTGTGTAGTATTTTCATTCTTCATTTGATAAGTAAAAAACTATAGCACGTGGGTACAAATAACGGATTGGGGGATTGTAGAGAATATCATAGCGGATTTAAATTTATTAGGGGATTTTTTTGAAAAAAAATCAATTTTATAAAAAAAAAATTATTTCTTTTATTTTTTTAACTTTAAAACGTCATAGCTCTTAAATGGATACAGATGCAAGATAGCCAATAAGATCTTAAATATAGTCTATTCAATTGTCCGTCAAATGAGGCTTTGTTGTTTGCCGTTCGATAAATGATATCAAAAATCTCAAAGTATCTCAAAGGATATCAAAAATTGACCCCCCCCCCCCTTCTGCTGTACGTTTTTTTTATGATGTGAACCAAGGACTCACACCTTAACGGATTAGCATCCCAATCGGGGACACCCTGTATCTGTGTTTTCAAACGAAACACAGATTTCTAAAGATTGTGTAAGGCTCTTAGTATTTGCTCGCTTCGATGATCATTGATATCTCGCATTTACATATACATATAGATATACAAAATGGCGGGCGTTCAAGTATATTTTAATGCAACGAGCTTCAGAGCCGAGTTTCTACTTGCACACCTGATATTTTGATAAATATTCAATTTTATTTTTTTAATTTCACGCTCTGAAACTTGTTGTACGAATATTTGAATTTTTTCATAAGCGGGATAAGATCATAAGCGGGAGTGACCAGTGGCGGTAATTGCCGGAAGGCCTCGTCTAGAAGGGTAGGTAATAGCGGGAGAAATAATTCAAAAAACACTCCATGGCCTCGAAACCGATAGCCCACAGAATGGGGTGCATGACCTTAATGTTCTTTACAACAGTTACCAGTTAAATATAACTAATTTTTCTTCGTATGTGCTTACTACTTTATATCTCAATATTCAATCATACACGCATATACGACAGATGTATAACAGGCCAACGAAAGCAGTTTCATCTTTGTTGTGTATATGTTCAAAGGATAAAATTCAATCCAAAATTTTTTAATATTGGCTTGTACAGAAATAGATTTATTAATTTTTTCTTTCAAATTTTTTTCATCAATTTTTGATCCATTTATCCAATTGACAAATATCTTGATAAGAATGTGAACCAAAAATAAAATGAAATTTAATCGAATACCTTATACATTTTTGAATCATCACAAAAATCTATATCTTTTATTGTTTATCTCGATTTTCCTCCTGACCGAATAAAAAAAAAAAATGGGAGTAGAAAAACAGGTAAAATTTCTATGGATTTTCTTTTTTTTTTCTATATATAATACATACTATGTGCTGTGGTTTGCTGGCTATAAAGCGCAATGCCATTGTCCAAGATTTATGATTTCGTGGAGATATGATTTTTTTTTAAAATTGAAAATTGGATTAATTATGGTACAGTGGATTATCACGATATTGGATGTGAAGCATACGGAAGATGTGATTTGAAATAAAAAGCCGGGGTTTATAAAATAATTTATTGAAATCTGTAAAATATAAACCAATGGAAGTGTTATCACACACTACTTTAATAAAACGATAAAACAACAACTACACCATACCAATTCATACTTTACATAATACTTGAACCTGCAGTAACATAACAAACCGTTCGTTATCAACATTAGCACACAATAAATAATTTTTTTTTGTTGTGTTACGTGTAATAAATTATTTATGATTTAAAAATAGGAAAAACACAAAAAAACTTTAATTACTTATTTCATTAAAAATTAATTTTTTAATAAAAATAAAAATTTGTACCAACGAATATATAGGGTGGTGATCATAAAATGCTTTATTGTTTTCATTTGCTGTATGCTCTTTTTGTGTATATAATAAATACATGACGGTGACAACAACAACAAAAACACATTACAGAATCCAGTTTAAAATTGGAAAATCTATAATTGATGAAGACAAAACATACAATTTTTGTGTTTTATTTCAAGTTTGGTTCACGTCGCCTGTTTTTCAATGAATTTTGAGAGCTTTTTGTAAAATTTCCTCAAGAATCGAATTAAATATTCGACGACGAATAAATATTTTTTTCATTTTGATGTACTAAATTGGGGTATTTTATTTATTTGGAAATTATTGTAAACCCACGGACGTCCCATCCGCACAACTAGGGCGGAATTTTCGTATTAATCTGTTTTGTTTATTTATATTCAACTGTAAATGGTTTATAAATTTTTATTAATAATTTTAAATATCTTAAAGGTCAATAAATTAAAGGTTGGATGAGTTGCACGGTATGTTATAAACCATAATGAATTTTATTTGTGCGAATTATGGTGGGTTGACTGGATTCCAAAAAATAATGTTTGTGAAATAAAACAACATCCTATCATGTAGGTGGGTTCAAGAACCGATAGAAACAAAAAGTTATGGTAGAATGTTAAAGTGAACTGTTTAACATATTTTATCTAGACTGTAGAAAAATATAATCGTTCATATAGTGAAAATGTATAGCAGGGTTGATATAACAATTTTTGTTAATTGTAGGTTTTAATAACCCAAAATTAACAAGTAAATTTTAAAATAATAATCATTTTGCCAATGGCCGCCATTAGAATAAGCCGTTTGATTCAAAATTAAACAATCGCACTATTTTTCATTCGAACCAAACTATAACTTGGGTGTACAAATAAGTTTTGGGTGATTTACAAAAGATGGCGTAACCAGTAGATGAAAATTGCAGCTGCTGGATATCGATTGCTTTGTGACGCATATGCGGAGAACATGCTCCATCAATAAAGATATGTGTGTACTGCTTCTGCCGTTATAAAAATAGCGATTTTAACACCACTGACAAAAAAGGGAAGTGAGACCAGTAAAGTTCGAAGACGCTGAATTGGACGTGTTATTGAACCATAATTGAAACCAAACTCAATAGGAGCTCGCTAAACCTTTGGAAGTGGCGCAGCAAGCGATTCAAACCCGTCTCAAGATCATGGGTGCAAAAATAATAAAATTGGGTTCCTTATGAACTCAAGCCATTGAGCGAACGTCGTTTTTCACGTGCGAACAACTGATCAAAAGAGTTTTCTTTTACAATGAATCCACTACGTAAAATTCGCGTAACTCAAATTATTTATTTATCGTCAACATTTTTAAGCTCGAGTCTAAAAAAAGAATATCCAGACAAAGCTTCAGGCCAAAGTTTATGTGTCATGATAGTAATACTTTCGAAAATTACATCAAATGAATAACGTGGGCTACGCGATTTTTAAATATAGGAATGTCAGACATGTTTGTGAATTTTCGGAAATCTAGCTATGATCCCCCCACATAAGCTTTGAAGCAGTGTTGTGCTGTATTTTCTACGCTGCGTAGTTAAATGATGTTCTAGTATTGTTCTATCCATGTAGAAAATGTATGTAAAAAATTAAACAAATGGCGTAGACTATGTAGAAAATGTAGACAAAATGTCGAAAATTACTGTTTCTTCTAGCAATCAGCAAAGTTTTATGATGTTTTTTATAGATGAAATCGTTTCAAGGTGAAGAGCTTTATTCTTACTCCACATTTGTTAAAGCTTTAAAGATCATCCTCCTTGTAATACCTTACCACATAATACCAGATTTTAATGCAAAACCATACACAGTAAAAAAAAATTAAGTGATTTATGCAAGTTCACATACATTTAATGGTAAAATATTTAGATCATTTATGTAAAAATTTTGTTTCCATAACAAGTGACGGAATATTCAGTAAACCAGTATGTAAATTAAAGAACTCCACAGAATATACTGAAACAGTTTTTATTTTATGTAGGGATTAGTAACCTGTCTATGTAATTTTAAGTATCTTATAGAATTTTGCGACATTTTGTAAGAAAATTACATTATTTCCAGAAATATTCCATAATTACTGTGTAGAATATTGTCGGAGATAAATACGACAAATGAGAAATATACGAGTAAGAATAAATGTGATGCGTATTGCGTAGATATTATTTTGTTTAATGTGATATAATTCGCCAAATCGATATGTTCTTCTAAAATTCTAATGTTCTACTAAAGTATAAAGCAAGATTAGAATTTTTGCAGTTTGGTCGTGGCAACCTGATGAATAGACCAAATTTTTATCAGGACCAAACTGACAAGAAAGAACTTGTGGAGGTTCTCATGTTTTGTAAGAGTCGTATCTTGTATGTATTTTTACACAATGACCCTGCGAGTTAAAACTGGGGGCAGGGGCAAATTTTGGACTCTTTGTGATATAGATACATATATTATGAGTGATGGTATTTTTGTTTTTTGCCGAAAAAAACTACATAAAAATTGATTTCGCATATTCGCAATGAAATTCTTCATAGTTTATGTAATTTTCATTTTTAGGCTAATTTTATAAATTTCAATATTAAAATATGAAATATTAGCCTTACCCAGTAATCAGTATACCAAATTACATAATGGTTTGTTGAAAATCACATATCTGCACTGTTGAATTTTACATAAATCAGAAAATGAAAATTCCATGGTTTATGCACGGTACATACCATACGTGAAATTTACATACATTTACGAGGCATTTTGTTTACCCTTAAAAATATGTAATTTCTTTTTACTGTGTACTGTATGCTAGTCGTGTTGGCTGGATACAGTATTCGTTTCGAAGATGTATATAAAGATAGCATATTGTGCTGGGTATTTCTTTTAGCCGGATTTAGCATCGTTTCATGTAATTTGATTCTAAACTTGAGTCAAACATTTCTGTAGCACCAACGACGGACGTAGAATGCCGATGTCCCTATTTTTCGAATTCCTTGAAGAAGGATTACACGGAGCGGATTTGACTGTCTCATCATATTACACCCCTAATAAATTCCCTCGAGGAATAAATTTTGGTCTAACTCCACCGACCGCGTGAAAGTTTATGTTAGTCCAAATATTGGCGAAGCAATACTATTGTAAAATAGTTTTTGTTAATGATCCTGGATTTGTAAAATATAAGTTAATTTTGTGAACGGTAATACTATGACTTAGGGTTGTCTTAAAATCGGCTAGCCAAATGGAATGGGGCAATATACTTGACAAAGGTTTTACGTTATATACTACGGGGCTTAATATAATTCCGAAAATTCAATTGATTAGATTAGCACTCATTTTAAAATCATGGTTGATCCTAGTCAGCGATAAGTACAAATGGGATCGGTACGAACGCTCAAATTTCAAATTCCCGAGTTATCAAAATCCCACTTTTTCAATATCCCGCTTTTCAAAACCTTGCTTTTTAAAGTTTCTTTTTCGAAACCCCGCTTGTGCTAAAATCTTAAAAATGCCTCCAAAAAAGGAGACTTTTTCAAAACAAATTCAAATCTATCTTATTTTTATTTAGCTCTTTTCTTGACTGATCATTGTGATATTTGAATTATGGGATGTGATATCCATTTTAGAATTAATTTTTGAACAGTTTTTGGAATAATCAAACCATAATTTTCAAATTTGCTACGCGGAGCTTCTAACTTGAATTTTGAATAAAGTTTTGAAAGAGAACTGTTTGCTTTTCCAAAAAAAAAATCCAACCGAATTTCAAAACCACACTTTATAGAAAAACTACGTTAATTCGAAAATTTATTTATTTTGAAATTGGAAGGAATTCCAATTTCTAAAATGTAATATAATAATATTGTAAAATTCCATTTTATGTCCATGAAAATATGAAAGGTCGTCTTCATGGGTGAGTAACGAAATCTCGGTTTTTTTTTCTAAATCTCGGGTTTCAAAATCTCGGTTTTCATAATTTTGGGTTTTCAATAAAAAAAAACCCCAATTTTTGAGGAATCCCGGTTTGAATTTTTAAAATTTGGCACGTGGGAAAATGGAAATCTTAAATGATGTTCTGACAAAATTCAAAAATGAGTTTGAGATAGAGTACTAGAAAATGGCTAATTGGCATGGAATTTGGATGGAGGGCTACGTTACGTGCCTGTGACAGTTATCGAAGCCGTCAGCCGCTACAATTATTGCATTTCAAAATCATTAACAAAATATTACTTTTCTTGTTGCATTAACAAAATATTACTTTTCTTATTAATCTTGCAACTAAAAAATGTTGCAATTTAAAAACTTTATTAATTATGTTGTGTAATTAGAACTAGAAGAAAAGAAAACTGGCATTTTGAAAATGGGATTTCGAAAACCGTGATTATGGAAACTGAGATTTTGAAACCGGGATTTTGAAAACCGGGGTTTCGAAAACTGAGATTTTGAAAACCGAGATTTCGTAGTACACCCCGTCTTCATATTTCCATGGACATAAAATGGAATTTTGTACATGGGAATTTTGAAATTTAGTATTTTGAATAAGAATTTTAGTTTTGGAAATAGATTCTAAGAGTAGGCAATGCTGAATAGAACTAGGCAATTTTATTTCATTTTTACTAATAATAGATTTATAAATAAAATAACGAGATTGCAAATCTAACATTAATTTTGAATGAAGTTTTGAATTTTGACCATATTTAAGAGGTAAATTTCAGGTTTCGTATTTCATTAAAAATGAATCGGCTCAAAACACGGCTATAAGAAAAACATTTTATTAAAATCATATTAAACCAAAAAATACAAAATTTTGAGTTATGCCTCAACCAGTCAGCCTTAAGTTCTTAAGTTAAACGCTGATTGCACCACTTCGGTTAGTGCTACAATCACCAAAATTGTATAGGCTTCTCGTCACAAATAAACAACTGACCTCTAAAATTTTGGTGGTCGTACCGCTCTCCTAAGTGGTGCAAAATGGAGCACAACTTAAGAACTTAAGGCTGACTGGTTGAGGCATTAATCCACAAGATATCGGGTGTACATTATTTAAAAAAGAGTTCACCAATAATAAAAAAACAGGAAAATCTAAATGGTTTCGTTTAGCATGGAACTCTAGAATTTTTTCCAAAATTCATGTTAACATTTCACTACACACTCTTGCAAATTTGAAAATTATAGTTTGAGAAATGGCTTAATTTCATACCCGTTAGCTGAGTGTTTTACACACTCAAAAAAAAATTTACAAAATTTTGGTAAATATACAGCCAACAAAATAATTTGTAAATTTGACAAAAACTGTAAACATTATAAAAATAAATTGTAAAAATAACAATTTTTTTTTAATAAATGCATCAAAATTTTTCATTAAATTGAAAATATTGAAAAAATACAATAAAATTTGTAAATTTAATAAAGATTTCGTCAAATATACAAAACAATAAAATTGAAAGGGACTTTGTTAAATTACAAAAACAATCATAATTTTTACAAAAATACGTTACAATCCCAGGAATTTATTTTTATAAAGTTTAGAGTTTATATCAAATTTACTAATTATTTTGTGGGCTGTATATTTACAAAAATTTTGTAATTTTTTTTTTGAGTGCACATCAAATTAAGCATTTAAGAAATGGCCTAGTTCCATTTATTTAAACTGAAATCCAAAATTTTCTTCAGAAATTCATGTTAGAATTCTAATTCACCTTGATTTCGACCATCAATTATTTTATTGTTTTTGTACGTTGAAACTATCAAAACCCCGCATTGTATTACCAAAATCAGTGTATTACCACAAGAATGCTTGGAATTCCATTGCAAAAATAGTGCAACACAAAGTACTGGCCGCAAGAGGACATGTTTCGAATAATACGATGAATTGTATGAGATATTCTCTAAAAGGACGAAGGTGAACCCCGTAGCGACTTGTAGTAGCGATCCATCTGCGATTTTACTCCAGAATGTCCAAAAAACAAGAACCGAATTTCAGACGTGCAACATAACGTAATTAATAACGAAAAAATGTTTTGGCAAGATCGCCTTGTATTATCTGCCAATTTTTTATATAAGTACATATTTTAAAACTTGAAGTTAATGTGATAGAAAATTTGTTGTATTTTAAAAGAAAATTTTTCTAAGTAGTTTCAATAAAGTTTCTTTTGTTATTTACAAAGAATTACAAATCATTTATCCTTATTTGATGCTGATGATTCGGATTTCGAGGTGTTGTGTTGTCTGTTTCCAATTCTTTACTTTTTACGTCAGTATCGTCATTCAAATTAATGCATACGTTTTGCAGAATGCGCAACATGACATAATAAAAAGAGCTATAAAATCCAGTTTTCGATTCTCGATCAATTTTAAACGCCTAATCCGAAACTTCATAATTCCGAATGTATTCTCAATGTGCAATCTACTTTCCGCAAAACAGCAATTATAAGGTTTTTGTTTCTCGGTTAAATACGCAGTAGTTTTAGAAAGAGATAGCAAATATTCCGTCAATGAGTATGCGCTATCACCAATTAGATGGAGTCCTTGTTTAATTTGTTCCGGCCCATTATCTAATTTGTTCTGTCGGTCGTTACAAGTACGTTGCAATACAACAGAATGGTATCCTTCCTTTTCTGTTTATGTACGAGGAATGGTACTTTTATGGTGCCATAATTTTAAAGTGGCCCCAACTACTCCTATAATTGAAATAATAATTTTATATTATTCTACACACTTATTAAAGAAGTATCTGATTCACTTACTTGAAAATTTTGGAGACCGACTAGAAATTCGACGCTGCTCGGTTTTCCAAGACCATTCTGTTAGGCAGTTCGTGACGTTGACTTTCAAAAGCCTCTTACAGATCCTATATAACAATGAAAACAAGAGGTTCTGCAAAGGTTGAACCTATTAACTAAATTCCACACTTGGCACTCATTTTTCTGATGATTTTTTGAATTATTAAAGATTTAAGGGAATTTGGCCAAACACGCTTCCAAGTGTAGGGCCATATCAGAAAATTGTCACAAAATGGAAATATTTTCAAAAGATTTTCTACTATTTTTGACATCATCTCAAGATGAGAACAAATTCCACACTCGGCACTTATAGTTCTGAAGATTTTCTGAATTAAATTACTTTAAAAAAATTAATATAATAATTTTTATAATTTTTTTTTCGAATTCTAAACTTTTTTTCTTTTGCAGCTACACTTTTTGATAATTTGGGTATCTACACATTTTGAGTCTACACTTTTCGTTAAAATGTGTAGCTACACTTTTTTATTAACGTTAAATATTGCATGCCGGTTTATTTGTTTTAATAGTGTATTTTGTTGACAGTTCGATGACAACTGATAATTTTTTTCGATCTAATTTCGGGCCCGTGAAATATTCCATAGATTTTTACATAGATTAAAATCGTATACGTATACAAATCCAATTGGAATTCTGCTAATTCCAATTGGAATTTTAAAGCCTTTCTATATCTAGCTTTGTGGAGTACACGATATGATTTTTAATTGGTGAAATTCTCAATGATAAGTAAAATATTATGTTTGATTTTACATTATTTTAATTAGTCTAGAAAGCATAGAACACATTTTTAAATAAATTACAAAATTTGTACACAATTTTAATTCAAATCATTGAAATAAAATAAAAGTGAGATAGAAACAAGAGACAGGCATTCATTGAATTGACGATATTTAAAAAATAAGTACATCAAGATAAGTTTAATGAAATCGAGCAAATTTTATCAGTATATTTATAAGACGTATATCAAATTGTCTTAATTAAAATGGCAGAAAAATATTGTATCTTATAAATAAAGTAAAAATTAAAATTTTAATTGATAAATTACGAAGCAAAAAATATTACTGTAACATAGCCATAAATGTTTAACCAAAATTTTGTACTAAAACAGTCAGGACGCAAACCAAATATACTGAACTCAAACCAATTATGAATTTCTCATTGAATTCTAATAAGAAAATTCCAGAGATTTTTTTTCCAGAGATTAAAAAAATATATCGAATCAACCTAAGAATTTTTTACTTTTATAAGCAAATAAGAATGTCCTTTTATAGCAGTAAAACTTAATAAAAATTGGTACCAATCAACCAGAAGCAGTTCATTATTAAAACAAGATGGGTTTAGATAGGTGCTTAATCAACTACTTCACGAATTAGCGAGAACTGAATCACAATCTTCAGATATAATCGTCAATGGCCATCAACATTTAGTAAAAAAAACAAAAAAATGTCTCCTGACTACAGATGACTCTGACCTGAATCACAAACAACAGAAATGACTAATATTGGCCATCTAAATTTGAGTAAAAATGAAGTCAGTACACCGAGAATATCAAAACTCATAGCAATATATTAGAAGTCGTGCATTATTAGCACTAAGTGGTTTTGGTTAGGTGACGCAATGACAAACATCGTATACTAGTCAGCCCTGAATCACGATCTCTCTGAATGGCCGATAATGGCCATCCAAATTTGGGTAAAAGTGACATCTTATAACATCTAGAACGCCAAAATTCGTAGCAATAAACCCGAGTTCGAGCATTATTAGCACTAGGTGGTTATGATTAAATGACTCAATGACAAACATCGTGTACTAGCCAGACCTTTTATCACCATAGATTCATAGATTTTAAGATGTCATTTTTACCCAAATTTGGATGGCCTTTCCCTGAGATCGCGATTCAGTTTTGGCTAGTGCTCGATGTTTGTCATTGGAGTTAACTAACCAAAACCACCTACTGCTAAAAAATTTCGACCTCGGGTTCTTGCTACCAATTTTGATGTTCTATGTTAAGATGTAATTTTTACTCAAATTTGGATGGCCATTATCGGCCATTCCCAGAGATCGTGATTCAGATCTGTTTAGTACACGATGTTTGTCATTGAGTCATTTAATCAAAACTAATTAGTGCTTATTATGCACGACCTCGGGTTTTATTGCTACGAATTTTGATGTTCTAGATTTTAAGATGCCATTTTTATTAAACTTTGGATAGCCATTATCGGCTGTTCCCAGAGGTTGTGATTTAGGTCTGGCTAGTACACGAAATTGATTATTAAGTCGTGTAACCATATCCACCTACTGCTAATCATGTTCGACCTCGGATTTATTATTACGAATTTTTATATTCTAGGTGTTCAGATGTCGTTTTAACTCAAATTTGGATGGCCATTATCGGTCATTCCGGTCGATAGTACATGAAGTTTGTCATTGAGTCTTTTAAATAAACCATTTGGTGCTTACAATACTTGGCTTCGGGTTTTTTTTTGGTACAAATTTTATTTTCTATGATTTATTCTAATAGTTTTAAAGTTATAATATATTTTAATAAAAATCTCGATAATTTCTACACAATACGTGGTTGAGTTTGTTCATAAATTTTTTTTAGAAAATATTATATATTATTTATTTAAATTGAGGTTTGAGTCATTTTCTAAAAAAAGACTCATACTTATTTGATTGTACTAAAATTTCCAATTCGAATCCGTCACGAATACTTCACACTCGTTCTAATTTCAGATTTCAGAATCTGCTCGATCTACGGATTTAAATAAGAAACACGGCTTTAACTTATACAATTTTGAATACGAATGGTCTATATACTCTACTAAGTTTCGACATTGTCCACGCAAAATCCATTGTCTAGAATATTTTAGTAGATAATTCCGCTATATGTAGATTAATTTCGAAATACTACGCGTTGGACCCAGCCTAAAAATATGCCTAGTTTATAACAGGATAAATGAATATCACGAGTTACGCGATTTTTTGAATATAGATCATTTCACGACAAAAAAGAGATTCCACACTTGGTTGAGGATTTTCGGAAATCTGACTATGATACACTTTGGCCTGAAATTTTGCATGGCTATTTGGTTTTAAGACCCCGGATTGAAAATTTAGTCCGCTTACACGACGAATCAATCACACGAGCTGTGGCTGTGCGTTTCCAATCGAGATGTTGCCAGATAAACACTGGTCTGACTATGATAATTCGAGTAATCATAACCCTAAGTAATAGTAACAATAACTCCCAACGACCTATTCCGGACTGGGCCCAACCGTGCGCGGGAAGTCTCTGTATTAATATTATTTTTTTCAGTATAATTTACAGTAAGGATATCGAACTGCGTAGCCAGTGAAATTCATGAAAATTTGGAAGTTAACAAGCGGCAAAATATATATTAGTATAAAAATCAAATATTGATTATAAGAAGGCAAACTACAGTATGTGCAACAAAAGCCTGCACGGCAAAAAACTAAGTACAAATAATATTTTACTGTGGTGATAAATTTTTCCATATCTTCCGGACAACTTGCGCTAGATCGCTCAAATTTTTTATGTGGTAGGTTGTCAGCTTCATGAGTGTCCATAAATGTTGATCGGATTGGAATCAGTGGCACTATTCTGGTAATTCCCTGGGAATAGGGAATTGGGGAAAGATTTTATATGTAGTTTCAGTTGAAATATTTTTTTTCCGGCCTACTAAGGAGAAAAGTTTGATGTAAATATTTATAAATTGGGAATAATTTTTCCATATCTAAATTGGCAGTGAAAATTATTCCCAATTTTATTTTGTTTTCAAAAAAATTACCACTAGATTTTTACCTCAGTAGGCCAGCAAAAAAAATGTTTGAACTGAAATTACATATAAAATCTTTCCCCAATTCTCTATTCCCAGGGAATTACCAGAATAGTGCCACAGGTGACTGAGATGGCCAATCAAATGTTGTGATGCCCTTTTTGAGTTTAATTTTCGAACAGAGTATATGCTATGGTGTTTTGGTCAAACCATTTCAGGATAGATGGTAACAAACCTCGTGAATTTTATTCATGAAAAGTGCGTTAATGTTCCGTGTAGAAATTTACCAAAACTTTTTTTGGTGAAGCATCCCCATACATGGAGCTAGGGCGGTTGCTTCACAGTTCTAACAATCCTTTTTTTTTGGCTTAGTTGACCAAACACACGTTTAACATTAAAACTCCAAAAGGATGAGTCATCGGCAATCAAAATATTCATACAATCTTTGTTTTTATGTTCATTCGCCAACTGTAGTATTTTTATGTTATCAGTGGTTTGACCAAAGTATTTCCACATGCGTACCCATGTTCCATAGTCCTATTTTGTATGGTTTTTTTTGGTATAATAACATTCTTGTTCGCCAATTTTCCCACAGCTAGATCCAGCATAAAGAAAAAATTTCATCAAATAACTGTATGATGGCGTCATTTCCCTTTTTTGTTTAGAGCGTCCAAGAGGCATCAATAGAAAACAGATTTAAGCCAAGTCATTATTTGTCCCTATAGTTTTAAGTATACAGTTATGTCAAGAGCGTGCATTGTTGAACCTATACTGTAAGTGGATAAGCAAAACAATACCCATCCCGGACGGAAGGAAAACGGAAGTTGAGTCTGCTTAGAACAAACAGATTTAAATAAAATTAAAATAGATAAAACAAAATAAAATAAAAAAAAACAAATGAGTTAAATAAAAAATCAACACAGTTAAGTTATTGAAAAAGTTTTTTAACGTGCGTTGTTAATTAGCTTCGTGCAGCATTCTAAAGACAGACTCATACCGTAGTCAGTTCTATGATGTTCGATTCGAAAGATAGGTACCGTTCTTACAACTCGCGAATTTAATATATGTAGAACAAGATAGTTGATACTGCCGGTTAAAAATCTATAAATGAAAAACTAATAAATGAATCCTCTTTATGTGAACCTCATGATAAGGCGACCACACTTTGCTAGCATATACTAGAGTGGGGTATGAACAAATGTTGAAGTAGAATTTGATTGTATGTTAGGCGTGAGCTAGTTGAGTTTATTGCCTGATATTTTGATGAATTTCGTTACTATATGAGCCTAGATTGGAAGCTTAACGTGTATGTGTGCAAATTAGGAGAAAATAAAAATTTCTAGAGCTTTTTAGCTAATGACCATAGGGATTTTCATTAGGTGTACACAAAAAAATTCAACTTCCACAATTATTTTCCCATCAAGCAAATATAAATTGAATATTTCTTCTCGAGGTGCAAAAACATTAATTTTTTATTTTAAACCCAATATATACCTGAATTTATTCTTTTTACAAAGCATAAAAAAAATTCTAACGGAAGTTTTAAAGAAAATTGGTTAAAAGAATAACAACAAAATTTCAAAACTAACACCAACCATGAGCAAAAAAAAAAAATTATAAAAAAGTAAAAATAAATAAAAATTGATTGATGATGATTCTCGGTGGAATATGAAACCTCGTATATAAAACAGCAACGAGGTTATACCTTATAGTTATTCTTATCTTCATTCGGTTGCGCTCCTTTTGTGTATTAAACAAGAGTAGATTCTTTATTTGTTATGTTTCTATTGTTGTTATTTTAGTTTTTATTATTATTGTTATTATAGAATCGATATATAAATTTTCATCTTTATATTTTTATCACAAACAACAAAAAAAAAACAATTTTCACATCGTCTAGGTTTCCTTTGGAGAGCAAATCAAGGAGCGAATCGAATTGAGTCGAACGTAAATCGAATTTCTTTATTTTAATGGAAAGTACAAGATCAATTAGATTCATAATCATCGTATAGATAGGTATTATGTTCAATGGTATTGTTCAGAGCGGTTTGTTATCTGATTATTTTGTGCTTTTTATTGTACGGGTTATATATAGAGATACGTTTATTGGGATTTATTAAGCAACAGATGATTAATATAATGATGATTATTACTTCTTTACCAATATATTTGTAGCCGTACCACATTATTTTCCCTTCTCACCTACTCATCGAACGACCTTGAGCTCTCAACAAAACCTAGGAGATCCTTGACGTCAATTTTTCTGAGATCAGTCAAGTTCCGTAGGAGACTCACATTCTGCTCGCAGTTCCCGCCGCCATACTGATACGCCACTACCGCACCGATGCCAGCTGCCATGATCTTGTCAGGTCAAGTACTGCCAGATCTAGCTTATTGTTAGGCATGATGTACTTACTATTGGACAATCTGTCTTTCGTTGTTCTTTTAGCTTCCTCTTAAAACAGTAATTTGTACGTAGTGGGTGGAATATCAACTTGGTGAAATTGGGTTGTGCTCATTTTCATTCTCCGTAATATCAGGTGATTACACATCAGGTGGATGTTTAACTGACCTGGACGTGTTGAGCGTCTTCAGCAAGTCTTCCTTGCAGATATTTCATTATACCTTAACCAGTCAACGGCTTCTCTTATCGCGATTGGTACAGCTTGAAAAACGCTGTATTAATGCGGGATACGTAAAATGAGATTTACATTCAAATTTTCACAGAAAACTAAACTCTCAAACTTTCCATCCATTTTTGAAGCATCAATGAAGAAATTGGCACCTTCAGTATTCAGAAATGTCCTCTCTGTTGGGAATATCAGTCTTAAGCCACTGAGTTGAGCCTTATAAGCTGACCTTGTTGCCACTTGTTTACCTATATCTAGGGGTATGGTATGAATGAGAATATCCAGTACTTGAGTAGATGTGCTCCTAAGAGCCTCACTAGCACAATTTTTGGTTGGTCAGAATATTTATAGCTGGACACCAAACAGTAACTCCTTATAATAAAATGGGTCATATATAGAAGAAATATAGAGGCAATGTATAATATGTGGCTCCAAATCCAATCTTTTTTCAATGACATTTATACAAGAGTAAAGCGCTATTCTAGCTTTTTTACTCTTTCTAATATGTTAGGTTTTTAGATTAGTTTGCTGTCCAGAATGAGACCCAGATACTTCGCTTTATCAGTGAAGATCAATCCAATACCCTCTAAGCTAGGGGTCGATCTGACGAAGTATGCATGCATTCTTTTAACATGCAAGGATATTTACTGAAGATATCAAACGCTATACATCATCCGCATAAGTAACCCCCTTAAGTCGTACTCTTCCAGGATTAATAACCCCACCTTGTAAAGTGCCTCTTCTCTGAAATCTGCTATTAGAGGACCCACTCTGGCTGGCCGTCACGACTTTGAAGGTTCCTTTCTAGATCCAAAAAAAAAATTATCATGAAGTATTTTTTTTGCTCAAGGGATTCCTCGAGTGGAGCAATAAGAGTGTGGAGAGCAGTTTTTACGGATTTCACCTGGCAGTATGCATGTTGGGATTTCGATACCATATTTGGCTCAGTCGAACTCCTAATGGCAGCTTCTATCTGTCTTCCTAAAATTTTTAGTAAGGAAGATGCTAAACTTATAGGTCTATAAGGTCTTTGGGTCTCCAATGAGAGCTTTTTTCTTCCATAGGTATAAATATAATATTTATTTCAATCCATTTACTAGGAATGTGATAGAGTTCCCGGCTGCCCTTGAAGGAAACCAAGAGGTCCAGCCAAGATAAGGTTAAGTCCGTCGTTTATTGGATATCTGATTTGAATTTGCATCACTTCCAAGGTTGATTCTAATGTTTTGTGTTTGAGCCTTCTTTAATGAGCTTCCTAAAATGACAGGGGATTTCTGTCCCATCATGATATTAGCCGAGAAATTTTGACCATCCATCTCAATACTTATTGCAACCACATATGAGTTACTGTAATTTGATAACAGAAACATATTAAGAATAGTTTTAGGTAGAATGCAGAAACGGATTTTCTTACCTTCCTTGTAAATAGCAGTTTATGTTTAGGAGTCCTAAATCCAAGTTCTCGGTTACCATTGACCCAAGGTCACCTCTTCTGCTCCTCGTTTAAGTATGAGCGCAGATAAAACTGCCTTGTAATGATGAAGGTTAATCGGCAGGAACATAAACATTATAGATTTACTTCTTTCTTTCAGTCCCCACCACAGTTAGACCAGAGTTCTCCTCTGACAGTGATTCCTCCAGGATCCAAAAAGTAATCCCATCGAAGTGGACGCTTTCGTGTCTGTATAGAGAGTGTTTCTACCTCGTTATCTGATTCAATGATGTTCAGGTTGTCTCAGGGGTCTCTACCGGTATCGGCGCCCGTCACCTTAGTCTTTATTATAAATCTTGAGTGTGACTGCGATAAAATCATAGCTGATTAAACCATTAGTTCTTGCTATGGTAGCCAGCGACTTTCGATTTAAATGATACTAGCTTACCTATAATCGGCCTTTGATTCTTCCAACTTGGTCACTCTCCAATTTTCGGTCGGCAGTTCAGGTATGTTAATTTGCATAAATTGCATTTCCATAATTTTTTGGCGTTCCTGGATTTCTAGGTCCACGGGGGATATCCTTTCTAGCGACTACCTAGTTTACCACCTGGCTAGACTTCACCTATAGGCTCTTCACAGCCTTTTGTTCACGGTTTTGACGGTTGGTTGATACAAGATGTCAACTTGATACAATTTCCTGTACGATCCTTCATTGAATCCAGTTTTTTCGTTTATAATTTTTTGGAAAGTGTCTCTAGAGCTCCTCAGACTCTTCTCCTGGTTTGTAAGTTAATACGAGGGAATTATCCTTGCTTACGTTCATGTCCAAGGGATTGTAGTCGAGGAACCGGCCTCATTTGTTCTTGCATTCCGTTTTTTCGGTACGTCTCGAGGTTTGTGCTATAATGGTTGAAATCCATTTTTTAGATTTGCTGTTAACTTTGTCACTTATAAAATTGAATTAAATTACTTTGATAAAAACACTTGTAAAATTTTTTCTTTATAGTGAAAATATTTATTTGTTTTCAGGAATATCGATTTAGAAAATTATTTCTTCTTCAGTTCCTTTTACAACGAGTTTTCCTGGTAAAAATTGTAAAAGGAACTGAAGAAGAAATAATTTTCGAAATCGATATTCCTGAAAAGAAATAAATATTGCCACTATAAGGAAATTTTTACAAGTGTTTTTAGCAAAGTAATTTAATTCAACATCTTGATAGTCAGGCCTGGTGACCAAAGTCCAACGTTGGTTACCTACACGGTAAATACAAAATCTGGTAAATGACCACTAGATTGTCTAGTTTTATGAATTCCAGTTAAAATCCAGTAAAATTTTAGTAAATAAAAAAGGAAATTTTGTTTTCTAGTTAAATTTTAAAGTGAATGTACTAGATTTCCAGTCAAAATAAAATCAAAACCAGAATTTTAATATGTTCTAGTTAATTTCTAGAACTAATTTCTAGTGTTTATTATACTGGTTTATTATACTGGGACTCTAGTGGTTATCTAGTAAAAAAAATACTAGAAAATTACTAGATCATTTCTGTTTGGCTCTGTAATGGAGTGTCTAGTTAATTTCAACAGAAATCTCGTTAGTTTTGTTACTAGAATTCCATTAAAAGTTTAATTTACATGAATTCTTGCAAAATTCTAGTAAAATCTGATTCCGCCATATTATTTTGGAATGAAATATGATTTCTATTAAATTTTACGGGAATTCTATTAAACGTGTCCCCATAAAAAAATGAACAATTCGCGATAACATTTTACATTAACAGAATTCCAGTAAAAATCTAGTTAAATTCGAAATTTACTGTAATTTTCTCTGCAATAAAGTTTATAACTCAAAATGTTCTCACTTTATAATTATGCATCTCATGCTTCCTCTCTTACAACAATAACATTTACCTGAATTCTAGTAGTATTCCAGTAAAATATAATCGTTTACTAGAATTCTACGAGAATTCTAGTGAATGTAAACGGTTTTTATCTTTTTTTTTCCATCGATATTGTTTATTTTACCTGAAATCCAGTTAGATCTAGTAATGTTACCGAAATATTGCTTGATTCTGGTAAAATTAACAGTTATTCGAGTTTTTTGTCTTTTTTTTCTATATATTTTCAAATTATCGTACGAACCTTTCAGTATTAAGCAAAATTTCAATACGTGGCAACGAAATAATAAAAGTGATCGTTGTAATTATTATTTGAATTATTAAGAAAAATCCCTTATTGTTTGTGTTAAAATTAAAATAATTAATTAAAATGGAAATACAAGAATTAAGCAAGTTTTTAAACGAAAATGTAATACCAGAAGATGTGGTTTCAATTTTATCAGGTAAGCCTTTAGAATTTATATTAATTTAGTGATTATTTTACCTATCTTACCGAAATACTCATGGAAACTCGCAAACTTGTTTGAATTTAATTTAATTATTAATTATTAATTTAACTCGTATACGTACTCCTACCGGAATATTTTTTTAAATAATGTTTATGTGTTATTGTATGTTTTGTATTGTAAGGAAATTTAATTACATTTTTGTAAATGCTGAGGTTATACAATTTCCGAGTAAATTGTAACATGGCTTTTAATAATAATTCAAAAAAATTTTAACGTTACTTAAAACATATCAATAAATTAAAAACATATTTAGCAAATACTATAATACCAAATTGAATACATCGAGTTGGTCACAAAAGGCACTTATTCTGCCTTTCCCTGGTATGAAATTGGTAAAAATATTTTCATAGCATGTTTGTCTAAAATATTTATTCTTTCATTTTTATTTATGATGCAGTTTGAAGAAAGCACCTCCGAAATAATAAAAAATACCAGGACGGTCATTTTGTGGTGCTTTATCACCAATTTATATCATTAGTGGAGACTTTTTTTGTGATAAAATTCAAAACATAAAAGTCTACAAACACAACCCTGCAAAATGAATTTTGAGGGGAAATGATGAACTAAAAGCGATAATTTGACATTTGTGGTTGAGTCATATGAATGTTTTTTATGAAGTACTTTTCATGTAGTGATATAATATATGTACATAAAATTTCGTATACAAAATCCTATTTAATATGTCCAATACATACATAAAACCACATCAAATTTGATTGTTTGTTCTATTTGAACCATAAATTTTACATTGATTTGGAAAAGTAAATAGAATTTCAAATAAGATTTTAAAGTTAAAAATTTTACGTCAAAACAACACGAATTGTGCACCTCACTATAAGAAATTTTATGTGTATATTTCCGAACGAATAATCGTCACATATTTATTAATGAACGATTAAAATATATTTCAATTAAATTTAAAAATTTAAATTAAAATATATTTTAATTAAATGCTTTAATTTAATTTACATTTTTTAATATTTATGTATATCAAAAAAATGATTTTGACACAAACATTAAAACATTTTTATTTTATTTGTGAAAACGAGATAGAAAATATTGCGCTCTTTTTCTAAACGCATCAATATACGACGTGACATAATTCATCCGATTCATTCATGAATTAAGCTACGACAATTTCTTTTTATCACATTTTTTATCACCAAATGTGATAAAACACCACAAAATGACCGTCCAGGCAGTCCCAGCCATACCTAATATGTTTTGCCGATGAAGGATTACTACATCAGGGAATATTTTGGATTATAGTTGACGGACAAAGTATAAATATTGGGCAGAACATCTTTATTAAGGCCTTGGACATTCTCTTCAAGGTTTTCTATGTATTCGGATTGAAGTATCCGAAAAATGCAGTTTATTTTTACAATTTTAGAGGTGTATTTTTACAAAATAAAAGGGGCAACACCAACACTAAGGGTGTCAAAATTGTATACCCAATTGTATAACAAAAGCATCGGTGTTTAAGATATTTGTTATTTGGATTATTATGGATAAATATTTTTAGTTGAATGAATTTATATAATAAATTTAATTTATTGCTTTCAAAATTGAAATGATTAAACCAAATTTTAGTTTTTTATTTCTTTTCGATATATTAAGGCTTGTTTTCGATTTGTTCTTACTGGTACAGGATTTTGCTTGGCACAAGCATGGCATACCTCTTAGTGTTTTATAGTAATGATATAAGTTATCGGTAAACATCTGGTAATTTATTAGATAAATTAATTTCCATCACTTTGGATTTACTCCAATATTTTTCTAACCTTACTTCCACTTCGATTATCCAATAATAAAACAAATAGGTTCGAATTAAAATTACTAGGCTGAATCTGTTTTAAAATGTGTATTGTCTAGCAATATTAATAGAATATCAATTAGAAACATATTACAAATCTTGTGACTTTACTAGAAAATTGGTAAAATTCTTGAAATTTTAAAAGACAATCAACATCACACACTACTTGATATCAGGTTAAAAAAATCATTTCTCTATTAATTTTAATAGAATTTCTGTTGGAAAAATATTGATTTTACTAGAATACAAAAAAATTCTGATACTTTTACTGGAATATCAATAAGAAGCTCAACCATTACTTACCAGAAATCAGCTAAAAAAGCGGGAAATACAGTAATATTACTAAAATTTCAGTTAAAAAATATCTGAAAATCATAGAGTTTTTATAAGAAAAACCTAGTGGTTTTACTAGAAAAACCGGTTATTTCATAATTATACAAGAATTCCGGTTAAAAAATGCAACAAAATATTATACTAGAATTCCGGTTTCACATTATCGTACTAGTAAAAGGTATACTTGAATTGTGAACTACCAGAAATCTAGTAACATACATTTCACTTGATTCAACTAGATCGTCTAGTTTGCTCACATCTAGTGAATTTTTAATTACCGTGTAGGCATTAGGCTTAAATGTCAAATTTCCCCTTAGTTTTTGGGTTTTGAAGAGTGTCGGACTATAATTTTTGTATTATTAGTTTCATCCATGTTTTATCCCACGAGTGGTGAAGAAAGAAATATATATCCATCTGTGCATAGATCTGCAGTTCATAGATAAGGCATGATACATGCTGAGGGCACCAGATATCCGGATAGACCGCTAGCGACTGCGAGCGTTTTTATTTATACTGGACCCAAAGCCTGGCCTTTTATCAGCACTGTGTTCTATCCTAACACACTACAAATAAATCAATCCAATTTGGTCCGTAAGTTAATTTTCAATTTTGCATAAATAGGCAAAATTAATAAGGTGAATAAATTGAGCAAAATCAATATTTTGTTAAAATAATAAAAATATTTACAAAAATTTATAAAACATAAACATATTTTCTTGATATGTGTCATGCATGGATGGTACGGATCTAAGATAAATTCGTAAGCAATTGTTTGGATCGAAAACCGATATATTTTCCATATTTTAAATCTAAAACAATAAAATTTCAATTCTAATGCTCCCTCAATTAGTATTTTCTTTATTTAAATATTAATCGACTATAAAATATTCTCGCCCTACTTCTCACCATCATACATACATGGGCGAAAATAAAAGCGGGAATTCGCTCAAAAAGACAACCAACTGTGTACAAAATCTCACTTAGCCCTGCTTCAATAGTTTCTAGTTAATCTTGAGTTCGGTTTATCGGACTGCGGATGAGGCGATAGCCGAGTCCGGCAACCACAGGAGTCCGGTAATGCACTTTTCCTCCGAATTGTACATGCTACTTTTTCTCCGATCGGACTTTAAAACGAATATAAACCCAAAGTAATTTTTAGTATTATTCATTAATTATCATTCATTATATTAAAAAATCAAAACAAAGTAAAAAATCAAAAATAACATAAAATTATTGCTTAGTTAGCCACGACATCATAAGACATAAATGCATTTTGTTTTTTTTTTTTCAAAAGTATAATGAAATATATTCCCGGCCTAGGCCAGAAAAAATATTCTCGTATATTATTACTTGTTGCTTAGCAACAAATACAACATACTGGAATCATGAGCTTTTCGTTTCGAAAAAACAACGGAAAGATATATTTTTTCCTACGATCGCTATGTAAATATTTTTCGTAATTCCTTTTTCCTAAAGGAAAACCAGAATTGACCTGCAGTTCGATGAAACGTTGGCTGACTATAATATTTAACCTAGACGTATCAAGAACTTTTTTTCAACATAAGCAAATCCTCCATTCACGTGGAGATCAAATGATGGAAAAATGGAAAGCCAGATTGATGAATTAATGATCTAGAACAGATATACCACCAGCATTACTGACGTTAGACTTATAAGAGACGCTGACATGAATAAGGAAACCGTTCGTTGGAATATCGATGCACTAAGAATTGAAAACTCTGAAAAGTCACCAATCAGCTTTCATTCAGAATCAGGAACAGTTTCATACGACCTGATCGCTATGCAATAAAACATAGTTAAACATACTAAAACTTCCAGGACCCAGAACTCTAAGAGGTTCTCTTCTATATATGGAAAATATCGGAATCGGTGATTGTAACTTTTATAGCGAAGAATATTTTAAATATCTTAGGTTAGTAATAACGTCTTCAAATGATATGCAGGCAAGCATAAACGCACAAAATACTGTATGGCATCGAGTTTTTTACGCCCAGTGAAGGTTATTGAAATCTTAACCTGTGTCGTTATCTTTTAAGCTCGCACTTTCAACTTTGGGAAGTGAGAGCTAGACCCTAGACCTCTACCACCATGCTGGTGGCAAAATCCTTTCGTGGGATGTGAAAACTAGAGAAAGTGTAGGACATTTGTATATAATTTTAGTTTGCCAGTAGCACAAAATCAGAACAACCTACCCCCAAAAATTTACTAAAAGACGGCATATTATAATAATTCGATAAAGTGACCTCAAAAATTGTTAATATAATGTATTTTAAGCCTTTTTCAAAATAATAATCCTAAAGGAAGTTCACCGTTTAGACATACCCGGATAATTCGAGAAAGCCGAACAACAAAAACTATATAGAGTGACCTAAAACATTAATTTTTCTAAGTGCCTGGTACCATATGTTGTAGAACAACATAGCTGACCCGGCGAACCTCGTTCTGCCCCTAATTACTTCGCCCGAGCAAATACTGTTGTCCTTCATGAAAATTGATTTTGATGGGAGAAAAAAATCAAACAACTGAACTTAATTCTCAATAGACGATTGAGTTGAGTAGACATTCCATTAACTTTTTCATCTTTGTTTTTTTGGATTTTCTTTCTCTTTTCTAGTGTAGAAATGAATTCAAATCAGTTGGAATTCAAAAGAATTTAATATATTTTATTCGGGCTGAATTAACTACATACATATGCATATCAATACAATGCATTGTGCGGTAAATAATATTTTTCATTTTGTTCTCCGGCATGTAAATGAACAACTATGACGGTTTACCAATTCTCGAACACGCGACATACAACTAACCATGATAAAACACGGAAATTCTAAATTTATTCCGCGCACTTCCATCGATTGACCTTCGTCTTAGCGAACGCCAAACGAATAGGAAACTGAATGCGCTTGAAGTTGAACGGAATGTCAGTTGAAATCAGAGGAATTCTCAGAATTAGAACATTCTCTCGAAAATCGCCGGCCAGCAAAATCATCGCTCTACCAAAACATCTTGATGTCACTTGCTGGTGCTGGCATGCCTAGTTTCGACAAATAGATGCCGCACATAACCACACTCATGTGTCTGATCCTGATCAAAGCTTCGCGTTCGTTTCAAGCTCATAATTCGATGTTGTAGTGCGAACTCGATGCAAAATGTCGTCAGCCATCTCGTCCTTGTTTATTTGGTCCACAATTCCAATGCGTTTGATGGATAACACGTCGCTATAATGATCGTGAATAATGCACGAATTTCAATTGCCGGCGCAGAAACCGTTGCTTCGGCGAGTGTTGAGTCCCAATGTGAGTCAAAATAGACAAGTTTCCATTATCCAAGTGCACCCACAAATGTTGAACAGTGGTTGGACGTTGGTGTATTGCAAATGAGAAAATACGTTATAACGCCTCATTGCAACTGACATAACGGTCCAATTAAAATTTTGACTCTTCGTCATTGCATCCGGAGCAGCAATGTCGAACACTGCCAGGTCGCGTATTTGCAGACATATTTGCCTGCTTCACTAAGATCGATTAACTCCAATTTTTGAATTTCTTAAAAATTTTAAGCACGAATATCAATATGTTTGAACTTTATAATTTTCTTAGATTTTTCAAGCTTTGCATTGACTGTTCACGCTTTACAGCTTCCAAAATCATAAAAACATGCAAAAAATTCAAAATTTCATAAAAAAAATTCAATTTCCTTCCAAAGGTACACACAAAATTCAAATAAAAAAGTGTTTTTCTTTTCGTACACCACAGTGATTGAGACGAACAAGGCAAAGTGGAATCATCATCCAAATCGGTCGTGAATCGGGTCGGCAATTCATTTTTATATAGATAGATAGAGAAAATAAATAGATTGGATAAAGTAAAAAATACTGATTTGCATTCAACCTCCGATGGGATTCGAATCCAGTACCTCCCAGCTCAAGCGCCGAAGCTTCAACCACAACACCATCTGTCTCATAAAAAATGCACATAAAAAATTTAAACAAAAAGGCTTTTTATCCGATTTTTGGGGTTTCTGACTTTTCTGGTGGATTTTTCAAAATTTTCTTTCTTAAGAACCATCTCCTGGCAATTGCGAACACAACAAAAAAAGATTGAGCCAAATCATCAGTTCAGCCGTTCTCAACTGCACATACATTTTTTACACCATCTTCATATGGTTGTGTATCCGTTGTTTAGGATTACGAGAAAACAGCCGTGCAGAATAAAGGTTTGCGCCCTCGCTACACCCCATATGATTTGTCCGTTCAGAATAAAACTTCATACTTAAGTCTATTTCATTAATTCAGAGATATCAATTATTTTGGCCGAAAGCAGTCAATCGTATGTGAAAATTTCCATAGAAGCTTTTTTGTAAATATTTTGAAAAGTTTAGCATTTACGAGATAAACGATTATAAACTAAAAGATTTTAAATTAAATTTACAATAACATCAATTCAATTCATTTTCAAAAAATTAAGTGGAAATGACGTTGTTTGACAATAAACTGTTTTTCAACAAAAATGGGGCTCTGTACAGCCCAGGCGGATTGATTGATTGGGATGAAACTTCATACGAAAACTTTCCTACAAATTGGGGGAACTCAGTGAATTCTGACTAAAATCGCTTTCGTAATCATGAGAAAATCGACCATTGCAAAGATTGTAAGTTAAATTTGCAACAATATCGGTTCAGATCAATTTTCCGTAATTTAAGCAAAAAACTCGATTTTTGACTAAAAACTGTTTTACTTTCTTCATCGTAGTGAAATAAACTAAGAACGCACTATTCAATTGAGAAGAGATAAGTTTTCTAGAACAAAAATTAACATCAAAAAGTGAGAGGAGAAAATACTCCATCGCAGTAGTGTCCCTAGTGAAACCTAATAGAATATTGCAGTTGCAGTGGCTGTGCGAATGAGTTGTAACCCATTTTACATATGAAACGTATACTGAGATTTTCACATTTACATTTATAATTTAGACTTGAGCTATTGGCATTATTACTGTGATAAATGGGCCTAACTTTCGAGCAAATAATTTTGAAGGGAATATCTCTTGGATTCAGAAAAATAAATTTTAAATTTAAATAATTTTTTATATAATATGATAAAGTACAAGTCAATGATTGTAATGTATGGATATAAGGCCCTATAATGTTCAAAATTTAAAAAGAGGTTGTTGACTTTAATACCAAATTTAGAATGGGGTTATTCCTAGGAACTCCACAAATAAAATTTTAATTTAACCCATTTTTCATATGAAACCTAAACCGACATCTTGATTAAGATTAAATCTTTGCATTCATGATTCAAATTATAACCATGTGATGAGTTGGATTGCAGAAATTAAATGTTAAATTTAATTGATTTTGCATACAGTGAGGAAAAGTTACAATAAAGCCACAGCTCTATAACTATTATTTTTTAATAAATAATCCCAACAGATGCTAAGGTTCTGCTAAGGTTCTATTAATACAAAAATATTATTATTAAAAATAGAATTCATTAATACCTGAGAAACGTTTAATCGTCTTTCATATTGAAAACAGTACAAAAAGTAATTTGAAGTTTTTAATTATTGATTGTGATTAGCCACACATAGGCGTAAACGAAGCCAGTTAAATTTTTGATGTAAAATGATAACTAACAAAATATCAAATCTCTTTTTAAAAAATAAATAAATATTTAACTGCTGCCGATTCCTCCACACTCGAAACATCATGAAATGCTATTGTCTATGTTGATTCTGATTTCCATTTATAATTCGAATTAAATATTAAAACAATAAAAACAAATAAAATTTAATTTGATTTCCATCTAATTTTAATTTTTTTTTTTTCAAATATAACCCATTTTGTCCATCCGTATAGTCGATTCAGATCTACACGACGACAAGTGTAATGTAGAACAAGCTTTCAACACTCTAAATGTTTAAACGAAACGAATCCAATAGGAAAAAATACGGAAAAATTGTATTTTAATTCGGATTAAATTTCGAATGATTTTTATCTGTAAAAAAAGTTAAATAAAAAAATTAAATTAAAATTACACAATATTGTTGAAATTATCAAGAGATGAGCTTAACAATAAAAAAAAATTTCTTAAAAAACTTTTTTCTCGTCCGTTTCGCTTTCCAATGTAAAAATTATATAAAAAAATGGAAAGCTTTTACTTTTGATTGTTGTTGTTGTTGTTTTATATCTAGGTTTTTATTAGATCTCATCTTACTGCGCGATATAAAACTTATGTATAAAAAACGTATTTGTGTGCTTTCGAAAGCTGTGGACGATTATATTTTGGTTTTGAGTGGGGGCTATTCATGCATACAACCAAACAGTTTCTTATATACCTATATACCGTAACGGTGGCTAATTTACTTACCTGGCTTGGTATACCGTTATAGAAAAGCTTTTGGAAAAATACCATATACAATAAAATTAAACATTTACATATTCATTTGGAAAATTTTAATTGTTAAGTTACATGCTCGTATATAGGTATATAGATAATAATAACATACAACAACAGCAAAAATAGTTTATAGTATTTTTAAGTGATTTTTTTTTGCTATCCTTTGATAAAATGATGGTAAAAAATTGAAGCAACAAAAAAACTAAAAGCTAAATCCTTTAAACTTTACATTCAATTTTAATATTTTTTTTTGTGTATTGCTTTTTAGTTTAATGGAATACTTAGCGTTTTTAATTTTTTTTTTATAATTACCTTTGTGTATTAAAGCATTTTATACTCTAGATCTATCTATAATGAAACGGATTTTTTATATATTTATAATAAATGAAGTTACCTGTATCTGCTACATTCTATAACAGAAAATACATGATTAGAAATTATGCAGTTTAGATTTTAAGTTGAGAACGTTATGATTTTTATCACCTCTGTTGAACCGAAGTTGAGATTTTTATTAAGCTTATAAGAGACGTTAGCTCGCAGATATGGAACAAGGGATGAAAATATCAATAGAGCTTATGAAGTTACCTATATAAATCTTCTATGCAATTCTCTAAATAAGGGGTCGACCATTAAGCGGGTTCCCTTAAGAAATACAATAAAATAAACAGAAATCAATATTTTTAAAGTTATTGCGAACAAGACCAAACATTCCGATACTGATTGAAAAAGCTCCAATCATGTGTCTGATCCAACAGTAGCTCTTTTGAACCAAATTTTTCGGTAATTTGATGGTTTTGTTCTCTATTTCGCAAATAATTCGATAGCAAACATCAATCTTCTTTGCCACCCTATAAGAAATACACTAAATAGGCTGATTACATGATTACCGAGTGCGCAAAAAATCGATTATTCCACAAAATTTCTTCGCAAAATTGAATACAACAGGCGCTGCTGGTTGTTCATTTTGTCCGAAAATTCTTTTCAAAATTCGTATCGTTTCATCAATAAAGCACTCACTTTTGAGATAATTTATCAACATTTCCTAATGTTATAAACCATAATTGAGTTTATTTCAAACCGCGGAAATATGGTACTGTGTTTTTGTCAATGTTCTGAGCGGGGGAATCGATAGCTCTAATTGCAATTTAACTGCATAAAGTGAGAATATCGTTTTCTTTAAGTGATACATTTTATTTATTATTATTTTTTATTTTGGACTAGTTTCGAGAGTTTTCTCTTCGTCATGCTAGTTGAACGCCTGAAGGCGAGACATTTGACTGAGCGTTTTTAAATAGAGTAAAACCAACCAACCAACACATTTCATTTCTCTTTTCCTTCACTTTATATGTGTTCCTTTGCGAAATACGAAAGGAATATGCTAAAATCACATGTGCGGAGTTTCACGTACAGTGAAGCAAAATAAACTTAGAACACAGTTCTATGTACAGACCAATGTACGGAACAATCACAACAAAAAATCATTACAATAAATACAACAACAACGTAAAATATAAAATGTAATTCGTACACAACGAAAAGTTAATTGTTAAAAATGAAGTATAGATGGAGAATATGAAAGAATCGAATTCTGTAGACTAGGAAGTAATTCGCTAGTGGTACATATACATGGTATTGTTCTATATATATGGACAATATTCCTATGTAAAATATCAACGTCAGTCGCCGCGGCCTGATGAGATGACTGATTTTTTCAAATCAATAACCTCATTAAGTTCGAAACTGATTGTTGCGATTCTTGCAAACCTTCCATCTATAAGTCAAATTAAATTCTAAATTCTAATTAGAACACAGTGTTTATCGGACGAAACACATGTGAGTTGCACACGATGGAGCATGATAAGAATCTCTCGTAACAGGATTAAAAGCTATCCTATAACTTAAAGGCAAATATTACGCAAAGTTTTTCACAGCAATAACAGAAAAAAAAAATAAAAATGGAGGGAATATTAATAGACTCTGTGGTAAAAACGAGTTTATCCATAACAAATCCCATCGAAATTACAAAAATCTACGTTTAAGGGACAAGGCGTTTGCCGAACAGTTGAAATTACCTAGTAAGTTTATTGTTATGTTTTTGTAAGTTTTATTGAATTTTAATTAACTTCGAAGAAACTGATTAGTATTAGAAAAATAAAAAATCGTTGGCGTATTGGGTATGTGAATATGACTCCGCGCTTTTTTATTAAAATAAAACACATTCGCTTGTTTATTTATTGAAAGTATGCTCCATCTGCAGCTATAACTTTCCCCCATTTTTCAGGTAATTTAAGGATTCCCACTCAAGAAAGTTTGGTCTTCGGAGGCGAACTAATACAAAAGCCTATTTTCCACCTCTGCGCGTGAAGTGAAGCGTTGTTCAGAAAGAGTCGACTGCTTCGACCGGAATAAGTAGTAATCTGAAGGAGCTATGTGTGGTGAATACGGCGGGTTGAGCAGAACTTTTCCAGTCCTGTCCTTTTATTATTCACTCTGTGTATGATACAGTGGAACATTATGCGTGTATGGGGTAAAAAAAACGTCAATATATTTTGTACCTAAAAATTATTTTCTATAATAAAATTATTATTTTCACTTTACTTCTAATTTATTAAAAATACAAAAAGTCAATGTAAAATATTTTGAGTTCTTTATAATGTTTAACAAAATATACTTATACAAGGTGGTTTTTTTAAGCTGAAACTTTCATATACCTCGGAAAATAAGCACTACGAAAAAATGTCCATTATAAAAATTCTGTAACATTGTTAAAAAAGGAACCCATATTTTGTATTGCAGATTCATATTTTACGGCTTAAAGTACGTAGGATTTCTTTGAAACCTTTATTTCGATTTATGACAGATGGCGCTGTAATAACGATATTAATTTTTTCGGTTTCTCTTACCAATAACCTATGCATACGATTCTGCAATACGGTTGAATTAAAATTAACTATGCGATTAAATCTGCTTTCAAATTAATGATTTTTTTGTATTTTGTTTTAAAAATACCGATTGAGTTCGAAGATTATTTCGAAAACGAAACGTCAAATGCACCGAGACATTTTGGAAAAGAACTGCCAGCATTATTTGAGAACATTTGGTTTCAACATGATCGTTGTTCAGCACACTATTCGTCGGTAGCACGTGACGTACTAGATCATGATTTTAATGGTTGCTGGATTGGTAGAGCTGGTCCGGTAATTTGGTCCGCCAGATCAGCAGATCTTACTTCGCCAGATTTCTTTTGTGGGGCGATCTCAAAGACAAAGTTTACAAACAAACACCAACAACACTATAGAATATGATTGAGCAAATCAGAAATGCGTGTGCCGAAATTCGACCTACCCAGCATTTTTCAGTTGTGTACATCCATTTTAAATGCGGATTAATAAGTGCATTGAAGTTGAAGGCCATCATTTTGAACACTTAATTTAATTAAAAGATGATGAGGCGAGAGCACTCTTGTAACAATTTTCCAGTTATACAGATATTTTTAAAACAAAATACAAGAAAAATCATTTATTTCGAAACGGATTTAATAGCATGTTCCTGGGTTACGATAATAGTAGTTTCTTTGACAAGTCATTTTTCAGTAATTAAAAATTTAAGAAATACAATTTGTTTAAGACTAATTTTGAGTATTTACATTGAAAACGCGTTATTTTTAATTCAAACGTATTGCATGCAGAATCGTATGCATAGGTTCTCAGTGGGAGAAATCGAAAAAATATTAATATCGTTATTACAGCGTCATCTATGTACTTTATCTGTACCGTATCTGCAATACAAAATAGTGGTTCATATTTTAATTTCAAAGTTATCCCAACCTCATCTATATAAGAAGAGGAGGAGGGGTACTAATTTTAACACTAATGTAAGTGGTGGTTCCACCGGAATGATTAAATTTTTGTACTGGACATTTTTCTCGTAGAGTTTCAGCTTAAAAGAATCACCCGGTATGTAACTCATTAAATTTTGATTAGTTTTTTTGTTTACATTTTTGTAAATCTGGGGTAATTTTTTACCCCCATACCCAGAGTTAAATAATTTTTCACAAATTTTGCAACATTTGGTTTTGCATTATCGTGCTGAAAAATTAATTTGTTGTGTCTATTGTATCCATTATGGTGGTTTTTCCTCCATAGCTCGCTTCAAACGTGTTAGTTGTCGTCGGTAGACATCTCTATTGTTAGTTTCACTTGATTCTAGCAGTTCATAACATAATATATCACACCATTATTAGGAAATTATATTTTAACAACACCAAAGCATTAAGCGATCAAAATTCCAAACAAGATCTTTGCGACAAAGTTTCCCACCACTGAAAAGACTCGTTCGCTGGCGTCGGAAGTTGGTCGGATTGTAGGGATCTTTCTTTCGTCGGATCAGAAAATTTTAATTAATTTTTTAGGCTTACCATCGCCCATTTATCAGCGTACGCAATTATTTGTGCTTTGGTTGCGTAGTTGAAGTCGTTATCAGTCTTAGGTAGCTACCCTGTTTGAAAATAAATTTAAAGGATAATCAATAGTTTGTTGCGCCTTTATTCCAAGTGTTGTAAAAAAACATTCCAAGTTTTTGTAAAAGTTTTGCAACAGTTGGTCGATCAACTTTAATGCTACAGCCAATTCTAATTTTGTTTGAGAAGAATCTACAGTCAATAATGTTTTCAATTGACCATCTACAAATTGTTTGTGTGGTTTTTTCATGCTTTTTATCTTCAATGCCAAAATAATCATTTTCTAAATTGTCGAAACCATTCTTTGCACATTGTATTCTATGGAGCATGCTCATCATAAATTTCCACAAGCAAGCAATAAATTTTCGCTGCACTTTTCTTTGTAATAAAATAATGTGATGAAACTTCCCGCAAATGATGTTTTTTGAAATAAAATTCGACATTTACAAAGAGTTAAAAATACTAGTTGTTTACGCTTCAACCAAATGTCACACACTGCGTTTGACCACTGGCATCAAATTTTATAGACTACCAGTATTGCCCATTTATAGTATACGTAAGCAGAACTTGTAACGACACCTATTGCAAAAGGACGGAGTCACTTTCACACACCAACTATATTGCGAGGCAAATTTTTAATGAACTTAAAATGAATAAGGCTAGCTCGGGAAGCGGGGGAAACACTTCCCCAAACGCATTCAAAAAACAAAACATATAACATGTTTTTTATTTTTCAATTAATTTGATTGTAGAGCAACGGGAAAATTTAAACGAGTTGACGAAAATATATTTGATACGCCTAGTGATAGTTTGGTCGAGTACGAAGATGAGCCAGACTCAACTACGACCTCTTCAACAAATACATCGACGCCCAGTATATCCTTTGAAAATAGATCAAGAATTAAAAAATCAAAAGCAGATGCTGACCTAGATTCGGCAAGGAAAGAAATGTCAGAGTTAATAAAATTATCAAAAAATGTTTTTTGGAGCTGCAGATGGATATCATGAAAGTGACTCATAATAAACTATACCGGAAAAAACCATTCTTTAAGATTTATTCCATGACTTACTGCAACTTTTTTTATTTCTTTTAGAACCGTCTGGACATTTAGGTCCCTATGAAGATCATCAATCCTAATTATCACGTTGAATTCCATGGGGGTCACCGGTGACCGGCACTGGTTGGTCATCGTTGACCGGCGAAGCCAAGACTATTAAAAACACATAATTCGAGTAACTTTTTAATGCTTTTAATAACAGTATCTTTAAGCGCCGTGGAGGTCACCGGTGACCTAAGTGAATTAAATGGGTCACGAATGATTACAAAAATTAACTGTCATGTTGTAAATATTTACCGTGTTTTTTATTATTTATAAATGTATCCGGAGCGGGCAATTTTCTATGTCACTACTTATATTTAGCGCGCTATTTTTACATATAATTAATTCATTTAACTCTAAACTAAGATTTTTCATTCAACTTTAAAGTTAAAAAGCGATAAAAAATTATTTTGCTCTACATATTTATCGGGAGCGCTATCCATTTCAATGAGAAATTTGAAAATGCCTTTATTTTGTAACCCCCTGAAACCATTAGAAACTTCATGTTACAATAAAAGTTTAAAACGCAGTAAGATGAATTCTTGTTTATAACGTCATGTCTAAATAAATGTTAATTAGTATATTTCAAGTGATAAATGCTTGTTTCATGGATGCATTTACTATTCATTTTTATGGTATAGCGACAGCAGTGAATAATATAGCTGCAGTTTTAGTAGAAATTTTCCATTCTGCTCCTGATATTGTTCGAATAATAAAACACGGCTAATATTTCATCAAAATATGCAACACATACTGAGAAATTCATTTTGGCCATACCGGCAAGCCATATAAAATTAGCGTGGCATTCAACGTGCTATAACTATACTAGGTAGTGCTTTGTTTAGAAAAGTTTGTATTATTTTGGTGTTGATTTTCTTTGTAGAGCCCTAGAGCTGTATCCCGTAATTCTATACAGGTCTTAGCACCTGTCGATATAATTGCATTTTATTTTCGGTTGACTGTTCCAATTAAGTTCGTCTTTTTTCTTTTTAACGTGCTCTTTTGATCTGAGCCTGGTGTCGAAGGTCAGCGCTAGATATTTAGCCTTTTTTCCATATGGAATCTGCTGACCGTTAACGATTACAGGTTTGTAGCTGACTTTTAGAATAGAAAAATTCACATGCGTTGTTTTTAGATTCATTCAACCCAGTACGCCATATTTTTGTCCATTTTATTATATTCTCATATGCTTTTTGAAGTTTCGTTGTCGTTCCCTCGATACTAAAGGCGATGCCACATTACAATTTCTACGAACGTTTTCTGAAAACGTTTTTCTCACTTTAGATTAAGTTATTGCATATATTTTATTTAAATCAATGAGATATAATGTAAAATAACTTTAGTTATTAGCCAAAATAATAAATTTACAATTATTAAACAATTTTAAAGGAAAAATTTTCCGGAATGAAAAAAACGTTTCTAGGAGTGGCATAATAGAAAAATTACTATTTTTTCAATTAAAATTGTTCAATTATTGTAAATTTATTATTTTGGCTAATAAATAAAGTTATTTTGCAACATATCTAATTGATTTAAATAAAATATATGCAATGGTTTATTCGAAAATCAAAAAAACGTTTTCAGAAAACGTTCGTAGAAATTGTAATGTGGCATCGCCTTAAGAGTCTCCTACTGAGAGAACTGCAGTATCATCAGCAAATGTTGTTCAAAGGTATCATCGTTTAATTGAGGTAAATCTCTGATGTTGAGCAGGTAAGTAATAGGCCCCAAAACACTACCCTGCCGGACTCTTGCCGAAACCTTTTATAGCTTTGAATATTCGTCTTCATATTTCACCCGAAAGTGGCGATTCTCTATGTATGATTTTAAAAACATATAATATTGTTTTGGTAAATCTGTACGTAGTTTGAACAGTAAACCTCTATGCGACACCTCATCGAATGCCTGCGCCACATCTAAGAAGATATAAGAAGATACTAGAGCAATTTTTTTTCCTCTCTAATGTATTCTCAATGACATCTGTAACCTATGAACCTGCTCAATTGAGTGTTTCTTTCTGAAACCAAACCGATACTCTGGGATAAAGCTTTTTTGTTCAATGGTTCTCTTCAATCTTTTGAGCAACAGCCTCTCAAACAATTTTGCTACACTCAGAGAAAAACTTGGATCAAAAGACACAAAAATCTGAGTCTATTTTGCCAAAATCTTAGTGATTTTCGATCAACCAAATCTCTTAGTTAAAAAACGAACAAGATCTTAGTTGAATAAAATTTTAATTTAAAATAACCAAATTGTGGTTAAAAATTAGGTAAGTTAATATAACCAAAAACATATGGTTAATTTAATGGATAGAATTTGCAAATAATTGGCAACAGTGAGTAACTATTTTGTTAAATTAACCAAGGGAAAAAATTATTTTACTATAATTAGTTATTATTATTTTACTAGTTAATTCTACCTACCAAATTTTCTTAGTAAATGTAACAAAAATGGCGGAAAATGATGCAAACGTTTTAAGTTGAATAAATTACATCAAGGTGGGTTTGCCAAACCAACACGTTGGAAGTTTGATTTCGAGCTAATGAAACATTGAATTCTTTAAATTAAAAAATTCGGTCGTCTCACCAGACTGCAATGATTAAACTACAAAAATATTGAAAATACTTTGAACTTATATACAAAATATAGTCACAATACTTTAGCGAATTTTATTGATTCGCTACAGTTTAAATTTTAGTTTATATGACAAAACCTATAAGTCAAAATAACTAATTAAGCTAAACCAAAATACTTGGTTAGTTATAAGATAACAAGAATATGGTTCACCAAACAAAATTTTTTTTGGTTAAATCAAACAAAACTAGGTACCAACATCCTGGTAACTCAAACTTCACTCACTTTTTGTAGTAACCAAGTAGGAAAATACCAAGTTTCTAAATTAAACAAGAGATTTGGTTTGTCTAGCTCAGAATTTTGTGCTAAAACAACCAAATTAATTTAACTAAGTATTTGGTAGTAATCTTTTTTCTGAGTGTAGTGTTGGTAGAAGTGTCATTAGGGCTGGTAAGATTTTCTATCATTCGGTGGCTTGGCACATATTTTTTCCTGAGGATTTGCATTGATTATGTGCAATAATTTACTGGTGCCTTTTTCAGGTAGCTCCTTTAGTATTTGCCTTGTTATCAGATCGTAACCAGGAGCTATTTTGCTTTAATGTTCATAATTTCAGGTTTTAGTTCTTTCAATGTTACAGGCCCGATATATTCGAAGTTAAATGTTCTGGGCGTATCAGCAATGTTTTCGTAACTGGTCTGCCGACCTAGAGGTTAAAATGTTTTTTCAACTTTCGCACTTCTAGCCCATTTGTCGTCGTTTGTTTTGATTGGGGGGATCTTGGGTTTTAGTCGTTTTAACCCTTTTGTTGCTTTCCAGAGGGAATAATCGGTAACTTTAGTTGGAGCTAGAGAACAAAGGTATTTTTCAATTGTTTCATTTTTCACTGCTTTTATTTGTGCCAATTGGTTAAATAACGGAGTTTTCTTTCCTAAATGATAAATTGGGAGTGCATTTCTAAGCCGACCATTGTATGACATCAAGGCGCCTGTCTGGTTCCTCTTCTATTTAATTTTCACCTTGAAGTTCATGCCTCTACTAACTGCTTATACAATTAACAATTTGTTTTGTTTGTAAGCTGTGGTGAATTTGTTTTTTTTATTATATGTTCACTAGCCGTCATATTAACAGGAGAATGATCAGATATTAGACTTTCATCATTTTGTAAGAAAATGTAGCGTTCCGACATGCCTTTAGTGATGTAGAAATCTATACAAGGTCTGAAATTTTATTAGGAGCAGTTGGCCAGTACGTTGATTTTTCTCCTGAGTAAAATTCACGGTTTAAGCATTGGCCAGCTGAAAGTAATTCTTTGCCTTTTGCCTTGAGGTTAATCTTGAACCCCAGAAGGTATTTTTTGCACTAGTCACATCCAGATACTGAATTTACTTCCTAATTTCTGGAACAAGTTAATTTAATCTTCTTTTTTATACCGTGGGGGACAATATATTACTCTCTTTGGAAACCAACAATGGAATTAAAAACTGCCCAAATTTATGTGTCGCTTATTAGATATGAGGAAGGAACCTGGGCCAAAAGTGACAAGCAAAAAGCTACTCTATTTGAGGCTTACTTGGGAAACACCTTTCAACCGTTACCCAGGCAAACTGCAGATGAAAACATAATAGCAATTAGCGAAATTGTTGAACATAATATACGACCTGTAACGTTACAGGAATTTAAATATGAGGTCAAGTTACATTTAAATGCGAGATGTGATTACGAAAATTACGATAGTTATGATTCCTAAACCAAACAAACTAGCAAACAACAAAAAGTCGTACAGGCTGATTTGACTACTTCCATTCATTCAAAATTATTTGAAAAATTACTGCTCAAGTGGCTCAAGCCAATAATAGAAGAACGAAATTTAATTCCAACACATCAAGTTGGATTTAAGGAAAATCACTCAACGGTAGAACAAGTTCACAGAATAACGGACATAACAGAAGACGCACTTTAGAAAAAGAAAATATGTTCCAGTATCTTCTTAGATGTAGCACAAGCTTTCGACTAAGTTTGACACCATATAGACTTGAATTTAAATTGCATCGAGATCTACCTAAGCAGTCCTATCAAATTGTTAAATCTTAGTTCGCAGATTGGCACTTTCGTGTAAAATATAACAGAGAGTACTCTGAACTAAAGAGAATAGCAGCAGGCGTACCGCAAGGTAGCGTACTGGATCCAATATTATATATCCTATACACCAGAGATACACCAAATACAGTAGGTGATACCGTAGAAACATTTGCAGACGATACAGATATTCTGGCAACTGGAACGTGTACGGTCCCTGTTCATTGAATTATGAACACTATTAATGTAGTGAAAAACTCCAGTATTTTATCAAAATATAATTAAGAGCAAATTAAATAATTTTGAGTATACAAAAATTGGAAAACAATTAAAATTGATTTTTTATTTGGTGCAGGACTGTAGGATTGGGGATTTTATATACGTTGGACTTAAGTAAGGCCCAACGATTTTCGATAGGGTTTAAATCCGGAGAATTGCCAGGCCAAGCGCGGATGTAAATATTTTGTTTAAGGAGGACATTCTCTATTAATTTTGCGGTATCACAAAGAGCTCCATCTTGCATAAAAGTGTTAGAGTATTGGCCTTGAGGTGGCGACCTCATGTAAGGAAATAAGACGCCTGCTAATACCTTTTTATATTGTTCTTTTCTTATGGTTTCTTCTACGAAGTATATCGGACCATCTCCACTAATGCAACTCCATATCATTACTGATGATGAATGTTTTATGCTCCTGACTACACAGTTCTCCCTAAACCTCTTTCTTAGTCTCCTTCTGGTGAACTGGACCAATTATTTAACGGCCTCTAGTCTGCATTCGTTACTAAGAATCTTTAATTTCGGATTTTTTTTTATTTAATTTTTGAAAATATATGAGTGCTTAAAAACTCGATTGACCTACTTCCAGTAGTCTATTGTCCAGTGCTTATAAAGTTTAGCCGAAATAAAACGTTTTTTCTGCATTTTTAGTGAGTCCGGGTTTCTTTGCTGGATGCATTTCAAATTATATTCATTTAGCCTTCACAATGTCATCGCTGGTATCTTTATCCCTTCTTTTCTTGATATCTTTATCCCTTCTTCATATCTTTATCCTTTACTCTGCTTTTCTAAGTGCGATTGAATAATCTTACGGCTTGTTCTGAGCATTGTCTTCCTGATCCTCTTAAAGTTTCTTCCCTTAGCCCCATAAAATGTATCCATAGATGGAAGAATCTTTGCCAAATTACTTTCTGATGAGCAAGACACTTTTTCCATTTTCGTGATTTCGCGGTATGAATGTTTTTTCGTTTTTAATAATGCGCCGATAACATGTTTTCTCACTGCTTAAGTCCTTCTTTGACCCATGTTTGAAAATAAATTACTCAGTCTAGACTTTCCAAACAAAATACACACACATACATACTTTAACTTAAACACAATTTTTTTTAATGAAATGATTGAAATGAAATGAAATGATAATCTACGTTAAATTATCTCAGTAACCAAATTTCTAAAAACTCCTTGCAAATCGTTGACAAGAGGATAAATTAAAAGTAAAATATGCATGCCATTGATCTTTTTAGTCCTGTTTCAGGTAATATTTTTATTGCGACCTTTGAAGAATGTCGCATAATAATCTTAAAACAATAACAGTCCTTAATGCCTTTTATTACTTTAAAATATTTTAAAATATAAAACAATGGCAGGAATTTCCAAAATACGAATAGTGTCCCATAATTCAATGAACAAGGACTGTGTATCAGAAGCAACGACAAAACTTCAACAAGCAACCAACTCAGTGAGTAGCTGGACAAAGAAATGGCGGATTAGCCTAAACGAAGGAAAATCCGAAGTGGAACTTACTTCAAGGCAGGTTCCAAATGCAAATACAGCCAAATAATACCTCGACGCGACTCTCGATTCAGATTTTTATAATAATAATATAACAAATTACTATTATATCGGCAAATACTTAAACCAGTATGGACCTATGGAATTCAACTTTGGGGTTGCACCAAGAAGACAAATACACAATTGATACAATGTTTTCAAAACAATGTGCTGAATGAAGAAATGAAAACCGATACGGACTTAAACATGGAATATGTCAGTGAAGAAATAAAAAATCATGCAAAGAAACACATTCAGCGGGAATCTTGGCACCAAAATGCAGACGAAATTTGCTGGACACCACCAATGCAGTAAGAAAACTTCAAAGACAGAAACTTTCGGAACTGGGCTGTATTTAATTAAGACAGAGCAATATAATAAATTATGTGAATTTAAACGGGAGTAGCCATTGGGTTACTGCGTGTCAAATGTGAGGATTCAAACGAGATAAATCCTAACGGTGCGCCAGTTAAATGTTTCATATGAAATCGGTTTTCGCAATCAAAAAAAATCAACGAAAACTTGATTAAATATATTTTATTCCGTGGAAATATTTAACTGGCGGGTATAAATATTTACATGGCCAACTTTGATTGAATAACTTTTTAGCTAATCGTTAAATATTTCCATGGAGTAAAATATATTTAATTAAGTTTGCGATGATTTTTTTATGGCTGCGATAACATATTTCATATAAAACATTTAACTGGCGCACAACTAATCTACCGTTAGTAATGTTTCTGTGGCACTAGTGGCACTATTCTGGCTTTTCTTGGGAATAGTTAATTGGGAAAAATATTTTCATAGCATTTTTGTGTAAATTGTATTTTTCTGGCCTACTGAGAGAACATGTTTCGTAATAAAGCAACATACACAAGTTGTTGACTGTGTTTTTAATGGTAAGAATATGTAATTTCGTAATCGTAAGGCGTATTTCGTATCACAGTTTTTTTTCATTTTTCTGACCGTTTGAAATGTCGATGATTTCTATTTCATTTTTTAAATTAGTTTTTTTTGTTTTCCCTACTATTATACATATACGTACAAGCATGCCAAGTATAATACAAAATTGTTTTTATTGAGTTTGTTGCTTTTTTTCAAACGAAGGTACGTCATTTCCGTTCGTTTCATTTTCAAGTTTACTCTAATACAAACAATTTTGGTAGGCGCAAGTAAAGATGTTTACACATCAAAATTTTGTATGCAGCTTTACTTCTGCTTATATATTTCTTTTTTCTGTGGTTTAAGCCTCAAATTGTATTAAATATTGGCGCATGCAGTATTAACTTTTCGAAATCCCTTAGAATGTTGCAAGATTTATTGATGAAGAAGTTGCAAAGAAATAGGCCTAGAGTGTTTACTTGGATGGTACTAACAAGGAGGTGTTGCAAAGTGTTGTAAACGATAATATAAATTTTAAAATTCAAATATCAAAGATGATTTCAAGTAATAAGCATTAGTTAATACGAAGTTTATATAATAGCAAAGTTTAATTCACATAACTCAATATGCCAAATAAGTTCCAAAATTCAATAAACATACTGTATAAAATTCATAAACATAAGAACTAAGTAACTATATCTTATATACCGTTCTGGTTTAGAAAACTATATATTTTAAGTTTCGATAGCACAGTCAAATAAACATGAAAAGAAGTCGGGTGCGGTGGTACACTATACATATACCAAAAGCTTAGCAAAAACAAAACACTGTTTTTCTATAAAATTGGTAACAATGTAAAGTTTATATTTTTTTATACAAAAAAAATATGAGATGAAAACTTTAATTTTTTTGTTGTGTAAGTAATTTTAGTGCTTATACAGTTTCTTAAAAAATTAATTATTTTAAAACTAGAGAGTCGAGAGCTTTCGTTTATTATTCTTTTTATAAAACGATGCTACATTTATAATTGCATAAAGTTGAAATGCAAAAACAATAAAAACATTGTGCTAAATATAATTTGAGTATGTTATCTTCATTCAAAGCTTTTTGAGCTTTTTTATACCGTTATTTACCGGTTTATATATAAAATTCATATTAAATTTATAAAATTGAGAAAGTTTTTTATTTTTTTTTTTTTGGGGTATCATGTTAATTGTTTGCCAAGCGAATTTTATTTCTATGTGCCAAACAATATCTTTGTATGTTGGTTGTGTGACCCAAAATTTTAATTGAAAAATAATTTTTTGTGTTAACGAGAATAAATATAAAACTTAACAAAAAAAAAAAGATTTTTTTATAAGATACTGTAATCAATTTTCCTATCTCACCGGAGAATACTATCCAGAGTGTTATTTCAGTGTATAGTTTTTCTTCTGGTTGTGTTGATTTCGTCTTCTGGATACCCTAGATAGTAGTTTGTGTGTTTTTTTTGTGTTTGGGTTATTTTTTGAAATTTTCTCGTGAAAAAAGATTTATTGTTGATGCGATTCTAGAAAAATGTAATTTGTGTTAAAATTGAAATTTTACTGCTCTCTATAGTGCGGTGTAGAATGTATTTAACACTCTCACATTTACAAAAAGTAAAAACACAGTGACAATTTTTAATGGATTTTTTGTTGGTCTTGCATGTATATACGAGTACGGTAATGGAGATACCATGAGGGGTAGTTGAAGCTGGATTTTAAATTTGATTTATTAATTTTGTTTTTATGCTTTGTAAGCTGACCAGATTAATGATAAAATCCTCTTCGAATATATTTACAAATTTATTGCTCCAGTTTGAAATGGTCTTAATGATGTTTTCTCCATACCAAAGGCAAAATTGCCAATTTTATTGGTAATTTATGTTTTTGCTTACAAGACTTCCAATGCAGATATTTCGATAAATACAATATAAAATATTTTCAGTCTGGTTTCGGTCTTATTTATACGGAGTATGTATTCGAGAGATATAATAACAGTTTCTAATGATTAATGCATAGTTACTAATGCCGGAACTCGTTTTCAGCATATGTTACAATAAATGATTAGAAAATGTAATAAATGTAGAAATTCCCAACAGAATAATTGATCATTTTCAATTTTAATACCATTCCCCCCAAATTTAATGCAGAATTAACCAATTAATTCAAAGCAATATCGAATATATTGGTCCTAAAAGATAACCCAGTATAAGCAACCCCCCTTTCTTCCTTTATTTTGATTTTCAAGGTATTTGAAGCTAAATTTTCTATGACATTTTGTTGTTTTTAGTGGAAAGCACTGGAATCCCCCAAGTTGTGATTAAAGCTTTTGTATGAATTTAACCCCATTCTACTATAAAAAATAAAATTTAAACAGTTTATGGTCAAAAATCGCCCCTTCTTCTTAAATTTTGAAAAACTCATCTAAATTGATATTGTTGCAATATGTTTTAAAATCTTTTAGTTCATAGTAGATTTTCTCATAATTGATATACTTTTCAAAATATTTTCAATAAACGAAAAAGCTCCTATTGAAACTGCCACTTTCGGCTGACTGATTTCAGTTAAAAATCACTAGGAGCTCCCGTTTTATGGAAAAAGATTAAGTACGAATTTTACCCCGATCAATAACTCTGTCTGAGCTGTAGAGAGGACCCAGCCAATTAGCCAAAAACTTGCTTTACTATAAAAAAAGACACAATTTTGTCAAAATTTGACTTTTATTTGATATTATTACAAATTTAATTTAGAATTATTTAGTTCGTAATCGATTTTCTTATAATTGAATATTTTTCAAAATATTTGCAAAAAACGGGAGCGGGAGAAATCAATAAAGCACTTTTAAAAATTGTCACTTCCGGTAAAAACACGTAAAAGCTTTTATGGAAGCTATCTCTTCCGGTGGAGTGATTTCGGCCAAAACTCACTGGGATTTCCCAATTTTTGGAAATCCTTAGGTATGAAGTATCATCCTCATCAGTCATTTCATATTTGTACAGGCGCCGAATTTTTATATGAAAAATGCAAAATCAAAAGCAATCTATTCTGGAGCCAAGGCTCTTCCAACTCGTTCGCGGTTTGCTTTTCCCGTCCTTACTTTTACACCGTAGCCAGGCAATTCCAGGACGTACGGTTTCAGGTTCGATTTTCGTAGAACCATCTGCACATTGCATTGCTCCATGCCAGCCTATAGTGTACTGCTACCTAAAGCTGTCATCTTCCAGTGAACTGATTTCAGCCAAAAATCACTGGAATCACCCAATTTATGAAGAAAGGTTATTTAAGAAGTTTCATCTAATTTTACTTTGCAACAGAAAGTAAAAACAGTTTTTTGAGAAAAATTGACATCTTATATTTTGAAAAACTCAGCTGAACCCGTATTGTTGCAATTTGATTTAGAAATTTTTAGTTCATAGTCGACTTTCTCATAATTGATATAGTTTTCGAAATGTTTGCAACACACGAAACAGCTTTCTTGGAAGCTGCCACTTCCAGTAGATCGACTTCTGCCAAATTGACTGGGTTCTCTGTATTTATGAAAAAGCTCAAGTATAAACTCAAGTATGAAGTTTCAAGCCGATCAATCAATCAGTCTGGGCAGTACGGAATTTTTGATTAAAAACAGTTTTGTATTCAAAACCATCATTTCCGGTAAAACATTTAAAAATTGATCTGGTACAGGAAAACAAGAACAATAAAATCAATTATGGCTCATTTCGTAATGCAAATTTGTTCTCAGTTTTGCTTCTATGGCCAGATCAATGTTTGGATTCAGTTTAGATACTGATTCGTCGTTGGCTCGCTTACACTTTTTATTGCCAAGGGCTCATTTGCAGGAACAACTCTTTGCCAACAAATTATTTGGAAAATTATGACTGTTAGCGTGAAATAAATTTAGAGTAATGTAAAATTCGGTATAGCAGTGAAAAGTTATGCCCCCTTTTCGAACAGCAGTATTTAACAACCAAGACAATACGCGAGAAAGCATGTCTGAGCAATGCGCAGATGATTCTACGTAAATCGGACCTATAGCCGTACGTGTGCGATTTTGAAGCAATGCGTAAGGTAGGACGTCAAAAGTGAACCGCGAAAGAGTTGAGAGTGCTTAGGATCCAGAACAGATTACATAGATAAAAATATAATGGTTTTAGAACCGGTGGTCTCGCAAGTCTTTACATTGGTCCTCCACGGCCAATCCAGACCCTTTGAAAATTAGTATATAAATGTGCTCGTACAGCATTTACACTCTATGGGACTTTCTTCACAATTGGACCAAAGTTCTAAATAACAACTGGTGTAACTTAGTATTTAATATAACCTTTACTGTATTGAAATAACAAAACTATGCCAAAGAGTGTACTTCAGACGTCCCATAACTCCATGTCAGCGTATAGTACTGGCATGGAAGATGGGTCAGTCGCATTTACTGTAGATATTTGTAAATAATAACTTTTAATTGATAACTAAACTTTTAAGTGGCAATGGATGTTTTTTTAAGAAATTTTGATTGCAAACTTTGTTTTTTTTAGTAAACGTAACGTGGCAACTATCATAAATAGATTTTCTACCCGCTACTGGTCTGAAATATGTTTCCATTAAAAACATACTAATTAATTTAAGTAGTAATTTTAGTATGGTTTTTTAGTAATATTTAACTGTTTAGTCCAGAAACAAAAATATTTCTTTAACAAATTCGAAATTCAAAGTTATTTCGAAATTAATAGTTATTCAAATTATAATAATTATTTTATCCAAACTTGAAGGGGCCACTACATTTTGAGAGTGATTACGGCTGGCTGAATATCTAACAATACCTGAGTGTTTTGTTATTAATGTAATGCGTCGTTCTGTTCTAATTCAATTAGTCTACATTCCTTGAAGGGATCCTGTACGATGGCGTCCATCTTCCGAATAGGGGGACTAGGACCTGTCTTATGGTTCGGTTTTGGGAAGATACATAGTAAAAAAAATTCAAGTGGGTGGAAATTTTCAAGTGGGCAAAATGACCAAACTTTTTCATGTAAAAATTAAGCGAATGAAAAATACATTCCAGTGGCACTATTATAGTAATTCCCCGGGAATAGGGAATTGGCGAAAGAATTTATATGTAATTTCAATTTAAACTTTTGTTTCTGGCATATTGAGGTAAAAGGCTAGTGTTAATTTTTTCCAAAATAAAATTATATTGTAAATAGTTTTCCCTGCCCAGTGTGGCACTATTCTGGTAATTCCCCGGGAATTGGGGAAAGATTTTATATGTAATTTCTGTTCAAATATATTTGTTCCGGCCTACTGACGGAAAAAGTTCCATGTAAATATTTATAAATTGGGAATAACTTTTCCATACCTAAATTGGTAGGGAAAATTATTCCCAATTTAAATTTGTTTTGAAAAAAATTAACACCAGCTTTTTGCCTCAGTAAGCCAGAAAATAAATATTTAAACTGAAATTACATATAAAATCTTTCCCCAATTCTTTATTCCCGGGGAATTGCCAGAATGGTGCCACAGATTGAAAAATAAGTACGATAAAAATAAAATTTACTAGGTAAGTCATGTAAAAGTTTATCTAATAAAACTTGTAATTTTACATGAATAATTAGTGTTGTAAACAAATGCGTGTACTTTTTTTAATGCATTGTTGTGTACTTTTAAAAGCTTGTATTGTACATACTAACAAGTTTGCATGAATTATATTGTAATACTAAAAATTAGTGACCCATCCAAATGAAACCCAATCATTACCACAAAAAATTATTTAATTATTTCCAATTTATTCATTTTAATTACACATTCAATTTATTTTTAATTATAATGACCCCCTGTTTCATCGCCTCGAGAGATTGTGATACTTTCGTCGGATACTGAATATTGAATACATAAAAAGCAGCAATTGAGAGAAGTACATACATCTTAACTGAGTCATATTTCGAATCAAACAGTTGGTTTTCAACATAAAAATTTATAATTTTATTATTTTCAAACGAAAATCAAATTTTTTATTCTTTAAACACGAAACGACAGTTCTCAAAAACCTCGACTTGAATTGGGAATTTTTCTGTTGTTTTATCAGCACACTAGATGTGAATATAAAATTTAAATATTATTTACTTCAATCAATAATAATATTAATTTTGTGCATCTAGTATGTTAGTCAAACAGTAGCAAAACTCTTAACTCTCTAGTCTAAGTTTTCGAACAGAATCTGTACTCAGTTATTTTTGAGCATTTTTGTTAAAAAAAATGCTATATGGTTTCGGTTTTCCGTCTTTCGGTCTGTGTTCACGATAGCTTGAGAACGGATGGCGATTTTAGCTTAATTTCTTCAAGCAGAGCCCTATTGATTTGGACATTTCTGTGTTTAAGGTATTCGGAGATATGTAGGATTTTGTTAACACCCCCATCTATTTTCGTTTCATAATGCATGTGAATGTGAAATAAAAATACATTTCGTGTGGATGTGAGTTTGTGTGGGTGGTGTGGTTATGGGGGTGGTAGGAGTAGTGGTATGGGAGGTGGAGGGGGTGGGATGGGTGTTTTCGGTTTGGGTGGGAATTTGGGATTTGTTGGATGATGGTCTGTGTGGGTGCTGTGTGTGTGGGAGTGGGTAGGGATATGTTAAAGGGTGATGATATGGGTGGTGCGGTATAGGTCGGTGTGGGTGAGATGGGTTTTGGGGGTTTGAATTGGATAATGTTTACCATTGTGGATGGGGTTAGATGGGTGTGGGTGTTTGTGATATTTGAATTACGCAAATCACACTGCAGAGAAGTTCTTCATATTCAACAAAAATGCTTATAGAGTTCGGCTCCGAACCTTTCCGTCCTTTTTAATTTCTTTTCACATAACTTAAATTATACTCATGGAATTTTACATGAAACTAGAAGTGTTATAATTATTTCTCCTAATTTTACTTGGTGAATATGAATTATTGAGCATGAATGATGAGCATGAATTATTTAAGGAAGCACTCACATTTTTACAAAGTTATCTAAATTTTACAGAAATTAGTGAATTTTATAATACATGAAAAGATTAATACTTCCAAAATATAATATTACAATTAATATTTCAAATTACGTTACAATGAAATTAATTCTGATTGAATATTCAATTTCATTTTTTACTGTGTAAAGCGTGTCCGATCCATCTTAGCCTTAAAGCCGTGAAGCTTTGATCTCGATATTCAGGTGCATCCGGTACATTTCAGCATCGTTAATAGGGCCTAGCATCAAAATTACTATATAATTTACGCTCAAAACAGCAAGCTTTTGGCTGTCCCGCGTTGTTGTTGTTCAAGCTTTTCTACCAAAAGTTACTATACTGGTTTGGTCAGCGCTTTGTGGATATTTAATTTTGTTTTGATACAATACGAAACTTCAGAAGGTTAATGTTAGTTTAAGAATACTCGGTACAGAGTAAGTTTTTCACACGTACATCGAGTATTTAAACTATAGTATTTTCATATTGTGTGCCGCCTATTACTAATGATCCACGTGTCTGCCTTCTTGTGATAACCATTTATTTACTTTTTGCTTTGTTAACATGGTGAACGATTTTTTGGTCTATTGTTTTCAAAGGGAGCAGAACTTTTTTAAGAAACACGATGTTGCATTCTTTAATGAATATGCCGTCCGCGTAGACAGCTGTACGGTGCGCTATGTTAAGCTGCCGAATAACACATTATATCAAGTGGTTGAATATATAAGTTGGGCTATTGGGTCTTCTTGCTACACTGCCACTGTTATTTTAAGAGCCTCTAACAGTTTATCAACTTACTCTTAGAGTTCTTACCCTAAAATGAATGCCTAAATAGGACAAGACACTCCATAACGTGTTCCGCTGGATGATGTACATGGATGTCATTTTTGCCGCGCCTTTTCAACACAATTTTCAGAAAAATGTTTGTTCGATTGTCGCCCAAAATGCAGTCGCTGTAAATCCATACATAGTTTGTTAGCAACTATGTTCGGCAGGACGTAAATTCTGATCAAGTGACAAATGACAAATGAAAATTTTTTGTAACATTATACTAAAAATTCTGCTACAATTGTGTGACAGTACTTGTGAGTTTATATACAAAATATTTGTGAGTATTTATAATTTTAAAAACATTATAATTTATCTGATACAACTTAAAAATGAAGCTGCTTTAAACTGCTGTATATTTAATAAATCATTTTATCCGAATCGTAAATTTTCAATCGCTGATGCCACACAAGGTATCACAGAAACCGTGTTTTTGTTCGTTTCTTTCCGCGTTTACCTATGATATGGATTTTTATTGCGACTTATACAAATGTTCGATGCAACCACACTAACACAGACATAAATGAAATAAAAAATATTTCAACGCCATTTTTGACTCATTTTAGTTTAAATTTTATTTTCAAGAGAGCAGAAGAAAACAAAATAAAAGACACATACATATACATTATGTATTACGACTAGTTGGCTTTGAAAAAATAATCAAAAAACCGAAAATCTCACCAGGTGCCTTATAATTTTTTATATTTGATTTGATGCTCCGCACTTCATCGTAGGAGGGTGGTGGTACTGTCATTTCAAAATTGATATCAAACAATCTTTATTCATTTGTAATTACCGTCTGTTTGTTAAAGAGTAACGAGAAATAATTTCGATACATTTGCTTTTTTTTTAATTCTCTATCCGAAGCAGGCTATTGAGAGCTGAATGGGGGATTTTCTATTTGACCTTTATCTATTACCTGTATCGTCACTGTACTAATGAGTTTATAAGCAACTGCATCTAGCTTCACTTGATTATGTGACATTTCAGATTGTCAACTAGACTTTTGTGCCTATCAACCTGTCGTTTTGAATCGTCAACAATTGTTTCTGTCAATAACTCCCAAACTAATTCCGATTCTATTAATCGGGCTTTTAATGAACACATCTATGAACCCCTGTTGGAGTTCAAAACACACAGGCCAACCCATCTTCCATGTAAGTGTAGCATGGAGCTACGCAATGTGCAAATGGTGATAAAATCGGATATATAGCCATTCGTCCTCGATTTGACAGGCGCCTGCGTAAAGTAAGGACGGCAAAAGCAAACTGCGACAGATTGGGAGTGCTTCAAATTGCAAGGATTAAATATCAATAAAAAATAAAAAATAAAATAAAAAAATAAACGAGTTCTCTCCCGATTAGGGCTCCGTTTAATATGTGCATAAATTAAATTCTACCTTCTTTGCTTTGTTTTGGATACCAAGTTGTATTAAAAAATGCAATTTAGTCTAAAAACACTATTACAACAGTAAAAATCACTGTTCCGGATACAAATATGGGGCGCTAATAAAAAAACACCGCAACTGTTAGGAGTGTCTTTTTCCCATTTGTAACGCTCCATATTCGTTGCAAAGCGCTACTACAGATAGTTTCAATTTTACGCACGTGTTTTTTGTGTCATTAAAGTTTCTTGTTTTTACAAAATCTAGTTAAAGTGCTTCCTTGTTTTGTTTTGTGGGTTGAGACCGGTACCGTTTTCCTCCATTCTTGAATTACTAGGTTTAGGTATATTTTTCCTAAATTTGGCGTTGACACGTTTTAATTAGGATCCTATGTTTTTCAAAAGAACGAAGTATTGGTTAGTGGTCCAAGCCGTTATGCTAGAGCTTCAAAGTTAGTCCGGTTAACTTGATTGTTCAAAGTTTTATTATTCACAACTTCCACAAAATGATCAGAATTAATGCTAACGCGTTTGGTTTCAATTTCTTTGGCGTTTTGACGTCTTTTTATGGATTTACTTGTGTGGGATGTTTGTGCTGGCTACCACCAGATTATATTACAGAGCGTACAGATAGTACGTTGATGAATACTGTCTACTTTGCCGATTTAGTGCCCTAAAGTCGCCCAAAACGATCTTTACATCGGGTGGGAAGATGTTGTTTAAAACACTTTAGAAGTGGTCGAAGGAGATGTCTTTGTCAAATTCTTATTTTAACCTCGTTTGGGGCATATACGTTCATAAATAAGATGTTTAAGTAAAATTCAACATCTCATTTAGTTTGAAATTCATTTCGAGTTAGTGTAAACGATTGCGGTTCAGTAAACCATATCTGGTCGTGCCTATCAAAGTTGTTGCTTATTTGACATAGAGTTAATGCGAAGCGAATGTGATCGACATGGTATTGCCGATAAGTCTGTTATTCTAGTGCAACTAGCTCGTGCTTGTCTTGTACTGCGATGCCTGGTCGACGTTCTATGTTCCAAATTATAAATCGTTGCCCTTGTTTTGTGTTCGGGATCGTTGTTGTAAATCTGAGTTAATTATCCAAGACTTTTGTTCAAGGTTCGTAACATTTTTTCGGTTGATGTTTTACACCAACGCTAACTCTCTGCAAAAGGCCACCCCTGTTACGGGGTAAAATAAAATAAAACAAGTTTGAAAAAAAGTGTTTCGTGGCATGTTCTCGAAATGGCATCATCAGGAAGTCAAGTCGCGTTCCGTGAAATAATGAAAGTGAAATGATTTTTTCATTAGCAATCGAGATGGTTTGCATTCCTCATAAGAAATTTATATTTCACACAGTAAAATTTAAAGTACGTACGGGTAACTCAAAACTACTAGCTCGACAATGAAAAAATAATTCATATTCATTTTTTCACGAAACGCGGCTTGACCCCCCAGAGCTAGAAATTTCATTGCATAAGTCATATTTTTTTTATAGGTTAGAAATCTTGGATTCTTGGAACTGCATGTCGTCAAATTTATACTAAAGCTAATCTGAAAGAAACCTGACATTTGCAAACCATTTATAACGAAATTCGATTTTTGGTCTCTTTTCTAATTTTATATGTTCATAAATGTATATACATGTTTCCCTGAACCTTCATAACATTCGGTTAAATTCGGTATTTCTAAACTTTTTCTAATCTTCGTGTGCATGACGCTATGATAAATTGAATTAGTAAATAACCTTTGACCCACCCATCCACGTGCGCCACAATCAAACAAAACTTTTCCGTAAATGAATTGTTTTGAATATTTCTAGATTTATGATTTTCTACTTATCCAAACATATAAAGCTTTTTATATACTTTTCTTTTTGGTAGCTCCTTGGATTTTATTACGAAATTATTAATATAAAATAAATAAGCAACATCTAGAAGTTTTTATTTCATAATTTTTATTTTCAAAAAAAAAAAAAAAATTCTATAAAACTTTTCAGCTTTTCAATAAAAACGAAAACAAAAACCAACAGATACAAATTCAAGTTCTTATCGAAAGATTATCTTATTTAATAAAAAAATCTAAAGATAAAAAACAAACTTTTAACGGATTTTTTGTGCTTTTTTCATTTCATTTTTATTCTATAAAGGAAAAATTAAATTAAATTATTTTAAATATTTTGTGTACTGTGAGCTTTTGTAAAAAAAAAACTTTTATTTTTTTATCATTTGAACTTTATTTTTATTTTTGTTTTGTGATGTAAACCTTTTTTGTGTTCGTCCGTAACAAAAACGTTTTTTTTTTATTTAGACAAAAAAAATGTATTTTGCTGGATTTTGTCGTCAAACACAAAGGAGTGAAGCTTACTCGTTTATAAATATCAAAAAACGGGCAATATCGTCGACGGGCACAAAATACTCTATACACATTTTATTTATTTATAAAAATTAATTTGTCTGGGGCATTAGGTTAACCGATTTTTTTTTAAATTCCGCCTCTGTACCATGAATTTATGCCTCATCTCACGTTTACATTTTTGTGTACGGTTATCGTGTACGCGAGGCTTCAAAATATTTTTGACATATATACATAGCTGCCTAACAAAAGGTGAAAAGTAAAAGCTGCATTCTACAAAATAATAAATTCTTTATTGAAATCAAACAACATTTTTATAAACAAATAAGGTTAATTGAAAAATGTGTATTTTGGGGAAAAGGAATTTAATTTATTTTGCTTTTAAATTTTGGCATAAAATGAAAAGCCCAAAATCAGATAAAAGTTGTGAAAAATATTTGAATGATTTTAATATTTTTATTTTATTTTGCTTGTTGTTTCAGGGAATTTAAACCAAATTATGGAACAACAGATACAACTGTAACCTATTGCGTACATGGAATACCAAGAAAAGCGTGCCACAGTCAGGAATGTCTACCACGGTCGAGTGGTATAACGATATCAAAAGTTTCTTCAAGTACGAATATATAATTTTTAATATTTGTGCATGGCATTGAGATTTTAAATTTATTTATTTTGAATTGCAGAACACTGTCACAAGCCGACATCAGAAGGGATTGATAAAATCGCCCGAAGAAAATTATTAATTGCAAGTGTACTGTGCGTGTTATTTATGATTTTGGAAATTGTGGGTAAGTCGAAATATAAAAATGTTTCTTTTTGGTTTATAAATTCCCAATTTCCCAGTTAACAAGTAAGAAAATGGTACACTCGATTTATAACAGACTACATTTTTTTCTTGACAATAAAAATTCTGGCCATTTTAAATTAAATAAATCTGGTTTTCTGGATCGGCTTAAAATATTAGTGGAGGATATTTTGGAATGCTTGTTCTTGGAAACAGTTCCATTTTTTATAAATATTTCAATAAATGTAAATCTCTAAAAATAATTATCTAAATACCGAAAATTAATATTTCGCTTCTCCTTGGTGGTAAAATTTATAACTTGCCACGTGAATGTAATATTGAATAGGTTGTCGTGGCAGTTTCGTTTTGTACCGGACCTATTTCCCTAGTGAATTCGGTTTCTTGCATATGACAAATAAATTAATGCTAGGCAGATTTTACCTGTTTTCTGCATGCTCCTTTCATTATCTCTGGTAAATTTGTGAGAAAACAAATTATCCTTTTTACAGGAACCATCCTTGATGTTGATGGTCGTCATCATCAAGTCTGGACCATGACCTCAAAACTTGTGTTTTCACATCTAGAAGCAATGTCATCCGGACTATATTTAGACCATCTATGGTGCCAGTTCGTTGCCTTGTATTTTAATTATTATTAAGGCTGTTGAGAACCCAACCAGATTTTGCACTCCATGCGATGCTGGAGCGATGGTGCAACAAGGAAATGCACTCAGCTTAACAACATTGAGACATTTTAAGAAACCGAGAACAATCTGCCTCGAAAGCTCGACAACCACAAACAAAGAAAATGCTATAATCGTCCCCTTTAAAGAAGTTGTCTCATGAAGAATCTGGAACCCCACTTGGGGCTCCATTCATTGCAAATGAATTTTAAAGTTTTAGCATTTTTACCACAATTAAAGGTAGTGGGTGCGGTCGCTTTAGGTCAAATAAGTTGCTGAAGTGCGCATACTTTAGCTAACGCATCAGCTATCTTAATTTTTTTTAAATATTACAATGAGCCGGAACCCACATAACCCTGGCATTATTGCTATAATTTGTTTACAGTTCTTGGCCAGTCAATTGGCCACAGTTGTACAATCTAAACACAGAATTATATCTTTGCTTGAAAAAGCAAGATTAGCACCATTAATCGGCTTAAAATATCGTTTATTTGAAGGACAATAGGCTCCAAAAACAGAACCATATGAAGAGAAGAGCAGTCGACGAAAAACACACAGTGTGTTTTTAACTTAATATGTTATTTATAAAATCGTTCATTTTCAGCCATAGTCGTTATGGCCTTTGTTCCAACTATTTTTCTGCAAAATGTTTTACTGTGTCAGAACTAGCGATCGTCTCTCCCAAAAGGGGGTTGAGAGCCAGCCAGGAGCAGAACTGTCTGCTCATATCACGGCGTCTAGGAAACATTAGCAGACCGTAGTTTTAGATGCCTTAACGAATACTCGGTCTTTCTGATTACTGGTAGTTCTGACGGATGCAACACGATTTGATAATCTTAAAGAAAATCCTGTCCAGTTTATACTGTAAAAAATTACTGGAATCTGTGATGGTCACAGGACATCTGGTTAGCGCTTAGGGCTTGTGTCGGTTGATCTTTCATTCATTAGTCGGGACAGTCGAGCTCATCAATCCAATATTGGTTAATACAACTTTAGGATCTGGAATCCAAGTGAATAAATAGAGGATCGCTTACAGACAGTTACAAATAGCCATACTGTCAGACTGGTAATATCGCAGGAATTGCGGAATAAAGTTGCCAGTTTTATTAGAAGCTCATATTTGGCCTCACCCAGAATGAAATTCGAATGGTTTTCGTGTAACACTGTTTTCATCGCCGCGCTGCGAGTGCGCTTCCTGAGTGCGTGTTTTGCTTCCATTTTCAGAGTAATGTCAGATGTCACACAGGGACCTTTAGGAGTGGCCAAATCCTATCGGATCAAGTAACGTTTGTGCCATCCTGTTTTGTAGACGCCGGCAATTCTGTTTGCTTTACGTCTCTAGTTCCACAAAACTGGGGTACCCCGTGAGTGACCTCAAAATCCAAATTAACCAAGGCCCCTTCAGAAACCTAAGTTAAAATGTTAGTGAAGTCTAGCCAAACTAATCCAAAAAATACAATAACAACAAACTTATTCTAATAGTCTTGGTGTAAGTAAACATTCAGGGGAATTAATATTGTGTAATTTAGACGAGATGTGATTTTGTAATTGGCCTTAGATATATTTCAAAGTCATTCTAAGTATTTTCTAAGCATTTAGCATGAACTTCAATGACATTGGTACACTGTCTAAACCCTAACGAGGGTCCCTAGTAAATTATTTGATTTTCTAATGGGTCTGACAGGGTGGCCCTTGAGATTTAAATATTTGATTTTGCATTCCAAAGTCATTCTAAGTATTTTCTGGGTCAGGACAAGGTTTGTATGGAAGAAAATGTTGGGAAAATTCACTGGAAAAGTCAGAAAATTCGCAATTGCCAGGAGAAGGTTGATATGAGAGGTTGCGTTGATATGTATGTCTAAATCAAAACGGTACGTTTAAATTTCATCCGCTTCAATCAATCCAAACTACTATCCAAGCAGTACATTCATCTGCGCAATGCCATCGCTTCGGACGGCGATGCAACCAACGTCGGTCAATTGACCATTCTCCCAGCGACATATTATGTTGGCAGCCCACGGTATATGCATGAATTATGCGCAGGATGGTATGACGTACATATGTGTGACATTACGGAGGGCCAGATTTGTTCATCACGTTCACATGCAATCAAAAATGAGCTGAAATTTTTGGTAATCTACTGCCAGGACAAACTTCCAGCTATCACCACAACATTACTGCACTTGTGCTTAAAGAAAAACTCAGAGTATATTTAGTAAAGTTCTTCAGTTAATGGACTTCAACGTTAAACAGATGGTTTTCGGACAGCCACGTTGTTGGATGTACTCAGTAGAGTAGCAGAAGCGTGGATTACCACATGCACACATTCTGCTGTGGTTAATTGAGAAAGTCAGACCAGATAAAAACAATTCAATAATCAGCGCCAAAATACCAGATACAGTTGTTCGCGATAGTTTCAACAAACATGATTCACAATCCGTGCGGAGGTCACAATCGAGATTCACAGTGTATGGCCGATGGGAAATGCACAAAACAAGATTCGCGTCCGTCGCTGGCATACACAATTAGTGGAAACGACCGTTACCTTCTATAACGACGTCGTTCACCCAAAGATCGTGGCAGAACGGTCACTTTGACAATGAAAGGAAAAGATGTCGTGGTCGATAATCCGTATTTCAAGCTTCTATCGAAAACATTCGCAACACACTGTAATGTTGAGTTTTGTAACTCCATTAAGTCCATTAAATATGTTTGCAAATAAGTGAAAAAGCAAATAAGTGAAGAGCGACCTGGCAGTGTTCGGCATTGCTGCTTTGGATGCAAATGACAATGTGTCAAGATTCCAATTGGGCCGTTATGTCAGTTGCCACTCATTAGAAACTCAAATAATTTACTAAAGATACTTGTTTGGGCTTAGATCGTGTACCAATGTCATTGAAGTTCATGTTAAATGCTTAGAAAATACTTAAAATGACTTTGGAACGTACCTAAGGGCCATTAAACAATCACATTTTTAAATCTCATGGGACACCCTGTCAGACCAATTAGAAAATCAAATTAATTTACTAGGGACACTCGTTTGGACTAGACAGTGTACCAGTGTTACTGAAGTTCATGCTAAATGCTTAGAAAATACTTAGAATGACTTTGGAATGTACCTACAGGCCATTCAAAAATCACATTTCGTCTAAATTACGCAATATAACTTCGCCTGAATGTTTACTTACACCAATACTATTACAATAAGTTTGTTGTTGTTGTATTTTTTGGATTAGTTTGGATAAACTTCACTAGCATAAGTTAAACGAGAGTTAAAACCATCGACAGGTAGAGTGTCCAGGTTGTCAGGCTTTGAATTTAAATGGAATTAACCACTAAGTAAATAAATTCGATGCACGTAAAAAAACAGTAAGTTGTGTGTGGTACAGGATTTATTAAATTCTGACGGTTTATTAAATTTAAAATACGAGAATTTTTACTTAACAAAAAGATTTTTTTATAAGCAAAACAGTAATTAATTAAAAAAAAAAATATCAATCAGAGAAAAAAATACGATTTGATCTCAATGAAGTTGTGTGTCTACCATTAACAAGTCGTTTAATGACAGCCCTTTTGTGGAATTCATAAACATCAAATAAAACTCTTTGTTTATTGGTTGCATTGCATGGCTTGCCTTTAACACTCCAAGGTGCTGAAAGTAATGCCGTTTAGTTCTGTACTTAAACATGTAACGATTTGGTTAAATAAATTGCCAAACCCTTTGTCTCTCTAAAACATCTCCTCTACTTCCTTTACTCTATTAACCCTGTCCATCCCTATGAAAAGCTCAGTCAATATTTTACTAAAATTTAAATATTTCAGTGGTAATTGTATTTGGATTATGATTTATATTGCATCCGGCCAATACCGAACCTCTTCATTTGGTAGGTTTATTGCACTGCGGTGCAGAACCATAGACGCATCTACTTTTTAGGACACTCTTTTTAAAAAAATATTAAGGACAGTCGCAACTTTTTTACCGGTCACCACCAGGAATCGAACCCGGGACCCCCAAATAACAGAGCAAGCACTCTACTTACTAAGCTAAAGAGGGCGACTCTTTGTTTCCATGAAAGTTTGATGTGAATTCAATGGTGCAGTATAAAAGAGCATAGTAAAACAACAAAATTTACAAAGCAAATAGGAAAATATGTTTATTTATTTTGTTCACCGTAATATTTCAATGTTCTAGTGGTGCACAACATAAAATTAAAAATTCATTTTAGCTAAAATTAAAATAAAATTAATAATGAGTAGGACCTCCTTTGTAAGCTCAAATATCTTGTTCGGCATACTCTCAACTATAAGCTTACTCGAACATCTTCACCAGTTAACTCCCAAGCTTCAATCACGGCCACTTTCAAGTCCGCAATTGTTCCATATTGCTTGTTCTCAGCAAATAAAAAGCGAAAGCGTTATCTTGCTGAAAATTTATATTTTCTTTCCTATGCGTCTCTAAATATGGAAGGAGATGATGTTGTGTATTCTCTGGAGTTCATGCGGATGGATGGGAAAGCTAACTCTTCGAGTTCCATCGATACAAAAAGCTGCCCAGACCATCAAGGAACCTCCACCGAAATTTCTCTAAGGAAAATAGCGTGGTTCTTTGCGCAGGTCCCTCCAGTAAGAACCAAAACAGTCCGGACCGTCTAAATTACATTTTTTCTCATCTGAAAAAATAATCTAAAATTTTTTTTTCTAAAGGAAATTTAAAATATTAAAAGACTTATAGTTTTCAAACTGCGAAAATGGTTTACCTTTTTCCAGTCCGTAATAATGTTACCAGCTCGGGTTTTGTAACGTCGTCCTGGATTGTGTATTCCACTAGTCACATAACGAAATCCTGAAAGTTTTCGTCACCCTGCTTATTTTTGTGCCCCGAAACAACGTAGTGATGAAATCGTAATTAATGTTTTCACATCATCAATTTTCAACTCGACGAGCTTACTAGAGTTGGCTTCTACATTCCTCATCATATCCAACACTGTTGCACCATTCTTCTTTTCTCTGCACTAGAGACGTTTTCATCGAAATAAGAGAATGCGATGGTTTAGTCTGATAAATACCACAATTGACCACAATATTTTATTTAGTACAGCCATCGCCAACTTTTTATCATGTATTTTGTAGAAATAAATATCTCGTTAATAGTTCAAATCTAGCTTTGGTGCTTTAGCCGCTTTAGAGCAATGGAACCAAATTTTCACATAAAATCGTACGACAACAATGCAAATGTCACGTAAGTTCTTCTGCTCTTGTGGTATTAGTTAAATTTTTCGCGAAAGATAAATAATTTCAATACATAAATGGCTTTGATCATCCAACGAGCATGATGCATAATAATCCCTGGCAGACGAAAACAGATATTTCCAGTTAGTATCATGCCCAAAATATTAGAGTGATTTACAATAATTCTTTGTAATCATCCCGAGCATGTTCCGTTGCCAATTCTTTCTTACAAAAATCGGCTAATTCCGCTTTCACGTAATTTAATTGTATATGTACTTTGGGATCATCTATGCTTGCTTTGAAATTAACCTTATTCAAGCAAGTCCAATCATTCTTGGATCTCAGATCTCACAAATAACGGGGCATTTAGTCCTTAAATATTGCCCATTCTTGATTCAATTACAGGTCGCAATGAAATTTCAAAAGATGCTCCATTTAATATTCCAGTATTTGAATATGTTGTATCGAAGCAAGCCGCCACGACATCGTCAGCTAATTTCCAATCGATTAAGCTTTGAAAAAAAACCTCCGCCATTTTCAAACCAATTGATCTTGACATTTTGGGAACGCCCAATGATTGTTCTGTCTGGTTAGATGTTATTATATATTTATCTCACTGTGCTTTCTGTTGAACAATGTAAAGCAGTACTACCCTACTAGTCTAATATGTTGTTCTCGCTTTATCTATGGCAGGCAACTCTAGATCCAAGCAGCAATATAAAATAATATTCGTTACAAATATAAAGCACTCCATTTCTGGCAATATGTCTCTTTTCCAGTACATTACCTGCTCCAGCTCGTCAGCCTAAATTGGAGCGCCTTAGATTACGAACAATGAGACAGCGTTTGATAGAACACATTGGCGCTTTTGCAATCGAGTTAGGCCTTCTTTGGAGTTATTAGAATTTTTTTTTCCACAATCCGGAATCACTCCAAGGGTTTCTGTTCCATTTTCTAGAGCAAATTTAAGGCTATTAACACTATAGCACTTTTTCTTGTAGGAAACTTCCATTCACAATATGGGTGTTTGCCTTTTGTCTTCGGTTTCCTCTTAAGGTCTCTTATTAAAGTAGCTCACAACCTGCAGATGAAGGTATTTCGATGTCCCCAACTGTATAACTGAGTTGAATGTGCATCAGTGACAATATTGTATAGTACTTTTAGTCACCACGAAACCATCTTTTAGTTACTTTAGAGACTCCATGGTGCTAACAATTAGAAAATAATTCGGGTAATAATTTTGCCGGTTTTGATATTTTACCATTGCAAGTCATATACCAAGTCCCAAATAAAACTAAGCTTTTTTTTACAATCAAATTGAATTAATTATTATTTTATCGTTTCGAAACGAATTTCTACATCGGATTTCAACAAACAAGTTACATATTTTGATTTGAAATAAAATTTAATCAAATTTGAATCTCAAACGTTCATAATATTTTTTTAAAAAATCTAATAATAATTAAAAATAGATTTAAATAAAAAAATTAAGACTCTAAACTAACCGAAACATACATAGGTAATGACAAAAAATACATGACGTTATATATTTTTATTACACAATCTACATACCTGTTTACATAAAAAAAGCTCGCTGTTATGTAAACATCAAAATTTTATATGCTTTGTAATTTAAATTAAAATTTACTATATACCAGCAATGGTCCAATCTATTCACTATCCATCATTTTTATTCATAAGTTTGTTGAAAAGTTTGCGCGGTACACAGAAAGCTTTTGTGAACGAGCATTATTAGAACAACGCTGAATATATATAAACATAAAAGCTGTTATCGTCACTATAAGCACCGTGCCCTTGTTTATCGCCCAATTTGTAAATTTTTCATTTAATTTTCGCCCCGTTTTCATTTATATTGTTATTGTATTTTATATATGTATGTGATTGTCATTGTCGCTGTCATCGTCGTCTTGCAGCCACTTCACACCGTACAACAACACAAATTTTATGTTGACAAATATTAAAACTTTTATTGTTGTTAATTTAATTTTGTTTGTTATAAATTGAATTTTAGTGTGCGGCATTATAATATCTCAAGTGCTATTTGTATGGGTATGTGTGGTTTGTTGAAATGTACATGTATGTGTAATATATAGATACCTTAGGATTGAAAAGTTTTTTGTTTCCCAAGAAAAACAAACAAATTTTCAAGAAGCGAAACATCTTGTTCAAAACCTATTTATCGATTGTATCTTCTGGTAAGATTTTTTTTGTTCTTATTTGCTGTTTGTACCAAAGTTTTTCCACTGAAATTTATCTAAAAATAAACACAGTAAATATCAGAAGACGACATCGAAGTAGAAGAAGAAGAAGAAGTATGAAAAAACAACATAACCCATAAGAAAATATCTAACAATTTTTCTGTGTGTTTAACTTTAGTTCGAGTACGTGTTAACTCAAACCAAATAATTTTGAAAATCAAAACCATCAAACCATACATTTCTTCGTATTTACTCGACTACATACTTATAGTGGTACCACTTCTTGGTTGCCCTACATAGAGTCGTGTAAAAGTCGCCTTACATATAAATTTATCGAATCGTTATGTGCTTTATGAAGTTTTTCTATTACTCGATAGTGTTTTTCTATCAGTTGGTGTGTGTGGTATGGTTTTTATTTTAATGTAACAAATTGAATAATTTATTAAATGGATTACTGTTGAAGCTGCTTCGTGTATGGTTACTTTCTACTTTTACTACGGAAATTTTGGAAGGACGGGAGAAAACTGGTTTACCATTTTTTTTAATTATTTACAAGTAATGTAAATATAAGCCGAGTGCTAGAGAAAATTGAAAAAGTTTTTTCATTTCCTTGTTTGATTAAAAAAGTGTCATACGTATTTTAGTACATACTTTAATGGGCCTTTGCAAGTTTTTGTTAATCAAGTAATTTTTTTTATTAAATAAGAATTATTCAAAAAGGTTGTTTTATAACCAGCGTGCGTTTCCAAGACCGTCAACTTAATAAAATACCACCTAAATAAAAAAAATAAATAAGATATCAAATATCAGACATCAGACATCAAATACCAGACGTCAGACATCAGACATCAGCCATCAGACATCAGACATCAGACATCAGACATTAGACATCAAACATCAGGCATCAGACATGAGCCATCAAACATTAGACATCAGACATCAAACATCAGACATCACACATCAAACATTAGGCATCAGACATGAGACATGAAACATCAGACATCAAACATTTTCATTAATGAAAGGATTAGTTGAAAATTTTGAATCGCTTTTATTTCATATTAGGACATTTGAAAATGAATTAAAAAATGCATATGATAGACAAAAGAAAGGCAGAAAAGCAAAAAAAATCCTTAAAATTAAAACTCCAGTTATAACTGAGTGTTCCGATTAATTGTATGCCGGATAATCGGGCTTTTACTGTAATATGAAATTAAAGCCATTGAAAATTTTCAACTTATCCTTTTATTAATAAAATGTGCAAAAACGCAAATTTCTAAATGAATTCAAAAATGTATATTTTAATTCACAATTAATACACAAATAATAATTCACAAATGAAATTTATTTATTTAATTTTTTATGTTTTTTATCTTTCTCTACAATGCAACAAAAAAACTGTAAGAAAAAACATTTTCTTAAAAACATTAAATTTGGCATGCATTTGTTTGTTATTAAAAACAAATGTAAATTTTATGTTTATAATGTGAAATAAAATACACCCAAAACTTTTTTTTACACGGCGATACGTGCCAACCGTGTAAAAAAAATCAACGTTCATAGAAACACCACTTTTTTAAATTCTCTTTTCTTAATTCATCTTTTCTTAATTTAGGGAGCATGACGAAACCATTATTATTAATAAAAATAAATAAAACAAAAAAAGAATATGAAAAAAAAAATAATAAAAATTTCCAGGAAAATCAAAAATTTTTCCGGAAAAATTTAGCTTTTCCCTCGTAATAACTATTAATAAACAATCCTGCATTTAAAAATTTTAAAAGTGTATACTCCTTACCTGATTTTATCGATGTATACGTAAAGTAAACTTTAGCCTAATAATCTTCCATTCATTTTGAAAATGAATTAAGAAAAGTGTGCAAAACATGAAATAAAATAAACGTATTTTAAATCAATTTGAAAATGAACTAAGATAAATTTTCTAAAAAATGAAATAAGATGTGCATTTTTTAATTCATTTTGAATTGAGATTTGTTTTGTTGTAATTACATTTTTAAATTCAGGAAATTTGTTCAAAATACGAATTAAAATAAGTGGAAATTTTTCATACAAATACCACTTTTTTTAATTCACTTTTCTTAATTCAACTTTTCTTAATTCGGGTAGCCGAATATTTACTGTTCGTTTTTCTTTTGTTTCTATACGCTTGCTTTAAGAAAACGATAGCTGTCGAAAATTAACGTCGAATTCAGTAGTACCGTGTGGGTAACTGCAACAGGGAAACTTTCGAATTTCAAAATGAAACTTTGCATGCCGATTAAGCCCAATTTGTGCTAATTAGTGCTCACGGGAAAGAATTAGTTCAGGGAAAACCGGAAAAAACATTTCAAATTTCGCCTGAAAGACGAAAAAAAATAAAACCCAATTTTAAAACTTCACAAAACAGCTACACCGACGAAATTTGTGCTTATCATAGAAATGTGATTTTCATGAATTTTGGTTCATAAATAGAGTAAAAACAAACTAGCCCCTAAAAGATACTATATTGAACATACAAAATATAGAGGTATACCATACAATAATAGCTGTGTTTCTTGACGATTGATCTGATCCAGATCAGTTCATGTTTCATGTCATGAAACAACACAAAGGTGCCTGCTAAATTTAAAATCAAGATTCCTGATCTAAAACAAAATTTTAATCATGTTATCCATATAAAATTTGAACTGATCCGGATCACTGTGCCTCATGAAACACGGCAAATATTTTTGTTGAACAACAAATTAAAAAATAGAAATAACTTATTGTAAAACCAAAGACTGAACAATTCAGATAACATGTTCTTGTCACAAATGTTCATTGCCATCCGAAAAATATAGTGGCTAAGTTTGTGCTAATCCAGAATTGGCCCAATTCCGTTGAACAACAAAGCCCGTTGAATTAACGATTTTCTAACCAAAAGTGTTCTACAAACCAATGAAGTTGGCACTTCTGGATACATACTCCTATCAGGAATGTTCATTGCCAACCGAAAAATATAGTGGCTGATTTTGTGCTAATCCAGAATTGGCAAATGGAGTAGGAATATGCAATAGGAATATGCAGGAATATGGACATGCAATGGAATTGCATAGGAATATGCAATCAGAAGTGCCAACTTCATTAGTTTGTAGAACATTTTTTTTTGGAAAATCATTCAACGGTCCTTTTTGTTCAACGGAATTGGGCTAATTCTGGACTAGCACAAATTCAGCCCCTATATTTTCGAATGGCAATGAACATACGTGACAAGAATATGCGATCTGAATTGATTTGTCTTTGGTTTTACAAAAGGTATTTCTATTTTTTAATTTGTTGTTGAACAAAAATATTATTGAGCGGTATACCTCTGTATTTTTATGTTTAATATAGTATTTTTTAGGGGCTCTTTGTTTTTCCACTTGTGAATGATCCATTTATGAATAAAAATTTATGAAAATCACATCTCTATGATAAGCACAAATTTCGTCGGTGTAGCCGCTTTTGTGAAGTTTTAAAATTTGGCTTAAATTATCTGATTTTTTCTAGAAATTATATTTTATTTTTTCGTCTTTCAGGCGAAATTTGAAATTTTCTTTCCCGATATTCGCGGCTCCAGGACTAGCACTAATTTTTCCCCGTGAGCACTAATTAGCACAAATTGAGCTTAATCGGTATGAAAAGTTTCATTTTGAAATTCGAAAGTTTAGCTGCTGCAGTTACCCACACAGTAGTAACGCCCCTGATCTGATGTCTGATATCTGATGTCGCATATTTGATGTCGAATGTCGGATATCGGATAT